>CM023863.1:11069603-13469603 GCA_013389735.1 Phaseolus lunatus
AAAATATAGGGACCAAATTGATTTTTTTAAAAACTACTTTACTAAATTGACTATTGACCCCAAATGTAGGAACGAAAAAGGTAATTAAACCTTATTAAAATAAAAAATAAATATTAAGCATAGGTTTACCCTACACTAAAATTTTTCAAAAACTAAGAATTAAATTAATAAATTATATTTTATTTGGATTAGTGTCTCTATAACCTACGCAATGTTGAAGTGCACATTTAAGTGAGCTTAAGGGACACTATCTTATTTAATGTGAATTTTTTTTTTTTTGAAAAAAGGTGGGGTGTTAAATAGAAGATAAAATAAATCAAATAATTCTTCCTTCTCTTGTGCACGTTCATCTCCCGTTCTCCTGTGCACTCTTCATCTCCTGTTCTCATAGTTCTTCATCTCTCATTCTCCTGTGTGCGTTAAATTTAGGGTTTTTCTCCCGTGCATTGAGTTTAGGGTTCTTCTCCACATGCCTTCAATATAGGGTTTTTCTCTTTAGGTGTTTTTCTCCCTGTGTTCCTTCTTCCATTCTAGCTTGTAAGTATCTCGTACCCCTCCATTCTAGTTTGAGTCGGTGAACTATTGACAAACAATATTATGTAAGAGCTGGAGTGAATTAGAATCAGTCACTGTTGTTGGAGATGTTCGTGGTGAGGAGGCAAAGGCTTTCTAGAGGTGAAACCCTAAAGGTGATTCTCTTTGACTTGGCAATATGTTTTTTTTTTTTTAAGGAAATGTTGGTCGAATGTTTGTGGTATTTTTGTGGTGAATGTTAGTGGAAATTTTTTGGTTATTATTTATTTGAAAGTTGTGGAAAATTTTGTGTTCTGCCGTTCCCAACCATAAATTTTGCAGAAATTCTACTATTATGCAGGATTCATTGTGTCCTTTTGAGGCAATGGAAGTAGCAAAAATCCCATAAGGAATTGTTGTGATTATAGTTAGTTAAAATTTGTTACATGAAAGAGATCACTACATGGTTTGGATTGTACTGGTTTTGCAAAAGGGAAATTGAGAATGCCATGAATTATGGTGCTCGAAAGATAAGCCTTGGACGTGGAAGTGCAGGTAGGTAGGAGCACTTGGGGTGCTAAATGCTTCAACCCTTATATACACAAAACTATATACTAGGATGAAGTGAGAGTTTACGTATCATTCCACTTCTAGCATAGACTATTCTGTCATATCCTAGGTGATAACAACAAAGCAGCCCAACCCTACCTACCAAATAATTAAGTATATTATGAAATCAGTCCCTACATCATAGTATGTGATGTGAGTTGATTTTAGGATTGTACATTTTAGGAGTTTCACTTTGTTTATGATATTTGAATTAAGTAGAATATGGTGATAAGCTCAAAGAAGATTGTCACTGGACCCGAACTAAACCAAGTGGTTAAGTAAGTGTGAATGTTTTCTTCTATAAAGCAAAAGAGAAAACACAATATAAGGTTATGATGACGATGATTTTGGAATTAAAGAGCATAAAATGAAGAGAAGAAGACCGAATGGCAAATAAAATAAACAAGAACATAAAGAGACAAGATGAAGGCATAATGAACAAAAGGAAAAAGGAGAAGAGAAAGGAAAGCTCATGGAATAATGGAGCAAGGAATCACACCACTTGGAAGGTGGGAGACTCCAAGTGGTGCAGAGCGGCCACTTGAAGTGTGATACACTCAAGATAAGACCCAAAATACTAGAGTACTCATACTCACTAAACACTCACGCAGAGTTTCTTTTCTATAATCAATTTCAAGTGTGATTTACTAGAGTGGAGGCACCCTAGTTATAGATATGAGTGTCTTGGAGAGGAAGAGAGGAAGGGTAGGGGCGTAAATAACTATAAGCTTCTAAAAACTAGGTCAAACATGAGCACATGGGGGAGTCTTCTAGAATCTAGGTCAAACGTGAGCATATGGGTGATCTTCTAGAAACTAGAGTTTCTGGAAACCTAATCTAGCTTATTCTTCTTCTAATTGGGCCAATGTGAGCTCAATTGATTACAAATTAAACTTGTCTTAAGAAAACTAGAAGGAAAAATAATTAATACTCTAGCCCATGCCCGATTGTTCTTCTCGTGAGAATCTTTTGATGGATGGTGGGGCCCTGTGTCTCCGCCTGAGATGTTTGACCTAGCCTTGAATAGTCCTTTAAGCTTGATGATTTTTTACGACAATTGCACCGCGTTTTCAGAAGTAATAATTGTCCCTAAAGACGGATATCGATCCCACAAGGAACAATTGAAAAATCAAGTACAAAATTCGCTAAATATAAAGACAAAATAATGAAAGTTGGTTGTTAATTGTTATAATGGCTATGATTAACAAGAAAACAAATCAAAGAGTAATTGCTTCAATTGGAAAAACAAGGATAAGGTTTCATCACTCATACTATCATGTATTTTGATTAGCATGTTAATATTAAGTTCTTTGATTGAAATTGATGCGCGTATAAAAGTCATTTATATCGATTCCTCACATATAAAATCCTTAACAATGTTTCATAACTATCAATTCCTCGCATAATTATAAGAACAACTTAGAATCAAGCTCAGAAGTTAATGTCAATTAACATTTCGAGTCTATTCCTAACACTCAAATATGTTAAGTATTATTATTTAGGTCAGAACCCTAAAAATACTTTCCAGTAAGATTTAAGATTCTCAATTTATCACAGAAATTTAGAAGTAAAACAACAATATCAAAAATCAATCAAGAACTAAATATTAATATACAAAGTATCACTTCAATACATAAGAGTTTGAGCATATTACTCCCAATACCAAAGGGTAGAATTAGCCACGCATACTTCTACCACATTCCATTCTCCCAATTGGGTTACAATTCACTTTATGGTGTTTTCCTCTCAATCTAGCACACTAGGGTTGAGCCTTTGGCCCCCTACTTAACCTAATTTTCTAGGGTTAAGTTGTTTCCTGTGTCACGCTAATGGGCTAAGTGATAAAACATAAAAAAGGTCCAATCTGTCTGACACATTCTCACTCAAGCGAGAATATCTCGATTGAGCAAGATACTCCTGTTGCAAAATTGGTTTTTTTGCGCTTTTCTTTATTCTAAGACCTTCCATCTTTCTCTTTTTAGCTCAAATCATTCTCCTTTAATCCAAATCTTCAATCCTCCCTAGAAACCTACAATTACTTATGATATCCATATAAAATCAAAGAAAATTTTATTCATTTAACTTTTTATTACAAAACCTTAATTGATTTGGTAATCTCTCCACGTTTTATTAGCTATAATATCCCTAAATTTTAACCCTTACCTATAAACATCCTCATGAAATTGAGAGAGAGAAAGGCATTCACGTCTTGTTCCATCAATTCTCGATGCACGTCATTCACTAACGACTGATCACTGTCCACCCTGCAAAGAAAGTTATGAAGAATGCAACATGCTAAAACTATATGTTTCATCATCTCAATAGAATAATGGAGTTATACTCCACTAGCTATTATGGTAAATCATTTTTTCAACACACAAAATGTTCTTTCAACACAACTAAAACCACCACCAAACCAACCAATGCAACTACCACTAAACTCACACTCTCACCAACCAACCACTAAACTAAGATCACATAGGAAGCAAAAAGCTTTGGAGTAGGAAGCAAGAAGGAACAATGGAGCACTAGTTGTGAAGCAAATGGATCGGTGATGGGTTTTTAATGCAATTTTGAAATGAGGTGTAAGATCACCATCACCATGTAGTCGTTTGGTCAAGATTTTGTACCATTTAGAAGGAATCTCTGCCATGCATAAGCCTTCACAACTCAGACGAATAATACCATGTGAAATGAAAAAAAAAAAAAAAACAATGTTGATTGTCATATTGGGTATCCAAATGAAGTCAGTAATTTGAGAGCTTATTATTTTAGATTAGTTATTTAAGTAAGATTGAGATCAAGTATAAGTCAATTATTTGGAACACAAGGTCAGGTTAACCTAAACCCATCTAGATTTAAAAAATCACCACAATTCTATAAATAAGTTTACATATTTTAGATATAATGTTCATTAATTACACATTTACTACTCTCATCCACTTGTCATTGTCTTATTTGTCGGAATGTCTTTTGCAACCATTCTCATTCACTCCCAGACATTTGAAGGAAATGACATAGCAAGATAACACTTCGTAAAAATCTTAACAAAATTAGAAGAGAAGATGTAATCTTATAAGACAATCTCAATTCTTGTAACAATAAAGTAGAGATGGCCAAGTGGGCCTTGGTCCTTGAGTCGACCTGCTAGCCCGTCAAAATTTGAGAGTTAGGTTGAGGTCTCCAACTCTTCAGTCTATTTTTTTTTTTACAAACATTAAAAAAAGAATTTAAAACATTAAATTTTTGTATTATATTATTTAAAGAATGCAAATATATCATAGTAATGCAACTTAATCATTAACACTTATAAATCAAATTCCCATTATTAATTATAACAAAGTAATTTAATATGTAAAAATAGTGATATTTTAATTTATTCAATAAGAGACATTAATGTAATCAATTAAAAAATTATAAGATATTTATTATAATTAAATGTGATTTTTAAATATATATATATATATATAACAAAATTTTTAAAAAATAAAACTCATTCTTGAGCAACGCAAGTCAAGATTTTCAACCCATAAATCAACTTGTTCCAACCTGTTCTTTACAAGCAACGAACTACCCATAGGCATTATTGTTGTGAAAAAAATAAATTGGCCTTTGAGTAGCCGGCTGTTCTTCATAAATTTTTCTTTTACTTTGAACAAAAAAAAATTAAAAGAAAAGAAAAAATGTTGTATTTAATTAAGGCATAGTGTATACTTGTTTCTAATGCCATGCTATTCAATCTTGTTTCTTCTCTCTATTGACATCATGCTACTAGTCTTGGAGAGGTAAAGAATAGCTGCATTTTCGATGCATAACTATATCATGTAATTATGAGGCCTAAGAATATTATGTGGTACCTCACGATGATTTATCTTCTTAATTAATCAATTATCATATTTATCCTATTATATTATTGATAATTACTTGATGGACGTAATTACTCTTACCATAAATAATTAGGATTTTTCCTTATGTGTATTATAAAGATATTACTAAACAATTAAAGAGACACTCTCATATTCTAACATCACACAGCCGAAACTCATTCCCTAGAGGGATTTTCGGGCCTCTCATCTCTTTGTCTCTCTACTTACATAATTTCATTCTAAGCGATACACTCTAAAGAGAAACTGATCAAGATCATGTTTTCGTCCCTCAGCCATACGATCACGGGTCTACCAGATATTATTTAATCATTATTCATGTTTCATTATATGATTAAGGAATCCTAATCCAATACATAACCCTTTCTTTCGCCTTATCTTTGTCTTGATTTACCTCCAATGCAATTCTAATCCTATAAACATTTGAAAATCCTTCCCTCCTCCTCCTTCTTAGCCTTGGATCCCTTCATTATAACGTCTCATTCTACAAAAGAGACAGACACTATAAATGATTCCTTTTGTGGTCTTTGTATGACAAAATGGTGGGTCATCGAACAAGACACAATCCAAATCACAATGGAATTCTGTGTCTCATTCTTATGCAACTCTTCACGAGGCAACATAAACCGGCAATGGTCAGTTTCTAGTGTTCAAAATATTTGGTTATTGTACCAAAGACAATGCTGGCTGTGTTGTTATTCACAGACAAATTATCTGGCTTAGACAATGACGACCTGCAAAATTATAACTTCATTTTGGTTCACTTCATTGGCCAAGATAAGCCACTGCAATCATAACCATCTTCCTCTACGTTTTCACTACACCTCTAACGTCTTAATTATATGCTTGTTGGATCGAAGCAAAGGAACAACAATGTGTTAGTGTTTTTTTATAATGACTATGTCACCCATTGCAACATTATTGCATCATACATGTTGTGCTATGACCTGTGAAATTATAAATCTTGACCTAATATTAACATTAGGATGCCTTTTCCCATCATCCCCAACGTTTGGAAGGAACTATCCACAGCAATATTTTATATCAATAGCAAAATAAATCAAAGCAATGTCTCAAGATTCAGATAACCTTCCTTTAACTAATCACTGCTAATCATGATTAATAGGTATTTTATTGGTTTAGACAAAAGGGGCAGTGCAGGGAACAAGTGTTGGTGTCTCGTTTAACACCATCTAATCTAATTTATGCTTACCCTCTAACAAACAACAACTTTTGTTTTGCATTTTGGGTGTTTTATAAGATGATACTTATAATCTATATCAGATTATAATTGGATTGAGAAATTTTTTTTTTTTCCAAAATTGAATAATTTTAAAATTATATTTGTAGTCAAAATAACATTTTTATTAAAACACTTTTATTTGGGTACTTTGGAGACATTTTCTACTTTTGGGATTTTTTAGATTTTTAATATTTCAAATAACAAAATATTTAGGTTACTATGTACAAGATTATAAAAGTGATTATATATATTTATGTTTTCCTAATATGAAAGTATACAAAATATTGAATATTATTTTGAACCATGAATTGAAATATATTAAATATAGAGATATATTGAGAATATGAATGGCAATGATGAAAATGGTTGTTAAAAGAGGATAAGAGAGAATAGTTATAAGGGTTATAAGGATAAGAGAAATGAGAAGAAGGGGATGTATCAAAAAGTGGAGGGACCAAGAGAAGAAGGGGAGAGACATGGTGTGACTGCAAAAGAATCAAAAGGACGCAGTGGGGTTCTGTGATAAGGGAGGCGCACGTGGGTGCCCTAAACCTTATTTCACCCAACCAAACACTCCACTATTCTCTCTCCTCCATCCCTGTCATCCACACACAACACAACGTAACACTCTTCTTTTATTTTTCATTCTTTCACATTGTGTTCTTCAACTTAATAAACTTTTTTTATACTCATCTTTTTACTTCCATTTCCAATTATATTAATTTTTGGATTCACAAGAGCCAAAGAAAAAAACAGGAGAGTGTTATAAGAGACAAGTGGGTAAATTTTAAATTAAAAAAAAAACCAAAAAATTGAGCTCTAGCTTTACTTATTTCATGATTTTATTTATGTAAAATAAAAATAACATTTTATCCTTATAAAATATAATTAGGGTTTGTTTGAGTAAATACCTTAAGTGAGTTTTAAGAATTTATTAAATTGTAAATACTCACGTGTAAATAAGTTTGTATTACTACTAAAATATTATTAAATAAAACCAATTTAAAAAATATAGTTATTATATTGATTAAATTTAATATTATTTTATAAACTAAAAAATTATTAATATCAATTTAAAAATTAGTTCATAATTTTTTATTAATTATAGAAATTATTTTAGATATGAATAACTTTTTATTATATAAAATAATATCTAATTTAGTTAATAATTAATTATTTTTTATCTTTAAAAATTAGTTTCAATTTAATTTTTTTTTATTTAAGTTTTTTTTATGAATGGATGTGAAATAGGTTTAAGTTGTTTTTATGTAATTTGTATTAATATATTTTCATAAGTTGAGATTATTATTATTAAAATTAGTGGAAAATAACTTATTAACACATTATAAATTAATTTTATTATGTGTAATATCAAGTTTATTGGTAAAATAAACTCATCAGATACTGTGTTCTTTGTTTCACAGCATTTCTTTAAAATTTTATCTTTGAAAAATATCCTTTTTATGAGAAATTCCTTTTGATTTGATGGCGAAATAATATAATTAAGACTTATCTTTCATATACCCGAATAATAGTTTAAAATGTTTTAGGACTATAGAGTACTCGATTTATTATTAACATTATGATATCAAATATGACATTGTTAAGCTCATTATATATTAAGTATATATTATGAATTTTTCCTTGAATGAATAAACAAATGAAAAGTGTTAAAAATCATATGATTATTAGATCCTTTTCAATGAACTCAGAGCTCAATGAATGCTTTCAAAATTATTGATCTTTTGTTCTCTTCAACTTTTCTTTTTTTATTTCTATCATTGCGCTTAAATATATTCCTGATCCACATCATTCAACAATGTTTTTCAAATTTTAAAATTTCATTCAACTTAATGATTTTGGCCCTTTCAAATTTCGACATACAAAACTTTTGTTGGAAAAACAAATACGTGGAACATATTTAAAAAAACACATTTAAAACTAAATTTTACAAAATAATATTTTATTACTATTCATATTTGTATTAGGAGCTCGTCCATTATACGAGATAATGTTTTTATAAAAAAAACAAAAAGCCAAACGTAGCTAATTCTTTTTACACATCTTTAGCTTAAATTAGGCTATTCTTAAAAAAGAGATTATTCACATCTAAATTTAAAATTTATCAATTAAAAAATTCCTATAATTTATTTTTGGTGATGGCACTAATATTTGAACATAAAGTTTCATCTAAATTTCATTAAATCTTCACTAGTAACTCGGTCATATAGGATCTACGATAAAAAATAAAATAAAAAAAAGTCAAACATGTAGACTCAAAATCAAAAACAAAATATTAAAAAAAGGTAAATTACACAAATATTTTTATATTTTATCAGTTGTATATAAAACTTATGTTCTTAATATTTACTATTTTAAAATTGAACACGGTAAATGAATCTAAAATAATTAATAATTAAGATTAAATATTAATCTAAAAGTTAGTTTATAAACTTTTATTAATAATAAGAATTATTAGATATCAATAATTTTTTAGTTTATAAAATAATATTTAACTTAATTAATATATAATTAATTTCTTTTTAATTTAATTTTTATTTAATAATTTTTTTTAAGATTAAAAATATAATATTAACTAAAATTGAAAAAAAGTTTACAAAGTATCCTAAAAGAGTCACACTACCTGATCAAATCAAATGTTTTCTTTCAAAAACATAATTATTCTTACAAGACCTAGAAATGAGCTTCTTCTTTCTTCTTGTTGACTTCTCGATCTTTGTTCTAAGATTTTTCTCTCAATGTGATCTTTCGGTCTCCTATTCTCTGACTTGAACTTAGGTTAGCTGGTGTGATTTTCCTCCTTGGATTAGGTTAACGGGCTTTCGGCTACACGGTCTCAACGTCTTCTCCCGGGTAGCTATGTGTACCTGCAAAGAGTTCCGATAATAAAGTCAGCAAGGGTCTCAGATATTCATAAGATAAAATCACTTTTACCTACCTCTCAAGCTGACTCTCTATTTATACTATTTTTTTATTGGACCCAAAGGACATTTGGGCTTTTCCTCTTTGTACCTATTATTTACTACACACACCTCTTCATTTGGGCCTTATTGTATGGGCTTTATTTTAGTGATGATTTTATTTTTACTTACTTATTTTTCTTTTATTTAGATCTTCCAATTTATCATTTTCGATTCCATCTTATGACTTCACCTTTCAATTAAGATCTCAATTTTCATAGACCTTTCAACCCAAGATGATCTTTCGGTCTAGGTGGACCTTTCGGTCCAATCAGTACAGTAATAGGTGTAAACTGTTTTATTTATTTATTTGCAATATTTAAAATTATAAAAATATTATATTTTAATATTTAATAAAATTAAAATCAGTAATTTTTAATCAAATGTACTGATTAAAATATAATAAGATAATACATTATATCATATTTTATAAACTAAAATTATACCCTGATAAAACAAATACAATTAAAATTCATATATATCAAGTATAGTGTTTGCGGTTCCATTTTTTATTTTAAAGTCACCCAAATTAAATATAAATTATTTTTAATTAATATAAAGTTTTTAAAAAAAATAAACTAATATAGTGGAATTAGATTTAGATTGATTTTTACAATTTTGGTTACTATAAAAATACTAAACACTTTTTATAAAAAAAATTATTTAATATTTTATTATAAAAATTTCCATATAAAGATGCATATTGTGAATTTTTTTATAGTAATGATCATATTCAGTTTTAATTTTTTACATGTAGAATTAAATTATATAATATCAATTAAAAAATATAATACAAATTTGATAATATATATCGCTATATATATATATATATTAAGTAAAGTATATAATCCCACCCTAAAACACATATTTATGTTTTTTTTTTCTTTAACAAATAATAAAATAAATTAAAAGAAAGATACTTCATAAGTGTCCCAATCTATATATAAATACCACCATTTAGCTAGTCTATAGGCATGTAACATAACCATAGTGTTTATTATGTTATATTGATTGCAATTAATATTAAATCTATATTATTATAATTAAATATTTTAATTGGGTTATTCATTTTCAATCTATAATTTAAATAAAAAATTCAAAAAAATCTTATTTTAAGTTTTTTTAATCAATTTGATTTTCTTGATGGGTGGCATACGTTCGTTCTCATCTTAATTTAAGAAACAGACAACCCATTGAGCTACACTTATTTACAATGTGCCCAAATTGTACACCAACAAAAATGCCTGCGCCCCTATTGTTGTGTGGTTAAGTAATAAATACACAGTTTTAAAACAATTTTGCAATATAATTACTACTTTATCCTTATTCACTTTGGAGCCAATTTGCATAATCTTTTAACACACTCATTGAAAAAACAAAATTACACAACTATGTAAAATTTATTGCAATTTTGAGGCTCTATTTTTGGTGGACTCCTATTTTTTTAGAATTGTACATGACACGTAATTGTTTGAAAACATAATTGGTAGATTCTAATACTTTATACAACTTGAATACTTCACATCATATTTATTTGTTGTATTTATTCATTATTTTTTGTGTGTTGATAACTTTTTTGTTTTGGTCAATATTGATGAATTATGTTCTTCAAGGTGACAAAAGAATTAGATGCATTAGTAACAGAAGTAGGCCCATTCAAGAGGATACGTGGCACACGTGAAAGTGGGCTCGAAGCCAATAATTCAGCAAGGCCCACCTTTCATAAAGATTTGACCGTAAACTCTACCTTTTTGTTGCTTGGTTTAGCTAAAACTGCGGTGTCTAGAGTTTTAATTTCTCACCAAAAATGAAATACAAACACTTTATTTTTCCCTTTTCTTTTTCCTTCTAGACAAAAAGAAGTCACTTCTTTTCCATTGAGACTTAAAAAAGGAACCAATTTAAATTTTGATACTTTGATTTAAAATCATACTAAGTTGAATGAAAAAAAACTAATATATTCTTATTAAAATACTTTATCTAATGGTGTTAGGTTGAAGACAAAGAGGATCATTGCACTCTCCATTTCACTAAGATGGAAGAACAAGACTATTAATGTCACCCTTCCTTATTCTTAGTGCACACCAACCAAACGTCTTTGTCCTACCTATAAGCTTGAACTAAATTCATGTTTCCCAATGGTATCTAACCATCATAAGTGGGTTGCTTTTTTGCTTTTACAAAGAGACTAAATCATTAAATAGCATGCATATTACTTTTGAAACAATTTCTAAAATTAAATTAAAATATTTTTTCTTTTTATCACTAGAAACAACCATGTTCAAGTTTGAGGGAACTATATTATAAATAATAATTTTTTTCATTAAAATATTATGATGTATAAGTAAAAACTAAATATGAGATTATTAGTTAGATTAAACATTTGTACGTTAAGTATGTTAATATCTTACCTCAAGTATAAATATAAGTATTTTATATTATATAAGTAAGTGCAAATTTTATTTTATAAATTATTTTTATAAAGTTAAAATAGATTTAAACTTCACTTCTTAATAAATTCGCGTGATAACATTCATATCAATCTGATTTTTTTTTTAGAAATAAAAAGTTAAGTGTATTTGTAGTTGATTTTTTAAACTTATAAAATATTTTTAAAAACCTGTCAAAATTAGACCAAACATTTCTTATCTCTATTAAGATTATGGAACCTGTTTAAAAAGTTTTAAAGAGTTGAAAGATGAAATCAGTTGTTTGATGATTCATTAAATTTCTGAATTATTTAAAACTTTGAAAGAAGTTCTTATATTGAGTTAATTTGAGTTTAATGTATGAGAAGTTATTTTGAAAGCCTGAAATGATGGAAGAAGTAGCATATGAATCTAAGTTGAAAAACGGTTTGAGTTGAAGCTGCAAACGCTTTATAGATGCCGGGCTTTTAGGTAAAAGATAAAAAGGTTGATTCCAAAATCCATCCATATAAAATGTTACAACTGTGTGCTAACTGTTCCAAATTTTGAGTCATCAACAAAATCTTTACTTCAAATGATTAACGGGCCTACATCATGACAATAATTATTGAATGCTACTTCCTATTAACTTAACCTCTCTTAAGCTCTCTTTTTTCATTAATTTTTAATTTGGATCCCCTAATTATTGCTCACCATGTCATCTCATGTCTTAACCAACACCAATATCGCCATCTCATGTCTACTTTTTCCGCTTTAAGTCAAAGTTTCATGCTAAATAAGTAAGCAAAAACATCAAATTTATATTAACTTTTACACTATATTAAATTTGGTTACTTTTAAAGGTAACTCATTTTCCATTTTTTTTCCCCAAATAATGTAATTTCAATTGGTATTTTTTGAGATAGACAAAATAAAATCTATTCTTTAGACAGTCATACATGTGTGAATGTATAATTTTAGTAAAATTTGATATAATCTAATAGTTATAGCCAAATAGGACTTCATTGTCATTAACAAAGGATGATTCTAGTTGAATTTGATATAATTAAATTCGTCATTACTAATATGGCTTGGACTTCACTTGTAGAACTTTAAACTCAAAACTCAAGTAGTACATGGCAATTAAAATCCTCATTCTCTCTGTAAAATTCATTAGCCAAAACTTGTGTCTACACTAGTTTTAACAAGTTAGATCTTAGCCTTCACACACACAACTGCTGTAAAAATATGAAGTTAATGTGCCGTAGTATGTGTAGAACTATTGCAGTTCAGTGAAATTGCGGAAATTTAAAGACTTCAAAATATAATCTGGATTCGGATTAACTCTTCTTTCTCTTGAAAATTACCAGCTATCTATGAAATCACACCATGTCAGAAGATTCTCTCAGTTTCCAAATCTGTGGGAAGGTATGTTCTCAAAACTAAGTTAAGCACCATGATAATATGGCAAGATGATGCCTCTTTTGAAATTTGTACAAAATTCTGAAGACCATCTGAAATTCTGTTGAGAAAGGGATTTTGGGGGACTCATACTCCTTAACTAGAACCACTCTTCAAAATTGCCTTGTCAGAGTGTACTCATAAAAGATCAACATGCCGTACCTATGCTTAAGATACAAATTTTGTTCTAGATTCTGAAAATGCATAAGCTGTTAACTAACTAGTTATATGCTTGATCTTTTTAAAATATATTTCCCCAAGGAACTGACCAGTATGGAGACAGGAAGAGAACAAGAGAGGTGACGAACAGTATGAGAAACATTAAATCAATTACCCCGGAGGATATGAGCATGATCCAAGTGAATCAGTGCATCAAAAGAAAGGATAATACAAAATGAACTCTGAATGTATATGATAAAATTGAAGTTGTTATAAATAATTCTCTGTTATTGTGATGTACATAAAGGCAAGCCATATGTATTTATAAGGCCAGCAAGCCATACAAAAAATTGTTAACACTCTTCCACAATAACCAGCCGTCAGCTATATATACACTCCAGCATATGAATCAGAAGAAGAAGAAAAGAATAAGAAGAAGAGAAAGAAGCAATCTTGTTTTCCATAGTGATGGAATCAAGGTTGGATTTGAAGACCTGAACTAGTAGTACTAGTCATGCCAGCAGAGAAGCATGACCACACACCTTCTAATTATGTATAGCCTTGCCCTTTGCTCCCTGAGGGCTCCTCCAAGGCCTCTGCTTGAGAGCCTTCTCTTTGAACCTCCCATGCTAGGACTAGCCATCTTCATTTTGCAGAGTTAATTGTTGTTTTCTTATCCTTTGTTTTAAGCTCTGTTGGACTTAAAGCTTGAAGCTTTGAAGTTGTGTTGTGAGTGAGTTGGTTTAGTGAGGGATGAGGGGTTCTTATAGAAGTGGGGAAGGTTGAGGTTCTATCTCACACTGGTCTAGTAAAGAGGCAGCGATGGGGCATGAAAGGGCGTGCAGTGCCTCCAAACCCACCAGACAAACAGCAATTGGGCCCCACCTCACCCTTTGGGAATCCTTACCCCAATAGCCGGGAATTGATAAAAACAAGCCAAGCAATTCAGCCAGCCCTCTCTTTCTTCCATTGCCATGTCACACTCTATAATCCTATGTCTAGCCACCACCCACCAACATAATGGGTCTCCAATTTTTCAACTATGTGGTTGCCCTTTTATTTTAGTTTATAACCTTACCTTAATCTTGTGCATGATGGAGGAGTTTATGGTTGCCCATCAGGACAAAACTCAAAAAGCCTTCTCCTTTTTCTTCTTCTTCTTTTTCTAGTGCCTTTTATTTTATTCTTTCTTTCTATCTTTCCCTCGATCCACATTATCAGGGAAGTGACTGATGGATGAGTAAAGGTTTGTTCAATCCTACATATCAGTTCGTAACAACAACCATTACAAAGGTTTTAGATCATAATGGACTAACTTATTACTACCTTGACTTGATCTAAAAAAGGTGCACATAATTAGGGCCCCAGCTTTCAACATCAAAGTTTGCATTCCCATGGCTAAAAAAACATGCTTATCCAATGCCACAAAATCTATAAATTATTGAACCCCTGGGTGATCACTCAAAGAAACAGAATGTGATGAACCTAACCTCATCCTAACCAATAGTATACTAGATTTGGCTTCATTTTTCTAAAAATCAATTCAGATTTTTTAAGATGAAAACCAGTGGCATTCAAAATTCTGGACTAAACAGTATAGTTGTACACTTTTTTATATTTATATTCAAAATTCTGTCACTTAATTATGAGATTAATATATTAATTTGTGGGGGTGAAAAAATAAAAATTATAATTGCAGATAATTGACAGTGCAGCTACCCACCTTCGAATGCTCTGAGTCCGCCACTGGTGGAAATAGACCAGCACAAAATTGTTTCCAGTTTTGCTTGGTTGGTTACATGACTTTTAGCAGTGACTGTGACTCTTAATATATCTTCGATTCTATTCTAATTTCAATCAATCGTATACAAAATGACGATCTTTATGCTTACACTAAAAAAATCAATTTCACTTACCAAAAGAAAAAAAGGCTTAATAGTTATGATAATTACAGATGAAGACATGCTCCTATACATTGGTTTGGAACAAAAATGCAAGAATTACTAGTCAGAAGATTTAAAAAATTGGTCTTCATTTATATCAAAAACTCTAATCTAATTATTTGGCCTTTCTTAGGAACTATTAGATAGGGGATTTGTTGAGCTTAGTTTAAAATGTGTAGGCAAAAGCTGCATGATGGATATCCAAGCCAACTGAATATCAGAATATGTTACAGGACTCTGACAGCTTTGGAGGAGACAGCAAGAATATAGAAACAGTAATGATATATTTGCATGAGCAATGGATTTGAATCACAAGATTCGTACACATGATGATAGGCCAGAATTTTCTGCCCCTTCACACTGTATTTTTGTTTCACCTTACAGAAGAAATCCAAATAATACTTGTTGATATCTCTTTCCCCCAGAAAGGATATAAAAATAAGCTAAAGTAACTTTTGCACAGGCCTGAAAGTATTTTTGGTAATGAGATGAAACAAAAGGGAGAAAGTTTTTTTTTCTTTCTTGTGCAGCATCGTAGATGCCCAATAAAAGTAGCCAAGGACGTAGGTTTCAAGTTTTTGACTAAGATTCCATAAGAAGGGGCATAAATTTTTATTGAAGTAAGCCAGTTAAGTGAGTAACTAAATTAGTCATAGATTGCAAAGGATGATCATCCACTTGCTCTACTACCTCGTGCTCTTCCCAAAAGCTAACCCTTTTCCAACTACTTGTTCTAATAATAATCTCTGCTACTATTTTATTCCTTCTTTTCTTATGTCTTCATGCAATTTTAAGCACTTTATATTGAATAATAATGAGCTTGTCAGCAATTTGTTGCTTCTACCAACCTCTTCTCACCTCAGTTTTCCATCTGTTATACATCCATCCAGCAAATGAGTTTAGATTAACCGGTTCAATTTCACACATTTTATCTATGTGTGAAAATTGAATTGAATTTAATCTAATTTTTATTTTATTTAATTAGATTAAATTGACATTTATATTTTGTTTCATAATCAACCAGATTATAATTCAATTAAGTTAGGTCAAGTTATCAAATTCAGTAATTTTAATTATAAAATTTATCCCTTCAAAATAAAATTTAATGTTCTTTAGTATTGGCAACATGTTAACAATACTTATGATATACAAATAATTAATATTAATATGATCAAACATAAAAAAATTCTAAAAGTATTAGATGTTGTGAACTAGGTTAACTAAAAAATTTAATACAACTCACTCACTCTAATATAAAAAAAAAAAAAAAAAGTGTTTTTGAATTGAGTTCAACCATACTACTATACCTTATGTTACACTCCTATATTTTTTTTATCTGCATTCATTTATTATATTTCTTTTTATTTTAGTTCTTTCTACTTTTCATATATTTCTTTATATTTTCTCTCAAATACATTATAAGAAATTAATTATTTGAGAGAATTTTAAACTATTTATTAGGCCTCGAAACTATTTATTTTATTGAGTTGTTAAAGTTTTAAAAACCGTCATAAATTTTCATTTTATAATTTTATGCATCTTAAACTAATCCAAATACTTAATTTTTTTAGTTTAAAAAATTAGTTTAGAAACTTACTTTTAAAAAATTAAGTAGTTTAGGAATAAATTGATTCATTTTTATAATTGGCATTCATAATTGAACCTTTATTTTCTTTTTCTATTCCCTGTTCAGAGAAATGAATGTATTATATTCCTACTGCTATATATTGTGACAACACATTGAATAGAAATTATCTATCAAATTAAACTTGTTAGAATAGAAACACTATTTTTTTAAGTATAATCTGATGGTTCTTCCTCTCACGCGTTTTGAGCAATAACTACAGAGTTTTCTTATCAATTTCCCCCTAATAAACTACTATTGTATTCCCGCGTAATCACTTTACCGTGAAATTTGCACAAAACTCCATCAAAATTTTGCAATATTAACTTTATCTGATCTGTCTCAAAGGTTGGTAGATCTTCGCAAACTTCATCGATCGTCTATTCTCTCAATTTATTTGCATCAATCAATTCTTGTATTTCAACTCATTCCTAACATTTTTTACACAAGTGATATAATTTTTTTCATAAATTGCATAAATTCATAGACTTAAAAAAATATATATAATTGAGTAAACCGTATTTATTAGCACCAAAAAAAAGTTGTACTTGAAATTATAACTTCAGTTCAGATAATATTAAATATTTTTTTATTTTTTTTTGCATCGAGGTGCTGCATGCATTGGTATGTTTTTTTTTTTTTGTAAAGTTTTATTACCAAGCATGTTTTTCTTTTTTTTTTTTTAATTGGATGTTTTGTAAATTTTTTATTTTTATTGAAGTCATGTTTGTTAACACGTTTTATAGTTTTTGTTATTTTTGCGGTGAAGTGCTTGTTAGCACATTTTTTTTAAATTGTACTTCCTAACATGTTTATTTGTTTCTTTATGTTTTTAATTTTTATAAATTCAGATAATGTAATTAACTATATGTTTATATGATAATTCAATGTATTTTGAATAATTTCAAATATTAATGTAGTCAAATATATTTAAGTAATTTTTTTAAGAAAATAGTTAAAGATTTAGTTCATTTAATTAATTAATGAAATTATTTATACTAATTGAATGCAATTTCAAAAAATTTAAAACAATGACACTAAAATATCTTACCATTGAACACAACAGAAAAAAAAAAACATTTATATGTCAAAATTAATGTCACAAAGTGGCTTTCTAAGTTGTTTTATTGGCCTTTTATGTGTTCCATGTCCCGTAGATGCATGAGATGATGGTGCAATGGTGTTTCATGCCCATTGTGATCATGTTCCTCTTCATCATTTCCACTTCCGTTATCGAATGTTTGTGAAGACATGGTTCGTTGATGATAATTTATAGATGGTATTAGATTGTACCACTAAAAGAAAATCATTAAATAGAAATTAATCTTAGAGATTAAAAATAATTAATTACTATTGACTAAATTATATATTATTTTAGAGATTAAAAAAAATTATTGGTATCTAAAATATTTTATATTATTAATAAATATTTTTTAGATTGATATTTAATTAGCTATTAAGGTTTTAACCACCAACTCTAGAATCTAAAGGAATTTGTAGTTAAAACATTGGTAGTTAATTATATACAAATTTATAAACTATTTATTAATAATAGAAACTATTTTAGATACCCATAAATTTTTGTCTCTAAGATAATATCTAATTTAGTTAATATAATAACTAATTATTTTTTGTCTCTAAAATTAGTTTTTATTTAATGATTTTTTTGTAGTGTACCTAAAGAGAGGGTGGTTGAAAAAGTTATAAATATATTATTTGATGAAGTTGACAAAAAAATCAGTTGAGATGGAAAGATCTTATTTGTGGAAGGAATTTGATGTTGAGATGATAATTTATCAGGCATGGTGTACCCATGTATTCAAACCTTAGAGGTGGTTGAAATTAAAATCAACAACATATTGTAATTGAAATTGTTAAGTAGTAGAAGAATATATAAAATGTTGATATTGTTGTTAGGGTTGTGTTTGTTTAGGATAATGTGACCTCTCATACTGTTGGAAAAGTAATAGCTAGTTGAGTGTGAATAGAAAATTACATTATGAAATAATGTAATAAAAGACGAATTTATTTCATCGTCCTCTAACATAAATATTTGTTGAAGTATTATGTATCGATAGCACGTTGAATGTACAATTGCATATATTGTGTAGTGTCATGCAAACGGTCATCTTCTTCAAACTAGTTTCTTTTAATTAGACGAATATGTCAGTCATTAAATATAGTTATATACTTTTATGATATATTATTTTAATGGTAACATATATTTTAGTGACATTACTTTAAATTTTTTGAAATTATATTTAATTAACATAAATAATTTATTAATTAATTAAATTAACTAAATATTTACCTATTTTAAAAAAATCATTTAAATATATTTCACTATATTAATATTTTAAATTATCCAAAATACATTCAATTATCATATAAATAAATACATTATCTAAATTTACAAAAATTAAAATAAAATTAAAATAAAAAAAAGATGATAGAAAATACAATTTCAAAAAAATAATTAAAATCACGCTAGTAAGCCCGATTTTTAAAAAAAAGTTACAAAATTACAAAAACATCCAATTTAAGAAAAGCAAAAAATAATTTAAAAAGTATGTTTAGTAACTAGACTTTACAAAAAAAAATATTAGAAAATATATGTATATGTACAACTTTGGATGAAAAAAAAAAGCATTATCTAAATTGAACTCATGTTTCACGGCTTATTTTAAAGTCCTATTTTGCAAGTATCATTCTCCTAATTGTGTAGTTTTTTAAAAATTAACCAATTTTTGTTATTTATGAGAAATATTACATAGTTGAGTAAAAAAGCCTAAATTCCTCTATCAAGGTGAACATGGCAAGTTTTTTGTTCTAACCTATAACGCACTCAAGCACGTCTCCCAACACAAGATTATTGAAATTCATAGAGCATCACTTTGCTAAGATGTCATCACTCATAAGAAATCCAAAACCATACCGTGGTCGTTTAATTTGAACAATGAGGTTTCCAAGGTAACTTCATTTTTTTGGAGAAATGGTCATTTGAAAATATTTAAATGTGCTCATTGGACCAGATATAAAAATTATAACTTTCAAATTCTATTTACTATATTGATTTGAGCCTTGGGTGCAGTACTTTATAATTGAAAGCAATATACAAAGGGAAAACAGTGGGAACTTAACAGCATTAGAGACAGAGGTGATAACATTAATGTCTGAAATGCTCTATGATCAAAGTGGTCCAACCACAACATATCTTGAAGCTAAAAAAAATTGGTCGATTGTACAGAACAAGGAGGTCAGAGTTACACGTGAAGTTCTCGTGATTCACAATACCATTGCCTGCGGTAGAATCAACATATATAGTAATTTAATAGTCACGTCTACTTTCAGTCATTAAGACACTACCCCATTTCTATTCTCTTCTTCATGCTTGTTTCGTACGGAACAAACTCATCACATGTTTCTTCCCACAACATCATCTGTCAAGGATTTTAGTTTTTCATGCATTTTAATTTCTTACTGGTTCTCATATGTCCAATAATCACTGTAATATTATCACAACGAACATGATATTAGAATAACACTCTTTCTTTTTTTTTCAACAGATTACAGATAGAAATGTAATTTTCTTCCACAGAACTTCTTTTGGGTAATCAACAATGTACATCCCAAATGGGATGGACTGAGATATGCAGAAAAGAAGAATTTTTTAAAAGAAAGAGAGTAATAAATAGGGTAAGTAATACAATAGAATTTATAAAAAGGAAAGTTAAAGATAAGAAGGAAGTGGGTTGAAAATGAAGTTGAAGACAAAACGTGTATGTTGAATTTTTTTTCATCTTTTATGTGAACATCACTCACAGTGTGGTTTACTAGTTAAGTAACAAGTACAGTTTTACTTGTGTACGGACACAATATTACACAACATGGTTCATAGCTGGTCATGTATGAATGACAGGTAAATTGACTCAGTTACCAAGATGCATATGCAACTTTATAATTCAAGCCACAGCTAATTCATGAGGATTCTTACAAACACATTGAGATGAGAGTCATTTTTAGCCATACATAAATAACTGTTGTGTCTCACATCCAGTGATAAGTGTGTTACCTCAACTACTCATAAAAAAAAATGATTCAATTATGTAATAAAATTATTATCCCGTAATTTGAGGAGGAAGAGTACGAGGAGGTGCAAGACCCTATACTTGATTATTAAAGTGCTAAACTTTGGAAGATCCAAAGTTGGATCATATCTTGAAGTAAAATGGTGATCCATTGAAAAGAAGTTACCATAATATATATAAAGTGAGAAGTTAGAAGGTCTTTTCGTGCTCTCTAAAGTCTAAAGGCAACATTGAGTTTTAATTCATGATAGGATAACAGCTGGCCAAAAGGAAATAGAAAAGGTGTCATTCTAAGATGATTTCATCTTAATTATCACCATTTCCATTATTCAACACCTTCTCAACATATCTTAGAAAAAGCAGGTCCACACGTGTGGTCAAAAGATTCCTCTCACATCTCCATCACACTTGGTTTATTTTTTTTCTTCTCTCATCAAAAAAGTTCTTCTATCTCATCAAGATAAATAATTTTGATATCCAAAATATAGACAAAACTTCTCACGTGTGTACCCTAATTATTTATAATCTTCATTCCTCCGTGGGGATCCATCTGCTCCACAAACACTTTTTCTGCATATTGATCGAGGGACACGTTTATTATATCATTCAAAAGGTTCTTATATAATCTCTCTGTGAGCTCTATGTGCGTGTTTCGATGACAGTTGAGAGTTCAAAAGTATTTTTACTCTTGTCAGTGTGCAAATGTTAAAATAAAGTCTATATCAGATAAAAATAAACAAATTGAACAACATACAGGTAAAAATACTCGCAAATCTAATGTCTAAAGTTTTTCTTTATTGCATAATGATGTTAAATTACTTATGTAATTTAATTTTATTCTCAACTTTCATCCAAATCTAATCTAAAAGCTTAATAGGACATTTCTCTAGGCAAGATATCTTTCTTACTCTTCACTCTATTTTTTCACTATAAAAAAAATTAAATTTACCAACAAATTTTTACCTACAATTGAATCTGTAGATAAATTCAATATTATCTACAGATTTGAAATCGTAGATAAATTCAACATTATCCACAAATTATTATTGTCCATAGATCTCTATTCGGAAGTAAATTTTGCATTATTCATAAATTTTATCCACAAATTTTACCTACAAATCTATATCCAAAAATAAATTTAATTAATATTAATATAAATATTTTTATTAACAATATTAAAAATATTAAGAATATAAATAATTCTAAAATTTTTACTAATATAAATAATATTAATCATAATAATTATATACATAATATTAAAAATATTACTATAATATAAATAATTATAAAATCATATCTAATATTCATAAATAATTATAATGATAATCATAACTAATAGGTATATATATTATTAACACTATACAATTAATAATATTAATATATTAATATTTATAATATTTTATAAAATTTGTAACATTCCTATATTTACCTATATTTAATAAAATAAAAATACATGCACTATTTAATTAACATATAAACAGATACAACTATCTTATATTGTATCTCAAAATGTATCTCTTTTCATAGTGATTTTATAATATATATATATATATATATATACAAATGTTTAAAAACAAAATATTCAAAATAAAAACATCTCATCCTCCGGCGGTTCACTGAAGTGCTCTATCACTTGCAATCTCATATGCTCTCGTGTAAATTAACATGATTATTACAAATTAAAGAAAACAAACACAAAATAAAGCACAGGGTAAGCTAACAATTTTTTAGAATTCTAATATAAATTTAAGTTTTAATAATAAGCACAATTTGTAAGGATCAAGAAAATAGTCTTAGAGTAGAAGTGGTACAATCAAAATGACACCTGAATATTTTATTATTAAAGTTAAAAGAGTATATAAATAGAAATTTAGTTATTCAAGTTTCATTTTAAAAGAACCACCATCTCTCTAAAAACTCATTTTTCTTTTTCTCAGTCTTCTCTCGAAGATTCTGACCTCCCTGCTCATCAGTTTGACGATCAGAGTCCACCATCAGACTCTTGGCAGTGAATACTACAAGATTGCCCGATCAGAATCTTTAATAGAGTAAGTTCAATTTTGTTCTTCTCTTTGAGTCAAATTTTGAACTTGTTAGGGTTGTCTCTGCATAGGCTTTGCATGTGACTCTTTTAGGTTCAGGTTTAATCTCTATTAGCTCATGGTCTTAGTGTTATAGTTAGATTTTTTATCAGGACTATGTGGCGCAGGTTAAGTTACCTTTAAGCTTTTGGTAGATTTGGAGCTCTTAGTGAGCATATGCTAAAGTTCGGGTAAGGGAAGCATGTCTTATTCTTTTCAATAGAACCCTAGGTTAGAAGATCTGGATGTGGGGGTGACGTGGTCACTAGCTCCAATTTTTCTTGCAAAATTGTCTCTTTTAAAAGTAAGGTAAAATATTGACTGAAATGGTTGATTTTGAATATTATATATTGATTTTAAGGTGAATAAGTTATTGAAAGTGTTTGTGGTTGAGAATTTAAAGTATTTGAATGGTAATATAAATGAGTTGAATTGTATTTGAATAGTTGTTGAATTACTTAAAATGTGATGTTTGATGAGAACTGGTTGTTTGATATTAAATGATGTATGTAATGAGGTGAAAGTGTGATCAAGACAGAGTATTTTCAGGAAAAAAAATACCGTGTTGAGATTTTTATTAAGATGTATTGATTTGTGGGTGTCCTGTGAATGAGACAATCATGACTCTATTGATATAATGAAATCATATAGATGAAGTTATTTAGTTGATGAGAGTTGAAGAAGGTTCATTTGACTGAGTATGAGGTTTGAAAGAATTGATCACAACATATTAAATGGATTTATCCTGTCATATGAGATGATGAGACATTTAGATGATTATGCGCATGACTGTGTGGATTCACAGCGAGTAGTATGACAGGTGCAGGTCTTTGGATGCTAATTTCAATACCCAAGTCTTTCGAAAGTAGAGTCAAGTGTCTGAGTATGTGAGTCAGTAGAAATCGGACAAGGGTAATGTGGATCATGAACGTGATAGACACTTGATGAAATTGTAAAAATGCGTGAATATTGATGGCTTATGTTGATATTTAAAGTTTTATATTTGAAGTTTTAAAAATAGCTAGCTTACCCTGTGCTTTGTTTTGTGTTTGTTTCCTTTAATCTGTGATGATCATGTTAATTTACACAGGAGAAGGTGAGGTTGCAGGTAATAGAGCTCATTAGTGAGCAGCCAGAGGATGAAATGCTTTTATTTTGGATGTTTTGTTTTTTTAAACTTTTGTGTATATATTAAAATCCCTAAGAAGAGGGTTATATATTGAGATACAATATGAGAAAGTAATATATGTTTATATGTTAATTAAATATTCCATGCATAATATATTATCAAATATGGGTAAAATTAAGGATGTTACACAATCTATCAAATTCTCATAATTTGCACAAAATCATTAAGTGTCTATCAACATTCATCATCCACATTACTCATCTCAGATTTCTACTGACTCACGTACTTAGACAATTGACTCTATTTTCGGAAGACTCGTGTATTGAAATTAGCATCTAGAGACCTGCACTTGTCATACTACTCGTTGTGAAATCCACACAGTTATGCGCATAATCATCTCAATATCTCATCATCTCATATGATAGGGTAAATCCATATGATCTGCTCTGATCAATTTTTTCAAACCTCAGACTCATTCAAATGAACCTCCTTTGACTTTCACCAACTGAACCTTCTTCGACTCTCACCAATTGAATAACTTCATCTATATGATTCATTATATCAGTAGAGTCAAGATCATCTCATTCACAGACAAATCAATGAACCCTAAACTAATAACAATCTCAACATGGTATTTCCTTTCAGCTCATTGCATACTTCATTTAATACATCAATACACCATTCAATCACATTATATTTTAAACTTTCTAAACAATCCAAATACATCTCAAAATTCACTTAAACACATAACTAAGTTCCTTTAATCATATTTTTAAATAAAATTTAGAATTTTCTCTTAGAAACAATAAGCAATAATAAACTACGCTTTCAAAAGCAAAAATAAAAATTTAATTTTTTTTATCTAACTTGAGTGAAAATTTTCTCGCTTGAGAAAGAATGGGTCTCGCCCAAGCAAAAATTCTCTTGCTTGAGCGAGATTGAATCCGAGAGCACCTAGAATTTTATCCCATGCCTCACTTGAGCGAGATTCCTTCTCGCTTGTGCGAAAACGGATTCAAGAGCACCCCATCTTTTCATTCTATTCTCACTCAAGCGAGAATTATCTCAATTCTATCAAGTTATGTAGAAAAATCTGCATAATTTTGCCTAATTTCTTTATTCAGAGTCAAACAAAAACAATTTCAAAAACTCATTCACTTGAAGAGTAACTTACTATTGGGAATCCCTCCTTATGCTAATGGGGACCATGACCAATGAATCTTGATAAATGATCCATTGAATATATTCAATGATGGTCATTCCAAAAGTCTTGAAATTATAACTCTCTCTTGAAAATGTTATAAGCTTTAATTACCCATTATCTCTTTATGTGATAAGTCTTCCTCTCATTCTCTATATAAAGGGAACTTGTGAGGAAGAGCAAAGCAAGCAAGTGAGAGCAGTAAAAAAGAGAGAGTTGATATCCACCATAGTGTGAGATTAGAAACCCTAGTGAAAGGCTAGATAGACGTTGTATTCCATCCTTGTTAGGTGAGATTGAGTGTTATCCTCACAGAGTGAGAGAAACAAATATTGTAATCTTACTTTCATAGTGGAGACATTTTTTGGACCCGTGGATTTTATTTCTCAAGTTGAGGAAGTTTTCCTACGTTAAAAATTATCAGTGTCATTATTCTATTTGCTCTATTTTCTATTATTTGCTTATTGCTTCCGCAAGTGCCCATTTTGTATCTACCCAAACAAGGAGAATTAATTCTAATTTTCCCAACACTTACATTATATCAACTATACAAATCAACCAAATTTTCAGATTCAAACAAAAACATCTACCATTAATCATCCATATCAATACAAATCTAAATTATTTCATTTCGTATTTAAAAAAATATGAAACAAATACAAATTTTAAATTATTCAAAATCTTAAATAAATACAAATCTAAACTATTTAATTTTATTTAAAAAAAACTGAAATAAATAAAATTCATTAATTATTCAAAATCCTAAATAAATATAAATCCTAAATTTTTTTAAATAAATAAAATTCATAAATTATTCAAAATTCTATGTAAATACAAATCCTAATTTATTTAATCTCCTATTTAAATAAAATTATGAAATAAATAAAATTTTAAAATTATTCAAAATATTAAATAAATACAAATCTACATTATTTAATGTTCTACTTAAAAAACTTGAAATAAATAAAATTCCTAAATTAACCAAAATCTTAAATAAATTCAAATCATAAATGATTTAATGTTCTATTTTTAAAAAAATCTAAATAAATAAAATTTCTAAATCATTCAAAATCTTAAATAGATGCAAATATAAATTATTTAATTTTGTATTTTAAAAAAAATATCATCCACATAGATTATGTACTAAACATAATCGATTAGGCCTTGAAAACAGATACATTATTGATTATGTGTGTCATATAATCGATTACCCTTGAGTTGTACACACATAATTGATGTGAGTAATTGATTATTGATTATCTTGAAAAAAAAAACACAAAATACCGATTATGAACACATGATAATCAATTATCATCTGCAAACACATGTGAAATCAATTATGTTTGGTTTCTATATCTTTCGTAATCGATTATTGACCTGTGTTGTGTAACCAATTAATGGAGTTGAATTTCAGAACACATTCATGCATCGTCCACCATGAAAGCTTACCTCAAAATATCAGAAAATGAGTACCACACCCCAGCACCCTCCCTCATCAAGATCCTCACAGAATTACAACACTCAAACCAAGAACTCACGCACATAAATGAAGAAGCAAAAGCATGTTATCATGCATAGGTAAAGTGAGGGTATTTGGGTATTTTGTCACATGCATATGTGACTTTCGTCGCCTTTCTTTGGAAGTGAGTGAGAGTGTGAATAGTAACCTCTCCTGCAATTACTCGCTCTCATTTTGGTTCAAATAAGTGGATCCAAATGCATGTGCTTCTTGTTTTTCCATCTTCATGAACAATCCATCAATAGAACCAAACACAACATATAAGAAAATCATTAAATATCAAGTAATTTATGATAAAGATAATTAATCATTATATAAACTAAGTTAGATAATATAAACTAAAAAATTATTGATATTTAAAGTAACTTTTATTATTAATAAAAAATTATAAAATAATTTCTAAATTAGTATATAAAGTCAAGATTTGAACTACTAACTATTTTAGATTTTAAATTTATCTTTAATTAAATTAGTGTCTACTTTATAATCTAAACTAGTTAACAGCTAAAATCTTGGTATCTAATGTTATGTACCAATTTAAAAAATATTTTATTATTTTTAACTAATATAAATTATTTTAGATACCAATATTTTTTTAATTTATAAAATAATATTAAATTTAATTGATATAATAACTAATTTTTAATAAAAACTTTACTATATCAACTTTTGCAGCAAAAAGTATAAAAAATATTGTAAGGAATCCTTTCCGATTAAAGTAGGAATTTGGTAATGTTGTTTTTGCACTAAGCCCTTGGTGTGCTTTGGATCAAAGTATTGACATTGATCTTAAAAGATCTCATCCTATTCTTCTATCTGCATCCAATAGCTCAAGGCCTCTATTGAGTTCAAAAGTCTCATTGATTGAAAATGATAAAAGCTACAATGATATACTGAATCAGTTCATTGTATATAAAATTTCTAACAAGCTAATTACTTCTAACATACACACAGATAACAATTAACAAATATAATGAGAATACGATCATTCTATCACTGAGGAATACATTGACAACTTTTGTAAGGGTAAAACTTTTAAATGCATTCTTCGTGTTGAGAATTTCAATTAAGAAATTGACTGATTAGTTTTGACAAGGAGAATGAAAGGTTATGAATAGTGTTTGACAAATGACACTCAGCACTTTAAGAGAGATTATACCAACCCCAAAGATATGGAATGTGAGAAAAATCATCAATTTGAAACATGAAAACCACTATCAGCAACAAGATAATTAAACGATAGTACGAGAAAAGCATGCCTGGTCAATTTTAGTTAACACTTTAAAAAACCAAAAAAAATTGTAAAGCGACGCCGTTGCCGGGGATCGAACCCGGGTCACCCGCGTGACAGGCGGGAATACTTACCACTATACTACAACGACTTGGTTGTTAACATAGCTCGTTAGATTTATTGAAGACTAAACAAAGAGTTGACCCAAGAATAAATATAAAATCCACTTGATTGTAACAACTGTGTTTGGACTGAAGAACACAAGGATAGAAAAACTAAATATCATGTTGATAACACGGATTTTAATGTAACTTTTATTATTATTTTTGAAATTTGTGTGAATAACTTTTAATTTAATGAATAATAAAGAAATACATTAAAAAAAGTGAGCAGGAAAATATATTTTAATATTTCTAGCTTCTAAAAATCTGGACATAAAGAATGTGCGGGGCTTTGAATTTTTAAGTTCTCTCTAACGTGTCCAGATTTAACAACAAATTGCAAATCTTGTCAAAGATGCTTATTACATGAGAGGAGTTACTACATTTGTGGCTTGAGTTGCAAATTTATACTTAAATTTTCTTGAATAGAATAATTTTTTAAAAACTCTAAACAATTAATAATTTTATATTTTTTAATTTAGACTTAATTATAAATTTATGTAAAATACTGTTTACTTGAAGAAACAACTAAAAAAAACTAAGTGACTCCAAGTTTCATATCAATGTGCTCCATAAATCTTCATATCAAATGAAAAACTTCAATTTTAAGTTTAATTTTTTATCTATTTTTTTCATACTCATATTGACTATATTTCATGAATAACTAAGACAGCCCCATATTTTACTACAATAATAAACGTTCCAGTTTAGGAAGTCTGGCTATTTTTATACAGAAAATTTACATAAGACACCGAAGAGCCTAACTTATCGACTGCAGCAGGGGTTACCACCCGGAATCAATAGAATTGGTCGGAAAAGTTCTTGTCAGTTACTCACAAGTATGAACTTCAAATTCAATATTATAACAAGGATGGAATTGTACTTGAAGATCACAACTCCACTGCCAGGGGTTCCATACCAACTCACCTCCACCTAAACGTTGTTGCATGTTACTTTAGTCCACTACGATCCAGTTAAAGCTGACTTGGGAGACAACTCACACCAAAAACTAAATCTTACAAAATAAGGTGTGTTGGCTTCTGTTGTTGTGGATGGAAGATGGAAGACAGTGTGGTGGTAGTGAAGGGTCATGGAACGAACACAAGATTACTAGGAAAAGCCAGGTAAACAACACAACAGTAGCATAAAGAGATATACACCACTCACAGCATTTGGAACTCAGCTATTTTCTTCTCCTTTCACCTTCAACCCTCACCCCAATGCCGCATTTGCCCCTCAAGTACTGTCTAATATTCTTTTTCTTCCTATTAACTACGCGAATTCGGTTGGGGCTACTACTCAAAAAACCTAACCACAACCATATCAGCCTGGTGGTCATTACAACCAAACCATAACAAGTTTTAATAAAATGGTTATAATCGGATACACAGACACACAAAACCGGCTTATATAAAGGGATATGAATATATAATTGGCTTTAAAAATATTGGACCAGTTATTCGGTCAAACTCAATAAGAATTTACAAAACGCTCCTTCTCAAAACATCTTGCACACTGAACAAGAACTCTCTAATGGAAAATCATTATCAGCTGAACAAGTACTCATCAAATGCATTGATTTTATTGCCTGAACAGTTCTAAGAATCGACATACAGCACACAATATATGTCACTAAATTACTAATTCCGGAAATACATCAGAAAAACCAAAGTGACAGTGCGGAGATCTCAAATTCATTTTCTTAATTCCGATATGCACAGTTCAAACACAGTCAAACAAACAAAAAATAAAGTAAAAAATAAAAATTGCCCAATATTAACCTTGAAGCGTTACTCCTTTCCAAATCTTGTAGGGCAAAAGCTAAGTCTGGTGTGTGGGTACAGGACAGTGTATGAAACTCGAACTTTGAACAAGGTCATGTTCATTTATAATTAAAAATATTTACATGATTTTCAAATGTTTTGAGGCATAGTTTGTTATTCCTTTTATAACATAGACACAAACACATAACAAAAGGAAAATATTTCAAAATTAATCTCCAGAATCAATAAGAATTGCAAATGCACAAGTGTTGACAATACACGAGCCAAAATCAAATGAACTACTTTTGCTACCGTACTAACATCTTCCAAATACAAAAGTTCCAGAAAACAAAGTAAATCAGTCTCTCAACAGAAAGATAACCAACAAATTATTTCTAGGTGGTATTGAACAGCACAAACAATTGATTGCTTTGGGTAATATGTTCACAGAACCACCCACCTCCTCCAAACATATGGAGGTGTTGTCTTCAAACTTGTAGGCCAATAGAAAATATAGCTTCTGGAGATGTACCTGGAATAAATGGTAAAAGAAATGAGAAAGAGATCCCAAAATAGCACAGAAAGAGGTTTATGGAGGAGAGTCCAGTTCACCATTGTCTTTACTGTCATCAACATTGGTTGGTTGCTCTTGGCTAAGAGCAGCAAAAGAGAACTTCTCAAATGGTCCACCCTGACGTCCTAAACCTGCTCGAAATAGAAGATACTGGACAGGCTCTGTAGGCTTAGCTCCAACAGAAAGCCAATACCTATAAAACATAACGGGAATTGATGCTATCAAACAAATGGAGATGGTTGTCCTGTTAAATTCATAAATATAAATATGGGTTGTCATTCATGCAATCAGAAACAATTTCTTTTCTTCCTCAAAGACAATTGATATAGGTAATTTAATCCTAATCTTTGAATTAAAGAAATATACGAAATGAAACTTCAATATATCTCATTATACTGCCAATGGCCTTCTGCACAATTGCACAAACCCATTACCAACATGAAAACTTCTACCTAGTAATTTAGCAAAAGTATATGTATAAAGAAAAAAAGAATATTGTAAAGACAATTTTATTGTATTAAGGAAATGTCAGGAGAGTAGAAAATAAAAAATTGAAAAATTTGGAGCTACAATTATTTTGGTCGGGGCAACAAAAACTATGTGCCTTGAATTTTAGCGTTTCACACATGTTTCATTCATCTACCTAGAAGCCTACACTCTACGAGAATTAAGATGACCCCGGTAAGGTTCTGCCAAGCAAATAATGAAAGCATGTTCCTGGCAGTAACATTATTTTCCCTCACTGATATACTCACAACTAGATAACCTAGCATTAGAGAAAGTTACTTACTTCACTCTTTCTAGTTTGAGACGCATTTGTTCTTCATCATCCTTGCCTGCACAAAAGTAATACATTGAAGAAAAATTAGTACCAACTTCAACCATCCTCCCTCATATTTCTAATTCCAAACGGATAAACATTAGACATAACAGTAACAAATACTCACTACATTTGCAGCAGGTTTTCGTATTATATATATGTACAACAATGGCTTAACCTTAATTTTAGTTTCTTTTAGGAAAGAAAATGTTTACCTTGTACTGAAGAGCAAATTGGAATTTTGAATGGTATAACCCTGTAATGTTTCTTTTGAAAAAGGAAATTTTCAACCTCACTGGACAGAACCATTTTACAATAAGTTAAGAATAAGAGAATAACCTGAGAGAGGATTGTAGAAGCCTACAACTTCAAGTTGTTTGCCATCTCTTGGTGTTTTGCTGTCAGAAACAACCACGCGATAGAATGGGTGGTTCCTGCAGCCGAGCCTTGCCAATCGAATCTTCACCACCATCTTTGAGCTTGGTTGATTCCTGCAACAGTGTTTGTTTGGAGAAACAATCAAACCAAATATTTGTATCCAACAGTGAAACAAGAATCATAGTGAAGCAATTCAAACATTGAATAAAAAGTTACCAAGAAAAACCAAGACTTTCTCCTGTCAATAAACTGAACGAGTTTGGGTGGTAATTTGTAGTGAAGACTGAGATAAGGATAACGGAAATGGATGAGGTTCAACGCATGCAAACAAAAAAGTGAGATAGAGTGGGTTTTGTCATCCAATAAAGCCATCCAACGGTTAAGAAAAGTCCAGTGCTCGTACCACTTCGATTTCACGCCCCGCCCACATACTTTTTGGGCTCCCAACACACGTATTGGGCTTTTCTTTTCCCACCCCTTTTTCTCGTTAGACCTTTCTCCGACTTTTTTTACAAAACCATTTGAACTAGATAAAGAATGAAGGAAGAGGATAAATTTTGGGTTGAATTGGAAAGGAATCTTCTGATTTTCTAGTTGCACGCCCTTTTACCAAACTCACCTCATCTTTTTCTTTGAGAAAAAAAACACATACAAAAGCTCAAACTTATACATGCTATGTGTACTGTTCTAATATCTTCTCGCCCCACAAATCAGTAAACACAATTAATACCCTCCATGAAAATATAAATAACCACGTTACATTATTAATTAAATTAAAGATAAAACATATAATATCTTTAATTATTAGTTTTAAATTATTTCAAACACTTATTTTAAGACTTTAAATTTATTTTTTTCATAATATGAAATATTTCAATTTAGTTATGAATATTTACACCGACTACAAATAATGATATGTTGTAAGTTGTGATATAAAATTGTGTTAATATTTTAATTTTAAAAAAAATATTAATAAGATAACACATTTGAAAACATGATTTAACATTTAATATTTGTGACTATTTATAACAAACTTCTAAATTAATGTATACATATATATCATTTAATGTGTCAAGTGATTATAAAAATTCTTTTCTAATTTGTGGGCTAAATTATAAAATTTTCAATTATTAATTACTGAAATTTCATTTTTATGTTTATTAATTAATATATATTTACAAAAAATAAATTTAATTTTGAGGAAAATATTGTTACCTCTAACTTCTTATCTTCTATATATAAAATAAGAATTCAAATTGTAATTTTAGGTCTAGTTTAGACATAAATAAATGCTTTTATGTTATAAACAATTTGTTTTTAACTTCATAAAGTTTTAATGAGTGTGATGTTATAAAATAAAAGATAAAGAGTTAAAATTTAATTTTATTAAAATTATAAGAAAAGTAAATGCCAGAGCTGCCCCTTGGGTAGATTAGGCATGTGTTGTTGGCGTGCAGGTGGTGGTGGGTTGACTCTAATAAGTGGGTACCACGTTTCTTCCCACAAAATTTAACTTTTCGCATATCCAACCCCACTACTCACCTACTCGCATCTACTACTAACATAATCTTCTAAACTTATTTTATACATTGCAACCAATATCAATATATTTCTTATCAATAATAATATATGATGCTTTGCCTCCTCCAACTTTTCAATTCTGTTAGTATCCGTGTACGTTAACTCGGAATCTTCTAATATGTTAATATATTATCAAGAAGTTCAGGTTAAAGATAATTTATAAATTTTTTTTTTTTTAATCTGATGAAATATTTTTTAAGACAAAATTTAACAAAACACTAAACTTCAAAATATTCAATACTTTAAATATAATGATTAATTTAATAATTCTATTTATATAATGATTAATTTAATAATTCTATTTTTTGAATTTGAATATCTCGATAATAAAGTAGTATTTCATATAACATACAAATAAATATTATTAAATTCTTTAGAATTAGTTCATGTCATTCTAATAATATTCGGATGATGGGTGTTTAGTTGCTTAGATGGAGATGGAGGGATATCAAAAGTAATCTCCCTCCTGCTTATTAATCTAAAATTATGACTTTCTCATTATTTTTTTACTCATTTAAAAAAGTATGTATTTGGTTTTAATATTTTCCATTAAAAGTAAAAAGGAACGTGCAAAAGTTAAGTATCCCTATTTTTTAGTTTTTGAGGTCCAATAAAATAAAAGCTTTGACGCATTAATCAATCAATTCACTGATTTGGTAAAGGACAAAACTTTATGCATATAGTTTTAAAAATGGCCATACTAATCATTGTTCCGAATCTTCTTCTAAGATAAAGGAGTTTCCTAAACTTATCTAAGAATAACTTTATATATATTATTATGCAGTCACAAATAATATGATTTTAAGTAATCTCAAAAATCAATATATTAACTCATATATATTTGACAGTTTTATATATAATGTGTAATTTTATCAATAACTGTTCACTATAATCATACATGAAAAATTATGTCAATAACTTGTAAACTTAAAAAAAAAACAAAAGGATTAAAATTTTCTCTTTTATGTATTTAAAAATTAGGTATTACATAAATTAATTTTAACGTGCATTGATTAACTATTGAGTAACTCTGGAATTAGTCTCGTAATTTGGAAATCTAACCTGGGTGAATAGATTGTTGTTAAACTTGTTTCGTATACTTATTTATAATTTATTGTGATTTTTTTTTCCATTTGCGGAATTGAACATTATTATTAAATATATCAAACAAATTTTTTAATGTATTTTTAAATAATAATTGGAGTATTAACAGATGCAAAATAACTGTGATACCAACTAATTATAAAATGTTATATCATTTTTTAAGGTGATAGACTGTTATAGGACTAAAAATTAATTATTTTTCTAATATTTTCTAGAGGTCATGTCTGGTGTTATACATTTAATTGTTAGTTACTCACAGTTAAATTATTTACAAGTAGTTAATAAAGTGATGATTAAAAATATTTTACCATGAATAGTTATAGTTTAATTTTTTTCTTTGGACTAGATAATTTAATTGTTATAAAATATCAAAAAATTATTTAAATATCAGATAATTGTTAATAACTTAAAATATTAATGTTATAGTTTTCTTTTATCAATTTTAATTAATATTATTTTTTGAAAGTTTGCTAATATTTTTCTCATTTGATATTACTAAAACAGTATTTAAGATTAGTTGTGATTGTTTCTAATTGATATCGATTATAATTATTAAGAATAAAATCAATTAAAGTTATTTTTACAAAGTTGTTGATTATAATTTTTTATTAATTTTTTTTATCATATTCACTAAGTAAATATAATATTAATAAGAGAAGATAATTTTAAAAAGTTTTGTATAAGTTGGTGACTAAGTTCGTCAATTTTTTGGTATAGTTAAATCCAAACAAATAGATCTTAAAATATCACCTAGTCAGTAATATGTTAAATTATCTACAGAGTATAATTAAGATATAATTGAACTCTACGTACGGACTCATGACAATAAGAACTTAAAAAAAAAATATAAATATGAAAGACACTGAAGTGATAGAGTAACTTTTCAACTCTTACACTTATTTGTAATTAAAATATTTGATTTTATTTAGACTAAATTGAGAGTAAGAAGAAAAGGGATGAAAAGTAGAAAAATTATAAAACCGAAAAGATCGAAACTGAAGGAAAAGAAGTCAATATAAGAAAAATCCAATTTATTTTATAAAAACATTTTGGTGTAGCATGGTAAGAACAAGTTTTTTCCAATTAAAATAGGAAAATAAAATCCTAGCAAACTATGTGGAAAGAAACAAAGAATAATATTAGTCTTGAAGATAAAAGAATAGTCCACCACAAACTTCAATCCAACGACATTTAAAAAAAAAAAAAAGTTTCTCTAGTATTGGAAAAAAAATAGTTTAACTAACTGAACAAGAAATAATAATATATAGTGTATAACAAAAAATAATTGTAATAATAGAAATAAAAATAAATCTTATTAACATCAAAAAAAAGAAATTTTAATCAATAGTAGTACTTTCAAAAATTTTGTTCTTTGTAAAACTAACCGCATTCCAATCAAGATCAACTTGGAGAAAGAATACAAAGAAAAGATAGGTAAATTTAAAAATATTAAAAAATCATATTCTAACTTTTTAAATGAAATTTAAAATTTAAAATTATTCAAAATATTATAAGTTATAATTTTTTTATTACAAAACATTTTCAATCTAGTATAAAATAAATTATATTTTTACAAAATTTTATTCAAATATAACATATACGAATATTTTTTATTCATAACAAATTAAAGGTAGATAGTTATTTACATAGTGATATGTTATTCAATTAGTTATCAATTTTATATTTTGTAAAATATATTTTTTGGTAAGCGCTTACTAAACAGTATTTATTAAGTAAATATAATGTTACAATAAACAAACTCGTTCTATATAGACTTATTTTGGTCCAAATTTAAACTGATCTAAACAATGAGTAGTTTTTTAGGTAAACTTTTGTCAAATAAGTCACATTTTAAAGTTTTTCTTACAATCCGTCAGGTTCACCATATTTAGTAAAGTGACATAAAGAACTATGGAAATGATATTTTGATTTTTTTTAAAAATAATATCTGAGAATCCATTTTAATAATATAATAATACATATTAATAAGTTAAGATAAAAAGAATTAAAATATTAATACATTGGATTATGAAGTGATTTTTCGAAAAAACAAAAGGGGTGATTTGGCACCAAAAATTGCATTGCATTGCATAGGAGAGTGGTGGAGTATTGATAGCTACTCTCTCCTTCAATTCAACCAACCATATTCTCCCGCTAATCTCGGCATCTGCCACTCTCTTCTCTCTGCCTTTATCATCATTATCACATCCCCACTCTGCATTCATTCACTTTCACACCATGGCTTCACTTTTCTTCATCTCTTTCTTTTCCTTTTTCTTCTTCTTCACCATCCCTATCACCACCTCTGCACCTCCACCACCACCACCACTGCCTCCTCCATACCCCTACGGTAAGTCACTCCCAACTTCAACTTCCCTCCTCTCACATTTCCTTATTCACTAACACTCCTCCACTCATTCCACAGGTTTCTCCTACCATATTAACTGTGGTACTTCCGCCAACTCCACCGACTCCTTCAACACCACATGGCTCTCCGACCGTTTCTTCTCAGCCGGTTCCTCCGCCCTCGTCTCCCAACCTCTCAACTTCCCCCTCCCCTCCGAAAAAACCCTCCGCTTCTTCCCTTCCTCCTCCTACGGCAAGAAAAACTGCTACACCTTCCCCTCCCTCCCCTCCTCCTCTCGCTACCTTCTCCGCACCTTCACCGTCTACGACAACTACGACGCCAAGTCTCGACCTCCCTCCTTCGACGTCGCCCTCTCCTCCACCGTCATCTTCAGCTGGCGCTCCCCCTGGCCCGAGGCCACCGCTGCCAAGGGCGCCTACTCCGACCTCTTCGCCTCCCTCTCCAACACTTCCTCCTCCCTCGATCTCTGCTTCTATGGCTTCGCCACCGACGCCCCCCTCATCTCCTCCCTCGAGCTCATCCAGGTCCACCCTGCCGCCTACGACGCCTCTGACAACATCATCCTCGTCAACTACGGCCGCATTTCCTGCGGCGCCCCCCACCACTGGGGCGCCGCCTTCTCCAACGACACTGACCGCTTCGCCCGCTCCTGGCAGCCGGACTCTGCCTTCAGAACCATCCCCCAATATTCCAACGACGTCCGCTTCCTCTCCACGGCGAACTCAATCTCCGGCGCCGACGAGGAGCCTAATTACTTCCCCATGAAGGTGTACCAGTCGGCGGTGACCACGGAGGGGACGCTGGAGTACGAATTGGGAGTGGACGCAAAGATGGACTATGCCGTGTGGCTGCACTTCGCGGAGATCGATTCCAGCGTGAAAAAAGCAGGGGAGAGGGTCTTCGACGTGTTCATCAATGGCGATAATGTGACCAGGCTTGACATATACAAACAAGTTGGTGGTTTCTCTGCGTTGACTTTGAATTACACCCTCAAGAACTTGAGCTCCAACGTGTTCACATTGAAGCTCGTGCCGGCTGTGGGTGCTCCTCTCATTAGTGGCGTTGAGAATTACGCGTTGGTCCCTCTCGATCCCTCCACTCTCCCTCTCCAAGGTCTCACACACACGTTTTCTATAATTTTATTTCATTCATAGCTTCATACTAATATAATAGAAAGTTACGAATTGTAATGTGTAATTGTGATGTCTTTGCAGCGACTGCGATGAAGGCGTTAAAAGAGTCGCTTCGCGTTCCTGATAGAATGGGTTGGAATGGTGATCCCTGTGCCCCTACTACTTGGGATGCTTGGGAGGGTGTTACCTGCCGCATGACTACCGATAAAACTGCTCTCGTCATAAGTGAGATGTAATGTAACTCTTTTTCAATTTATTTACTCTGCCAATTCTTGTACCAATCAATCTTAATGCCTGTTTCGGTTTCAGAGATCTTAGCACTCGGGGCTTGAAAGGGTACATAAGCGACCAGATTAGTCTTTTGTCCAACTTGGTAAGCCTGTAAGTATCACCGTCTCTACTTTCAACCCAATTTTTTCTTATATGTTAAACCATTTAGATAGACTCATGAAGTGGTAGTGCAGGTAGCACATTTTCTGCATTCTACCTTATCAATGAATAATACTTCGGCCACTGCAAGTATTTCGATTTTTCATACCTGGCCTTTTTCTAAGTTTGTTGTTTGTCCTTCTTATTGCCATTGTTTTCCTTACATTTTTTATGGGTTTCTGTCTTGTATCCACATTCATTATTAATAATTAAGTGTTGCTCTCTGTTTCAATGTTGGCAAAGATTTTGTATGCCTTTGCCATATGCCTCTTCTGTTGCATGCAGCACGTGTTTTGCCAGATTAGTCTTGCTCATTTTCATACTGGTGGTAATTTAATTTTACAGGAATTTGAGTTCTAATTCCTTGGCGGGAGGAATACCACCTGGACTAGGTCAAAAATCTCTTATACAAGTGTAAGATCAGTTATTATCCCAGTTAGCTACAAATTCTGGCAGACGAGTAATAATGCTACATCTCCTTACAAATTCTCCTCCTACTTTACTTTAGGGATTTGTCCAACAATCAGTTAACGGGAACCATACCTGAGGGTTTGGCATCTTCGAATTTGAAGCTCGTGTAAGTATCCACTACATCAATTCATGTGATCGTCTCTATAGGTTCGATAAGCTTATTCTTTTCTTTTCCTGTTTGGTAAGATGTATAGTCCTTCCTTTAGTTTTAGCACTTATTTTCCCTCAAGTTCAATCTCATTTTCTGTCTGAAATGGGGGTGCTACAATGCTTCTGCTTTATAAAAAATTTCTAATCTATTTAATCTTGTCAGGCTATTGAATGGTAACCTATTGGAAGGACGAGTTCCAGAGCAACTTTATTCGGTTGGTGTGCATGGTGGAGCTATTGAGTATGTCACTTTAATTTGCTAGCTCTGCTCTATCTGCTTCTGCTTAAATGTTTTGTTCAGATTGAAATGTTGAATAACTTCGCTTGTATATATAATAATCCTTATTTGGCTTATTTTTGTCTCTTGCCTTACTGTTTTCCCTATCTCCCAATGTGTGTGTGAGCACGTAAATTAAACTGTTACACTATGCCCATTCAAGATGACGAATCATTATGTCAATCAATTCAATTATCATCAGCTTTGAGTGCTAGACTCAGCTTAAATTATTAGCTATTTAATTGCAAAAAATGCAAAAAGAACTCATATCACACATCTGTAATCGATTGTATAATCCAATTAGAAATAATCTCTTTTCAATATTCAATGTGATTTGTTTTTTATTCAGTCTCTCTGGAAACAAGGGATTGTGCGGTGTACCATCTCTTCCGTCATGTCCTATCTTTTGGGAGCATGGCAGATTATCCACTTGGGGTAAACTTGCAATAGGCCTGTCATGTCTTTTTGTTTTGTGTGTGGCACTGCTGCTGGCATATATCTACATCAGGAGGAAAAGGAACGATTATGATTTTGCTCTTCCTCATGAATTATTGTGTAAGTATGATTTCAATAAGATTCTGCGTCTCGTGCATTTTTATTTATAATATTCCTAGTGACGTCTATTGGTTTTCTGGGGCTTTATTTGTTTTCTCGGAGTAATACTTAGTTGCTCTTTTCAGTAACTCGGACTCTTATATGAATGGAAAATTATGCTTTTACAACCCATGAAGTTGTACTTAATACACAGATTAATTTTTGTGCAGTATTTATATTAGTTTTTCTTGTTCTTGCAAACTCTTACTGGTTGAAATTTCAATGAAATCTAACTGCTCCAGTCATGATCATTTAAAGCATCCTTCATAAATCTTATTTTACTTCAGCTGTCATGTGTATTATTCAAATTTTACTTATGTTCATTATTTCAAAAGTGGAAAAATAATTTACATTTTTATTTATATAATGATTGAAGTTGATGTACGAGATCTTCATTAATCATTATTTTTTTCCTATGAATAACCTTCATTTCCGGTTTAATCTGGGGTTGGATCAAAGATAAATGAAGTAGAAATCATTTAAATCCAATCTAACCGCTTTTTTAGTGGCCTTGTACATGCACCTGCTGTAATATTTTGTTTTCTTTCATAAAATGGATCCTCTTATTGAATTTCCCATCTGGCGAGTGTTGGGTTCGAGCTGCTTAAATTCCACCAAATGATGAGATATTCGGTTTTATGTGGAGTTCTTAGTTTAAAGAGTTCTATTTATCAACTTTGAATATTTAAATTCTGTGCTTATTATCGACTGTTCTATGACTTCTTCTGCAGCATTAGCTGCCAAGAGAAACCGCTATCAGAGGCAGAAATCATTGATGCTTCTTGAGCTAGAGAGTCAACATGCCAAGGGACTGCCTTCACTTTTTACTCCAGTATAACTTCTTTTTCAACTGATATGGAAGATTCATTTCATAGGTTTCGGCTAAACATACACAGTTATTGCTTAGAGAAAGTAATTAAATGTAACAGGCTAGCAGCATCCCCCCTCAGCCATAGTCAAGGTCACATTAGAAAGAAAGAGAGAAAAAAAATGGTTTATGGGGTTGGTCTGCTTTTCTTCTACAACTTTGTCATGTGGAGGATTGTGCAAGATAAAATAGTTTCCTGAATAATCAGAGAAAGGAATATCCCTGGTTGTATCTCTAGCTATCTGCACCTTTTGAAGAACACACATACCTGACAGAAATAAATAACCCCATCAATGTATACAATTTGAGCCACAACATGGCCTCCAGTTTTCATGTTCTGCTCGATTCATACACAACCCTGTATACTGATTTATGTAGCAAAGCATCAGTAAGTTTTGTTGTACATTGTATTGTGTCGAAATTTTTTCACGGATTTACCGAGTAGAGGATGGTACAGAAAATTCCGTATCTTTTGGGCACATAAATACTTGTATTTGATTATGGAAGAATAGAAACAGCTTTAGTTGAAATCTTTTCTTTCATCATTTGGAACCTTCCATAAAGTGAGAGGAAATAAAGCTTAGTACTCAATTTTATCTTCCATAAAAAACTAGACAAAAAAAGACAATAAAGCAATAACTTCATTTTTAAACGGACAAATTATCCTCGTGTTTTTTTGTACACTTCATTTTTTTAAACAAATTTAACAATTTGTCTTTAGCTTTTCTAATTAATAATCTGCAAAATCATCTCACTTCTCATTATTTTTCTTTTAAAACGTCCTTACACTAATTATTGTTTTCACAAAAATACTCTTTATAAGGTAATTTTTCTACCTTTAAAAAAAAAATTTTCTACCTTTAAAAAATAAATTTTTCTTATTTCCATAAAAGTTAATCGAGTAGTCATTTTTCTTATTTTGATAATAAATTGATGGAGTGCATTGATTTTTACTTGATGAAGTATTTGTGTATTGTCGGATGACCGAAAAGCCGGTTAGCCGACAAGAGTCACAGCTAAACACATGATTAGGCGTAAGTAAATCAACTTAAGTGCAAAGTATGATTAAAACACAGTTGGGCCTCTGATTGGACCTACATGCAAACCCATGACAGCCAGGGTCCATCCATAATAGTATAAATAAGAGGACAGGCACAACACCCAAGGTAAACTATTCACTCCCTACTTTCCTAGTACTTGACTCTCGGACTGACTTGATCGTCGGAGTGTCATTGCAGGTATCTTCCCCCTTTGCGGTATTCGAAGATCAAGGGAAGTCAAGCCAGAAAGTAGCCTCGCCGGCAAGCCGAAAGGACGAGAAAACTTTGACGAAGCGGAAGTGTACTGCGAAGTCCCAACTTTGTAGGAACAATTTGCTTTCAATCTTTAGTGAAAGTGTATAACTTCCTTTGAAAATTATATTACCTCCAGACTCGTATATTTTCATCATCTTATCAATTTTTATTTATTTTTTACATACCTTTGTTCTAATTGTCTATTATTTTTTATAAAAACACCCTTAATTATTTTAGTTCATAAATAATAAATATAGTTAATTATCTATTTTTCTCTCCTGGGAAGACTTGAGAAGATGAATAGTACATTATTATTGTTATTATCTCTCTATAATTAATTATTTGGGTGAGAATAATTAAATAAAAAAAATTGATATCGATAGTCTTTTCAAAACGTTTTAGAAAAAAATATTATCAAATACAAATAAATTTATTAATATTAACTAATTTTAGTAACTTTCTTAAAATGTGAGTTAGTTATTTATAAATTGGAGACGCGGCTAAAATTATCTAATTTTACATTAGTTAAGAGTATTAATTAAGTTAATTTAATATTTTTATGTTGAAAAATAAGAAATACATTTCTTAGATTACCTTACCCGTATTTACATAACATAATATTTATGTTTAAATGTAAAAACATACTGCAAAAATTTAATGATTTTTTTTTTACAAATACATAATATAGAAAATTAAAACAGAATCTTAAATTTATGTAATGCTCAACAATATTAAATGAAGAGTATGTGTATATTTCTTCATGCGAGATTACAATTTAGTGCTAAAGATTCAATGAAATGAATGACTTTATCTAAGCATCAAATTAGATGAATGTTGATTCAAGGTTTCACTTTTTTTTACCCATTATTCTTCTATCTCTTTTACTTATGAATTTAAGACAGAGAAATATATGTACTTGTCAAGGAGGGGATCTTGTTTTTGCATTTAGTAATCTATATAAATGTAAACCATATTATTTTACAAGACTTATTAAATAACAGTTATCATCATGAAACTGCTCCTCTCTAGTCTAATTACTATTTTATCCTCTTTTATTAATTTATTTACTCATTGGTCCCTTTAATTAACAAGTCAAGTGTCTCTCAAGTGAGAAAGAAAATCCTATATTTTCCCATTTGGCTCATCTGACATTGTATACGTTTATGAACCAATAAACAGATGTAATGTGTATTAAGGGATTAAAACATTATTTTTATTGGGTACATCATAATTTCCTAATTAAAAATAAGAACTGATTCGAGTTATGGTAGTTGTACATCGCTCAATTGACATACTCCCTTCATGTACAACAAACTAGACTTCTTCCTAATATGAACATAATTAAGAGCTTATAACTGATCCAATGTCTTTAGTAAAGACATTATTTGTTTACATTACTCAAAACAATTATACATGCAATCATAGAGATCAGGTAATAAAAAACATATCAAAATTTAACTCAAAATATTAATTGTTTATCATAAAAGAAACATAATACTTAACATTCTTTCTTAACGATAATACACATGTTCATAACACATTCTATGAATATTTTGGTGATAAACTTTTTTGTTAAAGGGTCAACTATCATCAATGTTGTGTTAAATATGTTCTATTGACACTCTTTGTTTATGAACTTCTTCTTTTAAGATAAAATATTTCAACTCCATATCTTTAACACCTTTATAGTACTTGTTACTTTTAAAGAAAAAAAACTTTTGTGGAGTTATCATAATACATTTTCAAGGGCCTAGTAATACTATTAATAATTTCAAGCTTTGAAATGTCAACAATTCCAAGTCTTAAAATAAAGTTCCACAACCAATTATCTTGAATTGTAGTCTTAAAACTAACTCGAGATTCATCTTCCACAATGAATGCACTAACAATAGATTGCTTTACATTTGTTAACAATAGTATTGCTTTACATTCCTCCTGCTAAAAGAAACACATAGCAAAAAGTGGATTTTCTTGTATCTACATATTCAACAAATACGGAGCTTAAATATCCAATTACTTCAAGATAATCATACTTTCTATATGTAAGCATGTGATCCTTTATTCCCTAGAAATATCTTAGAACTTTCTTTGTAGTTTTTCAATGTTCCATTCTTAGATTACTTTGATATTGTCCTAACATTCCAATAACAAAACTTATGTTTGATCAATTACAAGTCTGAGCATTCATAATATTCCCAACAACAAACATATGTGATATATATATATATATATATATATATATATATATATATATATAATATCAACATTTATTTATTCCTTTTGAAGTTATGACATTTTAAATTTATCATAATGAGAAATAGTTCTTCCATATTTTAGGAGGTGACTATTTTAAAATAATTTTTAAAATTAGAAGAGATTTGATTGAATTCTAAAATAATATTTAAAATTAGAAGAGATTTGAGTGTCATTTAGTATAAGAAAAGTAATTTATTTTTATAAATTTGAAATTATTTATAAGAAAATATGTTATTTGAATAAGAAATTTCAAAATAAATTAAAATTATATAATTTTAGGGAATAACTAGACTAATTAAAATTATATAATTTTAAATTTATCCTTTAAAAAGTAAAAAATTTTAAAAAATTCATATTCTTGAATTAATTTATCTCTTCTTTGATTTTTGTTGACTTGATTTTGGTCGAGACTTCCTCGGATTGATTAAAATCGAAATATCATTGATTTTGTTAATGTTTGAATATCATAATTTTAATCATTATTCTTTTATAAATGTTGACAAAGACTATTTTGAAATTAAATTTGATCGTGTTTTGGTCAACATATATCAACATTACCTAAGACAGTTTTTGTTTTTTTAATGTTAGTTGATTTTTTTTCAAGTGACATTAATTGAAAAGTTGATAAAAAAAAACATCTCAACTAAAGATGTTATAAAAATAATATCCAACAATGTCACTTTAATTAACTATGACCAACATGAATTAAAACAATATTGATGTCAATCAAGAAAAACATGTTGTTAATTGAAAAAATATTGACGAATTTTGAAAAAATAAATAACATTAACAAATACCAACTATTTTTTTTATCAACATTTATAATTTTAAACTATTAACAATGATTTTCTATTTAAGTATTTTTTACATTTAATGATAATTAAAATATTTTATCCAAAGATGATCACTAAAATTCAATAAATTTAAGTTATATTATCTTAAAAAAAACATTTTGAAGCATCAAATAGCATAAAAAAATATCAATTCAGACACAAATCTATTTGCTAGAATTTGCAAAATTCTGTATCTAAACTCAAGATTAAAGAAATAAGTGTAATTAGTCATATTATTTAAAGAGTATAAATATAGAAGAAGAAAATTAATGTAAGAAAATTTTAATTTTTTAAATTAAATTAACTATTTTTTAATCTTATTCAAATATTTTATAAGAACTTGTAATAAGAAACGGGAGATGATACTAGTTTTTTTTATTCCATTATTTTAACCAAACATGTAATTAACTAAAAAGTTTTTCTTCCAACTTAGAGTCAAGTCCAAAACAAAAAAGTTTAAAAATAAAAAAATTATAAATAAAATAAAGGAAGTGAATATTAATTTATTAAAACAAAAAGAAAGTTGATATTTATTTAAAAATTATAAGAAATTTAAGTTTTATTTTATTAGGAAACACGTAGGAAGTAACAGTATTTCAAAGCGCAACAACCACTCCCATGATTTGAAATTAAGGTATTGTAAATGTATAAAAAAACAAGTAATTGTTTTATGGTATTAGGTTGTACTGATTTCATAAAAAGATAAAAGATATTATTTGCATTTGTTAAGAGAGTTGCTCCTATTATTTTTCTCATTTTTTTTTTCATTCTCATTACACCACTCTCATTTCATGGTTAGTATCTCATATATTCAATATAATTATATATTTTATTGTGTGCATTAGAAAATATATTAAATTTCTTACATATACAATGAATTTCAAAATTTAAATATTTTTTAAGGTTTTAATATTTTAAGTTCATCATATGGAGAAATAGTTCCTGGTTTCTTTTTTGGAGGTCACTATTGAAAATTAGAGGATATTTGAGTGTTATTTAGTATAAGAAGGTAAACAATTTTTATAGAAAATTTGAGATTGTTTATGAGATGTATTTTTTGGGTAAATTTTTTTAGATGAAATTAAAATTATAAACTTTTAGGAGAGTAATTGAATTCACTAAAATTATAGAATTCTAAAATTTATTTAAAAAATAATAATTCAATTTTTTTATATTCTCAAATTCATTTAGTATTGGATTCATTAAAATTATATATTTCTAAAATTTATTTGAAAACCATTTAAAATCTTTTATATTCCCAAATTCATTTATTTTCTGTTTGCATTATCTCATCAACTCAATTTTAGTTGGAACAACATTTTATTAAAACATAACTGTATTTGTTGAAGTTTAGGAGTCATAATCGAATATTATTTTTGATAAATGTCGACGAATATTACTTTCAAACTAAAGTGGGTCGTTTTTTTGTTAACATTCAACTAACACTAACTATAACTATTTTTGGTCAACGTTGATAAGGGAAAATTTCAATTGATATTGATTGCAAAGTTGAAAAAAAAAACTTAATAAGATGTTATAAAATTTATAAATTAGTTTATAAATTTTATTAATGATATAAATTATTCAAGATATTAAAATTTATTTAGTTTCTAAAATAATATTTAATTTAGTTAATATAACGATTAATTATTTTTTATTTTTAAAATTGATTTTAATTAATGATTTTTTTGGAATGATAAATCAAAATCAATTAAAAAAGTTATTAATATTTAAATTTTGGAATATTAATAATTATTTGATATTCAAATAATTTTTTATTTAAAATAAAAAAATTTAAAATTCAAGAAATTAAATTTACATTAACCAAATGTAGAAAACGAAATAAGTTTAAATGATACAATTCACATATAGTGGATTTGAATAATCCTTGAAGTTGCAAGATTCTCTATCAAACTCACGGTTAAAGAAATGAGTGTAATTAGTCATATTATTTAAAGAGGATAACTGTGAAAAAAAAATGTTAATATAGGAAAATTTTAATTTTATGAATTAAATTAACTATTTTTTAAATCTTGATGAGATAGTTTATTAGAATTTATAATAAGAAACGGAAGATAGTAGTAGTGTTTTTCTTATTCCATTTTTTTAAAATTAATTTACTAAAAAGTTTTTCTTCCAACATAGAGTTAGGTCCTATAATGTGTTGTACTTCCTCTTATAACTTAGTTGAATTATGCATTTTCCCCCCCTAATACAGTCTTGGTTAATTGAATGTTTTTATTAAAAAACTCATAAATGTTTTAAATGAACTTCATTGTTCTCTCTCTCTCCGATTTTAGAATAAAAGTATTTATGAACATAAAATAATCAATTTACTGTTTCAATTTTGAATATGACAATAATAATATCAATTAAAAAGTAATTTATTAATTGAAAAATAATATTTGAAACATATAATGAATTGAAAACATGTTTAAGTAATTTATTAATTGAAAATAATATTTTTAAAGGATGTGAAGTAGTAGTATTTGAAACAAAAACATAACTTGCAAGCCTCATTCTCCCCCACTATCCAATGGAAATAAATGCTTCGTGAAAACAATATTCAACCAAATGGAAATACCAATATATGATAGTTGGCACATTTTAAGATTTTTTAAGACAATGTCCTTCTTTGGGCCATTCCTTGGACAGAAAAGCACCAAACCAAATGAACCATAATTTGTGTCTGAAGTTGTTGGACAGACTCTGAATACTGTAATTAATTGTATTCAGAGAAGTTTATACTTAGCATGATACTCATGCATATTTGTGATAATGTCATGTTACACAGGATACAAGTTTTAAGGTAACTTTTTTTCATCTTTCAAAATTTAAAAGATTAATTGTTAAAAGAATTTATTTTAGTTATTCTTTTCTGCTTACACTGTTGGGCCCGTATAAGCCCATTATCTCTTTTTTGTTTTTGCCATATGTTAGGCAACCTTTCTTTCTCATAAATACACCACTCTAATTACTTATTGATACAAGTGAAAGATATTTTCATTCTTCTTTACTTTCCTCTCAGATTCTTTCTCTCTCTCTCTCTACTGCCACTGTTTTCTTGCATTTTTTATTAGGGTTCTTCTTCTCTACCGTTCTCTTGATTCCTTGCGTTTTGATTGAAACATCATTAAGGGTGGAGTCTCAAGCATATCACCGATTGTAATTGGTATCAGAGCTCTTAAAATAAGAGCTCTGTTGTGCCTCTCTATTCTTCCTTTACCCTCTTGATAAATTTGTTTTGCCTTCTTTTCGTTTTCTTGCACAATTTTTTATTGTTTCTTTATCTGTAGATAATGGTTGATGAAAACCCTACATTGTCATATTTATCGGAGCAATCAACAAACAATTTTCTTTATCTACACCATAGTGAGAATCCCGCTGCCTCACTAGTCTTGCATGTTCTCGATTCAACCAACTATCATTTGTGGAGTTGATCCTTCATTACAACACTCAGCACTAAGAACAAAGTAGAGTTTATCCTCGGTTCTCACCCATGTTCGCCAAAAGATGATCCAACATTCTCGGCCTAGTAATGGTGTAACAACATGGTGGTTTCCTGGTTAGTATATTCGGTTTCTGTCCATATTAGACAAAGTGTTATTTGGATGGATGTGACACTTGATATCTGGAATGATTTAAAAGTTAGATATTCTAAAAGTGATTTTTTCTGTATCTCTGATTTACAACTTGAGGGTTCTTCTTTAAACCAAGGTGACTTGTCTATCACTGAGTATTTCACAAAATTGCGCGTTATTTAGGATGAATTACAAAATTTCAGACCTAACCTTGTATGTACCTATTGTGAAAAATGTTCTTGTTCTATTAATCTTATTATAAATCAACGAAAATGTGAAGATCATGCTATACATTTTTTAAGAGGGCTTAATGATTAGTATAGCAATATATATATATATATATATATATATATATATATAATGTTTTTGTTGATGGATTTTTAGTGTTGAAGGCTCTTTTTATTATAAGTGTTATGGTGTATTTGTATCAAGGCGTGAATTGCCTAAAAAAGAAATATAAAAATAAAAATTGAAAAAAGAGAAAAGAAATGGATAAAAATATGAAAAATAATAATTTTTTTTTGGTAATTTTTTTTTTTGTTTTCATAAAGAAATTTGCAGAAAAAGTTAATTATTCATTATTTTTTTATAAAATTAATAAATTTTATACTTATTATATATACAAATTATATTTTAATATAAATATATATAACATTTATTATTATTTTTATTAATTATTAATATTAATTTTCATATTATAATAAATAATAAATAAAATATTACTTTAATTTTAATTATTAATACATATTATTATTATTTATTAATTTTAAATTTTAAATTTATTTTAATTTTAAATTTATTTTAATTTTAATTTTTAAAGTTTTTATATTAAATTATTTTAAATTATTATATTTATCAAATCACTCACAAACTTTCACATAACTATCACATCACTCACAAACTTCAATCAACTTTCTTCACAAATCTACTCTAATATATTCAAATCCAAAAATTTTGCTTTACTCTCAAATCACTCTAAATTTACTTTCTTAAATCTCTTTTCCAATCTAAACACCGTTAGAGAATTTTGTTATGAAGGAAGATAGACTAGGAATGGAATATTGATAGAAATCTAGAATTTTTTTTTCAAAAATGGCATATTTCATTTGTTTGTTGGGTTGAAAAGTTGGTAAAGAGGTTATGACTATTTTTTTTTTATGATGATTAGAATGTTTTTGAAGTGCTTCATTTAATTTAATTAATTTTTTATTAATAAAAAAAATCAATTTTTTAAATAAACAAATAAATAAAAAAATTCTTTCTTTTTTAAGAGACATGCTAAAAACAAAGGAAATATATGTTTCACATGGAACACTAATAAATTTATAATAAAATATTAGACGCATGAATATTTTATGAAAAAATAAAAATGATCATTGTTAAAAATATATTTTATTAATCTTCTATGAAAATGGTAAGAAACGAGTTATTTTCAAATGAATTTTAAAAGTTTTATAAATATTTACAGAAAAAGTTTCACAAAATATGAAATATTACAGTAATGATATTTGCTTAGAAGACCGGAGTAGCTTCTAGAATGATGGATAGAAGAATCATCACTTTCTTTTTCAAATTTAGTTTTTTGTTAAACAATTATTAAAAGTGAGAATTGCCTCTTTTTCATTGTTAATTTAAGTAAATAAACTATTCTAATAGTTAATACCAAGTTGAAGTTTATTTATTTAATTAACAAATGATATGGAATATTTATTTATCTATTTAATTAACTCGTTTATATTAGAAACGGGAAGAATGTAATAGTGTAGTAATTTATTGATGCGACGTTTTGAGGAGGCTTTGTTTTATGGTAAGCTCCTTCATGAACTCTATTCCGTCCATGTCGATATCACATCTAATTTTTTTTCTCTAAAAGTCTATATTCTTAATTTTTGCCTCATAATAATAATAATATTATTTATTTATTTAATTATTGATTATTTGCTCTGCGTTACTTGTATTAAGATTTATTATTTTATTGTACATATTTGTTTTAGATTATATATTTATTTTAGTATGATTGTAATAAATTTTTTTTATATTTATACAAGACCGATATATTTCAAATTATTTGTCGATAATCATATCATAATTTTTTTAATTAATCTTATCAATAAAATTTATCAGTTGACATCCTACCTATTATTACACTTATAATTTTTAGAAATTTAGTTTTCAAAATGTTTAATAACTAAATTTCAAACCTAAGTTTCAAAAGTTTACAAAATTTCATATTTTCGTTCTACAATTAATATTTAAAAAATATGCCTTCAATAAAAAAAATTAAAAATATAAAAGAAAAATGGAAAGAAAAGAATAAGAATAGGAAAAATAAACTTGTCTTTATGACCCATAGATGAACTTATGTCTTTATAAATTTTTTTACATGTTACATATCTTGTTAGATATTTTTATAGGCAGATATGTGGCTCTTATACTAAAGTGATGTATTTATTAGTTTATATATATATATATATATATATATATATATATATATATATATATATATATATATATATATATATATTACTCAACTTTCATTTCTAATCATTGTTGGATTTTAAACTCATAATTGAATTTCTAAACCATCTCATCCATTTCCAAAAAAACGTATATTAACTTTCTGAAAAGTCCATTCCAAATAAAATGGGTGCATAATAAAATACACATTAGCCCATTTAGTGAAATCACTTGAACCTTTTACATGCTATTCCATTTTATATTTCCTATTAGGTTACGCCATTCTACTCTACTTTTGGTCCATCTAGTTAGGATTGTTTCCCCTTGCACCTCCTCAGTTTTTTTACACTCCCATACTTCTTAAAATATTAAAAATAATACTTATTTTATTGATGTTTTACATTTTGCAATGAATAATTCAAAAAAAATTATGAATTATAAAATTTAGGAGGTATTTGAAAATATTTTTTTTAAGTTTCTTTAAAAAATATATTTCAGATTATAAAATTCAAAAAGTATTTCTAGACTATAAAATCTAAAAAATATTTTCAGATTCTATAATCTAAAATGTACTTATGTTTAAAGAAAATAGAATCGGAAGATAATATTATTATGATCAATAAAATGTAAATAGAAAGAAAAAATACATTTACAAATTATAAAATTTAGATTATATTTTTTAAGAATAAAATGATTTTTTTTTTACCTATGATTTAGGAAGAAACCGCTTAGGCTAGTGCTACTTCTAGCCACCGAAACTCATTAAGCCCAACTATTCATGGATTCATTTTGGCAATTGCTTTGTGTTCCAGAAAAAAATTAGAAAAGAATAAAATCCGTAAAAATTTTTATTTTAACTTTTTATTACATAAATTACTGAGGTAAAATTCAATTTTCCTCATTACATCAGCATAGCAAATTTTCTTTTATAAACAAATAATTAATTAAATTAAAAAGAAATTCAAAAATATTCCAAACCTTATACAATAACTAACATTCCAACCATCATACTTACAAATAAAAAAAAAAACATCAGCATAGCAATGTTGGATATATTTTTAACATGTCAAATACGATTTGGTGGAGTTTCCAAACACGCGGTGGAAAACTAAACGCGCGTTTTGAAATGGCCTTGTTTGCGTAATAGCCTCCATCTAAAAGCGTATCTACAACGACGTTTTGGTTTTGAAACTACAAGACTGGAAGAATTTGGACTATGTATAGTTTTGACCAAGCCAAAGCCACGAATAGTGAGTGACACAAGTGTTGAAATTGACTTTAACCAGAATGTGCTCAAATTGACTTTAACAAACTCTATGACTCAAACACATTAATTCCAACTAAACACTGTAAACTAAATCACTTTTAAACTCTTTTTCTCTACCACCAGTGCTTTGACTGAAAACGCGGATTCACACTCAATAATTGTACTACTAAATTCTATAATCAGACATGTGTCATTCAAAAGCATCAAGTCTTTTTGCTCACAACACATTCTTTTTAATATATACCCCAACAATGCCCACAAATTTCTCAGATATATGCATAATCTGCATCATTACACATTTAAATATAGCATTTCATAATTTGGACGATCAAAACATTAATCATATTTGGTCATATGAGTTTTATGACAGTTATTCTTTTTCTTTTAAATTAGGGTGCTTTTATCATTTAAAGTATCTGTTTGAGGGGTTAATATGTCTTAATAATTATTTTTTTTATATGTATAATTGAAATTAAATCTTCGACAATATCATATATTTGAAAGAAAAATAATAATATTTCACGCCGTTACAATGAATCTAGTGTGAAAGAGTTACATGTTGTAGCAGCTCTTGCAGAATAATTTTTCTTGGTGGCCTTATTATTTTTCAGCTGGCTTAATTATTACAGTCACATATTCATGTGAAGAGTGTTCTAAAACCTGAAGTGGTGATTCGACCAAAATATAGTAGTTGAAAGTTTTAGTTGTTTGAACAAGAGATGTAGAGCTCAATGTTGTCATTTGGGTGCAGTGTTATTTGCTCTCAAGTTTTCTTAAAAATTTGTTTTTCAGAATGCAACTAGCACCGGATTAGACGGGATTAATATAAGTTGGTCCTATATTATAATTTTATGCATTTCAATTGACCTTTTTATTTTATTCAGTTAAATGTGAGTCAAAAACATCATTACCCAGAATGAAAATATATGGTTGACGTGAACAGAGTGAGAAAGAACTGGTTTATATTATTGAATACATTGGATCAAGTATTGATAGGTCTTTGAAGATGGATTTATTGGAAAGATCACAAATATAAGAAATTGATAACATCTCTAATTAAAAACTTTAAGATAAAAATTTATGTATTTTCTTTTTCAATTAAAAACACTAAAACAAATTTGATCATGATATAGTGTTGTCCTGGACCAATCCGATGTTAGGAAGACCCATAATTTAAGTCTTTATTTGAGAGGAGATTATATTGAATGCTAATTCTGTCATGACAGCAACACAACTGGTGCAGTTTTGACTGTTATATTGTGGAAAACATTTGTCTATAGTTTAAGGTATTTTGTTTTTTGGATTGAGATATTCTTAAAGTATTCTTTTATTTTTTATATCGATTAAGATATTCTTGAAGTGCTCTGTTTAATTAATTTTATTGTTTGCTTATAAAAAAAACTCAACTGTTAATTAAAGTACGTGTTTATATATTTTTTTACTCAATTTTCTTATTATACAACTTTCTTTTTTATTTTTTATTTTTATTTAATGTATCACTTAAATTCACACTTGAATTAACGGTGCACCTATGATATAGGTGTCAAAAACTACTTCTCCCTCTTGTGTAAATCATTCAACACAAAACACTATGCCATGTCATGTCGGCAACTTCTAATCTTTCTTTCACATATTTCACTCCTTCCATTCACTACCACAACATTTATTTACTCATTTGTAATTTTTTTTTAAATTTTTTTATATCACTTGCATTAATAAGGAAAAAGTTATATTAAACTGACAAGATTTTGCATCTCGCATGTCGTATTTAATAAGTTTTACATGTCATTTTTAATTTTTAGTATCAAGATAAAAACGTCTTAAGAAAAGTGTGACAAGGGTAGAAGTATTCAAAGTAAAAATTAATATTCGTTTGACTTTATTAAATCTTATTGTTGACTTAATAAAAATAATAAACAAATGTATGTTTCAATCCTCTACAAGTTTTATGTGATATATAATATAATTATGGTAGCTTCATACTTTATTGAGATGGGTGGGGAATAATATATAGCTTCATACTTTTTAATATATTTTATTATTTGGTCAATTTTATTGAGACACATGAAATTGTGTATATATTAACTATTTTTTATAAAATTCACTTAAAACTCTATCGTTTTCAAAACTTTAATAAAAATAATAATAATATATAAGATGCATTATTTTGGTCAAAATAAGAGTGAAGGTTTTGGAGTGACCTGTGAGAGAAAGTGACGCAATAGGAGGGAAATTTCCTTAGATGAAGTTCAACGTAGCAAAACCATATAAACTGGAATGTATAACGTATCTTACGACGTAAAGCACGAAAATAGTGAAATTTGCTTGTAAGACTTGTGTTAAACCCTAAACCCTAAACCTTAAACCCTAAACCCTAAACCTTCACAAGAGAGTTCATGTACCCAACAATATTGGTTTTCATATATCATATTTTTTTACTTTCATCATAATATCATATGCATGTTTCAATAAAATTTGATTTAACTAAGAAATAATTTATTGAAACTTTTACTTCATAGTAGATAATTTTGTTTGATGTGTTAGTTGCTTCGTCTGGTATTTTATGACAAAAATAATAAATAAATTAAGCTAATAAATATTACATGGAATTAAATGTTAAAATGTTTAGTGAAACTAAAATATATGATTACTCATGTTAATAACATGTTTTTTCGACTCAATATTTCTTTAATTTTGTTTTTTGAAGTTTTATGATATATTATTACAAGAAAATCATTAAATAAAAACTAATTTTAGAGACAAAAAATAATTAATTGTTATATTGACTAAATTAGTATTATTATAGAGACTAAATAAAGTATTAATTTCTAAATTATTTTTTATTATTGATAAATAGTTTCAAAATTAGTATCTATTAAAGTTTTTGCTACCAAATTTAGAATTTAAATATTTGGTAGTTAAAACCTTGGTAACTAATTAGATATTAGATACCAATTTAGAAACTATTTATCAATAATTTAGAAACCAATAATTTTTGTAGTCTCTAAAATAGTATATAATTTAATCAATATAACAATTAATAATTTTTAGTTTCTAAAATTTATTTTTATTTAATAATTTTCTAGTGGAATGTAGTACATTGACTATAGACTTTTTTATCCCACCTAATATGTATCTAGAATGGAGGAGTAAAAACCACAAACACAACATTATTATTATTATATTATTATTATTATTATTATTAATATTAATGTTAATTTATATTTAAAGAAAGTTGATAAAAATATTGTGGTATTTCACTATTGAAAAACAAAAGCAATTACAGTTGCATATTACACTTCTAACCTCCAAGCTCATAATGTTAAAAGAGCTTGGTGATATTTTTGTAATTAAAATCAATTTATTTACATCAAAATCATGAAAGTTTTTTATTAAAAAAAAATAAAAATCTTTAGGATTAGATGTAGAATTCAAAAATTTACATTGGATTATATAATTGTTTGATGTAAATTTTGAAATTTACATATGAACTTAGGAAGTTTGATGTAAAATTGTTTAAAACCTAACGTGCTAGTTTTTTTTTTTTTTTTTTACTTTTTTTCTTTACATTACAAGAAAATCATTAAATAATAACTAATTTAGAAAAAAAAATAACTAGTCATTATATTAACTAAGTTAGATATTATTTTATAATTGGTATATAACATAGTTTCTATTATTGATACAAATTTATAAAGTAGTTTCTAAATTGGTATCTAACATTTACTACTAAGGTTTTTGGTGCTAATTATAGATTCTAAATTAGTATTAATTATAAAATTAATGATTAATTTAAAATCTAAAATAGTTAGTAGTTAAAATCTTGGTAACTAATGTTAGATATCAATTTAGAAACAACTTTATAATTTTTTGTTAATAATAGAAACTACTTTAGATAACAATAATTATTTAGTTTATAAAATAGTATCTAACTTATTTATTATAGGAAACAATTATGTTTGGTCTCCAAAATTAGTTATTATTTAATAATTTTTTTTGTAGTGAAATAATATTTTTCTTCAGTCACTGTGATTGGTTTGGTATGGTGGCCGTTTTTGTCTTATTGGGTTGTGTTATCGTTTTTCATTGAAGTTAGTTGCCTAAACGTCCCATTTTATTTTTGAAATTAATATCGTGATTTTTTTGGGAATTTCAATCACGACAATGCAGTATGATCTCCATTGGATTGTTGTTGCTTACCCTTGATATTGAAACCGTGTTATTTAGATGTTTAAATTTAAATTTTTGAATATTAAAATTAACTGTAAAAATAATTTAATGTAATAGATGAGTGTTAATTATATGTTTAAAATTGAAATCTAAAATTTAGGAATAATAAAAATGATAAAGACTAATTAATTAGTCCCTAGGAGTGACTTAATTATTAAGTCCTAGTTTGTTTATAATTTTAGAACTAAATTATAGATAATTTATACAATATATTTTAGAAAAATTGCAGGGAAAAATGAAGTTTAGATTGATTGTAGGTGTAAGATGTATTGTAATATGTTTGGGTGATATTGTATGTTTTTATTATACTAATTTGATTTACATTAAATATTATGCATGCACGCACTGAGAGAACCTTAGTTTTTGTTTGGGATTTATTTCAAATGGTTAAACATTAATGATTTATATTAAATCTTGAATTACCTTATTAGAAAATTTGTGGAAATTATTTTTCATAATTTGTTGATACATACACATTGTAAGTCAATGCTTAAATTTGATAATTTGTTCAAACCATTTTGTGTTGTTCACTGAGTGCATACTTTAATATGGTGCTTTGTGACCACTTTCATTTCGTGTACTTTAGAGATCAGTGTGAAATGTTGCCAAAATTTTATCAAATTTAAGATAATAGATTTTGTCTATACGTGTTACGAAATTATGGAAAATGTTTCCTGAATGGGTAAGACCTCACCTTTAATTACAAAAGTGATAATTTCATATTACATGGTTGATGATGATGGAGTTTGTAATGTACATAGTTAAGTAGCGAAGTTGGATGAATGCACGTCACGTTAGAGAAGAGTATGAAAAAGGATTTGACGAGTTCTTGCAATTAGCTTGCCAAAACGGAAAACCTCTCAATGGGACATTAAATTGTCCTTGCATTCGTTGTCTTAATCATATACTTTAAGATTTAGGGGGAAATATACGATCACATGTTCGTCTTGGGAATAATTAAGAGTTATACAATACGAACTTGACATGTAGAAATATTAGACATTCCTACTGTGTTAGGAACAACAAATTTTTTTAAAGAAATGATGATTGTCATGTGTTGATGCAACAACTTTTGCCAATGATTATTCACGACATCTTATGTGCTTCTGTTAGAGGTGTTATAAAATGAATGTGTTTGTTCTTCAATGTCTTTTGTAAGAAAGTAATAAATTCTTAAATATTTGATGAGTTGGAAAATGAAGCAATCAGAGTCTTGTGTTAATTAAAAATCTATTCTGGGCTTTCATTTTTTGATATGATGGTGCATTTGATAGTTCAATTGGTGAGAGAGATTTAATTGTGTGGCCCAATTTATTTGAGATGGATGTACCGTATTAAGAGATAAATGAAGACCTTAAAAGGATACGTCAAGAAGCTTCAATTGTCGAGTGGGACATTGCAGAAGAAGCCATCGAGTTCTGTTCAGGGTATATGCCAAATTGTGAACCAATTAATAGGAATTTCTAAGACTCAACATGATGAAAAATGTCAAAGTAAGATTACTCAAAATGTGAAGATTATAAATGTTAGTCAAAAAGAGTGCACAAAACATATTTGTGCATATTAAACAATATTGATAAGGTTATCCCCTACATTTCACAACATAAAATGAATTGTATTTTACTCTTATGAGTATTTTATAATAACATGAGTGAAATGTTTGAGTTTTTAATGATCAATCTTCATTGTCTGAGGAAGACATCCAACAATTGAGAAAATAATGAACAACTTTCCTCCTTAAGATAGATAATGTAGTTTACTTGTTTAGAAAATTGTTAGGTTAGATCAGACGATTTTTATAGAATTTTTTGTTCAAATGTCTAGCTTAAATTGTAAGTAATGATTATTGAAAATGGGAAGTACTTATATGAGTTTTAAATGTTTTTTTCTTTTTCTATTCCATATTTATGTTTGATGTATTAATGTCATACATAAATATAAAGTTTTTATATCAGAGATTAAGTTAGATGTAAATTTACATCACTCTCGTATCCATATTGACTTCTTAATTAATGTAAAAAATCATAAATATCTTATATTTTATTTTATTTATTTATTTATTTTATCAGTAAAAAAACTTTTTTTTGTGTGCTAGTTATGAATAAAGTTATTTGATTATATGTTACAATTCTATTTTTTATCCTATATTGAAAAAAATTATATACTTACTTTATGACGAGTATCTAATATTTTTTGAAATGATATATGTATATCATTGAATATGTCATTGTATGTATTATATATTTTCAAGAAAATAACTATTTTTCTATAATTAATTTATTTTAAACTATACAATTGTTCAATATTGCAATCTATTGATATTTTGGTCAATATTGTGTGCTTTCGCTCTCCTATTTTTTTAAGTTCATCTATTAATAGATCTATTGGAATAGTTTTCTTTGTTGAAGGCAGAATTTTCTCATCACGCAATTAATTTCATGGTTGTGAAATATACCAAAGTAGAACGAAATGATTTATGCAAGAATATTAACATTTATTAAGTGTGAAGAGTTCAACTTTACTAAAAGAAATCTACAAAAAAATATGCAATAGAAATAAACTTATGTGATAATGTATCACATTTTAACAAAATTTATATATGTAACTGACACAGGAGCAACTTTATTGCCAATCTTGCAATACACTCTCATAAATATATATTTTTCATTTCACGTTTTATTTATATTTATTAAATAATATTTTTGTACTTTAAATTAAAAAAAATATTTCAAGTATCGCGCTTTTATTTAGCATAGAAAAATCACTTCAATAATATTTAAGCTAGATTGAAAAATTCAATTCAAATCATATCAGAATGTGTTAAAAAAGGTCAAATTGTGTATTCTAAACACAAAAAATATAAAACCCTAAATTAATGTTTGAAAGCTTGTTTTTTTATGTTAAAATAAAAAAATATAAATATAAATCATACGAGAACATGTTTTTTTTTTCTTTAAGAAATCTTTATTTCAAAGTCGATTTGTCAATTTTCGTAAATTTTTAAAAAATAACAATTTTCATAATTTGTAATTAAATGGCCCCATTTTAATGCTTTAGTCTATTCATACAATATTAATGACCGGATACAAATTAATAGCTAGTAGATAGGGTGAGATAAGTGTTTTAAAAACATCAAAATAATTCATTGACCAATTAAAATAGATGAACTATAAGTGGTTTGTCATATGAAAAATTCAAAACTCCAAAATTACTAAATATCAAGGTGTTGGTATAACGAGAAAACTTAACTATTTTTTTAATTCTCTAATTAAAAGTAATAGTTCCAATTGTAATTAATCAACAACCCAACCAACATTTAATTAGTGTACATAAATTTTGGCATTAGCCCAATTCCCAAAAACTGTGGGATGTGCAATTTAGTCTTTAAGTTTTGAAGGTGAAAGAGAAGAGAATGAGCAAAGTATATGATAATAATAATAGGAAAAAATGGCAGAGTGGCCAACAGCATAGCCCTAGCTCATAAACTTTGTACCCATGCTAAAGCTAATCCAATCTAATCATCTCTTTCTGTGAACAAATGGCAAGTGGCTGTGACCCATTCATTATTCCTTGCTTTACAACACCAAATGATCAATACTACTTCTAGGTTTTCTTTTCATTGCTTTATTCCACAACAGGGAATAAAATCCTCCATCATCTTCCACTCCTACACCAAAAATGTCACAACAAGTTCAAGGGAAATTACCAAAACTATTTATCACTTCATATTTGTTTTCACTGCATAATATATTGGTTCATTCAGATTAATTTAAATGATTATAATTTTGTTCTCCGTAATAAGTACTCCATTTATTTATTTGGTGATAAAAAAATTAGATTTAAACCAAGAGTTATAATAGTTTCGGTAAGCACAGTACTAGTGCATATATTACTTTTTACAACTATATATTCGGTCGTCGGTCGGTTAAATGAGAATCAATGTAAACAAAAATGTAGTATTATTTTTGTAAATATTTAGAACATATTACATTGGTTGGATAGAGAAATCAATTATCTCTAAGATTACATATAACACCGGCTAGATAGAGGAATTAGTGCTATATATAGTTTCTAGATTAAAAAAAATAATAATTAAAAAGACATGTAACACTGGTTTCCTTATCCAACCGGTGTTATACTTAGTGCTAAGAGTTTAAAAGAAAATTTGAAAAATTTAACTTTGGGCACTACATATAACACTGGTTAGATAGAGGAACCAGTGTTATATGTATTTTTCAGATTATCTTTTTTTTAAAAGTTTTAAAAAATACATATAACACCAGTTCATCTATCCAATCGGTGTTATTTCAGATTAAAAAAAAAAGTTTAAGTGAATAAAAAGATATATTACACTGGTTATTACTCATAGGTGTAATATGTTTTTACCCTATTTTCTTGGCCCGCGCCTTCTCTCTCTGTTCGCACGAATCTAGGTTTTCTTTCTTCTCTTTGCTTCCTCCATTGCTGCTTCCAACTCTGCTGCCAACAACCGTAATAACATCATTGATCTCTTTTGTTTTGTATGATGGATGGAAAAATGTTCAAGAAGCCTCGTCGTCCTTACAAGAAGGAGCGTCTGGATGCAGAGCTGAAGATGATGGGAGAGTACGAGTTGCGATGCAAGAAGAAGTCGTGGAGGGTTCAACATGCCCTCATCCGCATCTGCAACAACGCTCGTAACCTCCTCACTTTCAATGAGAAGAACTCGCGCTGGATCTTTGAGGGTGAGGCTCTCCATCACCGCATGTTTTGCTACGGTCTCCTCGACAAGACCCATAACAAACTTGATTACGTCCTTGCAATCACTGTCAATAACTTCCAAGAGCCCCGCCTCCAGACCCTCGTATTAAATCCGACATGGCCAAGTCCATCCACCATGCCAGGGTTCTCATCAAGTAGAGACACATCAGGTGCTTTCCACTTCCAAATCCACTCCTTTTTCGTATTGATTTAATTTTTCGTTGTTGCTTTTGCTCATTATAAAAAATTGTATACTATAATCTCATGCTTTCAGTATTGAATTGGGGATATTTTACCTGAGTTTGCAATTTAAAAAAAAATTATGCTTTTTCTGATAAGGCTAAAATGCATAGACAGGAAAGGAAATGCAATGATCTTGATAAATTTTTTTTTATAGTTTTTTACTTTCCTACTCTTGAAGAGTTTATATAGATGAGTAAATGACTTATTGAATAAGTGCCTATTACGTGTTTGTGAATTGCACGTCCCAACCGATGTAATATTTGGCCTCAGTATGTGACTCTGGAGCACATATAACACTAACTAGTGTTATATATGCCTTCTGGAGCACATATTTTTGAATATTTTGTTTAGATTTTGGTACATATTACGCTGATTTTTACAATTAGTGTTATATGTGATTGACATTTTACATCGCTGAGATCTACATCGTTGAAGGAACCGATGTTATACGTCTCCTAGAACCGATATTATATTTGTTTTCTGCACTAATGTATTTATAATTTTTAATAAATAAGTTTTAATAAAAAATACTATAATTAATAGAAATATAGAATATCATTAAGCTATCATCATTGTCTCATTAATTTGGTATATTTGGATTGAATATAAAGTAACAACAATGTAGAACACATAATTAGTCACATATACACTCTTTCAATCCATTTTTTACATTATTAAAGGAAAAGAAAGAATAGGGTAAATCCCTTGTGTATATTGAACACATAGGGTTATGTTTATATAAGAAAAATAAACATATGGGCTAAGCCCATTACATAAATATGAAATATAAAACAATAACTATAATATCTCATAATATCTAATAATATCTAATAATATCTAAAAATATCTAATAATATCTAACACTCCCCCTCAAGCTGGTGCATATAGATCATATGTACCCAGCTTGTTACAAATGTAATCAATCCTAGGCCCTCGTAAGGATTTAGTAAAAATATCTGCTAATTGATTATTTGAATTAACAAACTCAGTCTTGATATCTCCCGATATAATCTTTTCTCAAATGAAATGACAATCAATCTCAATATGTTTGGTCCTTTCATGAAAAATTGGATTTGAGCTAATATGAAGAGCAGCCTGATTATCACATATAAGTGTCATTTGAGGGACTTCTCCAAATTGCAATTCTTTAAGTAACTGTTTAAGCCAAATAAGCTCACAAGTAGCTGAGGCCATAGCTCTATATTCTGCCTCTGCACTAGATCTGGCCACAACACTTTGTTTCTTGCTTTTCCAAGAGATCAAGTTATCACCAATGGAGACACAATAACCAGAAGTTGATCTTCTATCAGATGGAGATCCTGCCCAATCAGCATCTGAATAACAAATGACTTTAGTATGGTTATTATGACCATATAACAAACCTTTTCCAGGAGAACCTTTAATGTACTTCAGTATACGAATGACTGCATTCCAATGATCTTCACATGGAGAATTAAGAAATTGACTCACTACACTGACTGCAAAAGAAATATCAGGACGAGTAACAGTGAGATAGTTCAATTTTCCAACTAATCGCCTATACTTCTCAGGATCTGAAAGAGGCTCCCCCTGATTGGGTAGAAGCTTGACATTGGGATCCATGGGAGTATCAACAGATTTCGAATTCATCAACCCAATTTCCTCCAAAATATCTAATGCATATTTCCTTTGAGAGATAACAATACCATTATTGGATTGTGCTACCTCAATCCCCAAGAAATATCTGAGTTTGCCAAGATCTTTGGTTTGAAAGTGTTGACAAAGGTGTTGTTTTACTTGTGAGATGCCATGGTGATCACTGCCTGTAAGAACAATGTCATCAACATATACTACAAGATAAATACACCCAGCACTCGAGTGACGATAAAAAACTGAATGATCTGCTTCACTGCGAGTCATACCAAACTGTTGAACAAAATTACTAAATTTTCCAAACCATGCCCTAGGAGACTGCTTGAGGCCATATAAGGATTTGCGAAGATGACATACCAATTCAGAAGACTCCCCCTGAGCAACAAAATCGGGAGGTTGCTCCATATAAATTTCTTCCTGCAAATCCCCATTAAGAAAGGCATTTTTGACATCCAATTGATAAAGAGGCCATTGTTGAAGAGCAGCCATAGCTATGAATAAGCGAACAGAAGCCATCTTTGCCACTGGAGAAAAAGTATCACCATAGTCTAAACCAAAAATTTGGGTATAACCCTTAGCCACAAGACGAGCTTTGAGACGATCAATAGTACCATCAGGACCAACTTTGATAGCAAAAATCCACCTGCAACCAACAAAAGATTTCCTAGATGGTAAAGGAACAAGTTCCCAAGTTCCATTATTCTGAAGCGCATTCATTTCATCAAGCATGGCCTGACGCCAACCAGGATGAGCTAAGGCATCACCTACAGATTTTGGAATAGATACAGAAGAAATAGACGAAAGACAAGTATAAAAGGGTTGAGATAGTCTATGATAACTCAAAGCAATATAATGTGGAGAGGGATTACGGGTAGCACGTATACCTTTTCAGATAGCAATAGGAAGATCAGGTTCAACTATCGGAGGTTCAACTGTCGGAGCCGGAGGGGGATGAGGTGTTGGCACTAGAAGAGAGTCATCTGATGGACGATGAGACGTTTGACGACGACTATACACCTGAAGAGTTGGTGGCGGTGGTGAATCTTGAGGTGCACTAGGTACAACAAGAGGGATATTAACTTGATTAGATGAAGACATAGAAGGAGAAAGACAAGACTTAAAGTAAAGGGAAGATTCACTGAAGGTGACATCTGCTGAAATAAAATAACAATTTAGAGAAGGTGAGAAACATTTATATCCTTTTTGTGATCTAGTGAACCCTAAAAAGACACATTTGTGTGATTTAGGAGATAATTTATCAAGACCAGGACTAAAATTATGAACAAAGCATGTGGACCCAAAAACTTTGGGAGGTAAAGAGTGGAGAGGGTCATGTGGAAATAAAATAGAATGAGGAATTTTGTTATTTAAAACTGAAGATGGCATTCGATTAATGAGATAACATGCACTAAGAACAGCATCACCCCAAAAACGCTGAGGAACATCACCATGGATTAAAATAGTACGAGTTGTTTCAACAAGATGTCTATTCTTGCAATCAGCTACCCCATTTTGTTGAGGTGTATAAGCACATGAAGTTTGATGAAGAATATCATGAGAAGCCATAAAATTTTTAAAAGAATGAGAAAGATACTCACGTCCATTATCACTACGCAAAACGCGAATGGAAATTCCAAATTGATTTTTAATTTCATTGTAAAATAGTTGAAATATAGAAAAAAACTCAGAACGATTTTTCATTAAAAACACCCAAGTACATCTTGAATAATCATCAATAAAAGTAACAAAATACTGAAATCCTAAATTAGACTTAATACGACTTGGTCCCCAAATGTCAGAGTGAACTAAGGCAAAAGGAGATGAAGCACGTTGTGAGACACTACTAGGAAAAGAACTACGAATGTGTTTCCCTAACTGACACGACTCACATGATAAACTAGACACATTAGACAAACTTGGAACAAGCTGCTGCATCTTGGCAAGACTAGGATGACCCAATCGAGCATGAATGAGAGATGGAGAATCCATAATCACGCCAACATGGGCAGAGATCTGTAGGTGATAAAGTCCATGAGACTCACATCCGGTGCAAATCATCCGTCCCGAGCTCCGGTCCCTGTACAGAAACAGAATCTTTGGTAAAAGAAATAACACAATCAAGGGAACGAGTGAGACGACTAATGGATAATAAGTTAAATGGAGACCCAGGGACATAAAGAACATTATCAATAGATAAAGAAGGAAAAAGGTTAATAGTACCAACACCATGTGATGGTACCTTATATCCGTTGGCCATGGTAACTGAAGGTAAATAACCCGTAGTAGATAGGGAAGAGAAAAAAGATTTATTACCAGTAATGTGATCTGTAGCACCTGAACCTAGAACCCAAGGGCCAACGGAAGTAGAGTGAGTGAGGCCAACAAAAGATGTACCTGAATGTGCAACAGAAGCTGTGGAACTAGAGTTCTGACGATCCTCATACCATTTAAGAAATTCATTGAAAATAGCAGGCTGGCCTGGGGTATCAATTGAAGTATGGTCCACAGTAGAGGGTTGCATAGTAGCACTTTGAGCAACCATAATAAATTTGGGAGGACGACCATGTAAGGCATAACATCTGTCAATTTTGTGTCCAAGTTTGCCGCAATGGTCACACTTGTGACGCCCTTTGCCCGGCTTGTGAGGACGAGTATGATCATTATGCTGAGAGACTAAAGCAGAAGAGTCATCTACATGAGATGTTAATTCAGTGGTGTGTTTACTTGGCACACGCAGAAGTGTAGAACAAGTGGAAGTAAAATTGGGTACGATAGGGGATCCCAAAATTTGATCACGAACATGAGAATAATCATCAGGAAGACCATGTAAACCCAATAACATGAAGAACTTGGATCTTTGTTCTAGTTCTTGAGAAGGAGTGGAGGCAGGAGGTAATAACTCATTAAAATCATGAAGAAGAGCATGAAGTTTACCTAGATATTCTGCTATTGTACCATCAAGAAGTTTGGGAGCAACAATTGTGAGGAGATTTTGACACACACCATAAAGACGTTGAGTATCATTGGTGTATAATAATTTTGCTTGTTCCCAAACTTCTGAACAAGTCTCATAGGTACGAAAAATTTGCTTTAAAGATGAATGAATGGTAGATTTGATAACAATGCATAATTGAGCATCAATTTTCAACCAACGGAAAACCTCATTTTCAACAACATTAGGACGGGTAAGATGATCAACATAACCTTGACTCTTAAGCCATAATTTAATATCTGAGGCCCACGTATCATAATTGGTTCCATCCAATTTGTCAATGGAGAGATGAACATTGACATAATTAGTATAAATAGACGGATCCGGCATTATGACAGCAGAAGGAGTCACAGTGGCAGTGGCAGCGGAAGCGGAAGAAGCCATATAGGACAAAAATTAAATCTAGTCACCAGTCAATTGGCGGTAGCAGCTATTTCGACTGCGGTTCCGGCAGGATTCCGGTGGCGACTCCGGTGAGATTCCGGCGGCGGCTCCGGCGAGATTCCGGCGGCGGCTCCGGTGAGACGGCAGCGGTGGCAGTTCTGGCAAGGTAGTGGGGCGGTGGCTGGAAAATTCCAGTGAACAGTGGGTTCACCAATAAAATTTGAACCCTAACCTTATGCTCTAGATACCATATTAAAGGAAAAGAAAGAATAGGGTAAACCCCTTGTGTATATTGAACACATAGGGTTATGTTTATATAAGAAAAATAAACATATGGGCTAAGCCCATTACATAAATATGAAATATAAAACAATAACTATAATATCTCATAATATCTAATAATATCTAATAATATCTAATAATATCTAACATTACTATTAGAATTAGTAATAAATACGAGAGAAAGAGTAACATGTTGACAATTCACATCTCGCATAAATAAAATAAAAAGATATTCATTGTCATGGTTGAAGAACCCTGTTACACCATCTAAAAAGAAACTTCCCACCACTAAAAAGTTCTGTTGACCCTTTGCATGACAGTGGCAAAGATGGTAAAATTTTGAAGGCAATTAGCTTCCAAAAGAGACAATTTTTGATCAAGCATTCCACTGTGAGGGTCCATGTACTTACACAAACAAAAAACCATGCATCTCCCAGCAGCTCGTGGTAACATCAAAGCTGTAGATTGTAAAAGAACAAAGGAAAGCTATTTTCTTATGCTCTTCAAAAATAAGAAAAGAAAGTATCATTTTCTTTCCCCGTAATCCATGTCCAAGTTTTCAATTGGACAAACATGAAAATTTTGATTGGGTCAACAATAGAATTCATGAAAATAATATTATTTCATTGTCTCCAAATTTCCCCCAAAATGGCTACCCACAAACAACCACAAGCTCTATTACTCGCTCTATTCAATCTCAAAATTGAAAATTGTTTCAAATGTTGTTTTGGTCACTACACCATTTTATACTTTATGCAACACTGAACTAGGCCACACTTATATAATTGTTACCTAAATATTGAAAAATAACAATTTTACAAGTTAATTTAACCAACAACCACCTAGACCATAACTAGGAATTCGTTGCCTAAAGCTTAGGCAACATTTTTATAGTTTAAGTCACGATTTTTCATTGTTGTCTAAAATCCCTTTATTTTAGTGACGGTAGTGTAGTGGCTTCTCCAATCAAACTATAGCTCATGTTCCAAATTGTTGTAGCACTTTTACAGGTGAGGAATAAATGACTTACATTTTCATCTCCGTCTTCGCACATACTACATGCTACCTGATCTAGCTATATCCATCTTCTGCCTAAACTAAATTTTGTAGCCACCTTATTATTTATCACTCTCCAAGCTAACACTTATGGTGAGGGGAAAGCTTTGATCCCCTAGAACTTTTTATATAAGACCCTATCTTCCCCAATTGCATATGCTATAAACATTTGTAAGCAGATTTTATTGGGTAAGTTTGTGTCTCATCTTCCTTCCATAACCATTTATCTTCATCGTCCCTGCAAAGATATATCCTTTCTATGTATGGCATCAAGATACCTATTTGTTTGTTTTTCCATTCAAACCTTCTTTTTCTCCAATCCGGTGACCATATCTAGCAGTTATTTTACCATAACCTTAATTTAACCTTGCCTCCTTACAGTTGGATATATTATATAATCTAGGATACTAAACCTTGAGGGGTATGTTTCCAACCTATTTTGTCAAGCTTAACCTTTAGTCCCTTATTGTGACTAAATTTTTCTTAAAGAACTCCCCTGACTTTGTCCTTTACTCCTGACGGTTACTCACACCATTGGCCTTCATTAAAAACCTCACTCACTAAATTTGTAACCTTTCTCCATCTAATGGCGTGATGAATTTTTTTGGTATTTAGGTTACCAAGAATAATCCTTTATCTATATCCGCTATCAGGTTCCTATTGGACTACCCATCTATTCATAAATATATAGTCTCATGCGCGATAAGTCCAACAAACTCTCGTTAGGATAACCAAAATTTAGAAGAACCTCTAAAGGGGGTAGAGTGGAAATCGATAGAGGCCAGGAAAAACGTAGGGATGAAAATAGATCAAAGAAGGTGGAACTAAGAGTAAGGAAAGTATGGAGGAGAAAAGGAGAAATATCATACGCTCAGGCTGTAAAAAATGGTACATACACAAGAATCTCCTCTGAAAAGTGGATGGGGCAAACTATGCAGGTAAAGGTTGAAGACAAAGAATGGATGAAGAGAAGCTGTGTTGGATATCTAAATGAAACAACAGATATTGGAGATATTAATTGTTTTTTGATAAATGGTGCAAACTTTATTCGCCTAAGATATCTGAGTGATAACGCTATGCTACTCACACCGGAAGGAGATACTAGTGTGGAAGATATGATTAAGGAAAACAAGGAATGGGTAGAGGAGATCTTTGATGATATTACTCCATGGGACAATTCAATTCGGGTTGTGCAGCGGAGGGTTTGGGTTAGAGTTTGGGGGATACCGTTTCATCTTTGGGGATGGTCAGTTTTTGTAAATGCAGTAATCAATATTGGAAACCTGCTCGCAGTAGATAAAAACACTGAGAATTTTGATGAACTGCAGTACACACGCCTCCTCGTATCCATTCCTTTCGTTGTCAAAGCTTGCACGTCAAAACGAATGATGATTAACGAAACGATTTATCAAATACGCATTGAAGAAGATTTAATTTGTTGTGATAAATCTAATGAAAGGGAGGAGAATGAAGTATCTTGGTCTGAATCATTCGTTGGTGATGAGGAATGCGAATCAAACTATGATAATGCAAGTGAGATTGAAAAGTTGATGCCTATGAATCAAAATGTGAAGCCAGAGTACAACCACATCGGAATCTCGTCGGAGATGATGCCGGAGGATAGGTACGATTCACTTGTTTTGAGAGATGTTTTGAAAAGCTGCTTTTCTGACACAGTGGTCCCTGACTCTCTGTCTCATGGTAACAGCTATACAAGGGGCTCTCAAACGAACATGCTCCATGTAAGCCCTAGTGCTGCCTAAGAATGTGGACTAAGTGAGTCACAGGCCCAGTTAGGGGAACAGGTAGATGGGAAAAATCTGCAGAATGGGCTGGATGTTTCGCCCAAGTTTGCCCCTCAGAATGATGATCTCCACGTCAGTCCTAACGTGCACAGGTCATCCTCGACTCAGGGTGATGATAGTAGACAAACACGCAATGGGTCACAAGGAGCGAAATCGACCCAAATGTTGGAGAAGGGGGGTGAATGTGGCAATACACTCGTTCAACCTGGTTGCCCAGAATGGGCTAAGCAGAAATGCGCTGCTCATCAGTGTGGAGGAGAAGCAAAAAACATTGACTTTAATCCTCATGTTTTACAGCCCTTGTACGAGACTGTCAACCCTAGTAGCGGAAGGTTTGAGCGAGAAGACGAAGCACTCATGATTGGTGGGGTAGCGACGCGCACAGAAATAGGGGAGGCGAAGGAAGATCATGTGATTAAAGGAAAGGACGTTCAAGAAATCCAGGGATGCATGGATGCGATATCCATCCCCAATTCCGGTTTTATGCGGAATCATATGTCCCTCATCAAGCAAACCAACATCAACCCCAACTCTATGCTTCAACGGTCAAATATACTTTTTGGGGAATCTAGTAAAATACAGAAACAATCGGCTCAAGCACCATGCATAGGGGCGAAGAGAAAAACCAAAAGGTTAGTAAAAAAACAAGCATCTAATCGTGTCTCTGATTCTGGAATTAAAAATTGCAATAGGATGTTTTGGTTGAAAAATAGTCCTGTGGATGTGGTAAAATTATGGGACCTTGCGAAAAAATTGGGGTTTAAATATTCTGGGGATGAGGAGGATATCATAAAACAGTTAAATTATATGGAAAATAGAGATCAATAGAATAATCTGACAAAAAATGATGGGAATGAAAATGGTGTTTAATGAGAATGCTATGTTTTAATTGTAGAGGATTAGGCTCACAACAAAAACGTACATATATTAAAAATATTATAGCAAAGGAATCTATACAATTTGCATGCTAGCAAGAAACAAAAATGGAAAATATAAAATCCGAGGTATGTAAAAATATGTGGGGGAAACCAGATGTAAGCTGGATACATAAAAATGCAGAAAACAGTGCAGGGGGAATTCTTACAATTTGGGATGATAGTGCTTTTAAATTATAACACCACTTTTTAGGGAATGACTTTGTTTATGTTCAAGGAATAATGCTTGATAAAAATCAATTAGTCGTTGTGGTAAATGTGTATTCTGCATGCAACCAAAGTGAAAAAAGAATTATGTGGGAGCATCTCTTAAGAATTAAAGAACAGAGTAATATTACACTGTGGTGTATGCTTGGTGACTTTAATGCTGTGAGGAAACAAGATGAGAGAATAGGATGCCAACCCTTGGGTTCATATAAAAAGGAAATGAAGGAGTTTAATGAGTTCATTGAAAACATGGAATTATTTGACATACCTATGATAGGTAGGAGATACACTTGGTATAGAACAAATGGGGAGGCTAAATCAAGATTAGATAGAACATTAATGTCTCTGGAATGGATGGATGTCTGGCAACAATGTAAACAATATGCTTTAAATAGAACAGTCTCTGATCATTGTGCTTTAATTGTAAAACAATTTCAACATGATTGGGGCCCAAAACCTTTTAGATATTTAAATGTGTGGCAAACGGATAGGAGCTTTAAAGATTTTGTTAAGAATGGATGGGAAAATCAAGTTTTAGAAGAAAATGAAATATGGAAAATGAAGGAAAAATTGAAATCTTTAAAAAAGAATATTAACATTTGGAATAAGGAGGTGTTTGGTTCGCTGCACACAAAATTAATTGATATTGAACAATCAATCAGTAGATTAGATATAAAAGATGAACAAGGTAGTCTAAATGAGGATGAAAGAAAAAGAAGGAAATCTCTAATTGCTGATCTGAAAAATCTTTCCCTAAAAATTGAAATGCTTAATAGGCAGAAATCAAGAATTAAATGGCTGCAAGAAGGGGATTTGAATACACAATTTTTTCATAAGATTGTAAAGTGGAGATCAAATAAAAACAGATTGAATGGGGTGCTTATAGGGAATGTGTGGTGCGAGGAACCATCAAGGGTAAAGGAGGAAGTTCTTAGATTTTACAAGGAAAGATTCACGGGTTCAAGAGATGTCCAGGTGTTGTTAGATAATGTTTCCTTTCCTATCTTAAGTAGTGAGGATAATGAGACTTTGGTAAAGACAATCTTTATGGAAGAAATGAAACAAGCAGTGTGGGATTGTGATAGTAACAAATGTCCTGGACTAGATGGATTTAATTTCAACTTCTTTAAAGAATTTTGGGAGATTATAAGTATGGAATTATATAAAGCTGTATGTTGTTTTCATAAATTGGGGAGATGGCCAAAAGGATGTAATGCCTCCTTCATCACAATTATTCCTAGAATTGTTAACCCTGTTAGATTAGAGGATTACAGATCAATCTCCCTAGTTGGCAGCTTTTATAAAATCATAGCAAAAATTTTAGCTAGAAGGCTGCAGAAAATCATGCATATCATTATTGATCATAAACAATCGGCCTTCATAAAAGGAAGGGGCATCCTTGATAGTATAATTGTAGCAAATGAAGTTATTGAGGAGGTAAGAAAGAAGAAGAGTAAGTGTATCATGGTTAAAGATGATTTTGAGAAAGCTTACGACTCTGTGGAATGGAATTTTCTATTTTATATGCTACAAAGGATGGGTTTTGGAAATACATGGATTAAATGGATAAGGGGTTTCTTAGAGTCATCATCTATATCTATACTTGTTAATGGCAACCCTTCTGAACAATTCCATCCTACAAAGGGTCTAAGACAGGGTGACCCTTTAGCACCATTCTTATTTCTTATTGTGGTTGAAGGATTAGCAGGAGTTATGAGAGAGGCCCAACAAAAAAGACTTTATGATGGGATTAAAGTGGGAAAGGATCAGATTGAGATTAGTACGTTACAGTTTGCGGATGATACTATATTTTTCTGTGATTATAATGTGAAGAACATCACAACAATTAAATGTGCTCTGAGATGCTTTGAACTTGTATCTGGGTTGAAGGTGAATTTCAGAAAGAGTAAAATCGCAGGTATAGGTGTACAAAACACCGAAATTCTAAGATATTCTGTGATTTTAAATTGTAACCAAATGGATGTGCCCTTCAAATATCTAAGGGTTCCTGTGGGTGATAATCATAGGAAGAAAGTGTTCTGGAAAGACATGATTTTAAAAATAAAATGTAAGCTTACCTATTGGAAAGGAAAACATTTATCTTTTGTTGGAAGAGTTATTCTGCTAAAATATGTAATTTCTGCTATCCCCCTATATTACTTGTCTCTTTTCAGAATACCCAGAGTAGTTGGGAAGGTAATCACAAGGATACAAAGAGATTTTTTATGGGGATGGGAAAGTGACAGAAGGAAAATAGCTTGGGCCAAATGAGATATCCTATGCCAATTCAAATCAGATGGAGGACTAGGAATAAAGGATATAAATTTGTTTAATTTGGCTCTTCTTGGAAAATGGAAGTGGAGACTTGGGTGTGAAAAATCAGGACTTTGGAAACATACTGGAATCTAAATATGGATCTTGGAGAGGGTTGGATGTCAGTGTTGTAAAAAATACTGAATCTTGTTGGTGGAGAGATATCAAGAAGTTTTGTGGAGGTAACTCAAATTCCTGGTTTGATAATCATATAAAGTGGAAGGTAGGTACAGGGAGTAATATTTTGTTTTGGACAGATTATTGGGTAGGGAATGATTCCCTTAAAAACAGATATCCTAGACTGTATTCAAATTCTGTACTTAAAGATGGATCTGTTGATAAATTTGGGATATGACACTTGAACCAGTGGGTATGACAAATAGAATGGAGAAGAGAGTGGTTCTCCAGGGAATACGAAATTATAAATACTTTTATGGATGAATTGAAGGCTGTTAAAATAGATGCCTATAAAAATGATGAGTGGTTGTGGTTAGGTGATAATTCAAATTCATTCACTGTTAACTCTGCTTATAATGTTCTTTTGTGTCAAAATACATTGTTGCCACAACTCTCTTCTTTTAATTTTTTTTTTTGGAGCTTAAAAGCTCTCCCATCAGCACACTATTTTGCTTGGCGTGTGCTAATTAGGAAAATTGCAACCTATGATAATCTAATACATAGAGGAATTCAGACTGGTGGGGGGATGTGTGTCATGTGTGGGACTGAGCTAGAAACAGTAAATCATCTTTTCTTTACATGCAAAGTAGCTTCTAAAGTGTGGTGTATGATTGATGTGTGGGTTGGTAGCGTTTTTGTACATTGTGATAATGCTACTCAACATTTTGAACAGATTGGATTTATGGACCTAAATTATGTAGGTAATTGTATTTGGAAATGTATGTGGATAGCCATTATTTGGGGAATTTGGAATCATAGAAATAGGATTATTTTTAATAATGGAGTGGTAGATCCTATTGAAATTTTTGTTATGGCACAAGTAAAGGTGTGGGCATGGGTAACTTATAAATTCCCAAAGTCAAATTTCTCTTATTCTGATTGGTGTTTTGATGTATATGAATGTTTAAAATCACTGCATTGATGGTTAATGATCTCCCTCATCTTTTATGGTGGGTTCTAATTTGGATGAGAGCAAATGTTGCTGAGTGTGATTCAGATGCTGGAGAGGAGCAAGGAACCAACATACCTCTGTGGAGATGTCATGCCTTATATTATTGACATGAGTTATGTTGTTGCCTTATTTTTTTGTATTATAGTATGCTATATATGTACAGATTTACCTGAGAACTACACGTATTGTAAATGGGTTGGAATACCCCAAGTATTCCCATTTATATTATTATTTATTGCTGATTAAAAAAAAAGGATAAATTCTAAATGAGTATGATGTCGTATTATAAAAAAAATAACTGAGATGAACAAAAGAGAAAAAGGAAGACAAAAGATATGAGAAATAATATTTCTTCTATTTTCTTTTTCTTACTTAGATCCAAGTAAAAAGTCTTAATGTATACAAACATTACACTCACTAGCGCAGAAAAGTAAATCAAATGCGGTTATTTTTCATTTATAAATGCGGTCACAGGACCGCATTTGCTCAGCACGCATTCGTAAATCGACAAGAACCAGTGCGTGCATGGCAATGAAACAGTTTGAAAGAAAACCAAAACGAAAACAAAAGCCAAAACCAATCGGTGCAACAAACTCAAAAACGAAAACGAAGGAGAATATTACCAAATGTGAAAGAGAAGAAGGCCAACGGGAACGAATGCACGAGCGAACGGGAACCGGCAGCGCAACAGCAAAACGAAAACGAAAAGCGGTGAAGAGAAACTGTTTAACGCGTTCAAAATTTTAGGGTAAAAATTATTTACAAATGCGGTCATTTGGTAAGACCGCATTTGTAAATCAAAGCGCATTGATTTACAAATGCGGTCATTGTTAAGGCCGCATTTGTAAATCAATGCGCTTTGATTTACAAATGCGGTCTTACCAAATGACCGCATTTGTAAATCAATATAATTACAAAAATGCCACTGTTTTTTTAACGAATGCGTTTTGGCGCTGGACCGCGTTAAATAATGAGCAGTCTTTTGTTATTTTTGTACTAGTGACTTATTCTAAGTCTAGCTAAAGAGACAAAATAATAAATAAAAAGTCAATAAAAACTAAAAAAAAAAAGAAAAAATAAAAACTAAACATATATACAAAGAAAAATAATTAAAAATTTAAAAAAACAAAATTAATATTAATTTCCTTTTAAAAACCTTCTATCCTTATCATTTTCTTCTAGAAACCTTCTATTCTTATTCTTTGTTAATATATCTTTCACCATAAAAGCCAGATCTCAGAAAGTAGAACGGTATGATTTACGCAAACAATTAAGATAAGCATGAAATAGGGTAATTAGTTATTAATTAGAGGCTTAATTAGCTTCGCATCGCAGAGGTCACTATGCACGTGTTTGACCCCAAAAACTGTTTCCACGTACAAATAATATCAACTGAAAGACTTTTTACAAACCATCCCATACGGCTTCGTTGATTACTTACCACTACCACCATCCCAATTTTTATTCATATTATTGTATTTTAAATTCAAATAAAGAATCCATATTTCTTAACACTTTTATTTTTATTTTCTTTTTGTGGTTTGAGATGCGCCGTGTCGACGGAATTTAAATAGCACAAGTTGGAGACTATTAGATATTATTTTAGCACCACAGTTCAACTCAACAACGACCATTTATTCATTACCTTTACTTATTTAATTTCAATCAAATCATGTAGTTATATGTTATGTTTATTTTGACCCAATTGAATTCTAAACTTAATATATCTGTTTATGTTTGTCTATATTTATATTGATAGATTATTTCATAAATTATTCTATCGATTTCATAACCCTAAAATACTATTATTTTTTTAAGTATCCGATACCAATGCACAGAGAATACGTTTTGTACTGTTAGGCTCAGTGCTTCTAGTTTTGGAACCGGGTTTTTTACAAATTATTATTGCATAATCGATTATACAAAAGGTGGATATCTTAAATTATTTATTTATTTTGTTTTTGTTGAAAAAAATATTTGAAAATAATCAAGTCTTTTTGAAAACATTTGCCTAAATTTACAAAGACTTTTTTAAATAAACTACTTTTAATACGTCCATTACCGTTGTGGCCACCCTAAGAAACTCCACCCATTCTGACAAACTCATCTATCTTGTCCAGAGTAATCTCAATTAGTTAGTTTCTTATCTACATTTTTCTTTCATTTATTAACCACATTTTCTTTCTTTGATTGTATGTATAGGTCGACATTTATATAATTCACAAAGGTTACATGAGGTAAACAACTAATATCAAAATTTTCAGTACAACATTTTTTTTAGCTTACGCTAACATCTAACATATCAACCGTTAAAAAAGAATTATCTAAAATAGAAATAAGTAACGATTTTTAGTTGTTGATTAAAAAAATAACAACTTATTAACGTGTGGAAAAGTATAGACAACGTTTAATAAAATGTGAGTATTTTAAACCACATTTTTTAAATTATGGTACTTTAAACCATATTTAATTTTTTTTCTTTTTTTATATCGTAGGGTACCTTAAACACATTTATTTACATTTTTTTTTAATATATTCATTGGAGCTATATGCACATGTGACTCAATGACAACGTAACTCAACCTCAAAGTCAAGAAATCTCATTCCAAAACTGGGAAAATGAAGAACGCTCAAACTCCATAATGCTTACACTCCATTTCACCCCAATCACATTGCACCTTGGTTTCTAGGGTGGTAATGTGGAGTGAGTTCACTAATCTAACCTGCTAATTCATTTTGGTCCGTCCCGCATAACCCGCAGCCCACGTGGACCAATAATGGAGCGGGGTGGGTTGGCTCACTGACCCGCATAAATAAAAAAATAATTATATATTTAAAAAAAAAATCATACTTCATTTATTCATTATTGCAGTGTGACATTTATTTTATTTTTAAAAAATTAAATTTAATGTACTAAAAACATAAATATTTTATTTTAATCATCTAAAGAAGTTAGTATTAAAAGTGAAAATGAATTTAGTTTTAAGTAAAGTCTTATATTTAAAATTTGTTAATAAAAAATAATATAAAGAAGAGATTTTAATAGGATAGTTAAAAAATTAGTCATCTTCGTTCAAATTTTTTGTAGCAAAACTTTGATAAGATACTCTTATACATTTACATACATATATAAGAAAAAATATATGCAAAACAAAACTTTAATTATTTTTAATCAAGCCTTCTAATAACCCTCATACTTGAAATTTATAATTTTATCTTAATTAAATGAATTGAAACACTAACAAAATTTTAAATTTTCAGTAGTAGAAATATTTTTTTTATATTTAATAAAATTTTAATTTAAAAAAAAAATTCTTATGCAGGCTGACTCGCTAGCCCGCGGGTTACTTCTTATGCAGGACGGGTCAGGAAAATGAGTCTGCACTCTTAGTGCAGGGTGGGCCAAACGTGGGGCGGGCCAGCCCGCATTGCCACTCATTCCAAATGCTTTCTTTCATCACTCCATTTCCAACCTTAAATTTTCCTGTCACTGTCTCATTATCTAAAGCAAAACGTACGTTGTGACGAACAAGGTTTTAACAAGATTGTAGGTGAAGGAGTGTGGAACATCAAATTCACGTATTTTACAACACTTAATTTTCACTACAAAAGATCAGTAAATAGAAACCAATTTTAGAGACTAAAAATAATTAGTTACTATAATAACTAAAACCAATTTTCAAGAGATTTATAATTTTCACAAACACTTCAGTCACACTTGCAAGAAGAGCTCTTATAAATCAATTCCAGATTTTCGAAGTCATTTTTTGAATTTTCTAACTTTTCTTCCAGTGTTTTGACTTTATTTTCAAGCCAATTATTTAAGTCTTTCAACCAGTTATTCAAAAGAGTCAATCTATTAGTTTCTTTGAAAACCTCAAGAAGTTGGCTATAGTTTTCAACATTGATTGAGGTGCAGGAGCTTACACTGCCTGTGTCATTTTCTTCCTTGGCCATTAGACACAAATTTACTTCTTCTTCTTCACTTGAAGATGAAGTTGATGAAGATGCATCATTTTCATCCCCAGCAATGTAGGCTCATTCGATTTTCCTTTCTTTTCAAACTTCTTGCTAGATCTTTTCTTTTTTATTTCTTTATTGGGAGACTCAACTTTTATATGTCCCTGTTCACCACAACCAAAGCATGTGTATTTGTTAGAATTGAAATAATAGGTTTCTTGCTACCATATCTGTTAGAGGTGTCAGAGGTCTGATTTTTGTTGTGGTTCTTCTTTAAGAACTTGTTGAATTTCCTGGACAGCAAGCTAAGTGTTTCTCCTTCACTTTCATCACTTGAGTCTTGATTGGTCTTGTGTCTAGCAGCCTTCAAGGCAATGTTCCTCACATGTTTGTCCTTATTTTCTTGAACATTTAGCCTATTCACTAGTGCAAAATAAAGAAAAGAATACTCTTTATTTAGTGCGGCTTTGCGCTCACACGCATTCGTAAAAAACGCAGTGGCATTTTTTAAATTAATTTGATTTATAAATGCGGTTATTTGTATAGTTGCCTTTGTAAATCAAAGTGCTTGATTTACAAGTGCGGTTTTATATTTAGCTGCATTTGTAAATCTTTTTTTACCCTAAATTTTGAAGTGCGCCACACACTTTCAAATTTTTTTTCTCCTCTTCGTTTCTGCCACACTCTTTTATATTTTTTCTCCTCTTTGTTTCGCGTTTGTACTATTCTTGCTCGCGTTTTTGCTTCATGTTCATCTCTTCTGCAGCTTCATTTATTTTGTTTTGATGCCTTTGTAAGTTTCTTCGAGCTCTCTTTCTTCTTCACCCATGGATGTATAAATATTTTTTGTTTTTCTTACATTGTTTGGTTTCTTGCATTGCTCAGTATTGTTTCTTTGCCTTCGTGGTTTCATGTGGGTTTTTTTGTTTGCTCCCTCACTGCTTCCCTGTCCGCTGCCGCTTCTGCTGTCGCCGCCGTTGCTGGCGCTCCCGTGTCACTCTTCATCAACGTTGCCTTCACATAAGGTTGGTGGTGTTTTTAATTTTTTAATTTTTTTTAATGTTTTGAAGCATATACAAGTGCGGCTACGAGAAATAGCCGCATTTATAAATGATTTTTACAAGTGCGGCTATATAGCCCCACTCTTATCTCTTCGATTTACAAGTGCGTGCTAATCAAATGCGGCTATATAGCCGTCCTTATAAATTTAAAATAGCCGCACTCGTTTTGCCTTTTTGCACCAGTGATTCATCTCTAATTCATCCTCTCTAAGCTTCCCAAACAATGAAGTCGTTGTCAAAGATGTTAAATCTTTGGATTCAGAGATGGTCGTGACCTTTGGCTGCCATGTTCTATCTAGGCACTTGAGGATCTTGATATTGAGTTCCTCTTTATCAAATGTTTTTCCAAGACTCATTAGATGGTTGACTATGTGAGTAAAATCACTTTTGCACTTCTGCAATTGTCTCTCCTTTTTGCATTCTAAACATCTCATATTCTTGGATGAGAATGGACTTCCTTGCTCTCTTCACATCATTTGTGCCTTCATGAGTCACTTCAAGAGTATCCCACATTTCCTTTGCGAAGGCACATTGTGACACGCAGAAAAAATCATCAAACTTTAAGGTAGAAGTAATGATATTTTTTGGCAATACAATCAAACTTTTCCTTTTTATTTTCAGCTTCAGTCCATTGGGACTAAGGTTTTTCAATAAGAACATTATCTTTTTCAACTTTTGGAATAAAAGGTCCATTTTCAATTGCATCCCAAATTCCTCTATCTAATGATACAATAAGGATTTTCATCCTTACCTTCCAAAATTGATAATTCAAACCACAAAATAGAGATGACATGTTAATTGAAGCACCCTCCCCAAAAGGTAGTTTTACAACCATGGAAAACAGATTTTAGGATCGAAACTTGAATAACTTTGAAGAACCTAACTCTTGATGCCAATTGTTAGAATTTATGGCCTTAAATAAGAGTGGGGTGAATTGTTTACAAAAGATTTTTGCAAACTTTGAAGGTATAATGAAAGTCAATGAAGAATCACAGAGAAAGAAACCAAGATATCCAAGTAACAAAATTGTTTTAGTTGATTTCCAAAAAATCAACCAGTTGTTTATGCGATTCAAGCGATTGTTTTTATCAACAGATAATAAAAACAACTTAAAACACATATAAGTGAGATCAGGGAAAGAGAGAATCACACAAACAAAATTATACTGGTTCACTCTTATACCAAGAGCTACATCCCGTCCCCAGAAACCACTAGGTATTCCACTATGCAATCAAACACAGATTACAAACCACATACACACCAAAGAAGTGATCTTGAATTCCTCAAGAACACACACTTCCTTTGGCAAACCACAACACAGAATTCAGAACACTCTCTGAATCTGCACACCGTAGTTATTACAGAAATACTAGAGAGAATAAGGAATGATCCCACCTGATACAAATTGAAATCAAAAGATTACACAACAATCATATTCTACTCTTTGAGAAAATCCAAAAGCTTGAAATAAATCTTGGAGAAAAATAATTTCAAAGATTTAATATGATTTTCTTAACCTAAGAGCGTAAAACGAACTATTTAAACTCCAAAAGATTGTTAAAAACATTTAATGCAAGAGCTAAATTGGTTTTGAATCATTTGAAATAGATTTTCCAAACTTAACAAAATTCTGTTAAGGATTTTCAAAAAACAAGGTTGAAATGTCAAAACAATCGATTAAATTGGTTTGATAGCAAAGTCAACCAAAGTCAACCAGTTTCAAATCCTTTTCAAAAACCTCTAAGTGTAAAACAACCGATTGAAACGATAAAACAATAGGTTGTTTTTCCACTTCTTTAGAATTTGGATTCTAACTAAGAGCAGAAGATTACAAAATACACACACTAAAAAAATACTTAACTCATGTGTGTATTCTAACTCGGCTTTCTTTCTTGAGATTTTTTCAACATTGCATATATATATATATATATATATATATATATATATATATATATATATATATATATATATATATAATTACACTTGTCGTGTTATTCCTTTCCTTCAATTCAAGTATCCCAAAGGAAATAGGCGTTGGAAAAGCCAAATTCAATATTATCGCTACGATGTGGACACTGATTAACCAATTGAGAGGAATATATAAAAATAATTAAACTTGGTTGTTATTTATCAAAATTTAGATGTATATAATTATTATATATATGCAAATGAGGGAATATTAATATGTGTGTATATCTTATGCATATGCAGGAATGGGTGATATACAATCTTTGGTGTAAAGATGAAAGTTTTCAAGCTCACAACTCCAGACAAAGTAAACAGGATATAATGTTTAAGGCGATTGAGCAGATAACTGAAGACGAAGAAGAGGATGAAGATGAACATGTAGATGAATATTCTAACATGGACAATGAGACAAAAATTCTAAAACTAAAGTTGTTGAGTCTGAAACTGATGATGAAAATGAATTAAATTCTAGTTTGGGAGGTTTTGAACATGCAAAACAAAAATTGTAGTCAAAGCTATCATTGGTGGTCTTGCACATTTTATTACATTTCTAATTGGTATAAGCTTTATTTATTTTATATTTAATTACAATAATCTATAAATATTGATTTAAATGTCTTTAATAGATTTATATAATTATTTCGTTAAAATTGAATAAATATTAATAGTTTAAATGGCTTGTTATATTTTTATATTACAATCTAAAAATAAATTAGCGGCTTAATGTATTAATAACTTTTAAAAATATTATAAATATCGTCTAAAAGAACAACTCACATTTCAAAATTATTACAAGTGTAAGTGTATGTTAAAATACAACTTCAAAACAAATAGTTAACTAACTATGACCAACAGTTAAATAATTGTTGCTTCAAGAACATGAAACGATTAAAATATGTTGTCTAAAATTATGAAATAAAACAATGTTATCTAAATGTTGGTGACATATTGTATTCATATAAGGTAACAGATTTAAAAATACTTGTGATTATAGAAAAAAAAAAGTCATCGTCTTTGAGTAATGACCACAACTATGATTAGAAAAATCATGATCAAATTGTTAACTAAAGTTAAAAATTGTAAAAACCACCATTTTTTTACTTCAAACAATATTTTTAAGTTGTTTCTAAAGTGAAAAAATTGTATAGTCCCCCGGAACGTCAAATAATTTGTCATAAGCTAATTTTTCAAAAAAAAATTGAAATTAAAGAGAAAGTAGGAAAATATAAATAGTATATTATTGTATCCTTAGAAATATGAACAGAAGAAGCAAGAAATAAAATAAAATTTTGGAATAATACAGAAAATGAACTATAAGTTGCATAGAATTGGATGGGTTGAGACAGCAACTGAGAGCTAAACCACTGACAGTGAATTAATTAGATTGTTTGCATTATTTGATGAATGTAAGGTGCATATATTATTGGTAATAATTAATGATCCACCATGTCCATGTCCATGTCCATGCATGGATTATCCTTAAAATTTTCTTGGAGCAATAATTTAAAAGTTTGGGTGGGATTCTCTTAGTCTTATTATAGGAGGGTCCACCAAAACCAAAACCAAAACCATAACCAAAACCAGTGAAGAAGAACTCACTCATCAAAGAAAAACTAATTAAGTGGCCCACCTTCTTAGAGCTCTCTCAGGTTTTCATCAACTTGCTATGTGGACCATTCCTTCCCATGCCAAAGGACTCTTTCCGTACATCATGTATTTGCCCAATAATACGGAATTTTGTTCTACATGCTAACAACACAACACCAATTTCAATTCTCTTTTTTCTTTTTTATCCATAAAACTATTACAGTCTCATCCTATCATTCAAACTGTTTCCCTGTTCATAGCATGTCTGGCTCTCATTTATTCCCACAACTCACACACAGCTAGCTATATAACCAAAATTATAATACTACTACTTCCACTACCAATAATAATGAAGGTATAAGGTTCTTTGTCACTTGAATTATTAAGCTTGTTTTCAGTAGATAGAATTGTGAGTGATGTGATTGTAATGCAAAATGTATTAGGAAGATGTAAGGACAGTAATGCAATATGTAAACTCCAAAAGGCTAAATTATGGTATATATATTGTAGCTGAGGTTGACAATAATTGTCTGAATGACCCAATCCTAGTCATTCTAAGAAGTAGGATTGTGGATAAAGAAATCATGGGACAAACAATAGAAATGAATGAAGGATGAATATTGTGGTGAGCAAAAGGAGGATAGTGCAATGGATGTGCTTTTTCTTTATTCGTTTTATATTTTTGTTAAAATTGTGGAACAATACTGAGGCGAACCTGGTCGAAAAGACAAACTGGAACTGGATGTTAAGTTAGGTGGGGACTGATGGATGGGGAAGAATTTGTTTTTGGTTGAGAGCATGCATCTTTTAGGTAAAAAAAACACTCACACAAGCACTTAATTGGGAAAAATACACCATCATTTACTGTCACTAGCTATTATTATTATTATTATTATTATTATTATTATTATTGATGATGATGATGATACTTATAAACACATGGTTCATATGATAATTGTAGATTTTGATGTAGCAAGAAGAGGTGATAAGGTGTTTTGGTTAAGATAAGGAAAGAAGATAAAAAGAGAAGAGTGGGTGTGTGTGGAGACTGGGGTAGCCGGAAAGCTTAGGGGGGATGAACTTGAGAGAATGAAGGTCCACCCTCCTCGTGAACCCCATCATGTTTCTAATATGAACTTCACCAACTCATGGTCCACACCCTCTCATGTGGGTCCTCCCTCACATACACAACCCACATCTCAACCCCATATTCACCACAAAATATCCTATTCATCCATATGTATCTACTTCTATTTCTCTTCTCTAAATTCTACTTTTAATTCTATTAATAAGCTAATGCTATAAATTTTCTTATATCCTTCATCCTTCCAATATTGTAACAAAATGCTTTTATGCATCTTTGGGTGTAAGATTGGTTTTTATTTGGATATAGACAAATTTGTTGTCAAAAAGTGACTCAAGTAGCTTCCAAATGGAAATGTCATGTTGGGTCATTTTTCCTTCTCATATAAATTTTAGTTCATTAACATTGGGCAACTATAATTTGGCCCCATAAGTTATTTGTCCATACTATTTATTATCCCGTACGCGTACTGATTGGGAATAAGTCCTTTATTCGTATTTTCTTTATTCACTTCTAAATTAAAAATCAAATGATAGTTTTAATTAGTTTATTTAAGCAATTTGCAATTGAATGTATTTGGTTTATGCTAAAATGTTTTTATTATTGTTCAAACATAAGCAAATATCAATTGTAAAAGGGCATCTAAAATGTAAAAGCTTAATAGTTACTATTATGAATAATAATCCTCCCACTTTATTTACATAGAGTATTGACCATGTTTTATATATTCAATATATCAAAAAGGTTTTTTTTTTGTTTTTGTTTTAAGGTAATAGGAGGATTTTTTTTTTTTACACAATATGATATGATAATTTGTTCAAAGAAATAACATTACTTTGTAAATACACAAAGCTGCTATTCTAATTGAATTATGATAAACAAATTTAAAACTATTTTAGGTTTCTTGTGTTTTATTTTTTGGTTTGCTTTTGTGTAATTCTAGCAATTCTGGTCATGAAAATCTTTAAATTGCAAAGATGGAGGGGTTGATGTAAATAAGGACTTCGAGATGGTTTATAAGCCAGATTTTGAAGTATACATAGTTTGATGTGTACAAATTTTGATGGTTTTTTTAGTTATCATATACATAATATGTTTTATTATAATAGGATTGAGACATCCTAAAATGTCTCCTATTTATTTCATTATTTAATTGTTAATTAAAAAATTATTTTGAAAAATAAGTGTTAATAGCCCATTGACACCTCTTACAATAATATTTTTACTAATAATTATAAAAAATATAAAATTATGAGTAAAAGTTATTAAACAAAAATTAATATCCAATTTTTTCAGTATCACCATTGTGTTAAAAATTACATACATTGCAAGCATTTTTTTTTTTTATAAATTTTTTACCATACTCTTAGGAATCTCACAAAAACCTTTGAAAATCTACTTCGAAAGTTGAAGTAATTGTAGAAAGAAAAAAAAAGGTATCTTCTAAAAAATCTTTCAAATGAAAATCTTCTCTAATTTTTAAACAAAAATGATTTATTTATATATATATATATATATATATATAATAAACATAAAATATGAGACAACATATCTTTTATTTATTTCATAAGGTGGACACATTTTTTCCCAATATTAGAAAAAGACTAATTATGTTTTATAATTTTAAATCAGGATGTTAGCTTTGATCTAGATGATAAGTGTCATAATTAAGTGAAAATTCATGTAAAACTTTAGGCATTTATGGATTTTAATTGTTCATTAATCCTAATTTGAGAAGTTTAGACTTGAACAATATATTTTTGAATCATGATATTAAAGAAGTAATTTGATCCCAACTTTGTGTTAATTTCAAAATATTAAGGAAAGATGGAGCACAGGGCTAAAGGATGAATAAAGAGACTTTAAAAGATAGAAAACAAGGAGTTAGACATCCAAGAATCTCGCTCAGGCAAACCAGTCTCACCTAGGCGAGAATGGTCTAATGGCAAATCTTGTCCCAGTGCCAAACTTGTTCAAGTTCGCCTAATCGCTAAGATCTCATCCAGGTCTCGCTCAAGGCTCGCCCAAGCAATAATGATCCAGAGACCAAGCTCCCTTCCAGTGCCAAGCTCACCCAAGCACTCAGGTCTCGCCCAGAACTCGCCTAAGCAAGAATGCTCCAGAGAGAACGGGTTTTGAATTAGAGATCTCTCTTAAGCGAGATATGGCTATCTTGAGCGAGATGTCACTTACCTAAAGCCTGAAAATAGGTTAAATATGAAGAAGGAGAGGAGAAGAGCAATCTTGAACAAACCCGGGTCATTGTACGTGAAGGAGAAAAGCTTTCAACCCTCTTCTTTTGATTACCATAATCTTTTTGGAGCGTGTAATAGTTATCATGAGTGACTAATTTCTTTCCTTTGGGATTGAATGTAATCATTTCAAACTTTTATGTATTTTGGTAATATTTATATATGATTTTTTGTTCCTATTTGATATTCGTATTTTCATTTTTTTTATTAAAGCTTGATTATATTCTTGAATTAGATCCTTGGGTATGACTAGAAAGTTTTTCTGATAATCTGACCTAAATGAAAATACTTGATATATTTTTATGCTAGGAATAGGTTTTGATGCATCAAATGTTTATAACATCTTTTCTTCATGCTAAGAAATCTGCTAAATAGTTTAGGAATCAGTGTTTAGGAGATGATCTTAATAATTTCATAATTTAGGAATCAATGTGATTGACTATTTTTGTTGCATCAGTATCAAGTAGTTCAGAGTATTGTATATTTTTATGTATCCAAAATACAAATGAGTGAGAAATATTAACTTCAATTCCAATCTTATTAACTGAATTCTTATAATCATTTACTTTGTTTTTATTTAATTTACAATAAAAAATTCTTCAAATAATGTCAATGTATCATGAATCAAATTATTTTACATATTGTGATATTTAGTGACTGTTATGAAGTAAAATTTTAAGAGAAAATGTTCTTTGTGAGTTCGACATTTTTCTTTTGAGACAAAATACTACATTTGACTCGGTACACTTACCAAAAGAATCAACACTAGCCTAATATATATTTTTTTTACGTGTTAGTCAGTCGATTAACCATGTCTCTAACAGGATGACCCCCAAGTTTCTTTTTTTATACAATGTAGCTACTGAGGGACTTGTTGAAGCGATCGGACAAGCGGTTAAAAACAATCTTCTTCAAAGTGTTTTGGTGGAGAAAGGGGATGGTAAGATTAACATGTTACAATACACGAATGATACACTATTTTTATGCAAGACCACAACTGAAAATATTTTTGTGATTAAATTCATACTGAGATACTTTGAGTTAGTCTCCGGTTTAAAAATAAATTATCTTAAGAGCAGAATAAGTGGGAAGTATTTGCAACTATACTGAACTATGGTGTTATATCTACCTCTTTACTTATTTGGGCATGCTTGTTGGGGGAAACCACATATGTATCTCTTTTTGGGATGGGGCAGTAGAGAAAATTAGGTGTAGATTATAAGGGTCAAAAGGGAAACACCTCTCTTTTGCAAGAAGGATCTACTTACTAAAATCAGACATTACATATCATCCTCTATTCTATATGTCTATCTTTAAATGCTACTTGTTGTTGTGTCCTTTATCAAGAAAATGCAAAGAAAGTTTCTTTGGGGTGGGGGGAAGGATGAAAAGAAAATTAACTAGATTGCTTGGGATAGAATTTGTAAGACAAAGGAAAATGGTGGTCTAGGGTTTAGGGATTTAAGAATCTTTAACATTGCTCTACTCGAAAAGTTGATATGGAGGCTTGGTTCAGAGAAGGAAGGGTTATGGATTTATATTTTGAATTCTAAATATAGGGGTTGGAGAGATTTATAAAATTTACAGGAGGATACATTTCAATCTCTCTGGTGGAGAGATCATAGGGATGTAGGAATGATGTAGGAATGGTGCTAGAGTTTCGAGGATAACATTGATTGGGAAATTAGGCATGGAAAAAACATCAGGTTTGGCAGGATAGATGGATTGGAAATGAGTTGCTAAATGATAAATTTGCTAGGTTATATAATTTGTCTAACACAAAGATGAAAGGCTGTTTGAGGTTGGAAGATGGAAAAATAACAGCTGGATCAGATCACTCAAATGGAGAAGAGAACTATTGAAACGAGAATCTGAGTTGAATGATAAGTTAATGAGTAAAATTTTAGGAATACAACTGACAATTGGAAAGCAAAATGGATGGATTTGGAAACACAACGCAAAGTCTTATAAGGTAAACTTTGCATATAACTTATTGCACAATGAAATCAATGGGGTAGACAGTTCAATCTATAATAGTTTTTGGTTGGTTAATACCCTACCCCGTGCTCAATGTTTAGCTTGAAGAGTGATGCATAATAAAGTGGCTACTATTGATAATCTTTGTAGAAGGGGTCCAAAGACTCACCAGTGCATGTTGTGTTTTTTGCGACTTATGTGATGAACTTGTTAATCATCTCTTTGTAACTTATCTTTTTTCTATTGCTTTTTGGCATTTTTGCCTTAACTATTGGGGAGGTCATAGTAATGTATTGTGTACCAAAACTGCATTTTAGTCAATTTAAGTTATGTATACTAAAAACAGTTGGAAACAATGTTTGAGGTTATATGTGGGTAGCCATCATTACTAAAATATGGAATCAAAGGAATCATATTGTCTTTAGTAATGCTACATCTGATCCCATGTAGATTTTTACCCTTGCTTAGCTCAAATCCTTGTTTTGGATAACTGGTAAAATAAAATTTACAAATTTATCTTATTTTGAGTGGTGCCTAAATCCTTATGTTTGTCTAAGTTCTATAAAAATAAGTCAAGATATATGTTATAATTGATGTTGTGACACATTTTACCTAGTTTTGGTTTGTCTCCTGATCTATGTCAATTAGCTGTGAGGGTTTTTTTTATGTTTACATGGTCTACAGATTCTGAAATGGAAATCAACGTTGGAGAAGGTGATTTAGTTGATTATAGCGGACTGTAGATTTTTCAAACAATGTTGCAGAAATCTTTCTTTGTGTTATGACATGTACATAAAATCTTTGTTCACTGGTTATTGTAATTTTTGTTTGCATTTTGAGACAGGATCATGTACCATGTTACATTTTCCTATAAGATTTTTTTTTATATGGGTTAAGGTAACCCCGATACTCCCATTAATTTCATTTTTATTGACGATAAACTCCGATACATGTTTTTTTAAGTGTGTTCAAGAAGTTAATTTTGTAGTATATTTAAATTATTTGAAGTTTCCCCATTACGAAAGAATTTTCAAAATTTAAATGTCACAAACAAAAGTAATATTAATAGACATTATCGGTCATTAAATTGTTCATATATATAAAACAAATATAAACATGATATATAATATGAATTTAAAAGAGAGATAAAATAATAAAACATGATAAATAATATGATTCAAAAGAAGATGAAGAAAAGAGTGAATGAATTGTATTTATCATTATATAATTTTATGAATGTAATAAATTACCTCCATATGAAATCTAGTGATTTTCTAGTGTAATCTTATCTCTCTCTCCCTATCAATGAATTTTTCTCCTTCTCCAATGGTTGACCCACCCACACCACATATCATGCATCCCTCCATAGCAAATTTATTGAAATTGAAATGCTTAAATTTCATGTTCCATTGAGTAACAGAACCTCACCTTCCTAGTTCCTTCTCTATATAAATAATATCCACCCTCAAATCAAATCACACCTATTCTCCAGCTTCTTTTACTCTCTCAATTTCCTTTCTCTATGTGTCTTCATACGCCACTTCATCCTATACTACTTTAAATACTCAAATAACCAAACCAAACCAAAGCCATTCTCTTCACTCACTCCACACAAACCAATTTTAGTTAGTTAACGGTTACAAACACAAAATGGATGCAGGCAGTTCAACGGATGAAACCACCACCACCACCAGCGACTCTCTTTCCCTTCCTCCCAACCAATCTCCGCCGCCTCTCATCCGCGTCGGAAGTGGCGGCGTCGAACCCGACGCTGTTTCCGGCGAGGCCGAATCCCGCAAACTTCCTTCTTCCAAATACAAAGGCGTGGTACCGCAACCCAACGGTCGTTGGGGCGCTCAGATTTACGAGAAGCACCAGCGCGTCTGGCTCGGCACCTTCAACGAGGAAGACGAAGCCGCCAGAGCCTACGACATCGCCGCGCAGAGGTTCCGCGGACGCGACGCTGTCACAAACTTCAAGCCTCTTGCCGGAGCCGGCGACGACGCAGAGTCTGAGTTCCTTAACTCGCATTCCAAGTCCGAGATCGTCGACATGCTCCGCAAACACACCTACGACGACGAGCTCCAGCAGAGCACTCGCTGCGGTAGGCGCCGCCGCGACGCCGAGGCTGCATCGAGCGGTGCGTTTGACCCGAAGGCGCGTGAGCAGCTTTTCGAGAAAACGGTCACGCCCAGCGACGTCGGGAAGCTTAATAGATTGGTTATACCAAAGCAGCACGCGGAGAAGCACTTCCCGTTGAGCAGCGGATCCGGTAGCGGAGTCTCGCTATGCACTGCGTCGGCGGCGAAGGGAGTGCTTTTGAACTTCGAGGACGTTGGAGGGAAAGTGTGGCGGTTTCGCTACTCGTATTGGAATAGTAGCCAGAGCTACGTTCTTACCAAAGGATGGAGCCGGTTCGTGAAGGAGAATAATCTGAGAGCCGGAGATGCGGTTCGGTTTTTCAAGTCAACTGGACCGGACCGGCAGCTTTATATAGACTGCAAGGCCAGGAGCAGTGGCGGTATTTGTGAGCTTAATAACAATAATGCTGGCGGTTTGTTTGTCCCGGTGGGACCAGTTGTTGAGCAGGTTCAGATGGTTCGGCTTTTCGGGGTAAACCTTTTGAAACTACCCGGTTCGGATGGTGTCCGGGTTGGTTATGAGGGGAAGCGCAAAGAGATGGAACTGTTTGCATTTGAATGTAGCAAAAAGTTCAAAGTAATCGGAGCTTTGTAACATTATAGTTTTTACATTTGTTTTTGTGAATTTTGTAACTGTTGAATTCATGGGAGAATGTTTGAGGAGGTAGAGCTGGTAGATTGATGGATGGTGGCCATGTTTCAAGTTGCCACTTGTTACAAGCTGTATATTCTTAGACAAAAAAGAAAAAGAATATTAGGGCAAAATATATAACAGTTTTTTCTTTTTAAAATAAAGGAACCTTAGTACAACTGCTTATTTTTGTATTGTTTTCTGTGAGAGTACTTATCTTTTAGACACAGGGACATTAACTGTGAACAGCTATTCCTGCTCCAAAAATTATTACACAAATTCATCTTCTTAAGAAAAACCAATTGGTTATTGTCACTTGTGCATGTAGTTTGCATGTGCGGTTTTCTCCATTTCATGATTTCAGCATACTTTACACCATCATCTCGTGATCTGATTCTAGTTTAACTTGTAGCATTGAGTATAAGATTTCGATATTTAGTTATGTTAAATATAAGATTTAGAAGAAAAAATCTTTCACAATTGTTATTTCATTAATTTTTTAATCAATTGGTATGAATTATTTAAAGCATGACATTATGGCTGAAAACCTTAAGTATATACAGATTGAGTATTCTCTATCCAATTAGGCAAAAAAGTTTATTTCAGCTTAGGTTAGGTTAATGCTTGTCGTTGAATCACTGTTTTATTCCATCCATAAATATGGAAATAATTTAGAAACTCCATTCAACTAATTAAACTAGATGTCTTAATGTTAAAAAATACTGTTAAGATTTAATCAAATTATATAATTATTTTCACAAGATTAACATAATTTAAATTTACAGTTAAACTTTTATGATGTAGAAGATGATCTTCAATATGGTTGGAATGACAAATTATAACGTTTTACCTTTCATTTTTTTCGAATGTTCTAATTTTGACATTTATTTATTTTTCCTTCTCCCTCATTTTCAACTTACATTTATATATATTTTTCTTTGCATTGGTTTGAGACCTTTTCTTATGATTGTGAAATGAAATATGAAATTTTGTACTGTGGAGAAAATTTGGAAAAATTGAGAAAGTTAATAGACATTGAGGAGGGGTCCACAGCATGACCTGGGAAAGTGTGAACAAGTTGATAATTAGACATTTGTCCAATAAAGAAAGAAACTGAGAAATAGCTACTTGGCAAGTGGGTATGGCGTACTGTGCATGCCCATAGCTTTTTCTAACATTCTTAAAATTATAGACCTTATCAGTACCTTGTTTTTGGAATAGTCAACTTTCCATGAACCTACCATTGCTTGCATCGTTTCCGCACCACTAAACAATTCCCATCTCCTTCCCAGAAAGGGTGGAAATCTCAAACTCGGATTCTGTTTAAAACTTATTATCATACATATTATAGGTTAAACATTTCACATCCACCCCAAATAAACATATTTAATAATATATAACTCACTACAACTCTTATTTTATAATCCAATTTTATAAAATTGCATTAGACTTAAAATTTACTTTTTAATTATAATATCATAATCATTTAAATTTTATTCTAATAAAGATTTTTTTTATTTATAAGATCACACGCTATCGAACCATTCATAAATATATATTCTTACATACGAATTGAAGATATCGACGTGATAGGATGTGTTAGAGATTTTACATCGATTAGAAATAATAATATTTGATAAAATATAAGTGGATATAAACCCCATCTTATAGATTGATTTTATAAAATTAAATTAAACTTATCAAAATCTACTTCTTAATACTATAAATTAGTTTTAGTAGATGTGTGATTTTAAATCCAATCCACTAAAATTTACTAGAATAAATTTTTCTCATAACAACAATTCTAAAGGTGAGAATTATTTTTAATTATATAATGTATATTGGTTTTTATGATTAGTTGACTTGTAATCTCCATCACGTTCTCTGTTCTTTTTACTTCTTCCATACCACAACACCACCTTCTATGTCTTTACTAATAATGATATGTACAGGATTTTACGACTTTGTGGGTATAGAATGGGGTCCCTTTTCAGCATTTTCAATTTTGTTCATTAAATATTCAACTCTTTTATATAATTTAATGCAATGTACATTGTTTTGGTTTTAGTTAATTCATCATTTGCACATCAAAATAAATAACAAAATATATAAATTAATTTTATTCTAAACATTATATTTCATATATAACTGCTACAATTACAGTGCAAAATGATTAACAAATAGCATTATTTCTTTAACTACACAGTTAAATATTCAATTTTAGGTTTTTTGCGTATGAAAATAATTTCAGTATTTTTTAAGAATTGGCTTCTTTTTCTTTTGACCGAAAATATCTAGGATTAAAAACAAGAATAACTTAATATAGTTCAAAATATAATTTCAAATTGCAAGTTGCAGATAAGATCACAATATAACTATGTATAAATAATTTAAGAAAAATAGCCTATTCTTTATCTGTAATATTGAGTCACATTCACGCATCTGTTTGGAAAAAACAAAAGTACGAGGGTTTTTTTTTTTTAAGTTTAAATTAAAGAGGAAAAACATTTCTAGAAAAAAAAACCGTTTCTTTCATTTCCCCTTCAATCATATAAAAAAATCATCATTGTTTATGTTTTTTCTTTTCTATTTTCTTTGCTCTTGCCCAAAAAATCACACCATAAATTTTAATATTAAAGGTTGTATATCATTGAAGCCTAATACAATATAAACGGCGAAGCTTAACAAAAAAGGGAAGAATAATTTGTAGGCCAATAAAGGGATATTACCAATTCAGGGTGTTTTTGAAATTATAACCAATTTTTTATTAAAAAACATTTAGTACATCTTCCTTTGCTCACTGACATAGATTTAAACTGTATTTGATATTGTTATCCTAATAATTAAATATTAAATTATTTGTAATATCCATTTTGATAAAGATGATTATTATTTGTTATTATTAAAATACATTTTATTATTCAAAGATACGAAAAATGTTAATAAACACAGTATTGGGTAAATTACTAAATTTGTATGTTAAATTTTATTATTGATTTAAAATTATCAAAAACCAAAACAGAACTCATGCGAAGCGCAATCAGTGAAAAAGGCAAGCAATTTTTTTAATAGAAAAAATACAGAAAGAAAACAAAGAGTGAGAAAAAGGAAGAAAAAAAATATTGTTATAAAATGTTAACTCGTGTCCAAATTTTTGGATTACTTTTATATAATTAAAATCACAAATTCATACTAAGATTCACTTTTATTTCAAAAAATTCATTTTTAAATAAATTTTCATTTTCAATAAATTTAACAAGTGTTAGAAAAAATCATTTAAAAGTGTGTTAACATTTCTTTAGAGATACCAAAAAAGAAAAAGAGGTTAAAACATAGTGTGTAATAATACAATAGACATTTCAATTAAAGTTTATCAAACAATAGAATGGACTACATGGATCCTTTAATTTGAAATAATTAGTAACAATTTTATGATATTCTCTAAAAATGAAATAATATCACTTTAGTTAATTGTTAGTTATGGAAAAAATAAGTATATAGAGAAGTTCTTAATTAGTGTTTCCTTGGAAATAAAAGATTGAAACTGAAACATTGAATCTTCTGGTCAGAGTTTATGAATAATTGAGGCACTCTGAACGAAGTGAGGGCCCACATTGCCTCTTCTATAAATGTATAGTTTTGAATGCTTCTGATAATCGTGTTATTATTCCATCTAGTTTGCGTAAAAAGCCAAATGATGTGTATATATGACTTCCTCCGATTGTGCCATAAAGCTTCGAGATAATTTCTTGTTAAATGTTTCAATCTTCAACTACATGCATGCTAGTTATTATGACGTATTGGACACAAGTGTCAATTTAATTTAGGTTTGGATTTAAGTCTCATACCACTAATTTAATATCTTCACATCACACTTTTAGTAGTATACTATATAAATTCTATTCCTATATAAAAAGAGACACCTTCTCAGCTACAAACATTCAATTTATTTTTTTACATACGGATAGTTGGAAGTATATCAATAAATCTAGAAAAATATCCACCATTTTATTTAGAGAAGGGATAAGATAGTGATTATTGTCAGATTAAATGAAATAAAATAGGGTTTCTTATATTAAATGCACATTATTTAGAGGACAAGACTTGTATATATCTAATTTCTCATACTCGTTTTATGAGAAAGACTAGTTATCTTTGAGTATCTTTATTATAAAAACATTAAATTTATCTATAAAAAAATCATATGAAATGGCAAAAATTCATAAATAATAAAAAATTACCTACAGAATACCGACAATCCAAAATTCGTAGGCAATCAAAGCATAGATAATATTTGATAACTCTTTTTTACAATAAGTGTACTAAGTCAAAAGTAATAATTTATTTTTAAGGACAGATATCGAACCCACAAGCCACGAGAAACAATTATTTAAGATTCTAATAGTAGCATTCACCAAGTATAAGAATATGTACAATAGTTTGATTTGATTTGATATTGACAATAGTTTGTGTGAAAAATAAATGAAAACAAAATAAATGAGTAAAATAATTCAATTAAGAAAATTAGGGATGAGGTTAATCCTTCTCACTCGTTTGTAATTGAAAATATATTATTTCATCTTGATTGACATTGATGCACATGTAAAAATCATTCATATCAATTCCTCGCATACAAAATTATTAAGAGAGTCTATTAACTATCGATTCCTCGCATATTTGTAAAAACTCCTTATCACTGCGAACAGATGTTATAAAATAATTAACATTTCAAATTTATTCCTAGCATTCAAATATGTTAAACATTGTCATTTATTCAAATGCTTAGAAGTACTTTCTAGTCAAATCTGATCAAAGTCATGAATAATTTCAAACTTAAAGAATAAAATGATAATACCTATCATCAATCAAGAATTGAATATTATAGATAAATATCACCTCAATACATAAGAGTTTGAACAAGTTACTCCAAATCTCAAATAAAAGAATTATCCACTCATAGTGGCTATTACAAGCATGGACAGCAAGAAAAACAGATCATGTTTCCTACAAATATTACTACACTTGTAAGTAATATTTAACACATTGGGAAATATAATTTCACATTTCCTACTAATACTCATGTGTAAATAAATATTATTATTATTATATTTTATTATCATTATTCATTATTATTAATGTTTTGTATTTATTAATAACTCAGGTTTATTGAGTAAACCAAAAACTTTTAACCAAAGTACACCAAACAAACTATTATCATATTATAACTATTATTATTCTTATTATGATTATTATTATTATTACTATTATTATTATTATTAAAATGGTTAAATATGCTTTTTCATCCATGTACTTTCACGTGAAATTGATTTTATTTTCTAGGCGAAACTCTAGACTACTTAGATCCTTGTACTAACAAAACTATTGAAATGGATCCTTGTAATTAGATAGCGTTAATATTTTTGTCACGTGAGAAATAGACTCTCAGCCTGGAGTCTATTAAAATATTGTTCATGTTAGCATGAAAGTTCAGGTACTAAAAACAATTACAATATTTTTTTTTCACATAAAATAATTTTTGTTATATAAAAAATGTTTAAAATATTTAAAATAATATATTATAATTAACATTTTTAGTTATACTTAACTCTATTACATAAAATAAAATATTTTTATATAAAAAATGTTCAAAATATTTTTAAAAAATATTATAATTAAAATTTTTTGTTTATATTAAAAAATATAGTATAATAAATTATATATAAACTACTATTTTAGAACCCACTTGTAAGTTGTACAAATCCCTTTATGGTCCAAAGTTAACAAACTGAAGCAGGCAGGATTCGAACACAAGTCCTTCCAGTCACCAGAGAAGCTTTAACCACTAAACCAGACAAGTTCTTCTATCGTATTACGATTTTTATTATACTTATTATTAGTTATAATAGTTATATTAATGTTAAAAATATAAATTATATTAATATTAATATTCATAATATAAATTATATTATTAAGAGGAAGAGAAGGAGGAAGAGAAGGAAGAGGAAGAGGAGAGGAGGAGGAAGAGAAGAGGAAGAGGACGAGGGAGAGGAGGAACACGAGAGGACGAGGAGGAACAGGAGAGGAAGAGGAGGAAGAGGAGAGGAAGAGAAGAGGGAGAGGGAGAGCAGGAAGAGGAGAGGAGGAGGAGGGTTAGGAAGAGGAGAGGATAGGAGAAGAGAAGGAATATTAGGAAGAAGAGGAATATTATTATTAATATATTAAAAGATTAAAATATTTATTAATATTAAAAAACTAATATAATATTATTAAAATATTAATAATATTAATAATAAATAATATTAAATATTAATAATATTCATAACATTAATAATATTCATAATATTTATAATATTAATAATATTATAAATATTATTAATATTCACAATATTATTAATATTCATAATATTATTAACAATAATAATATTAATAAAAATCTTAAAAATAATAATAATTATAATAAAAATCATAATATTGTAAAAGAATTTGTCTGGTGTAGTGGTTAAGGTTTCTTTTCTTATTGAAGAAACCTGGCTTCGATTCCCACCTGCTGCTGATTTTCTTTTGTCTATTATGTAATGTCTTGTGTCTTCGTAGGTCTCTTCGAAATGGTTAAATTTTCTCCTTCATGATCTTCATAATGTCTTTGGATTCTAGTTTTGTTTATTGTAATATTAGTGTGCTATCTAATAAACTCGCAATTTTGCATTGAATTTGACTAACTTGTTGTTTGTGAGAAAATTCAACAAGAATTAATTCACTTATTTCTAATTTATCAATTCTCTTCATCACACTTCTCTTGACATTTTTTTTACAAGTTGGGACTTTGTGATTTTCATCGCCCAACTTAGCTTTTCTGCAATATGTTGTTTGTAGTATGTTAATAGTTTAGGTTAGCTTTTAGACTTTTAGTTTATGTTAACTTTATATAGCTTTTCATCCTCCTGTGTACAAATGTGTTCTGTACTTTTCTTGTTCTCAAATACAATGAAAGTTCTTTATTTTTTTAGTATCATAGGTGTTAAATTATTTGAAGCATTTGTTGGGCTTGGCTGTTAAAACCTAAAAGTCATGTTTATAAGTAAAAGAGGAGAAGGATATAGAAAAGACTTTTATGATAATTTTGATTTGAAAAAGTACCCTCTGTAGTCTGGCATCAAACAAGATTTGGAATTTTCAAAGGTGAAATAGCATGAGGTGTTTGTTTGGGACTTTGTCTTTGCAAAATAAATGGACGCAAGTGGATGACTCAGAACAAGGCTTTGTGATAGATACAGGAAGTGTGATGGGTGCAGAACGTTTACCTCACTCACAGGGCTTTTAGTTTATAGTCATTTCTTCATTTTTCTCTCCATTTTTGTTTTTTGTTTCTCTTGTTTTTTTCTGCTAAACATTTGACTCAAATACCTTCTTCTCACTACTTCACTGCTAAACATTTCAATTAATTCAACTAATTTACAAACATCAAATATTTGGTGACTTTAACTTACAAACATCAAATATTCATGTCATTAATGAACAATGTTACTCGTTTCAAATAAGAATGTATCTGTAAGCCATCAATCAGGAAAATATTAGTTACTAACTCCTTATCCTTTATATAAGAATTAAGCCTTAGTTGAATTAATCGTTTTTAACTGATTATATCACAATTTTTTTTGCTTTTTTTTTTTTTTTCATAAAATTGAACAATTTATGTAATAATATTTTACAATATTACTCGTAACTCATGATATAATTTTCCAATCCATGAGTGCAACTTATATGGTTACATTTCTATAAGGACTTTTTTCTATTAATATTTTATGGAAATTTAAAACATTTTTTAGGAAAATTCGCATAAATAAATTTCTTATGGTTTTTCATAATTTTTTTTTAGAGAAATCTCACAAAATATAAAACATATGACTAGATGACTTTTAATAGACTTCCCAATAAATTAAGATATGAAAAATAATAATTAAAACTTTTTTTTTGTTTCTCATTATAATTAGGACAAAATATTTCTCACGTTTATATTTTTTTTTTTCGTACAAAAACCAGAGGTAATCAATATTATACAATGGTAAAGTCATGCTCTTAAGAATTATGATGATTTTTTTTCTTAATCGGAAAAGTAGGAAATTATTTTAGATTTAAACGTATTTTTAATATGTTAATTTTAGAATAAACTGCTTTTAGTTGTGCAGATTTAAAATTATTTTTAAATCTTTAAAATTTAAAGATATCGGTTTCTCTGCCAAATTACATTTAAAAGTACTAAAAATGAATATTTTTAAAGCAAAATAAACATGTGATAAGGTATTTAGTAATAGGAACAAAATTAGAGGTAGATTACTAACAGTGTAAGTATAATTTTTAACAGTACTTGAGAAAGAGAGATTAGAAAAGTAACTTTTAAATTATCAGAATTAAAAAATAATTTTAAATTTGTATGACCAAAATAAATTTATTCTAAATTTTAGAAAATAGAAAACATATTCAAGATTTTATTTTATTATATAAATAAGAACATGCCCACCCTAAAAAGAAAATAAACTTTTTTTTTCTCTTTTGGGTCATGAAATGCCAGCACTGTTTCATGCATTTTGGGCTTTTGGTGCTTCAGTATATTACTCCTCCATCTTATTCAATTTCTCTACTTTGTATTTTTCTTCCTCTTTTTGCTTTCTTTTTCATCTTTTTTTAATTACAGATGACAATTAAATCTATATTTGCAAATATTTTCTAAATTCACCCTGATTTCTATAGATATTTTTGCATTAATTGGACTTAGTATAGATAACACTATAACATATATATATATATATATATATATATATATATATCCGTCTCGTTATTATATATCTTCATTTTTAAATTTACAAAATTATTTTTAATTTATTAGATAATTTAAAAATTTATTTTTTATTATTATCTTTAATTCTTTTTTTTTTCATATAAATAACTCTTCTTTTACTATGCTTCTTTTATATTTTATCTCTCTTAACCCTTTAAATAATTTATATCTATCAAATTTACTTAAATTTTCAAATTATTTTCTCTCATCAGAGTGTCAGTTATACATATTAAGAAACATAAACCTAAAGTTTATTGAATTAAATTCTTCTTCAACACATATTTGATTACTTTATTTTTTTAGTATTTTTATTTATTGTTTATTTTGTGTCATGTAAAAATGTTTAACCATAGCGTCTATTAAGTAATATAGAAAAAAATTATATTTTTTCTTTGATTCTTAATTTTATTGTAGTTAAAAAATTACTATTTTGTTACACAATTTTTTATTATTTTTCTTATCCAATAATTTAACTCAATTGATATCACAAAATTTACTCAAATTTTGAAAATATTTTCTCTTACAACATTTACAAAAATAATAGGTATCTAATTGCCATAAAATTTTAGTTATGTGTGACTCTTTTATAATTACTTAAAAAATATGTAATTATTATTTAGTGTTCTATTTTAAGATTTATATAATTAATTTTTTTTTTAAATTTGACACTGAAGAAAAGGATACATATGTCTTTTCAACATTAAATTCCACATGTATTTTTGTGATTTTTATTACGAGATGGAAATGTATATAATTTTTCATTTAAAAAATAAAAGGTTATAATCAAACCCACCTCTAACCTGGTCACCCATTTTCATTCCTGTTTATAATTTTTATATAAAAATAATTTACTTCCAAGCCTTTTTAAAAGTAAATATTCTGCATTTTAGTTTTACATATTTAAAAAATATAGTTAATTGTTATATTATCATAGTAATAAATAGTTTACGGAAAAGTAACTTTAAGATAAATAACTTTCTTTAAAGACAATAAAAGAATAAGTTTTTATACAGTAAATTAAAATAAAAAGGAACATATGTAACTGAAAGAAAAAGAAAGTTGTTGAGAAATTTAAGGATAGTAAAACCTGTTAGAAAGAATAACCTATTAAAAATTAATTAAAAAGTAGGATGAAATTTTTGGTTTGTCTTTAATATCTGTACCATTTTGTTTGTATAATACTGAGAGACTAACAGCACATATATTTTAATCCAATAAACGGTTTAAGAATTGATATTGATATATAATAATTTACTAATGCAAAAAATTATACTTTGATATTGAAAGAAAGAAAAATCACCAAAAAATATATATATACTTCGATCACAATTAAACTCCATTTATTTAAATCTTAAACTGAGATTATTGATTTTAACCTCTGTTATTGTTTCTTTACAGAGTTGAAAACTAAATTTTGTTGGATAGCCCAATTTCAAAACTTGATGATAGGCCTCATATTGTTTGGGCGTTGGACCCCTCGGCCCTTGAAAAAATGGGCATTTGCTTAATATCCTCTTACCTTTTTTGAAAAGTTTCTTTGTAAATATTTTTAGAAAAAAATAAAATAAATTTTTCCCCAAACTAAAATTCGTATATGTATAAGTTTTAAAATAAAAAATTTAAAAAGGTACATAAAAAACTTCTACCAATTAGTTTATATACAAACTAATTTTAACTTATAAAAAGATTGTTTTTTTTTTTCTCACTTAGTTAGTATTTTTTCTTGGGAAACTGATTTATGAACTTTTTTTCTGTATAAGAAAATGTTTTGGATATAGAAAAGAATTATAATAGGTGTGCAGCTTTCAGAAATTATTTTACCCTTTAATAAATTTTAATTGAATAATCTATTCTCCAATTAGCCGTTAGATTCAAAGTTTTTTTTTCCCACTTAAGTCCTATTTACTAAATTTTATATAAATCCAACTATTGAAGGCTCCATTTATATACATTAAAATTGATATAATACTCACTTAATAAATAAATCTAAAGTATTTGAATTTTTTTATTTAAAAAAATTTAATACAAATTATCTATGTAATATATAATTATAATTCAAATATCAAATCTATAAAAATACACTTTACATTAAATTAAGAAATAGATTTTAATTCTAACTCAAATTTACAAAATTGGCTCATAAAATATAAATTTAAATATATTTTTGATTTTAAAGTATAATTTAAATAAAATTGCATGATAAAAGATTAATAAAAATAAATTTAATTTGAAAAAATTGTACTACAAAGTATAACTTTTAAAAAAGTATTTTTAAAACCAAAATTAATTTCATAAAATTAAATACAAAATAAGAAAATAAAAATTTATAAAATAAAATTTTAAATAACACTAGTGCAACAAAGTCCATTTAGGATACCAAATATACATCAGTTTCACTGCCAATCACTGTCCATCAAAACGTGGTGACATTTTTTAAATTAAAGCGCATGAATAAATGGCGGTTGTGTGAGGAACTACCGTTTATTCCAATAAGTGAGAGAATAAATGGCAGTTTAACCCCACAATCGTCATTTATTCGTGTGAATTATACCATGGTTTTAGTAAAACTGCTATATATTCCCATATGCTTAGGTATAAACGACGATTTTACCTAATAACCGTTGTTTATACCTTCGTTTATTACCCTAAAACAAAGCACGTCACTTACGCTTTCATTGTCGTTCTTGTGATATTTTGTCTTCTTCGCGACTTCCTCTTCCTCTTCCTCTTCAGTGCACTGCACTGTTGCGTTCATCCTCTTCTAGTGTAAGTTCTTCCTTCACACTCAATCTTTTTTTCTCCCATTGTTCATTGCTTATTGTTCATTCTATTCAGTTCATTGATGGTTCTCATTGCATTTCGTTCAAGTGTTTTCGTTCTCTCACTGTTACCGTCGTCGCCCTTCACCACCGTTAGTGCTGCAAGTTGGTTTTTTTAATTTTATTATATATATTTAGTATTTAAATTAATTTGTATATTTTAGTATTTATGTTAATATGTATTATCATTAATTTGTATTATATTAATTGTTAGGTTAGAATAGAATTATTAATTTATTAGATTATAATATTATTTAGTATTTATAATTAATTTAATTATTTTTAATTAGATTTTGTAATTATATTATAAATAATTTATTGATTTTTAATTAATATTCTTTATTCAATTGTATGGATGATTAAATTTGTTAATTTTATATTGCATGTATATTTATAATTCTTTGATACGTGTTGGTTTTGAGTCTGGGAGTGTTCGATCCTCGACAATTGTTTTCCATATGAGAGACCCTTAGTTTCCCAATTGAGATTTAATACATGTATTTGTTTACTACTCCTCCAATTGTAATCTTTTTAAAACATTTTTTAAAAAGTAGAGGAGATTGTAGTGACAATAATTATATTGAGTCTTGAATTGTCCAGGTGGACAGTTTGAGAAGAACAATCACTTTTTATTAGTTCAGTAGTACGTAACTTGTAATTGACATGTCATATATTTTACATAATTTGGGTTCATAGCATTTCGTATTGTTCTTCAGGTGCATATTTGATTGTGGAGATTTTGTGTGACCACTTTCATTTTGTGCCACCTGAAGACCAATGCTAAATGCTACCAAAATTTCGTTAAATACAAGAAATGTTGATTAGAGTTATGTACTATTAAATTATAATAAAAGTGAATCTTCTTGGAAGAAACACTGACATCCCCTGTATATATTCATGTCAGATGTGTTAGAATATGCAACTCGAACCAGGAACTCAATATAACTATAGTTCAATTTTTTATGATGTAAGTATGTTTCACCTATATTTCAATTTACTTTATGTTAAGTTATTATTGATTGTGCTTTAACAAATAACTTGTAGGTATTTGTATGGAGTTTCTATTAATGCCAGAAATCAAGATGTCTATGAATTCTTGGATCCCTATTTGATTAATCCAATTGGAGCAAAGAAAGCTTAAACCTAATCATACATCACCAACCCTCTGATTGAAGAGGGAAAACAAATATATCTTTGTCCTTATATTAATGAGTAAGTTCAATTATAAGTCTTCAATTATTAGTATTTCATGTTTTAAATATTTACTAACTGTTTTCATGGATGATGTAGGGGCACTAGCAGTTACTTGTGTTATCCGTAGTTGATAACATTGTTGTGTGGTTTAATTCATTGCACAAGAAGTCATCCACACATTTAAAGCAAATAGTTGATGTGTAATTACATTATAAACTTAACTGCGTATAATACTTAAACGTCTACTAAAAGGTTTTTTGTATTAATCAGGGCATGACGTGGATATAGCATACTCAGAGGTCGACCCAATGCAAATTATCAAAAGCTGACATGGTTGAACCTAAAGGTTTGTAATTTTTGTCTTTCTCTTTTCATTGTTTATCAAAGTATCAATATTAACTTTTAATTTATATTGAATTGTAGTGTAATAAACAACTGGAAAGCTATGAGTGTGATTACTACATTATGCAATGGATGGTTACCATTATAAGACTAGGCATTCAAAAAGATTGGGAGCAAGTAATAATATTTAAATTATTCTTTATAATTATTTAAATTATATGTATATTAACACTAATTTGAACCTTATTTTGTAATGTAGTTTTTTATGGATGAGCAACCACTGCCTTTGGATGCCCTAGATTATGTGAGAAATGCTTGGACCACATATTTCCCTAATTTCTATAACTCTATGATAGCTAATGAATAGTATAGGAATTAGATTGATAGGAGTATAATTAGTGTTTGTAATACATTTTATCAATATATATATATATATATATATATATATATATATATATAATTTTCTTCTTTGAATGAATATGTCTAAATTTATGTATTTGGCTGGCTGAGTTTTTAAATGCACAGGTTAATTAAGAAGGAAAAATGCATAAAACAGAATGAACCTAAAAAAATGTTCATAACTGCCGTTTATACCTCGACCATGTACACTTTTTGAGCAGTGTCAAGGAAGAGTATAAACGACGATTGTGAAATGAACCACTGTCTAGATGTGACTTATAAACGGCAGTTGAGAAACCATTGTCGATACTCCAATAGTATAGACTATGTGCTGATTGACAACAATTTCAAAAATCGTTGTCTAATTGCTACAAAAATCATTGTCATTGATCTTTTACACTAGTGTAACTATTTAATTATTAATGTTTTTCATCAATAACTATTTTTGTCAATTTTATTCTAAAAGAAAAAAATATACAAATGAAAAAAAATTAACAACGATAAAAGATATATTTATAGGTTAAATACTATAGTAGACGTGCTTGATTGCAAACTTTAACTACAAATAGCTTGTGCCACGAATGTTTATTTAAACCCTAATTAGGAGAGATTATCATGTGGTTGCATGATGGTAGGGCGTAAAAAGTCCTAGAAAAATTGAATTTCGATGAGGTCATGAATATCGAAGATAAAGAAATGCTACTGCTCTCACCTTATACTTACAAACAAACTAAAAACAATCACCCAAAATTCAACCTTTGAAACCAAATTACGGTGGAATAAATGAAATTTTTAAACTAAAATGAGGGTGAGAATGAAAACCTAATTTTGATGGTGAAGAGTAAAAAGTAATACTTCTAAGATAAATTGGACACGAGTGTGGAAATATTTTTTAAAAACGTGCTACTTGGAAAAAATTTCCCATTAATCACGACACATGATTAAAAAACATAGACAACAAAATGTCCATGATGCTCATTGCAGGCATTCCTTAACTGAGTTGTCTTATCCTCAACGCATTGTTGCGTGTAAAAATAGCTCATCCTTCTCTAGTTTGTCATATCCGTCAACATAATGATAGATGCAGAAACAAGGAACACAAACAACATATTTGTGGAAGGAAATATTCTCCAAAAACAAAATTTTGTTATCAATGTATAATAGTTTATCTATGGTTGTCAGATAAAGACTCTTTTTATACTATATAAGTATGTACAAATCTCACCTTATAACTCAGTTTTATAAAGTTGAGTTAGACTTAAGATCCATTTTTTAATATGATATCAAAGTCATTTAGAGTCTATTTAAGCGAGATTTTGTTGGGTTGATCAGGTTACCCTCTATTGGACCATCCATAAATATATAGTCACATGCAGGAGTTGGAGGGTCTTGACATCATTTAGAATCTATCATAGCGAAGTTTTGTTGAGTTTATCAGGTCATCTCCTATCGGATCATCCATAAATATATAGTTTCACGCACAAATTGGAGAGTCTCAATGTGAGGAGATGTTGAAGATCCTACATCAACTAGAAATAAAGATTTTTTTATAATATATAATTATGTAAATCTCACTTTATAAGTTCGAGTTAAGCTTTAAAGTGCATTTTTTACTATCTATATATCTTGTGTCTTGCTTTTTTTTTCTCTAGTATATCACATTCTTTTAAGGAGAAATAATATGCAAAAGTTTACTTAACACCTTTATATAATTTATGATTTCCAATAATATTCCTACAACAAGCATGTGTTATTTTCAAATGAACCTTGTGGATTTACATCTTATTGTTTACAGTTGCCTTCTCAATTTTAACTGAAAAATAACAGTGCAGAAAAGCCTTTATTCTTTTTTATTTCATTATATAATGATATAAGAAATGTAAAATAAAATGACAAAGAAATACCTTTATTTTCCAACATTGGTGAATGGAAGTTAAACGGATGAAAAGAAAAAGGCGCACTTTGAATTTGAAGATGCAAGCATCAAGCATGCACGGTGCATATACATATGCAACATTAATGATCTTACCTAGGTTTTTGCAATCTTTCTTTATGGTTCCTTTTCAATCAACTTTTGATGTAACAAAAAATAAAACAATAGGGCAAGAAAAAGGAAAAGGTAAAAAGGCTTCAACGCAAAAGGCATATGAGCCTCGACCAAAGAACAATGCTGAGAATAACCAGACATTGTGAAAGTAAATTGCTTTTATTATTAATAACAATAACAATTTTCCCAGTTAAAAAATATGACACTGCTTAGAAGTTAAATGCATATTTTCATCTCCTTCTATACCCAATTACAATGCTTTTAAATATATTTATTGTCTAAATCAAAATTATCTCAAATATAATGATTTTTAACATATCTAACAGTCTCACTTAGAAATTGAGGTGAAAAATATTCTAATATCGAAACAATAATAATAAAATATTTTCTTGTTAAAAGATAATAGAATTAAAATTGTATTTAATCAAAGATTAGTAGGTTCAAGAAAAAAAAGTTTGGTATCAGCAAATAAAAAGCGGAAGTAATTATTGTTGAACTCCTTGATGTTTTACACTCACTAATAATTAATTAGGAAAACTTGTACGTGAGAAAATTATATATAATAAGTTATGAGTTATATTACCTGTGTGATATTTTTATAACATGATATATTTATCTCTTTCATGGTATTTGTGTTTTTGATTTATTTGGTAATTTAATATTTAAGTTTTATGAGTAGAAGATAATGTGTCATAAGTAAAAGTGTTGTGAAATGTAAGTAGGGTAGGGGGGTAAAAGGTAAAAGAGGGAGGTAATCATGGTAAAAACAGAGGGTCGGAAAAATGTTTGGTAGTATGAGTTTGTAGTTGGTCTGAAAAAGGTAAAAGAGAGGCCTTTGGGTGAAACCCCAAAAACAGCAGCACTTATCAGTGTGCCTCCATCGTAACTCCCACTCACTCTAACCTCTTTCTGCCCTCTTATTCCTCACCCCACACATATTTTTACACACTTTTTTCCCCCTTTTTTTAGTACATTTACAACTTTACAAAAGCTTACTAGGATTAATCAAACTATTTAAATATCATTTAGACAAAAATCATAAATCAAGATATAGGCAATAAAATCAATAAAAAAAATATGCTAGAACATTGGAAAAACATAAAGAAAATAAAAAAAATGTTTTTATCAATGGATTATTTCACTTCAGAATCGATCATGCTCTTTTGTTTCACAACCTCCTAATTTATTACTGTCAGAAAACAATATATATTGTCAGTGAAAAACGCACCTTAAAAATTCAATTATTTTTCTCTTTCTTTTTACCCTACCAAACAAATATGATCATTTATTTTTCCTCTGTTTTTCTTTTCTCTCTCTTTATTTGTAGCACACAGAAAAGACTATAAAAGAAACATGAAATAAATAAATAAAACAGAGAAATAAAATAGTTTTGAAATTTTATTTTTTAAAAGGACAAAGGATGTTTACGTATAAAAATCATAACACTCAAGTATAAACCACCAAGAATCCATTATTTTTTATTTTAGTATTTTGCATTTCTGATTTATGGAAGAAATGGTTTGGTAGTTTTGAATACCATAGTTCTATCTAACACGAGCATTCTAAAAAACTAAGTGTTATTAATAATTATTATAAATTATATAGATATGGATTGAAAGTACAATATTGATGGAAACTATAAACTTATAATGATCCAAGATAGTAATGCTTTAAGTAACTAATAATATCACTTCTCCTTTTTATATGTTTTCATCAAATGCAAAAAAAAGTTCTCTCATTTTCACACAACCAACTTTTGTCTTTATTCTCATTTTCTTATATCTATTTCTCCAATATTTTTCACTTAGCATAGGGTTCTTTAAGTATTATAATGTATGCAATAATATGGTCAGCATCTATATGCAAAGTAAAGAACAATAAAATCTGTGTCTGCTCTTGTCTGCGTGTCCCTTTTCTCATCTCGTCTGCACTCAGACTCACTGATTACTCTCCAGTCTCGACTATCCCCGTTACGTTACACTATGTCTCTCTCTCTCTCTCTGAATATCTCAGCAAAAGTAGCATCGATAGAAAACGTCCTTTTAAGTTGATAAGACTGCCACTTGAAACCTTTAATGCAAGAACCTTAGCTTTCATTTCACTGTTTGTCTCGCACTCCTTTTCTTCCACGTACCACAGACAACGTACAATCTTTTAATGGATCAATCCAAGTCCTAGTTACAACCAAAAATAAAAGCCTACAATACACCTACATTGCATTATTTCAAACTAAAATCAACCATTTCCCTCTCATCTTGACTGCCTCTTTCTCCACCCAAGCTGTGTGGAGCATGCCCATTACCGAATGCACGGACATGGTCTTTGAGGGATCGCTTGTGCTTGAAATCAGAACCACAGATGCAGAACCAAAGCTTCCCACAATTCTTCTCGTGTGTTCTCCAATCCCCTCTCACTGCAAATGCCTTACTACACTTCCTGCACTCGAATGGCTTCCCTCCATGCTTCCTTTTGTAGTGTGTTTGGAGGGTCCTGAAATCCTTCAGTGGCCTTGACCTTGGATAGTTTATGTTGTTTCTGCAACCCTCTTCACAGCAGTAGCAGGGCATCCTCAGCATCGAAGAACCTGCTCTTGACCCTCTCAGTGACTCCGTCCCTTTCCTATACTCTGATCCATGTCCCCACATATGCATCTATGTTTGTAACAATGTGTTAAGCCATTTCATGTGATATTAGTTATATCATAATGTTACTATATATATAACAATTATTCATTCTCCAAATTGATATATTTTAGAACTGGATGCACCAAAACACAGAGTTCTGCTTTGCATTTGGTTGATTTTTAAAATGCAACATATAAATACACTGGACACGGATTTGAGATATGTCAAATGAGAAAATAGTTTACGTACAGACAATTTAAAACTTTTTTAATGTTATTTAATCGTAAGTTCGTATGATAAGTATGCTGACCTTTATGCTAATTAACAAACACTATTACAACTTTTATCTAACTTGACTTCTTTTATTTTTCAAATGATTCATGATCTTAAATTCCACTTTCAACAGAAAAAGGCAAGGGTTACCTTTTCACTGCGTGTGTATATACTATTTTTTATTAGCAAGAGGGCCTAAAGGCCTTCTTTTCTGGATGAGTATAAATATATATATATATATATATATATATATATATATATATATATATATATATATATATATATATATATATATATAAGTGTGTGTGTGTGTGAGACCTTTACTATAAGAAAGTACTATTTTGAGATTATTAATCTGAGTCTAAATGCTTATTATGAATTTACAGAATTACTGCACTAGCTAAAGTAGTTCAGTTTCAGCTGTTACTGACTAACCTGCATGTTGTTGAAACGGGTGAAGGTTTTGTTACAGACTGTGCAAGAGAATTGAGTGGGTCCAATAAGGATTTGTTGAGTAGTAGGGATCCAATATCGACCATGAATCGGAGTGGAAGAATGTTTGCTAACGGTGGTGGGAAGGCCAATGTGGAGGGCAACTGTTACACCACTGAGATCATCAGAGCTAGGGTTTTTCTGATGACCACGCATAGCAGAAGAGTGCTTTGGGTTAGAGAGTTTGGCTTTGTGGTGGCAAGGAGGGCCAAGGGAGAGGGAAATGGAATCTTCATTGCCGACCTGGTCAGCTTCAAAGCAGGCACTATCAGAGGATATGCAGGAGAAAGAGTATGGTTTGTGCATGGTGTTATGGTTGATGGATGGACACTGCAGATAATATTATAAGACGAGAGAGAGAAGTGAGGGAGAGAGTTGAGTTTTTGATTGAGAAATTGTAAGTGGAGGGACAAGAAAAGGCCATAAATAAACAATTTTGTATGTGTCTGTGTTTTGCTTTATTTTGAGCAATGATACCTTTTATTTATTTAGAGGGTTCAATTTTGTAAACTTTTACAATGTATAATTATTAAATTTTTATTTGACAAGAAGAATTGTACACATAGAAATTCGACCCAACTTTCTTTTCTTATTACCGGTTAAAAAATCAATTAATAAACTCTTTCTCCTTTAAAATGTAGGAAAATTGAAAATTGGAAAATGTTACCTTTATAACTACATAATTAAATACACTAACTTCTAATTTTTCAAAATTTCTCTATATTCTCATATAAACTCATTTTTCAATAAAAAATTATTTTTTCTTTTACTTTTTAACAGTTAACATGAAACAATTTAATGTTGGATTAATATTAGACTCTTCAAGATTAGGGAAAGATATACTGTTACACATTCTAATAAATACTTTTATTTTTAAATTAGTGTTTTAAGAACATTCGTAAGGTTTTTTCTATATCACTTACTCTTTATTTTTCTCACTTTTCCCTCTATTTTGTACTAAAGTTAGACATGTTCTACTTTTGTTCCTAGTGCTAGGGTGTTTTTAATTTCGAGTTGGAAAGGTTTGTTTTGCGTACTGGTTCTTCTATGATATGGTATTTTTTATAAATAAAAAGAAAATCGGAAAAAGTACGAATAATAATATATGTTCTTTTATGAAAGTAAAAAGAAAGGAAAGAAAAATTTGACTCGGTACAAAATATTCACAATGTTTTCTTTAATATTCAGATTTTAAATATTTTGTTATCTTCTGGTTTCCAACTTATAGCTTATAGTGTGGTGGTTGGTAGAATCGGTAAAGTAGGAGTAAACTCAAGAGGTACGTTCACATTTAAAATTTTTAAGTAAATTTAACATCAGTTACGAAAATTATTATATATCAAGATCTTCTCTAGATAAATTTAATAATATTTATAAAATATTAATAAAAAATCTCAATCCATAAATAAATTCAATATTATCAACAAATATTTATAGATAAATTTTATATTATCTCAAATTTTATCCACGAAGCTATATTTATAAAAAAATTCAATATTAGTATCAATATAAATAATTTTACTAACATTATTAATAATATAAATGTTTTTATTCATCAATAGAACTTGAAGCTTAGTCTAATAAAAGAGAATGAATTTTAATTATTAAAAAAAATATATTTATATGTACTTCATAAATATTTGTAAACTTACAGTGATATTATATGTTTCTTCATCCATTTCTTTTCCTTTTCAGTCTTTTCGATGTTAACGAGTTGTAATAAACATTTCAGCTCAGGTAACTTGTTCTCCTACCTTTTTCTTGGCATGCTACAACAATTACATATTAAAAAACAATAACAAAAAAGTAATAGGATGTTTTTGTATTGGATTTAAAATATTGAAACATAATTAGAAGTATCTTACTAATTCAGCATGAATTATAGCAAAATTGGTTGGTTCCATGCGATGAATGTACTTTTGTTGTGCCCTATTTGCAACATTTTGCTCACTAATTCTCTACATTGTAATAAGATAAAAATAATAATGAAATTTCAAAGTAATAAGACATTAAATTATCTAAATTTTGAACAATTAAAAATACAAGATAATATGAATATTATAATTATTCAACAATCTAAACTCTTCCTTTTTGAATAAGTTGGGGCATAGGAAATCCTAGTGGGCTATTCAAACAAGATGTGCCGCAACAGGAACATCACCACCTGCTAGTCCCACACATGTTTAAGAGAATACTATCACAGGGGGTGCACCAATGACTTACGACATCTCTTTAAAAGTTCAAATTATTGCATAGAGTTTGACTGGTTTGAGATTGCATAGAGTTTGACTGGTCTGAGATTGCATAGAGTTTGATTGGTCTTCTATGCACACCATAAATCATACATCATACACAAATCAGTTACAACACAAAAAGATACTTAAATGATAGCCAAATTAATACACAAAACAATAGTCAAAGAAAATACACTGCTACTAGCTAATAGATGATCAACAAGAAAAAGAGAGACTTTGCTCCCTGCACAAATAACTAAATTATTCTAGCAGTCCTAATATGCAAAATATGCCTAGTACAACATATAAAAAAAAACAAAATTGGCACCCATCCTCCTTTCCAAAGATAGACAACGTGCTTAGAATTTGTTGACCCAATTGAGATCTTGGGCACCAAAGAACCCTGCATAGCATTCATCGGTTGAGATACCCAGCTGCAACACCTTTAGCATATAGAGAGCATCGTTTGGTACCTAAAAAACCAGAAAACAAAACCAATTGCAGCACTAAAACAATGACGCTCACTACCAAAAGCTAAGTACAGAGTCAACCTATTATCACCAAGGTTCATGATACAACTTAAGAGCATGATTGGCACTAGCAATTCCATCCCAGACACTATAGCAACTCCATCCCACTATCGCACTTTGTACAACCATGGTCTTTTTACCGTCATCATTGCCAAGATCGATAATAAACATCTTCCCACCATTGCCCCCCCCCCCCCCCCCCCCCCCCCCCCCCCCCCCCCCCCCCCCCCCAACAAAAAGCGAGTCAAAGAAATCACTAACCTTTAGGGTTTCATCGCAAATGACAAACCCTCTACCTCCTCACCACGAATAACTTCCAGTGGTCACCGATTTCACCATCCAACTCGCACCAAATTCACTACAAGAAAAATTGGAATTACATACAGTCAAAATCCGTATGTAAGACCAAAAATCCGTATGTAATGCAATAAATTTTATTTTTAATTTTTTCATTATTATTTTTATCTTTTTAATTATTTCTAATTTTTATTTAGACCTACTTTTATTACTATTAATGTTGGAAGCACTTTGCAGTGGATAGGACTCGAACCCAAGTCCCAAATTAATATTGGAAACAAACTGCAGTAGGCAGGATTCGAACACAAGTCCTTCCAGTCACCAGAGAAGCTTTAACCACTAAACCAAACAAGTTTTTCTGTCGTATTACGATTTTTATTATACTTATTATTAGTTATAATAGTTATATTAATGTTAAAAATATAAATTATATTAATATTAATATTCATAATATAAATTATATTATTAATATTAATATAATTATTAATAATATTAATAATGTTAATATTAATAATATTAATATAATATTAATAATAATTATTAATAATATTAATAATAATTATAATAAAAATCATAATATTGTAAAAGAATTTGTCTGGTGTAGTGGTTAAGGTTTCTTTTGTTACTGAAGAAATCTGGCTTCGATTCCCACCTGCTGCATTGCAGTGGGAGGGAGAGTGTTTTGTCTGATTAGTTTCACGAGAGGGAAGAAGAAAATTTTTTCCCACATATTATATTTCATTTAAGTTTTTTCTTACACCTAAAATGCCACACATTATTACAATTATTTAATCGTGGCTTAAATATCAACGGGTTAAAAATTGTGGTTTAAAGTGTCAACAGGTTAAAAATGGTGATTTCTTATAATTTTTAAGCCACATTTGTAAAAGTGTGGCCTTTGCTATGTTTAGGCAACAATTTTATATACTTGTGGTCTATTTTGGCATTGCCTAAACTAAAAAATGTTGTAGTGATTGTTACTTGGTCTCCAAATTGATGGAAAACCTATAACCAATGTGGCATTTGATGACTTTGTTTCAATGTTTTAACAACTACTCGATTTGTTACCACTTGCAGAAATGGTTAAAGGAAATTCAATAAAAGTGTCTTGGTTGAACAATGCATTTTGAGAGTTTCTTGATAGTGAAACTGAGCTCGCTATAGGTGAACATACACAAGCACATCTTTTTACACTAATCAAAAGTTTTTTTTTTTGTCAGATACATCAATAACAAGAGTTCTTTTGATGTATCTTTTGTTATTGATCGAACTTAATTACGTGTCAAATTACAGTTAGGACTCAACTGTTTTAGCATGTATGCATCATTCGTTATATCATGACATTGACTTTAACCAAAAATATATTGGAGGTTTCATGTTACTATTGCAATCCTAGGCTTATGATCGTATAACATGTATTTCTCCCACAATGGAGCCTTTAACAGCTGAAGACATTGAAGTCGGTGTTGCCTTTTCATTAACAAAAATGTTAACTTTTATGCTCTTCACAACGTAATTGAATGTAACACTTATATTTTTTTTTGTTAATTAAGTAATTATTCTTCATCATAGGTGATCTAGTTCAGTAAAAAGGATAAGAAACACACCTACATATGCACTTAATCTTTTACAAAACACATTTGACCACTTGCACTTGAAGGAGGTCATTCCTAAATCCAATTGTTACATTATTCTCCAAATAGCTATTTTGTCCTAGTCATCCTAATAACAATTTTGTTTCAATTTTTGTGGACTCCTTATCGTGCAAATAACATCGGGTGTTTGATCACTATTGACGTCCTTCTTGTCAATCGCACAATTATTCCTCTTATATGTTCTTCCACAATGAAGTTTCATCAAGATGATAAGTCACGAGACAGTTTGGACTTCGTCAATGTATTCCTACAGACCCGTTAAACTTAGATCAACTTCATAAATATGACATGAGAGAAAGAACATATAGATATTGGTCGTAATATCATGAAAAGTGGATCACCATGTTGAGTGATCAACATAACTTTCTAATTCAAGGACACCCAATCGACATAAATGGTCATTTGTGTGACACTGCACAATATATGCAATGGTATATCCAATGTACTATCCGATACATATTACCTCAACAAACATCTATGAAAGAGGATGATGTAAGTTCATTTTCTAATACATTTCATTATGCAGTTTTTAATCAACTAACCACTACTTTTCCAACAGTATGACATGTTCCACGACCCCAACCATAATATGAACAAGTGATAAAAAATTTCAACCATAATATGTTGACTGTTTTAATTTTCGACCACCTCCAATGTTTAGATGCATGGGTAACATTCACACCACACTTGATCAATCATCATTTCAACATCAAGTTCCTTCCACATATAACATGTTCCCATCTTAGTTGAATTGTTTTGTTAATTCCATCATATAATATATTTGTCACTTCTTCGACCATCCCACTATCTGTATACAATCCGATACCATCTACCAATCATGTCTTCTCAAACATCCAATAAAGAAAGTGGGGGATGATGAAGAGGAACATGCACTACAAGAAAATAATTAAATAGAAACCAATTTTAGAGACAAAAAATAATTAGTTACTATATTGAATAAATTAGATACTATTTTAGAGACTAAAAAAATTATCGGTATCTAAATTAATTTCTAGTATTGATAAATAGTTTATAAATTGGTATCTGATTAGCCACCAAGGTTTTAGATACCAACTTTAGAATATAAATAATTGGTAACTAATTAGATACCAATTTAGAAACTATTTATTAATAATAAAAACTAATTTAGATATCAATATTTTTTTAGTCTCTAAAATAGTATCTAATTTAATAAATATAGTAATAAATTTTTTTTTGTCTCTGAAAATGCTTTTTAATTAATGATTTTCTAGTATTGATGATCACAATAAACATGGAGCACCAATTTCATTGACATCTCAACCATCAATCGAACATGGAGCACATAAAAGACCAAGAACACAACGTAAAAGATCACCTTATGACATTGATTCTCGTACATAAATGTTTGTATTGTTCTTATTAATTATATTTCCACATTTATTTTAATTAATCTTATTTCAATAATAACATATAATTTAGTGACACTGTTTGAAATTTTTCAAAATTACATTCAATTAAAATAAGTAATTTTATTAATTGATTAAATTAACTAAATATTTGACTATTTTTTAGAAAACTTATTTTAAATATATTTAACTACATTAATATTTTAAATTATCCAAAATACATTCAATTATCATATAAATAAATAAATTATTATATTATCTAAATTTAAAAAAATTAAAAACATAAAAAAAAGTAAGAATAAAAAAAAGTAGAAATCATACTAGCAAATACGACTTTAATTTTTTTTTTTTTTTAAAAAACATGCTAGCAAGTACAACTTCACAAAAAATTGAAAATCGTGCTTCTAAGCATGATTTTATCCTAAATATGAAAAAAAATTACACAACTAAAAAAACAAAAAGAATCCAATTGGTGGTACGACTTGAACACAAATAGAAAAAAAAAATTCTTATGATATAGAAAAAATAATGATTAGAATTGAAATCTTGCTTCCAAATAAGAATTGTTCATTTTAAAGTCGTTTTTGTAAACAATATTTATTTAATTGTGTAATTTTTTTTGAAGTTATCCATTTGTATAAATTTTGACTATTTGTATAAAATCCCCACGTGCAATGAAGAAAATTATAATGATGATAACGATATGTGGATCTTTAAATGTTTGGAAATGGAGTAGTGACAGAAGTGGGAAAGAGAGAACAGAGGAGGAGGCAAAGCATAGAATAGAGAGCTGAAATAGTTTTTAGGCACTAGTTTAACTTCAGGAGTCACAGACGCATGTGCAAGTTATTTTTCTTTCACGGTATCAGTTACAGTTACCATCTATCTATCACTCCACCACGATATTTAAACTAACTGATTAGATGATAAAAGATAATAATAAAATTTGACACAGTAATAATGCTACACAAGCATGAAGGTTGACATAAAACTGCACAGGAATCTACTATACATTGCTGCTCACACTGCTGTTACTGTTCAAAATCGCATAAGAGATAACGCCAAAATATATCATATAATAATGGAACAACCTCTCAGTTCAATATTGATTTTCATCTCTCCCTTCTCATGCACTGTGCACCATTTATCAAATCAATACATTGCAAGCTTCCTTCCCTCCTCTTTCTTAGTTCCTTCAATACTGAATTTCTCAGCCAATGTTTATTGACTTCTTTTATATAACTTTTAGAACTTCAACAGTATTTTAAAAAAATTAAGAATTTTCATGTTGTCACATTCAATTATTGACTTAAAAGCTAACTGTACCAAAAGCTTTAGATTTCTTTGGACATCATCACAAGTTTTTCTTCAGTACCCTAGCATCTCTATGATTCAATGCTCTTCTTTCGGCATATTTAATCCACTTTCTCTCTCTTTTTGATAAGAAAAAAAATCTCTCTCTATCTTCATCTGAAGTACACACACGCATACACCCTAAAGTGAGAGTGAGTGTGCGATGGTACAGTCTCTTTCCATATCAGACTGAGACAGTAAACACACAAAACTATAAGTGAGAGTGGTAATATGAACAGAGTAAGTAGACATGGAGAACTGTAGAAGGCGAGGCGTGTGTCCCTCTCTCCCACTTAGTTATCACCAAAGAGACTGTGATGGCGATGTAAAAGTACTGCATATTATGAAACTCAACTCTTTCAACTTTAACAATTCCAATTCCTACAAGTATCAAATCTTTACGGCATGTGTACACCACTTCCATTTTCATATTCATTACCTACATATAGTGATCACAATCAATTATCATACAACTACTTAACTTATGCATTCCACTATATAGCAGAATCTATGGCTTTATATATGATATTCTAAACCTCTTAACTACTAAACTGATTTTAGTGTATAATTGCCTTGGAGTTAGAAAAGTAGAGAAGCAAAAGCATATTATGAGAAAATAGGTTAATAATCAATAAACATATAGCTATAAATGAAGTTTAGTTATGTGTATATATAGCTGCATGCATGGCGTGAATATACATAATTTAAAATGATGAAAATGTGAATGTGGGGCAGAAGGTGAGAAATATGGGGCGATTGTTGTGGTGGCAATTAGTGAGGTCATAACTTGAGGAATCGCGTGAACAGTGCAGTACGATCCTCCCTTCCATGCTTCCAAGGTGGAGAAAATTGAAAGGGTGCAGCATTAATGGGCTGAAAATAAAGGGGTGGTAGGGCCATGTGTTTGATTGGACATAGCCCTAAAACTTGGAATCTTTGGGTAGCTGTTCAACAATCTCATCAATGTAGAATTGGCACAGGGTTCATTAATTCAGGGGTGATCCACCACAACTAAAAAAGGTTGCGAAAGGGTCAGGTGGAAGTTCCAATTTGGTTGATCTAGACTTGTTTCAGTATACCAACTGCATGCCTAGACATTGATATCTTGTAGGCTCTAGGTTGTTGTTCTCCTTTACTCTACTCTACTCAGGACTCTAGTTTCATCAGAAGAAGAAACAGATATTGATAACAAAGTTTCTCCAATGGAGACTACTCAACACCTCACTGTTTCAACAAGGGTAAATTCATTCACTTCATAGAAAAAAAAAGGAAATATCATTTTCTTTAAGTAGAAATTCTGAACAATACTATTCTTGTGGTAAGGAAAATAAACTTATATTAATTTATAATGACTGAAGTAAATAAAATCCTTTATAAAGTAGTTTAGATTTATTTCTTTTCTGACATTTTTAACATAAAATGTTTTTTTTCAAAGTCAATTTAATTAGTCTCTTCAAAAGATATATGTTTCGTGTAATACTTTAAACTAACATACCTAATCTATTTTTCGCCAAATTTATTTTTCCATCTTTACTTGAAAACGATGTTACAAATTTATATTAATTGTTTAGTTCTTCCACAACAATCTCATACAAATTATGGTATTTAGCAATAAATGTATTGATCCTATATAAGACTTATAGATTTTTTTTTAAGGAAAACATGAATTTAATAAAATTAACTTAAGGTGTATAATATATATATATATATATATATATATATATATATATATATATATATATATATATATATATATATATATATATATATATATATATATACTTACCAATCTTGTATATAACTGCGACGTGTCTTTCTTGATTGTCTCTGAAAGCAATTCCTCTTTATATGGTTGAACGTTTACGAACATAGATATTTCTATTACCACGTGATGCAAGTAGTCAGGCTACCTATCTACAATATAGGCAAAATAAAATATCTAGTTAAACATTAATGTTTGAAGTCTTTGACTTATCCTCTTAATGAAATTATTTGGAAATTTCATGTTGAAAGTTTCTATCAAAGTATAAGAAGAAACACGTTCCAAAACAAAATTTCCTTAGTGAGATCATACACTTTCTTCGGAGATTTTGAGCGTTGGCAAATTGTGAAGTCTGGTGACGTCAATTTTATTGATCTTGGACGGGGAAGACTACTTCAAAATTAGCCTTTTACGTTACATGTTTTATGTCAAACTTAAAAATAATAATGAAAAAAAAAATTCGATGACATTTTTTATAAGTAATTGAAACTTGTTTATATCATATTATTTCAATTCTTACACAAATTTTGACATTTACTTCATCATCGGAATGTATACTAATTCGACGTAAATTTCAAGTTTTACATTAGATCAGTCCGATGTAAATTTGTTAAATTAAGATTTTCAACTTTTTTTTCTCGCTATTTTGGTATGATTTTTTTTCTTCTTTTTTTTTTCTTTCTTCAACGACAATTGTGTGGGTGTTAGTGGACATTTTGAAGACCATTTTTATGGTCTGAATCAATGGTTGTGGGTGTTTTGTGGTGGTAGGCATTTTTCTCTCATTACATTAGAGTTTTTTGGACTCAAGTAGGCTATTGAGGTAAGTTTTCTATATCTCCATGGTTGTTTTTGGGGATTTATTATTTTGTTTTTCATTTTCACTTTTTTATCCTGAATTTGTTGTATCTATTTTGGTGTAATTTTTGTGTTTTCTACTATTAATTCGAATTTGTAAATTCCATTGAAGATTACTAGAAATTGATTTTTGACTAAATTTTTTGTGGTAACTTCTTTTAGTTTATATTTAATAGTAGATTCCTTAAATTTAATAGAATAGTCATAGATTTTTTAGATACAAAAATTTGGTATAGAAAAACTTCGAATATTACATTGATAGAAAACTTGGATCGAGACGTAATAAAAATGAAAGTTGTTCGGAATGAGGAGAAAATTATGTTAACCAATCAAAATCTCCAACATTACTCCATTTACTACAAGTATTTTTTTAGTATTTTGGAGGCATTTTTCTAGATTTTAGGCATTTAGTTTATGTATATATACTTGTCTGAAAATTCTAAATTTTTTTGTCATGTTTCCTTAAATAAAGTAGAGATTTATCAAAATATTTACATCTTAGATATTTCATACTTTCATGTTTAATTTTTTTTTATAAGCAAAAAACAAATGAATAAATGAGAGGTATTTCAGGGATACCTCAACCCATATTCAAAAGACTTACCTTATTCTAAAAAAATAGACACCTACCCTCAATAAGTAGGATTCCTAGTAAAATTAACAGTTTGCATACAAACCATTAGCTCAAGACGCCAATCTGAAAATGAAAAACTTATATCTCTTGCTTTGGACACCACCCATGACCATGCCTTCTTTAGCTGGGACAGGGCGAAAATTTCCACAAGGTCAATCCTACCGTTTCTAAAAACCCTCATGTTCATGTGTTTCCACAGTTCTCCTATAACTAGTATCCACACACCTCCCCAAACTTGATTTACACTTTCATGTTCAAATGTTTTGTGATTTTGTCACTTTTCACACTATTATCATTTGTATTTGATGTCTGCATAGCAAAGTCATTACAATTGATATTTTTCTACATTTTAGGTTTTACTTTTACATCAAAACCAATGAAATATTTTGAAAGAAACTCCAAAAATTTACATAAGATCTTAGTCAAGTTCAACGTAAATTTATCTTGACTATTGCATGGTCTAATGTAAATTTACATAAGATATTTTATTTTATGTAAATTTGTGTATCACGCTTCTATGTCGAATTGTTAATAGACATAAATAGTCCTAAATATCCAATGTAAAATGTCTCTTTTGTACCAGTAAAAAAATGTAATCTTAATATTTACTTTTTCGTTTTTATTTTTTATTCTAACATCCCACTTTATGATATAAATTTCTATAACCAATATACTTTTATTTCTATATTAATAATAAATAAACGCAATAGTAAGCATGGTACATTTAATGCAGATATAGACGCTAAAAGGATTTTCCGGTCAAATATCTGTAAATCAGAATAAATATATACGTATACTTTCTCATACTCTAATTTATGAAACTTTTTTACTCCATAATAGATTCAACTTTATGATTTTTTATTTATTTTTGATCAATCAATATTTACTCATATATTCTATAGTTTTACTCTTTCATCATGCAAAGGAAGATATATGATTGATCCCGTGGAAGAAGTGTTTGTTTTTAGAAAAGATAAGTGTAAGTGTTGACTTACCTTTGTAAGGTTTGCAATACCTTACATTTATAGGGATCTGTCTAGTGATTTGCAACCTCAACTTAAATGGCAACCGATCACACCATGCAAGTACACTTCATATAATGTCAACTAGGCATCATGTATGAATGCACACACAATTCACACCTCAATATAAACTTAGTATAATTATTGATAATATGTGGGTTCATTTTTTTCACTTTTCTGTCATTCACTTATGATCTTTATATATTGTTAAAGAGATGTGTAAAGTTATGTAAATCCAATTAAGGTGTTATTTGTCTCATTCGAAAGCTAATAGAATTATATAAAACATTACCGTATATTGTGCCTAAAATTAAGAACAATGTGATTATTATTTTTTTTCAAATTTTGATGGTTTGCCCTTTGGTCACTAAAATATAAAACTTAACTTTTAAGTGAATCTAACATATTCGTTAACTAACATCTAAGACTACAATAACTTTCATACATGTCACTTTTTTTCTAATTTGGTCATCTAAGTGGACCTATTAGGTTACTCGTTTCACTCAACAAAATTTATTTTGCCCAATGATTTTTGGTTCCGTAGAACTAGTTCAAGGTCATCCAACAAATAGAATTCTCTAGAAAATCACTTATATATAGTTTTGCTAGCAGGATTGTATTGTCCCAACAAGTTTGCAAATTTTATACTCGCTATTTTAGGATTCTTGAAACTAAAACCTACTTCCATCACTTTCAACATCTCAATCACCCACAATTGACCTAAGACTCTTTAACATATATAATACAAGTTCAAAACAACATAAATTTAAAATCAATTGAAAAAGTACAACTTTAAACCTATAGTGTTTCCCAAAAATCAAAATCAATCAAAATGGTTTTCTTTATTTACCTAAAGATTTGAGACTTCTTGTTGACAGAAACTAAAGTAAGAAACTTGGTGACTCGTCGAATAATTGATCATGACATTTCTTGAAGTGATGGATCTTGACCACGTGTTAAGTATAGACTCACCCTCACATATTGAGACTACATATATGAAAATAAAAGGGAAATGGAATTGTGAGTTGTGAGAGAAGTCAAATCGCATGAATCTAATGATCATGGAAAATATTCTATAAACATTTTTGGACACAATTTCTGAAAATATAAATATAGCTAAAAAATTCCTAGAGAGAATTGAAAAGAGGTTAGCTTAGATTGAAGAGTCTGAGATACCTAATTTCAAATAAATATATCGGTAAAAGCAATATGAAGGAGTGTATCATAGAGATGTCTCATATTACTTCAAAATTAAATACACTTAAATTAACTCTCTAAGGACTTTTTAGTGTATTTAGTCATAATTTCTCTTTCGATACAATTTGGTCAATAAGGTGAGATATAATTGCCAGAAAGAGACTTGATCTCCGAATGAGCTCATCTCACATTATGTTCATGAAGAGAAATGATTGAAGCAAGATAAAACAAAAAATTCTTATATTGCCTATACTTCAATGAACACGGGTAATGAACTAAAAGGATAAGGAAATTGCAATTGCATCTCAAAGGAAATAACAAAATAAATCAAATGAATATGAAGGCAATAATCATTTCTTTTATGGATCTTTAGGGGATACAAGTTTTATGATCTCATAACTAAGTCAATTTTTGTATCAGTAAATGCTCAATTCTTTGAGAATGTCAATTTTGCAAAGGGAGATCAAGGAATTTGTCTTTGAGGAGGAATATATAGATATTCTCACAAGTATTATTGGCATTGTGCAGGATCTTTTTCCTGACTTTGTTGAAGACACAAATCAGCATAATGTAAAACATTCTTTATATTTAATATTCATTATGATGTTTTGGTATTTTTTATGTACCTCTTATAATTAAGTTGGCTGCAAGAAAATATCTCTAAGCAAGAAGGATGAAAAGAAAATGCATGCAGCCAAAGAAGCAAGAACAAGAAAGAGTAAAAGAGATGGAGTTATAGAGTCGTTATATAGTGGAAAATAGTGTTAGTCTCTTTAGGGGAGGTTTTGAAATTGTGGATTTTATTGTAGGAAAGTACAGGAATTGATTTAAACCGTATATTTGGAGGTGTTATGAGTTAGGTGAAATGATGCAGAAAGTTTTTAGGGGTTAGTTAGAGGAAGGAAGATGAAATGGTTAAAGGCATTTGCAGAAGTTTAAAGAAGGGAAGAAAGGATTGAATGGAATGGGCCAAAGAGTACAGACAGAAGCAGTGTAGGTGGTGCATGAGTATGCTTTGTGAATTTAGTTTATGAGAGACTTGAATGTGGGAAAGCCAAAGATAAGTTTGCTATTTTCTTGTTTTTGTGTAATTCCACTAACCCTACTCTGCACAACTGCCATCATCATTCATCTGTCACTGCCCCTCTCCAACTATTTCTCAATCAATCTTCATAATTATATTTTCACATTTCTCTCCAATTTAATCACCATTTATGTAATCAAATTATTTAACTAATAACAATAGTTAATCACACTATTCCTCTTTTAATCACTTTTCTAATTCACATTATATATTTACTTTTTTAGATAAACATTAAATTTCCTTACATTTTTAATAAATAACATTTGTTTTCTTTCTGTTTTTAATATAGTCACATCCGTATCCCTTGTTTTATTTCAAAATAACATATATTTTCTTAAATTAAAAATTCAAGTTTTAAAATGTACAAAATAAAGAATACTTTGTAAAATAAATTGAATTGTTTTACTATGAAAATTTTGTTATCATTTTACTAAGATCTATTTAAATGATTATAGATTAGTCATTTTATCTAGTAAGCTGATTTTATACTAATGTTTTCTAAAAATGTAGAAATTTTATATTTTTATGAGAAATTATAGTTTATAGAAAAATGGTTTTTATGATATTTTAATTGTATAATAATTAAACCATTTAATTTTTTTAAAAGAAATATTTCTATTTTCTATTTTTTATTTTTATTTTTTAATTTCTATAATTCGTTATCTAAGATTTGGTTAATATGATATTTTAAATAAAATAAGTGGGGTTAGTGTAACCTTGTTAAATACAATTGAAGGGAACATCATTTATTGAGTGAATATATATTTAAATATATATATATATATATATATATATAAATTTCATTTTACTAAAAAGTTAAATATGAAATTTAAAACTAGAAAAATGTGCATGTGATTTAACATTAACTCATATCAGTAGAATTTTTTTGCTAAATTATATTCTTAGTATGTCAATAAATGCATCATTTTGTGTAGAAAACATATGCTCTCTCTTACAATAAATTAAAAGAAAAAAATAATTAGTAATTAATATATCCGAAAATGAAATTGTATTTCTTAGATTTAGAAAAAAAAAAATTTCTTATATAAAATACGGGGAGTAAGAAATATAAGAAAAAGAGAAAAAAATATCACATGATTATAGAACTCTATCACAAATTAGCTTTAACTGAGCAGATTTCAAAAATGGAGTATAAATAAAAATTTGAAGTTAGAATTCTGTTTTAAGTACACAACTATTAAAAAAATAGAGATAAAAATGGACCAAAAATACTATATAGGGGTTGCACATGGAACAAAGTCTAAAGGCCGTGTCCAAATGGGTTATATATTACTAAAGCTGGCCCATCTAACCAAACGGAGAGGAGGAATAAAGAAAGAGCTTATCATTATTGGGCTCAAAAATAGTAATGGGCCTAATCATCGTAGACCCATTATTACAACTAATAAGTGATAGCTAGGAATTTCCTCACTATGGATAGCCTTTTAATAGAAACATGTTCTTCTTAGCTTCAAGATTTTGCATCATTACATAAGCAGCGTGTTTCTTTTATCCTACTTTTCTTTTCTAATAAGTTTAATTTTAGTTATTTAAAAGTAATTTTTTTTATAAAAGTGATTTGTAAAGTGAGAATTATTTCTATTTATATATTATAAATTAAAATCTTCAACTTTTTTTTAAAATTTTTCCATGAATTTCATAGGACCTAGGATACCGATCCACAACGCCTACAATAATTAAATACACACATGTTTTATTTTATGTTTCCTAGTATAAAACTCAATTGTTTGATAAAACTCTATCGTGAAAGTATCACAAGACTAACATGTGAAAGCTTTTAGAGCGATGCTTCATCCCCACAAAATTATATCGCACTCCAACATCACATGCCGCACATTTAGAAGAAAATAATACACAAGCTGAAGATAGCTAGCTTTTTTTCTTTAAGAAATAATAGAATAGAATAAAAGTGATTTGTTCTTTATTCATTTCCCAAAGAAGGCTTACAAATTGATGCCAGAAATAAATAAGTCTATTAGCAACACAGGGGAATTCTTTTTAAAATATAATACATTTATTTTATAAAATTGGTTTTAAGTTGAATAATATGTAATAATAATGATGTTGATAATAGCACTCAAAGTGCACCATTTTTTTCATTATTTTTTGTCGATAAAAATAATAATAATAATAATTTAAAATACATGATTAAATAAAATAATTAAATAATATAAAAGTAATAGTGTAAAATTTTTTGTTGTTAATAATTTTAGGTATTTTTCTATAGTTGGTATAAATTTAGTGTTAAACACATGAAATTATGTCAACGCATTTAAAATAAGTCAAAAATCATAAACTATTAAAAAATAGGAATAAAATCATAAACTATTAAAGTTATTAGAAGAACTTACATCTATACATCATAATGAACAATATAATGAATATAATAGAAAACATTACATTTTAAAGTCATGATAAATTGTTGTCAATGCATATCACAAAATACAACTATTGAATGGCATTAAAGAGTTAATTATAACTTGTTCTTAAATATTACATCATCCAACAATTCACACGTATCCTTTCAACTTACACCACTCACTTCTCAATTTTAATATTTTTTCTAAAGATCTTCAAGGACAAATTATTTTACTGTTGTGTCTTTTAAGTGGTGTGATTGCCACATCATTGCTCAAAATAATGTTAGTAGTCAAGTCAACACTTTGGGATTCAAAAGTAACTATAAAAAATTAGACAAATAATACAATTTTAAAGAAACACCTTATCTAAATTAAACAAAAATTAATATCATTGAAAATAATGAAATTTTTACATATTGAATATCAATGAGAATATATTTGTTGGTAGAATTACATACCTCGAAAAATCTTCACTTTGGAAAACTATATAGTAATAACAATGTTTTGAACTTCTCCGAATGCAAGTAATGCATTAAGTTCATCAACATAATTTCCAAATAAACTACATTCAATTAAAAAACTATTGTGAAAAGTAACATTGGTTAAACAATTTGGAAAATACAATATTATTTATAAAAACAACATTTTTATTACCTATTAGCATCTATGGAGATCACATTCAACTTTGTGTTTTTGCCAATTCTTTATAATTCTATTTTAGTTCCAACACTCGTTAGTACTCTCACGAGATTTGTATAAATGAATGATTTAATTACACTTAAAAAATGTAATTGATTACAATTGATCTTAACCATATTAGTTCAGTTTGCCCACTAAGTAGTTTATGCCAAAATTAGGGTCAATGAATACAAAAAGAGGTATGCATTGTGGCTTTATTTTTTGAGACAATTTACTATCTTGTGAAACTACAATTGTTCTAAATTGAAAGTTAATTTTTAAGGGTGATGTGTGGTTCTATAACACCCATCCTTTGAAGCAACACTAAAAGATTGGATAGAATAGACATTATCCTTAACAATTCCATTTTGGTATTTGTAAATTAGGGTCCTTTTGATTGAAGCATGGATTGTGACCCTGCATGAATATTCGAAAGTATTCAAAGAAGGATCTTAAATTATTCAAAGAAGTGTAATAGTCAGTGTGTATGGAGTAAACAAATAATGAGATATTACCTCTTTGTATTGTAAAACCAACTCCATTGAAAATGGAACTTCTGTTTAGTAAAATCTCCCGCAAACCATAATCAGATAACCTTAGCGATGAGATTCCAATTTTCTTTTTTAGGAGTGACTTTCTCTATGGACTGAATTTTCTTTTGCAAGAGTGTCATATTGAATTTGCTTTCATGCAAAACCAAATGAGTGAACCCATATATACTAAAATATTAAAGAAATAAAAGAAATAATTAAATAGTAAACAATGTCATAATCTAAACTATATTTTTTTGAAAAAAAGATAAATTTTAATCAAACTTCAAATATCAATGGCATAATCTACTCAAAAAAAGATTAACTCCTTAAAGCGAAAATCAGAACAAAATAAAGAAAATCATATTGAAATCGTACTTTAAACCTTAATGAACATCTGATTGCAACAAAAGATCTTCATTTATGATTTAAAATTCATATTTAAAATTTGAAATATTGGAGCATTATGCAAAATATTTCACTAATTTGGTGTGCATGAACAAAGATCTTATTGTCAATATAACTCTTGACCATACCAAAATCGTGAAAGGTGATGCATTGGGTTTGTAGCATGGATTTGGAAAACCATAAAACTGCAAAGTAGAGGCTACAATACAAATAGAAATATGTTCCTTGTTAAATTTTAAATCTTTTGCTTAAAAATATAGACTTTAATCAAACTTCAAAGAGCAGTGTAGTAACCTACCCAAAAAAGATTAACTTCAAACCTTAAAGCGAAAATCATAACAAAAAAAAAAAAGTATACCAAAATACTTTAAACCTTAATATAAAATATTTTGCTGAAAAAAATTATAAAATTTAATCAAACTTCAAATATCAATGTCGTAATATGTCCCAAAAAAAGATGAAGTTCAATCCTTAAAGCAAAAATTAGAAGAAAAAAAAAACAAAGAAGATCATATTAAAATCGTATTGTAAACCTTAAGGAACCTCTGATGACGAAAAAAAGATCTCCATTAGACAAAAGATTTTATTAATTTAGTGCGCATGGACAAAGATCTTACTGTCAATATAACTCATAACCTTACCAAAATCGAAAAAGGTCATGCTAGGATTTGTAACTTGGATGTGGCAAACCACTGATGGTGGAGTAGTGTCTATAGTAGAGAGAGAAATACAACTTTTTTTAGAAAGAGAGAAGCATTTAGGAGACATTAGAAAGCACCACCATGAACAAATGATAAAAAAGGTTTGTAGCATAGATTTGACAAAGTGTGGAGTAGAGACAATAGTATAGGTTTCTAAGCAAGCAAAAAATGTGGGAATGAAACCCCCCGTAAAACACAACACAACAACCCCCCCTTCATATTTTCTTTCTCTTCCAACTTCTCATATCTCCCTTCTCTTTTCATTTTCTCTCCCATACCTCATCTATTCCAAAATCTGATCACGCCATGTTGTAGCTGAGGAGTCAGGTGTAAGGATCTAGAAAATTAATTTAGAATAGAAGTGGTATATTTTAAATGCTTTCTGAATACTTTATTATCTGAAATGAAAAGAACATATAATAGAAAATTCATAGTAGTTAGACCTCGGACGTCGCCCAAGAGGTCAGAGGTCAGCATGGTAGAGGTCGGTGGGTGGACCATAGTGGGTTCCAGAAATCACATGTATCAAGGTGTGATTTGAACCTTAGATGCACCATGCATGCGGGATAACTGCGAAACTCTATGCTTTGGCATAAGAGATTTACCCTTAGTGTTACATGCATTGGCAAGTGAGAGGTTTGTACCGAATTGTCCTCGAGCAGAAGAAACTACCGACGTCACCAAGCCATGTGGGGGTGATACCACAGACGTGGAGTAGTGAGTCGATGAACCCTCAGCAGGATGTGACGATGTGACATCGGTGACCTGAGTGAGGCGATGTGTCCTCGTCACACACAAGGGTGATGAGAGATCGCCAGGATGAGAGACACATCGGTCATCGACCATGATGAGAGATCGCCAGGATGAGAGACACATCGGTCATCGCCAGGATGAGAGAGACATCAGTCATCCAGCATTAAGCTATGAATAAAGCTGTTAAAGGCAATGCTAAGGTTACAGTTAGTCGCGATCAAGTCACAAACCAAGTTGGAAGGGTTGCAGTGAGATCGCGCTAAAGCCTAAGCCGGTTAACAGTTAGTCACGTGCAGAGATTTAAAGATGGAGAGAGGACCAGTGGTCAGTAAAGCGCCTGGAAGCAGAGCGCGATCAGTCATCGGTGGATTTGTCATCGCGCGATCAATCATCAGTGGATAGTCATTGTGGGATCAGTCATCAGTGGATAGTCATTGTGGGATCAGTCATCGGTGCATGGTCATCGCGGTTCCCTGCTACACGTGTTAAGCTGGGACCCAGGCTCCCCGCAAGAGAGCGTTATGAATGCGTGACACGTGGACTGTGAAGGTGCGTAGAGCAGTTGGCGCCAGAGATTTGGTAGGGCAGGTGACCCATAGTTTTCGTGCGTGCAGAGGCACCACGTGGCCATCCTGTCAGAGAAAACTTGCACGCAAAAGTTCTCTCAGAGTGGGTAACGGCAGTAAAGACTACAAGACATGTTCGATCAAAAATCTCTGATGGATTAAGTTTATTTTTGGTTTCCTTTTCCTTTCCTTTCCTTCCCTCTACGTTTCGGACTTCAACACGTACCAGTTCTACAATCGACGACTGCCCCTGGACTCCTGGCGTTTTACTCTACAAGTTTTCCGATCAAAGCCTTAAAACAGAGTAAGTTCGTTTTGCTCTGTTCTTTGAGTCAATTCTGAACTTGAGAGGGTCGTCTTTGCATAGGCTTTGCAAGTGACTCTTTTAGCTTCAGAGTTCGTCTCTGTTAACGCAGAAAACGAGTGATCTAGTTAGATTTCTGATCAAAACTCTATGATGCAGGTTAGGGCATCCTTAAGTTTGGTGGGTTTGGAACCTTAGTGAGCATCTGCTCAAATCCAGGTAAGGGAAGCTAATTTTATTTTCAATAAAACCTTAGGCTAGAAGATTCTGAAGTTGGGGGTGACGTGGTCACCAATTTCAAATTTTTCTTGCACAATGCCTTGTTTTTGTGTAGATCGGAATTTGTTTGAGATTGAAATGTAAAATTTTAAATATAGTAGATGCTGTGAAATGTATATGATTTTCGAAATTCTAAACTTTGGTATGATTTGATTTTGTGATTTGGATTGTTTAGAAAAGGTTTGAAATATGATATGATTGAATCGTTCATGGATGTGTTGTATGATATATGGAATGATGTGAAAGTGTGATCAAGGCATAGTATTTTCAGGAAAGAAAATACCGTGTTAAGATCGTGTAGAATGTGCATTGACTAGGGATTCGTCTAGAAGGAGATATCCTGACTCTCCTGAGATAATGGAATGATATAGATGAAGTTATTCAGGTGGTGATGTTAGGAAAGATGGCTTTAAACTAGAGGGGGGGTGAATTGTTTAAAGAGGTTTTCACAAACTTTTCCAAGCTAGAATGAATATCTTTCAGAAATCAAATGATTAAGCAATTCAGTTTGCCAAAACAGCAAGCAATACAGCAATGCCAGGAAAACAATCGGTTGTTTCTTCGAAACAATCGGTTGTTTATACCAGCAAACAACAAATAAACTGAAATTAAAGAGTTAGGGATAGAGAGATTTTACACAGATGTTTATACTGGTTCACTCCAACCCAGAGCTACATCCAGTCTTCTCAGAAACCCTGAGGAAATCCACTAAGCAATCAAACCCAGATTACTTACACAACAACCAAGAGAATGACCTTGAACCCTTCAAGACACACACTCTCCTTGGTCAACACTGAGATCTCTGATCTTGAATACCTCAAGGTTACACAGACAATCTCAGCAACGTATACAGAAAAGATTCAACAGTTTACAGAATTACACTTGTTACAGATGAGATCTGAAATCAAGACAAGTGAAAAACCTATCCCAATACTTCAATCAATCTCTCAAGCACTTCAGCAATCTCTTTTTCAGTTCTTAGTACTTTTTATATCTTTCTTTTTCAAAACCAAAAAAACTTATATAATATAGATCTTCTGATTATAAAAGGAAAGATTGTTTATCCATGATTGCTCTCAAAAAGATTGGTCAAAGCATTTAATGACTGGAGCCTATACAGTTTCAAATCATTTAAAGCTCAGTCAAAGAAAACAGTTTTTCTGTTATGGTTCCAAAACAAACAATCGATTGTTTCCTCGAATCAATCGGTTGTTTTGTTACTTAACAGTTTTCTCCAATCAAAAACAGTTTTCAAAACTTTCTCAAAACATCTAAGTATAAACAATCGGTTGTCTCGACAGAACAATCGGTTGTTTCAACTTAGTTTGAAAAACACTTTGTTTCATTAAAGATTGAGATGCTTTTTGCTTTGAGATTAAATCTAATATTGGTTTACACTTTGAACTACCCCAGAACAAAACTATAAAGCAGCACAGCAGCATCACACAAGCAGAGGCTTCATCATCCTTCAAAGGATTTGGATTCTTCAAAACCTTGAACTCCACTTGGTTCAACAATCTCCCCCTATTTGATGAAGACAAATCCCTGATGCTTGATCCCTGATGCTTGTGTTGATCTGATTAAATCTGAAGCAGTTCCTGCAAACGAACTTTTAGCAGACATAGAACTTCTGATATTTGGTTAGAAAAAAATACACAGTTAAAGCTTAAACAATTAATATCAGAAAAACAGCTAAAAGCAGTCTTAAACATGCATCTAAGCAAACAAGCGCAAACAAGCATAAAATCTCCCCCTATTTGTCTTCACAAATAGACAAATATAAGAGATAAAGCCATACAAAGTTCATATTACATCAGAATTATAAAAGCAACAGCAGAAGGAAAGAAAGGAAAATCAAACTTCAACAGCAGCAAAAACAATCGATTGTTTCGACAATCCAATCGGTTGTTTTTCTTCATTCTTCCTTATCTCCAAACTGAAGATCAAAGATTTGGTTCTGGACAGCTTCAATTTGTTCATCCAGGCTCATGAACCTTGCATCCATGTTGTCAAACCTGGTATCAAACCTCTGAAAATTGCTAACACACAAATCATGGAGGTTTCTTTGGTTTTCAGCAAAGCTATCCATCCTATTCATCATGAACCTTTCAAAAGGTGACATTGATTGAATCCTTTCTTCTGGATGTTCAGCAGCTGCACTGGGTCCAGGATCTTGAAATCCTCCTGTTGGATCTTCATGTTCAACATCCATATCTGTAGGTTCTTCTTGAGCAGCTCTGATACCAATTGTTAGGAAAGATGGCTTTAAACTAGAGGAAGCACCATGATCACCATCCTTGCTTACCCATTTTCCACCTATTTTTGTAAATCCCATCTTGCTGAGTGATCCATTGTTCAACTCTTGAGTTGACTTGACCAGCTCAGAAGTCTCATCTTCCAGATTAACTTCAAAATAGTTTAGGAATTTAGATATCAAAATAGCATAGGGATAGTGATAGTCACCCAACCTCATTGCTTTTTGCATGTGCTCCTTGATGATGTGAATCCAATTTAGCTTGACCTTCTTGGTGATGCAGAAGATGTAAACCAGATTTTCTTCAGTCAAAACAGAATGGTTGCTCCCCCTTGGAGTTAGAATCCATGTCACAATGAGAGCTAGCAGCCTCTCATCCAGTTTCAATCCTCCAACTGAGCATGCACTCACTTGAGCTTCAGTGTTTTTCAAACAGCTTCTGTAAAACTGAATTTTGTTGAAATCTTCCACCACACCAAGATTTCCTTTGCTGATTCGCATACCAGAAAACTTGAGTCCAGCAACAGCAGCCCAAACCTCATGGGTTATCTTCATGTCCACACCTTTTACATGAGAAACTAGGTTGTTTTCCTCAAATTTCAAATTGGTGTAGAAGACCTTCACCAAGTCTGGATATATGTTGCTCTTCATCTCCAGAAACCTTCTGAGATACTGATCTTTGAGAAGTTTCCTCACATTGTCCAGCTTTTGACTTTTCAGCCAATCAAAACTTACAACCTTGGGGTTGTTGATTTTCTTGAGACTTGTCTCATATCTATATTTTTCTATGAGATCTTTATCTCCAGAAAACCATCCTTCCAGCCTTCCTCCAGATCTTACAGCTCTGGTTTTGATTCTTCCAGAAGTGGGAGGAGTTGATTCCATGGCAGCAGAGATGAGAAAACAGAGGGCAGCTCTTCTTTACAGTTTTTCTCAAGAGATGGTGCAAGAGATGTTGCAAGAGATGTTGCAATTGGTTGTTCATCTGCACCTGATTTTATAACCATCCGAAAACCAATTTATGATTAATTCCATTCAATGGGTACCTGATTTTCAGAGAGAGAAGACTGTTCTGCACAGAACATGTCAGAAAAAGCTGAAAAACACATGGTCTTCACATGTGGACTTTGACTAGTCATTAAGGCACTTGAATTTCCAAGATTTTGGAATATATTCCTTTATGATAGTTGTAACTTCTTTTCTGAACTTGTTCAGCATTCAATCACAGTACCATTGACCAAGATTCTCTATTTGAAATGATCTGCAACGAATAGAAATCCAAAAATAGAATTAAATCAATTTTCTCACAGTGCTGTCAGACCCAAAACAATCAGTTGTTTCGAAGAAACAATCGGTTGTTTTTCTGCAACAGTTAAAACTTGATTTCAAGAAATTTTAACCAAAAACAGAAGCAGATAACAACCGATAACATTGACCAAAGAGGGATTAAACACAGGAAAGAACTTTAATACTAAAATAGAGGACAGTAAAAGAAAAAACTCATCCTTGTGTTGTTTCCTCAATGAGCCAATTGCTTGTTGATCAAGAAGGCTTCTTTTCATTGAATTGACCTTCTGCAAAGCATTGATTCAGCTTCAATGATTGCCCTTTGTCTTTAACAGTATAACCAGTTGGCTCAGCTCCTCTTTTTTCTATTAAATTTTCCTGCACAAACATTAGTTCAAGCAACAAGATTTGGTCCTTTCACAAATGTGGGTCCAATTGGTTTCTTTTTCACACTTGGCACCTCACATCCTTTAGGGATCCATTTCATGTAGCCTCTTGGAACAGAAAACTTTCTTATTTTGCAGAATCTAACCGAATGGCCCTTTTTCATGCAATAAAAGCATGTAACAATCGATTGTTTCGTCTTAACAATCGGTTGTTTTTCTGGTTTTCTTAAAAAACTTTTTGAAAACCTATCTTGCTTGTTCTGTGGATTGAAGCCTAAACCAGCCTTTCCAAAAACACAACTTTGAGATGCCAAGACATTCTCAAAGTTTGATTTCCCTTTTGAAAGCTTGTCCACAGTTTCAACAAGATATTGAACCTTTTTCTCAAGATTTTCACAATTTTCACAGATGAGAGTATCACACTTACAAGAGGTGTTTTTGAAATGATTTTACATCTTTTCAAAATCAATTTTTGCTTTTCTCAGATCCTCTTCAAGTGATTTAACTCTCTTTTCAAGCCCATTGTTAAGATCTCTCAATCGATTGTTTGAAAGCACCAATCGATTAGCTTCATCATGAGTTTCTTGAAAAGCTTCAAGCAATTCACAATAATTTTGTTCATTTAAGGAAGCACAAGAACTTACCTCACTTGAACTGCTTGAATCATCATCATCTTCAGCAATCAAACATAGGTTTGCTTTCTCATCTTCACTTGATGAAGAACTTGATGATGATACCTCATTTTCATCCCAAGCTATGTAGGCTCTCTTTGTCTTGCCTTTCTTCTCCTTGTAGCTTGCCTTTTTCTCCTTGCTTGTGTTGGGACAGTCTGCCTTTATGTGACCTTGCTCACCACAACCAAAACAACTATAGTTATTTGAATTTAAATCATTGGATTTCTTGTTTCCATACCTATCCTTGTTGTTGTCTTTGTTGCGGTTTCTCTTTAGGAATTTGCTGAATTTTCTTGACAGCAAACTCAGATTTTCCTCATCACTATCATCACTTGAATCTTGCTTTCCCTTGTGTTTGGATGCTTTCAAGGCTATGCTCCTTGTGTGCTTATCTTGATTCTCTTGAACATTGAGTCTATTCATCTCTAGCTCATGTTCCCTAAGCTTTCCAAACAAAGAAGCAACACTTAAGGATGTTAGATCTTTAGATTCAGAAATAGCAGTTACCTTTGGTTGCCATGCTCTATCAAGACATTTCAAGATCTTGATATTTAGCTCTTCTTTGTCAAAAGTCTTGTCAAGGCTCATAAGGTGATTGATGATATGAGTAAACCTTTTCTGTACTTCAGCAATTGTTTCACCTTTAAGCATTCTGAACATTTCATACTCTTGGATTAGAGCATGCTTTCTAGCTCTTTTAACTTCATTTGTTCCTTCATGAGTGACCTCCAAAGTATCCCACATTTCCTTTGATGATTTACATTGTGATACCCTGAAAAACTCATCAGAATTTAAAGCAGAGGTTATAATATTTTTGGCAATGCAATCAAATTTGGCCTTTTTGCTTTCTGCATCAGTCCATTGAGACCATGGCTTCTCAATGACAGAACCATCTTTTTCAAACTTTGGTATAAAAGGACCATTTTCAATTGCATCCCAAATTCCTTTGTCAAGAGATTCCATGAATATTTTCATTCTAACTTTCCAAAACTGGCAATTCAAACCACAGAACAAGGGTGGTCTGTTTATTGAAGCACCTTCCCCTAAAGGTAGTCTATCAGCCATTTTAAAAGATTTTAGGATCAACTTGAATGACTTTCAAGAACCAAGCTCTTGATGCCAATTGTTAGGAAAGATGGCTTTAAACTAGAGGGGGGGTGAATTGTTTAAAGAGGTTTTCGCAAACTTTTCCAAGCTAGAATGAATATCTTTCAGAAATCAAATGATTAAGCAATTCAGTTTGCCAAAACAGCAAGCAATACAGCAATGCCAGGAAAACAATCGGTTGTTTCTTCGAAACAATCGGTTGTTTATACCAGCAAACAACAAATAAACTGAAATTAAAGAGTTAGGGATAGAGAGATTTTACACAAATGTTTATACTGGTTCACTCCAACCCAGAGCTACATCCAGTCTTCTCAGAAACCCTGAGGAAATCCACTAAGCAATCAAACCCAGATTACTTACACAACAACCAAGAGAATGACCTTGAACCCTTCAAGACACACACTCTCCTTGGTCAACACTGAGATCTCTGATCTTGAATACCTCAAGGTTACACAGACAATCTCAGCAACGTATACGGAAAAGATTCAACAGTTTACAGAATTACACTTGTTACAGATGAGATCTGAAATCAAGACAAGTGAAAAACCTATCCCAATACTTCAATCAATCTCTCAAGCACTTCAGCAATCTCTTTTTCAGTTCTTAGTACTTTTTATATCTTTCTTTTTCAAAACCAAAAAAACTTATATAATATAGATCTTCTGATTATAAAAGGAAAGATTGTTTATCCATGATTGCTCTCAAAAAGATTGGTCAAAGCATTTAATGACTGGAGCCTATACAGTTTCAAATCATTTAAAGCTCAGTCAAAGAAAACAGTTTTTCTGTTATGGTTCCAAAACAAACAATCGATTGTTTCCTCGAATCAATCGGTTGTTTTGTTACTTAACAGTTTTCTCCAATCAAAAACAGTTTTCAAAACTTTCTCAAAACATCTAAGTATAAACAATCGGTTGTCTCGACAGAACAATCGGTTGTTTCAACTTAGTTTGAAAAACACTTTGTTTCATTAAAGATTGAGATGCTTTTTGCTTTGAGATTAAATCTAATATTGGTTTACACTTTGAACTACCCCAGAACAAAACTATAAAGCAGCACAGCAGCATCACACAAGCAGAGGCTTCATCATCCTTCAAAGGATTTGGATTCTTCAAAACCTTGAACTCCACTTGGTTCAACAATCTCCCCCTATTTGATGAAGACAAATCCCTGATGCTTGATCCCTGATGCTTGTGTTGATCTGATTAAATCTGAAGCAGTTCCTGCAAACGAACTTTTAGCAGACATAGAACTTCTGATATTTGGTTAGAAAAAAATACACAGTTAAAGCTTAAACAATTAATATCAGAAAAAACAGCTAAAAGCAGTCTTAAACATGCATCTAAGCAAACAAGCGCAAACAAGCATAAAATCTCCCCCTATTTGTCTTCACAAATAGACAAATATAAGAGATAAAGCCATACAAAGTTCATATTACATCAGAATTATAAAAGCAACAGCAGAAGGAAAGAAAGGAAAATCAAACTTCAACAGCAGCAAAAACAATCGATTGTTTCGACAATCCAATCGGTTGTTTTTCTTCATTCTTCCTTATCTCCAAACTGAAGATCAAAGATTTGGTTCTGGACAGCTTCAATTTGTTCATCCAGGCTCATGAACCTTGCATCCATGTTGTCAAACCTGGTATCAAACCTCTGAAAATTGCTAACACACAAATCATGGAGGTTTCTTTGGTTTTCAGCAAAGCTATCCATCCTATTCATCATGAACCTTTCAAAAGGTGACATTGATTGAATCCTTTCTTCTGGATGTTCAGCAGCTGCACTGGGTCCAGGATCTTGAAATCCTCCTGTTGGATCTTCATGTTCAACATCCATATCTGTAGGTTCTTCTTGAGCAGCTCTGATACCAATTGTTAGGAAAGATGGCTTTAAACTAGAGGAAGCACCATGATCACCATCCTTGCTTACCCATTTTCCACCTATTTTTGTAAATCCCATCTTGCTGAGTGATCCATTGTTCAACTCTTGAGTTGACTTGACCAGCTCAGAAGTCTCATCTTCCAGATTAACTTCAAAATAGTTTAGGAATTTAGATATCAAAATAGCATAGGGATAGTGATAGTCACCCAACCTCATTGCTTTTTGCATGTGCTCCTTGATGATGTGAATCCAATTTAGCTTGACCTTCTTGGTGATGCAGAAGATGTAAACCAGATTTTCTTCAGTCAAAACAGAATGGTTGCTCCCCCTTGGAGTTAGAATCCATGTCACAATGAGAGCTAGCAGCCTCTCATCCAGTTTCAATCCTCCAACTGAGCATGCACTCACTTGAGCTTCAGTGTTTTTCAAACAGCTTCTGTAAAACTGAATTTTGTTGAAATCTTCCACCACACCAAGATTTCCTTTGCTGATTCGCATACCAGAAAACTTGAGTCCAGCAACAGCAGCCCAAACCTCATGGGTTATCTTCATGTCCACACCTTTTACATGAGAAACTAGGTTGCTTCCCTCAAATTTCAAATTGGTGTAGAAGACCTTCACCAAGTCTGGATATATGTTGCTCTTCATCTCCAGAAACCTTCTGAGATACTGATCTTTGAGAAGTTTCCTCACATTGTCCAGCTTTTGACTTTTCAGCCAATCAAAACTTACAACCTTGGGGTTGTTGATTTTCTTGAGACTTGTCTCATATCTATATTTTTCTATGAGATCTTTATCTCCAGAAAACCATCCTTCCAGCCTTCCTCCAGATCTTACAGCTCTGGTTTTGATTCTTCCAGAAGTGGGAGGAGTTGATTCCATGGCAGCAGAGATGAGAAAACAGAGGGCAGCTCTTCTTTACAGTTTTTCTCAAGAGATGGTGCAAGAGATGTTGCAAGAGATGTTGCAATTGGTTGTTCATCTGCACCTGATTTTATAACCATCCGAAAACCAATTTATGATTAATTCCATTCAATGGGTACCTGATTTTCAGAGAGAGAAGACTGTTCTGCACAGAACATGTCAGAAAAAGCTGAAAAACACATGGTCTTCACATGTGGACTTTGACTAGTCATTAAGGCACTTGAATTTCCAAGATTTTGGAATATATTCCTTTATGATAGTTGTAACTTCTTTTCTGAACTTGTTCAGCATTCAATCACAGTACCATTGACCAAGATTCTCTATTTGAAATGATCTGCAACGAATAGAAATCCAAAAATAGAATTAAATCAATTTTCTCACAGTGCTGTCAGACCCAAAACAATCAGTTGTTTCGAAGAAACAATCGGTTGTTTTTCTGCAACAGTTAAAACTTGATTTCAAGAAATTTTAACCAAAAACAGAAGCAGATAACAACCGATAACATTGACCAAAGAGGGATTAAACACAGGAAAGAACTTTAATACTAAAATAGAGGACAGTAAAAGAAAAAACTCATCCTTGTGTTGTTTCCTCAATGAGCCAATTGCTTGTTGATCAAGAAGGCTTCTTTTCATTGAATTGACCTTCTGCAAAGCATTGATTCAGCTTCAATGATTGCCCTTTGTCTTTAACAGTATAACCAGTTGGCTCAGCTCCTCTTTTTTCTATTAAATTTTCCTGCACAAACATTAGTTCAAGCAACAAGATTTGGTCCTTTCACAAATGTGGGTCCAATTGGTTTCTTTTTCACACTTGGCACCTCACATCCTTTAGGGATCCATTTCATGTAGCCTCTTGGAACAGAAAACTTTCTTATTTTGCAGAATCTAACCGAATGGCCCTTTTTCATGCAATAAAAGCATGTAACAATCGATTGTTTCGTCTTAACAATCGGTTGTTTTTCTGGTTTTCTTAAAAAACTTTTTGAAAACCTATCTTGCTTGTTCTGTGGATTGAAGCCTAAACCAGCCTTTCCAAAAACACAACTTTGAGATGCCAAGACATTCTCAAAGTTTGATTTCCCTTTTGAAAGCTTGTCCACAGTTTCAACAAGATATTGAACCTTTTTCTCAAGATTTTCACAATTTTCACAGATGAGAGTATCACACTTACAAGAGGTGTTTTTGAAATGATTTTACATCTTTTCAAAATCAATTTTTGCTTTTCTCAGATCCTCTTCAAGTGATTTAACTCTCTTTTCAAGCCCATTGTTAAGATCTCTCAATCGATTGTTTGAAAGCACCAATCGATTAGCTTCATCATGAGTTTCTTGAAAAGCTTCAAGCAATTCACAATAATTTTGTTCATTTAAGGAAGCACAAGAACTTACCTCACTTGAACTGCTTGAATCATCATCATCTTCAGCAATCAAACATAGGTTTGCTTTCTCATCTTCACTTGATGAAGAACTTGATGATGATACCTCATTTTCATCCCAAGCTATGTAGGCTCTCTTTGTCTTGCCTTTCTTCTCCTTGTAGCTTGCCTTTTTCTCCTTGCTTGTGTTGGGACAGTCTGCCTTTATGTGACCTTGCTCACCACAACCAAAACAACTATAGTTATTTGAATTTAAATCATTGGATTTCTTGTTTCCATACCTATCCTTGTTGTTGTCTTTGTTGCGGTTTCTCTTTAGGAATTTGCTGAATTTTCTTGACAGCAAACTCAGATTTTCCTCATCACTATCATCACTTGAATCTTGCTTTCCCTTGTGTTTGGATGCTTTCAAGGCTATGCTCCTTGTGTGCTTATCTTGATTCTCTTGAACATTGAGTCTATTCATCTCTAGCTCATGTTCCCTAAGCTTTCCAAACAAAGAAGCAACACTTAAGGATGTTAGATCTTTAGATTCAGAAATAGCAGTTACCTTTGGTTGCCATGCTCTATCAAGACATTTCAAGATCTTGATATTTAGCTCTTCTTTGTCAAAAGTCTTGTCAAGGCTCATAAGGTGATTGATGATATGAGTAAACCTTTTCTGTACTTCAGCAATTGTTTCACCTTTAAGCATTCTGAACATTTCATACTCTTGGATTAGAGCATGCTTTCTAGCTCTTTTAACTTCATTTGTTCCTTCATGAGTGACCTCCAAAGTATCCCACATTTCCTTTGATGATTTACATTGTGATACCCTGAAAAACTCATCAGAATTTAAAGCAGAGGTTATAATATTTTTGGCAATGCAATCAAATTTGGCCTTTTTGCTTTCTGCATCAGTCCATTGAGACCATGGCTTCTCAATGACAGAACCATCTTTTTCAAACTTTGGTATAAAAGGACCATTTTCAATTGCATCCCAAATTCCTTTGTCAAGAGATTCCATGAATATTTTCATTCTAACTTTCCAAAACTGGCAATTCAAACCACAGAACAAGGGTGGTCTGTTTATTGAAGCACCTTCCCCTAAAGGTAGTCTATCAGCCATTTTAAAAGATTTTAGGATCAACTTGAATGACTTTCAAGAACCAAGCTCTTGATGCCAATTGTTAGGAAAGATGGCTTTAAACTAGAGGGGGGGTGAATTGTTTAAAGAGGTTTTCGCAAACTTTTCCAAGCTAGAATGAATATCTTTCAGAAATCAAATGATTAAGCAATTCAGTTTGCCAAAACAGCAAGCAATACAGCAATGCCAGGAAAACAATCGGTTGTTTCTTCGAAACAATCGGTTGTTTATACCAGCAAACAACAAATAAACTGAAATTAAAGAGTTAGGGATAGAGAGATTTTACACAGATGTTTATACTGGTTCACTCCAACCCAGAGCTACATCCAGTCTTCTCAGAAACCCTGAGGAAATCCACTAAGCAATCAAACCCAGATTACTTACACAACAACCAAGAGAATGACCTTGAACCCTTCAAGACACACACTCTCCTTGGTCAACACTGAGATCTCTGATCTTGAATACCTCAAGGTCACACAGACAATCTCAGCAACGTATACAGAAAAGATTCAACAGTTTACAGAATTACACTTGTTACAGATGAGATCTGAAATCAATACAAGTGAAAAACCTATCCCAATACTTCAATCAATCTCTCAAGCACTTCAGCAATCTCTTTTTCAGTTCTTAGTACTTTTTATATCTTTCTTTTTCAAAACCAAAAAAACTTATATAATACAGATCTTCTGATTATAAAAGGAAAGATTGTTTATCCATGATTGCTCTCAAAAAGATTGGTCAAAGCATTTAATGACTGGAGCGTATACAGTTTCAAATCATTTAAAGCTCAGTCAAAGAAAACAGTTTTTCTGTTATGGTTCCAAAACAAACAATCGATTGTTTCCTCGAATCAATCGGTTGTTTTGTTACTTAACAGTTTTCTCCAATCAAAAACAGTTTTCAAAACTTTCTCAAAACATCTAAGTATAAACAATCAGTTGTCTCGATAGAACAATCGGTTGTTTCAACTTAGTTTGAAAAACACTTTGTTTCATTAAAGATTGAGATGCTTTTTGCTTTGAGATTAAATCTAATATTGGTTTACACTTTGAACTACCCCAGAACAAAACTATAAAGCAGCACAGCAGCATCACACAAGCAGAGGCTTCATCATCCTTCAAAGGATTTGGATTCTTCAAAACCTTAAACTCCACTTGGTTCAACAGGTGAGAGTCGAGGGAGGTTCATATGAATGGGTAAGTTGTTTGAAAGATAACTAACTCGACCTGTTATATGAATTAACCCTGTCATACTAGGAGAGAGATGATATTGAGATTATTTATGCGCATAGCTATGTGGATTCACAGTGATATAGTATGACAGGTGCAGATCTCTGAGTCTGAGTCAACGCACGAGTCTTCTGGAAGTAGAGTCAAGTGTCTATGTATTGTGAGTCAGTAGAAATCTGACAAGAGTAATGTGGAGTATTAACGTGGTAGACACTTGATGAATTTATGAAATGTGTGAATATTGATGGTTTATGTTGATATAAAGTTTCATATTTAAAGTTTAAAAAAAAAATAGCTAGCTTACCCTGTGTTTTGTTTTCTTTCATCTGTGATGATCGTGTTAATTTACACTGGAGCAGACAAGGTTGCAGGTGATAGAGCTCCTCAGTGAGTTTTTGGAGAAAAGGGATAGATAATTTGAATGTTGTATTTTGTTTTTTCTTTAAAACTTTGATGTATGTATTAAAATCCCTATGAAGAGGTATGTTTATTTTGAAATATATTTATGAGATAGATGTATGTATATGTTAATTTCATATTATCTGTTTTATTTTTAGTATATATATATATATATATATATATATATATATATATATATATATGAGTAGAAATTCAGGGATGTTACATCAGGCTACATTTCTACCCAATCAGATTTTCAAGCAGAGTAAGTTCATTTTTTATTTTAAAGATTCCTTATTCTCTGTTTTTCTCTATGATTTAGTCATCAATATTAGTGGGGCTAGTTGAGAAAAGTGTTTCTCTCAACTTGATTAAGCTCATACCAAAATTTGGTAATATTTGGATAACTTGCTCTAGGTTCCTAAACTTTGGAGTGGTTCCCCTGTTTGAGGTAGAATTTCCATAAGCGAAATTTTAGGTAAGGGAAACTAACTTTAACTTTCAGTAGTACCGTAGGCTAGAAGATCTTAACATGGAGGGGCGTGGTCTCAATATTCAATTTCTCCTACAAGGATGTTGTTTGTTTATATATTGTGTTGTTTGTTTATATATTATTTAAACTTGTAGAAATATTAGATTTTGATAGTTTGGAAGTTAAATATTGCTTTTGATGTTGGAAAGGTTCTTGAATGTTATGAATTTTAAAATTTTATGTGATTGAATAATATGTATTATATATGAATGATGAAAATTGTATGAAATTGATATCGTACATTTGGGATAATGTATGAGTTGTTGTTTGATGGCATTAAGTATGAAAAACCTATGTTTAACAAAGATCCTTTAGCTTCACGATCTAAGTCATATAGACTAAGATATCAAGTGGTGAGAAGTTGAAAGGAGTTCATACACACCGAGTCTCGCTATAGACACTCAGCATTAGATGTTTGAACTTACCCGGATCCTTTCTCTTGAATTCGTTGGTAATATTTGGATCAAGTGTTAGTCTTTAGTAAGGGCATAATTAATGAGTCTTCCGGAAGACGATGGATTCATGTGTAGTCAGTGGGATTGAAATGAAATCCAATGATTGTGATTGAAAATAGATCCATGTGTGATCTATATGAATGATGGAATTTGTATTCAAATTTTATATGACAACATTTAAAGAAATGTTTATAAATGATTAGTTTGATTTGTTCTTTTTGATGGGAAGAACGCCCGTTAAAGAAACACACTTAATCACAAAACAACACCAGAAAATAAAAGACACAAGATTTAACGTGGTTTAGTCGCTAACTACAACCTACATCCACACGGAAAACTATTAGGTTTTATTTCTTTCTTGTTGCACATCAATTACAAGTACAATGATCTCTTTAAATAGAGATTATAAAGGGGACACAATGATTAAGCCCACTCACTAAAACATGGTGTCTACTCAACCCAACCCAATTGGTCTTGACTTCACACTCAATCTCCCATTTGAAGCCACGGAACAATGATCACGTGTGCTTCAATTGTGTACATGTACTTCTGTAATCTATCAACGGAATCAGTGTTCCACCACTAGTTGCCACCAGCCTTCTTAATCATTTTGAAGGCCTCGTTGAAACTCCCCTGAGTTTCAACACGTTAGTCATGACTGAAACTGCCACTGACGCATTCTCTATTCCTACCGGCTCCTACTTACATGAACTGCCGGATCCTAGAATAGCCTGAGAACAAACTCTCTCCATACTCAACAAGAAATTTTTTGAAGATGTTTCAACAACTGGAATACTAGTTCTTCTAACCCACTGTCGTCCAGGGACCCTAGCTGAAACACGACCCATGCTCCCACTGCCACAAGTACCTTTGACTGGTCTACCTGAACCTTTACATGCTCATTCATCTTGAATCTGACCTATGGCTCTGGGTTTCTCTCTTGTAAAGACAACCCTCGTCTGTCCACTAGATTCTGTGAACCGGACTTTATTTATCTTCTGAACTAGGACGGTCACTCCCTTAAATGGTAATTCAACCATATATAGTGAACCTCTCTTTCTTTCGCGGGCCATGACAAAATTTCCCTTGACGACCTTCCACTATTGATTTCCAGACTTCACTTCATGTCCCTGTTCGTCCAACTGCCTAATAGAAATCAAACTTTTCGTCAAACTTGGAACAACTCTAACATCTTTCAAAGTCCATAAACCGACTAGTGTCTTCAACCCTAGGTCACCCATGCCTGTAACATCAACACTATGTCACCCTTTCCAAAATCCCCAATAACTATATTCTACAATGCTTCACTGTTGTGGATAGCATGAAATAAGCACCAGAATCCATGACCCAGGAATCCATACTACTATCCGCATAATAGACTAAGAGGTCCTCATCCGCAAAGTCTTCAGCAATGTTGACTTGTTTATCATTTGGGTATTGATTCCTGAAATGCCCTACCTCCTTGTAGTCCCAACATGTTACACTTGAGCAATCCCAAGGCTTTGACTGACTCCTTCTTTTGTTCTTGCTCCCACTATCTCTTATATTCTTCTTACCTCTGATGACATATAGCGATTCACTAGATTATTCCCTAGAACTCCTTCTTTGGACGTCCTCACCAAGAATGAGATCACGAATCTTCTCAAAAGTGAATCCATCGAGTCCCACTGAATTGGTAACTGTTGTAACTGTTCTGGACCAACTGTCTGGCAAAGACGGTAGCAGTAGTAAAGCTCGAACTTTATCATCGAACTTAATGCCCAATGACGTAAGTCTGGCTAAGATCAAATTCATTTTATTGATATGCTCAGTAACTGAACTGCCTTCCTTCATCCTTGTGTTTACCAATTCTCTAATCAGAAACACCTTGTTTGTAGTAGATGGCTTCTCGTACATGTTAGACAATGCTTCCATGATACCTTTCATTGTCTTCTCCTTCAGAATGTTGAACGTAACATTCTTGGTAAAAAAGAGTCGGATAACGAACATAGCTTTTTGATCCAAACCTGCCCACTCTACATCAGACATCTTTTCTGGCTTGTCATCCAAAACCACGTCCAAATCTTTCTGAACTAGCAAATCCTTAATTTGCATTTTCCACCAACTGAAATTTGTACCATTGAATTTTTTAATTCGAAACTTCTCATCTTCTGCCATCTCAAACGACTAGACGAGATACTCAGTGTAACTAATTTCAGGACACAAAAATTGCACCACCCAAAAACACTCACCAACAAACCTAGTCACACTCCCCACTGCATTAACGCTCCGCCACACTAGACTGCAGCTGCCAGGATGTGCACTTTCGCTATTCGCGCTCCGCACCGCCCTGGCGTGCACGCGTCGCACCAACCAGGTGGTCACACGTCACCAGCACTAGACGTCGTGTCATCATGCAGCACCGTTGCACCACCAGTGAACCATCGTCGCACGACCTGCGCTTGCCGCCAAACGCTACACTTGGTCGCCGCTACCCCTACGAAAACCTAGCTTTGGGATGTCGTTGTCTCCCTTACGAAATTTTAGCTTTGGGACGCTGCTGCCACCCTACGAAACCCTAGCTTTGGGACGCCGCTGCAGTCGTATATTTCACATCTCTTTGATTAATTTTTGTTGATCGAATATCTAGTGTTTAAACGAACCAAACTCTAATACCACTTGATGGGAAAAACGCACGTGCAAGCAATACACATAATCGTGGTTCGGTCGCCAACTAAAACCTACATCCACACAGACAACTATTAGGTTTTATTTCATTCTTGTTGCACACCAATTACAAGTACAATGATCTCTTTAAATAGAGATTATAAAGGGGACACAATAATTAAGCTCACTCACTAAAAATAGTGTCTACTCAGTCCAGCCCAATTGGTCCTGGCTTCACACTCAACACTTTTTGCATGAATTATATATGTTATGAAATTTATTTTCATTAGCTTACCCTTGCTTTTCTTGTTGTGTTTGAACTGCGATTACTGTACTATGTACACAAGTAGATGATCATATAGGTGTTAGAGGGTCTAAAGGGCTTTAGGATGTAGTTTTGAACCTTATACTGTTAATATTTGTATTTCTATAAGTCAAAATTTTGTAATAGAAATATTTTAAAACACTCCAAGTTTGTATAGAAATTGGTAGAACTTGTATTCTAATAGTTAGATGTATTTCCTAGGGTGTTACAGGAAAAATGTGGATTAAGGTTGTGTGAAGCTGAAGTTTTGAGTAGTAAACCATAAGGGAGTGTTGTGTCATGCATCCTTGTTGGTAAAGCCATGTGTCATGTGGTGTCAATACTAGAAAATCACTTATTAGAAAATAAATTTAGAGACAAAAAATCATTAGTTTCTATATTGACTATATTAGATACTATTTTAGAGACTAAAAAAATTCTTGGTTTCTAAATTAGTTTCTAAATTGATATCTAATTAGCTACCTAAGTTTTAATTACCAATTATTTAGATTATAAAGTTGGTATCTAAAACTTTGGTATTTAATTAGATACTGATTTAGAAATCATTTATCAGTAATAGAAACTAATTTAGATACCAATAATTTTTTTAGTCTCTAAAATATTATATAATTTTGTCAATATAGCAACTAATTATTTTTTGTCTCTAAGATTAATTTCTATTTAATTATTTTCTTGTGATGTGTGTTTGACATGTAAAAAATATTCTTTTGGTAAAAGTTTGAATTTTTTGTTTTTTAACTTTTTTTAAGATTTTTTTTTATATGACGCGTGTAAAAAACTTCCTTTTGTCTTCCCTTCATTTAAATATGTTATAGATGAGAATTCAAATGGTGATTATGTTGGTGGTAAATAGTAAGTGTTTCTACTATAATATTTTTTATAGTAATTTTTAAAGATAAAATAGGTTGTTTGGATTGAATTTTTTTAAATAAAATAAAATATAAAAATTTATTAAAATAATTTTGATAATTTAAAATTATTTTTATTTTAAACATTTTTAAAAAATAAAACTGAAATTCTTGATATCTTTTCAACTCTTAAAAATATGCGTATCTTTTTTTCTATATTGTCGTACAGCCTTGATATACTTCAGTTAAAATGCCAGTGGCTTAATTGAAAGATTAATGTTATTAGTTTAACATCGTATTTTTTAACTAACAGTGACGAGATTTTCTTTCATATTAAAATCGACCAAAAACATCGTAATCACAGAAATTATTTTTTGGTAATATATTATTGTGTTAGTTATACTAGTTCGGATGTTTTTTTTTTTCAATATTTACAAAAAAAATAATCAATATGGACAATTTTTTGTAGATTTTTAACTTAACATTTCTTTTATACATTTAACTCAACTTGTTTTGTTGACGTCATTTAATGTTAATTTATATTAGTTAGAGTTGTTTTTGACTAATGTGGATTAGGATGAAGTTAGGATTATTTTTTGAGAAATGTTAATTAAAATTTTATTGACCAACGTTGATGTGCTATTTTTTAAGTTTATGCATTTTTAAGTCTGTGACCATATATTTTTAGTGATGTTAACGAAACTTTATTTTTCAATCAATGTAAGTGAAAAAAAATTAATAGATCTTGATAGAGATTTTTAGTATTGACATTGTTAAGATTTATCTTGTAGGTTAAAATTATTTCATAATTAACTTTTTTCAATTAATGTTAATAGATAAACTGTAACCCCCTAAAATAAAAACCAGCGGCCCCCTCCCACACACACCGTCACCATCTTTTTTTTTTATTCTTTCTCTCTCCCTTTTCTCTTCTCTTCCTTTTCTCTTCAATTTCTCTCTCATACCTCATCTATTCTAAAATCTGATTATACCATGTTGTAGCTGAGGACTCAGGCTACATTTCTATCCGATCAGATTTTCAAACAAAGTAAATTCACTTTTACTCTAAAGTTTCCTTATTATCTGTTTTTCTCTATGATTTAGTCATCAATCTTAGTAGGGCCAGTTGAGAAAAGTGTTTCTCTCAACTTGATTAAGTTCATACTAAAATTTGGTAATATTTTGATAACTTGCATTAAGCCCGTAAATCTTGAAGCTTATCCAGACTGTAGGGAATAAAATTCTAGAAGTTGCTTGAAAAGCAAACAATTAAGGTAAGGGAAGCTAAATTTAATTTTTTAATAGTACCCTAGACTAGAAGATTCTGGATGTGGAAGGGACGTGGTCCCAATATTCAATTTCTCTTGCAGGAATGTTGTGTATTTATATTTTGTGTTGTTTGTTTATATATTATTTAAACTTGTAAAAATATTATATTTTGATGGTTTAGTATTTAAGTATTATTTTTATATTAAATAAAATTTTAAATATTGTGGATTGTGTTTTGGAATGATACTGTATGATGAAAATGATATGAAATTGATGTCATACATTTGGGAGTGGATGAGAAGCTGAGAGGGAGTTCATACACACCGGGTTCCGCTGTAGACACTCGGTATTGGATGTTTGAACTTACCCTGATCCTTTCTATTGGATTCGCGGGTAATCTTTGGATCAGGTGGTAGTCTCTGGTAGGGGCATACTTAATGAGTCTTCCGGAAGACGAGGTGGGATTAAAATGAAATCCAATGACTGTGATTGAAAATAGATCCATGTGTGATATATATAAATGATGAAATTGATATTGAAATTTTATATAACAACATTTAAAGAAATATTTGTAAATTATTAGTTTGATTTGTTCTTTTTGCATGAATTAAATATGTTATGAAATTTCTTTTCACTAGCTTACCCTTGCTTTTCTTGTTGTGTTTGAACTGCGATGACTGTACTACGTACACGAGCAGATGATCATACAAGTGTAAGAGGTCTTGAAAGACTTTAGAATGTTTTAAATCTTATATTGTAAATATTTGTATTTCTATGAACCATAATCTTCTAATAGGAATATTTTGAAAAATTCTAAGTTTGTATGAAAACCGATATAATTTCTATTATAATAATTATATGTATTTTTTTGGGCGTTACATAAACCACAATAAAATGTTAATTTACGTACTAATTATTACGTATGAAAGCTATTTGTAGGTAAAGTTTTATTTATATATTTGTGTGTAAACACATAGTATCTACAGAATTTCTAATAAATTTAAATTAATTACTTAAGGGTTAAATTCATACAAAATGTTAACAGCATGAAGTAGAAATAGTTTTGAAGGATTCTGTATGTAGGTATTTTTTAATTTTATCCATAGATAATGTAAATGAGTATTTACATACGGATATTAAGTATGTACTTAGTTAAATATTTCATTAAAAATAATAAAATAAAAAGTTAATTATTGTGTCTTGTGTTGAGTTCCCTTCTTTTCTTGTTCGTCCTTAACTGCTATTTTTTTTCACATTAACCTGTTCTTTTTCGTCCCCAACTTCTGGCCAAATTTTTCTTTTTCTTCCTTTCTACTCAACATCATGCCTTAATCTTCATTCCTTCTTCATGCCACTTCCATTTGTTTTTGTTTCTGTAAATACGGGCATAAAATTGAGAATGTCAAAGAGTTCGAGTGACTACATGTATCCCATAATCGAGTCTTTATTGTCATTAATGACCATCATGAGCAAAACGACCTAATTAATGAACCTTACATAATGAGTGATTATTTATGAAATAATGAATAACAGTTATGTGATTAATCTAAAAGACTCATAACGGTCTACTCAAATGATACTACCTCATTAATCTATAAATATTCACTCTTCAGAAAGTACAAAAGATATGATTTCTCTTATACAGTTAAGAACTTATCATCTTTGTACTTCTACTGACTTAAGCATCGGAGAGTCTTTTACAGGTGAACCTTTCATAAGAAACACAGAGTCTTCGTCCAGTTGCGCTTCCAGAAATCATTTTTGGTAGAAACAATTTTCTTATTCTCATAGAAGTTTTCATATTATTTTCTTTGTTCTCGAATCCTTTACCTTTGTTGTAATTACAGCTTGTAGCATTTTCTATTCACTAAATTTAACCCTAGATTTGAAAACACTCAAATTTGAAAATCCTAGGTTCGTTTCTCCCTACCCTACTGCCACTGTCACATTGTGTTCCCATGATGTTGCTAAGTCCCTTGTCGGAACAATTGTTTACATCGTGAGCAATTCCAATAATGAGTTTGTTCTTATCCCCGAGGCTGACTAAGCATGTCCATTGGATTGCTATGCTATCCTCCAATTTTCCCTTATTTTCTTCCTTTAATTGTATTCTCCTAATTTGTTGCTCACTGTTTTAGGTTCGACTGAAGAACAGACAACTTCAAAGCAAGGCTAAGGTTGTTTCAATTACTCTCAACCATGTGCTTTTCAATTTCTCAGTTGTCTCATTGTAATGCCCCTTTTTTAACACGACAGAAGCATCTTAATATGGCTTTCTTAGGCAATGCCCTTTAGTTAATGTTGTTTGGATTGATGAGTTTATGTGTTTCTATTACTACTGTTACTTTATATTTATAATGTTGCATTGTGTTGTCAAAATTAATATATATTGGCAATAATTGGTACAAGTATTTTTCCAATATGAAACCTCTATCTATTAATGACTAATTCACATATTCATGTTCATTTAGTCGGTTAAAATTTATAGTAATTAATTTTTGTTGTATTTTTTATTTTATAATAATTGAAGCAATTTATCCAAATAAAAAATTAAAATTAAATAATGAGATACTTTATCAACTAAAATATTTAAAAAATCTATACCCAAATACGATTAAGCTATATACAAAGACTAATTAGCTCGAAAAATGATTTATGAACTATTGTTGACGAAATAAAAACGAGTGGATTGGGTTTGAAGTTGAATAATGGTACTAAAAAATAAAATGTAATTAATAATGAAATGGTAAAAGGAATTATTCTGAGGTTATTTTAAATTTTTTTATATGATGGGTTTTTTGACATTTTCGATCATTCAATAATTAATATTTTTTAAAGACTTTCAAGAAATGTATATATGAAGTATTCGTCCCAAAATCTAACAATGGGAGAATTTATATCCATTCCTTACAAACGAAATGATAAAATTGTAATTCTGGCTATTCTTAAAACCTCGATATCCAACTCAAGAAAACATTACAATTTATAAATAAATTATGATTATGTTAAATTATTTTTTTCATAAAAAATTTAAAAGTAAGAGATTCATATAAGTTAAAATTAGTTTATTTACAACTTAAAGGTAAAGTTTTAAAAATTATATACTAATTTTTTTACAAATGTACAAGTTACCATAAACTAATTATAGTTTTTGAAAAAATAACTATTTGTCTTTTTTTCTTAATTTTTTTATGAAAAGTTATGAATATATGATAATTGATTTTTTGAAAACGTTTAATTCACTTACAATTTATGAGGTTTTTTTTTTATTATTGTGCGTCGTCTTTCATTAAAATTGAAGGATAACAATTTATATTATAGTATTTAGTATACTAAACCTATTTTATATTTAAGAATTTATTTTCAACTTTTATACCTTTTATCTATAAAAAAATTATATCTATATATCTATATCTGTATCTATAATTTAAAATTGCTTTAGGAAGAACTTAAGTCAATTATTGAATATTTAGATATTGATTGAAGAAGTGATTGGATATCGAATTGCATATATATGCTATGATGGGAAGGGAAATGAATAAATTAATAAAGTATGAATAGATGAAAAATAAAATAAAAATGAAAGAGTTTAGTTGGAAAAAGACAAAAAGAAGGAAAGAAAATATAGGAAGATTACATGTAATGTAAGTATTATTATTTTAAAACTTTGTTTCTCTCTTTCTCTCCGACAAAACACAATGCATGGAATGAACTGTCAAAAGATTATCTGGATTATACTTGGTACGTGGCAAGGTTAAGATGATATGAAGTGAGTTAGAGGAAAAGATAAAGAAAGTCATGTGAAATGATTGAGATGATTCCTAAATATTTTAAGAAAGTCACACGCAGGAAAAGTCAGGAACAGCTGGTACAAGTGGTGCACGAGATAGAGATAGAATGAATGAGATATTGTAGAAGTGTATAATACAACACAATACACTCAACAAATTAAGGATTGACTAATCATAGCTAAGAAGGTTGTCCATTGAAGTGCCTCAAAAGCCAATTTCAATGCATTACATCTCAACTCCATCCACTCTTCTCTTTCCAACCAAACTCCATCCACTCCTCTTTCCATCTAATGGAATTTACTATATTTCTCATCTTTCTTTTTTACATTATTTTTCATTTTCTTTTTAACCATCTCCACTTCTTTTCACATCTCTTATACCTTATTAAGAATCTAAGATCACTATTGATACGATGTTAGAAAAAAAATAAACGAACTAACTAAAAAAAAGAAAAAAAAGGAAATTTAAATTTGTACTTTGCCATTCTTGTTAGATGGAGAGATCTTATAAGGACTTTAGATTATTAGATTATTTGCGAGTTCATCCCTAAATAATAACTATTTTGTTTAACATAAAATATTATTAAATATGATAAAATGTCATTTAATTATGGTTTAATTACCTTTTTGTTCTCTACTTTTGGGATCAATATTCAATTTAATATAGTGGTTTTTAAAAAAATTAATTTGGTCCCAAGGTTTTTTAAAAGGGTTTAATTTGGTCCTTTCCGTTAAGTTTTCACCAACGGCGTTAACGATTGATGATGTGGTACACACACTACACACGTGGAATGTCTCTCTCATCTTTTTTCGCTTTCCTCTCTCTCATCAATGGCTTTCATCTCTCTCCATTTCTTCACAAACAACATTTTCTCTCCAGGACATTCAATCACTTCTTCAAAACCCTCACCACCCTTTCCACCAAAGAGGTTGAGGTAGCACCGAGTTCTGCATCCGTGCCACCCTCTGAATAGTTTACCAACCTCCATCTTTCCCCATTTCTCTCCGAATTCAATCATCCCTCAACTGGATTTGATGTTGAACTTGTGGATCAGGATACTTGGGGTGTCTCATCTAGGGTGGCACAAGCCTGTAGGGGACCTGCATCAAGAGCTACTTCTTTAGGTTCACAAGTGATGGATGAAGCCATTGATGGTCATGTTGAGGGTGAACATGTTGTTTGTGAAAATGGAGAGAGATGAAAGCCATTGATGAGAGAGAGAAAAGCAAAAAAAGGATGAGAGAGACATTTCACGTGTGCAGTGTGTGCGCCACATCATCAATCGTTAATGCCGTTGGTGAAAACTTAACGAAAGGGACCAAATTGAACCTTTTTAAAAAACCTTGGGACCAAATTGATTTTTTTTAAAACCACTATATTGAATTGAATATTGACCCTAAAAGTAGAGACCAAAAAGGTAATTAAACCTTTAATTATCTAGGTGATATCTTTAAACCATATGAGCCTTGATATTTTCCTATTGCGCATTGATGGTCCTATTTTTTGTTAATTGACTTGTTTTGTGGTCGATAAAGAAAATCAACAACTTGGTTTTGGCGGTCAGTTCGGTAGATGACCTCAAAGATACATCCTGGTGGCCCACTTTTGTTGTTTTGGCATGTGACATGCATTAGTAAATATTCCCTTAAGACTCTATTGATTGGTGATGATTTTGAAATGAGTTTCGATAAGGTAGTGATGTCATTCATGGTTACTTGAAACATAGAAGGGATTGGAGAGTTTGAATGACATGACTAGAAACTCATAATGTCTATCAAATGTTCAAAAAGTTATTTTGTGACAATCCTCAAGGTTTACCCGTATCTGGTGGTACCCAAATTGTAAATTCAACTTTTTAAACACTTTAGTTGTAGTTATCTAATAATTCGTCAATGGTTGGGATAGGAAACCTATAATAACGTTTAACGCTTTGTAATCCACACAAAATTGTCACGTTCCATCCTTTTTCTTATAAAAATGATTGGACAAGAGAATGGGCTAGTATTAGGACAGATGATGCCTTCCATCTAGCATCTCTTGGATGAGTGAGGTCATAGTTTGTTTATGGGCATCTGGGTAGATAAGGTTTAATATTGATTGGGGTGGATTGGGGAGGGAAGGAAATATAGTGATTATGTGGTTGATCAAGTGGTAATCCGTGAAGGAGTGAAAAGATTGTGTAGTATGTGTTGAAAAGTGTGGAAATATGAGGGTTGTGGGTTCGGGTGAGGAGGAGGTAGGGGAAAGAATCTTTTGAAAAGTGAGAGGGGGGAGAAAAGCTATGACCTATGTGTGTAAATGGTGACAAATATGGGTGAAAGAAGTATGGTTGTCTAAGAGTTTGGTTGTATCATGTAAGGTGATAAAAAAACCATTGTGGGTAAAGGAAAGTTGACAGGTAGAAAAATCATCCTATAAAGGGCCAGAAAATGTAATCAATCCATGTCAAGAACCACATTGATTCCTTCAATAGGAAGGAGGTAGAAATGGATAATAAATGAGTGTTTTTAAATAGAAACTATAACATTAGGACAAAGGAAAGAACATTGGATTTGGCCCCCATTGTCAACCATGACTGAAAAATGTGGAATTGGGATAGTACAAAGTTGGAGGTGAAGGGCGAGGCGTGTAACATCCCGCCAAAATACTATTCATGTTTATATAATGAAAATAAAGGTAACAAATAGATTGAAGTGAACAAAATATTATATATATGAAATGTAGTTTCTCCTCACAGGGAGTTTAATACAAATTCGGTCAAATTTTCCAGAAACATAAACAAAATACAGTAAAAAAAAACAAAGCAGGCGATCTCCTATCGGAAGAGGCCGATCTCCTATCGGAAGACAGCAAAAGGGGGATCGCCTAACAGAAGTAGAAACAGGCGATCTCCTTCCGGCGACCACTCACTGAGGAGCTCTGCTTCCTGCAACATCATCTGCTCCCGTGTAAATTATACACGATCATCACAGGTTTAAGAAAGACCCAAACACAACACCAAAAAAAAAACACCACAGGGTAAGCTAGACCTTTGAAAAAGAGTTTAGATATGAACTTTAAAATCAAGATAAAACAAATTCAAGATACCTACGTAAACCATCAACTAAACACATATTGCACGATTCCTCAAAGGTCATTAAAATCACAACATTTATCAAGTGTCTAACAATTTCAAAGTTTCTCATTCTCACGTCAGACTTCCACTGACTCATCACACAAGACACTTGACACTACTTCCGGAAGACTCATGCATTGACTAGACTCGTGTATTTGCACCTGTCATACTGCCCACTGTGAAATCACACACATTCACAGGGTCGCCGTGAAATCACACACATTCACAAGCGTATAATGAATCTCAATATCATCACCATCCAAGCATGACAGGGTTAATCCACACAACAGGTCGAGCTCGTTTCCTTTTAAACAACTCACCCATACGTATGAACCTCCTTCGACTCTCAACGCCCGAATAACTTCATCTATATGATTCCATTATATCAGGAGAGTCAGGATATCATAACGAATCACCGATCAATGCACATCCTACACGATCTTACACGGTATTTTCTTTCCTGAAAATACTATGCCTTGATCTCACATTCACAACATTCAACACATCATGCCACACTTAAATGAATGATTTCAATCACAGCAAAACTCACTCCAAGGTTCATGTTTTCGAATATCACATTTACATCTCAAACAGTTTCAAAACAACACCAAAAACAGGGGAGTTCGTAAAACAGCGCCAAAACCGGCGATCTGGTTCAAAAACAAGGTATTTCGAAGTCTGTATTTAAAACCGGCGACCACGTCGCCCCAAACACATAGAACAGAGCATTCACGAAGATGAAAACGAAACCGGCGACCACGTCGCCCTCACTTCAGAAACAGCTAATCTATGGCTTGTATTGAAAATGAAGGCTAGCTTCCCTTACCTGGACTTGCGCAAAACACCAGGAGCTCCGAAACCCAACGAAGCTTAAAGAATGCCTTGGCTCTGTTTTTGCGTCTGGTTTGAAGGACTTGCAGAGAACCTCCCAGGTGCTCTAATGGTGGCCGTCGCTCGTCGTACTCTTGTGTGAAGGTGCCAGAATCGCAGCGCGAAGGAGAGAATGGAGGAGAAGGGAGGTAAACTCACTCTTTCGCTCTTGAACAATTGCAACGTTCCCCCCTCTCAGAAGTGGGTTTTTGCATCTTAAACCAGCTTGTCCACAAAAGCAGCTGCCACCACCCACTCTGCAGAGAAGTCTGAGTGTACGTTTCTCTGAACAGTACGACCATGTTTGTCTCTTGCGCATGCCAACCACTGCCCTGAACAGTATGACCACTGTTGTCTCTTCTGCATGCCAACCACTGCCCTGAACAGTACGACCGCGAGTGTCTCTTGCGCATGCCAACATTCTGATGTCACTATTCTGAACCACCCTTTTTGTCTACGTGGCGCGCGTGCAGGACGTTTCATGCTGGGAGTCTGGGTCCCACTTTCTCTGTGTGAAGCTCGACATCGCGCGACAACTTTCCACCGCTGACTCATCCTGGAGAACGACCGATGTCTCCCTCGCCCTGGAAGACGACCGATGTCTCCCTCGCCCTGGAAGACGACCGATGTCTCCCTCTGGGAGACGACCGATGTCTATCCCTGGCGACGCTCTCATACCTAGCGCCCTGGAAATGCCCGCATGATTCTCGCGCCCTGGCAATGCCCGCATGCCTCGCGCCCTGGCGATGCCCGCATGCCTCTCGCGCCCTGGCAATGCCCGCATGCCTCGCGCCCTGGCGATGCCCGCATGCCTCTCGCGCCCTGGCAATGCCCGCATGCCTCGCGCCCTGGCGATGCCCGCATGCCTCTCGCCTGCGCGATGCCTGCATGCCTCGCGCCCTGGCGATGTCCACATGCCTCGCGCCTGCGCGATGCCTGCATGCCTCGCGCCCTGGCGCTCATGTGTAGCAGGCGACCGGCGATCATGTACTACTAGGCGATCTCATAGAGTTCTAAACTACACTTTCCTTCCTTTTTATTTTAAATAAACACATACTTAGAATTCATTTAAAATATACCCTTTTATTCCAATCCAAAAGTACAGGTCCTTACAAGGCGGGGGTGCAAGATGTTATGGAAACTCCTAATATTGATTATGATTTAACTAAGAGGTTGGCGATATGACCTTCAAACTTAAAGGTGTAAGTTGAGTGAGTTCGAAGTAAAGCTTGGAAAGATAAATGGGCATTAGTGGAATCATCTAGGTCAGGGTTATGGTTGATGTTTAAGTTAATGTTTGTTGTGTATTCCGATAGGGATTCTTTGCCTAACAAAAGCAGAAAATGGTTGGTTGTGCATTTGTGGCCTAAGGAAAATTTTTCTTCACAATTGTAACATAATTTGGCGACCCAACGATCTTGGAGTTGGATTGAGGTAGGTTTTTTTTATAGTGAGGGTGATAAATTGTTTGTCGCATCTAGTTTTCAAATAAAACTAAGTTTCTCCCTAATGTAGTATAAGGTCAACCTAGGTCGAATCCTGAAAAAACATGTTCATTGAATCCATTGTTTGGTATTCTTTCTTTCACAAATTAAAATTGGGGGATTAAAAGATGTTTAGAGTCGACAACAGAGTACGAAATATACTGTCTAATGAAAATTGTCATTAGACCATGTACTAGCAGTTAAACAATAGAATTGAAAAGTAAATGAAATTGTGTAATAGAATTAGACAAAAACTAGAAACGTAAATTAAAAGCTAGAATAAAATGGAGATAAACTAAAATTATAATGAAGAAACAAAAATAGAGCATGTATTAGACAATTAAAATAAACTATGCTTGACAATTCAAGTAATACATGAATGAAAAGTAAAAGGAAATTACAATATAATTCTAAAGCAAAAGTAAAACACAGATGAATTTGTGTGTTATGAAAATTAAGTACAACTATTAGATCATTTAGTTAACAATTATTTACCAGACCGTCTAATAGTTCTACTAACAAAGAAAAGGAGCGTTTAATGGAAAGATAAATGACAAAAATGTAAAGTGTAGAAACTATAAACGATAGAAAATGTAAACAATAGAAATTTAAAAGAAACCATAGAATTTATTAAAATGAAAAACAAGAAAATGCAACAAAGATCATCTAATGAACTAAAACTATGAAGCGTGAAACAAAAATAAAGCATGATTGGAATTAAAATTGCAATTGAAATAAACTGAAATAGAATTGAATTAATTGCATAAATTGAAAATGTAAATGCAAAATTATAAACAAACAAAAATTAAAAGGAATTGCAGTAAAGAAAAGAGAGTTTCATTTGAGAAACATGCAACAGTAAACAAAAATCATGGTCAAGTTATCTTCAACCTTTAATACAAGAAACTCATATATGAATTCCTTGTTAAAGGAAGGAAACACATAACCAATCAGTTTGTATATTCAAAGAAAACAATTCTTAATCGATAACAAAATTCTAAAATGATTTCAAAGATGAAAACAACTTTAATAAAACATTGTCTAACACAATTTCATATTTATTGTACTAATTTTCAAAATTCAATCATCTTCCCAATGTAAAGTTGCATAATCAAAAGCATAAAAGAAGATAAAGCATAAAGAATAGAAGAGAAACCACAAGAAAAGGAAAAGAGAAAATGAAGAACTCGAATAGTCAAAATTGAAAATTGAATAAATTGAAATGTAAATGTGAGTTTCCTAACTACCCATTCATTTTTTTCTTTTCACCTATTTCCTATTTATAAGGTTTTGAATCACTATAGTTGGATGGGCCTAAGGTAAAACAAAATTTGGGCCCACCGAAAATTTATTACATGACCCTATACTACTCTATCTTCTGACACCTTCCTTGTTCAACTAATTTAAGAGTTTTAATGATTTAAGTTTAGAACATTCAATCTTTATGATCCAAATTTCTCCGTTGAAGTTCCATAAGTCATAAACAAAGATTAACTCTACAAAATCATAAGGAACACAAATTATCAAACGGTCTATAAAAAAATTCAAATGAAAATACAATTTTCATACCAAATTTGTTACAACTCTTATTTACTACAAAAAATACAAATCTATGCTAAAAATCAGAATTAAGAAATGTAAAAATGCTTAGAGAATACAATAAAGCCTATAAAAACATGAACAATTCAAGTGTTATCAGAAGGAGGGAGGTTAAGGTGGTTTTTGAATGGCATGAAAAGAAGGTCGTGATGGAGGCAAGAGGTTTTGGAAAGGTTGAGGCAAGGTTTGTGGATTGTGTGTATAATGTTTATAATCATTAATTTTAGATTCCAAAAGTTTGGTCAAGCTGTGGGTAATAGAAGTAGGTTGGAGAACAACTATTTCTCAGCGAATCTCAGGAATGAAGCCAGAGATGAAATAGTTAAGTATCTTCTTAGGGGTAAGGCCCAAAACATATTGCAATGCTTTTCAAAAGTTGTTCGGTATTCAGTGATAATGTCACATTGTCAAAGTGTAAATAACTCAGCTTGATAGTTGACATATGTTGAGGGTTTCAAGAGCACGAATAAAAGAAATCCAATCATTAAGTTGGTGGTTTTTATGCATCCAATTGAACCAACTAAGTGTTTCACCTTTCATATAAAGAATAACCATATTTAATCGAGAATCCTAAGAATAGTCAATCTAAGGGATGTGCCATGAAAGAAAGACAACTAGATTTTTGGTATGTATAGTGAGTGGGGTGGGTAGAGGTGAGTGAAAAGGGGGAATAGTCGTGGTTATTATTGTGGTAAAAATAGTTTGAAAAAGATTGGAAACTAGGGGTGGAATAGAAGACATGGTGTTTAATGATAGGTGTGCACTTGTATTTGAAGAGCGAGGTAGCGACCTTCATGATGTTCTTAAGAAGTGTGGAGATGTATTTGAAGGTTGACTAATTTGTCTAAAATAGTTTGGATAGAGGTCTTTGTTTGATTTGGGAAGTATGAAGGTAGGTCAATGAAAATACTAATTAGAAAAAAATAAATGAACTAATTAAGAACAAAAGGAAATTCAAAATTTTACTCTCTATTATTCTTATTACATGAAAATATCTTATAAGGACTTTGAATTATTTGTGAGTAATTTTTTAGAAATAGTTTGTTTCTTCTAATAGAAAATATTCTCAAGTATAATCGAGTAGAAAATATTTTCAAATATAACCGAGTGACTATTAATCATGTAGATAAACTCTTTAAACTATATACGCTTTGATATTTTATGATAACATTAATGATAGTAAGATGCTATCAAAAATCACAAGATAAAATTAAATTTTTTATTTTTAAATTTAGCGATTCAAATTTTAAATAATATATCAAATTCAAATTATTTTAATATTAATAAACATGTAATTTGATAATTGGCATCAATTAACTTTTATTTTAAAATGCGATATTTAGGATTTCCTTTACAAGTGAAATTTATGAGTTTAAATAATTATTATAAAATTTAACTAATTTGTTGTATGTAATGATTTATGATTGGATGTTTCGATATTAAAAACCTAATATAATTTGACACAAACTTACCTTTCATAAGATAATCCATCAAATATTAAAATAGAAAGGTTAGCAGAAAAAACAGAAAGGATACAAGAGACAGTTGTTGATCTTATCCTTAAACCACAACAGTTATTGGTGCATAGACAGAGACAAATGCAATTGCTAGTGCACAACTAAAACGCCTATAAAGTACCATTCTCTCTCTCTCTCTCTCTCTCTCTCTCTTATCAGTAGAAATTAAAAATAATTTTATTGAAAATATTTTACCACTTTATTTTAATAATTTAATATGAATTTATAAATGCTTATATTAAATTATGAATTAAAAATAGTGCGATTAAGTCAAATATAAGGATTATAAAATTAACTAAAATATTTTGGGTTTATTTAAAAATATTTTATTTTATTTTATACAGCAGTTTTATTTTCTCTTTTTTTTCCAAAATTAAAAACAATTTATCTCTACCCCGAGGAGAGCAAAACAAATGAAAATATAATATAAAAAGCATCAAAGATTCTGTATGCGACGCCCCGACCGCGATATTTTCCCGAGCCGTTCTTTCAACTCAATGTCTCGTTTTCTCGACCCGTCTCTCTCTCTCTCTCTTCCTCTTTGTTGGGAATTTTCTTTTTCTTTTTAGTTTTTCCAATTGTTTTTCTTGCTTGGTTTACAAGTCTATTTTATTATTCCCAAATTTGATTCTAAGATCCCATATTCTTCAATGAGAAGCTCTGTCCCTTCGCTCCTCTCTGCTTCTACAAAACGCCATTTCCTTATATATCTCTTCTCCCTCTTCTTCTCTCTGTTTTTCTTCTCTACGCCACCACCTTGGCTTCCATAAATGTATTTCTTCACTGAGAAAATACAGCGTTTGAAGATGGGCTTTCCTGACTACATCCAGGCATTGGAAGAAGAACGCCGTAAGATTCAGGTGTTCTGCAAAGAGCTTCCTCTTTCTTTGGAACTAGTTACTCAAGGTAACTCAACAAACAAACAAACCATACCCTTTTGTTGCTTTCTTCAAGATTATAAAGTTTCCTCCTTTATTTTCTGGGTTTGTTTTCTGAGTGGGTTTTCGTTTCTTGGTTTTGTTGCTTTTATTATGTTTGCAGCCATTGAAGCTTGCAAACAACAATTGTCTGGTACCACGAGCGAGTATAATTTGAATGGTCAATCGGAGTGTTCGGAGCGGACAACATCAACGGAGGGACCAGTTTTGGAGGAGTTCATTCCAATCAAGAAAAGGGCATCATCACCCCCTTGTTGCGATGAAGATGATGAAGACAATGAACAGCATTCTCTCAAGCAAAGCGTTTTGAATGAGAATAATGACAGTGATAAGAGGAAATCCGACTGGCTTAGATCTGTTCAGTTGTGGAATCCAGATCCCCCAGCTGAGGAGGTAAGAAGACTAAAGCTTAATTGTGAATTTTCCGTTGTTTGAGTGAGTTTTGTGCTTTGTTAGACGATATTGATTAATTGACTATTTTTCCTTTTTGTGTGTATGCAATTTCCTTGTCAAATTGTTCAGGATGCGACTAGGAAAGTTCCTGGGATGGAATTGAAGAGAAGTGGAAGTAGTGGTGGTGCTTTCCACCCATTCCACAAGGAAGAAAGAGCTGCAAAGGCAACTGAATCATTGTGTAAAGCACCCTCTTCAACCCGGGTAGCTGCTGCGAGTTCTAGTGCCGGAGAACTCACCCCAGAAAAAAATCTGAACGAGGGACAGAGAAAGCAGCGCAGGTGCTGGTCTCAGGACTTGCATAAGCGCTTCTTGCATGCCCTTCAGCAACTTGGGGGTGCAGATTGTGAGTACTTAATCAGTTTTGATTGTTATGTCATGTGTTTGGGATGTTACTGTAATTGCATATTTTCGTGTCTTCTGCAGCTGCCACACCAAAACAAATCAGAGAGCTAATGAATGTTGATGGCCTCACCAATGATGAAGTCAAAAGCCATTTACAGGTATGTTAGGTATATATATCCGGATTCCCAAAGATTGGTTATCAAAATTAGCTTAAGCCGGTAGAATCACAATCGGGGTCTTTGCTAGTGAAATTTCCATTGTCTAGTCTAGTCTCCCCGGTGTGGAATCGTTAACTGTTCGTTCTTGTTTCCTGAATCCCTCCCCTCCATTTTTAAGGGATTCCAAACTAAATAATTTTTTGTTTCAGAAGGTATAGTAAATATTCTTGAGTTCCAACAGTTCCATATTTTCAATCATAGTCTAATTTTTTCTGTGTTTTGGACAGAAATACCGTTTGCACACTAGAAGGCCAAGTCCCATGGTTCACAACAGTTCCAGTCCACAAGCAGCGCCTTTTGTCCTTGTAGGGAACATTTTTGTTCAGTCACCAGAATATGCAGCTGTAGCCACCTCAACAGCATCAAGAGAAGTGATCACAGTTGCAGCACCTGCTGGAGTTTATGCACCAGTGGCCACACATCCTACACCTGTTTCACAACCATCAGCTGATTCGATTAAGAAGCCACAGTTTAAGAAATTTAAGCATTCTGAACATTCAAATTCAGATGAAAGGGCTCATCACAGTGAAGGAGCTGTCCATTCAAATTCCCCTACCTCATCCTCCTCTACACACACCTCTACTTCCCCTGGTTCTTAAGTTTTAAGATGTTGCACAAGTTTTGTTACCAAATTACTGTAGAAAGTCCATTGATATTTCCTTCTGACGTTATTTTTGTACTAAAATGATCTTTACTCCTGTTGTATGGGATTTAAATCAGAGGTTAAATACACAGAGTGACAGTTTTGATGTTAAATACGTCCACCCCACCCTCTTAGCTGTCTACCATGTTATCTCCTTGGCCAGAAGGTGAACCGAAATTTCAAATTTTAAATTTGGAAGCATGATCAATGTTTCAATTGGTACCTCTTAAGATTGTGACTAATTAAAAGTTACTACTAGTCTGACTCAGTCATACTCTTACACATTGAGCAAATTTGTAATCACACCTTTGTAACTGTTTTGGTGATGCGTTATTTTAGTGGTCCACCTAGGCACCTACATTGCTTTTGGTGGGAGTTAGAATTAATGGATTGTAGTTGTACATTATTATTCTTAAGGAGGATCTAAGAATATCCAATGGAATATGCAATGAACATTACCTACACAGGACAAAAGGTGAAGCAGACATGTGTCAGTAGTGAAAGTGCCAATTTCAGCATCTGTGAATTACAATATTGGTGAAGACCTTCCTTGATTTAAAGAATGGTCTGATATTAATTGGGTTATGACCAAATACTATTGTGGAATATTAAAGATTACAGCAACGGTTAGGTTTTGCCGGATGGTCCTCATTAATTGTTTTGGCCCTTGTTTCTTGTTTTGGAGTGAGCCAAAATAACCTTGCGAGTTGCACAAGACATTGCCAAATAAGCAAAGGTATTGAAAGTTTGCACAAATATTCAGTCATTTGCATCTAGAATCTTCTAAATTTGATTCTCATTGAACTACTATTTTTGTCATTACTTGGGAAAATATGGCTAAAGACATGTTATAATTGAAGGACGGATTGATTCAATTTCCTTTTTCATTTTCACTGAGTTCCTCATAATTTTTTCTTTCTTTATATTTATAATTTCTTAAATAAAGTTAAGTCTCTTAACCTACCTTTGGAAGAGTTGTTTGCCAGGGGCCACAGGCCTAACAGAAACAAAGAAAGTGAGACAATCATCCACAAAACAGTTCTCACCAAAAGATAAAATTTTAAAGAACCCACTGAACGTGGTAGCAGCAACGCCATTTCCTAGAATGGCTGCCATGCATGGAGGGTGATATGGACCAGAACCACTTTCTATGCTCTGTTAAACTAACTATGGTTGCTTTTGCATATAATATGTAATAGAAAACCATTCATATAATAGATTATACATTTAAAGCAATTCATAACTTTGCTTTACATAATAGTCATACTGAAATTTTTAGTTAATTCATAATATTCTACTAAGAGTTGTTATTAGATTAAGAATAACTCAAGTAAAATATAATCTCTTTAGGAAACATTTGTTTTCTTTAATATGAACAGACAAAAAGTTGCAGTACATTATTAGGTATAATAAAAAAAGACTTAAGTTTTTTTAATTAATTAGCTGGTAAACTAGTTCTATTTGGAAGTGGAACTCCATTGAAGATTACTAGAATCTTTCAGAAGATTACTTGCCCCTGAATAGTAAATAATGTTCTTTTACCTTCCTCTCTTTTCTCATTTTTCTATCCTAGCACCCTTTGCATTGCCTCTGTAATCAACCGACACATTGCTTTATGCAAAATGACCTTAAAAGCACAAGAAATGTACATGCACAAACACAAACAAAAAGTCAAAGCTTTCAATCAGCCAACCTTTCTAATTATATGGCGAGTTAGGTGTGGATACTCAATAATATTCCTTCTGATCACATGGATAAAAGTAATCCATCTCTTTTTCTATTCAGTTAATCAATTCATTAAAGTTAATTTCAAATATATAGCAAAGAGAGATTAACCAAAACCATGATCTAACGAATTTTTTATCATTCAAACTTAGATAACTTTGTTACCCAATTTATATTATCATTTGTTTTCTTATGTGCATGGATAATCTCTTTTGAACAAGTGAATACTAATCTCTTTCAGTACCAACAATCACCTAAGTGAGTATAATCTTTTTGATACATTTTTTTATACTCGGTCAACAAAAACTAAATTATCGGCATTATGTTTAAAAAGTTCAATTACACATAGATAAAAGCAATTTACACATTATTCTATTTTTTCCCAATCAGTCAACGCTTCTTGGGGTTATGTCAAACACGAAGGTCAAATTTATATTGCAGTTATCAGTGTTTTGAACTTAAAAACACTTATATTTTGGCAAAAATGAATGTAAGTAGGAGGAGGTGATTTTACAATGCAATCGATTGACAATGTAAAGGATTTTTCATGACCCTTTTAGCTTCAATGGGTCCCGTAATTGCTGGATTTAACTTTTGGGGCTCCAAAGGAGTGAATGTTAAAAAAAATGTTATATGTAGGAAGACTATGGACATTGTTTAAGGTACTACTAATTTCAGTGTCATTATTTAATATGCTGAATCATCGAATTCCATTGTAAGAAATGTATATATTTAATGTCTAATGTTGTAGTTCAAACGTGACTGTCATAATTTTTTTTTTATTAAACTTAAAAAATAGTTTATTTTAAATTATGATCCAGAACCTAGATTTGATTTTACATTTCTACAAATGTCCAGTTTTATTCAATTTATTGCATGTGAAATGGATCATAGTTATATTTGTATATTTATAATTATTTCAATTTTAAATTAAGATTATATCATAAAGGTTAACCATCATATTAGAGAGGTATTGTTTATTTGAAATTAATAACATATCATGATTTTATTTTAAAACAATATCTCAAAAAATTAAAAAGTATATATTTAAATTGTTTTTCATATCGACTCTGATGTCCGGATTATTGAATGTAATTGGGAGTATAATAGAATTAATAAATTTAAATATTTTATTATATATTCAATTCCAAAACACTGTGCTTGAAGAAAACTTTAGACCTACGTATTACATGTACATGGGTACGTACAATACCAAATACATGTGCACAATATGGGATTAATTGTTTCAAGAATCTAGAGAATGGCTAAATTTTATACACGATGAAAGAAACACAATTTTCAAATTTATAATACAAAAGGACATTAAATTTTTCAACATGACAAAAAAATATTTAAGTAAAAACTGTAATACAAAGATGTTCACGAACTGATGAACATAAATCCTAAACATAACTTGATAAGTATACAAAACACACACAAATGTATCTTTGTTTTTTTTTTTCTAAAAATAATTTTAATATATGCATAGTGTACTTCGAGTACTCAATTGTCATAGATTAACCATGTTTAGTTCTTGTAAAGAAAAAAAAAGTATTTATAAAGTGGAAATATTCACATTCAATAATTTAGGACATTATGGTGGATACAATGTTCAAATGTTTGTTTAAAATCTATTTGATTATACAATGTCACTAATATATTGAGCATGTGTATGTATGGTTGTATATTTATGTTGGATATGATCATTATTGCAGGTGAAAGGTAAAGTAAATAAGATATAAATTATGGTGAACATTAAATGACTGATAATTATGTCTTATTATAAAACTATCATATACAGTGGGGACTTATATTGGTGTAAAGGAAACTTGTAAACTAAATGTGAGATATTGTGATATATTGTATGATGATTTATTTTTGTAAAGTTACTATGTGCAATATAGTTTAAATTAGAAAGGGAAACTCTGTAAGATTGAAGGAATTTAAACAATGAACAATAAAATTGAAGTCTTTGGTTAAGTTTGTTGTAGTTTGGTAGAACTAATCCAGAAGATTAATAGATCTTATTTTATATATGGGTTGAAATATCAATTAAATGTTCTACTTTAATATGATTATTATTAGTAGATAAAGGAATGGTGGGTTTTAGAATTCAATGCCTTTTGTGAAAGGAAAAAAAAAAACTAAACTAAACTCAAGAAGACTTTAATATATAGTCTGCATTAAGTAATTTAATGTTGTTATAATTTGCGTGACAGTGATCTACGATTATTTCTTATAAAAAAGGAAAGGGTGAGAATTAAATATTGATACAGCAACAAGAGTCAAATAAATTATATATTAATTACGCAGTTACCCGGATTAGCACCGAGCTAGTCTCATAAACAAACAAAAATTAAAACAGACAACAAAAGCTGCAATTGGAGCCTTCTTGGTATTATTGTTTTGCTTAAACGCATACATAGTTTCATTTACGAGTTTAAGGGAGAAAAGAAACATGCACTTCATGAGAATTGTCGTCAAAGTCACCTATATTATATATGGTCCCATCACGAATATTCCAGGACAAAGAGAGGAATATTATTTTAAATTAATATCAATATCTATTCATTCAATGTCATAGTATATTCTTCCATTTAATTTATATTATCTTCTTTTAGGTCAGCCTCACAAATCAAACCATATTCTTTTCTCCCAAACCGAATATAAGAACTTTTTTTAGCTTTTATAAAACTTTTCTATTAATAAAGACTCTCCTCATCTTTCACAAATTTAGCATGTTTTTTAATAATTAAATGTATTAGATTAACAAAAGTGACAGGCATTTTGTGTAGATATGGGTTGAGATTATATAGGAGATCTGAAAGGTTTAAATTGGGTGAAGACGTGAAGGAGATGTGTTTGGAAGAGTAGTTGAACCACGTGTAGTTTGAGTTAAAAAATATTAATTTGCGTTTGATAAGTGGATGTTATTATAATTTTATGAATATTGTTGATTGTATGAGTTGGAGCATAGGAGAATTTCTTTTTTAGGCAAGAGTAGAGTTGGAAAGAGTGAAGCTAAATCTGTCCCTTGAGTGGATCTAAGGTCAAGTGACCCTAATATGCTCTTTCCAAAATACCAAAAACAACATACAGACAAAGGGTACGGTGTATACATGTAATCAGTGTTTCATGGATTCTTTCTAAATATTAATTAAACTTTCCCTTCATAATTATCACAAGGAATATTCCTGCAACCTTATCATCAAAAATAAAAAAACAATGGCAAGCTTTGTTAGGTTTCTTAAGTTGAAATACCTAGCGTCAATTTCACAAGAATCATGCACACTTTAATTTGTTTCTTAAATTCAACTTGCGCTTCTTTATTACTATTTAATTAATATTACATTCTTAGATTAAAGTTGCGTTTGTTTTTTTTTTCATTTTTTATTTATTTTGGGATGAGATTTATTGAAAAGTAAATTCCATTTAGATTTAATATTAATTCATAATCCAGTTAAGATACTTATACTTATCAATTATATTACGCATATAATCCTTAGAAAAAGATGTTCACTTTCCATACATTTCTCATTAAGCATTTTTAATGTTATCTCTCATCTTTTTTTCAAGTTTATTTTACACCTTGCTTTGCAAGTAGTGTAGATAAATTCTTAACAATCTTAAATTTAGTGAGTTGTTATTTAATTTATTCAATTTCAATTTTTTTTAAGTGTACAGTGCATTAAACTCACTAATAATCTTAAATTTAGTGAGTTGTTATTTAATTTATTCAATTTCAATTTTTTTTAAGTGTACAGTGCATTAAACTCACTAATAGTGAGATTTATCTAATCTATGAGACGAGAGTGAGCAGTGTATCAGAGTGTTAACGCAACAAACTTTGAAAAGATTGCACAAGCATAGACATCAAAGGAGGCCCAAGAGATCCTTAAAAGGATTCAGAAAGGTGCCATGAAGACCAGGAATGTGAAGCTTCAAATGTTATGATGACAATGAGTTTTTATTAATGAAAAATAAGAGAAGGTGACTGAGTATATGACTCATGTTCAGACGATGACGGACACGATGAATGTTCATAGAGAGAAGACAGTTGAGTTGCAAGTTATTGAGAAAGAATTGCGTTCTCTACCAACAAATTTAGAATCTAAATAAATTTAGAATTTAAATAATTGGTAGTTAAAACTTTGATAGCTAATTAGATACCAATTTAGAAATTATTTAACAATCATAGAAACTAATTTAGAAACTATATATTTTAGTCTCTAAAATGGTCTCTAATTTAGTCACTATAGCAACTAATTATTTTTTGTCTCTAAAATTGATTTGTATTTAATTATTTTCTTGTAGTAGTTGTAAAGGTGTTAAAGAGATTCTAATTCAACGACTACTTTGTTTGAGACTGGTTTAGTACTGGAGAAAAAAGAAACTTATGAGAAAGTTGATGAAATTGAGTATAAGAAAAGTGTTGGCTCTTTATGATATATTTGTCATACACGACTTCATATAGAATTTGTTGTAGGAGTAATATTGAGATACATGAAGAGTTCTAGGATATCTCATCTTCTAGCTCCTAAATGGATTGTGAAGTACATCAAAGGAACCATGACAAATGAAATTATGTTCCCACACAAAAACATGTCAACTTAGAAAATAGAAGTTGTTAGGTTCACATATGCAAATTGGGGAGGTGTTAAGGACGATCATAAAAGTACTATAACTTTCTTTTTCTTTGTAGAAGGAGTCCGATCTCATGGAGCTTGAAGAAGGAACAAAATGTTGTGTTGTCAACATAATAGTACATAACTGTTGCTATGTGTGCATGTCAAATTGTAAGGCTAGACAAATTGTTTATTAAGTTCAAGCTAAAGCATGATGTAGGAATGCCAAATCGACAAGGTGAAAAAGATTTAAATTTTTGAAAATAAATTAAATATTTTTAATGTTGAAAAACTAAATTAAGAGAGTGCTGAGTTGTAATTCAGTTTATTTAGTTTTAATTTTTTTCTTATAAGTATAGTACATCATACTTACGTGAGATTTGTCTATCAAACAATAGTGAACCGTAAGAGTTTTTGAAAAGAAACTATCAATAGTTAAAGTACTTTTAGAAAATAATTTAAATTGTTTTACAAAATCAAGACACACTCTGTAGTGTAAAAACAAAGAAGAAAGTAAAGGAGGTATAGAGGGAGAGACATGGGTCTAAATAACCAAGTGATTTAAAGAAAAAAGGCGTACTTATCAAACTTAGACAGAAAAGGTGGTCGTTTCTTTTTTGCAGAACGAATGATTAGTTTGTAAAGATTGATTAAACCCCACGTACTCCTCGTTAATAATGTTTTGTCTTATAAAAAAATAAAATTATGGTGCAGTGCATTAGATTAATTTGACTAGATATGATCTTTTATATCATCAATCATAGTGTTATGATCACATGATAAATGTTGTTCTACTGTGTTCAAAGATGAAGGCAGGAAGAAGAGAGGAAACGGTGGCATTGGTGATACTGAGTTCATGTAAATGGAAGAATTAAAATAAGTTGAGGTTTCACTGTCATGGTTGACGCAGATTTGGGAGGTAAATAAGGTAAAAATGTTGACAAAGGAAATAAAGTAGAAGATTTTGTTTGATTAATTTCAAGGGCAAGATTGCGTTCAGTCCCCTTTGGACACAACTCCAAATGCAGGATATGCTAAATGTTTATGTAGCTGCATGCTCACACCAACCAAATTATGAAGTGGGGGTGGGTTGAAAACTACCACCTTTATAGAAAAGATCATATAAATTTTGCCAAATATTTAAAATGAAAAAAATATCACTTATAATATAACTAAAAAAATGTTAAATAAAAATTAATTTTAAAAATAAAAAATAATTAATAATTATGTTGAATATATTAAATATTATTTTAGAAACTAAAAAAAATTATTGGTATCTAAAATAATTTCTATTATTAATAAAAATTTATAAACTAGTTTCTAAATTAGTATCTAATAAACTATCAAGATTTTATATACAAATTTTAAAATACAAAATAATTGATAGTTATTGGTAGAAAATCAGATACCAATTTAGAAACTAGTTTATAAATTTTATTAATAATAAAAATTACTTTGGATATTAATAATTTTTTATTTTTTAAAATAATATTTAATTTAGTAATGACTAATTATTTTTTATCTCTAAAATTGGTTTGTATTGAATGATTCCTTTGTAGTGATAAAAAAATTGTAAACTAATAAATTCAAAATAAAATATCTACTCTCTTATGAAAATATAAAAAGTAATTTATCATTACTCTTTATTTTAATAAATAAACATGAGCTAAATAATCAAGACTATAATAAATGTTTTAACAGCCTAATTGATTTTTTTTTTTATTTCTTAAATCAGTGTTTCTTAGAACAATAGTTAACATTTGTCGGATAGTAAAATAAATTTTACATTAGATGAAATTTTTTTTGATTCAAACAAGTTATTTTCTAAATTATTGTAATAACTATTTATATCATGCAAAAAAATGGAAACTATATAAATAATGATAATAATAAATACTTAAACTAGACGAGTCAATCTTTTCTTTACGGTAAAGGAGAAATTCACATAAAAGTATGTTAATATATAAATTCTAGAAATAAATTTTAAATGGGTGAAGGGTAAAAAATTTACATTAAGGTTTTGTTTTCTATAAGAATATATCGAACTAGAACACATTTACAAAACTCCTTGGTTTTGATATCTATAAAAGCCTATATCTAGAACACATTTGCAACTCCATGGTTTAATAATAACTAACCATAAATCTAATAAATTGCAGAGTTGAATTTAGTTCTGTCTTTCAACTAAAGTTTTTATTATTGGACCTTTTCTTCTTGTATCTCCATGTTTTCAAGTTGCACCCCATAAAATTTAAAAGTCAAATTTTACTTCTTTGAAAATAAATTGATTAGGGTGAGCATTGAGTATGTTGGTGATGAAGTGTTTGGATACGTTTGTGAAGCTTGTGTGATTGATAGTTGGCAGTACTTGGTGGCTGCTAATTGTGATTGGTGGTGCAACTTTATTAAGTTTATGCGTTTGTTTTTTCAATTTTAGTTTTGGATTACGCAATTTGGAAAACATTCACATTATACAATCCAAAATGTTAAACATAATATTTTTTATATTCTAGAATGTACACTCTAAAATGCTTGTATTCCAGAACGTACAATCCATAATAGAAATTTCTATTTTGGATTATACATATTAAAATACAAATTTATATTTTAGATTGTATATTTCATAGTACAAATTTTTATTATGGATTGTATAATCTAGAATACAAATTTATATTTTGGATTGTATATTTCATGATATAAAATTTGTATGCTAGGACGTGCAACCCAAAATACAAATTTTGTAATCCACAACATACAATCCATAATACAAAATTTATGATTTTTTTAACATTTTTATTTTATATTTTTAAGTCATGTAATTGCACCACAGTCTAAGGCATTACATTGCTGTGTACTAACTATACAAACAACTTTCATAGTGACTGTTGAATACAAAGATGGAATCTCAATTGTGGACCAAAATATTTGATGAAGTAGATAAGTTGTCCGACATAGATGAGTTGGATATAAAGAAGTTTTTTGTAGCTCAAGATGAATTAATTAGAGGAGACTATGTTCACCCTTTTATAACAAATGGGGAAAGTGTAATTACATTCATTTGTATAAAAAAATGTGGCACATGACATATACTTATGTTGTAATATATTTATGTAGGTATTTACTGCACGTGATGGCTTACTTCAATGGGTGCGTAAGGTGGCATTTGGATAATAGGGAATGTGACATATGTGATGTTAGGTTGTAAAAGGGTGTTAAGTATAGGAAATACAAGCACAATTTGGAGGTCACTGTAACTAGTACAAAAAATTGTGATTGTCCTATTAAATTGCAAGGTAAAACAGTTCACAATGGAGAATGTTGGGTGTTGAAGGTAATATGTGGGAGTCATAATCATGAATAGACTGATACATTAGTTGGTCACCCTTATCTTGAAAGATTAAAACCGAATGAACATTTCATGTTTCTTGACATGATTAAAAGTTTAGTGATGCCGGCAATGATATTACTTACTTTGAAAGAAAACAATGAAGAATAATAAAGCAAGTGTATAGTGTCTGGTATGCATACAAGAGATCAGAGAGAGGATCTAGAACTGAAATACAACAATTAATGGTGTTGCTTGAGTTTGACAATTATACTCATTGGAGTCAGTTTAATAAGTCTTCACAGGTTGTTACAAATGTTTTTTGGACACACCTTGATTCAATTAAGTTGTTGAATGCATTTGGCATTGTATTGTTGATGGATAACACATACAAAACCTACAAATATAGGTTGCATTTGCTTAAGATAGTTGGTGTGACGCCCTGATGGAGATCAAGTAGAAGAGGATTTCACTAATGGAGGAAGAGGCAATTCACCCAAACATTTAAAATTCTTCTTACTAGTCTTCTTAAAAAGTAGAACATTTTGGGTTCTCTTGAAAATTCAAAAGATAGTAGTATAAATAAATCTTTGTAAATACTCTTGTATAAATTTGTAAATAATATAGAAATAGCCTTAGGAGTATGCCAAAGAGGAAAACCAAAAGAAACCTCTAAATGTAAGGCATTTTAGGCACTTTCTTTAGGAAAAAGTGACTCTTCTACTCCTTTCTCTCTTAGGCACTAGAAGGAGCTAGAAGAGTGACTCTTCCCACTCCTTCCCCTTTGTAACATGTCCAGCCCTCCTTATTATAAATAGGAGTGCTTGGTTCTTAATAATAGAAGTTGAAAGTTAGAATAAAAGAAACTATCTTGAAATTGAGAGCGAGTGAGTTTGTGAGACTTGTCTCTTCTTCTCCTCCATGTCTTATCTTGTGAGCTTTGGAGACTCTCAAGTGGCGGCACCTCCTACTCATCTTGGAAGAACCACCCTCCAAGTGGCGTGAAGCACATCTCCAAAAGACTACAACCACATAAGTCATTTCTATTCATCTTCTAAAAATATCCATTTTTGTTCTACTTGTTTGTTTTCAATTCTAATCGGTTCATTCTCTTCCTTGTGATGTCTTCTATCATTTGATGTGTTGTTCTTCCATTTTAATCGGTTCAAACTTGTTATAGAAACCTGTTTTTGGTTTGGTTTCCATGGGTATTATGGTTCATGTTGTTTTCTTGAATTTCCAATAGTAGGTTGTGTTCTTGTTGTGTTTCTATTACTAGTTTCAATTCTTGTTGTGTTCTTGTTTTAATTCTTGTTTCTTTGTACTATTTTTGTGTTATTACTGCACTTTGGTTGTTGTTCTTGAATTACCCATTCATATTCCATTGTTATCTTACACTACAAGTTACCTATTCATGTGTTTTTAGTATGAACCTTTGTTTTCTTGAATAGAAACTCTATTAATTGTTCTTTAGAGTTTTGATCCTAATTCTTGAAAGTGTCATGAATACAATGAAACCTATATCAACTCAACCCAAACCAAGAAAGGTTTATAATGAACTCACATCACACCCACATGATTAACTTTCTCTACTACTTTTGTGTTGTTAGCAAGTAAACAAGAAAACAACTTAATTTGGGTCCTTGAAAGACTTAAAGGGCTATTTTTTAGATTAGATACGTTTCTATAAGAAATTGTTAGTGACATTATTTTTACTTTAATAAATTAAATTATCATTGTTTTTCTTAAAGTTTGTTCCACATGCCGCAACACACGCTTTGGCAGGTGGTGATGTGAACACGTACCCAAACAGATGTATCTAGAAAACATAGATGTCGAATTGAACTACCTATAGGATGATGATCTTCGTAAGAACTCCAAATCACCCATAATGGGTCATACCATTTAACTACACTCACATAACATCAACAGTGGATATATGTCATCAGGTGACTGATGACTTTTTACGGCAAGTACACCGTGTTTTCGGAAGTAATAATTTGTCCCTAAGGACGGATATCGATCTCACAAGGAATAGTTGAATTATCAAGTACAATATTCGCTAAATATAAAACATAACAATAAAAAGTTGTTTGAAAATTGTTATAATGGCTAGAATTAACAAGAAAACAAATCAAAGAGTAATTGCGTCAATTTGGAAAATGGGGATTAGGTTTCATCTGTCTTACTCTCGTGTATTTTGATTAACATGTTAACATTATGTTCTTTGATTGAGATTGATGCCCGTATAAAAGTCATTTATATCGATTCCTTGCATATAAAATTCTTAAGAATGTTCCCTAAATATCGATCCCTCGCATAATTATAAGAATAACTTAGAACGAAGCTCAGACGTTAATAGTAATTAACATTTCAAGTCTATTCCTAGCACTCAAATATGTTAAGTATTGTTGTTTAGGTCAGAATCCTAAAAATGCTTCCCAATCAGATTTAAGATTCTCAATTTGTCACAGAAATTTAGAAATAAAACAACAATACCAATAATCAATCAAGAACAGAATATTATATCATATTAAATATCACCTCAATACATAAGTGTTTGACCAGATTACTCCTAATCCCAAATGGTAGAATTAGCCATGCATACTTCTAGCACCTTCCATTCTCTCAATTGGTTACAAATTACTCAATGGTGTTTTCCTCTCAATCCCGCACACTAGGGTTGTGCCTCTAGCCCCTAATTAACCTAATTTGCTAGGGTTATGTGACTTCCTGCGTCATGCTTATAGGCTTAATGATAAAAACATAAAAATAGCCCAATAAATCTGACACATTCTCGTTGTTGAGTTTGACTTTTGTTCTCTCTTTTGTACGTTTTGGGCCTTCCAGCTTTCTCCTTTTAGTATATATCATTTTTCTTTAGTCCAAATCTCCATTCTTCCCTAGAAACCTATAATTAACACCAAATTTGGGAATAAAATGTTCTTATTCAATTAAAGATCATAAAAAATGTAAAAAGGTATAAATTCATAAATTAGGGATTATTTTATATGTAAATTAGCAATTAGTACTCATAAGTGTCTATATTTTAATATGAAATATTATGAAAATTAGACACTTATCACTCACCCCAACTTAGAATCTTGCTTGTCCTCAAGCAAAGTAAATGAATATATTTGAATTTAAATATCAAAATAGCTTAATTCACTAAACAACATATCAAATTAGAAACTTATGATGCTTCCAAATTCAAATATAGAAAAATATAGACACAATCAACTTCCCGGACCAAATCAAAACAAATAAATGACAATTCATCAAGGAATATCTTCTCATATGCTCACAGGTAAGTGTTTCTCTCTATTTTCACTGAATCATAACAAATCACAGTTTCTTTTCATTTCATCTTCAAATCACAAATATATTAGAAACATGAATCTTGAGGTCTTTTCCAGGGTTGTATGAGGTTGGGCTTCCGAAAAGTATTGGTTTTTCAGATAACAAAATGCACATCTTAAAGAAGAAGAACATACCTACAATTTAAATATAGCATATATGTGTTATCTAATGACCATTTTCTTTTGAGTTCATACTTTTTCTCATATTATTTTTTTCTTTTCTTTTCTCTTTTTTTTTTTCTTATTCATGATTTTCAACATGAATTTTTCTCTCTTTTTTTTTCTCTCTTTGAGACTTTTTTTTTTTTCATCAATAGGAATAAATTCTTCCTATTTTCAATTTTTTGAACTTTCACAATTAGAACCAACCATCCCCTTTTCTATATTTATTGCATCTATGTTCTCCTTCCTTAAACATGCCAAAGGTTAAGAATATATATCATCAAAGGTTAGGGTGCAACAATAACAAAAATTCTTGGCCCAAAAGGATATAAAAAATATGGAATTGTAATAAGATAAAGGTTGGCTATTTGGCCCTGGGTTCCTAATTAACACAAATGCCTCAATCATATTCATACTTTTTTATGATGTAACAGAAAATAAAAATTAAGCAACCACAACTGACAATTCATCAGTAAAACTCTTAAAACTATTTAAGGTTCACACACTCACTTGATTTAATTGGTATCATTCCTTTTTGTTTTTTCATTCTTTGTTCTAATCAATCATCCTCTTAAAATTTCATGTATCACAATTTCAACTACATTTGAATAGAGATTCAATCATATTTTCTTTTCTAACCTATGTCTAATTCATCACACTATTTAATATTTAAACACAAATTCTTTTTTCCACAATTCAAAATTAATATTCTAGTTCTTTTTTATTTGAAAAAATAAACTAGAAAACAAACAAATTAAAACTGAAATTTATTCAAGAAAGATATACCTTTCCCAGCCAATTGAGTCACACATGTGCTCCACAATAATGCCTCATCTCTATCATGGCATCACTCAAGTCCAACCCTAACAGCTAAACCAACACTATTGAAGTTGTTGTGAAATCCAACATCACATACGTACAAAATTGTCCCACAATAGAGATATGGAACAACGTCAACACATCATCCAAGGTGATCATTATCTCACAAATAGAAAGGTAGAAAATGTTGGTGTTCCGGTGCCACCTCTCCACAAATACTGAAATCAACTCATTATCGGCCATCTAATAACTAATGTTGCACAACAACAAAGCATCACAACCTCAATTTTTCGATGAAGGATTCCAAGTTTACTTAACTTGTTAACATAGGAGACCAACTTCAATTCTCCTCGATCCTAAAAAAAAATGTTGGTGTTTCTAACTATAAGTCATAGCACATGACCAAATATAAGGTTATTAAGTGAAGATTTTTTTTTCTTACTTCACCCTCTATAGTTTAACGCAACATGATAAAAAAAAAAAAAAAACTCACTAGTATAAAGGTATCAAATGGTCCTCCAAGAAATCCTTCCTAATCATCATGTCTTCCTAAGCTACAAAAACAACCTCTTCAAGTGGTGAGACTAGACAATGGGATTTGAGGCAATTCCTAGGAGCTACAAACTATTCTGAGAAAGGTTGTCAAACAAAAACTCAAGAAAAATCAGCAAAGGTGAAGATAAAGTGGGGAAGAAATTTAAAATTTAGATTTATCTTATAAATATAGCTAAGGGAAAATTGGTCATTTTATCACCCCATGGAGATGCAGCTTGAAACCATGTAGGTGCAAGTAGAAAAAGGTCTGACTATTGCTGATAGGCCTTCCTTTAATAAGTATGTAGATTTTTTTTTGGAGACATTTCTTCCTACACCCCATGATTTTCTTAACCCCATGGTTTTCTTAATGTACCTCTTTAAGATATTGGAAAACTTTAAAATGTTCATACTTTATATTTTTAATTTTTGACATTCAGAAACATGTTTTTCATTGCTCAATACATAAAAACATTTTAGATTGTGTATTGTGAAAATGTATTTCAAATTATATAATTCACAATATATTTTTAGATTTGAAAATATATTATGAATTTCTAAATTAAATTCATAATATATTTTTATAAATATGAATTGTATAATATATATATATATATATTATACAATCCAAAATATATTTTTAATATGAAAATGTATTTTAAATTGTAGAATCGGAAAGAGTTTTTGAATTATGCAATTTCATATTTTTAAATTCTGAATTGAACAGTTTAAAATAGACTTTCTGATTATATTATTTCTGGCCTATTGACAAAATATTTTTCACCCTTATTAAGTGCAGAAAAAAAAATGAGGTACTAAAAGAAATTGCCCTGATTTTTTAGTGACTAAATAAATCAAACAAACAACCGGGCCTTTTTGGTGACCCAATAATATCATCTGCCCATTTTCCTTTGTTTGTGGGCTTCGATATGGTTCGTATGAAAATGTCTCCTTTTTCGGCGCAAGGAGGGGTGTAACTTGTAACTGTGAATCATTCGTGAATAATCTAAATCTCATTAGTTAAGTATTCCTTCAAGCTCACTTATTTCACTTACCAATTCTTTTCAACTGAAATGAGACTAGAAGTATGCTAGTTCATGTGAGGAGATAAACACATTAGATGGAGAGTTACACATTCTTTTAAATATTAATGAAATCAATTAGAAGTTACGACTTCAACATTTAGTCTAAGATGAGTTTTCATGTAAACGACTTAAAATTTGAGTAATTTTTTAAAAAAAAATTACCTAAAAAATAAACAATTCATTTTGGTAATAATGCTTTGTGGATGTTTCTACTTGGAAAGAGTTTGTTGTAAGTAAATAATTATCTTTTATTAATATTTTTAGTAAATTTTAAAGAATTTTTAACAATTTCTTTTAATTAAGTCTCAAAGTCTCTCATAAATTTAAATATTTTTAATAATTTTCGTTAATTTTATTTATTTATTGAATATTCAAAAAATTTATATTTTTCAATTAAGTTCTTCACATTTATTTTTTCTATTAATTGAATTACGTCATTATAATTTTACTCGTAATCTTGTTTTACTTGTCAACAAGTCTTAAGAAATATAAGACTTAATGGTTAATATTAAACAATATTATAATTAATATAATTACAAATGAATTTTATTATTTTTATTAAAAATATATTAAATAATAAAGAATTATCATTGTCACTTACATCAATAGGAATAAAGACAAAAAAATTCTTGATCACAGAAAGTGATGACGTGGAAGTCATATCCAATACATTAATTTTCACTGAAAACAATAAAAATTATTGTTATTTTACATTAACAAAAATATCAATTATATTAATTACAAAATCTCAAAATAGGTGGAGAAAGTAAGATAACAATCACATCTTAATAAAAAACAGTTAAACAACATAATTTTTTTAAATATAAAATTTTGAATACTTAATAGAAATTCAATTAAAAATCTCTAAAGAAACTTGAAATTTGATTAAGTCTAAAAGTTATATCAAACACATGTGAGGCAAAGGCAATGTTAGTCGCTAAAAAATTAAACGGCATGAAAGATTAAACCAAATGTTAAACAAATAATTATTAAGTGAAGCATCATTACCTAAACAATAATCGTGATTATGATTTGCACTAGCCATATTGGGATGCCGATTTAGTGGGTATTTTGAACGTCATCTTCTATTTCAACCAAACACAACAGTTATATAGTATATTAAAGCTTGAACATAATTATTAAACCGAACAAATAAATGAAATAATAATGACTACACAATTATGTTAGAACGACTTAATGATTTGGTGAAATTGTGTAAGAGTTTATCAGATTGAATTTTAAAAGAGAAAAAAATAGGAAAACAATTATCTTTTTCACATATTAAAATTATTAATTTGTAAAAAATTAAAAATAAAAATTTATAAAACTTATACGAGAAAATTTCTACTGTATAAATTAATTTTATTTTATAAAGAAAACGTTTTCTCATCGCTTTTATAATAGTTCATGGAAAAGCAGGACTTATATCTCTTAGACGTTTATTTACTTTTAACAACCTCTTAATTAATTAGGTTTTTCATAGTTGAGGACTAAATAATTATATCATGTTTAACTTCATCGTGGGCTGCTCAACTATTTAATTGCATTATCTTTTAATCAGATTAGTTAAATACATTTGACATAGCATCTCCATACACTTCGATTTGTATTGGATCATGGTCAAATCCAGAAAATTAAACTGTAAGAAGTAAATACATTATATTTTTTATTTCGGAAATGATTTTTTGACTACCTGTTGTTCTTGCGCCAAAATACAACCCAGTGACGTGGAAGGGTTGTTTACATGGCATGGGCAATTTTGTCAAATTGCAAAAGCATAGGAAAAGAGAAAAATTTGATTTCCAAAACGGCGTTTGAGTAAATGGTTGTCTTTCAAAGAGAGAAAACAAAGATAGCGGGAAAGTTGAAAAAACAGAACAAGCAAACAGAGGCGGAGCAAAGCAAACATAGGCAGAGGTTGGTACTACGCGAAGAGGTGACCAACTAAGAGGGACGAATGCGCAGAGGGATGAGCGTGAATATGGAGGAGTCCGAAGAGCAACGAGGACGACAACATACCTAAGACACAGATAAGAGACGAAGGTAAGTGGGATAAGTTATTTTGGGTTTTTTCCGGTTTAGGGTTTTGAATGTGTTGTTTGTTGCGTTTATGGAAGTTCACTTTTGAATGTGTTTTGTTTTCACCACGACGGTGGGCGTTTTGTTACGTGGTCGTGGTGTTGTGCATTTTTGTCCTTATTTATTGATGGATTTGTTTAGGGTTTAGGGTTTATTTAGAATATTTTTTTGGCGTCGTTAGTTTGTTTGAGGATGTGGTGGCATTGGTGTGGTTTATTCTGTATTTTGTTTTGTTTTTTATTAAATGGATCGTTTTTTAAAGTTTGAAAAATGGTAAGTTCATGCTCAAAGAAATTTTTCTCCCATGGAGGAGACGAATTGAAGGTACTGTTTTGTATATTATGTTGATAGTAGTTGAATATATTTTGAAATAGCAGTGTTCAATAAATAAAGATTGTATTGTTTTGTGTTTTGATTTTGTAGTTACGTGTGTTAGACACAATATGCACCCTGATCATATTGTTGAAATTAACGGTAACTTTACTGTCTTTCAACGACAAAAGATTCAACAAACAACATTTAAGTGGATGGTTGAAGTCAAGAATGTGTTGGACATTTCTAACAACACTCTTCTCCGATAGCTAATGAGTAGATAAGCCGCAGATAATAATACATTTAGGATTTGCGAATTTTGTTCCTTTTTGTCTTCTAAATGTATGTTTTGGATTAGGATTGTAGGTTGTGGGAGAAGAAGTAAATTTGGAGGGAAATGAGGGAGGTTTGGTGAATGACTTGTTTGATGATGGAGAAGAAATAAAATTACATACAATTTTAAAAAAGTTGTGGGATAAAAATTTGAGAAGAAAGAAAAATGTAGATGATTTTTGTAGGTTGTACATATTGCTTGTATTATGTGTTTTCTATCTTTCTAGGATTTCTAGGCTGAAGCTCGGATACGGCAGAAATGGTGTCGTTTCATGTTTTCGATACAACTCCGACGTGGACACGTGACGGATGCATGCATGACGTGGTGTCAGACGCATTTTTATGGGTCAGATACGATCCTGTTTCTAGACACGCCGGAAAGGACGCGGTCCACTATTTAAACACCTCTTCCACACAAAATCTCAAACGAAATCACAAAATCTCAAACGAATCCTTTAAATAAAAAATTATACAAAAATCTTAAGAAAATATAGAAAGAAAAGAGGAAATTAGGAACAAATAATATATTTTTTCCTTAAAAGGATTTATAATCTAAAAAATACACTCTATAAATCATATAGAAATTACAAAAATAAAGAACTACTAAAATCTGAGTTAGAATGCATAACATTCCGGTGTGGTGAGCATTGTTGAATGCAGAAGAAGACGAAGAATAAAGAAAGAAGAAGAAAGGAAGAAAAAGAAGAAAGAAGAGAACCTAAAGAGAGGTAAGTAATCACGTGTTCTTAGTTTTATTATTATTAGTTTCACTGCCCAATGAATCCCTTCGCGAATGTTCCAATGTTAAAATTATTTTCTTTGGCATTAAATGTATACCTGCCATTGTCACCAAGGTAGTCAAAATCGAGATCTTCCTTAGGATTGGAAAGATAAACATGAATCATAAATCAGAAGATCGTAACATGGATAGTAAGATGCTACAAATTTTATGAAATTCATAATTGAATATGATAATACATAAAAGAGTACATAATTAGGTTTAAGGGAATGGAAGAGGAGAGTGAGAGTCATGACTGTAGTGGGGAAGTTGAAAGTGAAGGAGAAGTTGAAAGGGAAGGGGTGAGGAGAGTAGGAGTACGTGGGTTCTTTTCACTTATTTGGGCTTTTTATTTAATGAGCGCGTATGCTGCTAATGTCTCCATCTTAAACAAAAACTCTAATATCAAATATCCTATATGGTGTTGTTGCCTCCATTTTAAAAAGAAACCCTAATATCAACTACCTCATATGTTGCTGCCACACCACAACCATCGTGCCGCACGTCGTCGCATCACGACACTATAAGCGTTGTCGTGCCGCCGCAACAATGTAAGAAGAGCTGCATGTGGCAATTTCCAGCATCGCGAAACTCGATGATCCCACATGAGTTGCGATTTGCAATGCCGATCCCATGCGATTCGCTAGAATCGTATTATTATGATGATCAGAGATTGGCACCATGAGTATATATTGAGATTGACACCATGAGTATATATTGTAAAATCGTACGATCTTACAATGTAACTCGCGATTTTGACTATCATGATTGTCACAAAGGAAGGTATGCCTTTTCTTTTGTAATAAAGTACCAACTTTTTCTTTTGTAATAAAATACCAGCTTACTCTTTCATATAATTTACATACAATACAATGTCAATTTGAATTTTTAATATTTTCAAATAATTTATATATAGTTTATTATATTATTATATTTATTAGGATTGTTTTTTATTTAATATTTTACTTAGCATGGTAGTTCTAAATAAAAATATAGTAACTTTGAATTTAATTTTTAATATTTTCAAATAATTTAAATATAATTTATTATATAAATATATAATTGTAATTTTGAATAAAGATACATTAATTTTGAATTTAATTTTTTTTTATTTAATTTTTAATATTTTTAAATAATATAAATATAATTTATTATATAATTAAATAATATTATGTATTCTTATATAATTTAAGTATTTTATTTTATATATAGTCATGTCCTGTGTCTTATAATTTTTAATTTAGTTGTATCCCGTGTCAGTGTCGTATCCGTGTCTGGGCTTCATAGCTTCTAGGAAATTTTGTTGTTTTTTTTTTAAATTGTTAGACAATTTAGATGCCCTACATGTATATAACTTGGGGGTCAGGACAAGAATGTTCATGAGATATATTTAGTGGGTTCTATTGTCGTGTTGCAGGTCAGTGAAAATTGTGACAAATAAGTTTGTAATGAACTGGTGATTATTTGTAATGTTAATTATTTGTGTATTATTTTTTCAAAAATAGGTGTGGACGATTTATCATGTTGGTGTTGGGAACTGTGTTGATTGTACTGGTTTTCCACATTGCACAAGTCGTGTGTAAATAACTGGGGAAGAAAGTTACGTGAAGGGTTTTTATCTACTGAGTTGTTTTTTTGATTGGTTAAGTTTTTTGTGCATTTTGTTGAATTAATTTTTGAATGATTAGAAATCATTGGTTTTTCCAGATTGTATGGGATTGACCAATGAGTGCAGATGAGGAAGGTTTAAAAATTGTTAAAGAAGCCTTAGAAAATGGTGTTGTGTAAGTTGGAGAATCTACTTATTGTATAAGTGAGTGAGAGAATTTACTTGAGTAACATAAAGTCTGCGAAAAGCAAGTTGTAGATAATCGGAAGAGGATAGTTGATTTGGATAAACAAATCAAAGAGGTCAAACAACTTGTTGATAAAGAAAAACATTGGTCACTTGGATTTATGCATACTGAAGCCAACCAAACCTCTGTTGGTCCAAGCTTAGCTAGTTTGGATATTTTTAAGATTTATAGAACGGTTTGTTCGGTGAAGTGTGACATGAAGCGGTTAATGATTACTTCATTGACTACATGATCGAAATTTACATATTGATGTATTTGTTGTATGTAGTTATATTATTTAGTTATTTATATTGAATGTGCTTGTATGTTATGTTATTTGTAACCGGGTTGTTCAATCTGAATGAAATTTAAAAATTTGGAGTGGTGAAACGGTTTTGCTTGAATCCCTTATTTTTGGTTAGTGTGGATTTAAATTTTTTGTTATTTGTTTGAAGCTTTTGGTAATAGTACGAACTAAGTTGGTTTCTGCAAAGCTGCGTAATTAAAGAGATGAATGCGAAAGGGGGATAGGATCGTAGACCATTTTTTACTACACCTCCTTTTATGCGAAAGGTTTATTCTCATATAAAACCATATCATATTGTGATTTTGTAAGTCTATATCAGTCATGTTTTGTGTAAATAAATGTTGTCGATTTTCTGTAGAATGATGATGTTGAATGTGAATTTAAAATTTTGCACTTGTTTGTAGATATTTGTTCAAATAGTTTTCAATGACTAATACTGGGTCTATGCACTGAATTGTGGCATGAGGCAATTGCTTGTATTGGACTCGCTTGGTCATATAATTGAAGGTTGATAGAAAATTGATAAAGTAATAATAAATAGTTGCATGTTGTTTAATAATGAATGAATTGATGATGTTCAAATTTTTTTTATGATTGTTGTTATATTACATGTTATAGGTTGATCAACTCGAGTAGCTTTATGGAATTCTTGATGACTTCTGGAAAGTGTAGTCGTCGTTTTACATTGATAAAAAAAAAAGGGTTCTCGTACAACCAAACAAGTTAGTATTGAAACTAATAGTATTATTTATTTTGATTTGATATGAATTTTAATTGGTGTTGTGTTTTATTTAATAATTTATTTGTTGTATGCAGTGTTGATTGTGGCCTTTTAGTTGTGAAATATATGAAGTTTTGGGATGATTCGGGTCAATTTAATGGAAACAACTTTCCTAATTACTTCATGGTAATAATTACATTCATCAATTTACAGCTTTAATTATGAGTTTGGTAATTGAAAACTGATTCCAGCATATACTATTTAGGAGGACCTTCAATGCTTTCGTCAGAAAATAATTTTCTCTTGACTGTTGGATCATCATAATGTTCAATGAGAAGCTATGTTGAAAGATTTGGACTTAAATTATTATTGATGATGATCATTTATTTTTTGTTGTAATTGTACATTTTTGTTTTTATTTACAGAAAATTGTCACTTATTCTGAACAATATATACATTTTTTTGGATGTGCAAAAGAAATTTTAATTTGATCCAAGTTATTTTAATCATGGTAAAGTTTAATGTAATACAAGAAATTTTAGTTTTCCTTTTTTTTAAGCGATCTACTTTGTATGTATTTGATAATTGTATAATTGTATGGCTAATTGGTGTCATAATACAAAGTTTTATATTGTTCAAAATCATATTTTTCCCACTCATGTGTCATTGGAGCAGAGGATTGTGAAGATATATGTGAATGCATTTATTGATATTGAGTGGTGCTTTGTGAGTGAAAGCATTTATTGGTACTGATTGGAGGAGACCTTTTAAGGGTAAGTGGTGACCTGAGTTTTTATATGTGGTGACCCATGGCAAGGTTGTTGCATGGTCATGTGTTTGATTCTTGTTATTGAGAATCAAGTGTTGGTAGTGCATGATGTGTGTGAAGGCACCTCAGTGGAACATGTGTATTAAATGATAATTAAGTCTCATTTCCCTTTTAATATACCCATAAAATTGTATGTTAAGTTTACAAGATCTACTGAACAAATTATGACACTTTTAAATCAACTTATTTCAACCTCTTTCATAAAATCCAATCTTGTCTCTTCCTCATAAGGAATACTTTAATTTAGAGGACTTATCCAAAAAGTCACCATAATGGAAAGTCCAAATAATTATGATTTTACCTACAAATGTAACAACAACAAAACAACAACAATCTATCATAATTGGTCTTTAAATCAGCTGTTACAAAACATAACTCAAGTATTACAAAACACACATCGTAAAGAAATCACCAAAATCAACTACAGTCGTTCGCTTAGAGTGGTTAATCAAAAAAATGTGCACGATTCAACAAAAATCAAATTTGACTGATGTTGCACAAATGATCAAATGTTGAAAAAAGACTCAACTACTACATCTAAGCGAACAATATGAACAATTATAGAGCAACATTGAAATCTTTATTTAAACCAAAAATTTACAGTAATCCATGATAAATTGGTTTGTGACCTAGAAAACACTACCTATATTGACCAACACAATATCAAAAGATCTATTTTCGACTAAATGTTTGTCTATTTTATTTTATTTATATTTTTCTTCATCCAATTACGTGTATTTTCTTTATACCTATTTATGTCAATTTCAATTCCTCTTTAATTAAATATTTTCTTATTCATTCTACTATTGTCTACTATTAATTTACTTCTTTCCAAATTTTATTACTTAAAATTGTTATTAATATATATAAACTAAATCCTTCAATAATAAAATAGTTTAAGCAGATTTCAAATTATGTATTATACAAATGTTAAATTTAATTACAATTATAAACATCAATATCATAAACATAAATTATAAAATGAATAGAATAATGTTACTTCATAAATTTATTTCTATACCTTTTTTATTTCCTTTTCATCATTATTTAAAAAATAATTTTTCCAATTCATCAATATTTTATTTATCGTATAATAATTTCAATTATATCAAACCCTTCTATTCATTTTTTTACAATTATTTCTTTCTTTTTTTCATAAACTTTTCTTATTTACGCTACAAGAAAATTATTCAATAAAAATCTATTTTATAAAAAAAAATATGTTACTATATTAACTAAATTAAATATTATTTTAGAGACTAATAAAATTATTGGTATTTAAAGTAATTTATATTATTAATAAAATTTATAAACTAATTTAATAAATTATTGATAACTAAAACCTTGTTAACTAATTAGATAAATTTAGAAACGAGTTTATAAATTTTATTAATGATGGAAATTACTTTAGATACCAATATTTTTTTTTTGTCTCTAAAATAATATTTAATTTAATCAATATAGTAATTAATTGTTTTTTTTTATCTAAAATTAGTTTTTATTTAATAATTTTTTTTAGTGTTACATGTTTTTTAATTATATCTCCTCAAAACATATATATTTGTAAAGATTTATTCCTTCAACTATTTATTTCTCTAAATTAATATACTACATACACTTATTTTTTAAATTAATATATCTTTTACAACTCAATAAATTCAATCATATCACACTTTCCATTACTTGCTTACAATTCTTTCCTTTTTCAAATTCTTTTCTTATTTACATATTTTACTAATTTAAATTTCTTTAAAATATATCTATTTATAAATAATTTTTTATATAATTTTTTACCAGTCTAAATAATTATATCCTACATGTTTACTAAATATAATTACCCTTCTCAATTTTATTTTTTTTAAAAAAATATATTTTTATACTTTTATTCCAATTGTTTCCTCAAACTATTTAATTTACAATCACTAATATTTTTCCTTCAGTTCATTATTTTTAAAATAAAAGGACAATTCAGAATTTGGTTTATCGGGAATCAAATTTCGAAAATACCAAAAAACATTCAATCAAAAGTCAGAATTAAATTCATCAAAAATCGAATTCTGACCTGAAAAAAAAAATGCTATCTTAATAAATATTTACTATAGTATGGCATTGGAAAAAAAAAAAAACTAAATTGTGCTATTTCTATGAAAATTTGGGAAAGACGACTTTGTTTGTTGTATGAAATTGAATCATTAAGAAAAGATTAGTGGGCTATGGAAGGACAAAAGAAACATAAAAAAAAGGGCCATGTTAACAAGCGTAATGATTAAAGGTTTCACAAAGAAAAAATCAGAATTAATTCTAATTCTGCCGTAGAGAACGAGAAGAAAAAGTTTTCATAAAAAAAATAATAAATAATTTATAAAAAAAATAATGAATAATTAATGTTGGTCACATTTTCAAAAACATTATTTTTAATTTTTTAATTGAATTTTAAAACTTTTAAAAAATATGTAATTTTAAGATTTTGAAATGAATATCACTAAATATACTTAATAGATTAATTATAAATATTTATTGGTTATGATATTCCACTAAATTAAATTAATCATTAGTTATGATATTCCACTAAATTAAATTAAAGAGGAATTGCCGACATTTTTTTTTTTGTTATTTCAAAGAAATCTTTCAAAATTGTGACTAGCTTCTGGATTGATTTTGAACATTTCACGTTAATTAAAGTACGTGATGTTCTGAATTGTGATTTACACATACCTTTAAAGAGTGGGAACCTTCCATGGTGCCCTTAACACCACCATTAATCATCAAATGAAGTGATGTTCCATCATAAAATTGATTCCAACTTGTCTTTTCACTCACAACACCACAAAGAATAAACACTACTCGTCCTACATTGTAACTGGCCAGAATTTGAGTAAGAATTAAATTAAATAATATTAAGTATCTTTTTAGTATCTAAAATTTTATTTAAAGTTCAATTAGTAAACTGTAGAATCATTATATTCGTGTACTCTGAAAAATTACCTAATAAATCTTCTTAATTAAGTGATTTTAACTTGTGACAAATGTTCCATGTCTGTGAGAGTTCTGGTCTTGATTATCTGCTTAGATAAGCATAACTCTTTATCTTTATCCAAACTCAGCACCTAAAAATATATTTAATTTTAACTTTATTAATCAACCATATTTAATTCTAATAACTATAAACTATTTATTTAATATTATTAATATTAATACTCTTATTAATATTAATACTAATATATTATTATTGATATCATTAATACTATATTAACATCATTAATATTTTTATTAACATAATTAATATTATTATTAACATTATTAACATTAATATTATTATTATCAACATTATCATTATTATTATTAAATAAACCGTTTATAGTTGACTAAAGTTAAATATGACTGATTAAATATATTTTTAATCTTAGATTTTGATGAAAATTAGTGGTTACATAGACAATAAGTCAAAGTTAAATATGTGATTGATGTGGAAGTCTCTTTGTTATATGACAAAAACATGCAGGATGTTTTATATGTTTTATTTTTATTTTTTAAAAGTGGATGGATTTAATAAGTCTATAATTTGTTGTGTGAGAGGCGACACATCAAAATTAAGGAACTAAAAACATAGTTAAACCAATTAATATTAACAAAATGACATTTAACCCAATTAATATTACCAAAATCACATTGTGATGATAAAATAATTCCTCACATAGGTCTTTCTTTGGGGTGTAATGGGTTTACCTCATCTAGCCACTTATCTATTAAGACTTACTATGTCTTCATACTTGTTCTTTGAATTCTGCACCTTCTCTTGTTTTAATCTCACAATTCAAAGTCCTACAAGCAGCAAAAATAGGAGCACAAGTGACAAGAGAGATCACTAAATGGTAGGGTGCATGTTATGAGTTTATCATTTTTTGAACCTTTATTTGTTACACATCAACCCCCACATATATGTAGCCCACGCATGACTTTAACTCCAAAATCCTAAGGGACTCTCTTTCTCCGCTCTGTGTGATTTAGCTAAAATGGTATCATTCCAGTGTATATAGAATCTATTGCCACGGTCACATGCTCTTCCTCTTGCATTAGTTCTCTAATTTTTTCTTTTTGCATCTTCTTCTATTGCAGGAAGTTCAATCAGACCAAAAATGGATGGACAATGGACCCTCTCGCCAGGCCAAATGGTGGTACTCAACATTCCACACTGTGACTGCCATGATAGGTGCTGGTGTTCTCAGTCTGCCCAATGCCATGGCCTATCTAGGATGGTAAACTGAAACACAATATCACATGTTTGAACATGTTCTTACTAAGGGGAAGAAAATAAAAAGATAAAATAGATTGAACTTGTTTATAAACTAAATCGATTTACGGAGAAGTTAAGAACAGAGTTCCTATAAAAGTTAATTGCGTAGATTGATCTTAGCTTATACGAGAAGCTCAATTCATTATTATCTCTTCTCTTCTGTACAGGGGCCCAGGGATCTCGATGTTGTTGCTGTCATGGTGCTTGACCTTAAACACAATGTGGCAATTGATCCAGTTACATGAGTGTGTTCCTGGGACTCGTTTTGATCGCTACATCGATCTTGGTAGACATGCCTTTGGACCAAAACTTGGGCCATGGATTGTGCTCCCGCAGCAGCTTGTAGTCCAGGTTGGGTGTGATGTTGTCTACATGGTTACTGGGGGGAAGTGCCTAAAGAAGTTCATGGAGATAGCATGCACCGATTGCAGACAACTCAAGCAGTCTTACTGGATTCTGATCTTTGGTGCCATCCATTTCTTTCTGTCTCAGCTTCCCAATTTCAATTCTGTTGCTGGGGTATCTTTAGCTGCAGCAGTGATGTCATTGAGGTTGTTCATGATCCTATATATCTATTATTTCATTAAATACTAACCTTTGAACTTGATAATTTAACAATCCTGAGTGCTAGCTTGCCATACATGAACCCAAGGAAGAGATATAATAATTTGGATTCTTCCCGAAATAAACAAACATGAGATAAGGATAATGATCTATCTCTGAAACTAAGAAATTGATAGAAAAGATAATTAAATGAAAGACATCACCTTTTGCTTATGAATGCAAAGTGTTTACTTCTAAAGTGAAACAAAACAGAAGCAGAGGTATATCGCCTTTAATCTCAAGGTAATAATTGGTGAGCTGAGCTTTTTTGATAGACAATATCATACTTCTGCAAACTCTTGATCCTTGTTTTTATATTACAAGTAAATTTTAGAAGAAGGTTATATCACTACCTCAATAATCTATATTGACATTTAATGTAAAGTTTGATTACATGGATTCCCAAAGCAAACTCTAATTTTGATTGGAAACAGCAACACCAAACACTTAAGAAGAAACTGAATCAACTTTTTGTCCTTATTATTATTGTTTCAATAACAGTAGCTTACTTTGATGAGGTTTGTGGTTGAAGCTATTCAACTATAGCCTGGTTGGCTTGCTTGACTAGAGGTCGGATTGACAATGTGAGCTATGCTTACAAGAGAACTAGCAACACTGACTTCATGTTCCGGATCTTCAATGCACTGGGTCAAGTCTCTTTTGCATTTGCTGGCCATGCAGTGGCCCTTGAAATTCAGGCTACAATGCCATCAACCCCTGAGAAACCATCAAGGATACCAATGTGGCAAGGTGCTATCGGTGCCTATTTTGTTAATGCAATATGCTATTTCCCAGTTGCAGTCGTAGGATACTGGGCATTTGGACAAGCTGTTGATGATAATGTGCTTATGGCACTAGAAAGGCCTGCATGGCTTATTGCCGCTGCTAACTTGATGGTCTTTGTCCATGTTGTCGGTAGCTACCAGGTAAGAATGCAAAACTAAGAGCTTCTACCATAAATTATTTATGTTGCATAAATAATTGGTGTGGAGAATATCAATGTAGGTTTATGCTATGCCTATTTTTAACTTGGTTGAGAGAACGGTGACTACAAGATGGAACTTCCCTTCAGGATTAGCACTCAGACTTGTTGCTCGATCTGCTTATGTAGGTGAGATGTCAAAACTGAAAACTGAAAAAACAAATGTTTTGTTTGTTAAGTGCTGAGCAAGGGGTAGAAGAATAGTTATTACCATGAAAAGTCTTAATGTGAGAAGAAATTTAAAAATGTTTCAGCTTTGACATTATTCTTTGGGGTCACTTTTCCTTTCTTTGGCGATCTTCTTGGGTTCTTTGGTGGATTTGGCTTTGCTCCCACTGCATATTTTGTAAGGCTCTCTTGCTCTCTCAATTTCCTCATCCCATGCTCATGTTAAATTGTCAAATCTTCAAGAACTGCAATCAAATTAGAAAAACAATAATCTGGCACGTTAACTGTTTCAGCTCCCTTGTATAATCTGGCTGAAAATCAAGAAGCCAAGAAGATTCAGCATCAACTGGTTCATCAATTGGGTAATGATCATTAACAATTCTAAAGGGAACATTCTAAAATAGAATAGAAAATTCAGAGGATCTGATAGATGTTTCGTGCATGCATTGACCCTCAGTTTATCTGTCTTTCAGGCTTCAATATGCATAGGAGTGTGCATTATGTTGGCATCCACTATTGGTGGCTTGAGGAATATCATTGCTGATGCCTCCACTTATAGTTTCTATACCTAAACTATAAGATATCATTGCAATAATAATATGGCAGATATGATTAATCCAATAAATGAAGCTGGATTAGATTATCTAATTAATTAGGTATTCGTTACTTTGATCCGCTGTAGGTTGTAGCAAATTTCCACCATCTTCTCTTTTCTTGTAATGGCAAAACGATCTCTGAAAGTTTATTTTCTCGGAGGTTATTAAATAACTTGGTTACTACTGTAGTTTGTAATATTTTGTTTGAGTTAATAAACTCCTATAATTAAATCATAGTATAAAAATCAACAACTATACTAACTCGCAGTAGATTTTACTAAATAGACGAAACTTTTTTTATTATTATTATAAGGTTTTATATTTGAAATACAAAGACTTGGATTAAAAATTATTAACTTTTAATTTAAATAAAAAAGTGTTGTGATTTTAAAAAATGTAATTGAGCGTATAAAAAGTATTAAGAAGTGGGTGGATAGAGTGAAGATATTCGTAGAACAGAGAGCTTTCAAAATCAAAGGTATCAAATCTGATTTGGTGATTTTTCCAAACGGAAGAAGAAAAATGGCGTCGATAACAGGACCACAGATTCTACTGCACTCTCGTTCTCCTTCGCTCAAGCTCAAACTGAAACCCTCATCAGCCTTTCTCCTCTTCCCGAATCCACCATTCTCCGCAAAATACACTCGGCGTGCTGCCTTCTGCTCCATCAATGCCAATGCCAATGCCAATTCCAACCCTCAAGCTTCCACTTCCATCGTCCCCGACCTCCTCCATTACCTCAACCATTCCTGGACTCAATTCCACGCCACAGGTCTTCTTCTCACACCTCTCAACACTCAATATCCCTATCCTAAACGACAATTCAATTAACCTTCAATTCCTGTGCAGCGGAAGCTAAACGACAATTGCTCGCCGCCGGTTTCTACATGCTCAACGAGAACCAAGATTGGGACCTCAAGCCTGGAGGACGCTACTTCTTCACGCGCAACATGTCCTGTTTGGTCGCTTTCGCCGTCGGAGAAAAGTGAGTTCGCTTCTTTCTTCGCTTTTCTCTGCGCTGTGTACTCGTTCTTTTACGGTTCTCTTTGACGGCGTCGTTTTGCGAAGGTACAATGTGGGCGATGGTTTTCACGTGATTGCGGCGCACACGGACAGCCCCTGCCTGAAACTGAAGCCCAAAACGGCGTCTTGTAAGTGTAACTATTCGATGGTGAACGTGCAGACTTATGGAGCTGGGTTGTGGTACACTTGGTTTGATAGGGATTTGAGTGTTGCTGGGAGGGTCATTCTCAGAAATGGCCATAATTCTTTTGTGCATAAGCTTGTCAAAGTCGATAGACCCATTTTGCGCATTCCCACACTCGCCATTCATCTGGACCGGTATATATTACTGTAACTTTTATGCCATTCTATTAAGCTAGTTGGTTATTTATTTTGCTCGGTTAAGTTGGCTTTTTCTGTTGTTTGTTTTCCTGTGATAACACTGTTCTCTGGTCTTTTATCGTCTTCCTTCGGAACTGTCTTGGATCCAATACAGTCATTACATAGTATTGATTGCCAATTTGGTGGACATCTTAGAATGGAATTGGGAATAACGAATGGGTTTTTCTAGTTTGGTCTATTTCAAAATACAACAGAATCAGATGATGGGTTAAAAAGTGATAAAGATCGTATCTCCATCTTTTATTTGTTTTATTGTTTAGCACAGTGAACCAAGATGGTTTTAAACCAAATCTAGAGACTCATCTTCTTCCTTTACTCTCAATAAAATCTGAGGACACTTCTTTGGAATCCAAGGAGAAGAATACTGCATTGTCATCCAAATCTTATCATCATTCGCTGCTAATGCAGGTAGCTATTGTCTTTGCTTATTTCAAGTTGAATGTGAAGTGTTGTCCAAAAGTTTTAACATAAGCCATGTTCATGGATTCATACTAGCTGCACTTCATTTAAATACTATGTATTGTAACGGTCAGATAACAGAAAACCCTGCATAACCAATGAAAAAGATATTGATTTCAAAAGAAATACATGAGGCGATGTGGATTCAATTGCTGTTCACTTTTCTCTCTAGTTTGAGACACTTCTAATAAAATCATGCAGGCAATAAAGTTAATTGATTTAGATGATATTTCTTTTAAAATGTTACCAATGTACCAAATTGACCTTCATTATTAATAAGTTTTAAAATTATTTCCTCACTATTCATCAATATAAAACACAAAATACTCGTCGTATTTAATAGGAGTAAACAAGGAAAAGCAATCTAAAATTATATAGAAATTATAAAAAATGCCTTCTGAAAAGGACCATCATTCTCTTCTAAAAATGTGTTTTATTAAGGACCGGAGGAAGTATTATAAGAAACATATTTTACCTTTCAAATTACCATTCTTCTATTGTATAGAACTTTATTAGTGACAGAAAATTGTACGCAATTTATCTTTATATGTTCTTTTATTCTTCACTCCATTACAGAGCAATATGCCAATAAATTGGTTTCATTAGATTTTAGGCATGGCAGTACGTGTGAAGATTGGGGGGGAAGATTTTAAGTCGGAGAAAGTAATGATTGCATTGAGACTAAGTACTGTAAACCAAGATGTTTTATTGCTTTCATATATTAGTTCTCAAATAAAAAATATGTGAGAAGGAATTAATGAATTAGTTAGAGTAGCTGGTAAATAAGAAAAAAGGAGGCAACAAGGAACATTATGTGAAAATGATAACACCATAACTTCTAATGGTGCACATAAATTCACATGGGAATTGTTTCATGCCTCTAATTTTTTATTTCATAGCCTGATTTAGCTTGGATTTTGGAATCGGTTGCTGAGTCAAACTAGATTGATTTCTAGGTGTTCTAGGAATTGATATGGGTAAAATGAAATACTTTTTTTCTAATAATGGAACTGTGATATAGTTTATCCATTATGATCTTAAATTATTTCTTGTTTTAACTATAAATTACAGAATTACCTATCCTTTGACTACTATTCTTTACTCTAGCCCTTTTATTAATTTTCAGGTACTGTCAGATGAATTGAACTGTGATGTTGATGACATAGTGAATATTGAACTGAATGTTTGTGACACTCAACCTAGCTGCCTTGGAGGTGGAAACGATGAATTTATATTTTCTGGAAGATTAGATAATCTGGCTTCAAGTTATTGTGCATTAAGGGCACTAATTGACTCATGTGAATCTCCTGGTAACTTAGCAAGTGATCATGCAATTCGGATGGTTGCTTTATTTGACAATGAGGAGGTATTTCTTTTTCTTGATTTGTAAGCTTAATGTTTATAGATGTCAGATTTTGTTCCATTTTTGCTTGCCAACAATAGGTTATGTGCTTATTATGTTGAAAACTGCTCCAAATTGGATCAAAATACCTGGGATTCACCAGAAGCACCAAATAATTGTCTCTAATTGAAAAAAAAATACCCGTAGGGCATAATTTAGGGTTTCACTCTGAGGTACAAGTATATCATTTCCCTATACCACCCTGTTGATACAACATTAGAATAGAGTAGTAAACAGAAAGATCAAAACTACTTCTCTTCAATCCAAAAACAAGGACTAAATCAATTAACCTTCCACACCAGACACTAGGTAGATTATTTCAACCCTTTTGGGGTCTTTGTCCCTGAGACAAATGCCAATATTAAATTCTTCTATTAATTGTTCCATCCACTTATCGAATGTATTGTTACTTGCAAAATCCCTCTTTTTAATAATAAATATCGTTAAAATACAAGATTAAGTGTAATGGGTTCCTTATAGATGGTTTAATTTCTTTTATTGGGATAATTACTGAGAATTTGATAGATGTCTTGCTATTATATAAACATTATTTTCATCAAATGTGTATAAGTATAACTTCCTTCAAATTAATGAAAATAGCATTGTATCTTTCATTACTAGTGTAAAACTCCAAAGAATTGCACTTTGATACATGCGATTCCAGCACACAGTGATGTGTATCAATATGAAGAATTGTTTCTGCTATTGAATAGCATCCCATGTGGTGTGGATTGGATAAGAATCACTTGAATTGCGATTTCAACTGTATTGGCCGAATTCTGGGTCTAAACAGGTTGTCCTGGATCAGATTGCACGACCCAATTTTAAGAAACCCTAAAAAAAATTATTCGAATTTTTACGAAACAAAGTGGGGAAAGTGACAATTTCCCCCTCTGGACCAAACATGTCTCCTCCATTTGAGATACTCAGCCTATTTTGTATATCTGTTTGGCATTCTTCATTTTTACCTTCCCATCAGACACCTTGTTCTGCTGTCAGTGTTTTCCGTCTTTGGGTCTGTAACATTTTTCTGCTAATCTCTTTAATTCTGGCCACAATTCTTCCATCTAATCTTTTTCTATGAAAGTCTCCTCTCTTCACCCTTTGTGCTATGTATAACAAAGATTAAATGCACCTGTGCATGTTAAATATACTTTTCAACTTGAGACAAGGCAAAAGAGAAGGGAAAGGGGAGACTTATGATCCCGTATTCTTGTCCTAAATGGAATTAGAGGATGAATAGATAACTGAAAAGGAAAGTCCTTGCCTTCCTATTTAGGCATCATGGATGGATGTACATGAGTGTTTTGATATTGATGAGGGAGCTCCAAGCAAAAAAAGTAAAAGTGGTCCAAGAAACTTGAATATCAAGGTTAACATGAAAGAACAATCAAAATAGGAGATAAGGATGAAATTGAAGACATTGTGGAAGGTGATGAACTTTTGATACTTGAAGATGAAGATGAATTGACTGAGTTGATCTATAGGAGATGATGATTGATGTCGAGCTTTTTTTCAGGTTTTTCTAGGCTATAGTAGTGAATTGTGCAGCAGAAAACAGCCCTGTTATATTGTTTGCTGAGTTTGTGCAATTGACAGCCCCTTCTTTTGGTATTCTGGCTGTTTGTGCAATATTTGTTTTGCAATGATACGACTTTGTTAGCTATTTGTCTACAAAATGCTGATATACATACATATGTTTTCATTCCTTATACGATTCTTTTTGTCTTGTATATCTATGCATGTTATATTCATGCTTTAATATAATATTATGCATATATTTATGCTGTTTTATATTGATCATAAATACGTTTCGATTTGTGATTTGGAAAAGTTGTTTTCTGGTTCATGAGTTTTTCCCGATTCAACTACCCTGCTCTTCATACTTACAGCAGATAAAATTAAATCCTTTGTGATTTAAGGAGTAAAATGCCTAACTTCTCATTGCATATTTCTTATTGAAGTATCATATGACTTTTCACCATTGATTTTTCAATGATATGTCTAACTGCCGCTATTTAGGTGGGTTCAGGTTCTATTCAAGGAGCTGGAGCACCCACCATGTTTCAGGCCATGAGGCGTATAGTTGGTGACTTGGCAAATGACTATGTTGGTGAAGGCTCTTTTGAACGCACTATTCGTCAATCATTTCTTGGTATATCATCCACTTGTCTTCTTTCTGAAGTAAATTTGACAATCATTTCTTGGTATATCATCCACTTGTCTTCTCTCTGAAGTAAATTTGAGGCCAAACGATACATTGATAACATCAGCTTGATTATAATATTATGGTTATGGATTGTTTGCAAACTTTCAGTTGTTCATCGTGTGTTATAGATTGACCAGAATACCTAATTACAATGGATTCTGGAAAGGCTTAAGGCTCAAACGTTATGGACTTTGGCTGGAAAGTTCATAATATGTAAATGTAAAATGAGAATGGTGTGGTGTGAAATCTTCTTCTTTTGGTTGCTAGATCTATTAGAATGCTAATTTGATTTTTTGTGTGCAAACCTAACTTTGAAAAACAAAAACAGGGAAAGAGGTTAAGCATGGATTTGTGTCTGGATTTAATGAACATGTGCTTATGATTTTGTCCTGCAACATTAAAAATCTGCCTTTTAGTTAGATGTTAAATGTGCTAATGATATAATATTTCTATTTAGGGTAAAAGATCATACTCAATGGAAAATAGTAATAAGCAAAGCAATAGTAAATTTGACGTCCTTGTTCTTCAATTTATTGTTTACCGTAACATTTAGAAGGGGCTGATGGGAATCAAGATCCAAGTAAGCCAAAACCATTTTTAGATCCTGTCCCAAGGATAAATCATCCATCTGCAAAGTGCATATCAGAAGAGGGCTTGTGGCATCTTAATGTCATACTGACAGTTTCTGTTAATCAGTTATGTGTGTGTGTGTAGTAGTAGGGAGTTGGTTATGTCACTTATGTGTATTATTTCCTTTAAGCATGGACTGGGAACTCATCTCTGTGGATTCTGCTACTCTAGGACAGCGACTACTGCTGTATCATTTGTATTTTATTTTATGTGATTTAGTAATATTGTTCACCATGTATCTACTGGCTTTATATTAGGGATCACTAAAGTATCTTTTGGATTGTATCCTAAATAGTGTCTGCGGATATGGCTCATGGAGTTCATCCAAATTTTATGGATAAGCATGAAGAACTCCACCGACCAGAGCTGCAGAAAGGATTGGTAATTAAGCACAATGCAAACCAGCGCTATGCTACTAGTGGAATCACGTCTTTTCTTTTTAAAGAAGTTGGAAAAATCCACAACCTTCCTACTCAGGTTATTCTTCTTTTTGGTTGCATTAATTTATAACCATGACACATCTATTTATAAAGTCTGAACTCTGAAGTGCAAATTATTTTATTGACATGTCAACAATATGGAATATAGGCGCATCAAACTAGGCTACTCTATCAGCTTATCCTCGATTTAGTTATTTTTCCTGATTTACTTCTCTAAACTTTTGTTAAATTTCTCTTAAATTATCTTAGTTATTTGAGTTACTATTTTGGATTAATTTGATTTGTTTAAGTTATCATAATTATTTGAGTTACTGTATTAAAACCTTTTCACATTACAACCTAACTACATCGCCAGGAATAATAGAACAAGTGTCCAATGAAATAGTCAGAGAGTACTTTTTACCTATTTTATTATATTTACCACCATCACTAGTCATAGCAATCTTTGTACTTTGCTCATTGTTGATTAGAATTAATCTCTCCATATATTAGCTTAAAGGTTCGTCCATTACAATACAAGAATCAGTCGAATATTTTATTTTAGAGATTTTACTCGATTATTTATTTATATCTACAATGTACACAATTATTATTTTTTTTTAAATATCATACACAAAATGAATCATTTTATTTTTTACAATGTAGAATATATAAAAAATAAAAATCACTTTTTAATTAAATAAAATTAAAATAATTTTATTTATCAACATGTACAATGCACAGAAATAAAAACAACAAATAAAAAAACTCTAGTGATACTTCGTGGGGTGTATATACTTCTCTCTTCTAATTTGTTTTATATCTAGAACTTCATACGAACGAATTTGTATGTCTGCATCAACTCCTGCACTTGTCACTAGCATTTTGATGAGAGTTTCTATGTGCATGACAGCTTAGCTAGAGATTACCAACTATTTATGAATTAGCATATTAGTTTCCATTACAGCAATTATTTTATACTATAAGTTATATTGTTAATCACGGACCATTGGAGATAACTTAGTAATGCTACTGTTACTTACTATACTTTTCTATAGGAACCTCTTTCTCTTTGCGAAAGGAACTTTTGAATCATTTCAGGAAAACAGATAGTAAAGCGCATGAATAATCGAAAATGTAAAATTAGTGTGTATACGAGGAGAGCGTTTTGTCTTCTTTTCTCTGATTTGTTGATCGTTACATTACATAATTGAGACACCTAAATAATTAAACTTTGTTTACTCAAATTGTAGGACTTTGCTGTTAGAAATGACATGGGATGTGGATCGACCATTGGTCCAATACTTGCTTCTGGAGTTGGCATCCGAACAGTTGACTGTGGAATTGCTCAACTTTCAATGCACAGGTATCAAATGATTTTTGCATGTAAACTTCTATTAGAGGGACAATAAAATAAAGCCTATATTCAATCAAAGCCTTTTTTACCAAAAAGGTTATACGAACAAGTACGGTAGTCAGTTCAAATGCACCTTGCATATGAAATGAGCAAAGATGAAAGTCAATAAACCATAGGATTTGTTAGTATTTTTAAACTGAAGGGGCGGGGGAAATCAATTTGTGAATCAGGATTTACATTTAAGGCTTAAATTTCCATTTTAGAATAAAGTGCAAGTTGTTGGTATGTTGCCTGTATTATCGTTTTCTAATCATCACTGAGCACATTAGCTGTTATCCTGGTCAGATTCTTGCCTTCCTCTTATTGAAATCCTTCTTTTACGAATAAGTAAACAAAAGGTCATGCTGGAGTGGAATAGAAGCAAATGTTCTAATTTTCCTGTTCCATTCATCTCTGACACACTACATGAATATTATGAGTGGAGTCTGCTTTTACTTGGATTGCAGTATAAGGGAAATGTGTGGGAAGGAAGATATCGACATTGCTTACAAGCATTTCAAAGCCTTCTATCAAAGCTTTTCAAGCGTAGACAAGATGCTGACTGTGGATAACTGAGCTGTGTTTCATACCATGGTAACGTTTTCCGAGTAAGTGCTAAGCACTATATATATTTTACGATAGCTTTGCTTCCCTGCTTCATTTTTTAGCACAAAACTTAGTTTTCCTCGAACTCAAGCAGATGAACTTTCTTACCAGACTTTTAGATGGATTATGCCAGGATTTTGTTTTGCAATTCTTTTTATTTGCCCGAAGGGTACTTGTAAATACGTTAATTAAAGCATGGATTTTCTTGTCAATGGTTCTTACAATGTCGTAGTACATGGTTAGAGTAGCACCGTGAAATCTCAAAGTCTATTCTCATATTTTACGCTAATTATCGGCACGTGCCACGGTGCCAGGATTAGGATGGAATAGAAACTGAAATAAATACTTAACTCCTGTTTTTCACTTGGAGCCTAGTCAGTAATTGTTTTCCTATTTGCTGCTAGAATTATAATGTGCTAAGTGTATTCGTATGTTTAGCTGTTACAAATACTAACCTACTTTTACACTATTTTATTTTATTCGTATGATTAGACTATAATTATTACGTTTAAATTTTTTTTCCAAATAAACCATTATTTTGGCAAGCCCCTCACAAAGAAAAGGATGGTAGTATAACACTTAAAGAAATGCAGCTATACACTGCTTCCTTGAAATGTATGATAAGGGACACTAGTGAAAAAACAATGTATTATTTAATCATTAGCAGCAAGGTGAGTTGGGAAGTCCATTTGTTGAAATAGCTACCGATTTGGGAGATTCCAACAGGTAATTACGTGATGATATCCTCTGAGTTCAGTACATGTGAGCAGGTGAAGAGTTACAGACTTGGAAGCTACTATTCTGAAATAGGCTTATGTCATGCCCAATTAAGTGCAAACCCCATTGCTCTAATCTCAGTAGTTCACAAAACATAGGACAACCCCTAATAATATCGTTATTTGTCCGTTATCAATAGTGGTTTAACTTTCTTGCTCTGAGATCAATTTTTGGAGTCGCATATTCTCATATTCACTAGGATAAGTGAGTTATTTCGTGTGGTTATTTAAGTTTGAAATTTTCTTATCTGAGACTGGTATTTTCCGTTTCACATTTTTTTGTCTATATGAACACCCAAAAATACTATATGCGTGCCCTTTTATAAATAAAATAGAAAAAGATCTCTTTAAACAATATTTGCCAGATTTTCAAAACGCAAAAATAATAAAATTATTTAAAGTTAAAGGCTTTGTTTGTTTAAACAAAAAAAAATTAGAAATGTGGTTAGTAATTTAATTTCTTTTACGAAAACTAGGAACTGTTTCATTTATATAATTATAGGAACACTTAAATTTAAATGATGTTTAGAATTTCAATTTTTTGAGAAGTTACTCAATAAAGATTAAAATAATTAAAATTATTTTTTCAATTTTTTCAAAAACCTAACTTTTTCAATTTTTCAAAACCTCAAATACGATGAAATATTCAAAATAAAATGTTTTTTTATGAGAAAAATACCAAACAAATGGACTCTACACTATGTACTTAAAATCAATTTTACTTGCCACAATTTTCAAATTAAACGGCGACCAAAAGCAGTAGGTGGTTTGTCATATATGTGAAATATTGGCTACCTCACAAATAAGACTACTCGCAATCAACCTGGCAACACTTCTCCATTGTCTGAACGATGAGAAGAAAAACATGAGAAATTAGTAAAATGAAACAAGAAAATTTAAAAATAATTTGTTAAAGGCATGCTCTCTTTTTTTTCCTTTCATTTTAATAAAACCAAAAAACAAACTTGAGCCAACATGGGCAGCTCCTGGTTACACCAACTCTGCAAGCTGTGGCAGTTTTGACAGAAATCCAACATGTTGGGCCATCCACACTCTGCATCCCATCATGGCTTTTATCTTTAATTTTACTTTACTTTTGAGGATGATGAGAAAATTGATTTGGATGTTTCTTTTGGTGGATTTGGGATTTGGATGATTGGAAGGAATGATGGGAAGGTGAAGAACGTCGGGGAAGGCAGAGGTGCATTAATTGCACCAACTATGACTCTCCAAAACAATGAATAGACATTTTTCTTAAAGTACAATGTAAAATAAATAATTTTCAAGAGACATGCCTAGTTCACCATTCACCACCCCGCTCACTCCCACCAATACCGGACATCGATTCTATCACTGAATGCAACATTAATCTTTCCAAAAAATAGGGTAAAGAATGAAGAAATAGGCGATCACTTTAAAAAATTGATAATATATGTAAGATAATAAGGAAATCCAGAAAAAGAAATGTTAGAACTGAGTGAAATATACAAACTCAAATCTATAGTTAGTCATGTATTATACATGTGGTCAAGGATAATTCACCAGACCATATTGTAAAGTATAGCGACTCGTGACTAAAGCTTGGAAAATTCAGTTAAATCTCAGCATCAAAAGTTGCTGCAACCTCAAGGCAAATGACGTACTGATCTCTTTAACTGAAACCCCTAAAGCTTGTTGAGGGAGCTGTAGCCAAAACAACAAAATCACAAAATATAAAATTAAAGAAATTCCTTTCAAGGTCGTTTTAACAAATGCTCCATTTGCAAATACATCCTCCGCTTGACAAGAGCTAAGCTAATGTAAAATTTGCTTTGCACTATTAACTATAAGAGAGAGCAAAAAAGATGAAAGAGAATGAAATACTAATTGATGTTTAACTAAGATGTATTACAATGTATTGATGCGTTCATAAAATCAAAGCTTTAATTGTATTACACATAATCTTAGCTAATTACTTAGAAAAGCAAATCATGGCACGATAAGGAAATATGATATCCAATCCTGAGAGATTATGAGGAAATAACGAAACTTAGAACTCTAAGAATTTAAAACATGATAAAATATTTTTATATATACTGACACATACCTTCATCCAAGTCAAGAACAAACTTTTTTGGCTCCGTTTCCTGTGAAGAAGTCCTCACAATCAGTAGATGCTTTAAAGCTCCTCAAAAAATTCAATTGTCTACAAGAGACACATTCACGGACTGGTGGAAGATGCAGGAAGCATCCCTGCAAAGCCGAGATTGGAGGGATAGATCAATGCTGGTGGGATAATCTTTCAGAAATATGCAAATCCATTCCCGCCAAACTCAGCCTATATGCCTGCACTCCAATCAGCTAAAAGAAATTTGGAGCATCAGCAGCCCATGATGTTACATCTAGTGCCTCTGGCTGACTGGGTGCAGGCATGGCCCATGCCCCTCACCGGGGCCGGGCCAATCCAAAACTTGCATCAGGTGGGGGCTGATGAGACTGCAGTATCAAGTAAATGAAAGAGTGCAATTAGGTTCAAACTTCAAAGGCAAAGTGAAAAACTAAAGAATAATGTTTCACAAGTCTTCAATATCCAAAACAAAGCAAAAATAAAATGACAGATTTCTAAGCGATTGACATAAGATTTGCAACGTATACATACATAATTATATTAGTAAAAAATATATAAAGTGGCATTATGATAAGCAGCGTAGATGGTATTAAATTGAATTTACAACACATAAGAAAAAGCCACCACCACAACAGCCAGACAGTGCTGCTCAATACACTACTTAAGGACACCAACTATGAAGACTAAACAGACAATTTTCAAGTGTAATCCAAGAAAAAGTAAAGCAAAAATTTTCCTTGCAATGCAAGATAACACAGTTTAAATTGCAGTTTAAATCCTTGTAGTTTTTGGGAACATTGAAATAAGTACTTGTTAGGTTTTGACGAAGTTTATGAACATAATTTTTACTTTAGTTTGAGTTTAGTTAGCAAACATAAAAGAAAAACAAATCATTCATAGCAAATAACCACCTACTATTTCATGACTTCAGTTGAACAGGCCTTCAACAGGACTCACCTCCAATGTTTAAAAATGAGAAGTGTGATTAAAATTATATATGCTAGTACTGACAGTTTTGTAATTGCTAACATGATATGTGGCTAATTTCATTGTTCTAGTGTCATGTTGTGATTGATATCTTTGTGTAAATGTAATATACAAAAATTGCACTAGCAAAGTGACTTTGAAGTGCTACATATGTATATGAAATTTGCTTTTAATTTTAAAAAGTTCAATCTGTTTATATTTTTATGTTATATAAATTGTCAATTGAAATGTAGGTTCAAAATCTTAAGGTTACTCTTTTAGTTAGAAAATATAGTACTACTTTTCAGTAGAGCTTTATTTCTCTATGACTAATCAAATGTTTCAATTATAATCTATAGAACATTAAAAGTTGTATAATTAAGCACAGACACGTATATCAATCAAAATTGGCAGACTAGTAAAGATAACTTGCCTCACGGTTTTAAAGATACCCATTTATTCTATTAGAATGCTGATTTACATCTCTATATAACTGCCATCAAATTCCTTTAATGGCTTTGAATAACATGGGTGTTTACATACCTAAAGCTTTACACGATGATTTGGAATTGCTTCCTATCCATTCATTTTAGTACAAAACATACATTCATTTTAGTACAAAACATACCGTAAGCAAGACATTACGCAACTAACATGGAAACTATAGACCTTTTGAAAAAACTGTACATGACTTGACCAATCATAGATTGGTGGTTTTGGTTGTTTATACCTGTGCAAATGGTTGGTGAACATGTTCGTGATGGATAAATGGCATTCCAGGGCGCTGACAGGGATACTGAGATGAATGCAGATACATGGCTGATGATGAGTGTGCACCAACTTGACTAGGATTAAATGGTGGCATCATGGTCTCAGGATGTCCATATCCAATTCCAGCAGGTGTTGATTGTGCAGCCCATGGCCCAGGTATATGCTGCAGAGGAGGTCTTGGTTGGTGTTCAGCAGAAAGCTGGGGTCTATGAGAGGATCCAAGTTGTGGAAACTCAGTGTTGTAATTCAATACTGCCGTATACATTGGCTGTATTGCATATGATCCTCCATTGAACCCAAAACCAGGATCAAATCTTTGCATGTACCTGCTATACAAGTTACAAGTCCATCATTAGGCTGATTCATACATCAAATATAACTCAGTTTTTACCTTACATACAATCACAAGTTAAAATAACAAAGAAACTGACAAATTCCCTGGGACTTCAGCCTGCTGAAAAAGTTCATTACTATGACATGTGATAGACACAAACATATTGTCCTGGAGTTAGGAATGGCAAAATGGATTCAAGCCACTGGGTTGGCCTGTTATAACTTTTTGAATATCACTCATTGGTTAAACAAGGCAGGCTGAGTTGAATCACTCAACCCACTGACCCTTACTTATAACCCACCCCATCTAACCCACATGTAAATGCTTTGAGATGGGTTGGATTGGGCTAATCACTGACCCATTATTAATTCATTTTGAGTTGAGGTTTATTGGTGAATTGAGACTTATTGCATAAATGAACTATAGTATTCATGTTTCTAGTTTTGACCTTGTAATGTCATTGGTGATGTTTCAAGAATTAGGATGTTTTGATAGAATAATTAAGGGCTATGTTTGGATGGTTTATATTTTTTTCTATTATTAAATTTATATCTCTGAAACTTCGGTCTATAACCAAGCTGGATGGCTTTGTGTGATCCATATAGCCGACCTGGCCAGATGGGATAAGGCTTTCTTGTTATTTTTGTAGAAGGGTCACCCCAAGGGCCACACACTTATATAAGCCATTCTTTAAAAATTATAGTGAGATAATCCAGCTCACCCAAGGTTTGAATTTTCAACCTACTATCAACATGGGCTCAACCCGACCCAACCATTTTTGGCAGGTTAGGATAGAATGAGTTGGCCTGTTTTGAATCCCCCACCCGGAATACAATCAATAGTCAATAGTCACCACATTATTTCCAAATAACTGCAGAAATATTTCACATTCCTGCTATAATAATTTTAGTATCGAAATAATAACATAATCATTGAAATCATTCTAGGTTTGAAGAGCTCTTGCGAACAAACAGGGAAATCTGATTATTCTGTTGACCAAAGCCAATTATCAAATATTCGTTCAAACAAGAGAAGATACACCAAATTAAATATTCAATACAAAGGAGGTGCTAGCAAATATTAGTACACATAGGACTGTACATTTTCATGTGTGCCAATTACAAAATCAAAATGCCTTAGTTATCAATTATTAATTATTCATTATTCATTCATTGTGCAGAAATGATAAATTGACATCAGGTATCCTGTCTACACTCCATAACTACAAGATAAATGAAAGTGTGGTCTGAATATTAAGGAACATAAGGAAATTAATGATCACTTTGCAAGTCAAATTATTCATGCCATCAAACTCAAGCCATTTACTTTTTACAAAGAGGAACAAGACAACAAGGTCAACAAACATAGCAAACAAATGCGTGACAAACAAGGTAAAAGGCACAAATACCTATCATAGCTCCTGTCATAATCAGGATCTTTGCGGTCAACCTCACGGTCCCGAAATATAGCCACCCTATTATTTTGCCTGTACCTACCAACTGGCTCCTTCTCTGCCCTACTTCTAGCCCTATTGGTATTAGTTGAAGACTCAACCAGCCCCCTACCAGAATTGACATCAGATACCGAAGCTGATTTGTCTTCAACCCGAGGAACCCCCAATGATACATGCAATGAGTTATCCTGCGGTCTTGACTCACAGTCTGGCTTCCCAACTACAGGTCCACCATTACTGCTTGAACTAAAAATCCTAGCACGAGCCCTGTTATATTCCTCTTTTCTCTCTTCCACACTTTTCGAGTTACTATTCTTCACTGAGTTTGAATTTGCATTGCTAAGCATCTGTGTCCGCTTCTGTGGCCTCTGTTTGATTGCAACCTTCATGACAGCACTGTTTTCTGATGATAATTTCACTGGGATGTCGGCAAGGCGGATAACTGGAAGCTTATATTCAGAGGTTTTGCGAACAATAATTCTTGAGCCAGAACCATCTGGTAAACTATTATCCAGTAAAACCATTGACTGTAATGAGTAGTGCTGAGCCACCCGATGCGCAGCCAGCCTTAAATAGGATGTTGGAAGCTGCTTAAATTCAAGTTGCTGTTGAGTTGGATCACGAATAAAGTTTTCAACATCTTGCTCCATCCTCAAGACTGAGCATATCAAATTATAAGCCTTAATCAGTAGGGTGCAATATAACATTCTAAGAAAATAAAACTTATTAGATCCAAACAAATAATACATGCATAATAAAATAAAACCATTGGAAAAGTTGCAAGCAAGTGAATCACATGAGAACAATAGAACATTTAAGTGTAAAATTTTAAATTATAAATAAGCTACGTTTATGCATGCTCAATTTTGATGCTGGGGAGGGGGTCATTAATCTCCCCAGAAAATATATCTAGACAGTCCCTGAAAAATCTAAATCTGAAAGGAACAGGAAAAGGCCTCTGCACAAATCCAGGCAAACAAAACACATTCTCTTGCCATCGATAAATTAGATAGTTCAAACTCAAAATCAAGGTCAGGAAGCAGCTTGGTCGAGTTTTCATATGATTTGACTCCTCAAATGAGACATTCACTACAGAAGTGAGGAATAAGGAATTATATCTGCCGATGAGATGGGGGCCAGAGAACGAGAAGCACATTTCAATTAAGAATCTTTCACTTCTGAAACCCAAATCCCACTTGAAAGTGCAGAAACTATGCCGGAATTGTTTCTCTAACCAGACCGCACAAGCGCAAAATTAAACTGGCAGTGAGTAATTACAGCCCCAAAAAATTTAACAGTAATCAGAACCTAAATCAAATCCTTGATATACATACCAATTATAACACCCAAAAAAGAAAAATCTAAAGCTTCGGAGTCTATTATAATTCACGAAATATTAACAAAGTATAAATTTCTCTGAGAACGTTAAACAAACAAGAGCTTATAAACGCCTTCCCCGGACTAATTGAAGCTTGTAAAGGTAAACCTACTTGAGAGCCGTTCGCGAGGGTTCTGAATGGCTTCGCGAAGGAACTGATCGACCTGATTGACGACGTCATCGGAAACTTTGTCGCCACTGGACGAAGGGAAAGGAGGAGGTGGCGGCGGCGGCGGAACGTCATCATCGGAGAGACGTTGGTGAGGATGGTTGGAATCCTTGCTGGAAGAGAGCATGAGGTTCAAGCGGTTCATGGACTCATCCAAATCGGCGACCTCCCATGACTCAGGGGCTCCGAGATCCTCTGCAGAGCCCTCCATGGAGAAACTGCGAAGAGATGAAAGGGGTTTGTTGGGGTTAGGGAATCGAACCTGATTCTGAAACCGTGGAGTATGGCGTGTCGAGTTTCATCAGAAGATTCGGTTTAGGGTTAGGGTTGGGAATTTTGGAATTGGGGCTGAGTGAATGAGAAGGGGCAAAGGCCAAGCTAGATAGGGTTTGGTCTAGAGTTTGACGACGACGATAGATGGATGCACCCTCCTTCCTCCCACGTGTCCCTCTCTTCTAATACTGCGCTCATCTTTCTAAATTACTCATCATCACATAAATAAATAATAAATAAATAAATTACAAATTAAATTCTATCTACATTATTTTCTTCATCAACAAAATATTACACCATGATTTTTATTCATAAAAAATTTAAAATAATTTAAATATCATTTTGTTCAAAATAAATATGTTGTTCATATGAGAAAAGCTTTTATATTTGATCTATTTAAAAATATAAAATATTCATACAAAACTAAATTTAGTTATGTTATAAAAATTCAAAAAATAAATATTTAAAAAGTGAGAAGGAGTAAAAAAACATGAAAACTTCTGAGGAGAAAACAACTCTTTTACTTTATAAAAATTTAAACCATATTTAAGCCGGATTCATTTTGCAACTTTAAATACTTTATTTGATAAATAATATCAGTCAAGATGCTTAATTACTTACTCTTATAGGATCTTCCTTCTAATATTTTTAGTATATTTTTTTTTTTTTTGGAGATTTAAGTGATAATAATGTTTGATGACCAAGATGGAAAAAATAATAAAAATTAGAGACTTAAATGAAACTTTCAAATGTCAAAACATTAGTTAACTTTTCCTTAATTTAAAATACTAGTATGAAATGAAACATGATATACAGAAACTAAATTAAATATGTTTTTAAAAATACCAACATACGTTGTTTTCAAATTAATGTTTTTGACTTATATTGCATGAAATGAATAAAAGTTTTTTTTTTAAATTAATAAATATGTAAAATAAAAGACTTCTCATTCAAAGTTTAACCCATTAGTATAGTTTTCGCATGAATTTAGTATCTTTCTATTTCATGCTCATTTTTTTCAATCCCTTTTTTTTCTTTTGATTAATGTACTAAATTGGAAATTTGAGTAGGTATTAATGCAAGACATAGGACAGAAGTACTGGATCATTTAATGTCTAACCTTTTTTCATGAATTATTGAAATATTATCCTTCCCCCCAGCTTTTTATTAAATATATATATATATATATATATATATATATATATATATATATATATATATATATATATATATATATAAAAGTCCCTACTACTTCAGTTTCAGTTTTTTTCAAATATAAGTCTTATCCTCCCAAATTGAAGGTGAGAATATTTGGGGATTTTTTTAATAATATTTTTTATATAATTTTTTTTTCTTTTATTAATAATTAAAATTTGTTGAGTTTATTAGTGTCTAAATTTAAAAGGAGGTGAATTGAACTTCTAAAAATTTTCGCAAAAAACACTGAAATAAGAAATCCTAACAAAAGAAGAGATTGATTCAGAGTAAAACATATTTATTTTCTGATTCCAAATAGTGGTTTAAAGAAAATACAACAGATTGGTTTTAGAAACAACAAAGTTAATTTCTGACATAATAGTTTATAACACTAGCAGATTTAAATGAACAACAACAAAGATATTTGAAGTAGATCCTAATTCAGAAAAGCAACTTTCAAGTCTTTTGAGATCAATTTTAAAAGAATATGGATCCTGAACAAGATCTTTTAGTAGAGTCTTAATACTTGTATTACCCGGTCAAGAATTTACAGATTTAGTGACTTTTTAAGCAAAATAAAGACTTTATCAAAATCTTGAAGAACAGTGTATGATTTAGCCTAGCTAGAGTTAAAAAACATATTCAATTTCAAAACAACATATTCATTTTATTGCAGATTATCATATCTCAGATTTAATTGTGGAGATCAAGAAGAGGGAAACGCACACATGGTTTTTATACTAGTTCACTCGTCAAGAGCTACATCCAGTCACACCTTATACAAAGATGGATTTCACTAAGTCAAATAAATCTTTACAAACACTTCTTGGTTCTTGAACCCTCCAAGATCCAAGATTACAAGCTGAAAAACTCTATTTCAGCTACATACACACTTCAAGAAACCCTGTCAAGAAGTCTAATTACACACACCTTAACAGGAGAAAAGTATAGGAAGGAAAACACATTAATTGTAGATACAAGAGTTCAAAAAACAGGACTCTCCAGTTGCAGACTTATGACAGAACCTTGAATATTTTAACCAACGGCACCAACACAAGAGCACTTGAAATCTTTGAGAAAAACTTTCAAAAACAGAAATACACTCTAAATCTCAATGAGAGCACTTGAAAATTGTATGCAAATCGTAATTGCAAGGTATGTTTTGACCTGAAATCAACCTTTCTTTTTATAGGCTTCAAATCAAAATTGATTTTCAAAAAATAGTTGAGTACAGTTATGAAAATAATAGATTGAAGTTCAAAAGAACATATTGATTTTTGAAAATACTCTTGGTGGTAACATAACTACTTTTCAAATCAGTTCATAACGGTAACTTTGTGAAAAACTGAATGAAGTGACAAAACAAAATTCTGGGAAAGCTTAACAGTTTGTATCAGTAGAAAAAGAATCAATTATTTTGTCAAACAACAGATTGATTTTTGTGCAATAAACCAGTTTTTGAAAAAAACTTGAAACAAATTTTGAAAATACTTTGTAAGAACCCCTTGTGCTTAAGCTCATCACTATGGTTATTAGATATAAGGTAGATCACAATGCAAAAGGCTTATTTAAACAACCTCACCTAACACGGACCATAAAATACAATGTATAATTGCCTTCAAAAAGATTTTCTTTATCCAAGTTGAGAAGAGTCTTCATCTATCTTCAACAATCTCCCCCTGTTTGATGGAGAAAAATCCCTATTGCTTTGTAGGAAGACTCATGGCCAAGTCAGTAGCTTCTGCAACTTTGATAAACACATACCAGAGCTTATACAAAAATCAACACCTTAAAAAAATAGAATAGAACCAGAACAAAACTTGCATACAATACTTGCATACTATACCTAACAATACCTGCCTGCATGAGCTTCTTCTCCCCCTTTGTTTTCATCAAACAGGGTTGGTTCACACAATAAGAGAAAGGAAAACAAGCAATAACCATACATGCATAATAGTTCAGAGAGAGTTTGTAAAGTGCTAGAGCACATTACAGTCCATAACTAAAAAGCAGTGCGAGATAAAAAATTATGTTTGAATAGACACACATTATGAAGCATATAGAGGAGAAATCACTTATCCTTGTAGTATAGTTCTGAAAGCTATTCTTTGAACACCTTCAAGTTGATAATCTAGGTGTTGAAACCTAGCCTAAGTCATTTCAAAGTAAGTCCTCTAGTTAGTAGAGAGAGTATCCATGCGATGAAGGACTTGTCTTTCAAAGCTGGATAATGGTTCACCACGATACTCAGGTTTATGGTATGCAACCAAAGCATTCATATTGTTTGTAGCAACATCCTCCTCGTGCATAGATGGGGTTGGTGAATGCATTCTATGAGGTGATGAGTTATACATCTCATAACAGGATGCCTCTGCAGCTTTCACTGTCTCATCTTTTACATGTGGAGCATTATCATCTTCATCTTCATGACCTCAGTTTGATGCTCCATGTTCCATTCTTGGAGTAGCATTTCTTCTGTATACCCACGTGTTTTCCTCCTTTTGAAAACCCATCTTGCTAAGAGTTGCATTGTCTATTTCACTCACAGCTTTGATACTCTCATTTCTCTCATAAGTGGTGTCAACCTCAAAACAATTAATTAGTTTCGAGACAAAAATAGCATATGGAAATTTATAATCAGTGAGCCTTCTGGATTTTAGCATGTGTTCTACCATGATGCAGACCCAGTTAATTTTAATTTTGTTCATTATACATTAAAGCAGAATTAAATCTTCTTCATGAAGAATAGCATGGCTACTACCTCGAGGTGTGAGTTTCCATGCAATGACATAGGCCATAATGCATGGAGTTAAGTTCAGATTACTTGCATGAAACCTATTCATAGGTTGAGCTACATGCCTTACACAACTCCCGTAAAGTTGGATCTTGTTAAATTCCTGAATCCCAGTTGTGTTTCCTTTGCCCACTTTCAGTCCAGAGTATTTAATCCCAATAATGTTATTCCATACTTCATTTGTAATTGTCAGCTTAACTCCCTTCACATACGAGACAAGATTTCTTCCATCAAGAGTAAGGTTAGTATAGAAAACCTTTATCAAATCTAGATATATACTTCCATTCATTTCCAAAAAATGCTTCAGCCTCTAATGCTTGAGAACAACTCTTGGTTCTTCCAAATTTTCATTTTTCAGCCAGGAAAACTCTAACACTTTTGGCACATTAATTTGCTTTCTACTCATTTTGTGCATAAAGGTTGACATAACTTCAACATCTCTAGCAAACTAGCTTTAAAGTACACCTTGACTACTGTTGTGTTGTTCTCGGGATCTTCTCTTTTTGTGTGAGAAGGATGCCATTTTTGGGTGCTACTTTAACTACATACAATGGTGAAGGAAGAAAAGGAGCTCGAGACTGTGTTAGAAAAGAAAAGTAACTGAAATACAGAATGCAGTGCAAACAAAGTCAAAATACAAAGAAGGAGATAACCTGGATAGTTTAGAGAGAAATGTAGACAAGTGCAATGCTATGAAAAAAAAATGTTCTGACACATGTTTATATAACAAAAGACAGGTTCAAGAAATGGAGTGTGGGGTTAGAGAAAAAATCACGAAAACAAATGTTGTACAGATTTGATTCTTTGATGTACAACAGGGTTCAATTTGGATTGCGACAAGAAACCTGTTTTTCAATTTTAAAACCATGACCCAATCAATGCATCAATTCAGTTAAGATTTCCTAGACAATGTAGTCATCAACCTGCTGGTCAATAACCACCTTTTAAAGCAGTCAATGGTCAAAAGAAAAGAATTTGTTTCTCTTTCCTAATCATACAAGTGATCCTGAACTAGAAAAAAACATGTTAAAAAGAGAAACAATAGGTTATTATTTTACTGCAGAGAATAATTCATACTTATTATGCCTAATTCGTTTCGCAAAAAATTAAACCTATCTTTAGCAAGAGGTTTTGTAAACAGATCAGCTAGTTGAAATTCAGTTCCAATGAATTTAATTTCACAATTTCCATTAGCAATATGTTCTCGTAGAAAATGGTGTCTTATCTCAATATGCTTAGTTCTAGAATGCATAACAAAATTTTTTGTCAAGTTAATAGCACTAATGTTATCACACAAGAGAGGTATTCTATTTTAACACAGTACCAAAATCACTTAGCTATTGTTTTAACCATAGAGTTTGAGCACAACAGCTTCCAATTGCAATATATTCTGCCTCTATTGTGCAGAGAGCAACACATGTTTGTTTTTTTGTAGTGCCAAGAGATTGAGCTTGACCCAAGCATATGGCAGGTTCCACTTGTGCTTTTCCTATCAATTTTTCAACCTATAAAATCTAAATAAAAAAAGCCAGTTAAATTTAATGATACATTACATGGATACCATAGGCTAACTTCTTTGGTTCCTTGTAAGTATTTCATAATCCTTTTAGCAGCATTGAAATGTGATTCATTTGGAGCATATTGGAACCTGGCACACATCACACAACAAACATGATATCAGGTCTACTAGCTGTTAGATATAATAAAGAACCAATTAAACCTATGTATTTGGTTTGATTAACAGGCTCTCCAACAGGGTAGTGATCGAGGTGACAACTTGTAGAAATGGGTGTGTTGATTGCCTTGCACTGATCCATCTCAAACTTTCTTAGCAGATCCTTGTAATATTTAGCTTGATTATAAAGATTCCATCTTTCAACTGCTTGGCTTGAAGACCAAGGAAGTAACTTAGCTCCCCCATCATAGACATTTCATATTCACTTTTCATAACCTCTACAAATGCTTCACACAAACCTTCATTTGTGGAACCGAAAATGATAGCATCCACATATACCTAAATAAGTATAATGTCTTCACCCTTTTTCTTGATGAACAATGTCATGTTAGATGTTCCACGATTATAGCCCTGAGACAGTAGAAAATCATTCAATCTTTCATACCATTGCCTAGGAGCTTGTTTAAGTCCATAGAGAGCCTTTTTGAGCTTGAATACATGATCACGAAACTTATGATCCTCAAAACTAGGGGGTTGTGAAACAAAGACCTCTTCATTTATGTAACCATTTAGAAAGGCACTCTTGAAATCCATTTAAAATAATTTGAATCCTTTTATGCAGGAAAAAGCTAGAAGAAATCTAACAGTTTCATCATATTCAATTCCCTCTTCCTGATTGTAACCCTTGGCCACCAGCCTTGCTTTTTTCCTTGTGATTATGCCATGCTAATCCATCTTATTTTTGTATATCCACTTAGGCCCTGTGATATTCATATTGGATTTTTTTGAACTAGACACCATACCTCATTCCTTGTAACCTAATTCCACTCTTCTTGCGTAGCTAAGATTCAGTTGTTGTCTTGTAGAGCTTCATTTAGATTTTTAGGCTCCACTTGTGAAACAAATGCCATTGTTTCACATAAATTATTCAGAGATTTTCTGGTTGAGACTCCTTTTTCAATGTTGCCAATCACATTCTCAAGTGTTAAGTCTCTAGGAGTTTTCCACTCTTTAGGCAAATCTGCAGAGGAAACAGATTCTTTGACAACACATGAATCAATTATATCTAAATCAATCAATTTATTCTTTTGAAGTACAGTTCTTAAATCATCTACTTCAAGTTCATCCACAATAGTTTTAGGCAGGTAATTATCAGATTCATCAAACACCACATGCATAGATTCTTCTATTGTAAGCAATCTCTTGCTATATACCCTATATGCATGCCCATTAATAGCGTATCCAATATGTATCCCTTCATCAGATTTAGGATCAAATTTACCTAGATTATCTTTCTCATTATTCAGAATAAAATATTTGCACCCAAAAACTCTAAGATGACTTATGTTAGGCTTTCTTCCTTTATAGAGTTCATAAGGAGTTTTCTTAAGAATTGGCCTAATCAAGGTTCTGTTAAGAACATATGAAGTAGTGTATACTACATCTACCTAGAAATATTTTGGTAGATTAGATTCATTTAACATGGTCCTAGCAATCTCCTCAAGTGATCTATTTTTCCTTTCAACTACACCATTTTGTTTAGGAGTCCTAGGGGCTGAATAACTATGTGTGATCTTATGTTTTTCACAAAATCTATCAAATCTAGCATTTTGAAATTCTCCCCCATGATCACTACAAATTGATTTTACGCTACAACGATTTTCATTCTGCAATACTTTAGCCAATCTCTTGAAAGCATCATAAGCATCATTCTTAAAAACAAGAAAGAGATTCCAGGTATATCTTGAGAAATTATCCACAATACCAAAGCATAATAGTTTACAGCTAGACTAGCATTTCTAGAGGGCTTAAATAGATCCATATGTAAAACATCCAAAGGTTTATTTGAAGAAATTATATTCTTTGATTTAAAGGAGCTTCTTGTTTGCTTACCCTTCATACAATCTGTTATCTTGGAACTTTATATTTGGTAAGCCAAAAAATAGTTCTTTGATTTCAATTTGTTTAAATGTTTTGTATGAATGTAGGCTAACCTCATATGCCATAGCCATGACTCATCATCCTTTGATAAAAGACATTCATTTTCAGAATAGTTATGCATGATATCTAGGAGATAGATATTGTTTACCCTTTTACCCATCAATAGCACCTTACCAGAAGTTTCATTTGAAATTGTGCATATGTTGGTTTCAAAATTAACTGTGTAACCTTTGTCATATAATTGGTTGATGCTTAGAAGACTATGTTTTAGTCCTTCTACATACAAGAGATTCTCTATTATTGTTGAGTCTTTAGTTCCAACATTTCCTCTTCCAAGAATCCTTCCACGGTTATTGTCCCCATATGTGACATGCCCTTCTGCTTTAAGCTTTAAACCTGTAAACTGAGTAAGATCACCTGTCATATGTTTGGAACACCCACTGTCCAAGAAGTACCATTGGTTTTTCTTGCTGTTTTTCTGCAAAACAAAGATTCACACATATGGTTTTTTAGTATAGGGTCCAGTAGGATTAATACCTTTCCTTAACAAGCCATTTGGCCAATCCTTTAGGAACAAGGTACTTCCTAACCTTACACGTTCTAGAGGTGTGTCCAATTTTCATACAGTAAAAGTAAGAAATAGTATGCATTGTTTTAAAACTGTTAAAAGAAGAAAAACTTGTTTTTGCAGGAACAAAAAACTTGACAACTTTTTAACATTATTCTTTCTTCTTGGATTGTATCCTATTCCATTCTTATTCAAAACTGTATTTTGTGATCCTTAGAAAGATTCAAGATCCTCCCTTCCCTTAGTGAAATTGGACAGGGTTTTTAACAAATATTCAACCTTCTTTTCCAGATTCTTACATTTCCATAGGTTTTTATAGATGCATGCAAACATGTTAATTCAAGGCTAACCAGCTCAGTTTTAGCTTCAAACAATTCTTTTTCCAGTGACTTAACTTTTGGTTCAAGAATGTTATTAGCACTTCTCAGTTTATTGCATATGACAGCCAACCTATTTGCTTCATCATGGGTTTCTTTAAAAACAATTAACAACTGATCATGACTTTTTGAATCAGTTGAGTAATCACTAACCGAATCACACTTGGACTCTTCATTGTTCACCATGAAGCACATATTTGATTCTTCAATCACAGTTGATGAATCATTTGATGAGGATACTTCATTGTCCTCCCGGGAGATATACGCCCTTTTTCCTCTGTTTCTCTCAACCTTCTTGTTGGCCTGTTTATCTTTATTTTGATTGTTTGGACAATCAACTTTTATGTAACTTGGTTTCCCACAACCAAAGCAAGTGTAATTAGATGAATTTGACTCATTAGGTTTAGAGTACCTTTTCTTTGGTTGAGTTCTTTCCGGGTTTTTCTTCTTCAGGAATCTGCTAAATTTCCCAATGAGAAGACTCAAGGTTTCATCTTGTCCAGTGTTCTCTTCTTCTTCACTTGTATCATTCTGCAAACTGGACTTTAATGCAATACCTTTGGTTTTCCTTTCCACTGATTCTTGTTCCTTCAATCTATTAAGTTCTAACTCATGCTCTCTAAGTTTCTCAAACAGTGCAGCAGTGGAGAGCTTTGATAAATCTCTGGATTTAGAGTTGCAATTACCTTAGGCTGCCAACTTCTATCTAGACATTTCAGAATCTTGATGTTCAATTCTTCTTTATCAAACACCTTTCAAAGACCTGTGAGATGGTTTACAATGTGTGTAAATCGTTTTTGCACATCTACAATGTTCTCTTCTAGCTGCATCATGAAGAGCTCATATTCTTGAATGGGTGCATGCTTTCTTAACCTTTTCACATCATTTGTGCCTTCATAGGTTACTTCTAGTATTTCCCACATTCCTTTAGCAGAGTTGCACTAGGACACCCTAAAGAATTCGTCCATGTTCATGGCAGAGGTGATAATGTTTTTGGCTAGAGAATCATATTGTGCCTTCTTCTTTACACTGTCACTCCATTCAGACCATGATTTTTTCATAGTTTCATCTTTGACAAACTGCACAGGCACAAAAGGTCCATTTACCACTACATCCCAAATTTCCATGTCAATGGATTCCATAAAAATTTTCATCCTAATTTTCCAAAATGCATAATTCAATCCACCAAACATAGGTGGTCTATTAATAAACGCACCCTCAGAAAAAGCCAATTTAAACTCAGACATATTGAACAAAAACTTGAGTAAGGTACAAGTCCTAACTCTTAATTTAATACCATTTGTTGGATTTATTAGTGTCTAAGTTCAAGAGAGGGGGTGAATTGGACTTATAAAAATTTCTGCAAAGATCACTGATATAAGAAATCCTAACAAAAAGAACAAAATGATTCAGAGTAAAACAGATTTATTTTCTTATTCCAGATAGTAGTTTAAAAAAATATACAACAAATTGGTTTTAGAAACAACAAAGTTAATTTCTGACTTAACACTTCTGAACACTAGTAGATTTAAATGAACAACAACAGAGATATTTGAAGTAGATCCTAATTCAAAAAAGCAACTTTCAAGTCTTTTGAGATCAGTTTTAAAAGAATATGGATCCTGAACAAGATCTTTTAGTAGAGTCTTAATACTTGTATTACTCGGTCAAGAATTTACAGATTTAGTGACTTTTTAAGCAAAATAAAGACTTTATCAGAATCTTGAAGAATAGTGTATGATTCAGCCTAGCTACAGTTAAAAAAACATATTCAATTTCAAAATAACATATTCATTTTATTGTAGATTATCAGATTTCATATTTAATTGTAGAGATCAAGAAGAGGGAAAAGAACAAACGATTTTTATACTAGTTCACTCATCAAGAGCTATGTCCAATCTCACCTTATACAAAGATGAATTTAACTAAGCCAAAGAAATCTTTACAAACACTTTTTGATTCTTGAACCCTCCAAGATCCAAGATTACAAGCTGAAAAACTCTATTTCAGCCACATACACACTTCAAGAAACCCTATCAAGAAGTCCAATTACTAACACCTTTACGAGAGAAAAGTATAGGAAGGAAAACACCTAAATTGCATATACAAGAGTTCAAAGAACAGGACCCTCCAGCTACAGACTTATGACAGAACCTTGAATATTTTAACCAAAGGCACTAACACAAGAGCACTTGAAATCTTTGAGAAAAACTTTCATAAACAAAAACACACTCTAAATCTCAATGAAAGCACTTGAAAACTATATGCAAATCGTAATTGCAAGGTATGTTTTGACCTGAAATCAACCTTTCCATTTATAGGCTTCAAATCAAAATTGATTTTCAAAAAACAGTTAAGTAATGTTATGAAAATAATAGATTGAGGTTCAAAAGAACAAATTGATTTTTGAAAATACTCTTGGTCGTAACATAACCACTTTTCAAATCAGTTCATAATGATAACTTTGTGAAAAACTGAATGGGGTGACAAAATAGAATTTTGAGAAAGCTTAACAGTTTGTATCTATACAATAAGAATCAATTGTTTTATCAAACAACATATTGATTTTTGTGCAGTAAACTAGTTTTTGAAAAGAACTTAAAAAAAATTTTGAAAATACTTTGTAAAAAAGCCTTGTGCTTAAGCTCATCAATATGGTTATTAGATATAAGGTAGATCACAATGCAAAAAACTTATTTAAAAAACCTCACCTAACACGGACCATAAAATACAATGTACATTTGCCTTCAAAAAGATTTTCTTCATCAAACACATTCTTTATCAAGTTGAGAAGATTCTTCATCTATCTTCAACAAAACTCACATTTACATGATAGTTTTTTAAAGTTATTAATTATCATTCATTTAAGTTTTAGATTTATTTGATAATTACGGCTCTATTCATATAATTTTAAAATTTATTAATTAATATGTGAAGTTTAAGACTTATCTAGATAACTAAAATTTTCATAATAATTTAAATTTTTTTTTGATAATAATGTTAGTCTCAGATTTACTTGATAATTAAAATTTTGATTCACTTAATGATTTTGAAATTTTTTTATTATCATATTGAGTTTATTTACATAATTTTTTAAAATTTATTTATGATCATGTTTAAGTTTTGTATTTTCTTTAACAATTAACATTTTTATTCACATAATCACTTTAAAAATTATTAATTATCATGATAAGTTTCAAGTTTACTTGATAATTAAAATTTCATTCACATAATAATCTAAAAAATTATTAATTATAATGCTATTTAGGTAAGTCTTAGACTTCACAATAATTAATAACTTTTATAATTATATGAATAAAATCATAATTACCAAATAAATTTTATTATAAAAAAATATAAAACTTAAAAAAAGATAATTAATAACTTTTAAAAATTATCATGTAAATGTGAGATTTAATTACCAACAAAAGAGAAAAAAAAAATATTATATAAAAGTTTTTACTAAAAAAAGTTACTCCAATATTCACACCCTAGCTGCTTACTTCAAGGTGTAAGTAGTTTGGGACAAAGGTATGCCACAACTATTGTCCAATGCCAATGCAAAGGTTTTATTATGTCTTTGCGTAACAACCGCCTTCTTAATTGGAATCACTTTGTTCTCTTTCAAAAAAACCCACCTTTTTCATGTAGCCAGTTTTAATTTGTGGTAAAGTGAAGATTAATATCAAGAAAGGTGTGTGTGTATTGTTGGCAGTGGTGTCAAGGCATTGCATACAAAAAAAAGTTTTCCTTTTTTCATGTAGTCAGATCTAATTCGTGATAGAGTAAAGATTTTTATAAAGAAAAGTGTGTGGGTACTCTTGGCGATGCTGTCAAGACATTGCACACAACAAAAGTTGTCAATTTTTTTATTTAGGCATTTCTAATTTATGGTAACGTCAATAATTTTATAAAGAAATGTGTGCGCATGCTGCTGATGGTGGTGTCAAGGCAATGCACACAACAAAAGTTGTCACCTTCTTTATGTAACGTGATATAATTTTTCATAAAGTTAATATTTTCATAATGAAACGTGTGCGAGTACTACTGGCGATGGTGTTGCAGGTGTCGAATGTACTTGATAATTAAAATATTGATCTACTTAATGATTTTGAAAATTATTGATTATCATATTGAGTATATTTACATAATTTTTTAAAAGTTATTTATTATCATGTTTAAGTTTTGTACTTTTTCTAATAATTAACATTTTTCTGCACGTAATCATTCTAAAAATTATTAGTTATCATGATAATTTTCAAATTTCTTGATAATTAAAATTCAATTCACATAAAAATCTAAAAAACTGTTAATTATAATGTTAGTTCTCATACTTACTTTATAATTAAAATTGCCAAAATAATATTGTTCTTCGATGAAAACTTTCTTCTTGAAAATTCTATTGCACACAAAAAGTTGTCATCTTTTCAATGTATCTAGTTCTAATTTGTGGTAAAGTCAAGATTTTAATCAAAATTTGTGGTAAAGTCAAGATTTTTATCAAGAAACATGTGCGGGTGTTGTTGATGGTGGTGTCAAGGCATTGCATACAATATAAGTTGCCCTTTTACTAATAGCCAAATCTAATTTATGGTAAATTCAAGAATTTTACCAAGAAATGTGTGCAGGTGCTGTTGGCGGTGGTGTTAAGACATTGCATACAATAAAAGTTGACCCTTTTTCGTGTAGCCAGATCTAATTTGTGGTAAAGTCAAGATTTTTATAAAGAAACGTGTGTGGGGGCTTCTGGCGGTGGTGTCAAGGTGTTGCACACAACAAAAGTTGTCAATATTTTTATGTAGACAGATATAATTTGTGAAAAAGTAAAGATTTTTACAAAGAAATGTGTGCACGTGTTTCTATCAATGGTGTCAAGGCATTGCACACAAAAAAAGTTGTAACCTTTTTTATGTAGCCAGATCAAATTTGTGGTGAACTCAAAATTTTTATAAAGAGACGTGTTTGGGAGTTCCTGACGGTGGTGTCAAGGCATTGCACAAAACAAAATTTGTCACTATTTTATGTAGACAGATCTAATTTATTGTAAAGTAAAGATTTTTACAAAGAAACGTGTGCACATGTTGTTGGCGGTTGTGTCAAGGCAATGCACACAACAAAAGTTGCCACAATTTTTTATGTAACCAAATATAATTTGTGGTAAAGTTATGATGTTTATAATGAAATGTGTGTGGTGCTACTGGCGGTGGAGCTATAGGGTTAAGGGTGTCTTTTCTTGTTGTTTTGTGGAACTTCAAGAATGGTGAAGGGTGGTGTCGGTTTCTTGATACTTTGGGGTTGTTTGAAAGAGAATGAAGTGATTCCAATTAAGAAGGCGGTTATTACACAAAGACATAATAAAACCTTTGCTCTGGCATTGGGCAATAGTTGTGACATACCTTTGTCCCAAACTACTTACACCTTGAAGTAAGCAGCTAGGGTGTGAATATTGGGGTAACTTTTTTTAGTAAAAACTTTTATATAATATATTTTTTCTCTTTTATTGGTAATTAAATCTCACATTTACATGATAATTTTTAAAAGTTATTAATTATCCTTTTTTAAGTTTTAGATTTTTTTTATAATAAAATTTATTTGGTAATTACTATTTTATTCATATAATTATAAAAGTTATTAATTATTGTGAAGTCTAAGACTTAGTTATTAGTTATGCTGACAAATCTAATTTGTTGTAAAGTCAACATTTTTATAAAGAAATGTCTGTGAGTGTTATTGGCGGTGGTGTCAAAGCATTGTACACAACAAAAGTTGCCACTTTTTTGTATAGCCAGATCTAATTTGTGGTAAACTAGAGATTCTTACAAAGAAACGTGTGCACATGTTGCTGGAGGTGGTGTCAAGACATTGCATACAACAAAAGTTGCCACGTTTTTTATATAGCCAGATCTAATATGTGGTGAAGTCAAGATTTTTATAAAGAAACATGTGCGAGTGCTGTTGACGGTGGTCCTGTAGGGTCATGGGTGTCTTTTTGTGGAATTTCTAGAATGACGGATGCCTCTACCATTCTTAATACCATGGTGTTGTTTGAAAAAGAACGAAGTGGTTCCAATTAAGAAGGGGATTGTTACGCAAGGACATAGAAAAACTTTTGCTGAGGACTTGGACAATACTGGTGGCATCCCTTTTTCCTAACTACCTATACCTTGAAGTAAGCAACTGAGATTCCAATATTGGGGTGACTTTTTTAAAAAGACTTTTATATAATATGTTTTTCTATTTTATTGGTAATCAAAACTCACATTTACATGATAATTTTTAAAATTTATTAATCATCACTTTTTAAGTTTTAGATTTATTAGATAATTAAATTTATTTGATAATTACGGTTTTATTCATATAATTTTAAAAATTATTAAGTATTATGTGAAGCCTAACACTTACCTAGATAACTAAAATTTTTATAATAATTTTTAAAAAATATTGATAACAAAATGTTAGTCTCGGATTCGCTTGTTAATTAAAATTTTGATCTACTTAATAATGTTGAAAATTATTGATTATCATATTGTGTTTATATACATAATTTTTTAAAAGTTATTTATGATTATGCTTAAGTTTTGTACTTTTTCTAATAATTAACAATTTTATTCACATAATCATTTTAAAAATTATTAGTTATCATGATAAGTATCAAATTTACTTCATAGTTAAAATTTCATTCACATAATAATCTAAAAAATTATTAATTATACTGTTATTTCTCATACTTACTTTATAATTAGTATTGTCAATATAAAATTGTTCTTCAATAAAAACTTTTTTTTTTAAATTCTATTGCACAGAAAACAAGGTTCCACCCTTTTTATTTAGTCAATTCTAATTTATGTTAAATTCAAGATTTTTATCAAAATTTGTGACAAAGTTAAGATTTTTATCAAAAAACGTGTGTGGATGCTGTTGGCGGTGGTGTCAAGGCACTGCGTACAAAAAAGTAGCCAATGTTTCATGTAGATAGATCTAATTTGTGGTAAAGTCAAGATTTTTATCAAAATTTGTGGTAAAGTCAAGATATGTATGAAAAGACGTGTGCACGTACTGTTGGCGCGGTGGTGTCAAGGCAGTGCATACAAAAAAAAGTTACCCCTTTTTCATGTAGTCAAATTTAATGTATGGTAAAGCCAAGATTTTTATAAAGAAATGTGTGTGAGTGCTGCTAGCGGTGGTGTGAAGCCATTGTACATAACAAAAGTTGTCACTTTTTATGTAGCTAGATCTAATTTGTGGTAAAGTCAAAATTTTTACAAAGAAACGTGTGCACGTGTTGCTAGCGATGGTGTCAAGCATTGCACACAACAAAAGTTGCCACCTTTTTATGTAGATAGATCTAATTTATGGTAAAGTCAAGATTTTTATAAAGAAAAGTGTGCGAGTGTTGCTGACGATGGTGTTATGGGGTCAAGGGTGTCTTTTCTAGGAGTTATGTGGAACTTCAATAATGGCAGAGACCTCTACGGATTTCTGAATACCTTGGGGTTGTTTGAAAGAGAATGAAGTTGTTCCAATTAAGAAGGTGGTTGTTGCGCAAGGGCATAAGGAAACCTGTGCTTAGGCCTTGAGCAATACTTATGACATTCCTTTGTCCCAAACTACCTACACCTTGAAGTAAGCAACTAGGGTGTAAATATTTAGGTTATTTTTTTTAATAACAACTTTTATATAATTTTTTTCTCTCTTTTATTGTTAATTAAAACTCACATTTCCATGATAGTTTTTAAAAGTTATTAATTATATTTTTTAAGTCTTAGATTTATTTGATAGTTAAATTTATTTGATATTTATGGTTTTATTCATATAGTTTTTAACTTTAGTGTATCATGTGAAGTCTAACACTTACTTAGACAACTAAAATTTTCATAATAATTTTTAAAAATTATTGATAACAATGTTAGACTCGGATCCACTAGATGATTAAAAATTTGATCAACTTAATGATTTTGAAAATGATTGATTATCATATTGAGTTTATTTACATAATTTTTTAAAAGTTATTTATGATCATGTTTAAGTTTTGTACTTTTTCTAATAATTAACATTTTTATTCAAATAATCATTTTAAAAATTATTAGTTACCATGATAAGTATCAAATTTACTTGATAATTAAAATTTCATTCACATAATAATCTAAAAAATTATTAATTATAATGCTATTTCTCGAACTTATGATATAATTAAAATTTTCAATATAAAATTGTTCTTCAATGAAAACTTTCTTCTTGGAAATTCTATTCCACACAAAAAAAAAATGCAACATCTTTCATGTAGCCAATTCTAATTTGTGGTAGAGTCAACATTTTAATCAAAATTTGTCGTAAAATCAAGATTTTTATCAAGACATGTGTGCGTGTGTTGTTGGCGGTGGTGGTCAAGGCATTGGATACAAATTACTTACCCCTTTTTCATGTAGTTTGATTTAAATTGTGCTAAATTCAAGATTTTTATAAAGAAACGTGTGCGAGTCATGGTGGCAGTGGTGTTAAGGTCTTGTACACAACAAAAGTTGTCACTTTTTTTTTGTGTAGCCAAATCTAATTTGTGGTAAAGTCAAGATTTTACAAAGAAACATGTGCACGTGTTGCTGGCGGTGGTGTCAAGGCATTGCACACAACAAGAGTTGTCACCTTTTTTATGTAGCCAAATCTAATTTGTTGTAAAGTCAAGATTTTTATAAAGATATGTGTGCGAGTGTTGATGGCAGTGGTTCTGCAGGGTCATGGTTTCTTTTCTTGGAGTTTTGTGAAACTTCAAGAATTGCGGAGGCCTCTGCTAGTTTCTTGATACCTTCGGGTTGTTTGAAAGAGAACGAAGTGGTTGAAATTAAGAAGGTTGTTGCTTCGCAAGACTATAGGAAAACTTTTGCTCAGGCCATGAGCAATACTTGTGACATCCCTTTGTCTTAACTACTGATAAGTTCCTAATTTTTGTAATATTTCATATTAAAATATAGGCACTTATGATGATTAATTCTAATTTACATATAAAATAATCCATAATTTATGAATTTATACCTTTTTACATTTTTTATGATTTTTAATTGAATAAGAACATTTTATTCCCAAATTTAGTGTTAATTGCATGTTTCTAGGGAAGAATGGAGATTTGGACTAAAGAAGAATGATATAAGCTAAAAGGAGAAAGTTGAAAGGCCCATAATGCACAAAAGAGAGAAAAAAGTCCAATTCAGCAGTGAGAATGCGTTAAATTAATTGGGCTATTTTTATGGTTTTGTCATTAAGCCCATGAGCACAACGCAGGAAGTCACATAACCCTAGCAAATAGGTTAAATAGCGGGCTAGAGGCACAACCCTAGTGTGCCAGATTGAGAGGAAAACACCATTGAATGAATTGTAACCAATTAGGAGAATGGAAGGTGCTAGAAGTATGCGTGGCTAATTCTATCCTTTGAGATTGAGAGTAATCTGTTTGAACTCTTATGTATTGGGGTGATATTTAAATATTTAATATTTTGTTCTTGATTGATTATTGGTATTGTTGTTTTGCTTCTAAATAGTTGTGACAATTTGAGAATCTTAAATTTGACCGAGAGATATTTTTAGGGTTCTGACCTAAACAACAATATTTAACATATTTGAGTGCTAGAGATAGACTTAAAATTTTAATTGTCATTAACGTCTTAGTGTGATTCTTTGTTTTTATAAGTATGCGAGAGATCGATATTTAGGAAACATTCTTAAGAATTTTATATCCGAGAGATTGATATAAATGAATTTTCTGTGGGCATCAATTTCAATCCAAGAATTTAATATTAACATGCTAATCAAAATACATGAGAGTGAGAAAGATGAAACATAATTCCTATTATTGCAACTTGAAGCAACCAATTCTTTGTTTGTGTTCTTATGGATCATTGACAACCCATTCAATTTCAACACACTTTTTATTATTCTGTCTTTATATTTAATGAATTTTGTACTTGATAATTTCAACTGCTCCTTGTGGGATCGATATCCGTCCTTAGGGACAATTATTAATTCTAACAATGCGATTCACTTTTAGTAGAAAGTCATGAACTACCTACACCTTGAAGTAAGCAACTGGAGTTTGAATAGTGGGGTGATTTTTTTTATAACAACTTTAATATAATATTTATTTCTCTTTTATTGGTATTTAAAACTCACATTTACATGATAGGTTTTAAAAGTTATTAATTATAGTTTTTAAGCTTTAGACTTTTTTGATAATTACGATTTTATTCATATAATTTTAAAAATTATTAATTATTAGGTAAAGTCTAAGACTTACCAAGATAACTAAAATTTTCATAATAATTTTAAAAAATATTGATAATAATGTTAGTCTCTGATTCATTTATAATTAAAATTTTGATTCACTTAATAATTTTGAAAATTATTGATTATCATATTGAGTTTATTTACATAATTTTTAAAAAATTATTTATTATCATGTTAAGTGTTGTACTTTTTCTAATAATTAAAATTTTTATTCACATAATCATTTTATAAAATATTAGTTATCATCAAAATTTTCAAATTTACTTGATAATTAAAATGTCATTCACATAATAATCTAAAAAATTACTAATTATAATGTTAGCTCTCATACTTACTTTATAATTAAAATTGTCAATATATAATTGTTCTCCAATGAAAACTTTCTTCTTTGAAATTCTATTACACAAAAAAAAAAGTTGTCACCTCTTTCATATAGCCAGTTCTAATTTGTGGTATTTTTATCAAAATTTATGGTATAGTCAAGATTTTTATCAAGAAAAGTGTGTGGGTGTTGTTGGCGGTGGTCTTAAGGCATTGGAGACCGTAAAAATTCACCCTATTTCATGTAGCCAGATCTAATTTGTAGTAAAGTTATAATTTTTATAAAGAAATGTGTGCGGGTACTACTGGCGATGTGTCAAGGCATTGCACACAATAAAAGTTGTCACTTTTTCTATGTAGCCAGATCTAATTTGTGGTAAAGTCAAGATTTTTATAAAGAAACATGTGCAAATGTTGTTGACGGTGGTTTCAAGGCATTGCACACGACAAAAGTTGTAACCTTTTTTATGTAGTCAAATCTAATATGTGGTAAAGTCAAGATTTTTATAAAGAAATGTGTACAGGTGTTATTGGTGGTGGTGTCAAGGCATTGCATGCAACAAAATTTGTCACTTTTTTATGTAGACAAATCTAATTTGTGGTAAAGTCAAGATTTTTTTTTAGAGAAACGTGTGCACGGGTTGCTAGCGGTGGTGTCAAGGCATTGCACCCAACTAAAGTTGTCTTCTTTTTTATGTAGCCAAATCTAATTTGTGGTAAAGTCAAGATTTTTATAAAGAAACATGTGTGTGAGTGTTGCTGACAGTGGTGCTGTAAGGTCAAGGGTGTCTTTTCTTTGAGTTTTGTGGATCTTCAAGAATGGCAGAGGCCTATGCTAGTTTCTTAATATCTTGGGGTTGTTTGAAAGAGAACGGTAGTTTCAATTATGAAGGCGGTTGCTACACAAAGATATAGGAAAACCTTTGCTAAGGCCTTGGACAATACTTGTGACATCCGTTTGTCTTAACTACTTACACTTTGATGTACGCAACTATGGTTTGAATATTGGGATGATTTTTTTATTACAACTTTTATATAATACTTATTTCTCTTTTATTGGTAATTAAAACTCACATTTACATGATAGTTTAAAAAAATTATTAATTATAATTTTTAAGATTGAGATTTATTTGATATTTAAATTTATTTGAAAATTACGGTTTTATTCATATAAATTTTAAAATTATTAATTATTATATGAAGTCTAAGACTTACCAAGATAACTAAAATTTTCATAATAATTTTAAAAATGATTGATAATAATGTTACTTGATAATTAAAATTTTGATTTACTTAATAATTTTGAAAATTATTGATTATCATATTGAAATTATTTACATAATTTTTAAAAGTTGTATATAATCATGTTTAAGTGTTGTACTCTTTCTAATAATTAATATTTTTATTCACATAATTATTTTAAAAATTATTAGTTATCATGATAATTTTCAAATTTACTTGATAATTAAATTTTTATTCACAAATAATCTAAAAAACTACTAATTATAATGTTAGTTTTCACACTTTCTTTATAATTAAAATTGTCAATATAAAATAAAAGTGTTCTTTAATGAAAACTTTCTTCTTGGAAATTCTATTGCACACAAAAAAAAGTTTCCACTTTTTTCATGTAGCTAGTTCTAATTTGTGGTAAAGTTAAGATTTTTATCGAAATTTGTAGTAAAGTTAAAATTTCTTTATCAAGAAAGGCGTGGTTGTGCTGTTGGTGGTGGCGTCAAGGCACTACATACAAAAAAGAGTTCCCCTTTAAATGTAGTCAGATCTAATTTGTGGTAAAGTCAAAATTTTTATAAAGAAACATGTACACGTGCGGCTGGCGGTGGTGCTGTAAGGTCAAGGGTGTCTTTTCTTGAAGTTTTGTGGAACTTCAAGAATGACGAAGGCTTTTGCCAGTTTTGATACCTTTCGATTGTTTGAAAGAGCATGAAGTGGCCTTAATTAGAAAGGCGACTGCTATGCAAGGACATAGGAAAACCTTTGCTCTGGCCTTAGGCAATATTTGTGACATTCCTTTGTCTAAATTACCGACACCTTGAAGTAAGTAACTGGGTGTGAATATTGGGATTTTTTTTTATAATATTTTCTTCTCTTTAATTTAATTGGTAATTAAAACTCACATTTACATGAAATTTTTAAAAGTTATTAAGAGTTATTAATTATCAACTTTTAAGTTTTAGATTTATTTGATAATTACAGTTTTATTCGTATAATTTTAAAAATTTATAATTATTATGTGATGCCTAAGACTTACCTAGATAACTAAAAGTTTCGTAATAATTTTAAAATTATTGATAATAATGTTAGTCTTAAATTCAGTTGATAATTAAAATTTTGATCCACTTATGATTTTGACAATTATTGATGATCATATATAATTATTTAAAACTTATTTATGATCACGTTTAAGTTTTGTACATTTTCTAATAATTAAAATTTTTATTCATATAATCATTTTAAAATAGTTATCATGATAAGTTTAAAATTTACTTGATAATGAAAATTTCATTCAAATAATAATCTAAAAAACTACTAATGATATTGTTAGTTCTCATACTTACTTTATAATTAAAATTGTGAATGTATAATTGATTTTTAATGAAAACTCTCTTCTTAGAAGTTCTATTGCACACAAAAAAAGTTGTCACCTTTTTCATGTAGCCAATTCTAATTTGTGGTAAGGTCAAAATTTTTATCAAAATTTATGGTAATGTCAAAATTTTTATCAAGAAACTTTTGTGGGTGCTTTTGGCGATGGTGTCAAGGCATCGCATATAAAAAAAATTGCCATTTTTTGATGTAGCCAAATCTAATTTGTGGTAAAGTCAAGATTTTTACAAAAAAAGGTGTGTGGGTGTTGTTGGCAGTGGTGTCATGGCATTGCACAGAACAAAAGTTGCCACTTTTTTGTGTAGTCAGATTAATTTGTGGTAAAGTCAAGATTTTTATAAAGAAACATGTGCATGTGTTGTCGATGGTGGTGTCAAGGCATTGCACACAACAAAAGTTGCTACCCTTTTTATGTAGTCAGATTTAATTTGTGGTAAAGTCAAGATTTCTATAAAGAAATGTGTGCCAGTGTTGTTGGCGATGGTGTTGTAGGGTCAAGGGTGTCTTTTCTAGGATTTTAGTGGAACTTCAAGAATGTCGGAGGCTTTTTTCGGTTTCTTAATACCTTAGGGTTGTTTGAAAGAGAACAAAGTGGTTCCAATTAAGAAGGCAGTTGCTACGCAAGGACATAGGAAAACCTTTGCTTAGGCCTTGAGCAATACTTGTGACATCCCTTTGTCCCAACTACATACATCTTGAAGTAAGTAACTTTGGTTTGAATATTAGGGTGATTTTATTTATAAGAACTTTTATATAATATTTTTCCCTCTTTTATTGGTAATTAAAACTCAAATTTACATGATAGTTTTTAAAAGTCATTGATAATTATTAATTATAATTTTTTAAGTTTTACATTTATTTGATAATTAAATTTATTGGATAATTACAATTTTATTCATATAATTTTAAAAGTTTCCCCTTTTTCATGTAGCCAGATCTAATTTATGGTAAAGTCAAGATTTTATAAAGAAACGTGTGTGGGTGCTGCTAGCACTGGTGTCATGGCATTGCACACAACTAAAGTTGCCACTTTTTTGTGTACCAGATCTAATTTATGGTAAAGTCATAATTTTTATAAAGAAAACTATGCATGTGTTGCCGGTGGTCGTGTCAAGGCATTGCACAGAACAAAAGTTGTCATCTTTTTTGTGTAGTCAAATTTAATTTGTGGTAAAGTTTGTAAAATATGCATATATGTCCTACGTGGCATATATGTGTTTTAAAAAATAAATCATAAAATAAAAAGAAAATATTAGTTAGTTTTGAAATTTGAAAAGTTACTTTTCAAAATTGAAATTTGAAAAGGTACTTTTCAAAACTGAAATTTGAAAAGGTACTTTTCAAAACTGAAATTTGAAAAGGTACTTTTCAAAACTGAAATTTGAAAAGGTACTTTTCAAAACTGAAATTTGAAAAGGTACTTTTCAAAACTGAAATTTGAAAAGGTACTTTTCAAAACTGAAATTTGAAAATGTACTTTTCAAAACTGAAATTTGAAAATGTAGTTTTCAAATTTGAAAAGGTACTTTTCAAATTTGAAATTTGACAAGGTACTTTTCAAAATTGAAATTTGAAAAAGTACTTTTCAAATTTCAAATTTCAAATTTGAAAAAAAAGGTAGTTTTGAAAAATTTTGTTTCTATATTTTAGGCACATTGATGGAATGTGCTGATGATTGTTGTTTTTAGAAAAAGAAATTGATCCTCTTTCAACCAAGTACGTGAGACATTTTCTTCTCCATCAGAAAGTCTTGTAAAAGTGAGAAAAAAAGGGTCAATAAGGAGAAAACCGATTTTTGGTGATCATCTATTATCAACATATTGAAGAAAAAATCTTCATGGATCAAGGTACACATATTTATGTTAATGAGATTGTGAAAATCATAGAGTTCTAAGATCAAACAGATTAAAGAAATTCTTACATGTGGTATCAGAGCTAGGTTTAAGAACGTGTGATTTTCCATTATTTTTTTTTGTCAATTATTTCCACTAATTGATAACCTTAATTTTGTTGATGAGAAAGTGGATAATTTTATCAATTAAATATTTTCGTTGCTTAATGCCTTTAAGGGTTTGTCAAATTAATAATTTATTGCATTTGAAAAGTAAATTATTCTTCTTTATGATGATTCAAGATTGATTTGATTGCATAGATATAAAAGTAATAAATTGCTCTTCAATAGTATAGTATGAACGAGTTATATATAATAACACTAAAAGATTAAAGTACAATTATATAAGTGGAAACATAAGGAATTATACTTTGTTATTGTGAACAATGACATGAAATTGGAGCCATACTATGTAAATTTTATTATAGTTAGTATTGTTTTCTAAAAAATCATGGTAGTGGGATGAAAGTAACACAAACAACTCCACAATGAAGAACATTGTCCTTCATTAAATTATGTGTACATTACGAATAATTTGTTAGTCACCAAAGTGGCCAAATTAGAATGTTTTGATAATGTAAAATTAAATAAAATTCAATTACCCATGATTATGTGATGCTATTAAAGCGATGACATGATAATTCATACATGTCTATATTTTGTAATGGGTATATTGAAGTTCATTGATTATAAAATGTTTAAGGATCACCCAAAGGTTGCTTAATTGTTTTATAATCATGAACATGATAGTAGTTAATTAATATATTTGATTAGATATGTTTAGTATATCCAAAGATTGTTAACTTGTCTAATTGAAGTATATCTAATTATCATTTACGTAAGAAAATATATGTATATATATTTTATTTTATTAGTATCAATTATGTTTATTGAAATGCATTGTTGGATCACCCAAAGGAGAACTTCAATGTACATTTATTGTCTATATGAATGTTATCTGAATCTGTATTATATGTTTATGTTCATAACTTTGTCAATATAAGATTGTTCTTCAATGAAAACTTCCTTATTGAAAATTCTATTGCATATGAAAAAAGTTGCCATCTTTTTCATGTTGTTAGTTCTAATTTGTGGTAAAGTCAAGATTTTTATAAAAATTTGTGGTAAAGCAAAATTTTTATCAAAAAACGTGTGTAGGTGCGGTTGGCGGTGGTGTCAAGACTTTGAATACAAAAAAAAGTTGCCCCTTTTTCATGTAGCTAGAACTAATTTGTTAAGATGTCAAGATTTTTATAAAGAAACATGTGCGGGTGCTGTTGGCGGTGGTGTCAAGGTATTGCACATAACAAAAGTTGCCATTTTTTTGTGTACCCATATCTAATTTGTGGTCAAGTTAAGATTTTTACAAAGAAACATGTGCAAGTGTTGCTAGAGGTGGTGTCACGGCATTGCACAGAACAAAAGTTGCCATCTTTTTTAGGTAGCTAGATCTAATTTGTGGTAAAGTGGAGATTTTTATAAAGAAACATGTGCTTGTGTTGCTGGCGGTGGTGCTGTAAGGTCAACATTGTCTTTGTAGGAGTTTTGTGGAATTTCCAAAATGGCGGAGGCCCCTACCGTATCTTAATACCATGGTGTTGTTTGAAGGAGAACGAATTGGTTCCAATTAAGAAAGCGGTTGCTATGCAAGGATATAGGAAAACTTTTGCGGCAATACTTGTGACATCCCTTTTTTCCAACTACTTACACCTTGAAGTAAGCAACCGAGGTTTCAATATTGGGGTGACTTTTTTATATCAACTTTTATATGATATTTTTTTCTCTTTTATTGGTAATTAAAACTCATATTTACATGATAATTTTTAAAAGTTATTAATTATCATTTTTAAGTTTTAGATTTATTTGATAATTAAATTTATTTTATAATTACGGTTTTATACATATAATTTTAAAACTTATTAAGTATTATGTGAAGTGTAACACTTACCCTAGATAACTAAAATTTTCATAATAATTTTTTTAAAAGTTATTCATAACAATATTAGTCTTGAATTCACTTAATAATTAAAATTTTGATCCACTTAATGATATTTAAAATTATTGATTATCATATTGAGTTTATTTACATAATTTCTTAAAAGTTATTTATGATCACACTTAGGTTTTGTACTTTTTCTAATAATTAACATTTTTATTCACATAATCATTTTAAAAATTATTAATTATCATAATAAGTTTTAAATTTACTTAATAATTAAAATTTCATTCACGTAATGATCCAAAAAAATATTAATTATAATGTTATTTCTCATAAGTACTTTATAATTAAAATTGTCAATACAAAATTGTTCTTCAATGAAAACTTCCTTCTTTGAAATTTTATTGCACACACAAAAAAAGTTCCACCTTTTTCATGTAGTGAGTTTCAATTGATGGTAAAGTCAAGGTTTTTATAAAAAAAAAAAATGTGTGGGGTTGATAGTGGTGTGTGGCATTGCATACTTTTTTTTTTTTTTTCTAGAATGGCTTGACACCACTGCCAACAACATCCGCACACATTTATTGATAAAAATTTTGACTTTACCATAAATTTTGATACAAATATTGACTTTATCACAAATTAGAACTGACTACCTGAAAAGGGTCACAATCTTTTTTTGCGTGCAATAGAATTTCAAAGAAGAAAGTTTTCTTTGAAGAACAATTTTATGTTGACAATTTTAATTATAAAATAAGTATGAGAATTAACATTATAATTAATAATTTTTTAGATTATTATGTGAATGAATTTTTAATTATCAAGTGAATTTGAAATTTATCAAGATAACTAATAATTTTAAAAATGATTATGTGAATAAAAATGTTAATTATTAGAAAAAATACAAAACTTAAACATGATCATAAATAAATTTTAAAAAATTATGTAAATAAACTCAATATGATAATGAATAATTTTAAATATCATTAAGTGGATCAAAATTTTAATTATCACATGAATCCAAGACTAACTTTGTTATCAATAATTTTTTAAAAAATTATTATGAAAATTTTAGTTATTGTATCGACCAGTCCTCAGACACCGAGAACAACTAGTAATGGTGAGCCACGTTAGCTGGGTCCCACAGCATGGGCTAGAGCCACGTGGGCTGGGTCCCACAGGTAGTATGGACTAGTGGGCTGATTATTCATCAGCGCGTTGATCACCAGAGTGGAACAATGTGTCCTCGTCACGCAACGGGGTGATGAGTCCTTGGCAACAGAGTGCGACGAGGTGACATCGGTCTTGGGTGTTTCGAACAGTAGAACTAGAACATCTAAGGTGGGTCCTGAAAGAAGATCAGTTACCAGTAAAATGCCTAGAGGTAGGGAGAGGCCTAAGTCACGAAGCACCCATGCATGTGGCAGGGAAAGCACAGTTAGGTGCAGAGTCTTGAAGGGTTGAGTGCCCATCAAGATTAGGGTTTCCAAGTATGGCCGCATGCATGACACGTGAACAGTGAAGACACTCCCAAGACAGGTGGCCCCAGAGATTACGTGCACGAGGGGGTACCCAGGTGGCCATCCTGTTGGATTTTGCACTCCAATTAAGGGAAGCCTTATGCACAAGATTACCCTAAGTCTGGGTGATAACGGCGCGAGGGTATTCCTGTAAACCCTAAATATGGGTAGCGGGGCAGAGGAAACCCTAGACTATATAAAGGGTAGTAAAACACTTCACAAAGGTACGCAGTTTCTAGACCTAAACTAAGATACTCAATACACTTGGTGTGCTTGCCCAATATTGACTTGAGCGTCGGAGTGCAAACGGCCTTTAGGGCGCCACTTTCTATCTTGCAGGTGCAGGTTGTTTCAATACAACAAAGTATAACCTAAGGAGAGAGAAGGAGGCATGTGATCGTCGTAGAGTCAACCGATAGGATAGTCAACTGACAAGAACAGTTATCTAGGTAAGTGTTTGACTTCACATAATACTTAATAATTTTTAAAATTATATGAATAAAATTGTAATTATCTAATAAATTTAAATATAAAATAAATCTAAAACTTAAAAAATGATAATTAATAACTTTTTAAAACTATGATGCAAATGTGAATTTTAATTACCAATAAAAGAGAAAAAATGTTATATAAAAAATTTGTTATTAAAAAAAACCCCAATATTCACAATCCAGTTGCTTACTTCAAGGTGTATGTAGTTGGGACAAAGGGATGTCACAAGTATTGTCAAAGGCTTGAGCAAAGGTTTTCCTATGTCCATGAATAATGATAAGTGCCCATTGTAGTATTTATGATTGAGAAAATTGAACACTTTGAAACTTAATTGTTGGTTAATGTCATAAAATTATCCTAATATGAGAATTATTGAATACGATTATATATTTTGAACCAAGAAACAAATGAAGAAATTTTATCTCAAATTTTGTGTAAATTTCATATGAAAGAAATAAAAAGAAAGCGCAAGAAAGAGCAAAGAAAGGAAATTGAAAGGAAGCATCTCGCTCAAGCTAGAAGATTTAGCTCAGACTAAAATTCTCCAGATTAAATTAATGGTGCAGTACTAATCTAGCTCAGGCTAAAATTGCTAGCTCAAGCTAAACAACACCGATTGATCTAGCCTAAGCTAAATTGGCTCGCTTGAGCTATATTTCATTAAATAAATTTGAAGCATAGTTAAAATGAAGGCGGTGGAAAAAGAAGTGAATTTTATAGAGAGAGGTTAGTGAGAGAAGAAGAAGAGAACTCTATTCTAGGAGAAGAATTTGCTCAGATAAGCCCTTGTTATGCAAATCAGATCAAGAATGAAGATTGAAGGAGCTGTCATGAGTGGCTAAGTGCTTTTTAACTTGGGATTGAATGTAATCTACTCTAATCAAATGTATTCTTGGTGATATATATATATATATATGTATATATATATATATATATATAATATTCTTTTTTCTACTTGTTCTTGGTATTTTCGTTTCATACTTATCGTTTGATTCTATCTGATCAATGAAGTCTTGATTTTGATCTTTAAATTTAATTGGAAAGTACTTTTAAGGATTTGAAATAGACGAAAATACTTGATAATTTGTAATGCTAGGAATATATTTCAAGTTATTAATTGCATCATAATTTTGTTCATAAAGATGGATGATTTGTTAAATATCTAAGGAATTAGTGTTTGAGAAATTATCTTATGAATTTCATCTATGAGGAATCAAGGTGAATGACTTTAAATTAAGCATCAAGAATAAGTAGTTTTAAGTATTATATATTGTATTATTCCAAAATACAGATGATTCAATCCCAAGTATCTTTATCTATATTTGATAAGTTAATTTCGTTACTTGTTGAATCAAATCTTAAACTTTGAGTTACCTCTTGTGAAATCTTTCATTTGGTTATGAACAAGTTCTCAAAATTATTTTTTATACTTAATGAGTTTTATATTAGAACTTCTTAACTAGAATTGTTCCCTGTGGTTTCGACATTCGTACTTTAAATAGTATTATATTACAGTTGATTCGGTATACTTGCCGAGGAAAATCAACAAATAGCAACCACATTCTTAATTGGAACCACTTCGTTCATTTTCAAAAAACCCCAAGGTATTAAGAAATTGGCAGCAGCCTCCGACATTCTTGAAGTTCCACAAAACATCAAGAAAAGACACCCTTGACCCTACAACACCACCGCCAGTAGCAATCGCACATGTTTCTTTATAAAAATCTTGACTTTACCACAAATTAGAACTAACTACATAAAAAAGGTGTAAACTTTTGTTGTGTGCAATGCCTTGACACCACCGCCAGCAACACATGCACATGTTTCTTTGTAAAAATCTTGACTTTACCACAAATTAGATCTGGTTACGTGAAAAGGGCGCAACTTTTTTTGTATGCAAAGCCTTGACACCACAGCCAACAACACCTGCACTCGTTTCTTGATAAAAATCTTGACTTTACCAAAAATTAGAACTGACTACATGAAAAAGATGGCAACATTTTGTTTTGCAATAGAATTTCCAAGAAGGAAGTTTTCATTGAAGAACAATTTTATAATGGCAATTTTAATTATAAAGTACGTATGAGAAATAAAATTATAATTAATAATTTTTTAGATTATTATGTGACTGAAATTTTAATTATCAAGTGAATTTCAAACTTATGATGATAACTAATATTTTTTAGGTTTAATTACCTTTTTCGTCCCTATATTTGGGGTCAATAGTCAATTTAGTATAGTGGTTTTTAAAAAAATCAATTTGGTCCCTATATTTTTTAAAATTTATTCAAATTGGTCATTTCCGTTAAATTTCACCTGACGGCGTTAGCGGTTGCTGATGTGGCAGAGAGAGAATGCGTACGTGGTAGAAAGAGTGCCTATGTGGTAGAGAGAGTGTGTTTATGTGGAAGAGAGAATATTTATGTGAAGAGAGAGGTAAGATTGAGAGTTATTATTATTATTATTATTATGGTTGTTGTTATTATTATTGTTATTATTATTATTATTATTTATTATTATTATTACTATTACTATTATTATTATTATTACTATTATTGCTACAATTATTATTATTATTGATATTTTTATTAGTATTATTGTTATTTATTAATATTATTATTATAACTATTTTTATTATTATTATTACTCTTATTATTAGTAGTATTATTGTTATTATAATAATAATAATTATTATTATTAATATTAATATTATTGCTATTATTATTATTAATATTATTACTATTATTATTAATATTATAACAGTAAATATAATAGTAATAGTAATAATAATAACCATAATAATAATAATAATAATAACAAAAATAATAATCAAAAAAAATAATATTATAATAGTAAATATAATAATAATAATAAATAAAACAGAAATAATAATCATAACAAAAATAATAATAATAAGAACAATAAGGAGAGAATAATAATAACAACAATAATAAGAATAATAAAAATAATAAAATAATAATATTAATAATAATAACAAGAAAAATAATAATAAGAAGAGGAATAATAAGAAGGATTATTATTATTACTATAATAATAATTAGAAGAAGAATAGGAATAAGAAGAACAACAAGATAAGAATAAAATTAATAATAATATTAATAATAAAAAAATAATAATCATAATAATCATAATAAAAATAATATTAATAATAGGAATAATAATAATAATATCAATAATAATAATAATAATATTAAATATAATAATAATAAAAGTAATAATAATAAATAATAATAATAATATTAATCACAATAATAATAATATTATTATTATTTATTATTATTAATATTATTAATTTTGTAGTTATTATTATTCTTTTTCTTATTATTATTATTATTATTATTTTTATATGATTATTATTTTTGTTGTTATTATTATTATTATTATTATAAAAATAAATATAATAATAATAATAGTAATAATAATAAGAATAATAATAATAGTAAACAGTAAATATAATAATAATAGTAATAAATAATAATAATAATAATAATATTATGAATAATAATAATAAGATAATTAAACCTATTAATAATAAAAAAATAATAATAATAACAATAATAATATTATTTTTATTATTATTATAATATTGTTATTGTTATTATTATTGCTATTATTGTTATTATTATTATTAATAATAATAAATTATGATATTTATTAATATTATTTTTATTATTATTCTTATTCTTATTATTATTACTATTATTCTTATTTTTATTAATATTTTATTTTATTATTGTTGTTATTTATTATTATTATTAATATTTTCTTATTTTTATTTTTATTTATTAATATTATTATTGTTATTAATATTTTTATTATTCTTATTATTTTCTTCTTCTTAGGTTATTTTTTATTATTATAAGAATAATTCTTCTTAATATTCTTATTACTCTTATCTTATTATTATTCTTATTGTTCTTCTTATTCTTAATATTTTTCTAATTATTATAATCCTAATCTTTTTTTCTTCTCCTTTTCTTCTCTTCTTATATTCTTAGTATTATTATTATTTTTTATTATTTCTATTATTATTGTTTTATTATTATTATTCTTTTTTTTTATGATATTATTTTTTTTTATTATTATTCTTAATAATATTATAATTGTAAATATAATAATAATAATAGTTCTAATAATAATAATTGTAATAATAATATTATAATAATAATAGTAACAATAATAATAATAATGATAATAAAAATAATAATAATAGCAATAATATTAATAATAATAATAGTAACAATAATAATAAATAATAATAGTAATAATAAGAATAACTCTCAATCTTACCTCTCTTTTCACATAAACATTCTCTCTCTTCCACATAAACACTCTCTCTGCCACATAAGCACTCTTTCTGCTACGTAAGCATTCTCTCTCTTCCACATCAGCAACCGCTGACGTCATCAGGTGAAATTTAACGAAAAGGACCAATTTGAATACATTTTAAAAAATATAGGGACCAAATTGATTTTTTTTAAAACCACTATACTAAATTGACTATCGATCCCAAATGTAAGGATGAAAAAGGTAATCAAACCTATTTTTTAAAATGATTATGTGAATACAAATCTTAATTATTAGAAAAAGTACAAAACTTAAACATGATCATAAATCAATTTTAAAAAATTATGTAAATAAAATCAATGTGATAATCAATAATTTTCAAATTATTAAGTGGATCAAAATTGTAACTATCAAGTGAATCCGAGACTAACATTCTTATCAATAAATTTAAAAATTATTATGAAAATTTTAGTTGTATAGGTAAGTCTTGTTGAGGATAAGTGAAGATTCTACTCAACTTGCATGAAGAAGTGTTTGATGAAGACAAATATTTTTGAGGATTTATGAAAAATATACATGGTCTTAGGTAGGTTAGAATTGTTTAAATAGACTTTTGCACTCTAAATCTACCTTATATCTCACAGCTATAGTGATGAGCTTAAGCACAAGTGTCTCTTAAAAAGAGTTTTAAAAATTTGTTTCATGTTTTTCAAAACTTTGTTTTACTACACAAGAATTTAATATATTATTTGACAAAACAATTGATTCTTTGGCACTACATCAAAACTGCTTGACTTTTTTGAAATTCAATTTTGACTCCAAATTCTGTTTTGTTCACATTTTCAGTTTTCAACTAATAAGAAAGTGGTTATGTTACCACCAAGAGTATTTCAAAAAATATATATGTTCTTTTGAAATTTAATGTTATTTTTGTAACAAATTTTAATTGTTTTTTGAAAATATGTTTTGATTTGAAACCTATAAAAAGGGAGGTTGTTCTCAGGTCAAATAACCCCTTGCAATTACGATTTGCATACAGTTTTCAAGTGCTTTCATTGAGATTTTGAAGTGAGTTTTAGCTTTTGAAAGTTTTTCCTAAAAAATTTAAGTGCTCTTGTGTTGGTGCCTTTGGCTTTAAATTCAAGGTTCTTTCAAGTGTTGCAATTGTGAGGGTCCTGGTTCAAACTCTTGTGTCTACAATCAAAGTGTTTTCCTTCCTAAAATTTTCCTTTTGTAAAAGTGTTTGTGTTTGTACTTCTTGATAGAGTTTCTAGAAGTAAGTGTGTTGCTGGAATAATGCGTTTCGGCTTGTGATCTTGGAGCGTTCAAGAATTAAGAGGTTCGTAAAGATTGCTTTGCTTTAGTGGAATCCATCTTGGTATAAGGTGGAACTCGATGTAGCTCTTATTGAGTGAACCAATATAGATTTGTGTGTGTTATTCTCCTTTCTTGATCACTACCTTAAAATTGAAATCTAGAAATCTATGATAAAATAAGCCTATTGTTTCAAAATTGAATCTGTTGTTTTAACTGCTGCTGGGTTAAATCATCTTCTATTTTTTTCAAGATTCTGATAAGGCTTTAATCTTTCTTAAAATTCAAAGTAACTCTAATCTTTGGCTAAGTAATACATGTTTTAAAATTCAAATAAGCAATCTAGTTCAAGGTTCTATCATTTTGAAACTCTTTTCAAAAAGACTTTTGAAAGTTGCTTGCTGAATTTAATTTCTACACTTAAAATCTCTTTAACAGAATTGTTTCAAGTGAAAAGTTTTTAAATTGATTGTGTTAAAGGTATTGGTTTGGAAATCATATTAAAAGTTTTGTATCTTGATTTTAATCACCAAAGTGTTTCTTAGTTAAATCTTTGTGTTAAAGGTCTAAACATTGTCTCCAACTGCTTCTTTGTACAAAAATCTAGAACTGATAAGTCAGAAATAAAATCTGTTGATTCTAAAACTAATCTATTATATTTCTGATATTGCTTTTTGAAATTAGGAAATAAATCTATTTTTCCTTAGATCAATCTGTATTCTTTACGAAAAATTTTTAAGTCCAATTCATCCCTCTCTTGAACTTAGACTCTAATAATCTCAACAAGTCTTACACTTCACATAATAATTAATAATTTTTAAAATTATATAAATAAAACCATAATTATCAAATAAATTTAATTATGAAATAAAACTAAACTTAAAAAATGATAATTAATAACTTTTAATAACTTTTAAAACCTATCATTTAAATGAGAGTTTTAATTACAAATAAAAGAGAGAAAAAATATTATATAAAAGTTGTTATAAAAAAAATCACCCTAATATTCAAACCCCAGTTTCTGACTTCAAGGTGTAGGTAGTTGGAACAAAGAGATGTCACAAGTATTGTCCAAGGCCTAAGTAAAGGCTTTCCCATGTCCTTGTGTAGCAACCGCCTTCTTAATCAGAACCACTTCGTTCTCTTCCAAACAACCCCAAGGCCTCTGCCATTCTTGAAGTTTCACAATACTCTAAGAACATAAACCCTTGACCCTACAACACCACCGCCTGCAGCACTCACACACACGTTTCCTTATAAAACTCTTGACTTTACCAAAAATTAGATCTGACGACATAAAAAAGGTGACAACTTTTGTTGTGTGCAATGCCTTGACACCAACGCCAGCAACACGTGCACACATTTCTTTCTAAAATTCTTGACTTGACCACAAATTAGATCTGGCTACACAAAAAAAGTGGCAACTTTTGTTGTGTGCAATGCCTCGACTCCACGGCCAGCAGCACCTACACACGTTTCTTTATAAAAATCTTGAATTACCACAAAGTAGATCTAGCTACATGAAAAAGGGGAAACTTTCTTTGTATGCAATGCCTTGACACCACCGCCAACAACACCTGCACACGTTCTTTATAAGAATCTTGACTTTACCACAAATTTTGATAAAATTCTTGACTTTACCACAAATTAAAACTAGTTACATGAAAAAGGTGACAACTTTTTTTGTGTGCAATAGAATTTCCAAGAAGAAAGTTTTCATTGAAGAACAAGTTTTTATGGACAATTTTAATTATAAAGTAAGTATGAGAAATAACATTATAATTAATAATTTTTTAGATTATTATGTGAATGAAATTTTAATTATCAAGTAAATTTGAAACTTATCATATAACTAATAATTTTTAAAATGATTGTGTGAATAAAAATGTTAATTATTAGAAAAGGTACAAAATTTAAACATGATCATAATAGCGTTTAAAAAATTATGTAAATAAACTCAATGTGATAATCAATAATTTTCAAAATCATTAAGTGGATCAAAATTTTTATTATTAAGTGAATCTAAGACTAACATTATTATCCATAATTTTTAAAATTATTAAGAAAATTTTAGTTATCTAGGTTGGTAAAGTCGAGCAAGCTCGAGATTGAAAGTTTCTTGTAGCATTACATTGTGAGGTGTATATGTGTCAAACTTGTTTGTGCTCCTTCTCTTGAAGCTCTGGGTTAAAGGAGGAAAAGCAATTTGACCTTTAACTCATTTTCTGGCTTCTGAGCTCTCTTCAATGTTGATGTATCTAGCAACTCATTCTCGGAGGGTATCCATGTTGGTCGAAGGATTGACGTACAAAGAGTCTAAGAAAGAGCCTGGTCAAAAACTTAACTTCATATAATGCATAACAACAAGATGCAAGTTGGGAATGTTCATGGATGCTTTGACAAACCTAGTCAAATATTATCATCATGCCTTGGTGTCCCCTTTGAATGACATTTTGAAGAGACATGAAATATGTTACAATGGGTTTGCAATCCTACAAACCAAGTTGTAAACCTATCCTAGAAGGTCTAAAAAAAGTCGATCGAGAAGGTATGTAGCAAGTAGTACCATTCGAGAGTTATTCCTTTTAAAGTTGTTGGGAATAACTAACAATGTAGGCGAAGATATTTGGAAAAAAGTTTGGCTTGAATGAAATAAGCCTTGACGTGAGCTACCGGGTTCGAGGACCCATCATAATTTTCAAAGTAAGGCCACTGTCACGTCTCTAGTAACTAGACTTGCATAATGATGAAAACACGTTAATTCATGCATGTTCCCACCCTTAGAGGGAAGTGGTAGTGGTTTGAAAGACAATTATTGTGGGCACAACCAAACTTCTAAAGTGTGTGATCAAACTCGGGTTCCTGACTGTAAGGCATCAACTATTCTCGCTAATATGCTATAATTTGGATTTGAAGAAACTGGCGGAACGCTTGCAACCCATCTTCCTCGTATACTCGATAATGCTCTATTGTCGTCATCATCCGATTTTAAAGGAAGTGTAGGACGAGGCTTAACTTTCTATGTTGTGTAGTGTCGTACAAACGAATATGAGTGGTGGGTTGCTTTGTCATGTTGCAGTGAGGCGATTTGTTGGTGAAGAGATAATATCTCATTATGATGTTGCTTCTTAAGAGACTGAATTTTGTCTTAATGTTGGTTCCTTATCAATTCTATGTCCTTTTGTATGTCAGTGATAATGGGCTGAATGATTGTTTTGTTCCTTTGGAGGACATTGCCAATGTGGGTATTGAGGAATTCTATAGCGGATGGGTCCATCTTCATATAGGATGTTGACATAGTTGTTTGGTTATGGTGTATTCTATAAAATTTGTGGTCTAGGAAGAGTTTTCCCAAGGTCCCACAATGGGCGCTAAAGGTTCTTATCAAGAATTAGTTGGAGTTGTCCAAGGTGGATGTTTGAGTTGTGTAAATAAACCAACTTTTTCTGTGATTTAGTGACGAAAATCAAGTAATGGTCCATCTACAAAAGACTCTCTGATGCTAAGTTAGTATATCTTAGGACTTATAATTTGTCTGAGTAACTACCACCGTTATCGGATATTAAATAAGTTCACTAAGGAACATAAATGAATTACTTTCGTTTTAACAAAATAAACAACAACTACAAGAGGTTAATCCATATTATTATGACTAGTCGGAACATAGGCACTGACGTATATATGCATTTTTTATTTCTCTTTTTTATCCTTTTTTTTGTTCTTCAAAAACAATTTCTCTTAAGAATGATAAAATGAAAATTTAAAGAGAATGCGTGGAGGTTAATAAAGAAGTAAAAAATGTAAAAAGAAAATGTTATATGTGATAAAGAGAAAGGACAAATATTCAAAATTTAAAATTCAAAACTACTTTTTTCATTCAAAACCGCCTATATCAAATGTTTTAGAAAAAATAAGAAATGACACCATGCACATAATACTGAAATAAAACAGAATATTAATATAAGAAAAAATTAAGAATAATTAAAAAGGAGAATTCTTTTATATAATATTATATAGAATAAGTAATTAGTGCTTCATATTTTTCACTACAGAACAATACAAATGAACTAAGATTATTAATCTATTTTGTTATAGAGGACCTATACGCCCCATCCTGATTTTTTTTTTGCCACCTGAAGAAAAACTTAAGTGTTAATTATGAAAGTTTTATTCTTCGTCTTTTAAAAGAAGTTGAAGCAATTGACATTTTCCCCCTCTCAAACACGATTTGTCTTAGAAGGTGTGTTTCTTCATAAAATAATAATTATAAAATGGAATTTCTTCTTGAATTTTATCTTAAGTGTAATAATGCCATATAATGAATACGTTCATAAATTATTTGTGGTCTTTATTTCACTTGGTCGTAATACCTTAAGCTACCTCATAAGCATATACTTAAATAATTAGATAACCAGTTCTTAGAATTTAAATTATTTCGAATACTAATGAATTTATGTTGGAAACAAGCATAGGTCAGTAAAGACAAAAACAAAATATAAATGTAAAAAATAAGTCTGCAAGTGGTCAATGAAAATAAGAAAAAAAAGTTATAGCATATAATTAGAGATAATAAAGCGATGTTAACGTTCATTGGGTTTAGTTTAGGTCACTCTGACTAAACAGGTTCATGGGAACAGTATAAATAAGAGGGACTAACTTTTATAAATTTGATTACTATCCCACCTAAATTAAATGTTGGAGTATGTTTGCTGGTATTTCGAAAATTTGAAGAATATTAGAATTGAAGATATTCAGAATCAAGGAGAAGAAAAGAAAATATAGATATTGGGTCTGTAACTTGTAATAACACAAGGAAAATCAAAACTGTGCTTGATATGAATTCTTCATGTTTCCAAATTATAGTCTGCACCATGATTTTAGTAAAAAAATCAGCTGCATTACGTCATAGTTTTCGAAATGAAAGGGTGTTTCTTGCTGCATGTTGCGTGCGAATGGGAGAGACATTGAGTTTTGTCAACGTACGTTTAAGAGAGCATGTTTCTTGATATATAAGTATTTTTTAATTTACTAAGTTAATCTCCTCCATTATTATATTTTTCAAACAAATAACTTCATGCGGAATAAATAAATAAAATTTTATATTTATCAGAAGAAGTATAATAATTTAGTAAAGAATAATACTAAATAGTACTCTATTTATTTTTTTTCCATTTTCTCCGTTTTATTATAATCTTCTTATGATCTTATACAGTATTAATTATTAAGTGTCTTGATTTTTTCAATTTACTAGTAATTTATTTTCAAATATTTTGAGAAAAAATGAATGAAATATATATAAATTTTTTGGTAGGAAATAAAATATACAAAGTAATAATATAAATGTCAAACATAAAATAAAATAAATATTTAGTCGTTAAGGAACAAGAAACATGTTATCTTGTGTATAAAATTAAATTTTATATAAAGTTGAAAATAGTCAAACGAAAATGTTTTAAAATATATACTTTTTATGTGATCTATACCACATTAATTCGTTTTTTTTTTTTAAATTTTAGTTCGACTTAATTTAATGAGAGAAGTTTTCAAAATTCAACATGATTTCATTTTAAATTCGAATGATAAAATAGTTATCATTTATTGATGAAAACATTTCGAGTCCATAAAATATATTTTATTTTATTACATTTTTAATAAACTTGAATCATGTATGAGTTAGAACAATAGTTACTAAAAAGTATATTTAATTAACTATATTTTTCATAAATATATAAAAATTATGGGTCACATAATACATTTATGAAAATTAAAGTTATGAATATGAGTCACACCATAAATTTACTTTAAATTATGGTGGATCAATCTTTTAAATTTTCCAAAATCTTATTCATTTTAATAAAACACTGTTTTTTAATTTTGATTTATTTAACTTGTAATTTTAGTTAGCTGGGTCTTTCCGTTGGAATGACAACAACAAAGACTTTTGAAATCAATTGAATGTGTGTTTGTTAGATGCCACCCAACAACCAAGTTTCTTCTTTGTGGAATTCGTGTTCATCATCTCTTTCAATCTATATGATAAGCTTTGCAGTTTATATGTTTTATTTCAACAATATTTTGTAAAATTTTCAAACACTACTTTTGAAATTACAAAGATTCCGTGATACTTACTTTATGGCTTTATATTATGTTCAGAAAAAAGTTAATGTGACAGTCTAAATAATTTTAGATTATTAAAAAATGGATTTGATTTTTTATATTTTGTCGTGCAAAGTCTTGAAAATTATAGAAATAGATACAAATGATTTGAGAATATATAGTTGGGAAAACGAATGCCAGTTCTCAGTTTCTGACACAACCATCCACTTTGTTGCATGCGGTGTCCCAGAACAGGGTACCACGTTCGATGTTGCAGAGTTGCACAAACATGGCATGGTTGAGAGGCTTAAGAGAACTGAGGCCTATGCTTCACTTGCTGCTGCCACTTACCATCCATTGGATTGCTGAGGAGATGACAGTTTCTGTTCTTGTTGATGTCACAACCTCTGCTTTGTGCCCTGGAGACTCAACTTGCTCCAAAGCTATTTATATCAATGGGCTTCAACAAACGGTACCAATATCATCCTCATCATGCATCATCTCTTGCTCTTTCTTCTTTTTCTTCTGTGATCTTTAGGGTTGGTGGGGAATTGAACGGATGGGAGTTCTGAGGCCTTGGAATCATGCAATTGAAGAAAATTGTATGACATTAAAGTTTGCAAGGATTGTCTTGCTGAAATGTTAGTGAGTGGCAGTTTGTCTGATGAAGCATTACATAATTTTAACCCAAGTTTGTGGGAAATGTGTGCTGGAATTGTCACCAATCATGAGCTCTCAACACAACCCTATATGTATTGCCATCTTTCTTGTTAAGCAGAACTGTGACATCTGCTTCACATTTTGACTATGGCAGATTCGCCTACTTCCTCTATCTATACTCTTGTTTTACCAATAATTTGGTCCATTTCATTTGACCGATTCTTTATTTCCCCTATACATTGTGCCCTTCTTGACACATTTGCTCTGTGTGTGTGTAGGGAATATAATGGTCTAATTTCATTTTTAATGGAGTTTTAGATTTAATGATGTAATTTTTTCTGCAGATTGTTGGAGTTTTCAAGATGGTGGTACTTCCACTTTTGGGTCAGCTTTCAGATGAGCATGGTCGCAAACCCTTGCTCCTTTTTACCATCTCCACGTCTATATTTCCCTTTGGTATGCCTCATTATAAAATAATCGGCTAAACCTTTAAGTTTCGTTGTTAATGAAGTCCTTTATTATGCTTTGCTTTCAATCTCCTTCTCTAGTGTGTTCATAAAATTGATACCAAATTGAACTGACAAGGCTTATTAGAGATTACGTTATAAGCTTTGCTTAAGTTTAGTCTGTCGAAGTACTGAAAATTATTTGTTATTCTGTATTGTTCTAGACTTCGTGTAGTCTATATTGTTAGCTTAATGTTCATTTGTCCACAAATGATCTAATTACAATTTCACCAGCTCATATTCAAAAGACATACATAAAAATATGTGAACTCAACATTTTGCTCAATCTAACATGTTGGGGATGTCAAGTTGTCCATAACAACATTGTTTACTTCAAACTAGAATTTCAGTAATGGATAGAAAAATTAAATTGAGAGGAAAGTGAATGTTATTTTCATCCTTTTAATTAATATAAACAATGACGAAATGATAGGCATCAACAAGATGCTTATGGGCCTAATATACTTGAGAAAACTAAAAGGCTCTGAATATGACAGGTCTACACTAGGAGAAAGAGAGTGGGGCCCAATAGTGGAGAGAATGAGAGTTAGTTAGTGAAGAGGTGAGGGGCATGAGGGATGTGTAGTGAGGAGTCGGTATTTGGGGAGAGGGGACAGTAGGGAGAATCAGGCTGGATTATTGTTAGAAATCTGTTAGGGGAGTATTCTTCTCTCTGGGAGAAGTCTTGGACTCTATTTCTTTTTCTTGCTTGTAGAGCCATTGAGCTCACTGAGTTTTCCAATTCTATAGCCTCTAATATTCCTTTTTCTATCATTTGCTCCAACCTTCCGAATACGAGATGAGCTAGCGAAGTTTAATGTTGTTCATGCCACCAAAGATGGGAGAAAGAGTTGACGCATTGGAGGAATGCTTGACAACACTAGAGATTTGCCTGCGACAATCTCTGGTGGAGTTCCTACAAGCTCTAATAGAGGAGTTCACCAAATTACACCACAAAGGAGACGGAAAAACTTCAGGATCTCCAACAGTGGAGGACTTAGGGATTGAATTCAAGATATTGGTGAAGAAGGTTGAGTTGCCACTGTATGATGGTGACGATTCGGTCAAATGGATCACGCGAGTGGAAACGTATTTTGAAGTACAGGGTTCGTCAGAGGAGATGAAAGTTTGATTGGCCAAACTAAGTATGGAAGGAGCAACCATCCACTGGTTTAATCTCCTTCGCGATACAAAGGATGATTTGACCTAGGAGAAGCTAAAAAAGGCTTTGATCGATCGTTGTGGAGGTCGCAAGAGTGAAAATCCTTTTGAGGGACTCAAAGATTTGACGCAAATAGGGAGTGTGGAGGAGTATATGAATGAATTTGAGTTCATCTCTTCTCAAGTAGCACGATTGTTTGAGGATTAGTATTTGGTATATTTCATTGGAGGACTGTGACCTTAGATTAGGCTATGTGTTCGCACGTTTAACCCAGTCAACCGGATTCAAGCCATGCACATAGCTCGCAATGTGGAAATAGAGTTACAAGGCTCGATGGTGCCTCAGGGTGGTGGAATGAGTGGAACCAAGACGTGGAAAGGAAATAGGGAATGGAGCTTGGGTTATGTAGACAACAAAGGTGGATCTGGATTTGGATGGGGTCAACCCATGATTGACAGTGGTTTAAGCCACAATTTCATTTCTCCATAAGTGGTGTCAGTTCTTGAAATTGCAGTGGAACAAGATAAACCTATGGGGGTGAGGCTAGGAAATGAGCATCATGTGGTTGTCGGAGGCAAGTGTAGGGGAATGGAATTTCAATAGGGAAAGTTCCACACTTAGGTGGATGCGTATGTGCTGAAATTAAGGAACATGGACATGATTCTGGGGGTGACTTGGTTACAAAGGTTTGGTAAAGTAACCTTTGATTGAGAACATATGATAATCAATTTCTGTTGGAATGGAGAACATGTGGAAGTGCTAGGTCAGAGAACAAGGGGCTATCACGAAAAGGAGAAGAGGGAAATAGTAGATCAAACAACATCATTGTACAATTTGACCTAGGCAATGTGATGAATTTTGAACCTAGGAAAGAACAACCACTATCTGAGAAGCAACAAGCTGAAATTTAACTACTACTGGCACAATTTAGTGAAGTATTTAGAGAGCCAGATGGTTTACCACCACCCGAGACATTGTTCATTCGATTGAGTTGCATAAGGAGGCTGAACCAGTGAGTGTTCGACCTTATTGTTACTCGTACCACCATAAGGATGAGATTGAGAGATAGGTGGATGAGATGCTGTAACAAGTATCATCAAGCGCAACTCTAGTACTTTCTCCAGTCTAACCATTTTGGTTAAGAAGAAAGATGCTTCTAGGCATTTATGTGTGGACTACAGGGAATTAAATAAGGTGATTATAAAGTATCTGATTCCCATTGTCGAGGTGTTATAGTATAACACTACTTTTCATGGATCTATAGGAACTACTCCTTTTGAGGCAGTTTATGGGTGAAAATCCCTTTCGTTGATACAATTTTCGCATGGAGAGACAAGGGTGGAAGTCGTAGCACATGAGTTGGTGGATAGAGACGAGGCTTTGAGACAATTGAAACATCATTTGTTGCTTGCTCAACCGCAGATGAAAAAGTACGTTGATAATAAAAAGATCTCTTCCATTTGAAGTTAGAGAGTGGGTGTTCATCAAATTAAGGCCTAATCGGCGGCAAACAGTAGCCTAGAGAATTATCTAAAGTTGGCCCCAAGGTTCTTTGACCCGTTCCCCATAATTGGAAAGGTTGGGGCTGTGTCTTACAAGCTACAATTACCAAACACAACAAAAATTCATCATGTGTTTCATATTTCCCAATTAAAGAAAGTTGTGAGAGATTATGATGTAGAATCATCCTTACTAGCTGAGTTGGAAGATGAGCTAGACAAGATTGAAGAGCCTGAGACAATTTTAGCTGCCAAAGATAGTCATTAGGGAGGTCAACTAGTTAGACAATGGCTGGTTAGATGGAAGGGCAGAAGCATAGAGGATACAACTTGGGAAGATGAAGCTCTATTGCGCAGTCAGTTTTCTGATATTAGCCTTAAGGACTAGGTTATTGTGTAAGGGGGAGGCAATAGTAGGAGTTATAGGCATCAACAAGATGCTTATGGGCCTAATATACTTGAGAAAACTGAAAGACTCAGAATATGATAGATCTACATTAGGAGAAAGAGGGTGGGGCTTAGTAGTGGAAAGATTGAGAGTTAGTTAGTGAAGGGGTGAGGCGGCATAAGGGACGTGTAGTGAGGAGTCAGTATTTGGGGAGAGAAGAGAGTAGGGAGAATCAGGTTAGATTATTGTTAAAAATTTGTTAGGAGAGTACTCTAATCTTTGGAAGGAATCTTAGAATCTTTTTCTTTTCCTCACTTTGTAGAGCCACTAAGCACACTGAGTTTTCGAATTACTAATATTATAGCCTTTGATATTCCTTTTTCTATCCCAAAACACAAGATCCAAAAGTGCTGGAAGGTGAAAGATATCATTTAAACGAATATATGTTCTCAACAAGTTGTTTCAAACTTCGGACGCATAACATACATCTTGAATAAGAAAAGGAGTGCCATTAACCACGATCTTACATTACCTTAGAGACTTCTTCAGCAAACGCATATAAACTTGTGATGATTTCTCTACTTCCATGTCAGTTTATTTGTTTATGGATTTTTATTTACTTTCTTCACTGTATATGCTTATTGCAGCTTTACTTGTCTGGCGTCAGTCCGAGGAATATGTCTATGCCTACTATGTGCTTCGCACAATTTCAAACATAATCAGTCAAGGCAGTATTTTTTGCATTTCTGTTGCATATGCGGTGAGATTTTTTCTTAACTAATTATAAACATAATACTGTAAAGAATTTTATTTGCACCCTGTATACTTTCTCTGTCAGGCAGATGTTGTTAAGGAGAGCAAAAGGGCAGCAGTATTTAGTTGGATTAGTGGTCTCCTTTCTGCTTCACATGTTCTTGGGGATTTACTGGCTCGGTTTCTTCCTGAAAAGTACATTTTTGCTGTATGTCTGTGTTGTCAATGTTCAGATCATTCACAAATTTTCCGTATACTTGTTCTTTTGTAATGAATCTGATTTACAGTTCAACGGTTTTAGGTTTCAATAGTACTATTGATCATTTGTCCAGTTTATATGAAATTCTTCCTTGTTGAAACCATGATACTGGCTCCGAAGAATGATCGAGAGTCAGGTTGCTGGGCTAAAATTGTTAATGTTCCCCAACAAAGATTCAAATCTATGAGAAGGGCTGCGGAGATAGTAATTTTCAGGTTCCCTTTCTTTTTGGATGATAAGCATTATTTCTTTATTGTTACATTTAATTATGTATAGTTTTCTTTTGTGATATATATATATATATATATATATATATATATATATATATATATATATATATATATATATATATATATATATATATATATATATATAAGCATGAATAGTAAATACTGTGCTATATTTCAATTTTCAGTCCCACTTTAAGGGGCATGGCTCTTGTGTCCTTCTTTTATGAGCTGGGAATGTCAGGCATAAGCAGTGTTTTGCTGGTATGTTTCAATCCCCCAATTTGTTGCCAAGCTATTTTATTTATTATTTTGAAGTCCTTATGCTGCTGAGTCTCTGGTCATCTTGACACTGTTAGAGATTTCCAAGCCATGATGAGCCTTCTTCTTTTAGGTTAACTATTTTTTGGGTAGTAGGTTTTTTTACTCAAGAAAACAAAAAAAAAGGGTATTTTTTTACCAAGTTATTAAGAGAGTGATTAATGATAATTCTGTACTTTCAATTTAAACTATAGTTTGAGAGCAAGGTTGAATGTGTCAGTGATTTGTGCACATTTCAAGACCAAAAAGATTTTAGGCAAGGGAGCTTGTTCTAGATTTTCCTAATAACTTAAGATTTTGGGATATTGAAAATTCGTTGATAGATAGTGTCTCAAGTACACTATGCTTACCTTGCATGTGTCAAACTAACATAGTTTTACCTTCAGCTTTGTCGTTGAGACAGTATCAATTATTTTCTCCTAACAACTGCATTGTTTTTGTTCTTATGTATATTTCTATAGATCAATCAATTACCTTTCTTTTTGGAGTGTCACTACACGAAACTATAAGGGTAGCAGATCACATATTGAACAATATATATTGATTAAAAATTATATTCTATTATTCCAATTCTTAACTTTAGTGCTTGTATATAATTAACAATTTTTTTTTCTCTGATTCAATAGTTTGACAGTCTCACAATTCCTGTGCAGTATTATTTGAAAGCTGTTTTTGGTTTTAACAAAAATCAGTTCTCAGAACTTCTGATGATGGTGGGAATCGGTTCAATCTTCTCTCAGGTACAATATTTCCCAAATGTTTTTCTTCTTTGAATTCCTCCTACTAAAATTGTATTTTTATCTGTGGTGAATATTCTGCTTGTCTAAAATTGTTTGAAGTCAGTGATATTCAATCAGCCTTCTATGAGTTTTTTATAAGCTGATTATGCAAGAGTGTTGATTTTTTTAAGAGCTTACCCTCAGTTGGCTTCCAGATGTTGTTGCTTCCAATACTCAATCCATTGGTTGGAGAGAAAGTTATACTCTGCTCTGCCTTGCTTGCATCAATAGCATATGTAATTTATCTCCTGTTCCTTTGCTTTTCCCTTGCTTCCTGATAGCAAACTTGCAGATACCATTGTGCTATTCATATTTTATTTCTGTGTAGGCTTGGCTCTATGGATTAGCATGGGCACCTTGGGTACGTAAAATTGGCATCTTTCTATGTTTTAGCTTAGCTTCACTGTTTATTTCATAACTCTTTATCATCTTATTACAGTAAGCTTCTTAAATAACTTAGATAAAAAAGTTATAACAGGGGCCTAGCTTGTGTCCGGTATTTGTTGCAGTATCATAAAAATTCACACTACCTACATGTCTTGCTAAAACTCTTACTATTTGCAGTTCCTTATTGTCTGTAATACTAAGAAATTAATGCATCAATGCAGGTACCATACTTAAGCGCCTCTTTTGGTATCATCTATGTCCTTGTGAAACCTGCTGTGAGTAGTTGATCTATTTTCCTCATGTTTGACAAAATTATTCTCACTTTTATTTTACAATCAACTCTATGATCCTGAAATTGCAAATAATTTCTTGTCATGCAGACTTATGCTATTATTTCAAACGCTACAAGCTCAACCAATCAGGTTTGCTCTCCCTTTCATGAATCCAATTAGTATTGAAATATTCATCAAAGCACAGCCATGCTGGAAATCAATCAACTAAAGCAAAATCTTCTCACTGATATGTCATCTCCTGCTAAATTCTCTATGAACGTAATTAGATCTAAAATTAGAAAAACAGTCATAAACTTGTTTTAGCGAACAATGGAAATAATCTCATTTTCACTTAGACATTGTAGCATCTACTAATCCTTTTTGCCAAATGTGATAGATGAACACTTTTCAAGCTAGAGGCAACACGGAGAGCAATAGTATTCCCATCATATAAGATGTTTATAAAAATAAGTTCTTTGAAGATATGAGTTTTAACACATTTTATATGATCTTCCTTCTCAGATTTTATGCTTTGACTTCACTGCAGGGAAAAGCACAAACTTTTATTGCTGGAGCGCAATCTATATCTGATTTGTTATCACCTATTGCAATGAGTCCATTGACATGTGAGTTGAATACTGTCTTTGGTAGATGCTTATTAGGCCATTTGACCACTCTCAAAGCTCACAACATACATAAATATTGTTTCAGCATGGTTTTTATCTAGCAATGCTCCCTTTGAATGTAAAGGTTTTAGTATTATATGTGCATCCATATGCATGGTAAGCTCTCTAAATTCTGTCTTCTCTTCTCTTGAATTGTACTCTCTTTTCTCTTACTAACTTTGAAATCTTTCAATTTTTGCAGATAATCTCTCTTTGTTTTGCTTGCATCCTGAAGCCAGACAGTAATTGGAGTAATGACATAGAGGGGAGCACAGAAACCCCTCTTCTGAATGACAACTAAGTGATTGTATCAATTGGACACATGCTTTGGCCAGTCTTGTATACAAGGCATCCTTGCCTCAATAATTTCTGTTCCAAATAGCCATAATTTTTCTTTATTTTTTCCTTTTATTTATGGATTTGGCAAAAGGAAAGGGAAAGGGTGGGAAAAAAAAAGAGATGACATCATAAGCTATGTTGATCTTCAACAACTCATAACATCATTGAAACACTGTCATTTTTGCCATAATATAATTATATACAGTGGAAGAGTTTGTGAGATTTGAATGGCACTACATTTACAAAAACTTTCGATCAACATTTATTTATGATGAAAAAACAATTCTGGGATATTTTGTGCTTTTCCAATTATTATAATATAATATTCTACTTGTGTAAAAAATTTAACATGCTACTTAACAAAGTAGATTTTAAGTAGGATCTAAACTTTTCTTTATAGTTATAAGCAAAAACTATACTTTTTTCTTTCTATATTTATATTTTTTTTCAAAAATACTATTATTTAAACTTCTTTAAATCCAATTGGATTTGGATACACTATTTTTGGCGAAATCTGAATTTTGATACATTTTTGTTTTCAAATAAAAATTATATTTTTCTTAGATAAATTAGATTTTAATAATATTGTAATTTTATCCAATTGCGATTTAAACTTGATTTTTAAACTTTTAATTTTGACTTAATATTTCAATAGTGATGACGGGTCATGCAGTTTACTTTCATGTTTATCTTTTACTTAAAATTTTCATATTCTAATGTACTGCTGTTAAATGGTTTTGCATTATTAATTAAAAATAATCTTATGCTTGAGTTTTAATTTTATACATTGTTAAATCATTAAAATTTATGATATATATATATATATATCAACTTAATTTTACTTAGTTATACTTATTATTATTATTATTTCAAATACTTTATAAATTTTATTTACATTTAAAATACTTGTGCAAAACATATAATATTACTAGTTTATTAATTGCATATTTAGAAAATAGTTTTTTTTTTAAAAAAAATTATACTCATCTTCTTAAAATCTTCTTAAATAAAACTAATATATTACAAAATAAATTATGTTGAGAAGAAAATACTTACATTGTGCGTTTAGGGTCCCGACATTATTAATATAAAAAAATAACACTTATATTTTTCTAATTTTTAAATAAAAACATTTTTTTTTTGTTTTTAATAAAGTAATTGTCACATTCCTTATTTCATCTAATAAATAACACGAACACCATTTATTTAATATCATCTTTGATTTTTTATGTGTCAAATTTTATAAACTTTTATGCAATATTTGCTTTCAAAATTTTAAGTCAACGTTAATTATTATTTTACTTGTAGATTTTGTGTGCATCTAACTTTTAATTAATTTACACACTTATTAAAAAAACAATTGAAGTAACATACATTTAAGGTAAAAAGTATAATTGAAAAAAAAAAGATAAAAAAAATATCATAGTTTTTCTATTAAAAAATATTATATTTATTGATCTTAGTAATAAGCTCTAAATAATATTTAAAAGATAGTACTATTATGTTAGACAAACAATGTTATTGTAAATAGGAGAAATGAACGTTGTTTATATTGTTTGAAACTGATGAGTCTTGGTTAGTTCTAGTGTTCGTTATGAATTTTCTAAATTTTAAAATAATCATTTAAAGAATAAATACAAAAAAAAAATTCTAAATTTTTATAAATTTAACGAAATGAAAATTAAGATTACATGATTAAAATTAAAAATTGCATATAATACAATGATGAATTAAAAATTAAAAAATGTTACTCTCTTCTTATAAATTAAGTTTTTCAGGTTTTAATATTATTTTCTATTATCAATTCAAAATTTCACATAATCTGTAATTAAAGAATTAAAATTTTAATTTAATATTATCTTAATAATGAGATAATTTATTTATTTTAGGTGATTTGAGGGTTCAAAGTGTGGTATGAGTTGACCCATGTGTTTAAATTTGTGTGAACAGTTTTGAGTGTTTAAAAATGAGGGTTATTTAATAAAAACTTCAAGGAAGTTTTTATTTTATTTTATTTTTAAATTCTTTAAATTATGTAAAAAATAATTATTCTTAAAGCAAATATATATTATGTTTATATATACATTTCTCCTATTTCATGGGATTAACAATTTGAACTATTCAGTAGTAACCATAACTTGGGAAGATAAGCAACTATTCCCAGTCGTTTCAATTTCACATGAACCAAAACCGTAGGAATATAGGATTGTGACACAAACATGGAACTTCTCTCTGTGTCTGTCACACTCTGCAAATGCCAAACATTTTCCTTTCAGAAACCAAAGACAACCCAAATTCATGAACTTCCAGTAAACTTAAGATTACCCAACAAAATAAACCATTCCAATCTTTCTTCTTATTCGTGTAATTGGTCTATTACTAGGGTAGCAGCAACAACATACCCTTCCTTCAATTCTACCACCACACAGAACCGCCATTGGATGGTGGTCATGGACACACCTCCTCAAGGGCTCAATTCAAAGCGACAAGTCATTGATTATTATGCCAACTTACTACAAACAGTTATCGGCAGGTACTTGTTTAATGAGGTACTTGTTTAATGGCTTCTGCCCTTTCTTGGACTTTCTTGTTTAACTAAAAATTGCTTTTGAATTTGGTTTCAACAGTGAGAAAGATGCTCAGATGTGTATATATGATGCTTCATGGGACACCCACTTCGGTTTTTGTTGTGACATTGATGAAGAAATATCCTCCCAGCTGGCCAGTGAGTTTCTCTTCTTTGATTAACCCAATTCATTGGTGATGGGATAGTCTTAGGAGCAAGGATACTATATATTCACAATTTCAGATAGGTGTTTGGAGTTTTAGTCATGTGGAAATGATGTCCCATTTATGGTGTTTTTAAAATGAATTTGATTCTGATGCATGTATATTGCTAGGTTTGCCTGGGGTGATGTTGGTTAGGCCTGACCCGGATGTCAACTCTTTGAAAAAGGACTATAGTTTATCAAGGGACCAGGCAGTTCACCCGTCAGGATTACAAACTATTACCAATTTGTTGTTCCCTGCTGGAAATCCTAAGCATTGGCTTGTTAAAATGGATAAACCTGGGGTTGAGGTTGTTACCAAGGCTCAAATTGTCGATTACTATGCTCAAATTTTGACCAAGGTCATGGGAAAGTAAGGGCAGTAAATTCTAATTCTTTTGCTATTGTTATTGGATTTCTCCTTTCCCTAAAAGTAATGACAATAATGTCTGCAGTGAGAAGGATGCACAAATGTGTATATATCATGTCTCCTGGAAGACCAACTTCGGTTTTTGCTGTGAACTTGACGAGGATTGTGCTCAAGAGCTAGCTGGTTAGCCTCATAGAACCTTAGCCCAAGTGCCAAAGTTTAAAATACCTCATTAAATCAGTTGCTTGTTGCAGTGCAGGTGTGCCAGGTGTCTTATCAGTTCAGCCGGATAACAATTTTGAGTCAGAAAATAAGGATTATGCAGGTTAGCCGTTTTGTAGATTCCCCCACATTTTTTTCCTTGGGAACATCTAGTTAATATTACAGTCTTTCTTCAACAGAACTCCTTAGAGTTACGTGAGTGTGATTAGTGTCAATCTGGTTTCATGCATTTTTTTTTTTTTTATCAACAATCTGGTTTCATGCATGTTTAGTAAAACTATGATAAACCTTGGTGTAAGGATAAGATTCTAGCCTAATAGATGAGAATCTGGTTTCCTTTCCCCTGATGTTTAATTATGGCCATTCATGGTTGCCTACATTTCGGTATTGATCAGTGTTCATTGTCTCTCTGATTTTCTGCTAACTATACATATTCAGGTAGTAACTTTGAAAATAGTTGGAATGTTTCCAACTCTTCTGAAGCAAGTCATGAAGCGCCCTTGAAAACAAAGAAACTTTTTGTGACAGGTATGCCCACAACATTTATTCTAGTTATAATAAGCCTGTGTTCATGGGAATGTCATTTTTGGTTCTCGCAAGAGATGATACTACTTGAAATTATTTGTCTCTTCAACAGGGCTATCGTTTTATACATCTGAGAAAACCTTGCGTGCAGCATTTGAAGGCTTTGGTGAGCTGGTTGAAGGTAACTCATTTTCATTGCTCATCAATATTTAGTGTCTCGTGACAGAAAGTGTTAAGGTAGATTCCAGTAATAATCTCCCTTTTCCTCTGGATCACACAACTCACACTGTTCTCACTTTGGTGTTCACTCACACACACACAAAGATATGCTCTCACAACACAAATGTTGGTAGGATAGAAGTAAAACTGTTATATATTATTCAAAGCACCCTTGAAGTACTTATAAACCCACTTCTGTTACAATACAGCTGTTCTGTTTTGAAAACAGAACCAGAAGTAACTACTAACTCTGTTTTAAAAGAGTTCTATAACAAATGGACTTGACCACACGGCCCGACCCCTACACCCATTTAAAGTCAGGAAATTTCTGTTGCATTTCATAAAGGTTTCTCTAGATTGCATCTTCTGGAATTGTCTCAGTCCATTGCACCAACACTTCCGTTACAGATTTATTGTTTTGTTTCTTCATTCTACGAGCTAGAATTGCCAATGGTTGTGGAGCAAAATGACCATTACTGTCAGCAAAAGGTAAAGTTGTAGATATTATTTCCATGTGATGGTTTGAGTAAGGAAACATGGAAAACATTATGAATCTTAGAGTTAGTAGGTAATTCCAGTTTATAAGCCACATTGCCAATCCTTTCTAAAACCTTGTAAGGACCATAATATCGGGCAACTAACTTGTGAAAATGGATATTGGATAAAGTTGTTTGCCTATATGGTTGAATCTTTAAATAAATCCAATCTCCAACCTTGTACTGTTTGTCACTCCTTTTTAAATCCGCATAAAACTTCATACGTTGCTATGTCTTAACCAAATTTGCTTGTAATAGCTGATTAATTTCATCCCGTGTCTTCATAGTATAGGCTACCGCTTCTATTAAAGAATCTGTATGCTGTATAGTAGTGGGAATAGAAGGAGGATAGCCATAAAGAGCTTCAAATGGAGTCAACTGTATAGCTGTATGAAATTTGGTGTTGTACCACAATTCTGGTAAGTACTCAGTCCACTTGGAAGGAGTGTCCCCGGAAACACAACGGAGATAAGCCTCAATGGATTTGTTTACAGCCTTTGATTGACCATCTGTCTGTGGATGAAAAGCCGTTGAGTGCAGCAGCTTGACACCATTCTTGTGCATCAACTCCGTCCAAAACTGACTCATGAAGATGGAGTCCCTATTTGATATAATGTCCTGTGCTCAGCCATGAAGCTTGATAATATTGTCCATGAAAAGGGATGCCACCTTAGCCACTCCAAAAAGATATGCAAGCAGCAAAAATGAGCATACTTAGTTAAACGGTCCATAACAAGAAAAATCACAGTCATAGAACAAGATTTAGGGAGACCAACAATAAAGTCCTTGGATATAGATTTCCAAGGATTATCAGGAATAGATAATGGTTGTAACATACCCGCAGGAAATTGAAGTAAAGGCTTACATTTTTGACATATATGACAATTCTGGACCCACATTTTGACCTCCTTCTGCATACCCTTCCAATAGAAGTGATTTTTAATCCTTCTATAAGTAATCTGATATCCTGAATGGCCTCCGATTGCTAAATCATGAAAGCTGCTGATTTTGTTGTGCACTCAAATGCAGAAACTGAGAATCTCTTTTCGCAATTCTACATTGTCTCCAACCACTAACTTACCTTTTCTCCTCAATAAATCATTCTCAAAAATATAATGTTTATGGGGATTTTGAGTCAAGTGAATACTATCAATAACTTTTTGTAATGTATGATCTACGGGCCAAGAATCCTTAACTCTCTGAATTAATTCAGAAGTTATTACAAACACTGAAGCAAACTTACCTTGGGTAGGGTTTCGTGACAGCACATCAGCTACTACATTGTCTTTACCTTTTTTGTATTCAATGCGGAAATCCAAACCATCTATGAGCTTTTCCAAACCCCAATTCTGTAACATTGTTGTAGGTGGTTGCTCCAGCAAATGCTTCAAAGCCTTTTGATCTGTTTTGATTACCACATATTGGTCTAGAAAATAATGCTGCCACTTTTTTACTGCAAATAGAATAGCAAAAAATTATTTCTCATATGCAGATAACAATTGATATTTAGGTCCCATTGCCTTGCTTATGTAGGCAATAGGGTGATTAGATTGCATGAGCACCACTCCAATCCCTATTCCTGAAGCATCAGTTTCAATAGTAAAAGATTGAGAAAAATCTGGTAATATTAAAACTGGAGCAGTGGTTAATGCCTTGTTTAACCTGTGGAAAGCTGTATCAGCTTCAACACCCCACACACAAGGAATATCTTTCTGCAGTAAAGCTGTCAAAGGTGCTGCAATCTTACTATGCCCCTGAATAAAACGTCTATAGTAGCCAGACAGTCCCAAGAATCCACGCAGCTCCTTTAAATTGGTAGGTTGTGGCCATTCTTGAACAGCCAAGATTTTTTCTGTATCAGGTTGGACTCCTTGCATAGAGATTTGATGTCCCAAATAATTTACCTATGTCTTTCCAAAGCTACATTTCTTTTTATTAAAAAATAAAACATGATTGCGTAATATGGTCAAGGTTATGTCAATGCATCTAATATGGTATGCCCAAGTCTTAGTATTGATTAATATATCATCAAAGAAAACCAATATGAATTTCCTTAAATAAGGTCGAAGAATATCATTCATAAGATTTTGAAATGTAGCAGGGGCATTACTAAGACCAAAAGGCAAAACTACCCACTCATACAAACCACTATGAGTCCTAAAAGTTGTTTTATAAATATCTGATGGATGCATTCTAACCTGATTATATCCACTTCTTAGGTCTAATTTTGAAAAATAAGTAGCCCCATACAATTCATCCAAAAGATCCTCAATCAAGGGTATAGGAAATTTATTTTTAATAGTCATAGCATTCAGTTTTCTGAAATCAGTGCAACAACGCCAAGAACCATCTTTCTTTTTAACCAAAACTAAGGGAGAAGCATAACAACTAGAACTCTCCCTAATAAATCCAGTTGATAACAATTGTTTTATTTGTCTTTCAATTTCATTTTTATGGTTATGAGGATACCTATAAGGTTTCAAAGAAACAGGAACAACACTATTTAAAATGATTCTATGGTCATACCTTCTAGGTGGTGGAAGTTGGGTAGGTTCTTGAAAAACATCTTCAAATTGATTTAATAATTCATCCAGCTGCTGATTTTGTTGTGCACTCAAATGCAGAAACTGAGAATGGGATGCAATCTGAAAAGTAGCTGCACCTTGTATGGCTAATAAAATAGGTTGACCCTCTGCAGGCTTAACTTTACCTGAAATTTGAACATTATTATTTTGCTGTTTTTCTCCTAATAAAGTCACCTTATCTCTCTTATGATTGAAGGTCATAGTTAGCTGTGCACAATTCCATACAATCTCCCTTAATGTTTGAAACCATTGCATGCCCAAAATAACTACAAAATTAGTACTAGGTAATACCAAAAAGTCAGCTTGGAAACTCTGATTATGAAACTGCCATTCAACCCCAAGACACTGTTTAGTGATTCTGAGTTGTCTATCCGAAGCCACAATTACTGAAAAATCATTGATGAAAACTGTCTTTAAAACCAAAGATTTCATCCACTTCTCACTAAAGTTGTGGGTGCTACCTGTGTGTCCATTAAAAATGGAACCCTCTGTTTTTTAATCATACCAATTAGCTGTAAAGTACTCCCACCAGCCACTTCTTGAAGTGCATGTAAAGAAACATGTACTGGCGACTCAGGCAACAATTCCAGACTGTGGGTAATTAAATCCATCTCCTCATCTTTATCTGAATCATCCTTTTCCTCCATTTGATCTTGGGAAACAAAAATAGCATTTAATTTGTCCCAAACCTTACATTTTTTTCTATGGTTCTTATCCCATTTTTCACCACAGAATCTGCACAACCCTTTAGAGATACGTTCACTAACCTCTTTTCTGGAAATAGAATCTGCAGTATTAGTCTTGCTGTCCAATCCTAAGAGTGGCTTAATGGAACTTGGTGCAGCATGAGATTGTAATGTAGTAATAGGTGCAGATTTATGGTAAAACTAGGACTGATTCCCTGTTTAAAAATTCCTGTGTTGCTCCTCTGAACTTCCCATTGAAACCCCATGAATTTCCTTATTCAATTCCTGCAATAAATCTTCCTAGAGAGAACTAACTGCACTGCTTCTTGAAGTGTAGTTGGTTTGTGTAAACGGACTGATTTCTCCAATCTTAAAGTTAAACCTAACAAGAAAAAACTCAAAGCAATTTTGTCCGAAACCATAACTTTGGCCAACAGATTATCAAATTTTTCCAAATAATCAACTAAAGAACTTCCCTGTTTTAAACGAGCCAATTCAGCCACGGGATCATCAAAGGCACCATCATCAAATCTTTGAGCCGCATCCTTCAAGATTTCTGTCCAAGATTGATGTTGGAAATCAAAAGTCTTAATGTAATGACACTGCCACGCAAAAGCCTTGCCCTCCATTGAAAGCGGTAGTAATCTTGCTCTTTGCTGTATTGGGGTGTCCTCCAATTCGAAAAATTGCTCCAGTTTGGCCCTCCAATCCCAGAAATTGGATCCATCAAATGATGGAAAAGGCAACTCGGTTCGATCAAGCACCAGAGAAGAATTCTTGACAAGTTCTTGATTTGTGCAAGAAGACGGAAGTTTCTGTAAAATGCCCCCAGCACACATGGAAGAAATTAAACCTTCAACAGCTAGTTGTAAACCTTGTAAAGGTTTCTGGGTTGCTTCTTGGGAATCTGCCACCAGTTTCTCCAAAGAATCCACCCTTGATTCTAATTTTTTATTGGTCACCATCTCACCTAGCAAACTGATACCACTGTTAAGGTAGATTCCAGTAATAATCTCCCTTTTCCTTGGATCACACAACTCACACTGTTCTCACTTCGGTGTTCACTCACATACACACAAATGTTGGTAGGATAGAAGTAAAACTGTTATATATTATTCAAAGCACCCTTGAAGGGCTTATAAACCCACTTCTGTTACAATACAGCTGTTCTGTTTTGAAAACAGAACCAAAACTAACTACTAACTCTGTTTTAAAAGAGTTCTATAACAGAAACAGATTCATCCCAACTTTTTCTTTTAAATGGTAATGCTTGACAGTTAAAGTTATTATGGACAAGATTTCGAAAAGGTCCAAGGGTTATGCATTTGTTGAATACACCACAGAGGAAGCTGCAAGTGCAGCGCTCAAAGAGATGAATGGCAAGGTAGATTCATCTTTCTCACTTTCTTGAAAAGTTTTGTTTTGCTTTGAATCAGTTCCTCATCATAACTGTCAAGAAATAAGAATGAGTTAATAATTCCAAAATGAAAGAGCCTTGGCGGTTTTAGTAATTTTAATCTACGTGCAGATTATTAATGGCTGGATGATAGTGGTAGATGTTGCCAAGCCTAACCCGCCAAGATACAACAGGAATCGAGCTGGATCATCAAGTTGACAAGAGAAAAGCTCTATACTATTACCAGCTCTGCTGTATGGTTTTAGTTCCTTTGAAAGGTTGTGTTTGTCAATCTTTATGCTTTCAATGCTTGATAGTGTAAAGTAGACTCATTCATGTTGGAATATCCACGACATGTTTGAATATCATGTAAATATTATATTTATAGGATTAATTAGTCCTCTGTCTTAGGAGTTGTTTCTCAATTTTTTTGTTTTCCAATTTATTTCCTTACATGATTAGCGTAAGGAATCTTTTTATATCAGTTAGCTTGTACTTGTGCTAGTAAATACTATAGAAGTACTTGGTCTAATCATTAGCATAAATAACTGGTGGTTATTTTTGTTTTACTTCACATGAAATGAATCCAGTTTCATATTACTTGGAGCCTCCATTCTCTCTTACACTCACCACAGGCAAGGAATAACTACAGAAAAGGCTGCCTTGGTAGTGGATGTAGCTTATCTGTAGTGCATTTTGCATTCTGTTTTCAGTGCTCACTCATGCCAGTGTTGCTGTTAACTTGCATCTTTTCATAACTTCTAGATAAGGGAGATAAATGCAATGCATACTTCATTCAAGTAGGCTTGCCTGGGAAGCATGTGCAACATCCCTGAATAAGTTACTTTTCTATGGCTTATCCTTCACCTCTGCCTCCATTCTGCTTACGGAGTTGTCTTTGGTCTGCAAGCAGGTATCTAACAACTCAATCATATGTTCTAGATATGTTTTTAGACAGTAATGCTACACTTGCCCATGTGAGTGAAAATATAGAACTCTTGTGTTGGCCAAGGTTCCTACAGAATGTTAGAGTAAGACTAAAGCGTGCTGCAGTTGACTAGCAATATTGTAGCCTCTACAGGAATCTGGGTTTCTATTGTTAGGTTTTTGGATATTAAAGAGTTCAGACAATGACATTTTAAGATAATGTTGGTTCAGATAGGTGTTTTAAGACAATAGTTGTTACATAACATTCTGAATGAGGAGGAATGGAACTTTAGCTGTTTAGCCATTTGGACTAAATTTGAGTATTCTATGTAAAACTTAATAGTCATTATTGGAAAATATAATTGATGATTTGTTTGAAATATACCAGGAGATAAGAAATAATTAAAAGGGAAAACAAACTATATATAGCAAAAAGTACTGCATAAGCTAGCAAAAAATTAGAAAGTTAGCTGATAATTGAAAGCAATTAACAAACAATTGAGATCTGTTAAGATGATTTTTTAAATTATAACTATTTAGTAAAATAATTTGTTAAAATAACTTATAAATATAAAATGATAAAAATTGATATGTTTATATGCCATTTTTATATAAATTTTAATTTTATTTTTTGAATATAAAATATGTTTGGATAATTATAATATATTTTTAATTGATATTGATCTTTTAAAGACCAATTAATTTAATAATATTTTTTAGTTTCAATAATTTCTTATACTGTGCATTTTTCTATTAATCTTATATTATATCTTAAAATATAAACATCCGTGCATTTCTAAATACCATTTTGTATTAGTATTATCGTGGTAGTCCAATATCAATGTATTGAGATAAAATAGATAATGGAAAATAGAATAGTTAAGTCATAGTTTATGTAAAAAGAATATAAAGTAAATTTAATAAATATTTGAAAGATAGAAAAGAACAAAATATAAGAAACTAAATGTTTGATACTAAAACACTATTTGAAATAGTATATTACAAAATATTATGTTATTAAAATAAGTTTGTTAATCAAATTCTATGAATTCGGTAAAACAAACTTTAGGTCAACAATTCAGAATTACAGGTACTAAACCCATCTTAATCATACAGTATTACTTATTAAAAGGAACAGGGATAAAAGATTTTTGAAGTAGATTGCTACATGCTAAGTAGCCTTCAATAAATGTTACACTAATTACTTTTTACTGATCTGAATTGCTTCTAATTTTCAACTTTTATTCATGAGACTAATCCATTTCTTCTATAAGGAGAAAAAGAAAAATAGGGTTTATTGAAAGCAATAAGCATTTTGCAGAATCAATAACTCATTGTAGACCCTGTCTAAAAATTATGGTACTACAATACTTGGATGCGACAAAACAAACTTCAAACACAGGCTAAAGGTTATTTCATGTTGTGGCTGACCTTTCTCTTGACCTTTTGAAGGTTGCTCATCTATTTTGATTTTCAGTTCCATTGTTACTGTTGATTTTGATTTCTGCTGTTGGTCTTGGTTCAGCTTAGATTAAATATATTATTGTCTAATAATGAATTAGAAACATAATGGTGATTTCCCCCCTTATATTTAATCATTGAAGTTGTTTTATTCTTATATGATATTAATAAATGATGTATAATTACTTGGATGTGTGACTTAATTGTTTTCACCGAATCACTAATGAACAACATTAATTTTAGTACCTTCTATGATTTAGGTTTATAAAATTTGTGATTACGAATGAATTGTTAGATTACACATAAGATCCCAACAAAGTAATTATGCCGGTTAAGGTGAACACACAAAGCTATTAGTGTAAATTCAGCTTACCAAATGCGTAGTGACATAACCATGTTATATTAAACATCATGTAATTTTAATATTTTTTTTCAACTTCATACCAAACTTGCATGTAAAACAAGATGGATTGGAAAGGTTAATCAGCAAAAGTCAATCATCCGTAAGAGTCGAATTACACAAACAACTTTTCATTTGCGTCTGAGTACGGGGAAAAATGAATATACGTGTCTAACTGGTGTTGAATTATGTAAGTAGATGGTAAGGGTGGTCATGTATTCAATCCAAATTCAAAATTTTAAATTCAAATTCATATTTTTTATAAAAATAATTTTGGATTTTTATAAATCTAAATCTAAATATTTTTATAAAAATAATTTGGAAGTCCCAAACAAGAATAGTATTAGATCCATAATGGCACATAAATATAATTTCCCGCAACCTCTACACGCAAGTGTCAAGTGAAACTTCGTTAGTATACTCTACATCTAAAGCTGATAATTTAGATGGGATATTTGGATTTTTCAATATCTAAATTCTGGATAAATAAATTGGAAGTCTGATCTAGAAATGTTATAAAATATGAATTAAAATAAAAAGTAAATTTAAATAAATGGATTTTTAAGGATCAAAGCAGTGCAAAGATGAAGCAGTTTTATCAAATTGGATTTTTTGTACACCCTTAGTAGATGAGATGAGATGAAAAGAAGAGGGTTTAGAATGCAAAATAAAACAATAGGTTTTATTATGTTAGATGTGTACTTAGCTTTAGGCCTTCGAGTAGTAGGTGAAAAAAATGATTTTGAAGAAGATAATGAATGTAAGATGAGAAAAATGTCGGTAGACAATGTTGTTGGGTTCCAAGATATTCATAACGAATTTGAGCAACTTAATAGTCGAAAATGTAAAGAATTTTTGTAGGTTATACATACTATTAAGAAGTAAATTTTAAGTCAAACTCAATCTTATAAAATTGGCTTATAAGATAAGGTTTGCACCCACTTATATATTATGAAATGTCCTTATCTCTTGTCAATGTGGAATCTCTAACACACAACCCTCACGCAGATACCTGCCAACTAGTGTGTGAGATTATATGTTTACGGGTGGTCCGATAGCAGTCTGATAGCCGGGTGCCTAATAAGCCCAACAAACTCTTGTTAGGATATGCTCTACATATCTGATACCATATTAAAAAGTGGACTTTAAGCCTAACTCAACCTTATAAAATCAGCTTATAAGGTGAGGTTCGCACTCATTGGTATACTACAAAATTTCTTTATCTTTAATCGATGTAAGATCTCCAACACATACTTCATGGGTTGATTGAGTTTTATTTTCCAAACATAAGCCCTCTTGTGTCTTTGGGGTTGTTCAATTTAATATATGATCTCCAATTGATTGACAAATATAATTGGGGTATCACTGTGTAAGATAACTTAGTTAAAAGTCTTTGCTAAACGTCTTATTGTTTGTTGCAAGAAAGGAATTAATCAGAACTGTTTTCTTTTGGATGTGTATTTGTATTACATGTCTATTATTAATTAACACATGTTTTTTATAATTTGATTGGTTTATTTAAGTATTTGTCCATTTTGAATGTTCGCGTTTGATGTATTGTAACCACAGGTTTGGGCTTTGGAATATGTATTGAAATATATGGGAAAGAGTAGTGACCTAATTAATGTGTTTCCTTCGTTGAAGCCCATTGATGTTATACATTTGTAGGAAAATATCTTAGCTTTTTTTAAGGATAATTTGATAAGAATTATGCATAGCAATTAATGATTGTTACACGTGATCTATTAACTAAATGTATTATTGTGTCAACTGTAGATTGTTGAAGATTTAACTATAACAAGTGCAGGAGGTTGCATATGTTCTAAGGGAAACAATTTAAAATTAAAATATGAGAGGTTGAAGTCCAATTATTGTGGTTATGATATAAATGACATTTTTAAAACCAACCTCTCTTATTTTGATATTCAATTGCTTCCCTTACAAAATACAAAATATGCAACCTCTACACTTGTTATAAACAAATCTTCAACAAAATGCATTTGACATAATACATTTAATTAATAGGATTACATGTAACAATCATTAATTATTACAAACAATCCTTATCAAATTATCCTTAGAAGAAGCTAAGATGATTTTCCTGTAAATGATAACATCAACTCACTTCAATGATTGAGGAAACACATTGATTAGATCACTACATTTTGCTAGTACATGTTCCAAAGCTTAAACTTGTAATTACAATACTGCTGATTTTATCGGCAAGTATACCGAGTCAACTATAATATAATGCTTTTAAGTACGAGTGTCGAACCCACAAGGAACAATTTTTAGTAAAATTTTATAGTTCAACACTCACTTAGTATCTAAACATTGGTTTTGTTCATAAATATTGAGATTAAAAAGTGACTTTACATTTATAATTAAAGAATAACAAAGCAGTTTAACTAGAAAATTCAAATGAACAAGGTTGAGATTGAATTTAATCTATCTCTTAGATTTGTATTCAGGATTAATAAAAATATACAATGCTCATAACTACTTGATATTAAATCATTCATATTGATTCCTCAAGCATGAAATTTATGAAACAAATTCCTAAACATTGTCCTCAATTATCTAGCAAATTACCCAACACTAAAATAAGATGTTATAAAGCAATTGATATATTAAAATCTATTCATAGTATCAAAATATAACAAGTATCTTCATTTAGGTCAGATTATATGTTTACGGGTGGTCCGATAGCAGTCTGATAGCCGGGTGCCTAATAAGCCCAACAAACTCTTGTTAGGATATGCTCTACATATCTGATACCATATTAAAAAGTGGACTTTAAGCCTAACTCAACCTTATAAAATCAGCTTATAAGGTGAGGTTCGCACTCATTGGTATACTACAAAATTTCTTTATCTTTAATCGATGTAAGATCTCCAACACATACTTCATGGGTTGATTGAGTTTTATTTTCCAAACATAAGCCCTCTTGTGTCTTTGGGGTTGTTCAATTTAATATATGATCTCCAATTGATTGACAAATATAATTGGGGTATCACTGTGTAAGATAACTTAGTTAAAAGTCTTTGCTAAACGTCTTATTGTTTGTTGCAAGAAAGGAATTAATCAGAACTGTTTTCTTTTGGATGTGTATTTGTATTACATGTCTATTTTTAATTAACACATGTTTTTTATAATTTGATTGGTTTATTTAAGTATTTGTCCATTTTGAATGTTCGCGTTTGATGTATTGTAACCACAGGTTTGGGCTTTGGAATATGTATTGAAATATATGGGAAAGAGTAGTGACCTAATTAATGTGTTTCCTTCGTTGAAGCCCATTGATGTTATACATTTGTAGGAAAATATCTTAGCTTTTTTTAAGGATAATTTGATAAGAATTATGCATAGCAATTAATGATTGTTACACGTGATCTATTAACTAAATGTATTATTGTGTCAACTGTAGATTGTTGAAGATTTAACTATAACAAGTGCAGGAGGTTGCATATGTTCTAAGGGAAACAATTTAAAATTAAAATATGAGAGGTTGAAGTCCAATTATTGTGGTTATGATATAAATGACATTTTTAAAACCAACCTCTCTTATTTTGATATTCAATTGCTTCCCTTACAAAATACAAAATATGCAACCTCTACACTTGTTATAAACAAATCTTCAACAAAATGCATTTGACATAATACATTTAATTAATAGGATTACATGTAACAATCATTAATTATTACAAACAATCCTTATCAAATTATCCTTAGAAGAAGCTAAGATGATTTTCCTGTAAATGATAACATCAACTCACTTCAATGATTGAGGAAACACATTGATTAGATCACTACATTTTGCTAGTACATGTTCCAAAGCTTAAACTTGTAATTACAATACTGCTGATTTTATCGGCAAGTATACCGAGTCAACTATAATATAATGCTTTTAAGTACGAGTGTCGAACCCACAAGGAACAATTTTTAGTAAAATTTTATAGTTCAACACTCACTTAGTATCTAAACATTGGTTTTGTTCATAAATATTGAGATTAAAAAGTGACTTTACATTTATAATTAAAGAATAACAAAGCAGTTTAACTAGAAAATTCAAATGAACAAGGTTGAGATTGAATTTAATCTATCTCTTAGATTTGTATTCAGGATTAATAAAAATATACAATGCTCATAACTACTTGATATTAAATCATTCATATTGATTCCTCAAGCATGAAATTTATGAAACAAATTCCTAAACATTGTCCTCAATTATCTAGCAAATTACCCAACACTAAAATAAGATGTTATAAAGCAATTGATATATTAAAATCTATTCATAGTATCAAAATATAACAAGTATCTTCATTTAGGTCAGATTATATGTTTACGGGTGGTCCGATAGCAGTCTGATAGCCGGGTGCCTAATAAGCCCAACAAACTCTTGTTAGGATATGCTCTACATATCTGATACCATATTAAAAAGTGGACTTTAAGCCTAACTCAACCTTATAAAATCAGCTTATAAGGTGAGGTTCGCACTCATTGGTATACTACAAAATTTCTTTATCTTTAATCGATGTAAGATCTCCAACACATACTTCATGGGTTGATTGAGTTTTATTTTCCAAACATAAGCCCTCTTGTGTCTTTGGGGTTGTTCAATTTAATATATGATCTCCAATTGATTGACAAATATAATTGGGGTATCACTGTGTAAGATAACTTAGTTAAAAGTCTTTGCTAAACGTCTTATTGTTTGTTGCAAGAAAGGAATTAATCAGAACTGTTTTCTTTTGGATGTGTATTTGTATTACATGTCTATTATTAATTAACACATGTTTTTTATAATTTGATTGGTTTATTTAACTATTTGTCCATTTTGAATGTTCGCGTTTGATGTATTGTAACCACAGGTTTGGGCTTTGGAATATGTATTGAAATATATGGGAAAGAGTAGTGACCTAATTAATGTGTTTCCTTCGTTGAAGCCCATTGATGTTATACATTTGTAGGAAAATATCTTAGCTTTTTTTAAGGATAATTTGATAAGAATTATGCATAGCAATTAATGATTGTTACACGTGATCTATTAACTAAATGTATTATTGTGTCAACTGTAGATTGTTGAAGATTTAACTATAACAAGTGCAGGAGGTTGCATATGTTCTAAGGGAAACAATTTAAAATTAAAATATGAGAGGTTGAAGTCCAATTATTGTGGTTATGATATAAATGACATTTTTAAAACCAACCTCTCTTATTTTGATATTCAATTGCTTCCCTTACAAAATACAAAATATGCAACCTCTACACTTGTTATAAACAAATCTTCAACAAAATGCATTTGACATAATACATTTAATTAATAGGATTACATGTAACAATCATTAATTATTACAAACAATCCTTATCAAATTATCCTTAGAAGAAGCTAAGATGATTTTCCTGTAAATGATAACATCAACTCACTTCAATGATTGAGGAAACACATTGATTAGATCACTACATTTTGCTAGTACATGTTCCAAAGCTTAAACTTGTAATTACAATACTGCTGATTTTATCGGCAAGTATACCGAGTCAACTATAATATAATGCTTTTAAGTACGAGTGTCGAACCCACAAGGAACAATTTTTAGTAAAATTTTATAGTTCAACACTCACTTAGTATCTAAACATTGGTTTTGTTCATAAATATTGAGATTAAAAAGTGACTTTACATTTATAATTAAAGAATAACAAAGCAGTTTAACTAGAAAATTCAAATGAACAAGGTTGAGATTGAATTTAATCTATCTCTTAGATTTGTATTCAGGATTAATAAAAATATACAATGCTCATAACTACTTGATATTAAATCATTCATATTGATTCCTCAAGCATGAAATTTATGAAACAAATTCCTAAACATTGTCCTCAATTATCTAGCAAATTACCCAACACTAAAATAAGATGTTATAAAGCAATTGATATATTAAAATCTATTCATAGTATCAAAATATAACAAGTATCTTCATTTAGGTCAGATTCTCATAAATACTTCCAAGTTAAATCTAATAATCAAACTCAAGAGTCCATTTATCAGATAGAATATATCATTAAGCACAAAATGAAAATACCAATATCAAGTAGAAATAAAGTACTATTTATAAATATCACCAAAATACATTTGATTTCAAATAGATTACATTCAATCATAAAGAAGGAAGTTACTACTCATGGTAGCCATTATAAACATCAAGATTGGATGGATTGCACAAGAAAAGATATGGAGAGATTTTTCTTCTCTTTAGATAGAGCTTTGAGGTTGTTAAAAGTTGTTCTTTTCCCCCCTTTTCCTTTGTTTTAACCATGTTCATCAATTGGGATTAGTGAAGTCTTAAGCTAACCAATTTTAGCTTGATCTAAAAGAATACCATGTCTCACTTAAGCGAGAATTAAGATAAAAAACACCTACTCTTTGAGAAAAATTCTCATTTAAGCGACCCTAGCTTCGCCTAAGCAAGCTGACTCTAGTTTGAGCGAGTTAATTTTTGCCTAAGCGAGCTGACCCTACAACAATCCTTTGCCTATGGACAATTCTCGCCTAGGCGAGACATTCTCGCTTGAGCGAGTTCTAGTTTGAGAATTTCAACGTCAAAGCTCCTATTTTCTATCTTCTAATGCTTTCTTTCATGCATCTTTCAATCTTTTCTTTTCTCCCTCCTTAATTACCTAAAATTTATACAAAATTAGGATTAAATGACTTCATTTTTTTCATAACTCAAAAACATATATTTGATTCAATAATTCTCAAATTATGGTTAATTTTTTTTAAACAACAATTAAAAACCAAAAAGTGACAAATTCTTCTCATGTAAATTTACTAATTATTGGCACTTATCGATTCCCCCGACCTAAAATCTTGCTTGTCGTCAAGCACAGTAACTAAATCCCAAAAACAATAGTTTATCCCAAAATAGAATAATGGTTGTTACAAATCATATCCATGGTTCAATCATCAAAACACAACTTTTATTCATAGTACAACAAATCAAACTAGAAAACTATGGTGTTTCCAAATCTAGTTAATGTAGGATATATATGCAATCAATTTTCAATATGAAAAACTTTAACAATGAATTAACAATCTAACTCTGGAATTTCTCTCTTAATTTCTCATAGGTAAGTGTTTTTCTCAAAATCCACTAATTTTGAATAGATCAAAGTTGCCTTTCATTTTTAGTCAGATTACAAACACGTAAGAAATGTGGATCTTAAGGTCTTCGTAAGGTTGTAATGAGGTTGGGTTCCAAAAATATTAGTTCTTCAGATAACAAAATGCACACTTAACAAAAGGAGAACATATCTACAATTAAAAAAAATCATTTGTGTTGTCTATTTACCAATTCTTTGAATTCCACACTATACACTCTTTCTTTTCTTTGTTGCGATTCTCCTTTCTTGGTTGTTGTTGTTTTTTTCCAAGTAGAATATATAACTATATTTTCCAAAATAGTGAATTACTTAATCCCTTTTCTCTCAATTACAATCATGCCAAAACCAAAATCAACCATTCCCATTTCATTTATGCAAATTGCACTTATGCTCTTCTTCCCTAAGCATGCCACAAAGTTAGGAAAATATATCAATTGAAGGTTAGGTTGCAATAACAAAAAAAATACTCTTGGCTCAAATGGTTTATCACAAAAAAAAAATGTCATTTTATGCATAGGTTGGCTATTTGGCCTTAAGTTTTTCAATTTTAACTTTATACAACATGCCTTAGTCATCTCCATGTTCTTTTGTGATGCAAAAAAATAAAATTTCAGACAACAACGATTGACAATTTATCAGTGAAACTCTCAAACTATTTATGGATTCACACATTCACTTGGTTGTTTGGTTTAATCCCTCAATTTTTATTAGTCATTGTTCCAACTATTTATCTTGTTCAATTTTCATGCATCAATGTCCTAACTCAATTTGAATTATGAATTCAACCACAATTTTTTTGTTTTTTAATCCTTGTTCATTTAACTGAGTTATTTTAAACTTAGAACACTTACTAAGGTCTGATTTCTTTTCAACCAAAAAAAATCATTGTCAATAATATAAGTAAAACTACTAAATTGGAAATACTAAACTTAAATACTAAAGTAATTAAACATCTAAAAACTGAACTAATTAATGTAAAATTAGTTTATGCAAACCAAAATAGTAAAATTAGTTTTTCAATGTTAGCATAAAAGATAATTGAAGTGTGAATCCCCTCTCAAGATTCTATCCAACTTTGTATTATACTCCTCAGTCTGAAATTGTGTTCTTGGGTTCTCTTCTGCTGTAACACCAGATGATCCTGCTCCCCCTATATCCGCTTTAGCTACTCCTTCCCCTTGGAAAAATATGCTTGTCCCCAAACCATGATAAATAATTGGTGAACTAATATGGGGTTATCCATGAGTTTTGTTGTCCTTCAGGAATGTTGTTGTAAAGTTCCTGGTGGATATGCATAATTCCCCTATGATTGGAGCTTTGTTGCAATTGCAAATGCTCCATTGTGGCTCTAAAGTATGACATTTTCTCCAAGATCATTGATTCTAATGAAGGAGATGTTGAAGATCCAACTTGATGTTTAGATTGTTGCTCTTCAACTAGAGGTGGAAAAGGTTGCTATTGAGGGTTGCCAGCTTGTTGGTCCTCTTTTGTGCTCATGTAATTTTGCTCTATGAATCTTTTATCAATTGCAAGTCTATTTTTCATTGTAGGGTTGACCTCCACACCTTGAGCTTCACATAGATCTATAATCAATGTAGGAAATCCCAGAGACCCTTTAGCTTTCACATTATTTTTGTTCACTTCTAATATGGCAAACTTATAAATTTCATCTGAGATAACTTTTGCCACATCCATTAAATAATTCTCTTTCAAAATTCAATAGAGCATATGACACCTAGGTATATTTAGGTCGGAGAAATGTCCAATTGGTACCATATTTTCTAGTAGAAAAGTCATACATACCCGAGTAAGAGTTTCATATCCTTCCACATGATTCTCAATGGATTTCCAAGTGGTCCCAACTGATAAGAGCAGTTGTCGATGCATAATTCTCTTGCAACCTCTCTTTCATTTAACCCATAATTTATGGTTCTCAATCTTTGCTAAGTACATTGATCTCCTTCTTCGATATGCCATGGATTACCCAAAAATTCATTGATCGTGTTTCTATCCTAGGGAACACATCTTCCTCTTACTTTTGATCTCTTTTCACTAGAACCTTATCCTCCAGCCCAGGCATTTGCATAAAATTCTAACACAATTTCAGGATTATATTTAGGCAGTGGATCTACCAATTTCTCCTCATCAACCCATTCAGGAAAGGATAAGTTCTTCAGGAAGGAGATGCACTTTTTTTTTTTTTAAATGAAAGACCAATTCTTAATCTCTTCATACCTGTGTTGTTTTTCTCTATTCTGGAAAAAAATTTCTCAATTGGGGTTCAAGGGATGGTGAAGCAATTCTTGCCTTTTTTTTCCTTTGTTTAAGCAAGTGGGAGCCCATATTTAACTTCAAACATCCTGAATAAGCCACAATTAGAATTGAGTGTATCAAGATGGAAACAAATGTTTTAAATGTTAAGCATCACATTACATGCTATTTATGATCATGTGCATACATTGTTTGAACTTATTTAGTTAGTTTACAAAGATTTTACATGTTTGACAATTTATCAAACAATAGGTGTGCTAGAAGAAAAAAACATTCAATGAATGAGGATTATTTTGGTTCAAAATTTAATTCAATCACACACATTGCCTAGCATGCATAAACGTTAATAACCTACAATTTTTTTACATACTATGCATTCAACCCATTCAAATAATTTCAATTTCAAAATCACAAGAAAACCCTAAGACCCTTTCGAATTTTGTAAATCCCAAGAGAGAATGAGATTATGACACCAAGCAAAGAAAGATTTGATGAATAGTTAATAACAAGAATCACTCGCCTAGACAAACCCTGTCTCTCTTAGGTGAGATTTAATCTAAGATCATGCTTTTTTTGAAGGTCAATTTCGCTCAGGCGAACCTAGTATCGCTCATGCGAGATTTGACCAGAGAGCATGGTTTTTCTGCACTTCAATTTTATCTCAGGTGAGCCCGGTCTCGCTCAGACAAGAGTTGCAGATGAAAAGTTTTTTTTTTTTTTCTGCATATTTCGCTCAGGCGAGTCTTGTTTCGCTCAGGCGAAATTTGTCTTGCAGCAACTAAGAATATGTCCATGAAATTCAAAGACAATTTTTATTTTTTTCTTCAACTTTTACTCATTATTTTTCTTCAATGGGCTACAAATATTCTTAAAAAATGTTCTAATGCTCAACTTCTATTGATCAACATGATTTTACATTAAACTAACAATTGAGTTTTAAAACTCAATTTTTCAAGAAGGACTAAAAACACACCTTCAAAACCATTTAACTACCCTAGAACTACATTCTAGACTTGCACGTATGCTTTATACCATAAGTGTACTTCCAAATCCAAATATATGTATGCTTATGAGTTATGAGGTGATCAAATGTGCAAAATGGTGCACACCATATTAACAAACAATGTTCATTCAACTAATTTTTGTATATATACAACAAAAGACAACTAAAATAAATAAATTCAAATAACAAAACACTAGGTTTCCTCTTAGGAAGCGCTTGTTTAACATCACATGGTTTGATGTCTATTTCCTTTAAAGATCATTCAAATAAATCACTGTGGTAAGCCTTTCAATCTCACCACCAAGATAAGGTTTCAACCTTTGTCCATTAACCACCCAATTTTTATGTGATTCAGGGTCCTCCAATTTCACTACTCCGTAAGGTTTAACTTGCTTGACAATAAATGGACTCGACCCTTTGGATTTCAGTTTTCTAGGTAAAAGTCTCAACATGAAATTGAACAATAGTTCAGATTGGCCTGGTTGAAAGTCTCTCTTCAAAATTTTCTTGTCATGCTAAGCCTTGACACGCTCCTTGTAGAGTTTTGAAGATTGGTAAGCATTAAGCCTCATTTCTTCAAGTTCATGGAGTAGTATTTTTCTTTTCTTTCCAGCAACTTTAATATCAAAATTTAAAAGCTTTAATGCCCAATATGCTTTGTGTTCCAACTCAACCAGAAGGCGACATGCCTTACCATAAACCAATTGGAATGGAGAGATCTCTTCTTGACCATTGGTCTCAGGATGGTAAGTTTTGCTACTTTATGTCGAACCCCATAATGTTCTAAAACCTTATGGAGCTAGATATTACAAAAATGAGAGCATTCATCACTAATTAGGACTATAAGAGTACCAAATATGTAGAAAATATTTTTTTAAAGAATTTTTATCACTATTTTAGCAATCGACCTTTTGAGCTGGAATTGCTTCAACCCATATGGATACATACTCAACTGTCAATAAAATATATTCATTTGATAAAGAAGATGGCAATGGTCCTATGAAGTCAATTCCCGAACAATTAAAGACTTCAACCTCTTGAATATTTTGCAATGACATTTCATGTCTTCTGGAGATACTTCTAGTTCTTTGGCATCTATCACATTTCTGAATATATTTATGTGTGTCCTTAAATAGTGTAGGCTAAAAGAATCCAGATTGAAGGACTTTAGCAGTTGTCCTTTCTCCTTTAAAAAGACCTTTACATGGTGAATTATGACAATGTCATAAAATGTTATTGCCTCCTCTCTTGTAACACATCTCCTCAAAAAATTATCTGAACCAATTTTAAATAGATGAGGATCATCCCACACATAATGATTAACATCCTTGAAAAGTTTCTTTCTTTGGTACCATTCAAAATCTTCAAGAATGACTCTAGAAGCTTTTGAAAATTTTCATATTTGCAAACCATGGACTTTCTTGAATTGCTAAGAGTTTTTCATCTAGGAATTCATTTAGTACCTCTGATTCAAGTGTAGTCGCCTCATCATTTGCAAGTATAGATAAGTGATAAACTACATTGTTCTCACAACCCTTCTTGTCCTTTATTTCTAAATCAAATTCATGAAACAAAAGTATCCACCTTATTAGTCCTAGTTTAGAATTTGATTTAGTTAACAAATATTTAATTGCAACATGGTGAGTGAAAACAATAACTTTGGAACCAATGAAATAGGATCTAAATTTCTCTAGTGCATATACTATAACAAGTAGTTCCTTTTTAATGGTGGTATAATTACTTTGAGTTTCATTCTAGACTTTACTTGCATAGTGTATCACAAGAAAAAAATTTCTTTGTCCTAACACTATTTATACATCATAATCATTTGCATCATACATTAGTTTAAACTTATACTACCAGTTAGGAGCAGTAATTATGGGTGCAGAAATGAGTTTTTCATTCAATTTCTCAAAAATAATTAAACAATTTCCATTAAATTTAAATGGAGTATACTTGTTGAGAAGTTTGCACGAATGATTTCAAATCTTGGAGAAATTCTTGATGAATCTACTATAGAAGCCATCATGTCCCAACTTTAATGTTGACTAGTGGAAACAGTTTTTCAATTACCTTAACTTTAGTTCTATCCACTTCAATTCCTTTGAAAAATATCTTGTGGCCTAAGATAATACCTTCCCTTACCATAAAGTGATATTTCTCCCAATTAAATATAAGATTTGTCTCCACACACCGGTTTAGTACAATGTCTAAATTTTCTAAACAAGAATTAAAAGTAGAACCAAGCACTTGACTATTGATATATTGATAGGGTTCTAACCTTATTGGGAAAATCAACTTTGTTCCCACGTTCTTGAAGTCAAATTTTGACATCAAAGGTAAAAAATTTGAAGGTGCTCACTTCGGTGCACGAAAACACATTTGCCTTAGAATGATGCTACCTATTAGGTGTTGGGTATGAAGCCAGGATCAATTGGGTTGGGCTGAATAGACACTATGTTTTAGTGATTGGGCTTAATCATTGTGTTCCCTTTATTATCTATATTTATCTCTATTTAAAGAGATCATTGTACTTGTAATTGGTGTGCAACAGGAAAGAAATGAAAACCTAATAGTTGCCCGTGTGGATGTAGGTTGCAGTTGGCGACCGAACCACGTTAAATCCTGTGTCGTTTATTTTCTTGCATTGATTCGTGATGATGTGTGTTGCTTCCGCGTGCGTGCATGTGCGTGCGTTTTTCCCATCAAGAGGCATCAGAGCTTGGTTCATTTACACACTAGAGATTCGATCAGCAGAAATTAATCGACGAGACGTGAAAATTGCGGCTAGGGTTTTGCAGGGGCTGCAGCGGCGTCCTAAAGCTAGGGTTTTGCAGAGGCTGCAGTGGCGTCCCAAAACTAGGGTTTTGCAGGGGCAGCAGCGGCATCCCAAAGCTAGGGTTTCGCAGGGGCTGCAGTGGCATCCCAAAGTTAGGGTTTTGCAGGGGCTGCAGTGGCGTCCCAAAGCTAGGGTTTTGCAGAGGCTGCAGTGGCGTCCCAAAACTAGGGTTTTGCAGGGGCTGCAGTGGCGTCCCAAAGCTAGGGTTTTGTAGAGGCTGCAGTGGCGTCCCAAAACTAGGGTTTTGCAGGGGCAGCAGCGGCATCCCAAAGCTAGGGTTTCGCAGGGGCTGCAATGGCATCCCAAAGCTAGGGTTTTGCATGGGCTGCAGCAGTGTCCCAAAGCTAGGGTTTTGCAGAGGCTGTAGTGGCGTCCCAAAGCTAGGGTTTTGCAGGGGCTGCAACGGCGTCCCAAAGTTAGGGTTTTGCAGGGGCTGCAGCAGCGTCCTAAAGCTAGAGTTTTGCAGGGGCTGCAGCGGCGTCCCAAAGCTAGGGTTTTGTAGGGGCGGCAGCGGCATCCCAAAGCTACGGTTTTGCGGTGGCAGCTGCGGGTCGCGTTTTCACGGCGAATAGGTGTAGGTGCTTGCGGTGAGCGAGACGGCACGGAGGTGCAGTGCAATGGCAGTGAAGCATTGCAGAATCTGGTTATTGGGGTCAACTTTGGAAAGGTAAGACTAACGGACAACAGAACTCTTGATGTTACGGGCATGGGTGACATAGTGTTGAAGACGCCAGGTGGTTTTTGGACTTTGAAGGATGTCAGATTTGTTCCAAGCTTGACAAAAAGTTTGATTTCTGTTAGGCAGTTGGACGAACAGGGACATGAAGTGAAGTTCGGAAATCAGCAGTGGAAGGTTTTCAAGGAAAATCTTTTCATGGCCCGCGGAAGAAAGAGATGTGCGTTGTATATGGTCGAATTACCGTATGAGGAAGTGACCGTCCCAGTTCAGAGATAAACAAAGTCCGGTTCACAGAATCTCGTGGGCAGAAGAGGGTTGTCTTTACAAGAGAGAAACCCAGAGCCACAGGTCAAATTCAGGATGAACGAGTTCAGGTAGACCAGTCAGAGGTACATATGGCAGTGGGAGCACGGGTCGTGTTTCAGCTAAGGTCCCTAGAAGACAGTGGGTTAGGAGAACCAGTATTCCAACTGTTGAAACACCTTCAGAAAATTTCTTGTTGAGTATGGAGAGTGTTTGTTTTCAGGATGTTCCAGGATCTGGCAGTTCGTGTAAGTGGGAGCCGATAGGAACAGAGGACGGGTCAGTGGCAGTTTCAGCCATGACGAACGTATTGAAACTCAAAGGAGTTTCTGTGAAGCCTTCAAGATGATCAAGAAGGCTGGTGGCAACTAGTGGTGGAACATTGAGTTCCGGTGATAAATTACAGAAGTACTTGTACACAGTTGAAGCGCAGGTGAACATTGTTCCGTGACTTCAAGTGGGAGATTGTTGGGTATGAAGCCAGGATCAATTGGGTTGAACTGAATAGACACTATGTTTTAGTGATTGGGCTTAATCATTGTGTTCCCTTTATTATCTTTATTTATCTCTATTTAAAGAGATCATTGTACTTGTAATTGGTGTGCAACAGAAAAGAAATGAAAACCTAATAGTTGCCCGTGTGGATGTAGGTTGCAGTTGGCGCCGAACCACGTTAAATCCTGTGTCGTTTATTTTCTTGCATTGATTCGTGATGATGTGTGTTGCTTCCGCGTGCGTGCATGTGCGTGCGTTTTTCCCATCATTAGGATGTTGCTCTTGATATTGATTTTCTAATCAACTCCTTCTATTGGAAGTTTGAAAATGACATTAACCCACAAGATGTAAACATAGAAGAAAAAAGTTAGAATTACTTTTTACATAAGGCTCAATTCTTTTAACTTGTTCCTATTAACGTATAAACAACCAATTTTTACAAGATGAAAAGGACTTGGGTCCTCTCCAATCCGTTGTCCGGTTGGTTAGAAAGAAAAGAAACACGATTTACTAGTCTTTTTTATAGATAATTAAAATATCTAAGATAATAATAAATATGAAATATGTTAGAATTTTTAAGATGATATTAGAACATATCAAAATTTATCGAAGCATGATTCATGAGAGCAATTACGTCATTTGTTATTAAACTTTTGTTAAACCACTCATAAGTATTTAATCTTTCTTTTAATATGTTTATATTTTGATGTAAGAAGCATATTAGAGATTTAATGTTAACGAGATAAAAACAAATTATGATATATAAATAAAGTACAAAATTTGTTTTACAAACTGGTCTTGTGGAATTAAATTAAACATTAATATAAATTGGTTGAAAATTTATTTTAAAAATCGAGAAGTTTTAGTCTTCAAAACCACTATACTTTTAAAAAGCTCTACTCCCACACACTTACACACTTTGCCTGCGCACACATAAAAGATAAATTTCTTACATTATCAAACAATATAAAAAAAAACATTAGTTTATCTATAATAACTCATTAGTCTATTGGGTAACGGCTTATTCGGTAAAAAAAAGAGAAGGATATAATAAGTTAGATAAAAATAGGAAAAGTAAATAAAATATGTGGAAAATAAAATGAAATAATTCTATTTATTTCATCATAATAACATTATTATTATTTCACTTGTTCCAACCATGGATATTAAACAAATCCTATAAACCCTAAATCCTAAAAAACTAATACTTTTATTGTTTAACGGACTTGAACTCTGTGGATCTAAGATAAGTTTAAGGTGTCCAAAAATTCATAATTTATGGTATCATGTAATAAACTCTTATTCAACTTTTCACTTTATGTGATTCAAACACTTGGTGAAGTTATGATATTATAGGATCTCCTACTTAATATACATGTTCAAAATTCAACATCTTATTTTTTCACATGGAAAGCTCAAACTTACTTTTTGATAATCAAACTAAAGGTATCAGTACAACTTAAGAAAATAATTAAATAACAACTAATTTTTTAAACAAAAGATAATTAATTATTATATAAACTAATTTAAATACTATTTTATAAATTAAAAAATAATTAATATTTAAAATAGTTTTTATTATTAATAAAAATTTATAAAATAGTTTTTAAATTAATATTTAATATTAACTATTAACTATTTTATATTGTAAATTAATTTTGATAATAAATATCAATAATTAATATTAATAATAATAGTAATGATAATAATTGGGTACCAATACTTAATAGTAACAATAAATAATAATAATAATAATAATAATAATAATAGTTTATATCTATATATAGAGAGATTCTCCTCTTTTTAAGGATATAATTTTTTTTCTATTTTACCTTTATTATTATTTTATTTTGGTTATTATAACATTTTTTAATTAATAGAATAATTATTAGTCTTTTTAGATTTAAATAAAATAATTATAAAAAATAATTGATATAGTTGTTACAGAACAATTTTTTTTGGATTTAAATAAAATAATTAAAAAAAGCAGTTAATAAGTACTTATCAAACAGCTTTTTAAATTTAAATAAAACAATTATAGAGTAGTTGAGAGATAAAGCAATTCTTTGAATGAATTTTTTTTATAATCACGCTTTTTTTACACAATTATTTTTTATTTTATCTTTATATTAACTAGTAGGAATAGAGAGTGTCCGTGTATCCTTTTTTATTTTTATCATTTATATATATTTATGTTTAATATTAAAATTTCAATAAACAATATTAATATTATTATAGTATATTTTAATAAATATGAATATATATAAGAAGACACATTAAATTATTTAAATATAGTCAACATAGTAGTTATATATGGTAAATTTAAAAAATATATTTAATTTTAAAAATAAAGAAGAAAATCAGTTTAAAACAGAAAAACAGTTTTCAAAACAAACAGGTTGAAACTCAAAATCAAACTTTTTAGTGATTAATTTAAATCAAATAAAAAATTAAAAAAAAGTAATAAGAAGCATTATGCTATAATCAATCAGATTAAAAACAGTCAACATAAAGTCGATCACAAATTTCATAAATTCAGAAATTTATAGCAAATGAAAAAAATAGTCTAAAACAGTACCCTTCACTCTCTCCAAATAAAGTGGTCCACATCTAACAGATAATAAATAAAATAAATTTTTAAAACTAAAAAATTGTTTTGTTAATGGTTGAAATTACACAATAACTATAATAAATTAATAAAATATTAATAAGGATAAAATATAAAATTCATAACTGTATAATAACAATTGAAATAAAATGAGTCTAAAACAGTGGACCAGTCTCTCCACTCTCTCCCAACCCAATAATATCCACACCTAGTCACCATTAAGGGACAATAAATAAAATAAATTTTTAAAACTAAAAAACTACTTTGTTATAACTGCTGAAATTACAAAATGACAAAATAACCAAAATAAATTAATAAAATAAAATATTAATAAAGATAAAATAGGAACAAATTTGTGTAAACCAAAAACAATTATAATGGAGAATCCTCTTTATATAGATATAGAGGTGTAGATTATAATCATAAATATACACTATTTTATTTTATGTTTATTACTATAATAAAACCACTGTGATTGAATTTTAAATAAGAAAGAAATTTTAAAAATAACGATAACACTTTTTTAGAGATTTTCCTCATATACCATTATTTCCACTTTTATTTCCCCATCTAGTACCCTTTTTATTTTTATCTTCCTATCTAGCACCTTTTTGTTTTTATTTCCCTATCTAACATTGTTTCAAAAAAAATTAATAATTTTAATTTTGGATGCATTGTGACTTCTACGAGTTAGAAAAAGAAATCGTTTTCTATAATTTCTTTGGAAGTTATTACTTTTAGTATTTTCTTTTAAAAAAAATCCTAAAAACGTAAAAGACTCCTCTGTAAATTATGTTAAATTAAAAAGAAATTAATAAATTAAAAATAATTGATAATTTTAATTTTTGATGCATTAAAAAAATAAATGTACTGATTGTAAAAAAGAATAAATATTTTTAATGTTTAAAATAGTTAGAAATATAATTATTGAAGAAAGAAATGAGTTTTTTACAAAATAAAAATAAAAAGTAATAAATTAAAAATGTTTAGTTTAAAATATTATAATAAAAATTAAGTTATTCATTGATGATATGTATGTAATAATAAAAAAATAAAATGAATAAATTTATTATTAGATTTAATAAAATAAATAAATTTATATATTAGTTAAAGGTGGAAAAAAGACAATACATGATAACGTAAATATGACAACAATGAAAGAATTACTAATTTAGAAAAGTGTAGATGTTGATTTGCCAAGATGGTTGATGTAAGTATTATCCTCAAAGATGATAACCATTAATATTATTGTGTTGTGAGACCTTAGGAAAAGCAATAATAGAGAAGTGATGTAACCATTCACATTATTGTGTTGTCTGGCCTAAGGAAAGAACCTTTAAAGAGTGATGTGACTATGCATGTTATTGTGTAGTACAACCTAAGAAAAAAACAATTATGGAGGAATGATGTGGTGATGCACATTATTATTTTCTTGTGACCTGAGGAGAAATAATTGTGGAGGAGTGATGTGGCAATGCACATTCTTTTGTATTTTCTTCCTTCTCATTTTTAAGCATTAAGTGTAGCATTTGCATTAGTTTTGTTTTTTTTTTAGGATTTTGCATTTAGGGTTGACACTTCAATATTATTTGTGTCCATTACTAATTAATACTAATTGAATTTGATTTTTTTATAATTATATTATATCCTGTATTTTTTACTTAAAATTAACATGATTACATCATCAATAATAATAAAAATAAATACTAATTTATGTTTGTAGGGTTTACTTTTTTATTTTCTTCATTCTTACAAAAAAAATTAAATTTTAAACTAAAAATTTTAATTTATTACTTTTTATTTTTATTTTGTAAAAACTCATTTCTTTATTCATTAATTATATTTCTAACTATTTTAAACATTAAAAATATTTATTTTTTTAATGCATTCAAAATTAAAATTATCAATTTTTTTAAATTTATTATTATTTTCTTTTTACTTTTGAAATGGTGCTAGATAGGGAAATAAAAACAAAAGGGTGCTAGATGGGAAAATAAAAGTGCAAATAGTGCTATATGAGGAATTGAGTCCACTTTTTTAAAGACATTTGTTTTAATAGTTTAAATTTATTTAAAACTACCAACTCAAGAGAGAAAATAATTAAATAGAATTTGAGTTTCATATTTTTTTTATAATTTTTTAATATTTTATCAATTATGAGTAAAATATATATATATATATATATATATATATATATATATATATATATATATTTTGGATGAAGTTGCAATAGTTAAAATTTATTTAAACCTACAAACTCAATCAAGAAAATAATTAAATAGAATTTGAGTTTCATTATTTTTTAATATTTTATCAATTATCGGAACTAAACCAATATTTTTCTATTAGGCACAACCAATTATATATATGACAATTTGGTAACATTTGAGACTCTTAATCATTGCAACACATGTGACACCATTAAGCAATAAACCAAAAATTCATCCTCAATTGTTCAATCAACATTAATCATGAAAGATATTATATACAAAAGAAGAAAATATAATGAAATATACCTCTCCTTTCTTTGCCTTAGACCTACAGAAAGACTTAATCAAATCGTTCTTATCCTTTATCACCATCGTCAACCATTTTCCCTCCATATCCTCAATCATCGTCACCCACCTTATTCTTAACCCTTCCAATCAAATCCCAAAACAAACAATTTTTTTTTCTATTCACAAACAAAACTACTAACCTTTCCCTACACTCTCCAATGGATATAGAAGCGCATGCAACTTATGCAACACGCACCAAATCCAGATTACACACCACTCTTAACAATGTTCCTTCGCATTAGAACCTTGTGTTTTGGGGTAAGCACAACCGTGATAGAAACGCGCACGGGAAATATTTCCTTGGGGTTTAGTGTCTTCCTCTTTCTACATTCTTCTAATTGAAGATTGTGAATAAGTAATAATAAACAAAGAAAAAATAAATAAAAAAACGGGGAGGAGACAAACTCGTGGGAAGAAGACAAACTCTTGTTACTACTTCTGAAGTTCTACCTTCTCTTCTTCCTCTATTTTGCTATGAAATTTAACCATATATAATTAACAAATAAAGAACAAACAAAACATCAGTATAGCATATAAAAAAGTAAAGTTAAGAACACGATGACATACCTTCTCTACATAATGTACACTCATATGCTCACTATCAAGAAAAAATGTGGTTGATTGAAGACTAAACTTCTCATGGAGAGTGGCTTTGGTCTTCTCCAACTCATACAAATGAACCAATGCTTGTTGTGGTTTCCTTCACGATCTCCATGACGTTTTTCGCTCCCTGTATTATCAATCTTTTTTTTTTTCTTCTTTTTCTTCCAACCCTTTATATAGATTCAACTAACCCTTCTTTTTTTCACACATGTAACATCTCACACTTCCCAAAGAAACTAACTTCACCAATAACTTTTTTAATAACTTATTTTTCAAAAAACAAAAACACAACGTTAACATGTTTCAGATTCATAATCGTTGTTTATTTAATAACCTAAAAAAGTGACAAAATTTTCCTTAATAAAATAATAAAATAAAATATTATATATACCTATATATAAATAGGATTCCTCTTGCTTATTTTATTTTTTTCTATTTTACTCTTATAACAACCTTTCATTATATTAAATTATCCTGAGCATTTCATAATTTCATAGAGAACAATTTTCAAATTGATTTAAGAAGCATTTTTTAATTCCTCTTTACTTGGTCCCTATTGAATCTGAATATCTCTACTACGCATAAACCCACGCACCCACCCTACTTCCCACTTTCTTTTCTATACCCTACTCCCCATTTTCTTTTCTCTTTCCTTTCTTCTTTCATGTAAAAGCATATTTTCATTCTCACTTCTCTTTTTCTTTCTATGTTTTGATTAATCTTTGTGGAATCCTAATTTGACCTTTGTCTTATAAAATTGTAATTGAAGTTTGTGACTAGATGGAGGGGAAGGACTTAACAAAAGGAGTTGTGGGCCCCATCACAACAATCGGTAATTTTTTTTATGTGCATTTCAATTTGTGAAACACTAATTTGACATTTTTCTTATGAAATTGTGATTGAAACATGTGACTAAAGGAATAAGAAGGACACAACAAGAGGAGATAGAGGGTATATGATGAAAGTCCTTGATCATAAAAAGGTTTTTGGGAACAATTTTATGGATTTAAATAAAATCATACAGAATAGTGACTAAAATATATTCTCATTTCCTCATGTTTCACAGAAAATTTACTTCTAATCTAATTTTATGATTTTTTGTCATCACCATTTATCTCTCTGCTAGTCCTCTATATTTTCTTCTTTTAGGTTTTGCTTTTCGATCGTACAATCATCTTAACCTTTTATAAATTTCAAATTCAAGAGACCACCTTAAAAAAAACATGACAACCCAGAAGAAACAAGAGAAGATAAATGAGACTGAGATGGAGAAGCGCTAAGCACATCAACACAATGCTGCCGCCAAACAATCTGTTGTCGTTGGATAGGCCCACACCCCATGTACCCGGTGAATATAACCAAATGATAACAATGACTGGGCCTGATAATGTGCATGATTATTTATCACGGGTCTAAACCTGCGCATGGGAAACTTCCACCGATGAAAACTACCACTATTGTGGATATAACTACCCAAACTAGCATTGTGGGAGGAAGTACTCTATTGAGTGTTGTACTATTTGTTTATTAGAGTAGTTTATTAATCTTACATTGTATACTTTTTTGTGTGTCTCTTAATTCATAACATTTTAGTTATAAGACGAGGTTTTTCAATATATGAAAGTGGAGTTGTCAAGTGTTGCTTCTTCCTTTTTTTTTTTTTTAATTTTACGAAAAAAATTAGTAGATTATCTATTTCATAACATTTAATTTATTATTGAGTTATTTATAATTAACTTTAATAAATATATATATATATATATAATAATTATAAAAATAAAAAAAATCGGATACACATACACTCTTTCAGCTTGTATTTTTGCTAGTAATAATAATAATAATAGTTGGATGACATGTATACTACCGTTGGCCCTTTTAATGACAAACTGCTGGTTAAATGTATAAGCAATTGCACCCAATCTGCTATAACGTAAGTATATTTATGTAGGTTGAGTTTTATTTAATGCAATGCACTCAATTATAATTAGGTTATTAACTATGTCTTGGATTTAGCTAAGAACTACTTTTATATATAATAATTTATAACTTAGTGTAAAAGTTATATGATCAAATATTTATCATGTTTGGTTATATATCTAATATACAACTTTAAGATATGTTATAAATTTTTTGAATTGTAACTTTAGTTGAGTAAAATACAGTTATTTTATAAATATAACAAACAACGTGATTCATTTTTATAAATATATTTATATATGGTCAAAGAAATTAAAACAATAACTGTGTAAAGAATGAACTCAAATTCAATATTGTGTTGAAGCAATGAATCAACACACCTTGCTTGCTGTATATATTAAATTTTAAATGGTGAATTTGATGTAAAAAATAATGAGACAAAAGTTAAGATGAATTATATAAATTGCGTGAAAGCAACATAGAAAATATAAAAAAATAATAGGAAAGATGATAAAGTTTTTATTAATAATTTGTATATTCACTAAAAATTAGAAATTTTTTCCAGAGACTAAAAAGACAATGAGTAATTAGATTTAAGAAAAATAAATTGGAAATAACATATTATAAACATTATAATGAAAAAAAATAGAAAAAAACTTTCATATTAGATTGTCACTCACTCGTCGTATTTCACATATCATTCTTGTATACAATTTGAATTATAATGTAAACAGAAAGAACCTACCAGATAAAACGTAACGTTAGAACCTATCTTAAATAAGACGTAACGCAAGATATAAAACATAGCTTTAACGAACGTTAACTTTAACCACTATTTTTAATGATAAGATGAAATTTAGAATTTTTTCATAGTTTTTCTAATAAATATATTGTTTTCAAGAATTAAACATGAGATATTTTAAGTGACAAATTTGTTGATTTACCTAAACATACAGAGAGATTCTGAATTTTTCTTTATAAATAATATAATTTTATTTAATAAATTTTAAAATGAAAAAATATATATTTTAAAATTGGATAAATCGTATTTATAATGTACAATTTAAATTTTTATACTAAATTGAAGTCATATGTGAGTACCACAACTTCTATATTAAATTTCACTGAAAAGATACTTCATATTTACTACTTTGCAGAAAAAACTGAGATTCTTCATTCCAAATTTAGATTTTTAGTGTTGTTAACTAATATAAAATCTACATAAATTAAATCCATTATTTTGCAATTTGGATTGATTAAGTTTCAGTTAACAAACAATCAAATTTCCCAAACTAAAGCAAGAGTAAAGTTTTGAAATAATACATAAATTCATCTAATATATAATTTTTCATTTAAGGGATTTTTTAATAAAAAGTCGAATCGTATAATAATAATATAAAAAAAATTTAAGCATTAAATCTCAGTCACAAAGCCGGGTGGTTCGGATTGATTTGCAGAAGTTCTTAAACTTCCCTATTTTTTAACTATTAAATATTTATAATATTTATTGCCAATAATTAATGCTCATAAAATCAATGAATGTATAACCATTTTTGGCTCATTCTCTATGAGGAAGCTGACATATTTTCCTAGAAAAAATGATAATTTTTTGAGTAGGAAATAATTAATAGTTTATCAAGTATTATTTTTTTTATAATTTTGTAAGATATTCATTTTGTTACCCAAAAGAAAAGGTAAATTATTAAGATATTACTCCTTTTATTTTGTTTCATTACCTATTATACTTAAACTAGATAAATGACACTGATATAATTATCTTCTCAGTAATACCCAAATAAATATAATTAACTGATTCAAAAGTACTTGCATATTAAAACATGTTTAAAATTAAGAATCTAATACATTGAGAACTCATTTGTTTTTTCTACCCCATCCTATACAATTATTTTAATTATTTTCTACATCATTTAATAACAAATTTATTTTTTATTATATATTTTTTTAAATCAATCGTATACAATTCTCTCCATTGTCAAATTATAATTTTTCTAAAATTAATAAAATAAAAAAAGTTTAGAAATTGATGGTTTAAATCTGTCTCTGCCTCACTCTGAGTATTTATACTATACCTTGCCTTACCAGCCAACACATTGAAGGTGTTAATATTCCTCACCTTCTAAGAATCATCAATGGCAAACCAAATTCTCTCCATAATCTCTCTTCTCCTTTTTCCCTTCATAATTTTCACAGGTATGTAGGTAACATAACATCACAATCAGAATCTATTCTCTTTTAAGCTTAATATTGGTTGGTAATAATCACAGCTATATGTGCATGTCAATGTTGCAGAGGTGGAAGGGGCTAAGAAGTCAAATAGGGTGTACGACAGCAACACTGCAACAAAACTGTTTGTTTTTGGGGACTCCTATGTTGACACTGGGAATTTCGTGCATTCAGAATCATACAAGATTCCCAATGGAATCACCTTTCCTGGTAGTCCTGCAGGGAGATTCTGTGACGGTCGCGTCATCACTGATTACATTGGTAATACTCCTTTTTCACTCTCTCTCTCTCTGCATAACTCAAAATGGGTTAACAGGGCATATTTGGATTTGAATCAGAGAAATTTCAGTAGTATCAATTGCATGACTTGTGCTCTAAAATTTAGCACACCAGATATGCCTTTGTTTCATTTTCTATTTGTTGTGTTCATCAGAAGGGTCCTTTCACTTAGACTACCCAACTGTTGAAAGAACATTACAACAAAACCTAACTTTACTCTATAAATTTAATTTGTGTACATTGTTTCTGTATGAAATTTGTTAATTTTGGGCTGTATTTATTTTGACTGATATCATGTTGGTTGCAGCTTCCTTTCTGAAAATTGAATCCCCTACACCATATGCGTTGAGAAATTCGTCTAATATGCAGCACGGTATAAACTTTGCCTATGGAGGGACTGGTATTTTCAACACTTCCATTGATGGACCAAACATGACTGTCCAAATCGACTCATTTGAGAAGCTAATCCAACAAAATATCTATACCAAAATTGATCTTCACTCCTCAATTGCTCTTGTCAATGCTGGTGGTAATGATTATACAAATGCATTAAAAACTGGTCGCTTTTTGGTAAGTGGTTAATTACAAACCTTTTTCTTTACCATGTTTTTACCAAACGAGTCCATTTTCAGATGTTAACAACATTTTCTATCCTTGTCTTTTACAGGATTTGCCAGCCTTTATGGAATCTCTTGTGGAGCAAATGTCTGTAAATCTGAATCGCATTCACAGCTTAGGGATAAATAAGGTGGCAGTTGGGTTATTGCAACCAATTGGGTGTTTGCCTGCGTTAACTTTGATATCTTTCCGCACCAACTGCATTGGCCTTCTGAACTTAGTCTCCAAAGATCATAACAAAAAGCTGCTCCAAGCTATACAAAAACTCAACAATCAAACAGGCAAATCAGTTTTCATAACTCTAGACCTCTACAGCTCCTTCCTCTCTACAATTGAAACAATGCAGAAAAAGCGTGCTGGTTAGTTCTCATTCTGCTTTCACCAAAGCACTATACATGCCCAAAATTACAGAGGACACAATTTAATATTTATTTTTCAAAGTTTTTAAACCATGGAAGTTAAAGAAATGCTAATTAACAACACATTCTGTATTATTTGGTCATGTGGGAATTACAAAGTTAGACCCGCTTAGTAATTCATAACACTATATTGAATTTATACTTAGTAATATATGTATGCAAGAATTTGATGCTACTCTAATCCTTATTTCCTGTTACACTAATCATGATAGATAACATAAATTGGTTTTGTGCAAGCAATCACTTGTCTTTATGATGTCTCCTCTTTTTACATTATGCAGAGAACTCAACACTGATGAATCCATTGCAGCCATGCTGCGATGTAAAGAATTTGGGAGATTCATGTGGAAGTGTGGATGACAAAGGAGAAAAGAAATATAGTTTATGTGAGAACCCGAAAATTTCTTTCTTTTGGGACAATGTTCACCCTTCTCAAAATGGTTGGTCTGCAGTCTATAGAATGTTGCAACCTTCTCTTGCCCAACTTACATAGAGAACTCATAATTAATATAGGCACTCTTTTAGCATGCTGAACCTAGTAAAACATCATTAAATTACATGGCTATGTTATGCAGTGGTAGATCATGAAAATAAATAAATAAATAAATGGTTGCTATTATTTTCAAAGCTTCTATGGAGAAGATTTAACTGATAAATATGTCGTATTATTTTTATATGTAATATTTATTTAAAAAATATTTAAATTTATAAAAGAGAAAGTTGTGAAAGATTTATGTAAGAGAACAAAGCTTCACGTGACAATTTTATTACGGTTATGTTTTTGAAAAAATAGTTCTATAAACTAGTGAAAACAAGTGTACTCACATTTTTATTTCATTAAAATATATAATTTTATTATTTTTATTAATAATTAATTAAAAATAAAAAATATTATAATTTAAAATATATACATATATACAATTTTATAAAAAATAGTATTAAAAAAATTATGTAGTCACTATTTTAAAAAAAATATTTTTTATTTTAAAATAAAGAGAACTTATTCAACTATTTATTTTAGTAAATAAATAAATAAATTATTTTTTATTTATTAAAAGGTAAAATTATCCAATTAATATATATATATATATATATATATATATATATGGTGAATCTCTTTATATAATAACACATATAACAGACATTAGTGGAAACATGTGCTTATCCACATGTGTGTCCATTCTTTTTCATGATAACAAAAAATAAAAACTTAATTTTTATCATAATTATTAAAATAAATAAAAATGATTAAATTTATAAAATATATATTCATAAAAAATAATTATAAAATAAATTATTTTTATAATTTTATTATAGGTATTTAATTGACTTTAAAACAGTTACAAAACTTAAAAGATAAAGTAATAAAAGAAGGTAAGAGTAAAATTCACAATGAATTGTATGCACTAAAAACATCTACTAAGTGACTACAAAACATAATTATCTTCATCAACACTAGTGAAAATACTTGTATTTATTATATTAAAATATAAATAATTTTATTATTTTTAAGAATAATTAATTAAAAATAAAAATTAATATAATTTAAATATATATGCACACACATATGTATAATTAAAAAATATTGTTAAAAAATTAATGTAATCATTATTTTTTAAAATAAAATTTATTTATTTATTTTTAAAATAAAAAAATTGTTTAATTATTTATTTTATAAAATAAATAAATAAATTATTTTTTATTTATCATAAGATAAAATTTCCTAATTAAAATATGAGACCAAAAGAATTTACCAAATGTGTCATCTCTATACAGTGATAGATAATTATTAAAATAAAAGATATTATTAAAATATAAAAATTTCATAAAAAGTAATTATAAGAATAAATAAAATATTTTTATAATTTTATGTTTAATAGTTTTTATTTATTTTGTAGGTAACTTTTTATTCTAGATAATTATTTTAGTTTAAAAAAATGGTTACTTACCTGATAAATAAATTCGTAAAAATTCGTAATCACTACAAAGAGAATTCCTTTATTAATGGTATATATTATTAATAGTTATAGATAAATCAAATTTTGACAAGTTAATGAAAAATATATTTTATAAATTAATTCATAAAGTAATTTTAATTTATGATGAAATTAATTTTATTTTTTAATTTTTATCTTAAAAGTATTTACAGAACTTTTTTCATACACAAGCTATATTGTATATGTCTAATTATAAGCTTCAGTCAGGATTTCAAAATTAGTTTGTACTAGTTAAAAATGGAATCTATATACCACTTTTAAGACTATTTTTTCATTTGGATGCGAAGAAAAAATGATAAAAAACATAATTTACCATCTTATATTGTTTGGTTGAAGATGAGGATAAGACATTCTCAAAGTTAACCAAAGAAATGAGATCAAACAAGTCATAGCATATCATCGATGTATGTTGGTTGATTGTAATAAAGTATTTTTTTAAGAAAAAAAAGTAAAAGAGTTATAGTTTTATTTTCAATTTTAAAAAATTATTAGGGGATTAAAAGGTATTTGCTCTACGCTGTCATGGAGCCCAATTACCTGGTGTAAGCCTTGATCATGAATTTAGATCAATCTCTCATTGACAATGGATTTATACTCAGTCTCATTAGCATTTATATCATATCATGGGTCAAACGTGATTGCGTGACATAAGTAACAAAAGGATTCTATGGTGTCATGGAGCCCGATTAGCTGGTGTATAACGTCTATTAATAATAAATTTTCCTTTTTCAGGATGCGGTGATTTTGGAGTTTGGCCTAAATGACAGGACAATGTTTAATGCTGCAAAAAGACTTAAAATGAGATCAAACAAGTCATAGCATATGATCGATGTAAGTTGGTCGATTGTAATAAAATATTCTTTTAAGAAAAAAAAGTAAAAGAGTTATAGTTTTATTTTCAATTTTAAAAAATTATTAGGGGATTAGAAGGTATTTGCTCTACGCTGTCATGGAGCCCAATTACCTGGTGTAAGTCTTGATCATGAATTTAGATCAATCTCTCATTGTGACAATGGATTTATACTCAGTCTCATTAGCCTTTATATCATATCATGGGTCAAGCGTGATTGCGTGACATAAGTAACAAAAGGATTCTATGGTGTCATGGAGCCCGATTAGCTGGTGTATAACGCCTATTAATAATAAATTCCCCTTTTTCTGGATGCAATGATTTTGGAGTTTGGCCTAAATGACATGACAATGTTTAATGCTACAAAAAGACTAGAAACAAGATCATATATAAAAAATAAAGAAGAGCATGAACAAGATTTAGCATAATAAGGTAATGTATGATTGAGATAGAAAGATAACAATTTGACTAGGAATCTACATATTTCTGTAAAAAATGAATGCTCTAGTTTTTTCTTGGCTAGAACATATTCCCTTCACACATTTTTTTCTTTTTAATTTTATCCTTTATAATATTAAAATATAATAAATTTAACAATTATTTACTTTAAATTAAAATTTTGGATTTGAAAAAATTGTAGAAATTTGAATTTGAAAAAAAAAAAATCCAATTTCTTACAATTTTACCCTTTAAATAACTACTTTTTTAAAATTCAAATAATTCTTCCCAATAAAAAACCACTACACGGTAAAAAAAATTACATACCACAAAATTAAAAGATTTATTTATTTTTATAATATTTTTTAATAAAAATTATTTTATAATTTAATAATATATTTTTATTTCAATAGTTATAATAATAGAAAATTTTGTCAAAAAAGTGTAATTATTCATCTTTAAAAAATAATTTATTTATTTATTGAATAAAATAAATAATTGAATAATTACTTTTATTTCAAAATAATTAAATAACTTCTCTTTTTAGAAATATCGGTTACACATATATAATATTTTTTATCTTTTAATATATATAATTTATACTTTAAAGAAAGAATATACTCAATTGTCATTATAATTTAATAATTAAATTCATTAAAAATATTACTTCTTATAAATTGTAAGAAAACTCAAATAGACCAATGACCCTATATTTAAGAAAAAAATTATTGTTACAAAAGATTATCATACTCTAAATTAGTATTTTTGTTTTTTATGTGTATAGCAAAATTTGTAATGACATTTTGTAAATTTATGTGATATATTAATTTAATAAAATTTAAATTATTATAAATTCATAATGCAATATCTATAATAAAGAGAACACAACAAACATTTAAAAATATTTAAAGATGCGGATACACATGCCTGTGTTTATGCTATAACGTGATTGGAATGGGTCCTTGATAGCATACGACATTAACTTTTGTTTGACATGACAAACAGAGTTTCTAAGGTGGATTATATTATAATATTATAACATCCACATGGGTCTCATTTGAACTAAATCTCTCTATTGTAGTAAAAGATGTGTTAAGAGGGAGAGTCATCGCCAAATGAGACGCGCTTCCATGGCGTCAGGAAGTGCCTGTGGGGTGATTCACGGTAGAGATAGAGATTCATGAAAAAAACAGCGTGTGTGGCTTGGGATGCTCGATTTCGTAGAGAATGTCGCGACTCAATCTTTTCGCGGGCTTAAGGTGTTGGAATAAGCTAAATAAAAGAGTTAGGTTGTTAACTCTAACTATCCAAAATCTAAGGCTAGATATTTATGTTATCAGAATGTTTTTAATTCATTATGTTTTGACAGTTATAAATAGCATTGCTTGTTTTGTATAAGTACAATTTTTCTGAATAAAGGAATTCAGTTTCAATTTCAATTGTCAGATTCAATTCCGAACAGAGTGGTATGAAGAGCATAGGAAAATTAAAGGGACTTGTAAGGTTCTTGGAAGATAGTGTACGGTTTGGAGGAACATCCTGTTGGAACACTGTTGGAGCAGAGGAGAATTTGCATAATTGCAAGCCAAGAAGAGAGGAGTTGACTGTTATGGGTGGTAGCTGCCATGGATATAATCAATATGGTTCCAGGGAGTCTTCCAGTATTCGATAGGAAGGATTATGATGATTGGGTTGTGAAGATGGAAGCCATTCTTGGTTTCAAGAATTGGAAGAAGCTGTCAAAATTGGTTTTCAAGAACCAACCAAGCTTGAATCTGAGGAGCAGAAGAAGAAATCTGAGAAGCAGATAAAAAAGAATAGGAAGATTGATTGCAAAGCACGAATGTTGATAAATCAATGTGTTTCAGCTGCCATTTTCCATAAAACCTCAAAAGTTGAGTCTACTAAGCACATTTAGGATATATTGGAATAGACTTATGGCAACACTGGAAGGGTCAAGAAGGTAAGGTTGCAATCACTTAGAAGATAGATCAAATTGATGTCCATGGCTGATCAAGAATCAATGAGTGATTACTTCAGTAAAATTCAAGCAATTGTCAATTCTATGCGGGGCTATGATGAGCAATTATCTAATTCAATGTTGGTTGAGAAAGTTATGAGAACTTTGACTCTTGTTTTTTATCACATTGTAGTGGCAATTGAAGAATCTAAGGATCTGGATGCAATGATAGTAGAAGAACTCCAAAATTCTCTTGAGGCACATGAGCAGTGGCTAACCACAAGAAAAGGCAAAGAAAAGATAGTAGAGCAAGTATTCCAGGCCCAAACCAATGGCAGAGGCAGAGGAAGGAATGGATGGAAGAAAAGAGGGAGAGGCAAATCAAGAGGAGGTCGATCAAGTGATTGGACTGTCTCAAGCAATCAAATCTAGAATCAAAGTAGTGTGCAAAGGTAGGAGATGGCTACTGGCAAAGGAAATCAAGATACTGGATCTAAGAAATATCTTGATAAAAGAAAACTGTAGTGTTATAATTGTGGTAAGTATGGTCATTTTGCAGTTGAATGTTGGGAAGCATATCACAATAATTGTCCTGGAAAATATTCCAAGAAAGATGAAGCAGATCTAGCTCAAGAAGATGAAGATTTAGATTCAGACCAAGTGTTATTGATGGACACAATAAGTCAGGATGAATATGCTTCAAATTGGTACTTAGATACCGGTTGTTCCAGTCATATGACTGGCAAAAGGGATTGGATCATTGATTTTAATCCTAATGTCAAAAATAGTTTGAGATTTGGTCAAAAATAGTTTGAGATTTGCAGATAATAGTATGACTTATGCTGAAGGGATTGGCAAGGTCAGACTCACTTGTAAAGATGGGAGGGCTGGCTATATGAATGATGTTCTATACGTTCCATCAATGAAGAATAACCTCATAAGCTTAGGTCAACTATTAGAGAAGGGATTCAAAATGTTAATGGAGCAGAATTCCATCAAAATTTATGATCAACAATCAAAGTGAGTTCTTAAAGCACCTCTGTCTAAAAATAAGACTTTTAAGACTAACCTTAATAAATCAACTGCACAATGCTTCTCTTCAATTAGTGGTAAAGAGGAAACAAGTTGGTTGTTGCATTATAGATTTGGCCATTTAAATTTCAAAAGTTTGAACCAATTAAGTAGCAAACAAATGGTCACTGGACTGCTACCAATTAATCTACCTCATAAGACATGTAAAGGCTGCCTACTTGGAAAGAAATCAAGAAATATCTTTAAGATCTCTGGATAGCAAAGAATAAAGAAGCCATTGGAGGTTGTACATTCAAACGTATGTGGTCCTTTATACAACAGTTCACTTGGAGGCAATAGGTATTTTCTTACTTTTGTGGATGAGTTCACAAGGAAGATTTGGCTTTACCTATTAAAGGATAAAGGTAAGGTGTTTGGAAGATTTTTGAAGTTTTGTGCTAAAGTTGAAAGGCAATCAGGACATGCTTTGAAAATTTTCAGAACTGATGAAGGTGGAGAATTCAATTCCAAAGAGCTAGATGAATTATGGGTTGCAAAAGGAATTGAACATGAAGTTACAACTCCTTACACTCCACAACATAATGGAATTGTTGAGAGAAGAAACAGAACCTTGCTTGATATGCCAAGGAGCATGCTCAAAGCAAAGGGGTTGCCTCGTAGTTTTTGGGGAAAGGCTGTCACTACTACAACCTATATTCTAAATAGGTGACCTACAAGAAGATTGGAGGCAGGCATACCAGAAGTAGTTTGGTCAGGACTTAAATCGATTATTAGTCACTTGAAGATATTCGGTTCTTTATGCTATAGGCACATTTCGGATGAGAAGAGGAAGAAATTGGAAGATAAGAGTGAAGCTCTTATTCTAATCAGGTATCATCCAACTTATGCATATAGGTTACTCAATCTAGTAAACCAACAAATTATCATCAGCAGGGATGTTGTTGTAGATGAAAATGCATCTTGGAATTGGAGCAATCCAGGGAAACTAATTCCTTTTATCTTGGAAGATAGTGGACAAAAGCAAGATGAAGAGTATGATGAAACAAATATAACAATTGAGCCAGAATGTAGAAGATCATAAAGACAAGGATTTCCCTCTTCTAGACTATCTGGTCATGAAATATACAATGATAATATGATCACTGATGAAGGGGAGTTGGTTCACTTAGCTTTTACGGTAGACGTTGAGCCAATCACTTGGAAGGAGGCAATTGTTGTTAGGGAATGGAAGAGTACCATGATTGAAGAGTTGGAGTCACTGGAAAGAAAAAAAAACCTGGGAATTAGTGGATTTGCCGAAGGGCAAGAGACCAATTGATGTCAAATGGGTTTTCAAGTTAAAACTCAAGTCTGATGGCAGCAAAACCAAGCATAAAGCCAGGTTGGTGGCTAAGGATTTTTTCAGAAATATGGAATAGACTACACTGAAGTCTATGCACCAGTGGCCAGATTAGAAACCATCAGATTGGTGATTATTGTGGCTAGTTCCATAAATTGGATAATCTATCAATTGGATGTTAACTCTGCATTCTTGAATGACTTCTAGAAGAGGAGGTCTACGTGACTCAACCACCAGATTTTGAAATAAAGGATGTCAGGCACAAAGTGTTCAAGCTTAAGAAAACACTTTATGGGCTCAAACAAGCTCCTAAAGTGTGGAACAAATTAATAGACTCGTTTCTTCTTGAGCTAGACTTCACAAAATGCTCAGTAGAATATGGAGTATATGTGAAAGAATCACAATGTTAAAGCTTAATCTATGTATGTCTATATGTGAATGATCTATTAATTACAGGAAGCTCAATGGCAGAGATTGAGCAATTAAAAAAAAAGATTGAAAACTGCTTCTGAAATGACATATTTGGGAATGCTTAGCTATTTTATGGGAATGGAATTTGTGTACACAAATCAAGGTATCATTCTGCATAAGAGGAAATACATTAATGAAGTGCTTAAAAGATTCAATATGGATCAATGCAATGGAGCTAAAGTTCCTACTACTAGAAATATGAAGCTGACAAAAACCTTGGAGGAAAATGCAGCAGATGGTACTTTTTTCAAACAGATAGTTGGATGCTTGAGGTTCATCTGCAATAGCAAACCTAACATAAGTTATGCAGTTGGACTAATTAGCAGGTTTACGTGTAATCCAAGAGTCTCTCATATGGCAGCAACAAAGTATTTATTGAGGTATCTTAAGGAGACAATAGGGTATGTCTTAATGTTTCCATAAGTTTGAATGAATCAGAAGATTTCTTGGAGGCTTGGAGTGATTCAGATTGATGTGGTGATAAGGTGGAAGGAAAAACACCTATGGTTATTTTTTCAAATATTTGAAAACACCATGGTGTTCAAAGAACAAAACCGCGGTTGCACTCTCATCTTGTGAGGCAGAGTATATAGCTGCAGCAGAGGCAACTTGTCAATGTGTTTGGCTTGACTCAATGCTTGATGAATTAAAGTTGGATCATGTGAAGCTTGTAAAAATTTTTGTGGACAATCAATCAATAATCAACCTTGCAAAGAATCAAATTTCGCATGGAAGGAGTAAACACATAGAGACCAAATTCAATTCCATACGGGAACAAGTTGGAAAAGGAAAATTTGAAGTGAAGCATTACAACACCAAGGATCAAATGGTTGATATATTTACCAAACCACTTAGGTTAGACAAATTTGAAGAACTAAGAGAATGGTTAAGAGTTAGAAATGTTGCAAAATTTAGCTTAAGGAAGAGTGTTGGAATAAGCTAAATAAAAGAGTTAGGTTGTTAACTTTAACTATCCAAAATCTAAGGCTAGATATTTCTGTTATCATAATCTTTTTAATTCATTTTGTTGACAGTTATATATAGCATTGCTTTTTTTTTTTTGTATCAATACAGTTTTTTTGAATAAGAGAATTCAATTTCAATTCCAATTTTCAACGTTAATTCCCAACATAGGGTTCCTTCCTCTTCCGCTCTCCACCCTCGTAAGCCCATCTTTAACCCTATTGCCGATTGCCACAACAATTGCAACTCTCAACATTCCTCTTCCATCTCAACCTCCTGCCGCCCTGCGCCGACAATGACATCCCAACCATCATGGTGGGCATAAGAGAAAAGGGTATGAGCCATTCAAGGAGAAAATGTTTAGACTTTGTAACACTGACAAAAAATGAGAAAAGGGGAATAAGGGTTTATTCAATTTTTTGCAAAAGGAGAAGAACACCTTGGCCATTTTTTCTCTTTTGATTTTGTTTTAAATAAATGAAGATATTTTTAAATATTTAAAAATATATATACATATATATATATATATATATATATATATATATATATATATATATATATATAAATCATGCTGACACGAACATTATAATATTATAATATAGAACTTCGTTTGCTATGTCAAACAAAAATTAACATTATACTATCAATGACCCGTTCCAAACATTTTCATACACTAGTTCCAAACATTTTCATACTATAAACAGTGTGAAAGTCTAAAGTTTGAACCTTTAATTTTATATTATAGTACAAAAATGAAAAAGATATTTAACCTTTATAAAAATATAAAAAAAATCTAAAGTAATCACCACATTAGTTATGATTTTATAATCTTAAATCATAATAGCCAACAGAACATGTAATCAAAATTATCATCACTAATTTTGTTTTTAAAAGAAAGACATACAGCAATAATTAAATAAAAAGGAGATATCAAAATATTATCAAATAAAGATGACCTAAGATTTTCATAATAACTAAAACAAATTGGATTTAAAATAAATAAAATTAATAACCCCTTTTATTGTTATTTTAAATAAGTGTTTTATTTTAGGCAAAATCTATAGCATAATCCAATGAGAAGTTGATACACATATTATTATAATTAATTAACTATTTAATATTTTCATAATAATAACCAAATAGTAAAAAAATTCAAAATATTTATTTTTTATATACTACAAGAAAATCATTAAATAGTAACCAAATTTAGAGACAAAAAATAATTAGTCACTATATTAACTAAATTAGATACTAATTTAGAGACTAAAAAATTATTCATATCTAAAGTGGTTTCTATTATTAATAAAAATTTATAAAATAGATTCTAAATTTGTATCGAAATTAGTTACCTAAATTTTTGCAACTAATATTTTAGATTTTAAATTGGTCTCTAAAAGACTAATAGAAACTAATTTAGAATATAAAATAGTAAGTAACTAAAATCTTGGTAGTTAATGGTTAGATACCAATTTAGAAATCATTTTATAAATTTTTATTAATAATAAAAACTGCTTTAGATATTAATAGTTTATTTAGTTTATAAAATGGTCTTTAATTTAATTAAATAATAATTAATTATTTTGATTTTTAAAATTAATTTCTATTTAATGATTTTTTAAGTGATAGTTGTTAAGATTAGTGTGTTTATCAGTTGTATGTAACTTGCCCAACGTATAATTAAAAAATATTAGCATGACTTCAGTCATTATAAAAGTTGATGGATTAAATGGATTTCACATCAATTTTAAAACAATTACTTTTAGAATAAAATAAGTCTAATCCAACTTTTCAATTATTTTTATTTTTGACTTTTCGCGTAATTCATATATGTGATACACTAAATTGATTCATAAATTTGAACTTATTTTCCGTCTCTACTACAACAACTACTAACTATAGTATAATGAATATTTTAATTTAAATAAGACAATATATTATCTTTACTAAAAAAAGTTATTCTATCAGCTTAAAGGTTATAATAACCTCACTAATTTGAATCTAATAAGGTGAAATAAAAAAAATGATTTAATTCAAGGAATTATTTTTGATCCGGTCGGTCATCGGTAGTCGATGACGTCAGCAGCAGATGACTACGTGAGCCAGTCACAGAGTGACGCGTGGCATGAGATAGCAGATGAACCAGGGTGGAGATCGTTCAAGAACGGCGATCAGTGGTCAGTTACCGAGTGACCACCATCAGCAGATCAGTTCCTACATGAGCGCCTGGAAGCAGAGTGCGAGAAGTGATGAAGCACCAATCAGTCATCGGTGCATGCAGAGCGATCAGTCATCGGTGCATGCAGAGCGATCAGTCATCGGGGGTTCCTTGCCAACGCGTGTTAAACTGGGACCCAGGCTCCCAGCGAGAACGTTACCCAAGGACCACGCCTGATTTCATAAGCAGAGCACGACAACGTAAAGAAGCACCATCGGTCATCGGTCAATGTGACACATCGATCACCGACCAGGATGAGACATCGGCCATCGGTCAGGATGAGAGATACCTCGGTCATCGGTATGTGTCGAGGTGAACAACGCGACCAGTGATCAGTAAAGCGCCCAGAGGCAGGGAGTGGCCTTAGTCGTGAGACGACCATGCATGAAGATGGGAAGACGCAGTTAGGTGCAGAATCCTGCTGGGACAAGAACCCATCAAGGTTAGAGTCTCCCAGTGAGGTTGCATGCATGCCACGTGGACCGTGAAGGTGTTCCCAGAGATTAGGTAGGGCAGATGGGCACAAAAATTGAGGGGTACAGAGGTACCCACGCGGCCTCCCTTGTCAGACTTTGCACTCAAGTGAGAAAGGCCTGCACGCAAGGTAGGCCTGGGGGGTAGATAACGGCGGTGCAAAGTAATCAAGTGGTCCTAGAGGTAGCCAGTAGGGGGCGATGCGGGATTATATGAGGAAGAAGAAACGCTACACCAGGTACGCAATTTTTGCCACACAATACACAATACGTAACCCAGAAATTACACAAAGAGAGTTTTTGGTGTTTCCTTGCCCAAACTGACTTGAGCGTCGGAGCTACACCGGCCGCTAGGGTGCCCCTCTGTGTTTGCAAGAACCGTTTGCTTAGTTCGAAGGGAAGCCAACCGGAAGAACAGACGCGGACGCGGGAGGAACGCGGAACCCATCCACGCTCGAGTCCACCAGCGGGAACAATTTTAATTTTGATTATCCTATAAAATCCACACCCCTATTATTCTAATGACTTTGCATACACAATGTTAAAAACAATAATTCTAAGGCACAAAAAAAATCCAATATTCAGAGAAGGGAAAGAAAAAAGTTTAATTTTTTTTATCACTTTTTTTCTTTTCACTACAAGGAATATTGATGTTAGTCTAAAAAAAAAAAAAAAACTCACACAAAGACTAAAAAAGGACACTAAACCTCCTCTAATTATCATTTAGTGTCTTTCTTTTAATTTTTGTGTAAGTTTTTGGGAAGCTAACATCAACATTTCTTGTAATGTTTAGTCACATCTTTATTTTTGTTATAGTTTTATCACATAATTAATTTAAAGTTAAATATGTTTTAGTTTGTAAAACATAGTTATATTTTGATTTGGTCCTAATTTTGTATTTAAACTTTAATTATTATATTTTTTGTTCTAATCCTTTATATATAGTCCCTATTATATATATTTTTTGTTTTAATCCTTTATATATAATTCCTGTTATTTTTTCATTTTAGTCTTTATAGTATTATGCTCATATTGAATTGATATTTTTAAATTAGTAGTAAATAAAAGCACATAAGGTACGTATTACAAAAACTAAAAGCCAAACAATTTAAAAAAAATATTCAAAACTTCTTTTATTGTTTTATTTTATTTTATTATTATGTTCATATTTCTACATTTATCTATATTTAATATTTCAAGAAAAATCAGATTATCTATGTTAAACGTTTATAGATAATAATAAAAACATTGTAATTAAAGTTATCTACATATTTTCAACCAAACAAATCCGTCTTCTCTAAAGCTAAAGGATTTAAAAAATTCATACTGCCACTACCTCTTCAGAACCCAATTAATTATTATTATTATCATTAACATTTTGGTGAAAGAGAGATAGAATACAGGTCCATTAGTACACATAACTTTTAACTACTGCACCACCCAATTAATTATCTTTTATTCATATTCAACATTTTTTTATTTTACTTTACAAAAATTGTAAATTTTAATACATTTATATTACAAAGAACATGTACAAGTTATCTCTTTGACAAATTAGATGTAAAATTAGTAGCTGTTGATGAACGGACAAAACCAGTTACTATGAAACTTTGGTCTTGTCTGGTGCGACTGCACATTGAGATTGTTGAGTACTGGTGACCGACCAGTTTGTTTCAACAACCCTTTGAACAATAGTAAAAGCTATTCTTTTTTAGTAAGATTGAGGGTGCAAGGTTCTTTGATATGTGGCATTTTGGTATAAAAGCACTTGTATTCAGAGTGATCTATAAATTCTCCCTCACGTGCTACTTCCTTTTTTCTATTAAGAAAAAGTCCTATTGTAAACATGGCAAATTATCTTCCATTATGACCAAAATGGTAAGTTTGTGACTAGCTAGCTAGGCCTTAAAGTCACTTTTCGCACCAGAACCATAGAGGTGGCACCTAATTAATCTGATTCAAGTTAGTCTCTCATAATCTCTAGATACTTGTACATGCAATCCGTGCAACTATATATATATATATATATATATATATATATATATATATATATATATATATATATATATATATATATATGGTGTTATCTTTGTAGAGTTAATATTTATACTTTGCCATGTCCGTGTCAACAAAGATATCAGCAATGGTGAAGCAAACTCTATCAGTAATGACTCTGCTGCTTCTTCTCTTCTTCATTTTGAGAGGTACACATCACATCACAAAGAAATAAAACAGCTTAGGATTTCATTTTTCTTGTTCTTGATATATATAGCTATATGTCATATTGTTGTAGAAGTGGAAGGGGATGAAAGTTTAGATGAGGTAAAACTGTTTGTTTTTGGAGACTCTTATGTTGACACGGGGAATTCGGTGAACTCAATATCCTATATGCCTCCTAGTGGAATTACTTTTCCTGGTACACCTGCTGGAAGGTTCTCTGATGGTTGTGTCCTCACAGATTACATTGGTACTTCATCTTCTCTCCATTTCTGCTATTGATTAATTAGTAGTTTTATAGCATCATGTGTACTTTTGTTAATGTGGTCATTTCTTATATTGTCATGATACATGCAGCTTCATATTTGAAAATAAAATCCCCCACACCTTATGTATTTAGAAATTCCTCGGAACAACAACATGGTATAAACTTTGCTCACGGAGGAACTGGTATTTTCAACACTTTGGCTGATGGACCAAACATGACTGTCCAAATTGACTCCTTTGAGAAGCTAATCCAACAAAAAATCTATACCAAAGCCGACCTTGAGTCTTCAGTTGCTCTAGTCAATGCTGCAGGAAATGACTATGCTACATTTCTACAAAGAAAACAAGGAAGCATACAAGTGAGTGGTTCAACTATAATTCATTTCTTTTATACATAGTCTTGGTTTTTATTTAAAATTATAAATATATGTTTTTCACATTTCTCTGTGTGGCAGAATATAGAAGCTTTTACTACATCACTTATCCAGCAAATGTCTTTAAATCTTAGACGCATCCACAGCTTGGGGATAAATAAAATAGCAGTAGGGTTATTAGAGCCAATAGGGTGCATGCCTTTGCTAACTGTGGCAACTTCCTATGACAAATGCCTTGAACCTTTCAATTTCATCTCCCAAAATCACAGTCAAATGCTTCTCCAAACTGTGCAAGAACTTAACAAGGAATTGGGAAAACCAGTCTTTGTGACACTAGACCTATACAACTCTTTCCTCTCTGTACTTGCAACTATGCAGAAAAGCCGTTCTGGTAAGTTCTCCTGTGTTTCAAAAGGTTTTTCAAGTCTCAATTAGAAATGCTAAATTGTTAACAACCTTTTGCCTAGAGTTTGTTATTTTCAAATGTGTTACTCCATCATGAGTGTGATTGCAGCACATGACTTACTTTCTCATGCAATACCTTCTTCTTCTTATAGAAAACAGAAGACAAAGAAGCTGTTCATTTTTTATTACATAATTATTTAAAAGAAAAATAACATGTCTAGATGGTGACTTGTTTTTTCTCCATCAATCAGAACACCCAACATTGATGAATCCACTGCAACCATGTTGTGAGGGAGTGAGCATGGAAGATTATTGTGGAAGTGTGGATGAGAGAGGAGAAAAGAAATATGGTTTATGTCAAAAACCAGAGCTTTCATTCTTTTGGGAGGGAGTTCACCTTTCTCAAAATGGTTGGTATAGAGTATATACCATGTTGTATTCTTCTCTCCTCAACCTTAATCAGACAAAACTTTGATCTTATCCTTAGCTTTGTAGAAACATTACAAGTGGGTTATTAAGATAAAGATGGTAAAGGAGGATTAACAGGTAAAAGTTTAATTATGATTGTAGTATTTAGTTTTAAATATTTAATATTATTTTTAGTTTTTTTCTTATAATTAATTATAATTATTTAATCCTGAAAATATGAAATGTTTATTAAAATAATTAAGCTTTAAAATAATATTTTAAACTAAGGTAATTCATTTTTTTTAAAAATAACTTATATACTTATCATTTAATATAAATAAAGTAATCATATATGTTACTTTTTACTTTTTTATTTAATAATTCCCTTTTAATATTGCATTTTAATTTAAAATTTTATGTTTTATTTAATACTAGTAATTTATTTTCTTCTTTCATTCTTATAGCCTTATAAAAATTTATCAGAACTCGTTTCTATTCTTGTCTCTCATGCACTTTAAAACTAGTTTAAGATTGGCTTAAATATGTTTCAAGTAACCGCAAATATTATCTAACTAATTTAATCTATCTATCTATCTATGTGTATATATATACATATATATATATATATGTATGTATATATATATATATATGTGTGTGTATATATATATATATATATATATATATATATATATATATATACTTTTAAACTTTCATTTTATTAGTATTATTTTATTCCTTGTTATTAATATAATTAATTTAGTACTAAAGCTATAAATATTAATTAAAATAATTAGAATATTTTTAAGTACACAATTAAACTAAAATTATATTTAATATTTTTATAAATAAGATAATCACATGTAAATTCCTTTAGTTTTTAACATATTGCGAACGATATACAATTTTTAATATATTTGTTTTAAATTGTGTAAAGAAGAAAAAAATAATTAGTTTTTAATATTACATATAATTTTAATATATTATAATTAGTATTTCTTAAAATGTAGAGATGAAATCTATTTATGATATACTAGAAAATAAAATATTTTACAATTATTGAAAATTATAATATCAAAATTAATATAGAAAACAAAGTGTTTGAGTAAATTATAATTATATCTAATAAAAATAAAATGTTAAAAATAAATATTTAATTAAATGAAGTACGTAGAAAAAATATAACTATCTTAATTTATAATATTTTGTGATACTTTAAATATATTAATTAATTTTCTATTTTTAGTATTGAAATATTTATAAGCACTACAACAAATGTTAGAAAATGACAGAATTTTAAAATTATCAAATATTTTTATAGAACTATAAACTAAAATATATTTTAATTAACTTTAAATATGTTTTTTCTACATTCTTCCTCTTTACAAATGCATATTTAATCAATTGTATCCTTGGCATTAACTATTTACCTATTTCCAATGTAAATTGTATATGATATTACATGTTAAATCTTAGCAACACAGGGAACTTCATTCCTTTGAGTCAACTCAAAATTTTTAATTCTAAACTGAACAAATTAATATTTTACTTCAACATTTTCGAATAAAATCTGAAACAAATAATTAAAACACCAGCTTTATTTTAATGATTCGGTCCTGTGATTATTTTTCTAAAATAAAATCAACATGAACAATATTTAATGATTTTTTAGTGTGACTTAACCTGAATTTTTCTTCAAGAATCCATTAACAAATGAGTAAATAATAAAATCAATCTTCTTTTAGTTGCTTTTACAATTCCTTCAATTGCTCTTATTTTCATTTTTATATTATAATAAATATACAAGAGTAAGTTAAATAAAAAATAAACGAAATTAGAGATATATTTAATGAATTAATATTTTTTTAAATTTTAAAAATAATAAATAACTAAATGATTAATAATTATCGATAATTAACAAATATTGGACGTTTCATTGTTTTCAACCATTCTCTTTTTTAAAATCTTAAACAAACCAAACAACACCCACAATAAAAAAACCATATACATACAATTAAGACACTTAAGTCTTTAATAGTTTTGTGATTGTGACTCTTGATAAGCGACATTATGCTACATGTGAATTCTTACACTATAAATTCAACCCAAATATTAAATATTAAAGTAAGTGGAATTACATGTAAAAAATACTCAATAAAATTTATGGAGGTGAAAGAAAAGTATTGGGTATCTTTCCTAAAGCAGACAAAAGAATAAATAAAAAAAAAAAAAAAAGAGGAGTTATTAAAGAAGTAAATAATGTATAGAGACGCATTCAATGCACATATGCATAACATATAAGGATTGGATGTTTTATATAGATTAGATTGTTTAGACAAAATATATAAAGATTAAACTAATAAGATGCATATGGTAGTGTTTTTCGGACACTATTTATCTAGTGAATATTTTTAAATTAAAATTTTTAAATACACTTATAACATGAAATAAATAAATTTTTTATTTCTTTAAATAGTATTTTAGCAAGATGCATAATCTAAATTACAATAAATATTATATTTATGAATTCATTAGCCGTGTGAAACAAAATCTTGTGAAAATTTTAAAAGAAAAACAGTCATCATCCAAATGATTTGAGTGAGAAAATGCCATGATACTTAGTTTTAATACTTTTGGAAACAACATGTTGATTGTTTGAACCTAGATAAACATCATAATCCATGGTAGATTTTTTATCATCTAGGTCACAACTCCAATGAACATCACTAAAGTTTGTAACAAAAAATTTATGTAACTATGAAGAAGAAGTATGTGGTGTGTGGTTCTAGCAATGTATCATAGAATTTGTTTAACAACCTTCCAATGATGATGTTCTCGGAGCTGATGCATATATTGACATACCTTTTTAACACTATAAGTTAATTTTGAAAGAATGATGGTCAAATATTGTAGAGATCCTGTAATGGAGCGACATAGTGATGAATCTTTAACAGTAACAGTTCCATCCTTAATGAGAAGTAAAGAAGAAACTGTGGGTGTGGGTTGAGGTCTGGAGGCTAGCATGTTAGCCTTCTGTAGGATATCTTTAATGTATTTGATTTGAGATAAGTGAGGATTGCCATTGATATTCCAAGAGACTTCAATGCCAAAAAAGTAATGCAAACTCCCTAGATCCTTCAAAGTGAAATGATTAAGTAACATATAAATTAGAGAATTAATGTTATGAAATGAGTTTCCTGTAATGATAATATCATCTACATATATTAAAATGAACAAGGCATTGATGTTCCATAACTTAGTGAATAAAGTAAGATCACCCTTATTTGGTTGAAAACAGAGAAGTAAGAGTATGACTTAACTTTTGAAACCAAGAGCATGGAGCCTATTTGAGGCCATATATAGCTTTTTGTAATTTGCATATGAGAGTGAGATCGATGGAAATAAATCCTAGTGGTTATTGAATATAGACAACTTCTTTTAAGTCACCGTGGAGAAAGGCGTTGTTGATGTCAATTTGATGGATTGGCCAATGAGAGGATAGAGCCTTGGTGAGAATGATGCAGATGGTGGTTGGTTTAACAATTGGGTTGAAAGTAGAAATGTAATCAAAACCTTGTGTTTGATGAAAACCTTTGGAAAACTCCTGGCTTTTGTGACGTTGAAGACTACCATTGACATTTAATTTATTTTTGAAACCCACTTGCAGCCAACTAAAGTTGCACCAATGAGAAGGGTAGTGAGAGTCTAGGTGTTATGAGCAACAAAAGCATGTTATTCTTATTACATAGCAAGAAACCATGTAGGATTTTGTAGAGCTTCTTTCTAGTAGTTGGAATATGACAGGAAAAAGCAGAAGATGTTAAATTTTTCGGTTTAGAAACACCCACTTTAGCTTGAGTCATTGATAAGTACATTTCTATCCACTTTTAGAGTGTCTATCACAACTTTCTTAGATTGCAATTAAGAGTAAAATCCATTGTTTTATATGAGATTGACATAATTGGGTGAAATTGGACTATAACTAGATAATTGCCTAAATATGCTTTTTAAATACATTTTGCTCTCATCTTGATCTTGACCATCTGCAAAGATTTTTGACCTTATTAATTATAAGTCCGATGAGGAATTACAGTGTGTTGAAGTCTAGAAAGTGTCGTCGAAGAACGACTATACAATATCACATGTTCACCTACTAGATGGTGTCATTTGTTCACCCATTAGACGGTCTCCCTAGAGCATCTAATGTTGGGAAAGATGCTCTGAAGGGAAAGATTCAACTTCGGTCATCCTTAGTGAAGATGTTGAAGATTTCCAAATGAAGAATTATGTCACTTTGAATATTTGAAGGCTTGGTTATGGAAGGAGTATACGCTCACTGTGTTGAAAGCCATAAGACATTCTTCTTGAAGCGGCTACAAATGGATGCTCCATTATGGGAAAAAAAGATATTGGTTCAATGATTCTATTACATTTTGAGGAAACAAGAATTGAAGTCAACTCAATCTTATGCAAGGATATTCTCTCAGATTTTTTAAATTAAAAACCCATTGTTAAACGTGCAAAAAACATAGCAAATCTCCTTCAAATATATTGTTCAAGTAAATCTTTTCCAAATATCTCTCGCAGCAACGCTGGGTTTAATTATAATGAATGTGCAAATTGGAATCGAGTTTGGAAACAAAATATTAGGAAGAGAATCAAGAATGAGATCTGGAACTAATTGGGAAAGTAAATATCTGCTTAAAGAATTTGAAACGGGGAAAGGAAACATTTGAAAATTGTAAAACAATATCCTGAGATAGATTCTAAATTCGATTTAGTGCAAATAAAAGAATATTATAAATGATACTTTAGAGGAAGAACATGACACCGAGTTTCATAGCCGAATAATGCTCTTAAACCTATATTTTTTTTTCTTTTGCTTTTCTTTTCCTCATGGAAGGCTAAACCTTTTGGGTTGATTCCCTTGCGATTCCCCATTGAATTATGAGGCAATAAAGTTTTTTTATTCAATTTTCTATAGCAATTTGTTGTATCCTCTAATATTTAGTTCTTTTCTTTAATTAGAAATCTTGTTTAGTTCGCTTAGTTAAAATCAATCTCTTATTTGCTTAGTTCAAGAGGTAGAAGAAAAACATCTCATGAGTAGGCACTGTGAGATAAGATACTGAATATATCAATATACATTTGTTTCACTGATAAGATTCTGTTTAATTTGATTGATGCTTGTTTGATTAAGTTTGACATTTGTGTGAGAATTGAAGGATAATAATCTTAGGATAACAATGAGGAATTTGTGGTGAATAAACTTGAGAGTCAGCCTAAATTCTCTATTGTTTTTTATCTTCTACTTTACTTTTTTGCATGACAAATTAAAATCTCTCTTTTACTTTATTGTTATTACTAATCGTATTGTTTTGCATATAGGTTATGAACACCATTATAACTCTTTTCAAAGAATAATTGATTATATACTAATATAATAAATTAAAAATGTCAAATTAAATTTTAATATATGATTTTGAAACTTTATAAATAGAGCATTTGACTCAATATTTATACAAATTTTTAAAGGATTGATATACGATTTGAAGTAATATAATTTGAGTTTTCCAAAGAGTTTCTTTCACTCATTTTGAGCTTTCAAGACTTGATTATCAAAGGTTGTGCAGAAAAATCTTATATATGCTTCTCTTGTAAATGACTTTGGTAACTCTTTTTTATTTTTGCTAGGTTATTCCAATGTTGTTATGTAATTTTTTTCTTGCTGGAAGTCTTTCCAGTGTTGTTGTTCTTAGTGATCAAGAGTTGATAAGATATATATCTTGGGTTGTAAGAGTTAATAGGGCTAATATCCTTTTGGTGTCAATGTTTTGTTGTTGTAAATAAGAGTTGATAGGACAAATACTCTTAGGTGATAAAGAGTTGATAAATACTGGTGTCCTATTGAGGTGAGTCAATAGTTGATAGACATATATCTTCTTTGTGATTAAGAGTTGATAGAGGTTGATATCCTTTTATAGTCTGTATCCTCTTGAAGTTGTTCAAGAGTTTATTTTTGTTTGTATTAACTTTGAAAGTTAGTGGAACCAACAATTCTTAGGTTGAATTGTTGAGACTAGACGTAGGATCTTGTTGATCCGAACCACTATGAAAATTGTTGTGCAATCTTTCTTTGTCTTTCTCTTTATATTTGTGTTGGAACCAATTCTTGTATCAATCTTGTTTCCACTTATAATTGCATTTAGTTTTTCTATCTTAAAGAAGTTTTTAAAAGAATTCCAAGAAAGGATACTTTTGTGAAAAAATTTGAAAACCAATTCACCCCCTCTCGGTTTAATCAAGCCATTATATTTTCCTAACATTGATGACATACTTTTTGTTGGGAAAAATATTTTCAGGATTGAAAAGTTAAAGAAACAACTTGGTGAGTCATTTTCCATGAAAGGCATGTGAACTGATAAAAAGATTATTGGCATAAGTATCTCACAAGATAGAAGAGAAAATAATATTTGACTATCACAAGAGCACTACATTAATAAGGTGTGCAGAGATTTTAGATGGAAAATGATAAAGCAATAAGCACTCCTCTTACTACTTAATTGATGTCATTTCAACCAAATAAAAGTGTTCAAGTAGAAAATCATCTAATGGATGTCTACTACAAAAGAGATGAATAAGAATTAAATATAGTTAGGGTCAGTTAATCCTGATTCATTTCTCAACGAATTCAATTATAAATTTATTAAGATAGATTCCAAATATTTTTTGTAGCAGTTGTTAGTTAATAAGAATGGTCGAAAGTGGGTTGTATTTGTTTGAACAGAAATTTAGAAGATAAGAGTAAGAGGTTAAAAAGTAGGTTGAGTTTTGAGTTCATTTAACCATGAACTCTTAACCAGTTGACATATATTATTCATTCAATCTCCCAACAAGATCAAATTGACCAAACATGCGTCACCAATTCAATAGAATTTAATTAATGAAATATGTGCCCACTAATTCATTCAGTACCTTACTCGTCTCCATGCGTCTACTCATAAGGTTTTTAGTCATTTACCTCTTTAATTAAGCAAACAAGATATTATTCATAATAAGGAAAACTAATCAAGAATTCCAATTAAAGAACAAAATTAAATCATCAACATCCATTCAAAAACAATTTCAATAATAGAAATTAAAACTTAAAAAGACTAGACCATCTGACACAGTCTGTTACAAATATTGAAGAATAAAACCTTGATTACACAAAACTTCATAATTCATTGCAAAATCACAAGAGAATCAATCCAGAAGAATTTAGCCTTTTATATGGAGACAAAACAAAAGAATTATAAAGAAGAAAATGAGAAAACTAAGAAAACTATGATGCTCTGTTTATGAACGTGTTCCATATGAAGTTCGATGATTTCTCTTTGAAACTTTAATCTATTTATAAGTTATTTTGCTCCTTGGATTTCACAATTATATTCTATTTGAGATATTGTTTGTTTTGTTTCTTAGTTTATAACTTTCCATAATTCTCCTATTTGTTTCCTATTTTGTTGTAGATTCTTTTTTTTTTCAAATGATTTGCTTCCAAATTTTTTTATAAGATACTTTAAATTTTATTTTCTAATTCTTGTACTTAGATTTTGTTTCTTGTCTTTTATTTAGAAAAAACTTGGAATTTCATTTATTAGGCCCACTCGTATCAGTATGAGGCTTGTGCCTCAGTGCAACAGACACTTCTATAGCCTAAGACGTTCACATTAGACTTTTCTTACACTTTTGTCTTTATTGAACTTAATGTTGTTGATGTGCTTTCTTCAATTAAGTCTTAATAGCTGAGTTGTTGGATGTATGCTCATATGTAAGAGGGATTAGATCATTTACTGTGACTAGAAATCCAAGATTAAAAATAATAAGAGTTAAGGCCCACATAAACTCCAATTAGATGAATCATATTTAAAAATAAATAAATTTATTCATAATTACAATCCAAGAAAGCTATGATTAAATGATTTAAATGTGAGTAAAATTATGCTCATCACTACTAATTTTAAACTAAGTGTTAAACAAAGTCTTTTGAGAAGACATATATGAGTAGAGTTCCTTATGCATCTTCATTGGGAAGTTTGACGTATGCAATGGTATTTATAAAACTAAATATTGCACATGTTGTTCAAATCAGATAAAGAGTATTGGAATGTTGTGAAATGAATTTTGAGATATCTAAACGGTACTAGTGATTTGAAGCTTTATTTTAGAGGTGATAAACATATTTTGACGGGATGCTCGGACTCAAATTTAGTTAGAGACATTGATTCCAGAAAGTCTACTTGAAACTATTTCATAAAGTTTGTAAAGAGAGTTGTAACTTAACAATCAAAATTGAAAAAATGTATAGCATTGTCTATTATAAAAGTAAAATATATTGTCATTACAAAGACATGCAACAAGTTCACAAAATTTTTATTATCCTTTTCAAAATAAAAGTTCACTAAAAAATTATACAGATATTCATATCATACGAATTATCTGCTGTGACTTGATGGAGAATCCAATCTAATCTAGAAAATATTTAATAATTATATATATATATATAAAATAATGTGAATGCTTAATTTTGTTTTGTTTTAATAGGATTGTTATATTATGAGAATATTGAAAGATAGTAATAATAATAATAATTTTGATATATTGTTAATAAACAAAATTAATTATTTTTATTAGTGCATATAATTATATTAAAAATGTTTTATATTAAGAATTCGATAAAATAGTTTTTGTTTTGTATTTTCATGTACCCTATTATTTTATTGAGTGTCAAAAGGACACTAACCTTACCTCTGACAAAAAAAAATAACAGACCCTTAGCATTGGGAGTTGACGTTGCCCAAGCCAACACAACAAGGAGCTGTGGTCAATTCAACTGAACCATACCAAACCCAACCCACACCACACCAGACCACGCCAACCTTTCTTGTCTTTTGACGTTTCTTCCATTTCCCTATAAAAACAACCCACTCCCTCCTCTATTCCTATTTCATCTATTACATCATTTCCCCTCTCATTCATTTCATTTCCTCTTTTCTTCTTCATCTCTAACCATGTCTCAGGTACATCTACACCTTCTCTATGTTAATTTTATCTTTCTCTTGTCTTTTCCCTCAATTTTGATTCTGCAATTACCCCTTTTCTGATTTGTGTTCTCGTTCTTTGACCTAGACTTTATAGCTGGGACTTTTTCAGATATCTGGAATTATTGGTTTGTGCATGCATTTAATGTTCATCGACCATCGGTTTTCTCTGTCAACTATGGCAGAATTTTGACGTTCATCTCTGTATCTGTCTTTGAACTCTATGTTCCTGATATATTCTCTATCAATTAAGGGACATCTTTGCATCCTATTGTCGGGAACAGTTCAATTGAAATATTATCTGTGATTGTTGCCCAAACTTCAAATCTAATACTATATGATTGGCCCTTTCTTATTTGCTTAGAAATTTTTGGATTTTTGCGTGTTTTTCTTGTTTTCTGTCAACTGTTTTATCATAGTTTGTGTGAGATTTTACTAGGTGTAAAGGATATTCTCAATCGTTTAAAAGTCTTTGTCCGATGCAATCATGGTCAAACTTTTTCGTTCTATTTTGCTGTTAAAGCTTGTAGACGTAGCATTCAATTTGTATTTCAGGCTTTAAACTTGAATAGACGTGATTTACGTAGCTACGTTCACCTTTAGCAGCAAAAATGAAACGGATTTGTTTGTCGTATTAGTGGACATGTTACCAGTAAATTTGCTATTTCTGTATCTGATTTCCTTTTCTGCTCTCGTCCTCCATGCTCCCACTCCCGTTTTTCTTTTTCATTTGGTTATAGTCTTTCTTAAATTCAAAGTATAAATATATTTCTTCCATGTTGGGGTGTTGGGGTTTCAGAATTAAGATGGTTATTTGTTCTTTTCTCTCCCCCTTAATCTGAACTTTTGCATTATGAGTGCAGACCGTTGTCCTCAAAGTTGAGATGTCATGCGAAGGATGTGTTGGTGCAGTGAAGAGAGTTCTTGGAAAATTGGATGGTAATCAAATACGTTGGATTAAAAATGCATTTATATTTTGCATAGCAGCATTTTAAATTAACTGCTTGTGCAAACTTTCTCTAATATACTGAATATCGACATGAAAACGTTTATGTTACACAACCACTTTGATTTGTAGTTCTATGCCTTTTGTCATTTTCTGTCAATTATGTTGTCAGAGCATGACATGAAAGTATCGTATCAATAATATCTTAAGCTCTAGGATTAGTTTTCCTCTTAACTCACTATCTCTTTCTATTATCATATGTCCTTATATCATCGTGGATTGTGACTATTATAAACAAGGTTAGTAGTCAAAGTTACAAGATCATATCAAATACAAAAAACATATCAATACATTATGATAAATCTTGTTGATATCAATTCATCTTTTTATTATCCTCTATGTATCTTCTTCCCTCTAAACTAAAAAATTTCAACAGTTTTGAATGTGTCTGCTTCTTCTTGATTCTGGAGCTCTTTCTTCCTGAGCTGAATTTCCTTGCCTATCCTGTGTTATGTATTCTACGATGTATTCCCTTACATGACTTGAGTTGTATGATATTTTTAGGTCAGGGATAAGGTTATAAGGTTAAATAGCTCAAATTTATTGTTGATACTCTTCTCTCTTAATTTTCTCTTTCCTGTTGGACTGTGACTGTTTGATCATGTGGAGTTCGTGTTTGTGATTAATTCTTGGAAATCATCAATAGTGCCGTCCTTAGGTTGTTAATGATTCTGTTTCTAGAATGTAACACTGAATTTGATATTGTTTACACATAGAAACATTGGCAGCCTTGCTTAGGCGATATCTTATCATAATTCATTCTATTTTTTATCTGAAAATACAACTTTCATATTTTAGCCCTATTTTATGTGCTTCATATGTACTTGTTTTGGGTATTATGATTTAGCTTTGCTGATCTTTGAAATGGTTTTTTTGAAATTCCCTTCATGGTGATATATGCTGTTTCTGATCTTTATGCCAAGTGGCAACTTATCTAATAATCTTTCCTTCATTTTTGAAACATGTTTGAATATGACACCAAGCAAAAAGAAAGCCTTTTGAATTTTTAAGTCAACAGCTTGTCTAGCATAATTAAAGCTCTATATTTCCGATAGAAAAGGTCTTAAAATCACTGTTAACTTATATCCAAACAGATCCTATGTAATGCTAGTTTCAAAGCCAGTATGTTTCTATGAGTTCACATGGAACAAGAATATGATGTAAACACGCGAAGACGGATTCATATTATGGATTAAAGTCATTGTAATGACAGCATACCAACCAGAGTTCCTCATCCAATGTTGTAGAATAATAAGTGGAGATCTTATTTGCAGGTGTGGAATCATATGACATTGATTTGAAGGAAAAGAAGGTGGTAGTGAAGGGAAATGTCCAGCCAGACACAGTTCTGCAGACCGTTTCCAAAACCGGGAAGAAGACAACATTCTGGGAAGGTGAAGCAGCAGCATCTGAAGCTAGCACAGTAACTGCTGCCTAAAACATTTGACTCTATTCTGCGCGGGCGAAATAGCTGTGTGAATCAAATACTATTTGGTGGACTAGAAATAACGATGGAACTTGTCATCTATGTATTTCATCGTGTCACAACAAAGACTGCTGTATATTACTGTTTTTCTCATCTGTGATACTGTATTAATGTGGTTTTAACTTCCTTTGTCTTTGTTCCCACTCATTTTCTTCCTTCTGTCAATCAATTCAAACCCCAAATATTTCCAAAGAGTGAAACTATGTTTTTTCTCTCATTGATATTCTCCTTTAAAGCAATTAAAAACATTTTTGGGTCCATTCTTTTAAACAAGTTACATGTTAAACTAGCTCGCGAACAGAGTATGATTTATGGAGGATGTTCAAGTAAAACAAGAAAAGAAGAAACAGAAATGCATGAAGAAAATATACTTGAAGGCCCAGCAATAGTTTATGCATTCACGTCCAAGTATCTTTTTTCCACTTTTTATTATTCCACTCTGCCTGCTTTTAATTGGGTTCCTCAAACAACATTCAAGAATGTAACTTTAACTTTTCTTAAAAGACAAATAAGAAAATGTAGTTTATCCTTTTATTTCTTTTAACGGACGAAAAGACGTTTTCATAGTAAACAGATATTTCTTGAAAAAACTCTACTGAAACTTCCATTATTAGACTAAATTATGTAAAATTTTCAAGCATGTAATGGCTAATCAAATCTCAGAAAAGATAGTTATTGGGAAAATCTCAGTCGGAAGTTTATTTTAGAAATAATCATTATCTTTCTAAAGAAAATTCTTCTAGCTTTAAAAAAAATTCTTCTGAGAAACTTATGAAAAATACTATTTCTTTAAAACAACCTAAACAACAGTTAACCTATATGTTATAAGAATGTATGAAGCGATACATTGGTAATAGATTAAAAAATTTGTTGGCTGAATTTTTTTCAAGATTTTAAGGACACGCCTTCCACCACTGACTAATGCATTTAGTTTAGATATAGTAATGGTTGAACACTAAGTTTACTCGGTGCAACAAAAATGGAATGTTGTAAATAGATAATATAATTTTTTATTTCACTGTTATTTTTCAAATAAGAAAACAGTCTTTTTAAATAGTCTTACAATAGACTTCTCAAATTCTACCTCTCTCTTATAAAACTTATATTATAAATTACATTTAAAATTATAGTATAAATGACATTTAAAACTAGAATTAAAGGTAATAATTATTAACTATTCAAAATGCTAAAATAAAACTGATGACCGTTTTGAGTTTAATGGTAACAAATGTAAGATGAGTTTGTAACAATGAAAGACAAATTTATACAGAAAAGTGATCATTTTTAGCAATGAGATACCTAGAAGACAATAAGATTACACAACAGAATACCAGATGAATTTCAATGTTTAGCTCTTATGTTAGGAATGAAATTCAGAAGGCTTGCGGTCCAAAAAGTAAAATCCAAGAATTTCAACAAATTGTTTTAGGACTATAAAATCATAAATTACTATATTAAAAAAATTCCTTGACAAATTATGACATTTAAATAACTGGAGCCACTTGTCCTTTATTTTCTTTATACTTCACTTTAGTCCTTTTTTTTTACTTTCTAAATTCCCAAACGCACCGCAATAATCGAATCGGTCATAATTCATTTTATTTAAAAGAAGTGATAAAACGAAGCTTTTATGGAGAATGGAGTGGTTTTCACGTCACAAAAGAATGATTCACAGCCTTCAATGGAAGAACTGCAAGATTCGGGAGATGGACAATCACAGGCTGAGAAAAAATTGGTACATATTCCATGGCTATTTTTTTCTGAACTTTTACAATTCTTAAATTTATATAATTTCTTTGTATATCATGTGTACAGTAAAGAGAGATGCAAGAAGAGAAAAAATAGTTATTAATACATTGACGAAATATAAAGAGAAAATGCATGTAATATAATTTATTGTGCAAACAATATAACTACTTTTATGAAATCTTTTTTTTTTTCTTTCTAAAGAATACTTTTTTCGAGATGTGATTTGAAAAAAATAATAATACTTTTTTCTATTTAAAGCCATTGATATCTAAATATAGTATTGAACATCCAACTAATTCAAATGTATGAATATGGCACCTAATACAATTGCATTACTTTTTTTTGTTTCCTCTTACCAGAATCAACATGTTTGGTGATTGCAACCACCCCAGACACTGTGAATCAAAATCAAAACAAGAACACTGAGATTAAAAAAAAAAAAAAAAACTTGCTTTACACACACAAAAAAAAAAAAAAAAAGATATACATCCATTTGGCAGTTGCAATGGTTGGTCCACCAACCAACAACAGCATCTGTTGAGAAACAATAATTGATGTGGACAAGCGAACAGGAGGAAGTGAGAAAGAATTGGCTTTCTTATATTGGAATCTTCTTATGTTCCCTTTGGTATTATCAAAAACAAAATTATAAAAAAGCAAGTACTGAGTAAAAAATAAATTATGATAATTATGTCTACGTCTTTTACTTTTCTAAGATGAGAAAAGAATCGTTACGGAATCTAATGCCTTGGTTTTGTTTTACTTTTCATAACATCAAAGAAAAGTGGCATATATCTCCAATGAATACTTGGAAATCATTTGTCCTCCCCATTCCAAAAATTAAATAATTTTTTTAATTACACCAGAGGCAACTGTAATTAATTAATTAATTAATTACACGAAATCCACGAACATTGTTGTTTGAGTTGAAGTTGTATATTGATTTGTTGTTTTACATATGAATATGTATATGGTTCTAATAGAAGTCTATGGTATTGTTTGTGCAATTGTAGAGTCGAACCAATTCCTTGCACTTGTCTGATGAGGGGATGTATGGAGGGGTAGCACACCTCAACAATGCCCAATTAACTCCATTGAAGAAGGGGTGGTGCTTAATTGCTAGGGCACCCATGGTTGACCCTAGTCTCATTGTTGAGTCCTTCACCAAGAGTTGAGAGATCAAATCTCTGGCTGCTCCTGGGATCATGGGCTCCTTAGGGAACTCAAGGGCACGTGCCACTATGTTCGCTAGGGTTAGCTCATGCTCAAGCCCTTTGAATGGTGTCATCCCGTAGAATAGTTCAAAAATGAACACTCCCAATGTCCACCAATCAACGCCGTTACCGTGACCCTCCCCCGAAATCACTTCTGGCGCCAAGTACTCGTGGGTCCCAACGAACGACGTCGATCGAATTTCTATTGGCTCCGCTACGATCTCCACCGACCCACACCGCGAGGACCTCTTCCTACGACCGCCTTTTGGGTGGAAGCATGCCACAGATGGCACGATGCAATTCGGCAGCATGCACGATGACATTGCCAGCGCGCATTGGTTCTTCGAATTCTCGTTGCAACTCCTGCTCCCCGGTGGATCTTGATCGAACACGATCTGAGCCGTTGATGTTGTGTCGTCGCCTTTCAGTGACAGGTCAAAGTCTGTGAGCATTACGTGACCGTCCGATCTTATCAGCACATTTTCAGGCTTCAAATCACGGTATATTATCCCCATCATGTGTAGGTACTCCAAGGCGACCACAACTTCAGATGCGTAGAACCTGTAACACCCAACACACCACCACCACCGTTAATAAAACAGTGCTCATATTTTCACACCCCAAAGAGCAGTTACACATCTCTAATAATTCAATAAATTAATATTTTAATCATATTTTTTTAATTTAAAAAAATAACAATATATATAATTATATTATTATACTGAGTTGTCAAATTAATATTTTTTATTTTTCCATTTTTTTAAATACAACCCTCAAGTCAACATAACATAGTGGAATTGTTATTATCGGCATGTATTATTTTGGTATATCACCATCCCAATTTTATTACCATCAATTTCTCCAATAATTAAATTATGCGGGGTCCACTTTCGAATAATCATGGCCATTATTTTAAAATTTGATACGCCAAGCAAAACGTCACCAAGTTTTATTTTTGGCTACATTTTGAAATATATTTTGATGAAGACGTAGAAGTATTATTTGTAATTTTACAGAAAGAAAACCTTTTGACTACACCCAAAAGCCCCATTAGTTGTTTATGCAATAGTTTAACATGGAGGTTCCATCCCAACAAAATATTTAAATCTGTGAACGTTGAGAAAGGAGGAGATAGGAATGCTGAAAAGTTTATTATTATTAGTTTGGAAATCTGATAATGGTTACTGGTTAAGTGGGGGAGGCACTAAATTATTATTTGGTGCACGACGGACACACCAAAAGCCTTCGTGGGCTCACAATCAAAGGCAACAGAGGAGACATAAATTGAATCTAATGGCCCACAGCCAATGAAATTATGAGCAGATTAAACCAACTCAACTCAACTTTCCCACACAAACTGCATCACCAACCTCTCTCTCCAACCTCTCCACTACAATATTATACATTTTCCTTTTCTTTTGCTTACAAACACAATTACCCATTGTTAATTGAGTTACAAATCCCACTCACATCTCAAACACTAACACTAACTGTTACCTAGTAACTTTGTTTCTATTTATAACACACCAATATATACTATAATAACATGTAACATAAAAAAAAAAACAAATCACTCAACCAAATTATTCCCTGCATGCATGTTGTTCATTCATCATCTAAAATTGTAATCTCTTGCGTTCAATAAAAAGCACACACAAAAAAAGTATTGCATAATCCAAAACTAAACATATTTACAGTCTCAACTAATTTCTGCATCTAATGTAACCATTAATAGTTCTGACCGACATGTCATAATATTTGTAACCACGCAGCTTCAAAGTGTAACAAGATCACATGCAGATTAAATAGGGAGAGTTAAAGAAGAGAAAGGAGGGACAGACACACCTAACGGCGGCGTGGTGGAAGCGTTTTTCGGGCTGGCGCTGGCGGAGGACGTGGAGGTCGCCGCCGGGGCAGAACTCGGTGAGGAGGCAAGACCAGCGAGGGGAATCCAGCGACGCGTAAAGAGTTGGCAAAAAAGGGTGATCCACCACTTGCAGAATCTCTCTCTCAACCTTTGCCCTCGTGTCTTTGTTCCTGGCCACCAGTTCCTTCTTGTCCATCACCTTTGCCGCCAAGAGGCACCCGTTCGAGCCCTTCAGCTCCACCAAGTACACGCTTCCGATGTCGCCGCTCCCCACGCGCTGCACAAAACGGAGGTCGCCAAGTCCCAGGGTGCCGCCGCCGCGCTCTATGGCGTCCCAGCACGGGTCCGACGAGGGTGCGTGGTTCCTGGCGGTGAACGTCCACTCCGCGCCCGCAGTGGTGGCAGGGTTGTCGGAGTCGTCCTCGGCGGAGGAGTGCATTGTGCCGCTAATGATTCTAACAATAACAACAATGGTAATAATAATGGAGTTGGAGTTTGCTATGTTGTGCGTTAGAGAGAGAGAGAGAGGTGCGTGTGGGTGGAAATAGAGAGTTGAGTTTTGTGAAGGGAATTAGAGAGGGAGGTGGGGGCATAATGGGCCGGCAGTTTATTATTGGGCCATCTGGTGCCTTCACACTAAATAGGCCACTGGGTCAAGGGGCCCATCTGCTTCAATATTTTTAATTTTTTTTTTTATGTTTTTTGTCTTTTTATAGTATTGATAATGAATTCTGATTCACGTATGAACAAAAGTAGTATGAGCGAGTGTGAATAAAAAGGCATGAAAAGAGTTATATTTTAGAAATCTAAACTGTAAGTAGTTGTATTAAAGTATAATTATTACTCTTAACTTAACTCTCATCTAAAGAGTTATTTTGAATATTTTGTGATGTCCACTAACAATGTGTTTAAAGAAAATCGAACTACGACCCTACCACATCATCAATAGATAATAGTGTTTCTTTACTTTAAACACAACGATTACATACCCCATCTTCTTTTATTCCAAACATTATTAAATTAACTCACAACTTTAAATATTTCTTCCTCCATTATACCTACAAAAATCACCCATCAAAACTAATAAATCTTATTCAAAACGCACGCCAATCTCTATTGCGACAGACAGGGATTCATCACTCCCACAAAAGAATTTTAAATCCTTAAAAAATCTGTCAAAGAAAAAAATAACCAATAATACTATGCAAATTGGAGATAAAAATTGTAAGGGAGAACTAAAAGGGCCTGCTAAAACCATTTCTTTATATTTCCATTATTTGTTTAAAGTCATAAGCGTGAAATAATCTAGTTATGTTTTTTTAACGTGTTGTATATTTCCTCAATCTTTTTTCACAATCGCATTTCTATTTGCTTTTAATTTTTTATCTTTTCGCTCTATTCTTTTTTAAATATAGTTCAACGTTATAAAATAATGCATGTTGAATGAAATAGTCTCTTAAACAAATCTTACTTAGCATCTTATGGCTCTCGATTGAAGGATTCTTGTATCGATTGTAAGATCTAGAAATTTATTTGGAATAGAAATGGTATATTTTAAATGATTTCTGAATATGTTATTATTTGAAATGAAAAGAACTTGTAATAGAAATCCATAGTAGTCAGACCTCGGACGTCGCCCAAGAGGTCTGAGGTCAGTATGGTAGAGGTCGGTCGGTGGACCATAGTGGGTTCCAGAAATCACATGTATCAAGGTGTGATTTGAACCTTAGATACGTCATGCATGCGGGATAAATGTGAAACTCTATGCTTTGGCATAAGAGATTGTCCTCAGTGTTGCATTCATTGGCGCGTGGGGGAGTTAGTACCGACCTGTCCTCGGGCAGGAGAAGCTACCGACGTCACCGAGCCATGTGGGGGTGATAACACAGACGTGGAGTAGTGAGTCGATGAGCCTTCAACAGGGGTGACGAGGTGTCATCAGACATCGGTCATCTGCCAGGATGAAACATCAGTCGTCTGCCAGGATGAGACATCGGTCGTCTTCCAGGAAGAGACATCGGTCGTCTGCCAGGATGAGACATTGGTCGTCTGCCAGGATGAGACATTGGTCGTCTGCCAGGGTGAGACATCGGTGGATAGTCATCGCGATATCAGGCATCGGTTCCTGGTCATCGGGGGGGTCCTGTTATACGCAGGTAAGCTGGGACCCAGGCTTCCAGAGAAGGTGTTCTACAGGCGCGACACGTAGACAGTAAGGGTCCCCAGAGCAGTTGGCAACAGAGAGTACATAGGGCAGGTGGCTCCAGAGTTTTGGGCATACAAAGGTGTCCACGTGGCCATCCTGTCAGAGGAAACTTGCACGCAAGAGTTTTCCATCAGAGTGGGTGGTGGCAGCGGCATTCCTGGGCAAGGTGGTTTAACTTCAAAATCCACTTCTGATAGGCAATGTTCGAACGCTGTTTGGGTAGAGAGAAATCGAGTTAGTTGAGTTTTGGTTCACTGTTTCCTTTCTCTCCTTCTCTCCACGTTCGGGCATCTTCGCTACCAGTTGACGTTTCCGACACCATCAAGCACCCGTTTAACGATCGGCGACTGCCCCTAGGCTCCGGGAAAGTACCTCTGCAAGTTTCCGATCAAAGCCTTAAAACAGAGTAAATTCGTTGTGCTCTATTTTTGAAGTCGCTTCTGAACTTGAGAGAGTTGCCTCTGCATAGGCTTTGCGTGCGACTCTCTTGGCTTCAGAGTTAGTCTCTGTTAACTCAGAATATGAGTGTTATAGTTAGTTTTGTGATCGGGACTCTATGGTGCAGGTTAAGGCATCCTTGAGTTCTCGGTGGGTTTGGAGCCCTTAGTGAGATCGGCTCAAGTCCAGGTAAGGGGAGCTAGCTTTAATTTCAATAAAAACCTTAGGCTAGAAGATTCTGAGGTTGGGGTGACGTGATCACCAGTTTTAACGTTTATTTCACAATCCCCTGTTTTGTGTAAATCTGGATTGGTTTGAGATTGAAATGTGAAATGTATATGATTTTCGAAATTCTCAACTTTGGTATGATTTGATTGAGATATGTTTGAATTGGTCATTGATGTGTCGTATGAGATGTTGGATGCTGTGAAAATGTGGTCAAGACATAGTATTTTCAGGAAAGGAAATACCGTGTTGAGATTGTTATGAGGGTGTATTGATCTGTGAGTATCCTGTGAATGAGACGATCCTGACTCTACTGAGATAATGGAATCACATAGATGAAATTATTCAGTTGGTGAGAGTCGAAGGAGGTTCATATGTATGGGTAAGTTGTTTGAAAGATAACTAACTTGGCCTATTATATGAATTAACCATGTCATACTAGGAGAGTGATGATATTGAGATTGTATATGCGCATAGCTGTGTGGATTCACAGCGACACTGTGTGGATTCACAGTGATATAGTATGACAGGTGCAGGTCTCTGGATGCTAAGTTCAACACACGAGTCTTCCGGAAGTAGAGTCAAGTGTCTACGTGTTATGAGTCAGTAGAAGTCTGACGTGAGAAAGAGGAATATTGAAATTATTGGTAGACACTTGATGGTTATGTGAAATGATAGACGCTTGATGAAATTGTGAAGTGTGTAAATATTTGATGGTTTATGATGATATTAAGTTTCATATTTAAAGTTTTTAAAATATCTAGCTTACCCTGTGTTTTGTTTTGTGTTTTGTTTTCTTAAACCTGTGATGATCGTGTTAATTTACACGGGAGCAGACAAGGTGGCAGGTGATAGAGCTCCCCAGTGAGTTATTGGAGGAAGGGATGGAAGAATTTGAATGCTGTATTTTCGTTCTTTTGAAAACTATTTGATGAATCTGTATTAAAATCCCCTAGAGAAGGGATGCTCTTTTGAGATACAATGTATGGGATGGATGTATTTTATTATATATACATATGTTAATTTTGATATTATTATTTTATGTTTATTTTATTATATAAATATGAATAAAATTTGAGGGGCGTTACATCGATCAATATATCGTTGTTGTTTATATTTTCTATTTAGAACGATTGGTACAATTAAAATACACATAAATATTTATTATTCACATTTCATTTTAAAATAATAATAATTTTTTTAAAAACTCTTTTTTTTTCTTTCTTTTGTTTTTTCTTTAAGATTTTGATCTCCTTGTTTATTAGTTTGACAATCGGAGTCCGCCATCAGACTCCTGACAGTAAATACTATAAGAATGCTTGATCATAATCTTTAATAGAGTAAGTTCATTTTTGCTCTTCTCTTTGAGTCAAATTTTGAACTTGTTAGGTTTATCTACGTATAGGCTTTGCATGTGACTCTTTTAGTTTCAGGGTTAATCTCTGTTAGCTCAAGGTCCTAGTGATATAGTTAGATTTTTAATTAGGATTCTGTGGTGCAGGTTAAACTACCATTGAACTTTTTATAGGTTTAGAGCTCTTAGTGAGCATACGCTTAAGTTCAGCTAAGGGAAGCTAGTTTAAATTTTCAATAGAATCCTAGGCTAGAATCTCTGGATGTGAGGGTGAAGTGGTTACCAGTTCTAAATTTTGTTTGCAGGATTGAATGTTCATGAGTAATGCAGAATATTGTTTGAAATAAAATGTGAATATGTTGATTTTGATATGGATGATTTATGGTAGATGCTTTTATTTGAATCTGAAAAATTAGTTGATTTATATAGTTGATATAGTGTAAGTTACTTTTGAGGTGAAATGAGATATTGAAATTGTTTTTGTTTAACTATGAATAATGAGATTAGGCATAGTTATACATATTTCTTGGCATATCTCACTTAGATGAGCTAATTTTCGCTCAAACGAAAATAGAATGGAAAAATTGGGTGTTCTCGGGTTCATTCTCACTCAAACGAGAAGGAATCTTGCTCAGGCTGCATAATGTGTGTGTAACCTTGTTTCGTGGCGGTTTGTGTGGGTGTTCTTGTTCAAATATGTGTTCAAATATGCAGCGGGTGAATTTCGTTTTGAGATACATAAATGTGTATAGAGTTTCTACCATTCTGCAGTTTTGGTTTTTTTCATTGAAATGTAGGTGCCCGTTTGTAGCCCTTGCCCATTGCATGCTTTGTTATTTTTGTGTAAGTGTTTATGGTGCATGACTGCACCCTTTGTTTTTAAAAAAAGATAGGAACTATGTGAAGGATAGCAGTAAAAATACATGCAACTTTAAAAATAGATGTTTTCCTTTCTGCATCAACTTGTGATTCCTATGTGTGGCCATTTTGTTTGTTTTTAGGACACAAGTTAGGAGTTTTCTTATTGCACTTGGCTTGGTTGGAGTGTGAAGTGAAATAAATGCGGTTCACTAAGCCTCTTTGTTTTGGAGAAGGTCAGCTACCTTGGCAAATGGGCATTTGGTTCAAATCAAAAGAACATATAATATTTTTTTTAGACAACAGAATAGAGGGTGGCTGCTTTGGGGACCTTTTTCTGATGTAGTTTCGCAAAATTAAGTTTAGTGGTGGCTTCTTGGCCAAATTATACATGGTGCTGCATTTTTTTTTTAAGAATAATGATGGCGTGCAGGAAGAAACATCTTTTTTATTTCAACATCAGTTTTTAAAGCCTTGGCCCATTTCGCTGGCCCAACACTTCTACTATCCGGCACTAATTCTTCATATCCTCTACCCCAGTGTTTTAAAACATCTGGGCCCATTCATTTGGCCGAACTCTTCCACTATTTGAATCCCATGTTTTTATACCAGTTTCTTCCTGCACCTCCATACCTTCTTCTCTCACCTCAATAAATTTTTAAATTTTCAAAAATGTCACTCTATAATATTTTAGATTGCGTAATTCGAAAGTCATGTTTTAAATTTGTAATTAGCTTTCGGATTATATAATCTGGAAGCCTTTTTTTCAAATGTATGATTACTTTTCGGATTACATAATTTGGAAGTCTTTTTTAGCTTCTGGATTATGTAATCTGGAAGTCTTTTTTCAAATGTGTTTCCGGATTACATAATCCAGAAGCTACTTTATGGGGGTGGCATAAGAAGAATAAAAATGTATTTTCATGTTTTGTATGAGGGTAGAAGAAGAAGATATGGAGGTGCAGGAAGAAACAGTCTTTATATCACACTATATTTTTAACAAAAGGTTGGATTCCTTAATCCAGCAGTTTTGCTATATGCCAACCCTGTTTTTGGTTATACACCCACTAACATTCATTTTCTCTAAAAAGTTTGGGCCTTGTCGTTAGGCCTAGTATTTCTGCTATTTGGTACACGTTTTTACATACACAACAACCAACAATATATTTTTTGAAGAGTAAAATAAATAATAAATATAAATACAATTTTGGCACTATGCCCAAATAAACTCCTAGTATTTCTTTTTTTTTCTTTTTCAAGAAAAATAAACATTCTAAAAAATTACATTTTTTTACATATTTAATTAAAAGAATTGTCTTAGGACGAGTATTATAAGGTGCTAACACTTTTCTTACAAGTAACTGAATTTTGAATCCTAAATTCTGTTTTGCAAACCTTTCTTTTCAATTTTCCATAATAAACTATGGTGGTGTCTATCTCTATGTTCTTACAAAAGTTTTTTTGTTTCGTCTCATCATGATCCTAATTGCGACAAATATCTTTTAGTTGTTAAAGCAAGTTATTTTGTTGAATTAGGTAAAAGAATGAGACTTTACAAAGGAACTTAGGTTCTTTTCACTTGAGGAATTAGGATTTGGAAGTAATTTTTATTATTGATGTTATAGTGTTTAATTGAGTATCATATGGCGAAAGAGAGAGGTTCAAATATAATGTAATTGCAACATTTTCACTCAAATTGTACAAATCCAAATTGTTTTTTTCTTCTTTTTGTTTTGGTATATTAGAAACTATTAAAAATCTGAATATACTCTCCCCACTCATGGAGTAGCTCACACATAAAAATCATCAGTGTCTTTTCACCTAAACAGAAATTTCTTGTCATGACTTTATACTCAATACACACTACATCTAAGTCAAAAAATTACCACATGATAATTGTCACTCATATTAATCCGAGCAATACAAAATTTCATAACATAACTATCACTTCAGGTCACCAAATTATATGTCTTATTCTCATTCAACTTTCACAAATACATATCATCACCATTTCTCATAACACATTAAAGATCTCATAAAATTCCAAATGCCAAACATTATTAAAATATTAAATACAATTTTTAACTTTTAATTAACAAATTTTTATATTCATGTTTGTAGAACCTAAATAAAACATCCAAAGATATATATTAATCTACAAGTTTTATGTTGACTATTTATCTTAATTTGGTACAAAATTATACTTAAATCGATGTTGAAGATCCAGAAGATACAGTCTACATTGTATCTCACATCACAGCGTCTAAAGTCATACCCATGTAGGTGAATATCTTATGAAAATATCTTTATAAATGAGTCTTTCACATCTTTGTTGCCTTAAAGACATCCCTCCAGACTAAATCACATCATTGTGGGTGAAACTATAATGCAAATATTTACATCATCAAGCTTTTTACACATCTTTAGGCTTCGCCACATCCTTGTGAGAGAAATGATGATGCAAATATCCATATCAACAAGTTTTCCACTCCTATGTGGTATTTGTATCATAACTTTGTGGATGAAACTTTGATACAAATATATACACTAATAAACTTGTGTGGGCCTAACCTTATCCATGTAGGTGAAATTCTGGTGTGGTTCCACCCACCTATAGACTCAGCCACATTCCTATAGATGAAACTCTAATGTAAATATATCAATAAGTCTTCCAAACCTTTGTAGGCTTAGTCACACATCCTAACATGAAATTATTGACAAAGTTCAATATCAACTCAATTGTTCACAACCAAGAATATTTATTAATCTCATCAACAAATTAAAAATTCAATTCAAATAATCTAGTAGTGATGAAGTCATGAGTTGGCTGACACCAACTAGCCAAGGAATTCAACCTTTCTAGAGGGTTACCAAAAGCATGACATAGGATCCAGAGCTTAATCAACCACCCTAGTCAACTTAAGACCCAGGCCTAACCATTCCCAAACAAATCACTAGGAGCATTGCACATAAGCAAGGGTTAGGCACTAATTGTTCTCTTTACTTTGCTTTTCATTAGTATAAGATTCTTTTGTAAATAAATTGAGCTCACATCAAGGTCATTTGGAAAATCCTAGGTCCCCTCTTAGAAATCCTAGGACGTCCACGTACTCTTAGGTGTCTCCCACACACATTAAACACATGTTTAAATATGTAAAGTGTGACTCTCTCCAAGATCCACTCTTTTTAGGTGTTTTTTAAAGAGCACATGGGAGAAAATTTTAAATTCAAAACTCCTTCTCCCATTAAGATTCTCGCTCACCCACACTATAAATAAGGTCATACCCTCTTGTATTTTTATCTTAAATTATAAAGCAAAGTTACTATACTAGTTTTATGAGAGAAGAGTTCTCCACTTTGTAAGTTATATTGAGTTGTGAATTCAAGTAGTGACTCCGATAATCACTCATGTTGGCGTAATCTCCAAGGGGTGTGGCTTCTTCCATTACTTTCGATCCATAAGTCTTCTTCCATCATTTTCTTCTTTCATATTCTCCTTTGATCTCTTCATTTCATGTTCTTTATTGTCTACTTGCATTTTCGTCATTGTTCTTACTTTTATGTGTTATTTTTCTTTTACACTTTTTAAAACCATTTTAACATTTATAGAACTATCTTCGGGTTAAATTCAAGTCTAGTTACAATCATCAATGAGTTCACCATATCTTAAACTTCAATTAATTAATCAATTGAAACTCTAAAAGAAGATGTGTGGTTTGAAACTCAACTTGTATCAAATAGCATAATCATTATACTCATCTCTCAATAAAATGAAATCAGTACCACATGTAACAATTATATACCCTATATAGTTCAATCTCATTAAATTTTCATTCTTAAAATTATCAATTTTTTTTCAAATACAAGTTTGAGTTAACTTCCCTTGCAATAATTGGTATATTTTTCTAAATGTCTCGACTTGCTTTTGTGAAAAAGTCGGATTCAAAAATTAAACACATAACAAATATTCATGTTTTCAACTCAAATCATATATATAAATCAAAAACTCATTCCCAAAAAAGAAACTAGGAATACAGGAGTGAAAAATTGAGAAGGAAAAATTAGATTGATTAAGATTGATTTAAACTTTGTCATGTACTTTGATCATAGAAAGAAAAATAAATAATCTCGAAAATCTAGGAAAAAGTGAGTAGTTACTAAAGTTTAAAGAAAATAGACATTTAGAAAAATAAAAATTGAATTTTTTATATATTATGTATAAACTTTAAAACTTTTAAATAAAAAAAATATTTATTTATTTAATTTTTCTGTTTTCTAAATGAGCGTATAAAATTATAAAAAATAAAAAATTATATATTTTATGAGATTATATATTTTTTATAAAAAATTATACAATTTTGTTAGAAATATTATAAACTAATTTATTTCTAGCTAAAATAAAAATTTAGATATAGTACTGTGTATAACACACATAATTTGACTTCCCTGTTCCCTAACTTAAAGAAAACTCTCTCACCTTGCCCTTTCCCATCATCACTTGCAACAGTACCCACCAGCCATTAACCCACCAAGCACATTGGCCACAAACACCAAATCAGTATCACACCAACTTCTAATGCTCTACATAACCACAACTAAAACTAATATTGCCTGATCAATTTGCAATAAAAGAAACAGACCAAATAGTTAAACCAGTTGTGAGAAATAAATAACATTTAAACCCCAACCCAATTATTGCCTGCCACATTTTGGTTTCATCTAAACTACATAATTCATGGTTAGTATGGCCACGATTACAAATATGTATAATCCATTATGTAAAAAAACAAAAAAAAAAAAGTGTACTGATTTACACTGATTTTGTAAATATGAAATTTTATTTTTTACTATTCATAAGTTATTTTCTCTTTATCCAAATGATTTATTTTTTCAATTATTTTCTCTTCTTCAATTTCTTTTCTTGCTTAAACAAAACGATAACTAACTTATGTGTTGAATTAGGACTGTACTGCTAAACGAATCTGGAAACCTTAAGGAGAGGAACCATTATTTTGTTTTTAGTGAACTTAAGAGACACTGACATGCAATAGCTATTAGTTAGAGGGAAAGTTATATCAAGTCCATTTTAATTAAAATTATCAAGTTATCTGTTATTGGATCAAGTCATCGAATCATTACCAAAACATTATTATTAAAATATTTATAATATATACTCTCATATACAGATTATTGACAATTTTAATATTAAGGGAGAAGTGGTGGTACTTGCATGTTTGCTTCCTACTCTTCTCTTCGTGACTTAGTTAACCAAGAAATCACGTACAAGTAGGAACCTGCACCTCACCCAATCACCACAAACAACTCTTCAATGGAATTAGTATGTGGTACTATGAGAGACACTTCATTCGAATACCTATTAATTTTCCATACTAACACGGTTGGTAACTAAATTTTGGCCACTTAGTTCTTAAGAAAGCATTCATGTTTGTTTGTTCGAAGTTAAATTGTGCAAATCCAGAAAGAAAAGAAAGAAGTAGATCGTTTGAATCTATACCAAAAATAAAAGAAAGCTTACAAATGGAGGAAAATGTAGACATAAAATACTTTTTACCTAATAAGAGAAAGACATGGAAATTGTATTGATTATTATATAATTAATTGTGTTAGTAGTATATGGATTATATGATATTTTTTGTAATCGTTGTGAAAATAGTTTTATTTGAAGTTCATTTTGTTTGATGTTTTTATTTATTTTTTATTAATTTAGATTTTTTTAATAGATATCAGCTTCTTTATTTTGTTTTGTATATATATTTTTTATTTTTTATTTTAATAGAAAATATTTCTTTCTATTATTTATTTAGTTTCATTAAGTAATATTTTTTATTCATTTCCTTTAATTGTATACTGTATATGTAGCAAGCAAAAAGGGTACAGATGGAAAGATTTGGTGGGAAAAAAATGGATATAAATTTTTGAATTATTTTAATTTTTAAAAGTTTGATAATGTTTTCATCTTTTATTAGACTTTGAAGCAGTTGACTGGTGTGAAGCTAAGTGAATCGGACATATACCGAGAAAAGACGTGTTTAATAATGAGGCATATAAATAGATGAGGTTAATTACACAAATGTAACAACTTTCTATACCTACTTATAGCTTCAATCAAACAAAGATCGTATAGTCCAAATCACCTCGCCATATCCAACCGTCAATAAATATCGATTTCGTCTGCGTACCTAAAAACATTTCAAAAAACCCACAAAAATAAAATAATTAAAAACAACGTTAAAACTAAATAAAGTTGCTATTTTGTTAGTTAAGTCTCAATATAAATAAAATAAAAATATTTATTCTTGTTTTAAGAATGATTATTTCTTTTTATTTACATCAAGGATTTTTTTCCTTGCTGGTAGCAAGAGGTAAATTTCCTGAGACATATAAACATCGAAATAAATTATTTCTTACAATCTGTGAATAATTTTTTGACAACGAATCATTTAAGTTTTAAAACTTCAAATATTTTATATACTCTTTTTTCAAATAAACTTAAATGTGAATGTTTGATTTTAGTTTCTTAAAAGAAAATATTTAAAAAGTTGACGTTGAATTTTTTGTCTTTATTATATAGGATGTGGCATTGGCTAACTACGTATGTTTAATAATAGATAAAATAAACATCTCATATAATCCTTGCTATTATTTGTGATATAATATCAAACATATGATATCTCCAAAGAAAAATATATCTTTAAAATAAATGCTACATTTCATCTTAAAAATAACTTTAAAAACTCAAATTAGTGATTCTATTTTATTTAGTTGTTAATACAATTATTTTCAAACAATTAAATAATTAAGTTTAACAAATAAATTAAGTCATCAATATATTGCATAAATAAATAATTGTTTAAAAAATTTAAATCATCAATATATATTTTACTACCAATAAGGATAATGAAAGTAATCAATGATATAATTATTCAACACTCTGATACTTTGTTTGGATTGTGGAGTGAAAAGTTGAGGGTATAGGGGAGTGGAAATATGAGGATTTGAGAATAAAATTGAGTGTGTTTGGATTGTGGTATGTTAGAGTGGATGTATGAAGAAAATTTATTGAGATACGTGAGTGATGTGATGGTTGTAAAACTATTTTAATTTATTTTTAATAGTGTAAATGGTAATATTACAAATTTATCCTTATGTATAAAATAAAGAAGAAATAAATAATTAGTAATTTTGTGCATAATCGACTATGCTTGCAATTACAAATCAAAGATAATTGATTATGCTACAGCATAGTCGATTAAGCTGATATTTACACAGAGCACACATAATTGATTATACTCCTAGAAAACTACAGATAATCGATTATGCCACCAACATAATTGATGTGAGTTGATTTTATGATTGATCATTTTATGGTGACACTTTGCTTAGAATTGGATTTTTAGACAATTAAGGTGATAACCTAAGGAAAAATTCTCACTGGATATTAACTTAACCAAGTGGTTAAGTAGTTGTAAAGGTTCATTTCCATAAGGCAAAAGAGAAAAGACATGAATAAGGTGAAGATGGATGCAACCTGAAACTTAGAGAGGAGAAAAGGAATGCATCAATGGTGTACAAGCCATTCCAAATGATGATCTTTACTTAAGAAAGAGTCTCCAAAACTGAAACACAATTATAAGACAAGGAAGATAAAAACATGAAAATGGAATGGAGAAATGGAAGAGATGATGAAAGAAGAACTGATGGATGATGGAGCAATGATGTATCACACCACTTGATGGGGTGGAACCACCAAGATAAGTGGGAGGAGGCCGCCACTTGAGAGCATCATCACTCACAAGATAAGACCAAATTGGAGGAGACTCACTCACTCAAATGCTCACACAAAAATTGTGCAGAGTTTCTTTACTTAATTTTCAACTTGGAAATACATGAGGTAGGCCTCCTTATTTATAGGTTTAGGAGTCTTGGAGAGCAAGCTTAAAAGGTAGGGAGGGAATTACACAATTAGGTGCGCCTAGGGTATTGACCAAGGTCAATGCCACACCTATCATCCTAGACTTCTAGAAGGTAGGTAAAAAATGCCACAATTGATAATACACCTCCCCTTCTATTGCTAAAGGCACCTATTTGATAGCACACCGCCCCCTCTAATGCTTAATGACACCTATTTTACTAAAATTACAAAAAAGAAAACAATTGATGCTCCGCACCCAAAGTCTGTGCTTTACTTCTTGTAATCCTCTGTGGTAAAGTAGGAGCTGAGGCAATGGTTGGAGCATCCTGACTTGGCCCTTGGTTCTGTGTCAAGCTCCTAGTCTGCCTCCTATGAGGTTGGGCCTGGTCAGTAGGCGTATTCTCTTCTAGGTCCTCATCAAAAATCGATTATCCACTATTTTTAACAGCATAATCGATTATGTTCTGTGTCATTTTTCAGTGATAATAGATTAGGCACGCTACAAAACTCACTGAATGCTAACCTGAGATCAAAGATGCACTACCAAACTCACTCTCGTACCACTTTGCTAACTCATGAACCTCTCCAAGCTCACTAAACCAATGCAAAAGTCTGTAAGGATAGTTTGAATTTGTTTGAGCGCATTCTTAACTTCCCATAAGCATGTTTTTATATACGTGAATAAGCACACTTTATTATGACCTATCTACTCTCACCAACTACATTCATGGCATTCAAATCGCATTCAACAGTGGTCAAACAGATTCCCTAAGCCAAAGTCAGAAATATCTTTTGCATAGCATGCGTACACAGTGCCATTGTTGTCGTTGTGCATGGACAGTGTTGCAGTGGTGCTCTGGTCTCGTGTGCATGGCATGACAGGTTGGTGTAACATAAAGTATAAAGTGAAGAAAAGCAAGGGGTAGCATGGTATTTCAATGTGTTCGACGTGGCTTTTTTCCTACCATTCTCTTCAGTGGTGAGAGGACGAACGACACCCACAACTTTCACTCCCCCCACACCCTCATCCTCACCCTCAACGTTACACTGAAACAAACGGGGGTGACACACTCTCATCCGTCTTTAACTACAGTGTCACCCCAGAAGCAAACACAACCTAAGGGTTCGATTGTTTCTAGGAGGAGAAAGACAAAGAAAAGTGTAAATGAAAGCATTGAAGGAAAAGTTGGAAAAACAATAAAAAAAAAATATTGAAAATCACGAAAAATAATGATTTTCATTCTTTCAAATTTTCTTTGCTAATTTGAAGAGATTTGTGAAAAAAAGTGGATTTTTTTTTTAAAAAACTAATTATATATAAAAGTTATGTTTTAATACAACTAAAAGTGGATTTTTTTTTTTAAAAAACTAATTATATATAAAAGTTATGTTTTAATACAACTATATATATGTATAATGTTTAATATATATTTTTATATTATAATAAAATGAATAATTAAAATAATAAATACAAATTAATTTAAAGTTTAATTATTAATATGTATTTTTATTATTATTTATTATTTTATTTTTTAATTTTAATTTTAATTTATAAAGTTTTTATATTAAATTATTTATAATTATTTTAAATTTTATATCTATCAAATCACTAATAAACTTTCACACAATCATCACATCATTCATAAACTTCAATAAACCTTCTTCTCAAGTCTACTCTAACCAACCTCAATCCAAACAACCTCATTTTCCTCTAAAATCACTCCAAATTCACTTTCTCAAATCTTTTCCCCAATCCAATCACACCATAAGATAAGATTTTATTTGGGTGAAAGACGGATAGTAAAGTAATAAAAAAAAAAGGAAAGAAAATGGAAAGTAAGAAAAAAGTTTGCATTGAACTTGATTGCTGAGAATAAATTTGGTTGTATATTAATATATTTAAAAAAAATAATGTAAAAAAGTTTAAAAAATTTGAATTGGAGTTAAAATAAATTTCAATTTTTAAAATAAAATATTATTATAAAACCTTGATAAATAAATAAAATTATAATTTAGAATAAAACTATATTAAAATAAATCATCAAAATTTAAGTTAATTAATTTTATTTAATTTATTATTTTAATCATTAATATTTAATATAAAATATATATTAAAAGACATTAAATTTATTTATTTTGTTAATTATTATAATTATTCATTTTATTATAATATAATATAATTACAAGTATCTAATTATTATTTGTTTATATATTTTTGAATTATTTAATATGTTATAATTAAAGTTAAATATGTTATTATATTTTTATTTAAAATCAATCTATTAATTAGTTTTGTTATTCAATTATTGGTATGTGTAAACAAATTTCTTTGTTATTTACAGTGGAAATATTTCTATCTCATTTTTTGTATTTCGGTTTTCAAATTTTAAGTGCATTATTTCTCGGTTCCTTCTCTTTTCATCTTCTAAAACAAAGACACCATAAATGATGGATGAGATATGAAACTTATTTAAGTCAATAATTTATATATTCTATTTGAATATTTTATATTTTATTTTTATTTTTATGTTATAATTAAAATTTTATATTTTCGATATGTATTTTAATGTAATAAAAGAATTTTAATTTCTATAGCAATAATTGTATGTTTTACTTTTAAAACATAAGGTATTTGACCATTGTTGAATAAGTTTATATTTATAGCATTAAGTTTCGTCTGCATTAAATATAGTTTGAACAATTTTGACGTTAACCTAATTCGATGATAGTTATTGGACTTTTGTACTGATTTTTCATTCGCAATAAATTTCAACATTATCTCCAGACCTGCCTGCCAAATAAATGCACACAGTGACATCACACTTTAAAATACAAAAATAAATAAAACTGTTACAACTATTAGTCAACGTGTGTGACTTAGTTTTACTTTTCACTTCAGTTATAAGGATTTTTATTTCTTTTCAAACAAATATTAAATTTGACCTACATAAATGAAAATTTTTTCTAGGATAATTTAGTTTCCTTCTAATAAATGTACTCACGTTAATTCAAACTATTTAATATTAAACATTAAGATTTCAAGTTTCATTCGATAATATTTTTCAAATTCAACTTCATTACATGTATAGTTTGAGAGCTAATCAAGATAAATAAGTATTAACTGTTTTGCATTCAATGAGTTACGTATGCATTTAGAACTTCATAATATTTTTAATGTTTTATATAAAGACAAATGAATTGAACGAAATATAGATAAAATATTATCATTAAAAAAATGATATTTATGTGTTGAAAATAAAAAATTAACAGAAAAATATTTTGAAAAAATCGTCTCATTCAGTAATAGTTTGTGAAAAGGTTGGCATGGTAAATCCAAAAAAAAAAAAAAAACAAGAATAATGGGGAAAGTAAGAGACTTAGTATTATTAATGCAAAGGGGAAGGGTTGGTGAAGGGTTATTTGTTAAAACGGAAAGTTTGAAGTGTCAGTGGTAAGCAATGAATGCAGTGGACAAGAAATCAGGTGTAGTTCTATTCTTCTAGCGAAGGCCATTTTCTTTCTGATGTTTTCATTTCTCATTTAATTTGTGTTGAGGTGTCAACTTCCCCTTCTTTTTTTTTTCTTCTTTTGATAAAACATCATATAAATTAATGTGTAACGTGCCGCGTATTTAATATAATTATCTAAGCATGCATGTAAATATTATATAAATTTATTTTAATATAATATTATCGATCTACAAAAGCAAATATAAATTTTAAAAAATGAAAAGAAAACCTCTAGGATGTCCGTAAGTGTTATTAGGACTTACTATGTAATCATAAGATGTCTAAACATTGATTGCTGTATAACAAGAATCATCATACTAAAAATATAAGTTAACATTTTTTTATAAAAAATAAGTTATCATGCAACATGTTAAAATCAAACATACATATAATTTTATAAAATAATTGGGTAATTCACAATTTTTATTACAAATCATTAATTATGTAAAGATTTTTCTGAACTTCATTTCATTTAACGTCTTGTAAAATACCTATAATATGTTTTACAAAATACTGATAGTTGACTCATGAAAGTTGTAACATTTCTATTTTTATCTATATTTGATAATATATTATGCATGTAATATTTAATTAACATATAAACATATATTACTTTCTCATATTGTATCTTGATTACTTGTAACCTCATCTGCTCCCTGTTTCCGTGTAAATTAACATGATCATTACAGATAAAAGAAAACAAAGCATAGGATAAACGAACTATTTTTAAAACTTCAAATATAAAACTTTAAATATCAACATAAACCATCAATATTCACACATTTTCACAATATTTCATCAAGTGTCTATCACGTTCATCAGCCATATTACTCTTGTAAGATTTCTACTGATTCACATACTCAGACACTTGACTCTACTTCTAAAAGACTCGTGTATTGAAATTAGCATCTAGAGACCTGCACTTGTCATCTCACTCACTTTGCTTCACACACTCGTGCCATAGTCAAGAAGTTTTGTCTGCTTCTCAAAACTCCAAAGAACAACATATCCATCTCCACCTACGTCACTGACATCAAGAAAATTGTGAATTCCCTTGCTGTGGTTGGCTCCCCGATTTCTACTGCTGACCATATTGATGCCATTCTTGATGGGCTCTCTGCAGACTTTGATGGTTTCATCACCTCCATTCTTTCTCTCAAAGACCCATTTACGGTGGAAGATCTTGAAGCCCTCCTTCTAGCACAAGAAGAACGATTTGAAAAGCACTAACTGGCGCATGACTCTATTCTTTAGGTAAACACCGTATCTACTTCATGGAATTTCAAAAACCAACACAAAAAGAAACCTTCCCATTTTTCTTCTTGTGGAGGTCGATCTCAACATCCATATGGGTTTCGACCACCTAGCCTTCGTCCACCCGTTCGTCCTCTTCTTAACCACGATGCTTTTTGGAATTCTGCAAAACCAATCTGTCAAATTTGCCACAAACTAGGTCACACAGCAAACACATGCTGGCGTAGGTATGACCCTCCTGCTACCCATTCTTACAATGCTATTATGTCACATTATACATCTCCCACGGATTACAATTCTAGACCATCTATTCTTGGAGCACCCTCCACTATAGAGGACCCTCTTTGGTACCCTAATACAGGTGCCACACATCATATCACCAAAGACTCTAATATATTTACTCACAAACAGACCTATCAAGGTAATGATGATTTCAAGCTCGGCAATGGACAAGGTACGCATATTTGCCATACTGGTTTTGCTGTTTATATTGACCCAAATACATACACCATGTTCAAATTGCATAATATGTTGCATGTCCCTACCATCACCAAAAATCTGATAAGTGTTTCTCAATTTGCCAAAGATAACAATGTTTACTTTGAATTTCATGCTAACCTCTGCTATGTTAAACATCAGGCAACCCATCAGATTTTACTTAAAGGAATAATTAAAGATGAGCTGTATGTGTTTCCACCATCTCTTCCCACGCTTGCTCACTCTGTTCAATATGCTTCTTATAAACCTAAGATCCCCATTTTACAGCGTTGGCATAACAGACTTGGGCACTATAATTTCTCTGTTGTTCAGCGTGTTTTGAATGATTGTCACATTTCATATACATCTCAAAAACATTTTTGTGCTCCATGCATATGTGGAAATGGAAAACTTCATCAGCTTCCCTTCCACACATTTGTTACTCAATACACTGAACCTTTGCAATTATTTTTCATTGATATTTGGGGTCCCGCTCCTATTTGTGCTTTCAATGGTGCATGTTACTATATTTCATTCTTAGATGCACACACTAAATATACATGGTTGTTTCTTTTGCGTAATAAGTCTCAAGCATTAAACTCTCTTATTTGTTTCAAAACTTTTGCTGAGAATCAAACTAGTTTTAAGCTCCGCACTATTCAAACGGACAATGTTAAGGAATTTCTATGTTTCAAATCCTTTACTCAAATACATGGTATTTTTCATCGCCTCACTTGTCCTCACGTATATGAATAAAATGGATCCATCAAATGTAAGCATAGGCAAATTTCTGATATGGGTTTAACTCTTCTTGCTTCTGTTTCTTTACCCATAAAATTTTGGGGTGAAGCTTTCACTACTGCCACGTATATAATTAATATCTTACCTTCCTCTGTTCTTCAACACAAATCTCCTCATGCTTTACTATTTCACAAAGCACCGAATTACACACAATTAAAAACCTTTGGTTGCGCTTGTTATCCACTACTTTGGCTTTACAACAAACACATATTGGATTTTAAATCTACATGCTGTCTTTTTCTTGGTTACAGCTTACGCAATAGAGGCTACACATGTCTTTCTCCTACGGGTAAGGTATATATATCTAGACTTGTTGTTTTTAATGAAGAACTTTTCCCTTACACTATATTTAAAACATCAAACCAAATCTTTGTAGAAAACACATTATACACTCCCCTAGTAAATAGATCCTCATCTCTTTGGCCTGAAATTAAGCAGTTTTATTCTACTATACTTGATTATACTTCTTGGAATGTTGGTACGGGTTCTTTTATTAATTTTTGGAATGATAAATGGTGTTCAGATACTTCTTTAACAAATATTGCAGGTATATCTGATGGTTCTAGCATTCCGGATACCGTCTCTCAGTTTTGGACAGGTTGTGATTAGAATATTCCATTATCTTTACAGCAGATGCCTCATCTTTTTAGTCATATCATGGTTAGTGCGGAACATGATATTCCTAATTGAATTTTAGATGAGTCTGGTCGTTTCACTCTTAAATCGACTAGGACTTTCTTCTTGGAACCAAGAGTTCCCTGTGGTTGGGGTAAATTTATTTGGTCTTCATTTATTTCGCCTTCGAAATCTCTTGTACTTTGGAAAGTTTTTCATGGGCGGCTTCCTACAGATCAACATATTTAGAATAAAGGTTTGCATATTTGTTCTATGTGTATGCTTTGTGAAAAGCACGAGGAATCTATTCTGCATTTAATTTTTGAATGTTCTAATGCTTTGGGTATTAGGAGTTGGGTTCGGGAGATTTTTCGTACTTCTCATTTCTCTAATAAGGATGACCTTCTTTCTTTTATTAAGAGTTATGGTGGTCCTTTGGTTAAATTGATTAAGCTTGTTGTGATAACTTTTTCTATTTGGATGATATGGCGTATGAGGAATTTTGCTCGTTTTCAGGATAAGATTGATGTTACTTGGGCTATTTCGGTTATTAAAGATTTAACTTGTCTGGTGGGTAATTCGTCAAAAACGTCTATGAATATTGATATGTTCGATTTCAATGTGATCAAGTTTTTTGGTATTAATACTCGTACTGGTAAAGTTCTTCGTCCTCTTCCTATGAGATGGGAGTTTCCTTCACCAGGTTGGGTTAAAATTAATACTGATGGGCCTGCAAGGGGATATACCCTGGTCTTGCTACTTATGGAGGTATTTTCCGTGGGAGTATGGGGGAGTTTATTGGAGCTTTTTCTGCATTTCTTAGAGTTCAGACTACTCTGGTTGCTGAGTTTTATGGGGTTATACATGCTATGGAGGAAGCTCAAAAGTTGGGGTTTACTAATGTTTGGTTGGAATGTGATTCTGCTTTGGTTTGTGCTGCGTTTACTGCTAGGACAAATGTTTCTTGGATGTTTTGGAATCGATGAAATATTTGTCTTAATTACTGTGGGAAAATCAGGTTTAGGGTTACTCATATTTTTCGTGAAGGGAATGCGTGTGCTGATAAGTTGGCTAATTTAGGATTTATTCATAGAGAATCTTTTCATTGGTATAATAGGCTTCCATCTAGTCTATTTTTAGAATCTTTTATGAATAGGTATAGTCTACCTATGTATCGTTTTTGTTAGCAAATGGGTTTTGGTCTAGTCCCCCATATTTTTGTATTTTCTTTTTTTTTCTTTTTTCAATAATACTTTTTTTATGTGATGACAAATGATTGTTGTTGTTTGAGATATCAGCCTAACTGAGATGTCAGGTTGCATAATAATGTCTAATATGAAAGCTTTAAAAATAAAAAAAAACCAACAGAGGGACCTTTCCCATCAAAGAAATGTCTTGGATAATCTTTAAAACAAAAAGGATGCATACACTATTACGGCATGGAAAAACAACACATCCAAAATCTTCTCAATACAGATAAAGTTGATCCCTCATTTCTCCTCTTTAAGATGGAATTGTTGGGCTATACAACTTGTCAAATAAAATTGCTTTATAAAACAAATGTTTATTGATCATAATGATGACTTCAAAGTCCAGATTTTGCTGCTCTTCTGCAAAAGCTACAACAACAGAATACATTTCCCAACAGATAAACTAACACACTAACGATTATACAAAAATAGAAAATCCATAAATACTAAACCACATTTCACTATAGAAAAAAGATTTTAGACATATGATTGGGTTAAGCAACCAATCCAAGAAGGAGAAGGTGAAAACTTTATTATTACTATTCAACTATAACCAAATATTTAGTTGAGTCTTCTGTAGTATATTCTCAAAATCAACTATCTCTTGTCTAAATAGTACCTCATTTCTAAGTAACTATATTAGTTTTTAGTTTTAGTAACTTAAGAATATATATTTTATTGCAAGAGTTATTAAGATTTTTCATGAATATTCTTGACAACTTTATTGTTAACTTTATTGTGGTTAACAAGTGATTTTAATTTAAAGCTAAAGTTTGTTTACAAATCAATTACTATAAGGTTGCAAGTCTGATATGAATTCACTAAGTGAGGTAATTATTTGGATTTTTAAAATAAAAATTGGAAAACAATGATGAAATGTTTACATCTTTCAATTTATTTATTAAGTAGAAACGTTTTAGCATTGATTCTGAACTTCTAACTATTTGAAGTAAACAACACTACTCTTTCCTAGTTCTGTGAAATTGAATACCGTAATCTTCTTCATACGATAGAAACAGTAGTATTTTCTTATACAGCAAAAAATACAGGTGTAAGGTGTTTTTAAACAATCAATTAAGGAAAGTAAAAATATATAAGGACAGAAAAGTAGAGTATTTCTCTAACATCACGTGATTAGTGTAATTTATCATCTTACTTTTTATTATGAGAAAAGAAAAAGGCTTAACTTTAATTAGAAGATAACTTTGGTGTCATGTGATGTCACGTGAGTAGGAGTTACATCTTATTTACCTAACAGGATTGAATAGATTTGTACGTGGGACATGCATAATAATAAAAGCCAGTAAGAATCACTTTCTCTAGAAGTAGCGTTGAGAGCTCAACCCTTAACCTTAATTTCTTTATACTAATTAATACTATGAAACGTGACAATTGTTGGATTACAACCGTAACCAGTTTGCAGAACGAAATCACGGTTCATCACATTTCACTCATTTTTGTTTCTTATCATAAATTGGTTTAACACATTTTAGTTAAAGATATTTTCTTAAAATATAGAAACTAGTCACGTATAAGATTTCAGGACCACTTGTTTTAGCTTTGTATGGGAAGTTTCGTTGAAAAGTCTTCCTACTCAATCACTAATTGTGATCTGGGACTGTGCAAAAATTGTTAAACAGGTGAGGATTATATTTAGATGACATTATTTAAAGCTATCTAATAATTACTCGCGTAAAAACAATAGAAGGGTGTTGTACCTTGAAAAGGATCATTTTTATTAGTTAGCAACGTCTCGGAAACCTAATTTTCAATTTTCAAGTGAATTGGTTTTATTTTTAATATGTGGAGATCAGTCCAAATTATCAAATTCAATTTATAATTATTTAAGTTTATATTATTTTTAATTTATTTAATTGGATATGAATTTGATATAGATTGAATATATTTTTAGATAATTTAAAATAAACTTTGGATTGGATTTTGACTTTGTCTTATATCCAAGTTGAGTTGAGTCAATTCGGGTCCAGGTCGACAAAGTCGAGTCGAGCCAATTCAGGTCCAAGTGGAGCCGAGTCTATTCATGTCCAAGTTGAGCCTAGTCAGTCCAAGCCAAAGTCGAGTCGAGTCGATCCAGGTCAAATTCGAGTTGAGTCAACCCGACCCATGTCGATCCTAATTGTCCTTGGCTCATGTCGAGCTAGGTCAGCCCGGGCTAATGTCGATCCGAGTCGGCCTGGCCCATGTTAGGCTTAGTTGGCCTTGGCCGATGTCGACTCGAGTTGACACAGGTCAATGTCGGCCCGAGCTCATGTAGAGTCGAGCCGGCACAAGCAAGTTGATCCAAGTCAACCCAGCCCAATGTCGATTAGAGTCGGCCCAAACTGTGGCAATCCAAGTGGGCCTTGGACAATGTCGAGCAAAGTCAACCCATGCCAATATCAAGCCGAGTTCGCCCGCACCCATGTCGAGCCAAGTTGACTTGAGCCCATACCAATCCAAGTCGTCCCGACCCATGTCAATCCCAGTCGGTTCTGGCCGATTTTGAGCAGAGTCAGTCCAGGTCAATGTCGAGCCGAGTTGGTCTGGGCTGATGTAAGCCGATGTCAGTTCGGGCTGATGTCAAGCCGAGTCAGTCCAGGCCAATGTAAGTAATGTCGAGTAAAGTCGATCCGGGTTGATTCCGAGCCGAGTAGGCCCGAGTCAGTGACTAGCCTAGTCGGCCCAGGCTGATGCTGAGCCTAGTCGGCCCAGACCGATGTCGAGCTGCGTCGGCGCAAGCTCATGTCGATCTGAGTTGACCAGGGCCAATGTCGAGCCAAGTCGGTATGGGCCGAAGTTGAGTATAGTCGGCCCGGGCCGATGTCGAGCATAGTGGTCTGGGCCGATATCGAGTTGAGTTGGTCTGGGTTGATGTCGAGTAAATTCGATTAGAGCCAATGTTAAGCGAGTCGGTCTGGACTGATGTCGAGTTGAGTTGGCCCAAGCCGATGTTGATCCGAGTCAACCGGGCCAATGTTGAGCCGAGTAGACCCGGGCCGATGTCAAGCTGAGTCGGCTCGGGCTGATGTTGAGCTGAGTTGGTCTGAGCCAATTTCAAGCCGAGTCAGTTTAGGTCAATGTCGAGTTGAGTCGATCCAGGCCAGTGTCAAACAAAGTTGGTCCAAGCCGATATCGAGCCAAGATAGTCTGAGTCGATGTCGAGTAGAGTTGGTTCGGACCAATGTCGAACGAGTCAGTCTAGGCTGATGTCGAGGTGGGTGGATGTCGAGCTGAGTGGACAAGGGCTGGTGTCTAGCCCAGTTGGTCCAATCCGATGATTAGCCGAGTTGGTCCGGGTTGATGTCGAGCTGAGTCGGCTCGGGCCGATGTCGAGCTAAGTGTGTTGGGGCCTATATTGAGTACAATCAATCCGGACCGATGTCGAGCCGAATTGGTGAGGGTCGAATTCTAGCCAAGTCATTCTGAGCCGATGTCAAGCTGAGTTAGCTTGGGCTGACGTCGAGCCGAGTCGATCTTGGCTGATGTCAACCAAAGTCACTCTCGGGCCAATGTCAAGCGAGTGTGTTCGGACCAATGTCGAGCCGAGTTGGCGCGGGCTTGGTCTAGCCAAGTCTGTCGAGCTAATGTTGAGTTGAGTCGGTCTGGGCCGATGTCAAGTTGAGTGGGCCCAGGCCGATGTAGATCCGAGTCGAGCTAGGCCAATGTTGATCCGAGTAAGCTGGGGCCGATGTCAAGCTGAGTCGGTCCGAGCTGATGTTCAGTCGAGTTAGTCTGGGCCAATGTAGAGTAGGCCTGGGCCGATGTCCAACCAAGTCTCCGATGTATGTTGAAGTGAGTCGACCCAGACCTATGTCGAGTCGAAACGGTCCAAACCCATGTCGAGCTGAGTCGTCCTGGACTAAGGTTGAGTTGGATTGGGCCCATATAGAGTAGAGTCAACTCAGGTCCAGGTTGAACTGAGTTGGTCCGAGACCAAATCGATTTGACCCAGGCCTTTGTCAAACTGAATGAGCCAAAATTCATGTAGAGTGGAGTCAAGTGGATCCTAACCCATATCGAGCTGAGTCGGTCATAACCCAAATCGTAATATATTTAATATAATTGATAAAGTAAATTTAATCTAATTAATAAAATAAATTTAATCTAAATTTAATAAATTTTAAATAAATTAAATAAATTTAAATAAACTTAATCTAATTAAAATGGATATGAATTTTAAATTCAATCCATTTTATTGAATTAGATTGCTTCTACCATGACCACCCCTATCATTTTATCCTTATCTATTGAAATGTTCTTGAAAATAAGAAGTAAATTAAAAGCAAAATAGAAAATATATTTTGCGAGGAAACTTCCCTTGAATATTTTGCGAAAGAAAAAAAAATGAAGGCTCCACACACACACCTTCATTTTGAAAATAAGTACAGATTAAAAAAATGTTTATCTAAATTGAAGTGAAGAGAGGCATTTATAACAACTGAGCCATCAAAACGGTTGGTTTGAAGCAATCCAGTGGAGGCTTTCAAATTGTCTCACAAATAAATGATTTGGGGCTTCACACAATTTCTCATCATTTTGGTTTCCCACACAGAAGAAATATTCACTCTATCTATCATTGAAAGCACCGAGAGATGGAGGAAGGGGTGGATGCAGGTGATGAGGTGGTGAGGTCAATGAGCAGCTTGAGGATGAGCATAGGATCTTTGAGCAGAAGAAGTTGGGTTTCAGCTGGTGTTTCTGAGGTGTGGGGTGCTGGACATGGTGGTGATGTCTTTGACAGGAGCACAAGAGTGGATTGTAATGATGATGATGAAGAGGAGCTGAAGTGGGCAGCCATAGAGAGGCTTCCAACATTTGAAAGGCTAAGGAAAAGCCTAGTGAAAAGGGTCTTAGAAGAAAGTGGAAGGTTCAATTATGAAGAGGTTGATATATCCAACCTCGGTTTTCAGGACAAGAAGAAACTCCTTCATGCCATTCTAACCACTGTTGAACAAGACAACGAGAGGTTTCTCCGTAGCATGAGGGAGAGGATTGATAGGTCAGCTTCTTCTTTTCTGTACATATCACATAAACTTGTGTTCATCATGTGACCGACATAAGTAGGTGTTTGTTTATTCACTTTTTTTTGGTTTTGGTTTGTTGTTTGTCATGTTTTAATTTGCTGTGTGATTTAAAAGGATGTTGATTGAGAAGTATTTGATGTTAAATTTGTTGTGTTGATTAGGGTGGCCATAGAGATTCCAAAAGTTGAAGTCCGATTTGAAAATATGTTTGTGGAAGGAGATGCATTTAATGGAAGCAGAGCACTGCCAACCTTAGTGAACTCCACCATGAATGCGATGGAGGTATTGCTTTATTCCTGCATGTGTGTGGTTGGATATTTTACTTCCCTTCTTCTTTAGTTTCTCACTTTCTAGTTTTCATACTAATTAAAAACCATCCACATGTGCTACATTAAAAAACAATAGTACATGTTAATCAGTAATAACGAGTAGTGTTTTATTGGCTTCTAGACTCTTCATTTTTTTAAAAAGATTGGTTAACCAGTTAATATAAACTTGCTTTAAAAGGTGGGTTGATGGATCCACACAGATAAATCTGTTCAAAATGAATTCTTTTCTTACAAAAACTAGGGTTCTTAAAAATGGATTTCACATAATAGATTAGTCAAGGGTTCAATAAAGTGACTTGGATTTTGAAAAAATTGACCTTAAATGAATCCAACTAATTTAAACAAATTCAACCTACTGAATGTGTCTAACCAAACTTAAAAACATACTTCAAAAGCATCCAACTTATTTACCCCACATTGTGATTTAAGTTATTACTTTTCTAATTTACTAAATATAAATGAACTAGCATATGGAGCAAGTTGAATCATAAAATATATAATTAAGAAAAAAAATTCAAATTAGGTTCCACCTTTTGCTATTCCAATTTAGCTAATCCATAACACAACTCTATATAAAATTAAGTCAAATGGACTAATTTAATTAAATGATTTAAAATGTATATTAATAACTTACTCGAAATTTAATTTTAATATATTTTTTTTCTATTATCATCAAAGAAATTAAGTTTATAAAATATAAAAGATATTACTAATAATAAATATGTATATTTATATTTTAAGAACACTTAAAACTGTAAAAATAAGTAGTGAAACCCTAAACCTAAATACACCAGTTCATTAACTTATGTATATACATTGTCTAGTTAATATTAACAATACAAATTACTTAATAATTTTTTAACTCAAAGTTTTTATTAAAAGAGCTAGAATATAGGTACAAATTAATTAAATATTTATATTATTTAAATCATTTAAATAAATAAATAGGCCTATTAGTAAAAAAAATCAATGATTTTTTTTTTGTGATAAATATTTTAAATAAATTAAAATTCTTAAAGTGACAAAGAATATGGGACCAAGAGTAATTATAGCATTTAAAAATATGTACTTAATGTTTCTCAATTGGTGACATCAAAGTAAACACAAATTATAATCAGTGTTCTAAGTATTAATATATGGTTATAAAATTAAAAATAATTTTTTATTGAGATACATGAAAATGCACTCTTTGTAATTTTGGTTTGATAATACATTTTATTACTCAATGATTATCAATTTGAAAATTGTCCTAACCAGGCTTTTCAATTTTACTATGGGTTTTTCAATACATTTTATTACGAAAATTTCAATTTTTACAATCATATAATATTTTTTAACACATTTTATCATCATACTATTTTAATTTATACACATTTTACCGTTATTAGTTATATATGCAATGACATTATTTAAATAAAAAAAAGTGATAAAGCAAAGTCGTTTTTTAGAAATATGTAAACACTTTATTATATATTTAATATATAAGTAAAATGTGTGAAATTTTTTTAAAATATAATAATAAAATGTACAAAGAAACATTTGAATAATATATATTTTTAAAATAATATAGTTAAGTGGTAAAATGAATTTAACTATATTTTTTTTTAAAACGCTCCTATATGATTTCCAATCCTTTAATTTAACAATACTTGTGTCGTTCGATAATAGTTAATAAGGTTTTAAGATAAAAAAAAAGTAGATTAAAGAATTAATAAAAAAAATTAAAAATAATAATTGATAAATATTTTATTTACTTTTAATTTTTTATTAAGTATCTTCACAACGTTGGGTAATACTAACATAAATGTTTTTCTGAGGAATGATTTTACTCGCTGTCAAATTTGAGATCACACACAAAAGAGATAAACTAATTGAAATGATTTTTCTATTTTCTGAAAGTTGTCTTACAAAAAAATCACATCACAAGGGAGCATTAAATTTTTTTTTTCCTTCTCAATAAATATCAAATAACTGGAATTTCAAAGAATTTAATACGGAAAGAGGCAATTGAACTTATTATATTATTGTATAATAATGAAAGCACTTATGACATCAAATGATGAAATAAAAGTGAAAAGGTTTCATTAAAAAGATTTTAATAATAATTTTACCTATACAAATACTTTTTACAATAAAATCTTTTATTTTTTATCTTCTTAAGATAAGTCATTAAGACTGATGTAATAAAACCATTTAACATTTTAAAAATCTCCATAAAAATGTCGAAGGGAATAAAATGCTAATTATTCATAAAATAAAACATTTATTTTGAAGAAAGTAAAAAATTATTCTGAGAGCATTCATTACCAACTACCAAGATATATTGGCTTCTGTTATTAATAAATTCGGATTCAACAGATAGGAGTGTGATAATAACTATACCTTCTTCTATTGGAATTTAGTCTAAGAACAAAAATTTGTTCACTTCTTATAATTTGTTTGTTGATAACAAAGATCAGAAGCAAAAACAAGACATGTTCTTAATAATATCTAGAGCAAGCATTTTGTGGTGAAAGAGCATGTTGGCAAGCATTATAGATTGAATTATTGGTTCTAAAAGCTGATGTTTGGTGCCACGTTTTTCTTAGCTAAATGATCTGTAACAGTTTATATATGTTACTAGAGTCATATTATTTGAAGATAATGTTCCAATTTTACATTGCAAAAAAATATTATATTTCTCATCAAGGGGACATGAGGATCACTTGCTGCTGTTCACTTCTGAATAAGCTCAAGACCCACATATAAAGTATTCATTAACTAAAGATAAAGTTTCATTTAATAATTAGGTTAAATATAATTTTTTTATAATAACGTGAAATTAATTTTTTTTAATCTAAATTTTAGACCTTCTTATAAAAAACAAATTTTTAACATAAATTATATTATAATATTATAATATTTACATAAGTTATCACTCGGTTTAAAATATTTTAATATTTTAGTTTATATGGAGGTATGTAATAAATAAATTAACAATGAGATATTTCAATAGTTTTCTTATTATAATATTTATATTTAAGAAGTCTAAAATTTAAATGAAGGATAAAAATTAATTTTAGATAAAAATATAAGATGAAAAACATATTTAACCTTTAATAATTTAAATAAATTACCTCTGAAAAAAATTAGAATCATAATTTAGGCTTTTTTAATATTGTTTTAAATTAAAACTAGAATTTCATCAGAATAAAAGTTAGTATTAAAGATCAGTGCTTAAGTTTTGTCTCCATATACTTTATGTATTCACATGCATTGGCCTGGGTACCGATAAATGAATGAATGGGTGAAAATAAAAATAAATAGGAATAATTGATGGAGGTAAGATAGAAAAAGTATTTTTTTGAAAGTGGTGTGACTTTTTAGTACTTTTTATTCTATTTTTTTAATTGTTTTTATTATCTCTATTTTTTCTTTATTTTTAAGTACTTTTAATTTCACTTATTTTCATCAATCTTTTCTATTTGTATTTCTATTTATTGATTGTTTTCTCTTCTCTCTATCAAACAAAATGTTAGTGTCATAGCATTAAATATAATCAATTGAACATTTTAAGTTACTTTAAAAATTGTATAGTAATTGATTTTTGTTTTTCGTTTTGATGTCGCATAACAAATATTTTTCCAATAAAGATTTTTTTTTAACAACTCATGAGAGCTTTACACAAATTTGATCTATTAACAAATAATGGGTATTAGATTACGAAAATTCCAATAATTTTTCTAATTAAGAACACTGAAATAAAACATTAAATTTTCTATCATCTAAAGATATAAATAGTATAGTGCTTAAAGCTTACTAAATATTCTGAGTGGTGTATTTATTTGGACGTTTTAAACTGTATATGTTGGCAACATTTCTTCAAATTAATAATATTTTTAAGACGAGTCAAACTATTTTCTAAAAAATACGATCTTTAATTTTTAAACAAATAAAAATGATTATATTTTTACAAATTAAAGGAATTTGTTTCTTTTTTATATATATTTGAATGAGTAAGAATGTTTATAGCAAAAAATCATTTTAAATGAGACTAAACTTAGGTGTTAAGTGTTATTACCAATAATCTAATATTTTTTAAAAATAATACATATTTATATATAAATAATAATTTTATATAATATAACACATAATCAACAAGTTGGATTCATAATTTATCAATCCAAACTAATTAGATTATTTTAGATAAAGGGTGTGTAGGTAATTTATACCCTTGAACATCTTTATTAAATCATCACATGTATCTCTATGATATTTTGTTTTAATTTTTAACTAAAAATATTATTTTTCCCCTTTCTTTTTTTCCTTTTACAGATTTTTTTTTCTTGAAAAAGAAAAGAAGAAGCTAAGAAAAAGTAGTTGAGAATAACCTTGTTTGTTTTTGGGTGTGTATAGTTTTAAATATTTGAACATTACATGTTCCTAACTTTGAGAAAATCTCCTCCAATGGGACCCAGGCCCATATAACAGCTACCTGCATTAAAAAAATCAGAAAAAAAAGTAGTTCCAGAAAAAAACTTTAATTTTGTCCAAAATATATTTTGTTAAAAATTTGTTTGTTATATTCAGAAGTAGAGGATTTTAAATGCTGATAACAAAGTAAGAAAATAAATTTAAGAATATTTTTTCCTGCCACATATTTTTCCAATATGATTTTTTCATCCAATTACATTTACTATGTATAACAGTTTATATTATTTTTTTATATTAACTTTCTTAAAAGTTATGTCTAGAAAAAGTTCTGATAGATTAGCAATAAAAAAATTTATGCGCATGTTTATTAAACTATATTTAAATCAATTTTATATTCATTAAGTGAATATTTTTATATTTGAGCAATTTTTTCCACAAAAAAAGAGATTTAGTTATATAAGAGACAAAATTACGTATTGTAAGAAAAAAATAAAATATTTTCATTGCCAATGATTTTACTTCTATATTATCACAAACAAATTAAAAGATATATTTTGAAATTGTGGAAGCGAATATAAAATTCATTATTTAAAAAAGATATATCATTTCACATCTATTTGATTTTTTTTTTTGTTACATTACATCAATTAATTTGATATTGTACGCTAAAATTTAAATTTAAATTGGAATTGTGTAATTTAACTAATTTAAAATATTCCTAATCATAAAACACTGAAGAAAATATAATACATCGCATTATGCGTCAATTAACTGTTTAAATATAATGAAATAACAGTGTGGGTCTCTTAAGAAGAATTAAAGTTTTTTAAGGAAAACAAAATTTGAAGCGAAAATTAAATTAATTTAAAAAAATTAAAATTAATGTGTAAGAACTTTAAGATAATTTCTTTAAATTTTTATTTTCTAACTTTGCATAACGTAAATTTATTTATATCACCAGCCATCAACCTCAACATTCTTCTTTGAAGTCCGTTAAACGTAGTTATTTGACCTCTTTTAGAGCATTTGTCTAATGATATTTTCTTCTTCTTGGTTTGTGGCAAACAGAGAATTCTTGGATCAGTTAATCTTCTTCCATCAAAGAAAAGTGTTATCAACATACTCCAAGGTGTTAGTGGAATTGTCAAGCCTGCAAGGTGCTTGATACAAGTCTTTCTAGTTAACTTGGTGTTGCACAGTACATTTTCTAACTAAAAAAAGAAGTATAAATTGGAAATGAGGCCTTAAGATTGTTTTGTAGTAGGAGGATCTGAGTCTCAATTGAACCTTACCTTATGTCAAATAAGAAAAACAAAAGAAAAAGGGTTTTTGATAGAGATGCTATCACAGTTCAATTACAAAGTTTCTGATGTTGACCCTGTTGAACTTTGCACAATATTATTTTCTATTGGGAAATATGTCCTCTATGTTTCAAATCAAAGAAATGCCTTTTATATTATGATTCTTTAAGCTATGTTGCTATCGGGGAAAAGACTGATAAACATGTACCACATTACTAGAAAAGGAAATAACTTTTTTTTCAAATGAAAAGGCATCCGTTGTGATCTGCTTAATACAATTTCAAAAAATATTTCATTTTAACAAAAAATTATTTCTCATTCTAATTGTAATCTAGTGTAGATTCGACATATCAACCTTCATTGCTAACTTTTTATTGGTATTTTTATTCCTTATCTCTATCTAAACTTTCTCAAACACTCTCCAGATTGACCTTGCTTTTGGGGCCCCCGAGATCAGGAAAAACTACACTGTTGCAAGCACTTGCTGGGAAACTGGACAGGGATTTAAGGGTTGGCCACCCTCTTGCTCCATCATTAAGAAAGAATACAATGACATCTTTATATATCATTTTATAAAATGATAATTTTGCAGGATAGAAGATTTGCTTCTAAAGTTCTAACTAACAAAAGAAAAGAAAGGAAATCCCCCTAACATTTCCTATTTGGAATATAAGTACACATAGAATAGTGATACTTCATTCGTTAAGTGAATTAAAGAAAGTGTGACCATTTTGGGAAGAAATTGAGATTTTTTTGAGGTCTAACGTGGTTGCTGAGGTCTTGGGCTAATAGACCCGAGATCCGAGCATCAATATAAGTATTAGACACTACAGTCACTCTCTTCTACCAATTTTTAATATAGTACCTTGTCATGTTTTTCTGTTCATTAAGGATTTTCAATGTTAATTTGTGTGTTCATTCTTCTATATTTATCTCAGCTGTCCATTATTTCTAACACGATGAATATGATTGGTTTCCCAGAATTGTGATTATAGATTGAACTTCTCACCTAAGGATCATAGAAAAAGAAGTCTAGTAAAATGAACAATAAAAAATCCAAGTTTGGACAATGCATCATCAAATTATTTCATTAACAGGTTTCCGGAAGAGTCACTTACTGTGGTCATGAGTTATCAGAATTTGTTCCTCAAAGAACATGTGCTTATATTAGTCAGCATAATCTTCATCATGGAGAGATGACAGTCAGAGAAACGCTGGACTTTTCTGGACGCTGCTTGGGAGTTGGAACACGGCATGAGCTTCTAGTAGAATTGATAAAGCGAGAAAAGCAAGTTGGACTCAAACCAGATCCAGAGATAGATGCCTTCATGAAAGCCACAGCAGTGGAAGGTCAAGAAACAAGTCTCATTACAGATTATGTTCTGAAGGTTTGATTCCTCTACTTCTATTTGATCACTGTGCTTTCAGTCGCTATATCAGGTTTCTTGCCATTTGACATATCAAGGAAAATGAACTCAGGTTCTTGGATTGGAAATATGTGCTGATACTTTGGTGGGAGATGAGATGAGGAGGGGAATATCTGGTGGAGAAAAAAAGAGGTTAACTACTGGTATGGGAAAAAATAATGAGAAAATTTTATCTTAATCAAGAGATGTTAGTCTCCTTGAATTACTGCTTTCCATTTCCTGCTAGTTCAATGCTCAAGCACTGGCTTTCATATCATGGATGCAGGTGAGATGTTGGTAGGACCTGCAAAAGTGTTCTTAATGGATGAGATTTCAACTGGTTTGGATAGTTCCACAACCTTCCAAATTGCCAAGTTCTTGAGGCAGCTAGTGCATGTCATGGATGTTACAATGATAATCTCTCTTTTACAGCCTGCACCAGAAACATTTAACCTTTTTGATGACATAATCTTGCTTTCAGAAGGCCACATTGTCTACCAAGGTCCACGTGAGAGTATTCTCAACTTTTTTGAGAGTGTAGGCTTCAAATGCCCCGAAAGAAAAGGAGTTGCAGACTTCTTACAGGAGGTTACTTCTAGAAAGGACCAAGAGCAATACTGGTTCGCAAGGGACAAGCCTTACCAGTATGTCAGCGTTCCTGAATTTGTAGCTCACTTCAACAATTTTGGCATTGGCCAACAACTTTCCCAAGAACTTCAGGTTCCTTATGACCGTGACAAAACTCATCCTGCTGCTTTGGTCAAAGATAAATATGGGATCTCAAAACTAGAACTATTGAAGGCATGCTTTGCAAGAGAGTGGCTACTGATGAAGCGCAGTGCTTTTATATACATATTTAAAACTACTCAGATTACGATAATGTCTTTGATTACTATGACAGTTTTTTTTAGGACAGAAATGAAAAGTGGTCACCTTGAGGATGGGGGAAAATATTATGGTGCACTGTTCTTTAGCCTCACAAACATAATGTTCAATGGAATGGCGGAGCTTGCAATGACTATTTTTAGACTTCCCGTTTTCTTCAAGCAAAGAGATTCATTGTTTTATCCAGCATGGGCTTTTGCACTTCCCATATGGATCTTTCGAATTCCTCTCTCTTTTGTAGAGTCCGGTTTATGGGTTGTCCTTACTTATTACACCGTAGGTTATGCTCCAGCTGCAAGTAGGTATGAAACTATGCTAGTTTATATAAAAGAATCAACCATTCCAGAACTTTATACTGCTACATGTAGATCTACTATCATTTGTTTTCATTCCTTGGATGAAAACTGTTAATTGAATCATTGTGTGTTTATGATTTGTTATCTATGTGTGCGTGTGTTTTAGAAAAATCTACCCCACATCAATGAGTATTAAGTAACCCCACCACCTTTCATGATACTATTTGGTGCATGCTAAAGAATGGTTTTTTATAAACAGTTTTTTATTGGGTGAGTATTCTTTTGAAAGTGTAATTAATTGACACACTTTCCATGTTCATTTGTTTTATTGACTTGCAAGTAGCAAGAAATTAAGTGTCTTCAATAATAAATTTAATCAATTATTGCAGATTTTTTGGTCAGTTATTAGCATTTGTCTGCGTCCATCAAATGGGTATCTCACTGTTCAGATTTATTGCTGCTCTTGGGAGAACACTGGTTGTGGCAAACACGTTTGGTTTCTTTGTACTGCTACTTATTTATGTTCTTGGTGGGTTCATTATTGCCAAAGGTGAGCCTCATTATTCCTTTGCTTTCTCTGCTCAACTGGTAAAAAAAAATGAATGCATGATGGAAAGCATTATATCATTCACTCAAGCAACTATGTCAAGAAGAATGGTTCATGCAACTTGAATAATATCCTTTACAGATAACCTTGAACCCTGGATGAAATGGGGTTATTACGTTTCTCCTATGATGTATGGTCAGAACGCCATTGCTATCAATGAATTCCTTGACCCGAGATGGAGTGCTGTAAGATCATTAATATGCGGATAATTTTTCTCTTTTACATTTCTTTGAAAATTGCATTCATTTATCTACTTTGCAGCCCAACATGGACAGAAGAATTCCTGGGCGTACAGTTGGGGAGGCTCTTCTCAAGGTTAGAAGCATGTATACTGAAGAATATTGGTACTGGATTTGTATTGGTGCTCTCCTAGGCTTTTCTCTGCTTTTCAACATTTGTTTTATAATTGCTTTGACGTTTCTGAATCGTAAGTTCCCATACTGCAGCTTCTTTCTCATACTGCCATAAAACTATCTCTAACAACATCTTAAATGGCAGCATACCGAGAGTCTAAATCTATTGTTCTAGAGGAGCAAACCGAGAAAAAGGGAACTACAGAAAAGACTTCTATTTCAGCTGGTAAATCATTTTAAACTACCAAACCTTACCTTTTTCTTTCTTATCATGATATATTGTAGAATTTGAGAGAATGTTTTCTGGTTTCTGTTTCTGTTTCGTTTCCTGTTATTCAGAATTTGTACAGGAAATAATGAAAACAACATTTTATTGTTTTCCTTTTTGTTTTCTGTTTTCAATTTTTCCTGTATAAACTTTAAAATTAGGAAACAAATTGTAAATAAAAAAAAATGTTTTCTGAAACCAAATGGTCGCTAAACTTTCTTGCTCACCAAGTTACTTGGTTTCATCACTTTCATCACAATTTGGACTTTGCCCTGCATGGTTTGAAATGAATTTTCTGTTGGTGATCTGCTAGGATTTTGCCATGTTTTCAACTTTAATTTATTACTCAAATGTTATTCACACGAAATGTCTTTCGGCTATTATAATATATTTCTTTCCAATACAAACTAAATGGTTAGATGCAGATATTGATATGGCAGAAAAAAACAGCCGAGAGAATTCAACTCCTGAAGAAGACACTTTAACAACCAAGAGGGGAGTGGTGTTACCCTTTAGGCCTCTATCACTTGCCTTTGATCACGTGAATTACTACATCAATATGCCAACAGTAAATTCTACATACTCTAGTCAAAATTTAATCATCTCCAACTGTCATTCGCTTCAGCATTGTTTCTCACCACTTTCTTTTCCTACTTGTGACAAATATCTGTGCTGATTAACTACGTTTACATCTGTATTAATCTTCCAATGTACAATATTTTAACAGTGTTTTCATATCAGGAAATGGGAAAACATGGAATTGAAGGGAGTCGACTTCAACTACTAAGAGATGTCAGTGGTGCTTTCAGGCCTGGTGTACTAACAGCATTAGTAGGTGTAACTGGTGCTGGCAAAACCACATTGATGGATGTTCTAGCTGGAAGAAAAACTGGTGGTTATATTGAGGGAAGTATCAACATATCTGGTTACCCAAAAAAACAGGCAACTTTTGCCAGGATTAGTGGATATTGTGAACAAAATGATATCCATTCTCCAAATATCACAGTGCACGAATCTGTTATGTTTTCTGCTTGGTTGCGTCTTGGTAAGGAGGTCAACAGTAAAAAAAGGAAGGTGTGTTTTGTTGAAATCAACTCTCATATCACTCCCCCCTCCATACTCAAACTTGACAGTTATATCTTCTAATCTCCATACTCAAACTTGACAGTATCTCATATCGCAGATGTTTGTCGAGGAAGTTATGAACCTCGTTGAGCTAAATCAAGTAAGAAATTTTCTAGTAGGTCTTCCAGGGGTAGATGGTTTGTCAACTGAACAAAGAAAGAGACTAACCATTGCTGTAGAATTGGTCGCCAATCCTTCCATCATCTTTATGGACGAGCCCACCTCCGGTCTTGATGCTAGAGCTGCAGCAATTGTCATGCGTACTGTCAGAAATACAGCAGATACAGGTAGAACTATCGTCTGCACAATTCATCAACCAAGCATTGACTTATTCGAAGCTTTCGATGAGGTACCACTTCACAATATGTGGAAGATAAAATTATTATTTATATGTTAATTATAAGACTCAATTCTATCTCAACTTAATCTTCCCTTCAGCTGCTTTTGATGAAGAGAGGAGGACAACTCATATATAATGGTCCCTTAGGTCAACAATCTCAGAAGCTTATAGAGTACTTTGAGGTTAGCATGGCTTCTACACTGCGAAATGTATACATTCTCAAAGTAATAATCGTGTACACTATTTGTAGGCTATTCCTGGAGTTCCTAAAATCAAAGATGGTTATAATCCTGCCACTTGGGCTTTGGAGATCAGTTCTCCAGCAGTTGAGAGTCAGCTTTGTGTAGACTTTGCAGAACTGTACACTAAGTCAGAATTGTATCAGTTAAGTATTAATTGAAGTTGTATTCCCAGAGTACTGTCACTGTTTCCCTCATCTAATCTGAAATTATACATGGTCTTCTCTTTTCATTTCTGACATCAACTCTTTTCAGGAGGAATCAAGAACTTATTAAAGAGCTAAGCACACCTTCAGAGGGAACAAAGGAGCTTGATTTCCCTAATAAATACTCCCAGTCCTTTATTATTCAATGTGCAGCCTGCTTCTGGAAACAGAACTTGTCCTACTGGAGGAATCCACAGTACAATGCCATCCGCCTCTTCTTATCAATAACTATAGGTGTTATTTTTGGACTCGTTTTCTGGAAAAAAGGAAAGAAAATGTAAGTCCATGTTCTGCTATCTCTTGTACTTACAGAAAAAATGGATTAACTTTTGATAGGATAACCATGAATCAAGTGAGATCAAATTTATCATACATTCTTGGTTGGAGACTAACAGAACAATTTAAAGCTTTGTTCATACTGGATGATACTTCCTATCGTAGGTCGAGTTGAAATATTTGTAGGAATCATCAATATCTTGTCAATTGTTACTTAATGCAACAGAGGTCGTAGAAGTGCACAACCATCTACAAGAACTTTTTTTATCTCAGTTTTTTTTTTTTAAAGTCATAGCAATGTATTTTATCAACATAATCAAAAAGAAAATACCATGGCTATGTTCACGATCATGAAAGGTGACTAAGGTGAGGATAAAATACATTGTCTGCAGAGATACGGAGCAAGATCTAATGAATTTAATGGGAGCTGTCTTTACTGCTGTTTTCTTTGTTGGAGGCTCCAACACTACTAGCGTTCAACCCATAGTTGCAATAGAAAGAACAGTCTTATACCGTGAAAAGGCAGCTGGATTGTACTCAGCTCTACCTTATGCAATTGGTCAGGTAAATGCAGCTATCCTTTCACAGAAAACAAGACAAAAATAATTAATAGTTTATCTTCGTGTTTTGATGCCAACCAAAATCGATTCTGGTCTGGTCCCTATAATTACATCCAAGAATTCAAAAAACTGGAAGCAACTATTTCAACTCTTCCATGATTGATTTCAATTCAACGTTAAAAGTCAAAGCAACAAATAGTTGCTTCCACTTTTCCAATTTTTGGACATGATTTTAGGGGTCAAAATCAAATTATGGTAGTTATCCAAACACGCACTAATTCTCAATGACTGAGCAAATTTATGATAACTATAAACACTGTGCTGCAGGTTGCAGTGGAATGTATTTATGTAGCAATACAGACATTTACCTTTAGTCTTATCCTTTTCTCAATGATGGGGTTCCCTTGGCAAGTTGATAAGTTCTTGTGGTTTTACTTCTTTATGTCCATTTCGTTTGTCTACTTCACTCTTTATGGAATGATGACTGCAGCTCTAACACCAAACCCCCAAATTGCTGCAATTGTTATGGCCTTCTTTCTAGTGTTTTGGAACGTATTCTCAGGCTTCATTATCCCAAAATCGGTAAGTATACCAAAAAATAGTTAAATATAGTTATAGCCAGGGAGTAAAAAACAAACTGTTCACTGGCCTGCATTAAATATAGTTCAAACATGACACATTGAGTGCACTTGTTGAAATCCTTTTGCAATCTATTCTTAAAAGTCAGCTTGGATAAACTTTTCAATAATCACTTACTGGAAAGAAGATAGAAAAAATGCATTAATTTATGCACCCAACTTATGGAGAAAATGAATGAGACTTGATATTAGTGGTGCTAATTTTAGAAACTTGATTGATATTTATTTGTGCTGAATCACAAGTGCTTCAATAACAGCTTACACAAACTAAAACTATCGGGTGCTTCACATGTTTTGCAGAAAATTCCAATATGGTGGAGGTGGTATTACTGGGTATGTCCAACTGCATGGAGTTTATATGGCCTCGTGACTTCCCAGGTGGGAGACAAAACTAATACAATTCTGGTACCTGGATCAGTATCCTTGTCAGTAAAAGCATACCTTCGGAAAGAGTTCGACTATGAATATGGCTTCCTTGGAGTTGTTGTTGTGGCCCTTATTGCTTTTGTCACATTGTTTCTTTTTGTTTTTGCATATGGTATCAAGGTTCTTAATTTCCAGAAGAGATAAGTAACACAGATACTATAATGAACAGAATAATGACTGCTGTGCAAATAAAAAGAAAAAAAAGAGTAAGGAAAGACATTTGAAGGTTTTTGTAGACTAGATAAGTAGCATTATGCTTTTCCATACTGTCTGAAATTTTCACTTGTATCTGTTATTGGTCATTGTTCAACATCTGAACCAACATACCCTTCCAAAGTGTACAAAAGAAAATGACTGCAGTGCATATTAGCAGTGTGAATAAATGGACTACTTTTTTAGTAAACTCTTGTATTAGTTCTTGAAGTTATAAGCACCAATCATGTTAACTTCTGACAGTAAATTTCACCCTCTATTTTATGAATCTACAAAAATGGCATTTATTTTAATCTATGCCAGTGACAAACAATAGTGTAAATGAATAACTTTTTTTGTTGAAAGTAAATAGATTCTATCAGCAAGTATAATGTAGATACTTGTCTTTTCTCCGGTTTGTCACAAGTATTTTTCTTCGGAGATAATTCTACTTAAGAAACGATTGGTTATTAAATTGGGCAATTTTTTCAGCGTAGATTCAAATTTTAGTTTGTCATGCTCTGAGAGACCAACTCCGTATGTTAAACTCAATCTTATTAGTTTAGTTGTTCGTTCATATTGATTCTTAAATTGCAGAAACATTTTTTTACTGAAAAAATAAGTATCTTGAAAATACCATTAGAGTAACTATAGAGTTTTTACATAAATTATTTTAAGCAATTTGCCAAATCAAAATGAGGATTCTTGTATGGGTGGGAAGATAAAATAGGACCAACTACTTAAATTAATTAACAAGAATTTCATAAAAATAGAGATTAATGTTACACATATAATCTTAAAAATTAAAATATTATTATTATTATTGTTTATATTAGTGAAAATATAGGCTAATTCATATAATAAAAAAAAACAATTAGAAAAATAAATATTATAATCATTATTAAAATAAAATCTAATTTAAAAGAAATTATAAAATAAATATTTTATAATGTTAAAATTATATAATATTTGAAGACAATTATTTTTTATTATATGTAATTTTTATAAATAATAATATTAATAAAATGAATTATATTGATATTAGTAATAAATTATGTAATAAATAATTTGTAAACATTCAATTTCTTTATTAATGGTTATAAACAATAAGAATTTCGGAGGTACAATCCAAATAGCGTTGTTGGATATTCTTTCCACGTAAAATCAATAAGAGAAAAAAAAAAGATAATCAATTACATTCATAACATAATTACTTATGAATAGATCATGTTACTTTTTTCTTTTATTTTACTTTTTCATGTTTCACGTTCAAAAGCAGAACATAATTCATTAGGTCACAATATAATTGTTGTGATATTTCATTTTTAAACATTTTGTAAATATAATCATATATAAATAAAAAATAAATAAAATAACATTATAATATCTTTGTAATTTCTTTTAATCCAAACAAATTTCAGTCATTTCTTTCTTACCTCTTTGTAATCATTTCTCTCATTTTTCTAATCTCTCATTTTGCGTTCTTCAATTCAAACAAAAGCCAATCCAAAGAAAGGCTAATAGAAGAGTAGAAGGTAGGCATTCAAAAATTGTAAGCGTTCACATAATATAGAAAGATGTAGTAGTCCCACATTACACTGTTTCTTTGAAGCTTGGCCTTACCCTTAGTTTGATCAAATATCAATTTCAGAACATTGATTTGGGGAAATTCATCCTGTGCAATCGTTAAATCAAAGTCCACAATGCTCAGGATGGTGTGCAAAAGATTAGAGTCAAGTTCGGTGAGAGCATTCAGAAACTGAACACATATCTCTTACAAAGGAGTTTGAAATGAAATTCCAGTTCCTGAACTATATATGTATATATTTACACATATAAACTGGTAAGAGAAGCATATGGAAAAATAGATTATGTAATTGAACGCCACTGTAACTATCGCTGTAACTACCGTCTGTCATCAGTTTTAACAGGAGCCTTATCCAGGTCGTCAATCTCCTTTCTACTCTTTACCATACTCCATTTCTTACTATTGAAATCTAGTTTGTCAAAGTCCTCAGCAATTCCAACATAACCATAAAGAATATTCTCCACTTTGGCTCCCTCGTCTGTCTCTCCCATGTTACAGCTTTTAATACCTTCAGATTTTACTCTCTCATATTCAGCTCTACTGCGATTATTATCAGAAAGATATTTATGAAGCCTCTCTGCATCTCCCAGCCCACCAAACGTGCCCAGGAATTTCACCAATACAATACTTTGGTCTGCAGGCTTCCCTAAGCATAGTTTGATTCTTCCGCTCACAAAACCGTTGCCTGAGAGGTTAAAATAAATAAAGAACTTCCAAATGCACAGTTTAACAGGGTAACAATGAGTAAATTCCAAGGAGGAATGCGAGGTTCATGTAATATAAATTTCAGATTAAATTAATCAGTAATTCTCTAAACTATATAAAAATAATAATTAGGTCCCCAACCAAAAAAATGTGATTAGACCCTTGATCTTGTAACTTATTTGTATTTGGATGCCTGATGTTAGTTTATGACGCTTGCATCAGCTTAAAATAAACAATTCATTTTCATTTTAAAAATCCTAGGACTCAATTACAGAAAAAATCCGACATAAAAACCCAATTACAATTTATTTTTATGTTTAGAGACCTAATTAAAAATTCCCAAAAAGACTCAAGGGTCTACTGATTATTTTAACCTAAATTCAACATGCAATATTTTAAACATGCATATTCCAGTGGATGATTAATGCATATAATCCAATCAAATATTTAACTAGGTAACATTTGGTTCACTATAAATTATGTTTTAACTTGAATAATTAATATTGCATACTATCACAATATCCAAACACAAATTACCTCTTAGAAACGCCTCAATTGTTTCCATGCTTACAACCTTCCAGTTTTGCGGATTCTGATCAGACATGGATATGTTATGGATGACAACAATAGGAGGCCAAAGGATCAAATCCTCCTTTTGAGCCAGAGCTTCTGCTGGGGGTAAGACCTGGGGAACCCAAGTTACGGTATCTTGAGGAACAGCAGTGTCCCATCCCATCAGAACACAAACTGCTTTGTGAAGACCCATGTGCTTGGCTCTCAACCCAGCCTTATGGGACATAAAAGCATGAGTTACTAGACGTTGAGTGTCCATGAATTCTTTTGACGAGCTGTTACCATTAAAAGGGATAAATGGGACACATAAACTTGTTAAGAGCTGCAACACCGATAATTACACTTAAAAAATAACACTTACTGGTAACTTCTACATTATAAAATCATTTCAAGCATATAAAACAGAACATACGGAATTCAGAAAGATGAAAATACACTATTTCTATTACAGCATAACAGACAAAATCAAGTCTGAAGCCTAGGGGAAATGACAAGAATTAAAATAAAATAAAATTTGGTGGTATCTTCAAGATTAATAACTGAAGTCAGTCAGAAATAAAAAAGGTAAATGGCATACTACTGGGAAATCATAATTTCAAACAGTTATCAGAAATATGATAGCATATAATATGACCACTTGACTATGTATACCTCAGATTTTGATTTTTTTTTTTCACTCAGAAATTCCTAAAGGATTAAGAAAATCATAAATTCCCTCATGTAGTTTCTACTAGAAAAATCATTAGAACCTCACTAGATACAATTCCAAATTCTTAATCACTACAAACATGCAGCCCAAGTCACTGAGCATCTGAAGCTTCCATCCTCTGCAGCTAAAATCCAAACCCAAAACTCACAGCTTTTAGTTGTTCCAGGAAAATCAGTTTTAGCCAGAAGTCATGAAAGGTCTAGGCAATTTTAGCCAACCAGAATTCTATCATTACTATGCCATGACATATCACTATGTCAGGATAATCTTTTTTGTGGCTGTAGATGTTAGGTCAATAATTCTACCATTTACCCTTTGAAGATCAGAAGCCACATAAAATTTCTTGTCCCAGATTACCATAGCTGTTGTCCCTTCCATCCTAAATATTAATCTGCAATCTCCAAGGCATCTAAAGGCTAAAATCAATACTCTTAACAGATTATTTGCATTTTGAAAATACAGTAAGATGCTAACAAAAATTCTAACCTAACTTCAAAACCAAGCAACAAGGCAGTAAATTTAAATCTAACTTCACCGTCATTTAAAAGCAAAGACACCAATTCAGCTAGCTTTTGTGACTAATGTTCATCCCCACAGCAGTTAACCAAATGTTTGATCCTATTGTCATGGACTGGTGCTATCAAACTCTCCAAATATCTGCCTTAGTAAAGTACAATTATACATGCCAACATGTTTAGTTCCAAAGTTTGGGAACCTAAAACGTGATTCCCGGAATAATAGCACATGTACTTGACTCCATCTGTGAGTTAAATACTAGAGGATTCCTTATGCAATATGTGAGCAGAAATGCTCCATTTAATAAAACAGCATCACAGAAAAGAAAACAGACCTTCTGCCACAAGCAATGCAGTACAAACTACCCGCTTTTCCCTGGTCCTGGTACCTTCTTTGCACATATAAGTTCAGATTCAACTTCTTGGAGTACATTAAGAAATTCTCATGTACCATTTGATTAAACTCCTCAGAGCCCTCAGTTGGCTCAGATTCTGCAGCACTTATCCAATCTTCAGATGATTCATCGTTAGCTGCATGCTTATTCTCATCATATCCATGATACTTTTTCCAAACTTTAGGTTGCTTTTGAATTGCATTTCTCTTAGAAAAATGCTGGGATTTATACCAGTTTGAAGAACTAGACTTTGAATGATGCTTTATATTTTGATTGGAATACTTCCGAAATTGAAATGAATTCCTCGGTAGGTGTCCCATAGAACCTTGAGGTATAATCCATTTGTCAGATGGAAAATCTTCTTCATTCTCCAACTCATCATATTCGTTCTTATACTTCCTGTATATCTTGGGGTTAAATTCAACATTACCAGATGAATACAATTTATCCATATCTTCCTCATCTACCCATTCTTCATTTTCGTATGAATCTTGAAATTCCTCAGTTGCACCCCATTTACTTGATTTTATGGTCCTCAAATCATGCACATCTATTTCATCATTGGCATTGTATTTTCTTTTCATAAGTCTATCTGAGTGGTCATGAATGCCAGGATCCTGTCTCATTTCCGGTGCCCTGACAGCTTGTCTGTAGGCTTCTGAACTATGTTTAGACATAGGTGAACTTTGAAACCTTTCTTGCTGGAGCCCTGGACGAACATCTCTTCGAGATTCATATTCTGTTCTTAAAATTGGTAATCGGTCAGCCTCAGGTGCACCCATATGTGAAACCTCATACTCTTGTGGCATTCTTTTCCCGTTTTCAAGATGATATCCAGATCGCAGATAAGCCTCATCTTGCATTGATGTAATTGATGTTCTTCTCACATCATGATAGTCATAATACTTTGGCTTCTGTATTGCAGGGTGATCATGTACAATAGCCCTTCTTTGATTTCCATAAGAATCTTCATTCTTACCATTTCTATCTAAATCTGGATGTTGAATATAAGGTCTGGAAAACTCCCTATTATCATATTCCGTTACAGCTTGCTCATAGTCCAATCGACCATGAGGCACTATCCTTCTAGGTAAATCATCATATTGATATAAACGCTCATCCTGTGCTGCCCTTACCTGTGATTTATAATTAAGATAATCCACATCCCCAGTCCTGGTAGGACTAAACTCACATCGTTGGTGACATATCATATTGCTTGACCCAATTTCAAGGGCTCTAGCAGGGTCTAAAACTGTCCTTTGCCCATGCCCATTAAACCCTGCAGGTTCTGCAAATTTTGCGCTGCTCCTTGACATATCATAAGATGCAGATAAACAGATGCCATCACCGTGTGAGCATAGAAATTCATTCCTTGACATTTCCATGGAGGAACCTCCATAATCCCTCATGTGAGAAGTGCCTGCAAAATCCTTTGCGTAAGAGGGAGACAAGGAAGAATATGAAACATCCCTAGCATGAAGAATAATTTTATCTGCCCCACTGTGGGATTCTGTGACGGGTATCTTATCCATAGGTGGTCCGTCTCTGTGCTGTAGTCTCTCGTGCTCAAATCTCCTCCCAGTTGACACACCCCTCGACGGTGGAGGCAAGTGTCCACCAGCTTCTTCATACCTCATTGTCACACTTACACCCATATCTTGAATAGACCTATATTTATAGGATCCTCCAACTTCATTTTCACGTACCACAAACTTCTGATCCACCATACCACCCTGACCACCACCCAACCTGCCCTCAACCAAGTCCTTCTCTCTATCAAGGTAAATGCGCTTTGCATCCAAGTTTCCATTATTAACAGAGTAATCCATGGTTTTTGACAACTCATACCTTGCTCTCAGGCCTGGTGGTGGTGGTGAACAACTTCTATCATGGCCAACCCCATCATTAAAGTGTGACCTTTTCCTTACTGTTTCAATTGGAGGTGACCTTGACCGACCCCTACCACTCCTTCTACCACCACCCACACGCGGCCAATCATAATCCCTCCCTTCAAACCCATCAGAACCCCCTTTGTTCCCACCACCACCCCTTCTCGCCCCATCCACCTTCAGAGGGCTCATCTTCCTCTGCTGCACCGGATCCGACCCGTCTCTCCTGTTTCTTCTACCCGGGTCGGGTCCCGATTCGAATCGGTGCGGTGCAGCGTGCCCTTCCTCGCGCCGTCTACTGTATTGCATACTCAATTCAACAAACAAACGCAACCCTATGTACCCTTTCGGTTGAATTAGGTAATCCCAAAGGAATCTTAGGAAAAACGAGAAACCCTACCGATGCACAAACCCTAACCTTAGAAATACTTTGACCGCGGATTGCAGATTGAGATGAAGCAAAATTCTAAGTAGCGATTAATGAATGAGGTGAGATTTATTGACGTTGGCAAACCTTTTTGGGGAAAGCGCGAAGTTGAATCGACGCAGAGAGAAGTTGTAGAGTCATGGCGAGAGTTTGAGTGGGTACTGTAGGGATTTGAGGGTGTAGTAGTAAGAAAAGAAAATTGAGGATTGGAATCGGAAAGAGAGTGTGATGGATTAATGGGTTCATGCCTCAAGCACTTCAACTCAAACTCTAACTTTGATATTTCAGATTCATGCCTTTTCGTTTCCGCTCGCACTACCTTGTTATGGTCAAATGCCAAATTCGATATTATTTAATTGATCAATTCTAATTTTACTCTTTTAATTTATTTTTATCTTTCACTCGTCTGTTATTATCTTTAAACTTTAATTTCGTCTTTTAAGAAAGAACAAACTATCACAAAATAATAATTTGTATCGTATGCGTAAGTGATACGTCACTGTAAAAAATTGTCATTTTGATATTTAAAATTTAAAATGTCTTTTCTAAAAAAATAATCATTAAAATAAAAGTTATATCTATATATATAAACGATTCCTAATTATAATTAATTATAACTGTTTGATGTATATAAATTTATTCTTATTTTATTTTTATTATATTTTATTTTGGATATTTTAATTATTTTTTATTTTTTTAAATATTTATTAAATAATTAATTGTTTTTATAATTAATTGAAAACTACTTTTTTTATTTTATTTTTAATGTTAATAATCTCGTAAAAAACAGTTATCAATTTTAAATTGTAATTAACGAAACAAATTATTAAAGATGCGAAATAGTTTCTTTTCATATTTTCATTTCTTAACCATTATAGTTTTTATCTCTTCTTATAATTTGATTTAGTTGTTATTTCTTTTTATTATTTGAGTTTTTATTTTATTTTTTCTTTGCAAAAAAATATGAATATAATAATGATAAAAATAAAAAATACAAATATATAAACCTCTCGTGTGTGTTTCCGCTAGTATAATTAATTACTATAGATATTCCATATAATCAGTTATTTAGCTTCCATAATATACTATGGTATGTTAGATTTATTACAAGATAAACCATGCATATCAATTGATAAATACAAAGTTAAATTAGTAACCAAAATCTACAAAAGAGTTATATATTGATATTTTAGATACATAGTTAAACTTATTTATGTAAGAGTCTTATTAATTGTTGTTAGTATAAAAAATTGGAGCTACAAGAATTTAATACCAACAATGCATTTTTTAAATGGTGAGTTATTTGAAGAAATATACATAAATATTTTTCAGAGTTATAAAACGAGAACAAAAATATTATTTTACAAGTTGAATAAATCTTATATGAAATGAGACAAATATCTAGATAATGTTTGTGTAAGTTCTCTTCCACCTTATTGCACACAATCTAAAAATGATTAGTTTATGTCTACTAATAGAAATATATTTTGCAAATTGAATAAATCTATATATGGAACAAGAGAAGAATTGATTTATTCAATTTTATGAATCTTAATTAAAATAATTGATTTATTTATTATTACAATCCAATAATCTATGATTAAAGTTATTAAGTATGAATAAATTATGTTCGTCACATATCCGAACTAAGTGTGTGAATTGCAAAAATAATGTCTTGTCTGAAAATAGTCAAATACATAAGACATCCAATTAATCTTTTATACACAGAGGAATCCTCAATAGGGTCACTACCACTAACACTTTTAAATTAGGATCCATAAGTAATGTAGTTGGTTTACAAGCAAAGATAAAATATATTTTCTTTGATTAAAGGAGACACCTTTGCTGGATTTTATAATTTCTAAACCTAAGAAGTATTTGAAAGAACGAAGAATCTTTAGTTTGAACAAAGAACTTAATGTCAATTGTACCTTGTCAACATAAGAAGAATTTGGGTTGGCTAGGAAAGCACACAGAAGACCAATATCTCTAAGTGCAAAGCCACTTCTTTATTTTTCTGCATTTTTTATCTTTGTATTTTTTGTTAGAATAAGTGGCCTAAAAAAGGAGGGGGTGAATTGTTTTCACAAGATTTTCGCAAGTACTAGAGTCAGATTGAAAACTTAATAAAATTAACTAATTGATTTATCCATTCAACTAATTATAAAAAGCACACTAGGCATATATTCAAAATATAAATCAGTTGTTACGAGAATGCAACCAATTGATTTAAACATAGAACACTATAAAACAATTAATAAAACAGATATCAGAGAGAGAGAGATTGCACAGGAGATTTATACTAGTTCACTCTTACACCAAGAGTTACATCTAGTCCTCAGCAAACCACTAAGAATTCACTAAAGCAAACATACAAGGTTTTCAAAAACAGTCAAGAGTTGAACCCTACAAGAACACACAACACTCTTAACCACACACAGAATTCAGAAACCCTATCTGAATTTACTTACACCAAAATACAGTAAAAAAGAATAAGGTTTGAATAGACATGGATTATTACAAATGAAGAACAATAGAAATGCAACCTCATAAACCTTCTTTACAGAACCAGAAGCAAACTCAATCTCCTAGAATGATTTTAAGACTTTTTTGTTTTTCTTTCTTATGAAAATCATTGTTTGAAATGATCAAATTAAATCCTTATATAAAGTATCATGATTGTAAAATTAGTTTGATCATTTAATAAAAACAATTGTATCAATTAAAAACATATTGGTTAACATAACAAAATTATGTTAAAAACATTTAATTGGTTTTTGAAATAATTGACTATTTTATTTTAACAGATGAAATCAACAAATTTTAAATCGGTTCTTTTACCGAAATAATTGATTGATTTCACTTAACAGAAAAGACAAAATAGAAAGAAATCATTTTTAAATCCTTTAAAAACCTTAAGTGTTTTCAACCGGTTGATACAATAAATCAATATGTTAAAAATACTTACTATGGTCAACAAACTTGAATATAAGTAATTTCAATTCATCAATACATGAATCAACTGATTAAAAAAGACAAAGATCTAGAAAACAAAACTTTTCAAGGAGATTACTTTTCAAGTAACTTGGATCATATTGTAATGCAAAGTTATACATCAAAATCTACCTAACCAAACACACACACACACACATAACTACAAGTCTTTAAGATAGATTTGATTCATCAAAGCTTCTTTGGTTAACATTTTTGCCTCTGCATGGAAGACTAAACCCTTTTGCTTGATTCCTTTGTAATTCCCCATTGAGTTTTGAGCTTTTGATCAATAAAAGTTTTGTTTTTCAATTCTCTATAGTAGTTGTTTTAATATTTTAATTTCCTGGAAATTTGATTTTTGTGAGAGGTTGTACTTGAACGCATGATTGAGAGTCTTCCTTATCTTAAATTTTGGTTTCTTAGTTAGTTCGCATTATTCTAATTAATTTCCTGGGCGCATGATTCAAGAGAGAGGAGATAAGCATTTCCATAGAGTATACGCATGGAATAAAGTGGGTACCGATTAAACCAATAGACGCATGCTTTACAAGTGAGATTCAAGTTGAATTAGATTAATACATGTTCAATCTCGTTTAGCTCTATGTGAGAATTGAAGGGCGATAATCTTTAAATAACTTGTGAGGAATTCATTGGTGGAGGAACTTAGGAGTCAACCTGCATTCTTTACTATTTTTAATCTCTTTTATATTCTCCTACTAAACAGACATAAACCCCCATCTTATACTGTTATTACTAATCCAATTGTGTTGCAAATAGTTTAAGAGTTAGTTTTCACTGGATTCACACTTGAGTTCATTGGGAGATGACTTAGGGTCAATAGACCTTCTATACTACCTTTTCTCGTTGTTAGACAATCCATGAATGAGCATCAAATGAATCTCTTTGGATAGTTTGGTGGCGTAAAAACATTGATTTGAATTCTAGACAATACGCATAACAACATGAAAAATCCATTAACCACATATTTAACTACAGTCCATCACTTGTTACAATATTTGAAGTCCACTCCAAATCAATGTCTCTTTTTTCGAGGTAACAAAAAATCTCATATTTTAGTATAGGTTGATGCAGATTGAGGTAGTTGTTTAGATACCAAAAAATCAACCACTAAATTTTGTATTTTCCTTAGTGATTCTCTAATTTATTAAAAGTCTATCGAACAAGGTATTGTGTCCAAGTCTCCGGTAAGATCAGAATATCGTGTTTTATCTTCGGTGAGTAGTTTGACTACAACAATTACTCAAATATTTTGAAATTTCAATTGACAGAACTATGCTCTTCTTGTGATAACAATTCTACCATGCAAGGTCCAAATATATAGATATTGATTGTCACTTCATTCATGAACTTGTTCAAAAAGCAATTATTGACTCTCATTCATGTCATAAATGTCTTTTTTACTATTGCCTTCAATTGTTTCATTTGTAAGAGAATCATCAACATTTATTCTCCAACTTAAGGAAAGATATTAAAATAAAATATAATTAAATAATATAGATATTCTATATAACAAGTTATTTAGTTTTAAAATATTATAGTTATTACAAATATTATATATAATAAAATATTTTGTATATTTTTTCTATTAATCTTGTTAGTATATTTGTTAGTAAATATAACTTTCACTTTTTTATAAACGATATATTTGATTCAAAAACTTATTTTATAATTTTCCACTCTTTAATAATATTATAATGACAAGTTTTAAGTGCTACCTTGCCAATTATGTATATACAAATATTTCAAAACAAAAATTACTATTTTATGATAGTTTTAAAAGTAACAAAATTGCTTTCAAACTAACGGAAGATTAAACTCAATTTTAAAAAATTAAGTCAGCTGACCAAAAGTAAAACTCTAAGCCTTGAATAGGTGTCATATAAGACTATAAAAATTTCAAAGTAATTACACTTATTATTTTTAAAGATTTCAAAAGTCACATGTTTTCTATTTTGTTTAACATTTAGAAAAATTATAAGAAAATATAAGACTAGTATTATTTGATTAATATATTTAAAATAAATTAAGTATGATGTCTAATTTTTTAGTTTACTTTAAAATTTGAAGTTAAAAACTTTTCACAAAGCTTCATATTATGAATGCTAATAGAGGAAGTTTATACTTGAGAGACAATCTATCCAGCAGTTTTTACAATGTTGTGTCGAATGATGTGCATACATACCCAACTTCAAGTGTAACAAATACATTGTCTATACATGCTTTCCAAAACACTTGATTTCGTAAAATTTTCGTTCTTTGATTAGTTGGAGATAAATAACATGCAATATAAAAAAGATAAGAATTAAGATATATTATAGGAGATATTTTTATACTGGTTTGTTTGATAATCCTGACTACGTTCAGTTCTTGATCAACACAATCAAGTTCCATAAGTAAACTAACGCTGTGAAGATACATGTGAGTATTGTTTGGACCTCAACCACTCCTAGATAAAAAAACCCGAGTATTTTTTTTACACTCAATCACTCTTAGCTAACAATCCTAAGTATTGTTTGAAACACAACCACTCCTAACTAAGATTGAGTATTGTTTGAAACGTAATCACTCATGACTAAGATCGAGCAGTGTTTGGAACCCAACCACTCCTAGCTAAAACTTGAGTATTTTTTGAAATGTGGTCACTTATGGCTAAAAATTGAGTATTTTTTTCGAATGCAACCACTCTTTCGTAAAAATGTGAGGTTTACAAAGCAAGTGATCTAAAAGATCACAAGGTTGCTCAGTAGAAAGAGAAGTTACATCTTATAATGGGTACAAATATTTTACACTCTTCTAAATAGATATGAACATGAACAATGTTCTTCCTCACAACTACAAGACCAAGGATTTTTAAAGACTATATGATTTTTTTCATGTTCTCATTGTAAGAGTTTTGTCAATCTTCCTTCTTTATAGGGATCTTCTTTATGTATATTAGACCAAAAAGTTCAACACCCCACAATTTTGATTAAGTGCTTAAACCAATAAAGCATGAAGTTGGATCTAATTAGATGAAAATCAAATCATACAAGTACATCGTCTGAGAGCACAAAACAGAATACCCTTTCTATATGATATAAAAAAGATGATGATCAAACGATAAATACACATGAAGACTATAAGTTGACTTAAACTCATAATATTCTTGAAGCTTAATGTCTATCACTTAGAGAATGTATTCAATGTCTATCACTAAAGAGATTCACACCAAACAAAAAAAAAATCTATTCAAACATCTCTTAAGTTTTGAGCTAAAACTACAATGAGCATTAACTCTCTAAATACAACTATTTTCAACTTTGGTCAAACTATTTGTCCTGTATGGTGTACACTTTTACCATTATTTGGTGTAAAAGGTTCTACTATAGGAAAATATAAGTACTACCAACTATCAGGAAGATTATTTGAAGAAGAGAAATTAATGCTCCTCAACGTTAAAGCTTGCCAGACTATGAAGGAAGAACAAGAAGAAAAAGACAAATAAAGTGAATTCGAAGGTACTCAATGGATAGAAAAGGGAATGCAACAACTACTTTCTTGAAGCCTATATAAAGACATGTTTTTAAAGATAAGAATTAAAATAACCATTATTTTACAAGTGTTAAAGCTCTACCATTTTTATCTACCCCCAAAAACTTTGTAATAACATTATTTGTGTTCATCCCTGAAAACTAGTAGAGAGAGTCTAAACCAATATTGTATATGTTGAAAGGCACTACACTCTCTAGTGAGTGAAAACTGTGATCTTTTGATCACAAAGACATTGTTTGTGTCTCAAGCCAAGAGTGACTTTTTGTTCAAAGAATACTTGAGTTAAGTCAATAGTGACTTGTTGAAATAATACTTTGGTTAAACTAGTAGTGACTTGCGAAAGAATATTTTGTTAAGCCATAAGTGGCTTTTGGAAAGAATACTTGAACGAGGTTAGCTAGAAGTGGTTGCAAGGCAAAGAATATTTGTGTGTACTTTGCAAAGGTAGTCTGCCTAGTAGAATTTAACTAGTTGATAAGGAACTGGAGGTAATTTGTATGGTCAGACGAACCAATATAAAAATACTATGTAAATTCTTTCCTTTATCTATTTGTGTCTTTGAATGTTATTTGAATTTGTTAAACTATGTTTGTGAAAAACTTCCATCAGATCGTCTAATCTAAACCAAACTTATTGTCAAATAACACAACATTAGACAATAATGGTGAAAAACTACGAAACATTTTAAAACACAATCCAACCCTATCTTCTTGTGTTTTTCTTGTTTTTCACTTTATAGATCTTGAGAATTAAAAAGGTCATTGCAAATCCTTTGGATTCATTGTGAGGGTCTTCTTCTATTACTACTTCTTGTTCCATTTGACCATGCTTGAAGCTTTTAGACATATAATTTTTTTACTTAAGCATTAAATGTGTGTGCCTTCTTTGGTAACAACTAAAAAACAACACAAATCTTCACGGTCCTAGGTAGGTAGCTTTTCCCCACCTTTTGAGCAAAGTGCATGGCCTGATACAACTAGCTAACTTTATAACATTAACATCTTGCCCTTCTAGAAAAATTGATTGTGTTGGGCAACTTTCAACATGTTATTCGATTTTGATGTTGAAAAAACATTGAGAGATCCTCTTAACAGAATGAAGAAGTAAGCATAAAATAAGCATTTATAAATTTAACATGTACCATAAAAAGCTCAAGGCTTGTGTTTGTCAGATGAAGTACACTCTTTTATGTTTATCCAAGAATAAACTTTATCAGACAAAAGGCACATATAAAGTGTTTGCGTCTATTAGACAAAGCACACAACAAATAACGTTTGTGTCTTGTTGGGTTCCTTGAGTGGACGTACCATAAAGAGTTAAGGGTGACAATGCGGGCTGACCCGTCCCGCATTTGGTCTGCAAAATGCGGGTCAGGTTGGCCCGCCCTGCATTGCCATCCCTAGAAAGAGTCAATACCTAACATGATTTGATGAGTCTTGAGCTATGAGTCAACCTGTATATAAGATATTTGACGCCACCACCAACCAAAAACCTTAAACCATTAGGCTTGTGGTTTTCTCTCCTTAAATATTGTTCATCTCACTCATCTTCACCCAATGTGAGACTCTTAACTCCATACTTGAATTTCTCACAATTTTCCCCTCAAGTGAATCTCCTCCATACATTGCAAACTCCCCCTCCAGCTCGAAATTGTTCTATCCACAAGTCTCTCTTGCTCATATAATAGTTCCCATAGACGACGCCAATTGTTGGGTTCCTTAAGTTGACATACCAAGGAGAGTTGATACCTAACCTGAGAGATGTGGATCTAATGAGTCCCAAGTCATGATCCAACCCATTACCTTCAACCCAAAACCTTAAGACAATGGGTTTATGGGTCTTTCTCCTTGTATACTACTCACCTCACTCATCTCCATGGATGTGGGACTCCTAACTCCACACTTGAATTCCTCACAATCTCCCCCTTAAGTGTGAGTCTCCGGACATTGCAAATTCTCCTTCCACCTCGAAAGTGTTTTACCCACAAGTCTTTCTTACTTGTATAGCACTTTTCACAAATAGTGTTAATTGTTGGGTTCCTCGAGTGGACACATACTAAGGAGAGTTAGTATCTAACATGGGATATATGGATATGACGAGTCTTGAGCCATGATCATATAAAAAGACCTAACATCATTTCCAACCAAAAATCTTAAGGCATTAGGTTTTATGGGTCTTTCTTCTTATATACTACTCATCTCACTCATCTCCACCCAATGTGAGATTCCTAACTCCACACTTGAAGTCGTCATAATCTGCCATCAAGTGTGAGTCTCATCCACACATTGCAAACTTCCCCTCCACCTTGAAAATGTTTTACCCATAAGTCTCTCTTACTCGTATAAAACTTCCCACAAACAAAGCCAATTGTTGGGTTCCTCGAATGGATACCACCTTCAACTTTTTGGGTTGAAGGTGGTGTCAAGGTCTCTTATATATGAGTTGACTCATGAGTTAGGACTCATTGGATCTACATCTCCAAGGTTAGGTATCAAGTCTCTCTGGTACGTCCACTCAAGGAACCTAACATGTTTGTTAGGTTAAATTGAACATTTTTGTTTGACATGATCTAATGCAAGATTATGTTTTAACACTTCATTGTTTATGCACATAATCAAACTCAAACAAAGGATTTATAGAACTTTGATCTAATAACATTCCCTCACTTAATAGAGGTATTCTAGCTGCATTATTGTCTAGTTATGTATACAAGACTTTAGGTGATGAGAAGCTAAAGAAGGTTTATATTAAACTTAGTAAATAGATGTACATATGGATCTTGATGGCAAATGTTTTATGTCATCGTGACATCGAGACATTGGTATTATTCTAGTATGGGTCAAGTGTTAATCTTTGATGAGATATGTATATCATTATTAGAATCTTTTGAAAAACATCTTATATTTAGTCATGATATAGATTCATTTGTATTTATATGAATGATATATATATATATATATATATATATATATATATATATATATATATATATGAATGATTAATAAAGTATGATAAATATGATTTGGTGATGATAACATGTATACTATTATAGTGTTTTCGTTAACTCCTTTTTCACGGTTGTATGTTATTATGATTATATGATATGAAAACAGATTTTTATGCCACTAGAGTAAAAAATGAACATGCTTCCATAAGTTAATGGTCTAGAAATACTTATTTTTTGATGTTTTTATTTCAAGGACATAATTGTTCATATATATATATATATATATATATATATATATATATATATATATATTATAATTATGATGCTTAGTTTTTATTAACTGAGTAGTACGATAATATTATTTTCTGGGGGACTGTTAAAATATTATAATGTTTTTTTAAAGAATTGAAAATATTAGTTTAATATACATTTTTATATGAAAAACATAATGTAAAGTCTTTTTTACAGATAAAAAAATCACATCTGCTAGATTTATTTTACTCTTATAATAAGTATTATTAAAAAAAATTAGTCATAGAGTTTCATAGGCAATATACTAAATTTTAGGGGTTAAGTTTTGCATAAGATTGGAAGAAATTGAAGAGTTTTTATGAATACTTATATTATCTTGTTAAAACTAATAAAGTCGCTAATTCATAATTTCGTCCAAAATCTATACAACATTATTTACAAAACAACTAATGAACTAATAAAATCCAATTACTGAAAATTTACTTATAGTAATATATATAGGTTTTAAATGTTTTGCTATTCTCAAAACTAAATATAATTATATTATATATATATATATATATATATATATATATATATATATATATATATTCTTATCTGTTTCAAAATATTTGTGTCAGAATAAAATTACATATTTTTAAATTTTTCATATCAATTTATAGGTGTTTCAAAATTCATATAATAATTTATTTATTATTAAATTATATTTTTTATTTAAAAGGTCCTAATACATACTTCAAATAAAATTTTATTTAATAATATATATATATATATAATAAAATAAGAATAAAAACTATATTAATATCTTATGTACCAAACCCAACTATTTTAATGCTATTTTCTCTTAATATCTTTCTATAATTTAATTATAATATTTTAATCAAAATAACTTTTATAGGAATCTTTATACTTTTTTTATTAGTTAACTATTAAAAAATAATACACTAAAATTTATTCACACACACTCGATAGTGGAATCTTTAACTCGTTAATCATAAGATCAAAGTTTTAAAAATTAAAAGCTTGATAAACCAAATTAAGTCACTTAATAAAAGAAAAAACACATTTTATTGATTAAACAATCATTTGATGATAATAACAATAGTAATCCATAAATTATTGATTGTAGAAAGTAATAATAATATAAAATAATAGCATAAAACAAATATGGATGTAGAAGAAAGTTTGAAATTCAAAGATAATTGAATTGTGATTGAGAAGAATATGTGTTAATTAGAAAAGTCTCTATATGATTACATTCCTAGTTATTTGAAATCTTATACTAGAGAATTTTGGTGCACTCTAAAATAAAGTCAAGATAATGTTGATTGATTACAATAAGATTATTTTAATGTTTTAAAACCTTTTAAAATCCTAATTGAATAGATCCCTTAACATTTTTATAAAAAAATTTACATTTTTGGTAGAATATATTAAAATAGATTTTAAATTTTTTCGAAAATATTATTCTAAAATAATTAATCCAAAAATAGTTAAGAATAAATTTTGGATTATATTATTCTAACACTACAAGAAAATTATTAAGTAGAACTCAATTTTAAAGACAAAAAATAATTAATTACTATATTGACTAGATTAGATATTATTTTAAAGACTAAAAAAATTATTAGTATATAAAGTAGTTTGTATTATTAATCAAATTTATAAACTTGTTTCTAGATTTATATATAATTAGTTATTAAGGTTTTAGCTACCAACTTTATAATACAAACTAGTTATTAGTTAAAATCTTAATAATTAATTATATACAAATTTAAAAACTGGTCTATAAATTTTATTATTATTAGAAACTACTTTAAATACAAATAATTGTTTTAATCTCTAAAATAATATTTAATTTAATTAATATAGTAAGTAATTATTTTTTTAATTAATTTTTATTTAATGATTTGTTTGTAGTGTGTAAAGTATATTTTTATTTAATATATTTTGTTGTTGTTTTTTAGAAAGTATAAAGATTTTAAAAGGTTATTAGGTTAGTAAAAAAATATGAAGGTGAAAAAATAAAAGTAGGAGATTATTTATAAACAAACATAGAAGTGGGAAAACAAAATATAAATAAAAAATAATAGAAGTTTGACGTAGAGTTATCTTAACTAATCCAGTCATTATCTTAACTCATTCAATCAAAAACGTATTACTGAAAGTGTTAATTATGATTGTGATTTCTAAGGTTAAATTTAATTCACCAAGATGAGAACTGATTCACAAAAGTTACTTGATAAGGGTTAAAAAAAGAAAAAAATGTTAGTTTGAAAACTGTGGAGGAAAAACATCAGTTTATAAGTGTGATGATTTATAATGTAATTTTAAAATTGTTCAATGTCCCAATGTATCTTATCAATGAAGGAACGTAAGTTGGCACCCCAAACACGTACATTGCTTCCCTATTCAGTCTCTTCCTTCCCATTGTCTGACTTTGAATTTAAGATTGCAACTTTGCAAATGCCTTCTGAGAAAAGCAAAGATTCCAAGGCAAATCTGTTAACAAACAATGCAAAACCACATCATAGTCCATCATCAGGTAGGTGTTCATTGTGGATGTAATATCATATTACTTTCAGTTTTGCTACAAATCTTGAGTGACATTATCAGTATCCCTCTTATAAGAAATCTCCAGGATCAATTATATTCCAGGAATGCATCAAAGACTTGTTAAAGAAACAAATTTTTTTCGCACAAAGGCAAAGAGCTCCTGGGAGTCTCTTTACTGCATTTAGAAGTCAAGAGAGAAGAAGTTGTTGAAATGTGAAGAAATAGTATTGAAGTGAAAGCAACAAAGGCCTCTTGTTGAAATAAACCAACAGCAAAATAATTGGACCAGTTTGTGGGGAAGCAGATGGGCTTAGTTTGCAGCAACGGAGAGGAAATGCAGAAAATGAAGAACCTTGGCAGCATTGGAAGCAGTGGGAGGCTATCAGCAGAAGAGTATGAGGATGAGGAGATTTCAAAGCTGGCAATCTCCACATTTCAATCTAAGGAAGAAGAAATTGAGAGGAAGAAAATGGAGGTGAGGGAGAAAGTTGAACTCCAACTTGGTCGTGCTGAAGAAGAGACTAGGCGCTTGACACACATTTGGGAAGTAAGTTTCATGACATGGACAACATCATTTTCTTTTTTTAACTTCATAAGCAGACTTAGAAACATTGTTCGAAAAAGTGAAGGGAAAATGTTCTTAGTGGATTCAATACCAAGATCAAACAATCCTAATAGTAGCTTGGTGGAGTAAAAATTCTTGAGCTTGATCAGTTTTTTTACAATGTATAGGCCTTAGTGTTTACATCTTAGAGTTTGGTCCTGAAATTGACATCTTGTTTATCTTTAAATCTTGGAAGTGTTGGCATATAAAATTTGGTCCTGAATGTGTTAACTTGATCATATTTTAGTCTTTCAGAGATTAATCAGTCCTCAAAAGTGTTAATTAATACATACAATTTGATGAAGATAGTTTCAGTTCTTGAAGTTAAATCCAAGCTATCCTAATATGTCAGTAGTTGTTCTTGTCATACTCTCTACTAGGAGCTTGAAGTGCTCGACGATCCCATGAGGAAGGAAGTTGCAATGGTACGCAAGAAGATTGACTTGGCTAACAGAGATTTAAAGCCACTGGGACTTAACTACCAGAAAAAGGTATATTTTGCTCACTGGTTAAAAGCTGAGTTTACTTACACTATGAACATTTTATTCCTTCCTAAACACATTGAAATTTTATTTACATTATTATCTAATCACAAACTGACATGTATAATAAATTTATAGACTTGTTAAATCATACTTACTACCATTTCTGACAATTAAACTCGTAGTTTTGAAGAAAAAAAAAATCATGAACCAGAAGTGTTAAAAATGGGATGGTTTAGTATTTCTTAATAATGTATGCTATATGACAAGAGTGAAAACTAATCTTTGGTATTTTTCTGATAGGAGAAAGAGTGTAAAGAAGCCTTGGAAGCTTTCAATGAAAAAAACAAAGAGAAGGCTCATCTAGTAGCTACACTAGTTGAGGTATATTGCATACAATATCTTTAAATGAGCTTTTTCAAAAAGATTTTTAAATGAGAAAAAAAAATTGAGTTTTCCGTATGTTAAAATTAATTTAAGTACAAACTAATTTATACAAGTTCTCACGTTGCTTCTTGTCATTTTTTTTAACTGTTCTAGTAACCATGTATCTGTTGCCTTATTTGCACTTCTATAAATAGATGCTGACTGAGAGTGAAAGAATGAGGATGAAGAAACTGGACGAGCTATGCAAGACAATAGAGTCTCTGTCTCTGAAACCATAACTTATGCGTGGATGTGTTGTGTTTATTTGCTTGGTATATTCAATTTTCAGTGGCTTGTTTTTAATGTCCTTGCATTCTTATTATTCAAGATTCAAAATGTCTTGTGGACGGAACAACGAGAATAAAAGGGAAAAATAATTGACTGGTTTCTTCACACTGGATTGAATGAATGAAAAAGGGCAATGTGCAGCCAAACATATAAAATCAATGAGTTATGCACATGAATCTACAAATGCTTGGATGAGATAATCTTGCAAATGACTGATAGAAAAAAAGTTCAGTGTTACAATTCATGTGTTTGATAAGGTATCTTATAATTAAATATTTTGATTAAAATATTATAACCTTAACAAATGAAACATTATTTTAGGATAAACATTTTAAAGCATTTTGATTAAAATTTGTCTACATCGAGATAACAAATAGTATGCAAGAGTTTCAAAATTGTAACCTTAAATTAAATTAAAAATTAGACCAAATTTGACATAATCTGGATCACTTAAACTCCAAGATTATTTGATATGTTGGTGTGTAGTGTAGCACAGCAAATTATATAAATTACTACAGACATTACCTCTCACAAATGTAATATATTATGTATTGTCAAAATTAGTGTGAAAGTAAATATATATAATGTTCAGTTAGCTAAGTTTAGAGGCTGAATGTGCCAAAGTATGAAAAAGAATATTGAAATGTTGAATATATATTAAACAAGGTCAATGTACATTGAATAATGTATTATTTGGTACCCATGCTTTGGGTTCGGTATAAATTAGAACCTGTTCATACAAGTATTCTTCATATAGGTAACTGTTTGTACTCTGCCAAAAGTTTTGGAATATCGTCCATGCGCAACTGCAATAGGAATAACAGTAGACAATGAGAAAATAAAAAAGTTGTGTAGTCAAACATAAAAAATGACAGAAAGTATATAATGGGTTACAAGGGTAACTTTCGTATTTAATGTAATTAATCACAGACTTCAACCAAATTTAAATAAAGTCTCTGCAACAATGTGTACCAAAAAAGCAATACCAGACAACATGATGTACCGAGGGTTTCAATTTTCAAAGTAGTGCCCCTGGCATATAGTTTCGATAATATTTTTATAGGTACTCAGAAGATTACTACTGAAATATCACTTTTACCATATAGTTTTGATAAAGCATAGCTAAGAAGAATATCTATAATTTTGGTATCACTATATACAAGGAGAATATCAAACTATATTTGCAGAACATTTTCTAAGTAAAAAGGCATATCCAAGGAGAAACAAAAGCACAGGTAAAAGGGAATATCCATTAACCACAAAAATATACCTGAGTAGCATTTTTTACATGGTAAAATTGATGCATCACGTGTTCACCAAATCCTGGTTGCTGGGCAGATGCACTCCTTTCTCTAAAGAGGTTAGACAAACAACCAACATTAGACAAACAACCAACATAAGCCAAACTATTCACCACTAAAGTTCATAAAGAAAAGGGATCATCCATAAACAGATATATACACAGTGTATGCCCCGCGCTTGAAGATTCTTTTTCTTTTTTGGATCAAAACTATTCTTGACCTCAATTTCTTTCAAGCAAGAAACACTCTCCTCAATAACTAATTACCAGAGGGTTCTCTAAACCTTATGCTAAGATCTCCAAGATCCACTCTTCAAGGATTTGCTCAAGCAAGATAACAAAGATTGCCAGTAGATCAATAAATTCTAGAAAATTCTACCTAGCAACTTCTTTGCGAAAATAGAAGGTAGCAGATTAGGCAAGTACGAAGTTGACAATAGATGGTGTGTGGTCAATTGCATACGAGTACCCAAAAAAAAGAAGTAATAAATAAGCATGCAAGCCAAAATCTGCCCTAAACTTTGCCAAAAATAGGAGGCTCATCAAGTTTTCCAAACACTAGATGCAAAAATAGTATAGAAAGAATTGGATGAAAGATTTAGTTCTTACAGATAGTGCCTGTATATAAGACGTCGGTAATCCCGAAGCAATGGTCCAATCTCTTTGAGTTTAACCATATTTGGTTCAGACTTTCTCCAGTGTTTACGAATTGTTTCGATCGCCTTGTTCAAAAATGAATTACTATTTCAATTAAAATTACGATGATATGACTTATAAAAAATTTTCATGCAAGTAAAAGAATAAAGGAATATTACCATTGAATTAGTAGAAACGTTTTCACCTGCTAATCTTGATGCTACCTCAAGCAGCTCTTTATCTTCAGACTCATTTACAATCTCAAGGTTGGGATTGGATGCCGAAACTGATATTTGCAATCGTCTTTGTAATTCAGAGAAAGGAAATTTCTCTGTTTGGCTTTCCTGACAAAAGTGTTAATCCAGGAGTATAATGTGTTACATAGAATTAATAAATGAAATCCAAGATTGCCAAGCCAGTGCCACTAAAAGGACGAGACCAAAAAAAAGAATTGGCAAATAATAAAAAGGCAAAAACTGTGCTTGGGGGGAGGGGATACTGCCTTTGGAGTGCCCAAAAAAAGGCATAATAAACAGAAGAAAAAAGTATTTGAGCATTTTAAATTAATTTTTCATTATAAAATTAGCTACACGTGCCTAACACGGTAAAAAATAAATAAACATTAAAGTGATAAAGTGATGAACATGATAATAAGATATAAATTAGAAGATCACAATAGAAAACATAAATGTCCTAGCCATAGAAAAAGCTCAACAAAAAGACATAAACAACATAGGTTAGGGAACCCTTGATCGCTAATACCATCACAACAACAGAAATCAATCCAAGAGTACATCCACGAACTCATCATTAGGTTCAAATCCACAGCCGACAACACATCCATTTCATCTCCATTTGATTTCCAGTCATTTTCAATAATCAATGGCATTTAATTTCATCCAAATTAAGCTCTACAATGCAGCCAGAGTGCCTTTTGATGATGACTCTGCATATTATCGTGAGGTTTGGCTCCTAGTATTATTTTTACTTGCTTTACTAACACCAACTGCAAGCTTCCCTTTCTAACATCATCAAAGATAGCTTTGTCTTTCTCAACATATGTTTTCATATTCATCTTCATTGGTCCTCCACTATCTCCCCATTTTTTAAAATTTAATTTTTCACAAAAACCCTTGACCTCCAAGAGTCAGTCAAAGACCCAAATCTAAGTATGCAATTATTTCCTTATCAATTTATCATTACTGTTTCCAAATCACAATTGTAGGCTGTTTTTTTTGGTTTAGTACAGATATTAATACTTAAAATTAAATTTAGAATATATTTCAATAAAGAATTAGAGGTGAGTAATTTGTCTAAATGACAAAGTCATGGCTAAAGTACTAGAGGCATACAATTCCTTGAAGGACAATACCTCAGCTTGAAATAAGCACTTATCCATTTTTCACACATTGTGCTCTGTCAATAAAAGTGTGGTTGAAACATAATTCCTGGATCCTTTAGCATTAATGTTCTCCTCCATAACTTTTATTGGAAAATGGATTGGCTTGCCTTAGCCTCATTATGTGTTCCTGCTCATGGATTTTTTTAAGGGTGTTTCTAATTCATATATGTCAAGACTAGGTTGCTCTTTGAGCTGACTCATTTAAATTTTCCGGTGTCTTTATTTCGTCTATTTTTTCATTGTAGGAGAATTCCTGATTCTGTTCTTTCGTAAGTTATTTGTTCTTTAAACAAAATCAAAATAAGAAAAGATTGCAATTTGAAAAACTATGTTAAATGAAAGCCACTTTAAAGATTAGAACAACAGATAGGAACTCAAAAGTGTTGATACTTAGATAGCACAGTAGCAAAATTAAGCATTTAGTAACCCAGAGAAGTGACTAGTGAGTGTTTGACTATAACAATGCTCCACTATATATCAACAGAAATACTTAGTTAGTACTATATTTACTAATTTTCTTATTTAACCCAAATTATGAACATTCTCTTTATATTAAAGGAAACACTAAGGAGAAACAGAAGCACCATGGAGTTAAGACATTTTTTTTTCTATATTAAATTCATTTTTTAAAAATAAAACTTAAGAGTTAAGACAAATATGGGATGGGTGCAAGCAAAACAAGATTAACCAATACCTTTAGTTGAGGTTGAAAATCATCGTTAAAAGCAAATTCCTTACTTTCAGGAATATTTCTGGGTGGAGATGCAGTTAATCTATTTGCAATTGGGTCCTCTGTGAAACATGCAAAAGAAGTGAGAGGAATTTAGGATGCCACTTTTAGCTTCTGAACAGTTAGATTCTTTTTACTCTTTCATATAAGGTTGCAAGGTTTCAGTTTTTAATGAAAATTCTCCACTAAAAAAAAGCTTTTCTGGAGAGGAAGATTCTGGATTGAGTATTTAAATTACAGTACAAGAAGAAAAGTTCAAAGAATAGAATATTCCTTCCATTCAACTCAATAACAGTACTCCAAGAAAGAACTCATTGTCAAACAAAAAAACAATTAATTACCTCTATTTGCACAGTTTTTCAGTGAAAATATCTAGAATTGAAAAAAGTGTATTTGACAACAAAAGCAATTGATTTGTAGACCATGATAGAACAATGAATACCTTGAGGGACTAACCACCATGGATCACCATAAGTCGTTTTCCCATCAAAACCGCCAATTAGCAGATACCGTGAGCCGACAACTGATATAGAGTGGTATGCTCTAGCAGGAGGGGGTTCACTGCCTATAGAGAGCCGCTTCCACTGTGCTGAAACTGTTGCAACCGAACAGACCAAGTGATTGAATTTAGTATAGGCCACTTTTCCAGTAAAAACTTTGATTTTGTGCAGGACTTTGTCATAATTTAAATAGAAAAGAAAGGTGCCATGTATGATTTGTCTAAAAAATCATGCATTTGAATATCATAGTTTACAGACAAGCCTCTTCAGCAAAAATTAAAGCAACATGTAACATACACTGAATTTCAAGGACATTATTGTGCATCATTAACTTATTGCTTCTTTCTAAAAAATAAGGTAACTCGTCCAAAATCTCAAAATGAAAACTACTCTTTGAACAAGAATGTAAAATGTTTCATGGAGTATCATTAAGGTTCCAACAGCAATAAAGGATAGGTTTGTAACTCTCCAACTCATGAAGCTCACATCATAAAGAAAAATGTAAGTTGTGTGAGAAGTTTTAATCTATAATACATGAGAAGTTTTAATATATTATAGAGTACAAAAAAATAACAGATGCTGGATTATTGAGAAGAGAGCCAAATATTTATTTGATAAATTTTAGTTTCAATGCTTACAAAGTGATATTAAAAAATAGTATAAATAAAAAAGAGCAACAAAACAGCAGCTAATTTTCCTTGGATACTACAGGTAACTTCATAAAATTAGACTTCTGAACAGGAACCAGAATCTCTGATTTCCATTGACACAAATGAAAATATTAGACTCCCTCATGCAACTAACATGCATCATCTGTTTTTATCCCTCAAAACATTTAGTCAAATCCCCAACCGTATTCTGTATGTGAGAAATGTATGTGCAAGGATGCCAGAGACCATTAACAAGTTGGCTTTAACAAAGTAAATTGACACAGAGACAACAGTTATAACGGTTAATAAATAATACAACAATTGTGATAGATACACTGATAGGTATAGTGAAAGTTCTCACCTCTGTCTAATATAATGCAGTCATTGTAATAGATATCATAACGACTCAACCATCCACCAGTGCCGTGGCCTCCAAACATCAACAACTGTAAAATCCTCTCCAAAACAAAATGAAAGGAATAAATAAATGACAGGATTTCTGGTTAAAGCAGTAAATTTATACAATTCTGACTAGGGATTAAGAAGTATTAAAGAATCTAGAGGGGAAAGGGGAATCACAACAGCATAAAAAATTATTTGATGACATCAACCATAATCTAATATTATTTGATCTTATAATTCAACTTGATAAATATAAACTTCTTTCTGATTGGTAAAACTTCATTTAAAGTGAACATTTGATATCTCTTGAACAAGAGCACGCATAAGAATCTAAGAGAAAGTCATAAGACAAAGTAAGGCAGAGAATTTATCACTAAGGAAAATTGTAAAAGGAGAGCAAAGATAACCAATTTCCTAATACCACACAAAGGAAATTCTACATCCCTTGGAAACAAGTTCATGCAGCTCTTTAAACTTAAATAACCTTAACCAGCAATCAAAGTGTTCACTGGTCACCAGGGCTATTGAGCAATCAAAGCCCCTTCTAGTGAAACATTCCACCTTAAACTACCGAGGTATGGTAGAGAGCACTGGAAAACAATCACATTCCCAATATACCCATAACTAGAAGAAGTGGTTGACTTGAGACAATTCTAAACTCCTAGCACTAAACAGTTAGTCCACAATCTCCTTCATGTTCATGAAATACCTCCCTCTATATACCATTAATTTCAAAAAGGAAGTTGCTAGTCTTCAACTCTCAAATACACAGAATAGCCAATCTATTCAACACCCAACCCACCATAAAAAAGAATAATGATAATGATATTTAGATGTAGATTATTCTATTACAGGATAAGGTGGGAACAGTACAGAAATCCATGTTTGGCAGTAAAAAAAAGAAAGCAATCTAAAAAATTATCAAAACTAGAAAGGGAAGGATTTTGCAAATGAGATTACATAATGTCCTCCAGATGTAACTGTATGGCCGCATCGGGGAGAAGGTGCTTGACCTGGAAGCTTTAATTGAGTCCATCCAGGTGCTTCATTCTCTTTCCTCCATAACAAATACGCATTGTAAGTGCATAACCCATCTTATTTAGAAGCTACCAAGAAATAAATATTTCTTAGCATAAGAAATTGTACTAAAGACGAGAGAAAGAAAGTATAAGTACATTATAAGTACATAACCCATCTTATTAAGAAGCTACCTGATAGACAGAAGCAAATACAACATGTTGACAATAAGACATGATTGCAGGTTTATTATAGGAGAACGTTTAAAAACAATAACTAAGAATACAGTTGTAAGGTAATTTTTACAGCAAAGTGTTTGCTAGAAATTAGGACCCCTTTTTATGGGAAGTTTAGGGGGGAGAGGGGCAGTTTTTCAGACAATTGAGTTTTGTAACTGGATTAATCCAGTGGAAAGGAGAGTTCATCTTTGTATCTTTTGTTGTATGATTGGTGAAATTAGAGAAATTCAGATTTACTTTCTTTGTTTTCTATTAAAATAGTGTTGATTCCTGAAACTACCGAGAAATAACTATTTCTTAGTATAATAAGAAATTGTATTAAAGATGAGTAAGAAAGTATAAGTAGACAGGTCAAAAGACTTTCTCCAAAAGAAAATATAAGAAAACAAAGTACCAATAAGCATTGAAAAAGTTCCAATTCCATATAAAATCCCTTGAAATGGACACTTAAATTAAAACAAATGATAGCCCATCGTTTGCTACTGAAGACATATTAAAAAATGGAGGTCTCTTGCTGCCAATTCTCCAGGTTCCTTTCATACTACATGTTCACTTCATAATACAAACCCATCTATGCATTTTAAACCAGCACTTTCTGTCTTTCCATGCATTTTTTTGTCACTTCTATGCTCTGTCTCTATTTATCTCAGGCATTGACACATGCTATGTTGAATGAAATGGAAATATCAGGTGGTCTTTCTACCAATGTTGCAATCTCTAAGAGGAAATGCACCTTATATATTTTGGAACACCATGGAAAGTCATACAGCCAACTTAGAGAAAGAACATGGAGTCAAATGTGAAGCTTTTATCTGTAACAAGGGAGTATTACCAAACCTAACCAGATTGAATACTTGTCATAAAACTAAGTATTGAACATGTATCCTTTCAGCAGCTGTAAGTGTGATTAACAAATTCTAAAAGCTTCTACAGTAGTCATACTTGGGCATTATTATTTGTGAACTAAGCCAAGGACTTCCATGCAAAGACTGAAGATAGAAGACATGCGCAAGTAATTTGTTTTACAAATGCAAACTACACTAGAAATAGGCATTCTTCTTTAGGATATTATGTTCGTATTGGAGATAGTTTAATATCTAAGAAATTGATAGAAATAATGTTACCAAGGTAATTGTGTTTTCTAAGATATTATGTAACTATAAAACTTGTATTTATAAGACCTATCACATAGTCTTCCTGGAGTAATTCAATTATAAAGATGGTAAAATATAAATACCTTCCTCAATGAGGCCCTTCAATGCCCATAAATCACCCATAATAGGTCCGCCTCCTCCTGTTAAAGTCAGGATATAGCACTCATTTCAGCTAATAAATTCAAATTGGCATTACAGCAATCAATTTGTATGCCCCCTTAATCAATTCAGAGCAGTTATTTACTTACATAGAAGTTAGAGAAGAAGAAAAGTTGCATATTCAAAACTAAGTCTAACATAATGTGTCAGAGAAAGAAATAGACTATAGAATGGGTTTTTGGATAAGTTTTATGATGTTTAGCAATCCAACAACGGTGCATCTTGAAAATAGAAAAAAATAATCAACACTTGAACGAAATGAACTTTATTAGTTTCACTAAAAAATTTGAGTATCTTCAGTATTGCTTCATGACCATCGTGCTAATCTAAAATTTCACCATTTTTGCCCGTAAGTTTAAACCAAAAAGAAAGAGCTAAACCTTGCTCCCAAACTATTATACTAAAACTACTTCTTAAAACTGAAATGATAGTGAAAGTGAGGAAATTCACCAAATGGCACAAATTGATCATTGTTTGAGAAATTAAGACACACTCTTCTGTTTAACATTGAAACCCACAAAAACATAAATAGAAGCAACAACTGGGGAAAAGAATAAATATTACCCTGATAAAATACTCTTTGACACACGGAAATTGCCTAGTGACACAGAATGTATTCTTTTTATTTAATAGAAGGACTATAATCTCAAAAACTGATCAACATCCGAACAAGGAGAACTGTGTCACTTCACCTCTTCCACCGTAAACAAGCAATCGTTTTTCAACCATAGTGGCAGTATGCCCACACCTAGGTTGTGGCAATGTTCCAGAAACTGAGAGCTCCATCCACTCAAGAGAAACTAAGAGAAGAAGAAAATGATGTTATACTTAGTTACAACTGGATAAGGAGGTAATTACACTGTAGGAGATAAAAATTAGGCTTAGAAAAATACTAGTGTCCAAGATAAAAACATCAGATAACCACTTTTTTCCGTCCCATCCACCATACCTGCATCACACAGAATCCACCTCATTACATGTTTTGATTTACTCCAACTCAGTCTAATTAGCATAAAGAAAAGGTCAAATTAAACACTATATATCTCACATAACAATTTTCCGGTTTCCAACAGCTGAAGCTGCAGCAAAATCTCGTGGCGATGGCAAGTCTCCAAAGCCAGTTAGTTCAGACCATTGCCATATGTCTGGAACAGCATCATTCATTCCAAGTCCCAGCACGCCAAAACAATGTCAGTTCTAAAAATGTCAGAAAGTTCCCTCACAGCATGAACTCAACAATGACCACACAAAATACATACCAGTATCCAAAACCCAAAAGTCCCCCAACCTGTAAAATTCAAACACCACGAATTATACCATACATTATAGTTATGAAAGAAATAAAACACCGAGATGCACCACAAACCTTTGACTCCCAAAACGACCACCAAAAATGAACATGTGACAATCAATGGCAACGGCAACATGGAAAGCCCGAGGGCTGGGACCTACATGCCCATCTGAACCACTTCCAGTGCACTCAGGCTGAAACCATTGCTTGGCCTCTAAAATATGTTAAATGAATAAAGAGTTCAATTTTGTGTATATGCATCGAACCACAATCACAAATCACTACAAAGTCAAAGTCAGGTCAACTATAATTTCTGACTGATGGAGAGTGTAAAATTTATATGCTAATAACTTTGCATCAAATTAAACACCAATTTTAATGAAAAACAACAAAAATAAGAAAAGGGATTGCATTACCAGTATCATAGACAGCGATATCACTGAGAAACTTCTTGTCGAAAAGGCCTCCGAACACGACAACCTTAGATTTCCCTATATTAACAGCGGAGTGGCCACTGAAAGTGATTCGAATGAAACGAACTGAGATAATGAAAAAGAAAGCAACATCAAAGAGAATAAGAGACATGAGGAATCAGTTCATTACCTGCGACGTTGGGGAGGGGTTCCGGCGAAATCGGAAGAATTAGCACTAACCCAATAATACATTTTTCTTTTGTTTATTTTGTAATTCCTTCTGTTCGAATCAAAGGTTTGTGATGTAGCAATACAAATCAGGATCAACCCTCTCTGCGCTATGCTTCTTTTACACATTCACACTGAAACAGGGTCTGAAGTGAATTAACAAAATAATAATAGATTAGATAAATAAAAACAAATTTGTATCTAAGTGGTTTTCCAATTTTATCTCCACTAATATTACTGAGTAATAATATAAAAGTCATAATAAATTATATAATTTGAAAAAAAAAATAGTAAAGCATAGTGGAGGAGAAAAGAAAATAGGAAAAAACTTGCAAAATAGTGAAAAAAGAGATAATGTTGAATAAACACTCATATTTTTAACTAAAATAAAATTATAAGTATTTTGAATGTTTGATTAATTAAACTTCTTATTGTAACATATTTTCACTACCATATAGAATCAATAATATATTTAATTATTTTTATTTCAATTAATAAATAAAAATCATATAAAATAAAAATAATACATGTTTATTTATAAAATATCATAAAAAGATACTCAAGACTATTACCAATATGTTTCCTCTAGTAATAATATACAAATATATCTATATATATATATATATATATATATATATGATGATCAAAATATATTCTTCATTTGGTATACATACTTTTTGTATTGTTATTTTGTCTTTAATTATATTTTGAAACTTAAAAAAAAATAACAATATGTAAAAGACATTCTTTGATTTACATATTTTATATTTATTACATATTGTAAAAGATATTAAAAAATAAATTATACAAATATTAAAAGTTATTGCACACATCTTATCATTACAGATCACTCGTATCTTTTCACGATATATTATAAATCATCTACTATATTTTCACTAAAACCAGTATTATTAATTTTATTTTTTTAACAAAATATAGTGACACAAAGTTGCTATTTTCCGTTAGTACCGTATGAAAAAGAAATATTTTTATAATTTTTTTTTCATTTTATAGCATTATATATTAAAGAAGATATAAGCTTTTATAATAATGTTACTCCAAAATTATAACTAACATACTAATCAATTGGATAAAACTATAATTATATATCATATAATATAATTTATGTTTAATTACCTTTTTCGTCTCTATATTTAGAGTTAATAGTCAATTTAGTACAATGATTTTTTAAAAAATCAATTTGGTCTCTAAGTTTTTTAAAATATATTCAAAATGGTCCTTTCTGTTAAGTCACATAAAACGGCGTTAAGTGGTGCTTATGTGGCAGAGACATGTCATGTGACCTGGATGGTGGTTACATTAGTTTAGTGAATACTTAATTAGGGTTTAGGGTTATAGTAATTTGAATTGGGGATTACGAATTTTGAATTGAAAGCACGGTTTAGAGTTTCTCGTACGAGGTGCGATTGTGAACAAGACCTTAAGGTGCACTCCCCTAGTTCGATTATATGGTGTGATCCTGTGGTGCGATCTAGAGCTGGTGAAGGGGCAGCAATTGAGGAACCCGAAGACATTGTCTTTGATTTGTTCGTGGTTGTAGGCCCGTTTGTGATTCGTTCGTGGGTGTAGCTCCGTTCGTGGTGGAAATGTGTGCTTATAGATCTGCATCTATATCATCATGCAGCTATAACCAAATGGAAGTGCATCAACAACGATCGAAATTTAGCCATGGTGGTGGGAGCAGGACGACTTTTGTTGCTCCCATTTGCAATTGTGGGGAATTTGCAGTTTTGAGAACTGCAACAACTGTCAAAAATTGTGGGAGACAATTTTGGGGGTGTCCAAAGTACAAGGTGAGATGTGTTAAACTATGGTTTATGAAAAAATGCATTGGTATTGATTTTTCGGTTATCATTTTGTCTAATACAGAGTAGGAGTGTCCAAAGTACAAGGTGAGATGTGTTAAACTATGGTTTATGAAAAAAAATGCATTGGTATAGATTTTTCGGTTATTGTTTTGTCTAATACAGAGTAGGAGTGGCGTAAGCATGAGATGCAATTTTTTTAGATGGTGCAAGTGCATTGAAGACATTGGGGATGACAAAGATGGAACTATTGCTAGACAAAGAAACAAGATTTGTAGCTTGGAAAAACATTTGAAGATGTCAAGAAAGTGGATAAAGATGTTGTTAGTACAGTTGTGTGTTGTTGTTGTAATAAACATTGCTATGTTGATTATTTTCTTAAAATTCCCATGAGTGACGTATGAATGTATATTTTGGTTGGGATTATGATTGAAAAAGTTAATGTAATATGTATTAGTGTGTTGAGTTGATTCTGTCCGGTATGTAATATATATCCCAAAATCTTTATGAATGGAAAATGAAATTTAGCAAGTGGTTGGCATAGAAGTTATGTACTATTTTCTTGTTTTCTCGTGTCGCATAATTTTGGTGTTGCATAAGTATGGTGTAGTTTTATTTTAATGCCTTGTATCAATAAAGCAGCAGTTTTATTGGCTTCGCAAAGAACCCCTTTACTGCTAGAGGTTCCACTTTTAAGATTAGAATTATAGGAAGTGGCATGAAGTAGTGGAAAATCATGATAGATTGGTTTGATAAACATAAGAAGTGAGAAATTCTGCATGTGATTTTGATCGTATCATCGTGTTCTTGTTCAAGGATGGAGAATGCTACGGATTCCACGCTACATTACTTTTGAAAAATTAAATTGTTAGGACCTATGTTTAGGTAGTGACATTATGGAACTATGAATTTTTTAAAATACTATGAATGAGAAATAAAATAGTGGAATGAAAAAACAAATGGGATTATTATATTTTATTGTAGAATGCAATAACAAATAGAAATATATTTTGTTATACCAGAATTTAGAGTATGAATGGGGTTAGTGTGATAACAGAAAAATAAGACAAGTGAGTTTTTCATCTAGAAATGTAGAGGGAAAGGTTATGGGAAATGGACAGAGAGGTATTGAGTTTGGAGAAGATGTTGCAGTCCCTCTAAGTGCTATTTATCTGCTATTTTCGTTTCTTTTCTATTCCATTACCATTTCCTTATATTGATCTACTTCTTCAATAAGATATCAACTCCTATTAGTTCTTACTACTTGCCTCCTTACAATCTCCATCAAGTTATGATGATTTATGCACTAATCAAGTTGAACACACAAGTATAAAAATAAATACCTTCAATTAACATTAACACAGTAATTCGTAAATCAAAACATAATGATGATGAAATAATAGTTCTCATCATTCTGCCTATTCATTTTTCACACTTTATTATACAAGAAGAATTCATAAGTCGTAATAGAAGGATAATAGCAAGAAAACAATAAAAGTATCTCAGCCTATTTCTTCTAGTACGACATTGTTTTTATTAGTCTTCTTCTGCTTAATCACCATCATAAGGGAGTGAAAGGAGAGACTCAGTATACACAACCACCAGGGAGTCACTTGGACCATTGCTATAGGATCGATGCTCTAGCAGCTGTCCTTCGCTGTTACATTTTACCAATCTAGCAATTGTCCTTCGCTGTTACTTCCAACATTCAAACTTGTATATTCAAAGCTATATAAAAATTTGCACCATTTGATAACTTCCAGAAAAAAATATATGCACTTTTTGTATCTTAGGTGGAAAATCTGTACTTTGGCCTACAATTCAATATTTGAACAGCTTGAGTGCAGATTTTAGTTTACCATATTCAATACCAATACACTGATTTATCCAAATGACAGCTAGACAATTAGCAAAAGTGATTACTATGTTTGACATTACAATGCCTTTGGGTTCCTCAATCGCTGCCTCTTCACTAGCTCTGGATTGCACCACAGGATTGCACCTTCGAATGGACTCGCACCACAGGATCGCACCACACAATCAAACCAGGGGAGCGCACCTCAAGATCCTTGTTCACAATCGCACCTCGTACGAGAAACCCTAAACCGTGCTTTCAATTCAAAATTCGTAATCCCCAATTCAAATCACTATAACCCTAAACCCTAATTCAATATTCACTAAACTAATGTAACCACCATTCACGTCACTTGACACATCTCTGCCACATAAGCACCACTTAACGTCGTTTGGTGCGACTTAACAGAAAGAACCATTTTGAATACATTTTAAAAAATTTCGGGACCAAATTGATTTTTTTAATAACCACACTACTAAATTGACTATTAACTCTAAATGTAGGGACAAAAAAGGTAATTAAACCTATACTTTAATATAATGTTTATATATATTTTTTTCATTACCACAAACTGAGTAAAACTATAATTAACATACTAATTGATAAAACTATAATTATATATTACATAATCTTATGTTGACATACCTTTTTTACCACAATCTTCAAGAAAATGTATCTCTCTCTTAGCTTATTGTATACAATAATACCAACAACACATAAGCATGTAAAGCTGAAGTAGATACATATTATTATTGTAATACAAATAAATGTATTAAAGTTATATGTAGTCATATGTCATGTCATGACTAGATAACCATGGATATCCCTACATTCCTACTAGGTGATGTGTAATTACCAAATTAAGAGTACCCATCTGAAATCAAACCTTATATATGTAGACATCACTTCATATTTCATCATCCTTGAAAGGCCATCTAAAAAGGACAAGTAATGCACACGATATACATTTCAACATCAATTATATATTTATTCGTATAACATATAATTAAGTTCACCTTTTATACATCAAATCATTCATAAACATACATAAAAACATCAAATAAAAATCAAATCATCACCATCTCAACATATTGTCGCTTGAATGATATCCTCTTACTTGAGTGATCTTATCATTTGCAATCAAATAACACTCATTTTTGCTTGAGTGACACACCTTCTATTTAAGCAAAATGCAATATGAGAGCAACACCATCCTAAGTGTCTCATCACTCCAACAACTATCTCATTTGCTTGAATGTTGGTAGCTTGAGTGTTACCACCAACGCTCTAGTGATGACCACTTGTCGGAAGTACTTTTGCAATATCCATAAACTTTTTCACCATCACAAGGTGCGTAAGCATCCAACCAGAGCTCAAGCATTAATGGTTCATTGCTATAAGTAGTAACATGTATACACCTCCTCACCTCTTGCTCAAATGTTTGGACATAAGGTTCAGTTATTAGCCATGTTGCTTGAGCATTCTATATAAATCCAAAGGAGATATAATAATTTCAACGTCTCACTTGCTCAAACTACAAGCCAATGCTTAATTCATACACCACGTCGCTTCAGCAACCAACCTATCATTTAAGCAATATAAGATAGTTCTTGTAATTAATGCATATTGATTAAGTTTCACCGGAGCCACTTTAGTCATCAAGCAATATTCAATGTGAGAGCAACTCCAACAACCCAAACACAAGTATTTTTCAAGGTTTTTTTTTTCCATCATCAACAAATCACAATTTCATAAAGTCAATAACTAAACCAAAATGATATCATGACAATAACTATAACAATATCATCTCTAAAATCTCATACAAAAATTCATATAACTCACTTGTAATTCAACTTTATACATTAAACTTATCATTCTCATCACACACTTCATTTAACATGATCTTTTATCTAACAAGTAAAACAAAGAACAATAATCACTTTATATAAAAAAATTATTAACTTATTTTATCTCGATCAAAATAATATTTTATCTAATAAATACTCGAGAATGATTTCAAAATTCAAACAATTAAACAAGTTTTCAAAACTCCATCCTACATAATACATCATCTTTAAGTATCCACGTAAAAAAAAAAAAAATCAAAGATAAATTAATTACCAAAACCAAGATTCAATTGGTCTAAACTAATATGTATTGCACTTGCATGGTGTAAATTTGACAACAATTCTTATTTAGTTAGAGAAAATGCTAAAAGGGAAGTTTTGTAAAACGATTTTTTAAAAATAAACTTAAAATGAACATTTAACTTTTTTCTACAACTTCATGTCTAATTCATTTTAGTTATAATTTTACATTATTTTTATATTAATTTTTTTGGTACTGAATAAAAAATATTATTTAATATCAATACAGAGTAGTAACTGAAAAATCTCTCCATTTGAAAATAAATATATAATAATTTTATTTAAAAATATCATATTATCTATATCACTATGCAAGGGGATATACTTTTTTAACCACCTTTAGCAATGACGCATTTTAAATTAAAAATGCAATTTAGAAATTAAAACTATTATTTATTTATTATAATTTATTAAATATAAATAAACAGAGAATTCATTTGACGTGGTATTAAAAAAATACAATAAAAATTTCGCAATATAGAAATAGAAATAACAATAATTAAGAAGAATGAAAAGACAAAGGAGGGAGAGAGAGAGAGAAGAAAGAGAGGAGACCGAGACAAAGATCCTTCCTTCTAAGTTCCCACCATTTTTTCTCTTCTCTTCACTTCCTCAACTCTCACCACAACTTCTTTTTGTCTCTCTTCACAACTACTTTCTTTTCCATCACTCGCAATTTCACCATATTAACAATCTTACTGTAAATCATATTTCTGGGGTTTTGCTCCACCAGCTGGACTTCCTAGTTTGGCCAAGATCATGCAAAACTCCGTGCTCGATCCGCAAGATTAGAGGTATTTTCGATTTTCCCGCGTCTTTCCCCTCTTTATTATGCTGCTTGGCCTCGTACTTTCTGTTTTTGGTTTTCGGCTGTGAGTGGTGTTTGATGCTTTTGAAGTTTTTCTAGCTTGCTTTCTTCTCGTTTACTTCAAGGAAAGAGTTTGATGGTGTTCCTATTTTCGTAGTGGTTTCGAGTTTTTAGTTTATCGGTTGTGGTTTGGTGCCTTTGTTGTGTGATTTATTGTTTACCATAATTGGTATTTGATGCGTGAGGATTTTTTTTTTTTTTTGTGTGATTTGGTTGGATTTGAGTTTTTGGCTTGGTTCTTCGGACATGTTTTTACTATTCGAAGTAATCCAGAGATATTTTAAGATCTAATTGAGATTTGTGAATCTAACTGTGAGGTCGCTCTAGAGAGCCGTATTGGGTCTGTTCTTGAGAATTATAATTTTCTAATTCTGGACCTAGGACCTAGTTGGGTTCCACTTGTGTTGGCTCGGCGAGTAGTTAATTGTTACTGACACATGGGTGAGGATGCCCTCTTCCCTTGGATTCATTCCTCAAGTTAGTTTTGGAACTGTAGGACTAATTGACTTCATCTATCCTCGGAATTCAAGTTTGAACCCAATTTTCTGGACACGTCTATTAGATTATATTCAAATTCATAAGGAAAGCCAATCTCAGAAGACTAGCCTGGGGGGATCTCTTGGCTTAAATACCATGTCATGCCTCCTTGTTTTGGACATAAAGTTACATATCCCTTCCAAATTTGGGATCCACAGCGGTCAACTGCAGCTACACACTCAGAATAGTCCTTCCCCTGGTCGCTCCTTTATAAGCTGCCTCTCCCACTTTGCCCAACTCTCTGGTCTCAGCAAAGGCACTAGCTTTCATGGCTTACAAGCTGATGTAGTACAAGGCTTCTAGATAGGGCAAGGATTCAAGGATTGAGAGATAATAAGTTAAACATAGCCAATGAATGGGCTGTTTCTTCTGTAACAAACCCAGTAAAGAAAGTTATTTATAATTATGGATTTATGATTCAAGGAAAAGGTCTGCCATACAACTATTGAGGTTTTGCTTTTATAGTGCAACCTAAGCCCTTCTAGGTTACATGCTTTCCAGCCTAACTCTTACTCATTACCAATGACAAAATGCAATCTTACTTCTAATCCAAACACATTAGGAATCCTTGGACGTAAAGTACAAAATCAAAATAAATATGATCTAAATTCTACCCATTATCATTTACTTGAAGCTACCAATATTGATGGGCTTGTTTCTTTAAGCTTAATAAAACATGATAGACTTCTATAAGTAATAAATTCTATAAATATGTCTTTTAATTTCAAAACACCTTTTATTTTAAAAGCACACTAACAGGCCCTAAAATAGCTTAAGACCAGTAGTTCAAAAACCAGTCTGGTTGATCCAACTCATTATAAACTGTGCGAGAAAGAAACAGAGAAAATGTAAGAAAGTGAAGGAGATGGGAAGAGAGATCCAAATCTTGCAGTAGAAGCTTTCTGATTAGAAAGTTGAAACTAGTGTCTCTGAATGATGAGAGCTTAAATTCTGTGAGAAATATAATGATATTGTCTTAGAATATTTTAGAGCATAATCTCTTAGGATTTATTCTTTTACATTTTGATTTATTTTCTTAGTTAGTTAGGATCTTTTTAATTATAGGAATATCTGATTGGAATTAGATTTATTGGAAGGTGATTTATAGGCATGTCATATATCATGTATATAGGAATAGAATATCCTATAATTATTTGTATTTATTGTCATCAGCTTATATAAAATGGATTCTGTTGTGTAATCCATAGACAGTTTTGATAATCTCTCACATCTATTTTTTTCTCTTTCAACAGTCTCAAACAACCCTACATAAATCAGCTAGTTGCAACTGTCAGAGACAGTTAGAAGAATCACAAATCTATCTGACAGTTGTCATTCTAACAAAACTTATTCCAAAAAAAAGCTTAAAATTGGCCACCAGGAAATTGAACTTCTTTCCTGATGTTTAGTTATGACTAATTTGATCACTAATCCAGTAGTTACCTGTAGCTGATACATGGGGCACCTTTTGGGAGTGGGATGCTCGTTTAATTTCTGTATTCATCTCATTTCTGATTCGCCTTGGTGCACTGCGTTTTCAAAAGCTTCCTGTGGAACCGTCTCCTATTTCAATCTGTGCTGGACCAATCGTATACCAATAATCAAGTCTTCATTCAACTGGTGGAATACATTCCACTAACCTGGGAGCATTAGCTGATCTGGTACATCAATGCATGCTCCTATGCCCATTCCAATCTTGTCTGACTTTGCTAACTTCCCCCTCTCAACCCGTATCTTGTTTATTCTGGAAACACGTCTTCCTATTTTATCTTTTCCTGAATCTCAGGGATGAAATAGAAGCTTGATAATGAATAGCAAAACCTAGTTTACTTGCCAGCTCAAACTGGATGCAAACTTATGGTTGATGCCATGGAGAATATAAAGCCCATATGCGAAGTGGAAAAAGTATCTTTCTCTCTTTCTCTCTCTCTCTCTCTCTATATATATATATATAGGTAAATAGATAGATAGATACAGATATATCCATCTTCTGTCAGAATAACACACACATGAGACACTGTTCAACCATAGTTCCACAGCCTGAACTATCCAACGTGACAATATATTTTACTAGTTCAATAACTAGTCCAGCTTTAAAAATTTTAAGATAACTCTGCTAATAGATATTTACTTTTCTTATGCTCTTGCATTACAAGTCCATGAAGGGAGCTCATCCCCCAAAATGTTAGCTTATTGGGTCGGAGAGTCTTATGACTTAAGTACAACACTCAGCTTTTTTTGTTTGCTCACTGCTGGGTATAGCATATTTTAGGACATTTTCCTTAAGTAAAACACTCTTAAAATAAGTGAACATTTTCTTTGGCAGGAGAGAAGGGCTGTTTTTCTTTCTATTTAATGTGTATGAACTCCTCTATTTTTACTTTGTTATTGAACTTCATTGTTATTTATCTTTGGATGGAGAGAGAGGGACTGGGGCAAGGTAAGGCACTGAGAGGAAAGAAAGGGAAGAAAGGATATAACAAGTCACCATGAAGGTCCTTCCTCCCTCCAAATTTAGTCAGCATAAATTAAGGAATAGTTTAGGATTTTTCACTACCGACTTAGCATTACAATCAGTTTTCTTTTATTTTTCTTCCCTATCAGATATGTTTTGAACTATATTAATTAAATGTGTGTCGCTTAGGATTGCTTCCAGTACGGAGGATTCAACTGCAATGACTATTGAATTCCTACGGGCAAGATTGCTTTCTGAAAGGTCCATCTCAAAAAGTGCTAGACAGAGAGCCGATGAACTGGCAGAAAAGGCATGTTAAGTTTAAGTTTCCTGTATTATGGAGTCAAACATGCCTGATCCTTTCCAGGGACTGTTTGGATACTGGTTAGAAGAGTTTTTTGAGAACTTCTCTACTAGAAATATAGAGTTTATTTTTTTCAGTAGAGAAGCTCTGAAAAGCTCTTCTCACTTTGTACCCAAAATGGCCTTTAATGCTCCCTTGTTGACGCTAAATGTTTTCTCCATTATTTTAATCAGGTCATGGAATTGGAGGAACAACTAAGGATGGTGATTCTTCAGAGGAAGATGGCAGAGAAGGCCACTGCTGATGTTCTTGCCATTTTGGAGAATGAAGGGATAAGTGGTGTATCTGATGAATTTGATTCAGGCTCAGACCTTGAAAATCCTTTTGATTCTAGTATGAGTAATGATTGTGCAAAAGAGGATGAGGGGCCTATAAAATCAAAAGGAAGACAACATGGGTCAGATGAAATGTCTGGTTCCAATGAAGATTCTTCACTAGTATCCAGTAAAAGTTTGTCATGGAAAGGACGCCATGATTTGTCCCATTCTATTGAAAAGTACAAGACCAAGACTACTAATGTGAGGAGGCAAAGCAGTTTTTCATCTTTTAGTTCTTCACCAAAGCATCACCTCGGAAAGTCATGTCGCAAGATAAGACATAGGCAACCCAGGTAAGTCGTAACCTTTTTTCTTTCTGATCAAGTTTTTTTTATCCCCATTTATGTGACTAGTTTCCATAGAGAACAATGATATTTTCCTGCTTGTTCTTCAATTAACAAAAAATATGCTTGTTTCTAGTTTATACTTGGTTCCAACTAATAGGCTTAGGGCCTTTGAATTACCAGGGTTATATTATACCTCTGATTGCTCAGTTACTGTTTTGCAATCAAATCTGATTTTAAAATAACTGTGCCTATAAATTTGGTGTTTCTTTTGCTAAATTCTTGATCCCTCATTTTTGTTTTACATCTTTTGAGGAAGTGTGTCTCAGAAAATTGGTAATGCTAAAAGTACTAATAAATTAGTTTCTCTGCTTGAGAGTGTTTTATTAGTCTAGTCCTCTCTGCTCCAAATTCATATATGAATAACCCCTGAATGTAATTTGCATTTTTTTTGGTCTTGTAACACTAGTCTTCCTGATTGCTTGTGAAGTTGATAAGTATGTTTTGTATTTTCCCAGGTCAGTAATGGAGGAGTCTAGAGGCAAGTTTGTTCATGTTAACTGCCAAGTGAATGAACTTGTATCCTCTTCTGAAGGATTTCCAAATTTCCCAGATGGTGGATCTAACATCCTGAAAATAGAATCTAAAATTCAAGAAGAGGATGGATCAGAGGCAAACCTACTTAGCAAAAATCATCACATAGATGGATATGGAAGAGAGAAGGAAATGGAAAAGGCTCTCGAACACCAAGCCGAACTTATTGACCAATATGAAGCAATGGAGAAGGCTCAAAGAGAATGGGAGGAGAAGTTTAGAGAGAATAACAGCACAACACCAGTATGATTCTCCTAGACTTACCATATTCTAAGTGCTTTTTCTTGAAACTTGGTGTTTGGTTGTTGCATTTATGACAATTGCAGGAAGGTTGAAATGATTTTAGGTATAGTTTGACATTAAATCAGAATTAGAGGCTCCAGTTTAGTTTATAAATGTTTCTATGAGAGATCATTTAATTTGTGGCAATGTGCTATTTATTCTAAATTTGGCTACATTTGGTTGGAGCATAACTCATGTATCTTTAAGGAGATTTCATTGGATCAGCTGATGGGATTAGATTAACCGTATGATTGGAAGTATGGTGGGGCTCGTTGAAAACTATGGCAGCTTTAAAGCTATTCTCTAGTGTGGTCGAAAATTTTTGGTGGCACCATGTTTTCAATGTGATTCCAAACATAGAATAGGTGATTGACTTCTATTTGGTGTAAATCAAATGTTCTTCCTTTCCTTTAATCTTGAAGGATTTGTTAGCTTTTCTTCATTGGTTTTTATTGTCTTATTTAATGTTTGTATTCTTTCTTACAAAAGTTTGGTTAAGGGAGGAGAGCACTGTGATCGCATGCAATATACTAATTGTACAGTGTTAGACTGTTAGTCAATGTTGAGTAAAAGTTACTTGTCTTATTTTGACATGAGTAATTGCAATTTGCAAATTTAATACAGGAAATAAATGTAACAGAAATATCATCTGGAACACAAAACATAGGTGCATTGGACAATCCTTCAGGTCCTGAAAGGCTTGAAGTGTTATTTGTTGAAAAGTACAAATTTTATTATAATTTCATTTGCGTTTGCAGTTGAATATATTTGTTAAAATTAAAATGAGGACAATGTATAGGTTTAATCTGCCTTGTACTAAATTCAAATTTAATTAGAAGAATGTAGTTTATTAGAATAAGCTCTTGAACGCATATTCCTATGGATGTTTTAATGAAAGTTAATGCTGAAGGTTCAAGATTAGTCTTATATCTCTTATTTTTACCAATGTATTTTGTAGTTGTCATTTATGGTCTGTTTGGTAGAGAGGGGAGAAATAGAGTATGTGGAAATAAATTTAATGACTATAAATAAGTGAGAAATAAAATAAAAAATTAAATGTGTTTGGTTGAAGAGAAATAAAGAACAAATGAGGAGAGAGATAGAGAGAAGCGTGAAAATGAGTGAGAGATAGAGTAGAAAAGTGTTGCTTAGAACACCTACTTTTTAATTTTCTCTTCGCTGTTTCTCTCACCAAACTTACTAACTTAAATCCAACCTCTCAATTTCCTGTCCTCTCCGACCAAACATAACATTAGAATTAGAGTAAGTAGTGAAGTAACTTATTAAGTAACATATAGGAAAACTGTTTTTTATCCAAAAATATGGAAGACCTTTGAAAAAATAGATGTAGAATAAAAATTCAATGAAACACATGTATGAAGCTCGATTTGATCAAAATGTTTGAGGTAGAGTGTTTTTTGTGTATTATATGTCAGCTTTTTAATCTATGCTTCCACTAAGTAATAATTTCATTCTCCTGATGGTTCAGTTAATATAGTTCATGTTATTTTCTTCTATTAACCTTGTGCATCTGGTGATTTTATGATTCAAAATAGGTTATTTAATGCTTTCTTATTCCATGTAAATCACCTGAAGTCTCAAACTTAGTTTTGGATCCTAAATTATCCAGGATTCATGTGATCCGGGCAATCACTCAGATATGACAGAGGATAAAGATGAAGCCAAGGTTCAGATTCCATATGCTGCTAAGGTGGTCACCTCAAAGGCTGAAGAGAGTAAAGGAGAACCCGGAGGTGTTTGCTTATCAGAAGAAAAATTCAAAGCTGAGGGCAGAGAAATTGTGCCAATAAAACATGATGATACAGATGGTTACAGAAACCAGAAGAGCACAACTTTTAGCACTTCTGATTTGCTTGGTCGAGAAAACTCACACTCCCCATTGAAGGGAAATCAAAATGAGATCTTGGTAAATGGCCACTCTCAGTCTTCTGATATGAACCATCTAGATCCAGGTAGGAATTGTTACTCTGATTCCAGGTCTACTTGTTCCTTTCCAACTGATATTCATGGTGTCCAGCACCAACATGATGCTTCAAAAAACAAAAAGGATCTCTATGCATTAGTTACTCGTGAACAATCTCACCAATTCGATGGTGTTCTTGAATCTCTTAAACATGCTAGAATATCCCTACAACAGGAACTCAATAGGTTGCCAGTAGTAGAGGGTGGGTACACTGCTAAACCGTTGCCTTCTATTAGTAAAAATGAGGATAGATTTGAAATTCCTATTGGGTGTTCTGGTCTCTTCAGACTACCAACAGATTTTTCTGATGAAGCAACTGCTAGATTCAATGTCCGTGATCCAACTACTGGATTTAGTTCAAACTATCATCTTAATGGAACCATGTCTAGAACTTCTGTTGGTCAGTTTTTCACCAATCCTCCTCACTCTGGCAAAATGTTGATGAGCCTGTCTGCTGATGATCAAGCTCTTGCCCCACGATACTTGGGAAATGGATCAAGATTTAGTTCTAGTCAGTCCCCTTTTGATCCTGTCTCAAATGGAGGTCCACTCTCTTCCAGTAAATACTCGTATCCCACGTTTCCCATCAATCCCTCCTATCAAAATGCAACACCACAGATGCCATTTGGTGATGAAGTTTCAAGACCCTATTCAAACAGCACAGTTGGGATTCCTCTTGCAAATCGTTTCTCATTTAATGACGATCATTTAAGATGAAACATGTATATATAATTTCATTAGGTTAGCAGCTAAGCTTGGTATAAAGTAATGGCTTTTATCTGTATTATCTGTATTCTCTTTAGTTGTGTTGGGAAGAGATTTTTGTATGACTAAATACACTCTAAATTATTCCATTAATCTGGACTGTTTTTACTTTAAATGCTGAACTGAACTATTTATTAGTCGTCAAGATTGTCTGTCGTAGATATCTCTAGATCTGATAATTTGAACCTGAGATTAAATTTGATAATGTGAAGCATGTTTCAGTGTGTTAATCTCACATTGATAGAAGAAAATGGAGGGGAGGGTAGGGAAGGAGAGGGGATTTTTTTAAACCTTTTTGTTTAGTTCAGTTTTTAGGAGAACAAAATTCTTTTTCTCTTCTATTTTCTGTTCCTCTTCAATATTGGAAGGATCAGGAAGAAAGAGGAGGTTAGTTCAAATATTTTAAAGTATATTGATAAAAGTATTTTTATTTATCTTTTTAAATCTAAAATTATAAGTGTGGAAGAAAATTATTTGTTTTAATTTTTCCCCTTTTCTTGTGAACCAAATAAGAAAAGGATTATTTTGCCTCTTTTCTTTTAAAATCTCTCTCCTTTCTACCACGCATAATGTTTTATTAAAAAACATCCCTCCTTTCCCTTTCACTGCCGTCCCTACTTTAAAATGTCATCCCTTCTCTCTTGTTGAATTAAACATATTCTTGGTAGGTTGAAAACAAAATATAAATTGAGTTTAAATTATCGAATGTCATTTGATATGTGATTAAATTAATGAGTGACCAAACTCTGGGTTTGTTTGAATAAAAGGTACAAGTGGTCGAGAGTTTTTCTTCTAGAAATATAGATTCTTTCTAGCAGAGAATTTCTCCAAAGTTTCATAGTTTTATATTCAAACAGATTGAAAATGTATTAAGGTAAAAGGAAATCGATTTTGATAGACTTTCCAGGAAAAAACTTTCAATCCATTTTAAAGGCTCCGAAGTCAATCCAAACTCATATTTTGTGATTAAATTTATCTGGTTTTTATCTCATTATTAGTGCACAGTATTACAAAAACTTAACCAGCCTAGTTAACTAAAACCTGTTTCTGCAACATTCAGAGGCCTCTTGTCCCACATCTTTGTCTCCTTGAGATCTTCCTCCTCAGTCCCAATCAATGTATTGGAAAATTTCAACACCCTTTCAGCTTTACTTCCTCCATATCATGTCATGCTTCCCACTAGCAAACTCATAATTGAAGATTTCGGATATACTGACAAAAGCAACCGAAAAGATGGGTTTAACTCACTTCTCACTTTTTTTTTGCTTCACACCCTAAAGTTATGACTACCAAAGAAAAGAAAAAGATTGATCTTGAAATAATTTTAAAAATTTAACATAAATAAAAAATCTATTTTAAGTACCAACAAATTATACAGAAATTTATAATTTTTTAAACCAAGAGATAACCAAGTGAAATTGTTATGGATTTGTGACAGCAAGAACCATGTCAAAGCAGAGTAGTCAGTTTCTATCAATCTCTATCTGATAAATAGTGATTTTTTTTAAAAAATTTGAATAACAAAAAAACACTAAATTATATCTCCTCACATTTGTTAGTTGAGATTAGTGTAATGTCATTTTAATAACCTTTTTGTCAAACTTAGTAAAAACTGGACCAAATGATTCTGAACCCAAATGGAAAAATATGGGAAGGTGTGACATCACAGAAGTACAACTCAACTTTTATGAAAAATATACTTATTAAACTTGTTCTGTTCCTTTCTTTTCAAAAATAAAATACTACTAAAAAAACAGTGTGTTAAATAACATGAAAGTATGTGGAAAAATGTATTTTTAAGAGGATAAAATATAAAAATAGCTACCAAATAAAATAATAACACTTGAAATTATGATTGATTTTAAATTTTGTTAAATATATATGATTGATTTTATTATATTTTTATTTGTTACATGTAGACTAAATTTATAAACAAAAGTAGATGAGTGAAAATTGGTGAAATTGAAAAAGGAAGAGATACAAGTAACTATCACTTATAATTTCATAAAGAATCTTTCAATTATTAAATTTAAACTTGATTCTCACTTCATAACCACTCTCTGGTTTAATTAATCAAGCAATTATTCGCTTTCTAATCTATTAGTTTATTAGTTAATTGTTTAATCACTATTCTCTTCCTTGATTGGATCAAGAGAACAAAAGAAAAAGAAAAGAAAACCTTCTTATGTGATCCGAAAAGAAGGGAGAAAAAAAATCAACAATATACTAAAAGTACTACCTTTGTTCTTAAAATTTGCTAAAAAAGTAGAGCACATATTCTTTATTGGAAATTATCATTTTGACTCAACATCATAGGCACTAAACTTTTCTTTAGACTAAAAAAATTGATTTTGTAGTTTTCGTTGAATTGATTAGACTAGAAAATGAAGAAAAAAAAAAAGAAAGTACAAGGAAAATTCAGATTGTTTAATTAAGAAAAAGCAGGAAAAAAATGAATGAAAAATTTGTATTAGATAAAATAAATTTGGTTATATATTAATATATTTATAAAATAATTTAGAAAATAAATCTTTAAAAATAATTTAATGTAATTTTTTTCTTCTGAAAATGTATGTTAAAGTTAACATAAATTTTAAATTAAAGTAAAAAATTATCATAAAAAATTTAATAAACAAAAAGTGGTAAATTTAGAATAAAAATATATTAAAATAAATTATTAACAAATAAATTATTTTATTTATTGTAATTTTACCTTTTTTTTATAAAACAAAGCATATATTAACAAAACAATAAAATTATTTATTGATTATTTTAATGTTTTTATTTTTTAACTATTCATTTATTATATATAATAAAATATATTAATAATATGATTATCAAAATAATTAGAATTACAAATATAATTGATTATATAAACATAAATAATAGTTAAATATTTATGAACATAGGTTATACACATTGATTATATATTTGCTTTTATATATATCTTTTTTATCTTTCCTTCCGTAAGACAATATTTTGTAAGAAAAATAAATTAAAGTCCACAGATTAAATTAAATTTGTATATTAATTTAGTTAATTCAGATTCTCCTTGGTCAGATAAATATTAAATGATAATATAAAAATATTTATGTTAGCACAACACTCTTGCCTAAATTCAAATAAAAAGTCTCCAGCAGCAGTGAGTCATCATCCTTCATCTTCTTTGTTCTATAGCTAAAGAACAGTAATCAAAACTTGATTTAGATCTAAAAAATCTTCATCATAACCATCATTACCCTTTTCTCTTTCTCACTCTCACTCTCATCAACTCACCCACTATGCCTTCTAGGGTTTGCTTTCTCTGTCTCACTGGGACAATACAGCAGTCCCAATTCTCACCATCTCGTACCACCATTCTCTGATTCACCCTTCACCTCCATACCCACCGAGAAAAGCATGCATCTTTAGTGCCACCGCATCTAGCTCACTTCAGATTCTCCTCTGAAACCCACGGAGGGAGATGCTGGCGGTGTCTGTTAGTGTTCACTGTTCAACTGGGGCCTTTTCATCTGGAATCTGAAATTGGAGGGTTCTTTATCAATTTGGGGTTTTTTTATTGTGAAAAATGATTTCTTCTGGGATTAACTTGGTGATGACTGTGATTGGGTTCGCGGTGAGCACCATGTTCATTGTTTTCGTCTGCACCAGGCTCATATGTGCTCGAATTCACTTGAATGCTGCAAGGAGATCCTTTCCTATTGTCTCCAGATCCAATCTCAGCATGGTGCACATTTTTTCAGTTTTCAAGTTAATATTAAAATTTTCGTTACTAGGATCATTATTTTTTGGAGTTTAAGTTGTATCCACTATCCACTGTTAGTGGAAAAAATGCACTCTCAAATAATTAGAAGTTATGACTTTTATGGTAACTCCTGTGCAAGTCAACAAATTTAGAATAATTTCTATTAGTTGGTTGACAGAGTAAATTATTTTCTTTCACTTTTGATTAAACAGTCTATTGATCAAATCGACCATGCACCTGGCAGTGTAAAGGGTTTTACATTATCATCCAATTACAAAATATATTTGTTAAATTTACAATAATTATCTTAAAAGTGATACTAATCATGACACATATATATGCATATCTTTACACTTTACACTGATAGAACATAGTAATTAAACTTTTTGATGCAGTGCAAACTTTGTGTTGTTTTCCCAATAAATATGATGTCATTTTATTTGAATTGGATTTATTATGAATCAGACATTTTTTCCGTATTCAGATGGAGCGGGGTTGCCATGGTCTCGAACGCGTGACTGTAGCCAAATTTCCTACAAAGAAGTACAGTGACAAGTTTTTTGCTGCAGCAGAAAATTCTCAGTATGTTTTTATATCTGTTTCTGATTTATTTATTCATTCATTTTTGTCCGACCTGTCTATGATGTTAATTAAATAATCTCTTACTGTATGATACTCTTATGGCAAAATAATATAAGGTAGTTTATGCCTATTTCAGTAGTTAAGTTAAAAAGAATTGCATGGACAGGAATTTGTAATGAAGGTGTCAATCCCATGTATTGAAAGACATTTAAACAACAGGAGGTTTTGCATCCTGTAAAAGGGGGTTATAGCCATTTTTTCTGTGGGTTCTGATCCCACCTCTGCTCCTATTTTCTTTAATTTAAAAATGTATGTATCTCGCATGAGAAAGTGATATGATATCTTCCATTGGCTTAGGACTAACTCTTATCAGGGTCTTGCTTAGATTGTCCTATCACCATCTCTTTTGTTGATTTCCTGCAAAAGAAGCTTATTGAGTTTCTTTGTTCTAAACGAGTATGCCACGGGAATGGATCCTCTCAAGTCTAATTTTATCATGGCATGTTCATATTCATATTTTAAGTCCCTCTCTTTCTTGGTAGACAATAGAAACAGGTGGGAACTATCTAATAGTATTTGTTAGGAAAGAGATATATACAAATTTTAACATGGCATATCAACAAATCTTACAAAAGCTATTTATGATATGAATAACTTGCAGTGACCTCCCACAAGGTTTGCCTACTAACTACCTCTTTCTCTTAATGTCTGGAAGGTTATCATATTCTGATGATCCTTTAATATTTCAAACATACACCCTTTATTATAACCTCCTACACATTGTGACAAAGAGGTAGTTATGTTGGCAAAACTAATCATGTCATAAATTTGGAAATCTAAATACAGGTTTGGTAGTGGTTGGGCCTAATGGTTTGTTGTGATTCTTACAAAGGATACAAAATGATATGAAGTTCTTATGTGTGTGGTTTATGTTGTAACTTGTAAGGAACTTAGTTGAGGGGAGTGGTTTAGGTTTTTAATAAGTTTCACATATGAGATTATTGATGACAGTTCTCATTCAGATAATTATTTCCTGGTTTTGAACATGCAATATCATTGTTTTTGAAGATGCACAGTCTGCCTCTCAGAATACCAAGGTGAGGATATGCTGCGTATCCTCCCTTATTGTGGACACTCTTTCCATGTGACCTGCATAGACCTATGGCTGCAGCAGAATTCCACGTGTCCTGTGTGTCGAATATCGTTGCGTGAATTTCCAGATAGAAAATGGTTAATGCAACCCTTGTTCAGCTCTGCTTTACAACCTGGCATAGAATCCTTTGAGACGCGTCATTATCACTGTATGATGGATGATAATGGATTACCATCAAGAACTCCTGACAACCAGGGGGTGAATCCTATAGAAGAAGATAATTTTCCAGCTGAGGGTGGTGGAGCAGTTTCTATGGACAATATCACATGTTTAAGTGAGGGTGACTTCATTAAAGATGAGGCGAAGAAGCATGTAGAGAGTCCATCAAACTTCCAGAATTGATTGTTTTCATGGAAATCAAAGCTTCCATATGATACTTTCAAATCACACATTTAGTACAAAAGTTAATGTCTCAACTGGAGTGAAAATGTGAAAGGCATTAGCAGTCTGAAAGGATGCTTAATATCTTTTACTGTATATATAGCAGAGAACACCCCCTCTCCCGGGCTGGCCTTTACTGTTTTCTCCTCTCTTATTTTGTTCATCCTCAATACTAAACAGCATTTGAATTCTCTCTCTCTCTTTTCTGTTCCTAAGGCTAGAATTAGTTGAAGATCAGGTGGAGCTTTGGCTGTGTTCTTCCCCAGCAAACCTTTGTATCAATGCAAGCCATACTGTTCAATTAATGTATCTTGGCTTTATATTCAACAATTGGTGATACCTTTATATTTGAAGGAAGATGCAATGAGTATGGTCCTTAGTTTCTTGTGAAAAATATTTGGTAGTTGTGTATTTGTGAATTGTGATTGAGCAAAAGGGTCAATCTAGAAGAACGGTTTTGAAGGGAGGAATGACAAATCTTTTGTGGCCCTCTTCACTTTTTTTTTGTGGTAGGGTGCAAAAGTTTTTGTTTAAATAAGTTTGGCATATTTAAACTCTAACCCTAGTGTATTTATAATAATATTGTTTAAATAGGATGTTCATTTATATTTTAATAAGTTTATAGATTTGACTTCCTATACATCAATATGTTTACTATCTAATACAATAATGCCAACAAATTAATATTTATATTTATTTACACAGGTAATTTTGTTATGTCCAAAAAATATTTTTAAATGGTCTAAAACCCTTTTTTAACTAGATAGATTTTTATAAAAGTTTTAACCCGAGATATAAAAAATTTGATCTGATTTAATATAAGTGTGTTAATAGCCTAAAAGAATTTTTACCCTATTTTTTGGATCCATTATTGTTTCACTTTTCTCTTTTGTACAACTCACATGAGAAATTTAAGTCTTCCATTGCTACCACGAAAGCTTTCCATTTTGGAGGGTTGAGGTACTTTTTATACCTATTGTTGGTATTATTATTATTATTATTATTATTATTAACACACGAGTAATTACACTAGTATCTCTTATGTGTGTGTGTTTTAAATGCGTACAATCTCTTATCTTTTTAATTTTTATATTATCATTCTTTATAAAGATATAGGGTATTTTTTTTGAATCATTAATAAGGAGTGTGTTGCATAAATAATTAAGAAAAGCTAATTTTAGATTAAAAAAATATATTTGTCTAAATCTCTATCAGTTTCAGGAAATGTATAATGAGATTAAATAGATGTTTATGTGAAGTTTTGCAGGATTTTCTTAGTTTCTTTTTTTCTTTGTAATTCTCTTGTTTTTTCTTTGTACGGAAAATTAAACCTTTTTGATTGATTTCTTTAAAATTTTTCATTAAGTTTTTTGAGGTTTTGATCAATAAAAATTTTATTTTTAAAAAAAAAAAAATATTTATGTTTCTTATAAATTTAAGTGTGAGAAGATTAATTAGAAATGAAAAAGTTAAATAATATATATAAAAAAAGATATTAAAAAATTATTTTAAGGTTTTGAGTTAAAGATGGCAAAAAATATTACGGTATTTTTATATGAGTTTGATCATAATTCATGTATAGCTATCAATTTGGTCTATAAATAAATTATAAGTCAAACCTAACTTACTCATAAGGCAATTACTTGTTACACCTTATCAAATTTGAATCTACACCCAATTTATATGTGAAATGACAAAAAGGCTCTCAAATAAAAAAGGGGTGTGGATAAAAAATATTTCCAAAACTTTTTTTTAGAACATGTTTATGGATTTGGATTTTTGAAGTGCTTTTTTGAATTTCGAAAATTCTTATTTGAAATGTATTTTCAAATTTTGTTTCTTATTTTTTTTTCTAGAACGTATTTTTGCATTTTAGATTTGCTTTTGCATAATGAGATTTTGATTTTCGAATTCTATTATAAAATTTTATTTCTAAAAAACATTAATTTATTTTGGATATTTTTTTAGAACGTATTTTTTGAATTATGAATTTTCAAATCCAAAATTAAGGGTAATTTTGGAAATTTCAAAAGTGGATTAGGTTCATGTCACAATTGGTAAGGTGCAGGAAGAAATTGTCTACTCATAAAATAAGTCTCTTTTTATTGACACACCAAATGAGTGAGCTAAACCAACTCATGTTTGACTTGGACCTAATCAAACTAGACCATTTATGATTTGGACTTAACTTGACATAGGTCCAACATGATTCGTGCTAACCTTGGTCCAACATTATTAATCATGACCTTGACTTGACACAACTCGTCTTGACATTGGTCTAGTCCAACATGGATTCAATTTAATATCGTCCCTATGCAACCTAGTTTAATTTGATGCTACTCAATCTTACTTGAATCGGATTTAACTAGGAATTGACTTGACCTAGTCCGACTTGAGTTCAACCCGTCTCAGCCTAATTTGACTTGGCTTAATTTAAATATAACCTAACTCAACTAAACTAGACTTAGCATGCCTTAGACTCGATCTAACTTGACCTAATATGAATCTATCTCAATCAACTTAATACGACTTTAGTATGACCTAACTTAATTTAAACTCAACCCAACTATGTCAATATTGACCTGAATCTGAATTTGGATTAAGTAAATAAGTTATGTGTGTATACATATTCTTTAAAATAATTTTCTTTTCTTTCTCTTACGCATAAAACTTTTTCTTATTTTTTTTTTCTATGTGAACTTTTTCATGTGTACTTCTTTTGCCCTCACCTTACCCATTATGAGTAAAGGTTGAAGATTGGGACAAACTAACATGTATACTCATTAATGTTAATCTCTATAATATCACTTCCTTAAAAGTAATCCAACTATGTTAAAGGGAAAAGTTTCTTTTAACACCCAAATAGTAAATAACATACCTTTGAGAAATAATTATAATAATATAATAATATTTTAAATTAAAAAAAGCATATAGTTAAAATAATAATTTATTGGAGTGTGGAATGGATGTATTACCACCCCTTTTAAAGATACTAACTTAAACATTCATTCATTTATTGATTATCATCACAATAATAGGAACACCAATCTAAGCAATAACGAATGGCAATCACCATACTAATTAAATTATAGTATAAATTTTGTATTTGAAAGTTATTTATTATATGGAAAATATTATAGTGTGTATTAGAAATGGTAAAGTAGTTTGTATTTATGAGAAAGCAGAAAGCAGCGTAGAGTTAATGGCGGGAAAGTTAGGAGAATGTGGTCCACACTCAACAACTTTCTTTATTTCATCACTGCTAAATGCCTCACACTTCCTTTTCTATCACTCCAACCAACAACACTTTCTTCCACAACCCACACTATTGCTATTACTTTCACTATTTTTAATCATGCAATTATGCTACTACTCTTTAACAACAAATGTTATATAATACATTCTTTTAACAATTCAAACTCATTATATCATTACAATAAAATCATTGATTAAAACTAATTTTAGAAAAAAAATAATTAATTACTATAATAATCAAATTAGAGACTATTTTGAAGATTAAAAAAATTTTTGATTTCTAAATTAGTTTTTATTATTGTTAAATAATATCTAAATTGGTATCTAATTAACTACAAAGGTTTTTGCTACCAAATTTAGAATTTAAAAAATTAGTAGTTAAAATATTGATAGCTAATTAGATACCAGTTTAGAAATCATTTAAAAATAATAGAAACTAATTTAGAAATCAACAATTTTTTTTGTCTCCAAAATAGTTTTTAATTTGATCGCTATAACAACTAATTATTTGTTGTCTCTAAAATTAGTTTCTATTTAATGATTTTCTTGTGTATAATTTTTAAGAATTTAACAAGTAAATAAATTATGTTTTCTATTAATAACTCACATACAAAATTATTTATATACCTTTCCTTACAGGCATTGATTTATATAATTTTTTTTCAGGGAAACAGTTTTTTTGGTTTTTAAATAATTATTACTCAATAAATTTTATTGAGAAAGAGAAGTTATTTTAGGAAAATTATTCCAAAAAGTTACATATTTATTGCTGTTTTTAATATGTGTGGAAATTTTGTAAATTGCATTCCTTACGAGGGAATTTTTTCTTAATTAATTTGAATAATCAGAAATATTTATACAAAGTCCCAATATCTGTTTCCATTAAGTTGGGCTAATTATTTACCAAATACATTATTCCACACTCAAATTCTCTTAAATTGCACCCAATAGCTGCAGGACCATAACTTATTAAAAAATAATTATTTTGAAATTTTAATATTTTTAAGCAAGAAAAAAAAAACTATGACTAATAAGTGGGAATATATATTCACTTGCAGCATGTGATGTGATGAGGGTTATTTATGAGTTTCGTAGACTTTTATGAATACATTTCGACATGCAATAAATAAATAAATAAATTAGAGTTTTGATGTAAAATTAGTTTAGAAATATCAATCGCTTTCTGACCATTAATTAGACTGATGTATCTTACATAATTTTTTATTTCATCAGAGTAAACTTTTATGGTGATCATTTATTATAAGGTTATAACAAAATCCATAGTATTTAATAGAAAAAGTTGTCCACAATATTTAACTATAACCAGTAATAAGAATAATAAAATTAAATATTAATAAAACATTTTATAAATTTGTTTAAAATTTTTTGTAAAATCTAATTAAACATAAATTCATTAAAAAATTATCTATATCAACAGTCACCTATACAGGAAAGTTTTCGGTTACAATTGAGATGGACATGTAATTCCAAAATTTTAACTTATTTCCTTTTTTTTTTTCTTATGAATAGTTAGAGATATGTTATTATTAAAAATAAAAATATTTTATAATATATAAATGACTGTAAATTTTATTTTGTAATTTGATTTTATAAGATTGAGTTAAGTTTTAAGTTTACTTTTTAATATGGTATTAAAGTTTATCTTAACAAGAATTGATTGATTTTATTACATTTATTAAAATTCTATCATTTCATAATATATATATATATATATATATATATATTATATTTTATAATATATAGTATAAACTCATTTTATTAATCAATTTTATAAAGTTAAATTAAACTTAAAATCAACTTTCTAAAATATAATATTAAAGTTATTTAAAATTTATCTCAATAAAAATTTATTAAATTTATTTTATCGTTATTGGAGTGCATCCATTAAATTTAAAATTGTAAAAGTGGATGATAATTGGTTGAATATTGATTGGGAATTTGTTGGACGGTGTGGATCTTCTGTCCGCTCTGCTCACTTCTCAACCTGTAAAAGTAGAATGGTAGGCAGAGAGTGTGGACCATTCTAATCCCACAAGGTTAAAGGATTCATTCATTATTCATTGGTATGTTTGTTCACTACACAAAAGCTTCGGAATGTAATATAATCATCTATTGTATCAACTTTTTTTAAAAATTTAGTTGCAGAGATTAATGCTGTCTATATCAGGTGAAGTACTCTTTTTAAAGAATACGCATGTTCTTGGATCAGGATAAGGTATTTTGACTAATTTGGAAGATGAGAAAAAAATTCAGATTTTTTTTTATGCTTCATTAACCACTTCACAACTCATTTTAAGGTTAATATGATTATTAATTTTTTTTTTTTTGTATTGTAAAGGAAAAGAGAAGATAAAGAATAAAATGGTGCATGTAAAAAATTTATTGGGTATCAAAATATCATACTCCAAAAAGATTAGGTGCTTAGACTGATTTGGATGGATGGAAAAAAAAAGAGAGGAGAGAATGAGTTTTTTTAATCTCTACCTATTAGGAAAATTGTGTTGAACGTGGAGTAAATTACCTATTTGTAATTTCAATTACAATTTTTTCTTTTGAACTTGTAAATTCTTTTGAACAAATTATGAGAAAGTAATGATTTAAGGTGTACTATTAATAATATTAATAATAATAATAATAACCACTTTTTTACTCGTTTAAATTGATTATATTCATATTAATAATTAAATTTCAAACAACCCTACCAATTCTATATATATAATTCTAAAATTGTAATAAATATTTCTAAATACTTTTTTGTAATTTATACAATTATTCTCAGATAAATCACCATTTAAATGTGATTTACATACACCCTTCAAAAAAATTAAGCCAATGATAATTTTTATATTAGTAATATTTTATATAACATAATTTTTACATATACTTTTTTTGCTTATATGAATCATATTTGTTACAAACTTTCAGATTCATTTACTTTCTTTCAATCCAAATAATTTTAAATTTAATTTTTTTCTTCTATTTTCTTTCTCTTTCCATTCTTACTACAATGATATTAAAAACGAAAAGCTGTAAATAAAATTTTCGAATTAAATATGAGTTAAAAAAGTGACCTAAAAAGGTTGAATAAGAAAAATATCTCGTAATAAATTGCAACCACAGAACTTGCATTAAGTATTTGTAGGTATGAAGTGTATATTGATTGATTGGCAGAGTACATAACATCTCACTGCAAAACGTTTAACATGGCAGTTACTTGTCTTCTTCAACCATTGCTTTCCCTATTATTTCTATGTCCAAATTGTATCAGTATTTTGGTATTCTTCTGCTACAAGAACATCACTTTCCAGACTCATACTAAATAAAAGCCACCAAAACTGGATTCAGTACCTCAACTTCCTTTTTCAACCTTAGTTCTAACTTTCCTGTCATTAAAATTAAGTTTCATAAGTCTTCTCTTTGTTGTTACTCATCATTTTTCACCTAACAAATTTTATAATGGTTAAAGATCTCACATCGACTAAAAATAAAGATAATAAATATAATTTTTTATTTCATAAACCAGTTTATTGAAGTTGGATTAAATTTTTTAATAAAATCATTAAAATAATGAGTTATAATTATATATGGTAATAGTTTTATTCAAATAAATTGTTAGTTCACTTTTTTTTTCTTTGAAGGAATCTCTTGATACCTCTTCCAACAACACTAATGATAAGGATTTGGTGATAACTTTTTCCACATCTACTAAGGATGCATGTTTATATTTTGGTTATGGCAATAGTCAACTAGATTTGGAAGCATGGGAATAAAGTAATCTTTAAATGGGAGTACTAGACGTATGAGAAGTTTTCCTTTGGTTCAATTAAAGGTTTGGTCTTGGGTTACATCCAAGTCACAGTTTATGCATTTTTCCTTTTCTGATTGGTGCTTAGATCCGCTGGTTTGCATGAGGATGATCTCATGATGTATTCAGTTAAGTTGTATGATTGCTAGCCTCTGACGAATGTCTATGGGTTAAGCTAGGATAGTTCTGTATAACTATATTGGGAGTATGTTTAGTGGAAAAGGTTAAGTTTGTGATTATGTATAAGGGTTGGACCACCCCTAAAGTGGTTCATATTTATTCATTTTTTATTGCTGATAAAAAAAAAAGATAATTGAAATACAAACGTCGTGCATATTAAATTTCTAATACCATCTAACTTTTGTGTGTAGACTTTATGTTATCAATTTATTTAATTATCAGTAAAAAATTTATCTTTATATTGATATTAATAATGTAGGTGTTTAATTTAATTTTTTAAATGCTACAATTAATCTATATATTAATACTTAAAAAATATTTTTTAATTAATATATTTAATTAAAAAAAGAAATAATAGTTGCTTATATAAAGAATCATATTATCAGGTAAAAAATTCATTTTGTATATATTACAATAATGATTTTTATTAAGTAACATTACTTAATCTTTGATGTCTTTTTTTTTTATCATCAATAACAAATTTTATAAATAATAAGGTAACAAGGTTGTTATAACCCTTATGCATAAAATACAAAACAAAAATAATAAAAAATAATTAATGTGTTCCTAATGTCACAAATCTCTTACAACACACGTTCACCTTCCTTTTAATTCTGATCTTTTATCACCATGAATATTTGGCCACTTGCAGACTTATCAAAATTAATTGTCCACAATCTAGACTTATACAAGCAAAAACACGATTATGTCTTCACATGACAAATAAACACAATTAAGAAAAAACTTGTTATCCAGAAACCTCTGGAGTGATTAGTGCATTTTCTTATCTTTTTTTTTTTTTTTTGCAGGTGATTCGTGTTTTCATCTTGATGTGCTTGTTTCAACGTAACTAACAAAGTTTTGTATATTGCATTGGAGTTGATCCACCTTTCCATCTTGTTGGAGATCTTACATCGACTAGAGATAAAGACATTTCATTGTATATAGGTGAGTGCAAACTTTACCTTATAAACCGATTTTATGAGGTTGAGTTAGACTTAAAGTCCACTTCTTAATACACCTAGTAGACTAACCTTTAGCTACATGTTTATGTTGACAAAATACTTGGAAATAAAATAGATATTAGAAAGAACAATAATCCTATGTTGACAAAATACATGGAAATAAAATAGATATTAGAAAGAACAATAATCCGTCATAACACACAATGATTTTCACTATATCTGATTACCTTTCATCATAAAATGCATAATTGATTACATGTTTTCATAACTACACATGTTTGAATTGCTTATGTGTACAAAGAAGACACTGAATATAAATTCATATAAAAAGATCAAAGGACATGCCCAAGAAATGAGCAAGACAGATAGCCAGACTGATATGCCAATTTACACTGCCTACATTCAGCTCATTAGACCATTAAACATTAATAAAATTTTATTCTTTGTCCTGTTTGACTTCTCATTCACTTTGAACCTTTTGTAACTAACACTACAAGAAAATCGTTAGATAGAAACTAATTTTAGTGACAAAAAATAATTAGTTGCTATATTGATTAAATTAGAGACCAAACTAAAAAAGATTTTAGTTTCTAAATTATTTTTTATTATTGTTAAATAATTTTTAAATTAGTATCTAATTAGCTACCAATGTTTTTGCTATCAAATTTAAAATCTAAATAATTGATAGTTAAAACCTTGGTAGCTAATTAGATATCAATTTAGAAACTATTTAACAATAATAGAAACTAATTTAGAAACCAAATTTTTTTTTAGTTTCTAAAATGGTCTCTAATTTAGTTAATATAACAACTAATTATTTTTTGTCTCTAAAATTGATTTCTATTTAATGATTTTCTTGTAATGTAATCCCTAAACTTTGTACCCACTCAAACAATCACATTCTTTCATGTAGTACACCTCACTCTTTTGCCTACCCTACCTCAAGATCCCCCTTCTCCTTGGACTAGGTACTTACATTTTGCTAGTTCAATTTTCTATCCTCTAAGGGATTTTATACATAAAATTGGTCATACACCAATTAGAATATGTGAACATTGCTTTGGTACCTTATTTGTGATCCAAATTCAAGTCTTTACTTAAACTAAGTTAAAACCTCCTCAAAATCTTCTACCTTACTCCTGAAAAATAATAATATTTATGTGTCCAAATAAACTATACTATAGCAACTCACATGCATATTCCCACTTTATTGTCCTATTTATATATTCCTGTCAAACTAAATTGAAGAAACATGTTTTTTGCATTATTATGTTGAGTTGTGACAATGCCAACCCATTTATAACAACTTCCAAATGTTCCATGTTGTTTTGCTTTAAAAAAAAATTGTTGAGCGAACTCCTCACCTCTTACACACATGACTCACCCTCGATCTATCATCCACCCCTCTTTTGACTAAGTTGTCTTGTGTTGTTACTTTGTTTAACATCACTTTCCATACAAAGTGTAAGGCAGATGGTAAAGCTATAATGCTCTAAAGTTCATCGAATAAGTCATCATCTTTCCTCATTCTTCCATTTCTAATTTTATTATATGCTGATTTCAAAGAATATGAGTTAGTGACACTATCCTTCCAATCCCAATCATCATCATTTCCTATTTATAGGGTGTAATTTCCCAGTTCATTCATTAATATAGCTACTTGACATTTCTCTCATGCAACCATTGTTTTCACCATTCTAATTTCCACTTCTCACCCATATCTCCTATTCTAGCCTCCTTAGCTAGTGAGTTGTCATACAACCTAGGAATTTTTTCTAATAACGAGATTTCAGGAAGCCAACTATCCTCCCAATACCGAATTTGATTTCCTCTTCTCTACTCCAAACACTGTTTCTATAGCAAACCAAATTCCATTTTTTTGTTTTCACATACCTTTCTTAGGTCTCTCCACCACCAATATTCATACTTTCTTTCATTTTTGCTATCTAAACTCTTCCAAGAACCATACTATGATTCCAAAATAACTTTCTACAGTCCACTTTTTCTTTCCCCAATCCACTTCCATTTTCCTAATAAGACTACATTAAACGTTTCAATTTCTCTCACACCTAAACCCCTTTTGTCTTTGGTTTTGCGTATGTTATTCCAATTTACCCATGCAACGTTCCCATTCCTATGTCCCCGCCCGTTTTAGATTCTCTTAATGTCATTCCTCACTTTTGATGGCAACTAAAATAAGAATAAATACAATAAAGGTACCGTTGTAATAGTAGATTTTAGCAATATAATCCTGTCAGTTAAACTTAGATGCTTTCCTTTTCACTTAGCTAAATTTCCTTCTAATCTTCCTAAATCATACATTCCAAAAGTGACTCTTCTTATGATTATCCCCTAATGGGAGACCTAAGTATGTGAATGATATACTCATTTATTGCACTTCAACAAAATCAAAAATCTTTGTAGCTTATTTTGATCTACTTCTATCCCTCCCAGGTTAGTCTTAAAAAAAATTAATTTTCAACCTTAATACTAATTCAAATTCAAGCAAAATATTTTTTATGACTAGGATCAACTTAACTTGACTCATAAACCATGTATCATCGACAAAGTGTAACATTTTCACATCTACACCTTTGTTTCCCACCATTTAAGATGTCTTTAGCCTCACATAAAACATAAAAGAATATGTACTAAGCTTTAAGGGATAAAATTTTGTGTTTATTAATTAAAAATCCAAAAAATTAAACTCAATAAATATGCATAGTTTGGCTTCCATTGCCATTTTGTTCTTTTAACAGCAAAAAGGAACAAAAGCTTTCACTAGACATGGATTTCTTCAAAAAGTATGTTCACATAATAAATAAGATAAGTGTAAATATCCACTAGAGATCCATTTTGTGAAAACTCCAAAACAAATTTCTCCGAACAAATCAGACCAATTAAGACAATAGAGATGAGATTAAACTTGCAGTTGTACGCAAATAACCACAAACATGATGGTGTATATATATAATAGTAATAATAATAAAGGTTTTATGTTATCTGTAAAGACCAGAAGCGGCAAAATTTTACAACTGCAGTGTTTCTCTTGGTTTGATGGTTGCTCTTAGAGATTCTTTCATGACCACAGTGAACTCCCACTTGCCAGTGAAATCCAACTTCTTATCTGCAGGGTAAGCACCCCACTCAAACTCCTGCACCATCCTAGCCATCATGAGGTGAATATGAACTGTGGCCATTCCCAAGCCCGGGCATATCCTTCTCCCAACCCCAAATGGTATCATCTTCACTCCTGTGACCCCAGTTATGTCTGCCTCCTCTCCCCCAGAGATGAACCTGTCAGGGTCAAATTTCTCAGGGTTGGACCAATATTTGGGGTCCTCACCAATGGCTGGAGTGTACACCTCAACATTTGCATCAATGGGTATGTCATACCCTCCCAAAGTGGTAGGCTCAGTGACAGCATGTGTGAGCACAAAGTGTGTTGGAGGGTGCTTCCTTAGGAGTTCCTTCACTACAGCATGTAGGTAAGGCATTTTTTCAACGTCCTTTTCATCCACCTTCTTGTCTCCCACCGTCCTCTTAATTTCTTCATACAGCTTTGTCTGAACGTGAGGGTTCGCTATGAGCTGTGCTATGCCCCACTCAACCGCAGTGGCCGTTGTGTCTGTGCCTCCATTAAGAAACTCTGAGCACAGTGTGACTAATTCAGCATCAGAGGGTGCTGATTTCTTCCCATCAATTTTCAGATCAAAGAGTGTGTCCAGGTAGGAAAATGTTGTGGCAGTGTGATCTGAACCGGGGTTTTGGATTGCCCTCCTTCTCTGCTGAATGATAGGGGCAAGAAACTCAATCTGTTCTCTACGCACCTTCAATGCTCTCTTTCTTTGCTTTGAGAAAAAGGGCCTTAGGATTGGAAGATAGTCATCCATTCTGGGATCCAAGGTGATGAGAACATTCTTCATAACGTGGTCTATTCTCTCCATTGTTTTCTCATCCATCTCTAAACCAAAACACATAGCCACAAGTATGCAAAACACAGCAAACCTGGCATCTTTGAGCACCCAAACCACCCCGCTGTTGTTCTCTGCTTCAGCCTTGAGCCTGTTGATGAGCTTGTCCATTGCGTTGTCCCTCACAGTGCGAAACTCCTTGAGCCTGGTGGAGCTCAGCATGTTCTGCACCATGTTCCTCCTGAGTGACTTCCAAACGGGGCCATACAGTGCCGCATTGACAGTGAACTTGTTCTCGCTAAAGATGGTTCTGGTGGGGTTCTCAGGAGGCCTGGTGGCATAGGTTGCCCCCTTTTGGATCATGGCCTCGTGGACCAGCTTTGCATCGGTGAGGATGATCATGGTCCTCGTCCCCATCTTGAGGGTGAAGATTGAGCCATATTTGAGCCTCACATCGTTGACATACTCAAAGAAAGGTTTCCCAGAACGAGCAACTTGGAAAAGGTTCCCCACAATAGGCCATCCGGGGGGTCCTGGAGGAAGGTTGAACCTTTTGGATTTGGTTTTGCGAGTGAGGAAGAAAATTAGGCCTGATATGAAGAGGGCCAAGGCAGTGAAGGTAAGGCGGTCATAGGAGGAAAGAGTGACCATTTTTGGGAGAGAGAGGAAAGAAAGGTTGTTGGAGGAGATGATCAATAAGTGAAGGGAAGAATGCATGGAGGGTATAAAAATGGAAGGCAGCGTGAAATTGTAGGTGAGGTTAATTAAAGCACTTTGAAGAGAAGAGATGAAGGTGGTTGAGGTGGTGTAAGTACTTTTTGGTTACTGCTGCAGTTGTGTTGAGACGGGTTTTGATGGTGACTGCTACTTAATGGACTCAACAACTTTGATTCAAGAACTTTGGACATCGCATGATATATGAAGAACTGATGCAAAATTTATGACTAACCACAACAAAACAAATGGTGCGGCTCACAGGTAAGGGGCTAAAAACATTAAATGCATCACTTACCATTACAGTAATTCAAAATCAAAACTTCATAACACACAACCCTTACGTTACGTGCCATTGTTTTAATACGTGTCAAACTCTCAAAAACTAATATCAAAGCGTTGCAGATGAAGGGTTAGGGAGAGATCCTTGATTGAGAGAGGGTGGCTGACAACATCAAAATTGAGAACAAGGTCAACCACATTTCACCCTCTTCAACCCACAAACTCACCCTACCAAACTTTCTTTTCTAATATTATATTTCTCACTTTAAACATAAGTATTAAAATATCATAATTTTATATATTAATTATTAAAATAAATACAAGTTTTAAAAAATTATTGGATAAATCGTATTAAGATGATGCGACTTATTCTCGCACTAAAGATAACACAGTTTTATTTAAGTGTAATTAGATTTTAAAAAATTGTATCATATTAATTAAACTTTGATTTTATTGAAATTTATAACAAGGTGAGATGACTTTCTTATTTTGATATGTTTTTAAAATTTTACCTAATTTAATAACTAATTTATAAAATTATTTTAATTTAACAAAAACATTATTTTTCTTCTCTAATATTGATTTAGTAAAAGAAAATAAATAAATAAATAATAAAAATAACTGATTCATTATTTATTTGAATACAAAATATATAAATAGTATTGAAAAAGTATTTTAAATATAATTTAATTTGATAGAAAATAAATGATTTGAATTGTATTATAGTCATTATTATCCTCAGTCTATATAATAAACAAGAGTAAAATAGTTGTTTTTACAATTTATTTTTTTATTCATCATCTTCGAGGTTCTTTCCTCGTTTCTACCAAACTAATAATTTTAATTCTCCCTCGCATCTTCATCTTTAATCTTTGACAAATACAAGCTAAGCCATTGTTTGTCTCATAAATGGTGCTCTTTATGCATGTTGGAAGATGTGGATTTACAATTCTTGTTGCTTGCATAATATAGCAGCAACCATGGCAAACCAAAAGGGATTTAGGCACTTTTTTCTGCATAATTCTGCACTAACCATGGTAAACTAATTTATATTTTTTATTGGTTTTGTTCTTTGAATGTCTTGGTCTTCATGTGGTTGCTGATTCTCATATAAGGATATTTTATTTTATTCTTTATTGACAAAAAAACAATTCCTATTACTTGTTTGTTTTTATATTTTAAAATGGTTGGTAAAAGAATTTGTTGTAAAAATTTACTATTTAAAATAACAAAATTTGTATAAAAAAATTTACTTTCTCCACATATAAAAGAGTAAAATCAATAATTATTTAATAAATGGATGAAAATAAATTTACTTCATATATATACACAAAAGTAAATCCATCTTTATTAAATAAATTATAGTTTATTATTTAAATATGTTGTACTACCTATGCTTTTAGTACATGTCATTGATGGTTATTGATTATATCACTCCAAGTTCTATTTTGGTATAAAAAGAACTTTTTATTTATTTTAAAAAATAATAAACTAGTAAGTCTATTTTATTTAACATCTATTAAGTGAAACTTATATAATGTCATGTATCCTAATTTTAAATGTTCTTGTTTTAGGATAATGCACCTTAAGATATTTAAATTGCATAATTTATTTATTTTTTTTATAAAAAATTTTATGTTATGTATCACTATGCAACTTGACATCTCAGTTAGACGGACACTTCAAGTAACAACAATCATCTACCATCACATATGAAAAAAAATGTTATTAAAAAAAAAAGAAAATACAAAAATAAAAATATGAGGGAACTAGACCAAAACTCATATGTTAACAAAAACGATACATAGGTAGACTATACCTATTCATACAGAAATCTAAGAACATACTAAATAAAAACTTATCATACCAATAATTCATTTTTATGTTAAAATTAATTGATCTAATCATGTTTATTGTGAGTTGTAGTGTAATAAACAAAAAAGTTATGAGTGTGACCACTACGTGATGAAGTGTATGACAATCATTATGTAAGTTGATATTAATAGATATTAGGAGCATATAATATGTTATAACTTAAATATATTGATAAATTAAATTATTACTTCCTTATGCTAACTTGAATATATATATATATATATATATATATATATATATATATATATATATATATATATATATATATTGGAAGCTTTTTAACAAGACATAATTATTAAACTCAAAAGCATTGATTTATGTCAGAAGAAGGTGGGTGAAATATTTTGTTATTATTTATAACACATTAAGGTAGATGGAAAAGTAGTATAAATTTTTATTGCAATAATTTTTTTTATAGAACTTTTATTATTAGGTTTTAACTTTGTTTACATTTTTAGTAATTGAGAACTTCAATGTCAATTGTTTAGAATTTATTATGTATTTAAGTATGTTTTATATAAACATGTGCATTCATTAATCTTTGTTTCTAATGTGAAAATTAAGCAAGTGTTTGTAATGTGAATATGTTTAGTATGTTTTATATAAACACGTGCATTCATTAATTTTGGTTTCTAATGTGAAAATTAGCAATTGTTTGTGCATGTGAATATGTTTGGTAATGCTCTTTAAGTGTGGTGATTAAGAAAAAAACTTAAAAAAGACATACATAGAATAACCATTCTAGTTATAATTGTCGTTGTTTTCCATTTTCAACAAATATATTTTTTTTTAAAACAATCTATTTATCCATTATTAATACAACTTTATACCAATTGTTTAAAATTATGACAATTATTTATCTTTAACCGTAACTCCAAGTAATAATGACAAGTTCAACTGTATATGAAATAAGTTACAATAAAATCTTAATGATGATAACTGTTGTTAAAACTTTTATATATAATAGTGATTTTTCACCTTATTTCTCTCATTTTCTCTCCTTAATTACATCTTCTAATTCAAATAAAACTAAGTTCTCCAACAATCTTCGTACCAGAGTGAATATTAAAATATTTTAATATTATATAGACTATTTGCAACACACTTTTTTAAGAGGAAGAATTATTAACAAAAGCATTTGTAACTACAATTTTTTTCTCAAATAACAAAACTATAGTGATTTACGTTTACTGCATATGTGATAATAGCATTTTTATTATAATTACACTTATGAATAGCATCTCCAACCGATACATAAAAACTTTAAAAATGATGTGTGACACTGTTGTGAAAAAAGGTGTGTGAACCGGAGGAAGTGGGAGAGTTGGGAATGATAGAGATTAGACGGTTCAACCTTGCATTGTTAGAAAAATGGATATGGCGGTTGGGGTATGAGAAGAAGGGTCTGTGGAAAGAAGTGTTGGAGTCAAAATATGAAGGCTGGAGGGACCTTAGGGGTCAAAAGAAAAGTAACCTAGACTCGCTTTGGTGGAGGGACCTAAAGGATGTGTGGGCGGTTGAGGATTGGAAAGGAAAGTTTAAGGATAATTGTTTTTGGGAGGTCGAGAATGAGAGAGAAATAAGGTTGTGGGAGGACAAGTGGGTTGGAAATGTGAATCTCAAGACCAAATTTCCGAGGCTATTTTCGATTTGTTTGGATAAGGAATCCCTACTTTGGCAAGGAGGGGAGTTGAATGATAAACTAGAGTGGGTATGGAAGATTGAATGGAGGAGGAATCTGTTTGAATAGGAGAAGAATCAGGAACAAGAGTTGTTGCAGATCCTGAAAGAGAAGAGTGTTAGTGTGGGTGAGGAAGATATCTGGGTCTGGAAAAATGGCGAGTCAACGGTGTTCACAGTTAAATCCACATATAAAATTCTAAAAGAGGAAGGCCAAGGGGAAGAGGGGGTTTTATATGGGAGTTTTGGAAGATTAAGGCTCAACCATCAGCTCTTGTTACAACTTGGAGGGTTCTGGAGGACAAGATTTCGTCCAGATCGAATTTGGCAAGAAGAGGGATTATATTGGAAAGCTACATTTGCTGTCTGTGCGGGGAAGAAGAGGAAAACACGTCTCACCTTTTTTGCACATGTAGAGTTGCATGGCTAGTATGGTCGAAGTGCTATGAGTGGTTGGGGGTGACTTCGACGGATCATTGGGAGCCAAAAACACATTTTCTGAATTTTAAGACCAATGGGGCGAATAAAAGTGTGATCTAGATGTGGAGTTGTGTGTGGATTGCAATGATAGCAGAGTTATGAAGTCATAGGAATAGGAAAATTTTTAAGAGCAACACGGTAGATCACATTGAAATATTTACAATGGTGCAGCTTAAGGTATGGTCATGGGTGATATCCAAAATCCATGGGGTAAGTTTTTCGTATTCCGATTGGTGTCTTGAGCTTATGATTTGTATGAAATCTGTCAGATTCTGATAGGTGATTCTGTGTGGGTTGGGGAGCCTTTAGGGCTATGTTTGGGTATTTTGTCTGGTTTGTCTATATAAGAATTGAGGTATCCCTGAAATACATCCATTATATTCATTTGTTTTTTGCCGATAAAAAAAAGTAAAATTTAATAAATAAAAATGTTTATTTAATGAGTTTTACATTGAAAATAATCATTGCACTTTGGAAGTGAATATTTGACATGATAAATTAAGTTTGAGTTTAATTTTAAGCATGGTTGCAGCCATTAACAGCGAGTGGGTGGGGGAAGCTTGGTCAACGAGAAATTAGTGCTTAAGCACAATTATTTAGAAGTACATTTGTAAGGAGTTTGCTTTGAAAGTGCCTTGGAGAAAATAGTGTGGGGTATAATCACTTATTGGTATGGTACAAGTACAAGAAAGGAAGAATGTACAAATGCAAATGTGGGAATGGGGTTTGGAAGAATAAATATGCAAAAAAAAATGTTTTAGAAAAGTTGAGATTTACCTAAAAGAATACTTGCACATTCTAAGGACAATTTTTCACTTTAAAAAAAATAATGTTTCATTCAGAAGCTCTCATTTCCTTCCTTTTTTTTTCACCAGTTTTTTCTTATTTAGTGATTCTTAAAGAAATGTACATTTTTTTTTCTCTATTTTATACTACAAATATACGTATAAATTATTTTAAAGTTAAAAATACGTAAATAATTAATGTGATATCGAATTTTGTGAGTTAAAATAAATAAAAACAAATTGAGTTAATTTCATATATTTTTTTTATGCCCATGGAAGCTTTATAAAAAAAATCATATATTTTTAAAAGAATTAAAATTGTAATAATTGTGAAAAGAATAGAACAGGTGACTCTTTATCCATGGAGTAATTAAGTATGACTTTCTTTTTTTTATAGCCAGGGGAGTGAATAGCCACTAAACATACACTACAAGAAAAAAAAATAATTTTAATGGGAGTTTATTTTTACATTATCCAGGGTTAAAACCTCTATTAAGTCATTTATTCAGGATTGTAGTTTTTCTTGCTAAATTATCCTTAGGAAACGTGTTACCCAGGGTTTTTCTAAACCTCAGAAAAAGTCTTTTAAAACCCTTGTTAAATATCATGGGTTTAAGAACCTTCGTAAAATACCATGGGTTTCAAAACCTCTGTTAAATACTATGGATTTCAAAACCTCCGTTAAATACTATGGATTTCAAAACCTCCGTTAAATACCATGGGTTTAAGAACCTCCGTAAAATACCATGAGTTTCAAAATTTTCGTAAAATAATTTGCCGTTTGAAATAACCTTCAACCCCATTTTATATCATCTTTAACAATCCTTTTAACTTCTCTCTTCCACCGTAGACACACTGCTCTCTGGCACAGGCACAATGGCCGCTGACGGCAGTCCTAACAAGGAATCACAATTCTGCCATACTTATGTCTATTATATCTAAGGAGAAGAAACACTAAATAAGACACTATCTTCTTCTGACTCCAATATTGCTTCTTCCATCACTTGAGTCACAAGCCACTATTACCTAGCTCGGCACCAACTGGTGTTTATCATTGCTTTATATATTCTAAATAATTGCATTATCTGTCATATATGGATTTCAAAGCCATGTGTGTTCTTAACTAAAGATTGCAAGAACATATTGCAAGGAGAAATTAACTTTATTACTTCTCACTTTCACAGTGAATTAATTATTAGATGCATTTTAAAATAAAGTCTTAATTTAAAATATTTTAAAATTATGAGAATTAAATATTAACAATTATAACTAAAACTAAAAGTGCACATAAAATATACATACATCAAAAGCTAAAACAAAATAAGTCAGGTTTTTTGAAGTATGAGTTCGTAACAAAAAAAACTAGGAATTATATAAACCAACTACCATTAATCATAAGAAATATGCAAATATTGTTAAAATACTTATTATCCAATATTAGTTGTTGAAATACTTATTATCCAAGGTTATTTTGTTAAGTTTTTAAAATATTTTTTTGAAACTTTAGAAAACTTATTTGTAACGTGGAGTTTCACTTTCAAAATTTTAGAGAATTTAGTTATAAAATATATTAAAGCTATATAGTTTTTTAATTATTTATTTATAAATAGATTTAATTATATTTATTTATTGAAGTTTGAAAAATATGGAGTGTTTTATTGAGGTTTTACAATAAATCTTTGAAATTTAACAAAGGTTAAAAAAACCTCTGTTATTTTGTTGAGATTTTAGAATAAACCTTTGAAACTTAACAAAGGTGAAAAAAACTTTCATTAATTTGTCGAGGTTGTAGAATAAACCTGTGAATTTACTGAAAGTTAAAAAAACCTCTGTTATTTTGCTGAGGTTTCAGAATAAACATTTGGAATTTAACGAAGGTTAAAAAAACCTCCGTTATTTTCCCGAGATTTTAAAATAAACTTTTGGAATTTAATGAAGGTTAAAAAAACCTCATTTATTTTCCTGAGGTTTTAAAATAAACTTTTGAAATTTAACGAAAGTTAAAAAACTCTCCATTATTTTGCTAAGGTTTTAGAATAACCTTTGGAACTAAACGAAGGTTAAAAAAACTCTGTTGATTAAATCAATTCCTAGGATTATATTAACTTCCGCTAAATAACTTCCGTTAAAACCTTTTTTGCTTATAGTGATACCATTGTTAAATATAGTAAAAATTAAAGTAATATACTAACTATCAATAGAAAATAATTGTAAAAAAATATTTATAATAATAATAATAATTTTATAAAAGAATAATCTTGAAATATTAATTCTTAATACTTTTCTTTTATTTATTTTTAATCAAACAACTTTTATGTACATTGTAAAATCTCTAACTATTCTTTATTCCTATCTCCTCCATGTAGTCTTTTCTTTTTCTAGGAATTTCTCACTCTCTAATTTCATTCCTTCAAATCTCATCTATTTCATAATTTGATCATATATCACACTAGCTTGGAAGTTATATATGGATAATTTGTAACCTATTAGATTTTAAAATAGAGTAAGCCTTCATTTACTTAAAATATTCTTTATTTTCTTTCATTTCTTCTGGATTGTCATCAATCTTTGTGGGGTTAATCAAGAAAAGTAGTTCTCTCAACTTGGTTAAAGTTATATTGAAATTTTGTTAGGTTTGGATACTTTGCTGTAGATTTTGAGTGATTCTCTGACTTGATCTAGAACTTTCTTTAGAACAAGGAATATTAGTTAAGAGAAACTATTTATGTTTTTTTTATAGAACATTGGGATAAATTATCTGGATGTGAAGATTACGTGGCCATTGTATCTTGAGTTTTATGCAGGGTTATGTGTGGTTTGAACACATTTTCAATATTTGAGTTTGATATGAATATTAATTGAGGTGAGATTTGTATAGCTTAAATGAATGGAATTTGTTGTGTGTTTATCAGTTTTGAATTAGAATACTGCATCTGGGATGGGGTCAACCAGAAGTGATTGCGATTCGAAATAATACTCGTTGAGCTAGGAGTGGCTTGAGAAAGAATACTCCTTGATAGGGTCAGTAAAAAGTTATTGCAATATGAAACAATACTCATTGAGCCAAAAATGGTTTGGGAAAGAATACTCCTTTATGGGGTTAGCCAAGAGTGACTATGATCTGAAAGAATACTTCTTGAGCCACGAGTGACTACAAGATAAAAAAATACTCAAGTGTTAGCTAAGACTGACTACAAGTTGAAGGAGTACTCAGTTAAGCCAAGAGTGGCTAGTGTCAAGAATACTCAAGGGATTAGCCAAGAGTGATAATGATCCTAATTTTATTCACACTTAGTAGTTTTAATTATAGATTATTGGACTGTAATAATGAATAAATTCATTGTTTTAATTCAGATTCATATGATTGGGTTTATTTTGGGCTTAATTATTTTTTGTGTTAATTTTATTTTTTTTTAAGATTAGATAGTCTGAAGGAAGTGTCTACCTTTGAAAATGGGTCAAATATGCAAAAATCCAAGTTGCTTCTTTAAATCAAAATAGAAAACAAAATCTTAGGAGAAGAATGAGAAAATAAAATCTACAATATCTCAGAAACAGAATTGAAAGCAAATCTTATGCAAAATACAAGGAAACAAAATCCAATAATTTTGGGATATTGGAAACTGAGAAACTGTTAATAAATTCTAAACCAAAAAATTTTCCCAAGATCCTTGGAGTAGAAAAACCTATAAAAAAGACACAAGCCTCAAGAAGAAAGGGGAAGCTTCATAGGGTTTTGTTAGTTTCTTTTCTTCTTTGTAATTCTTTTATTTTTCCTCCGCATGGAAGGCTAAACCTTTTTCGTTGATTTCTTTGTAATTCCTTATTGAGTTATGAGGTTTTAATTAATAAAAGTTTCAATTTTTAATTCTCTATTGTAGTTGTTTTAATATTCTAATTTTTTGGAAAACTGTTTTTTGTGAGAGGTTCTACTTGAACGCATGATTGGGAGTCTTTCTTATCTTAAACTTTGGTTTATTAGTTAGTTCACATTGTTCTAATAAATTTCTTGAGCGCATGATTCAAGGGAAAGGAGATAAGCATTCCCATGGAGTATACGCATGGAACAAAGTGGGTATTGATTACACTAGTAGATGCATGCTTTACTAGTGAGTTTCAGTTGAATCAGATCGGCACATGTTCAATCTAGTTTTGCTCTGTTGGAGGATTGAGAAAGAATTAATCTTTAGAGAACCTGTGATGAATTCAATTTGTGGAAGAACTTGGGATCAACCGCTTTTTATTTATTATTTTAATATTTTTTATATTTTCTGCACAACTATCTAAAACCCCTTTTTTATCTTTATTGTTATTGCTAACTTTCATTGCTTGCAGATAGAGTCTAAATACTGATTTATTGATTTTACTGTTGGATTCGTTAGGAGACGACTTGGGGTCATTTAACAATAATTATACTATCATCTCTCTAGCGTTAGACATGTCTATGCTGGAATCATATTAATTTGACATAAAAATGACAACTATCAATGACCTATGAAGAATTCATTGGTGGAAGAATTTGGTGATCAACCGCTTTTTATTTTTTGTTATAATCTCTTTTATATTTTATGTTAAAGAATATCAACCCTTTTCATCTTTATTGTTATTGCTAACTTTTCTTGCTTGCATATAGATTATGAACACTGATTTACTAATTTCACTATTGGATTCGTTGGGAGACGACTTGAGGTCATCTGACCACAATTATACTATCATCTCTCTAGCATTAGACAAGTTTATGCTGAAATCATTTTAATTTGATAGCAAAATGATAGCTATCAAGTGATCACAAGCCCAAAGAATACTCGAGATGTACTTCGCAACATTACTCTGCCTAGTGGAACTTAATCTATTGATTGAGAACTAGATGTAATTTGTTGCAATAGATGTGTTAGAATTGATGGCTTAAAACAAGAGGGGAGGTGAATTGTTTTTGAAATATTTTCGCAAATATTAGCTAAGAATGAAGTTCTTTAATCAATTACAAAAAGAAGAATCAGAGAAGCCAAGAGAAAAGAACTTTCAAAACTGTTAACAAAAATCAACCGGTTGTTATTTCGATATAATCGGTTGTTTATAGCACACAGATAAGAACAAGTATCAAGCAGTTTGTAAAGCACAAATATCAATCGGTTGAAAATACGAAATAACCGGTTGTTTATATTAACAGTTTATAAAAAACAAAGATAAAGCAGTTTAAAGAGTGTAAGGATAGAGAGATTCACACACAATGTTTATACTGGTTCACTCTTACACCAAGAGTTACATTCAGTCCCCAGAAACCACTGGGTATTTCACTATGTAATCAACCACAAATTACAACCACACACCCACCAAAGAAGTGATCTTGAACCCTTCAAGAACACACACTTCCTTTGGCAAAAACACAACACAGATCAGAACACCCTCTGACTTTGTGCAACACCAATTCTTTTCAAAAATACAAATCAAAGAGAGAAAGGAATAGAATACACCTGGTACAATCACATATTGGATTGAAAGAATACAAATCAACCCTATTCCACTCTTAGAAAGAATCCAAAGCCTTAAGCAATCTCAGAAACTTGAAAATCTTTTTCAATCTTTTGGTAATCTCATATCTTTTTCTTCAAAGATGTAAACACAATATATATAGCCTAAAAAATAGTCGTTTAAGACTTTTAATCAAGGTTTAATTACCTTTTTCGTCCTTACATTTGGGGTCAATAGTCAATTTAGTATAGTGGTTTTAAAAAAAATCAATTTAGTCCCTATATTTTTTAAAATGTATTCAAATTGGTCCTTTCCGTTAAATTTCACCTGACAGCGTCAGCAGTTGCTGATGTGGCAGAGAGAGAATGCGTACGTGGTAGAAAGAGTGCTTATGTGGCAGAGAAAGTGTGTTTATGTGGAAGAGAGAGAATGTTTATGTGAAGAGAGATGTAGGATTGAGAGTTATTATTATTATTATTATTATTATTATTATTATTATTATAATTATTACTATTGTTACTATTATATATTAATATTATTGTTACCATTATTATTATTATTATTATTATTATTATTATTATAACTATTATCATAACTATTATTATTATTACTATTATTCTTCTTCTTCTTATTATTATTATTATATTTACTATTATAATATTATTAACCATAAAACAACAAAAATAATAATTATAACAATAATAATAATAAAGCAATATAAATAATAAAAATACTAACAATAATAATAATATTATAATATAATAAAAATGATGATAAAAAATTATTATTATTATAATAATTAGAAAAATATTAATAATAATAAGAAGAAGAATAAAATATTAATAATAATATAAGATTTTATTAATTAATAATAGTCATAATATATTACTAAGAAAATGTAGGAAATTATTAACAATAATACATAATACTAAGAATAATAATAATAATAATATAGAAAATATAATAATATAAAAATATTCATAAATAACAATAATAATAATAAAAATATTAATAATAAAAAAAAACAATAATAATATAAGAATAATAATAATATAATAATAAAAATAATAAAAATATTAATAAATAACTAATAATAATAATAATAACATAAACAATATTAATAATAATAAAAAATATTATTATCATTATTTATACTATTATTTTATTTTATTATTAGTAGGTTTAATTACCTTATTATTATTCTTATTTATTATATAATTTCTTCTTGATGATTATTATTCTTATAATCTATAATAATAATAATTATCTAATCCTTTAATTCTAATAATAATTATAATAATAATAAGAAACAATAATAATCCTATCAAATAATATAATATGATATTCCTAATATTAGAATATAATAATTAAAAAATTATATCTGAAAAGAATAATATAATAATATGTGAGGATTATTATTATTTAGGACCTATTTTCTTCTTTATTATTATTATACTATCATTATAGGAGGATTACCTTATTATTATATTTTTATTATTAATATTAGGATTCTTAGAGGATTATTATTACGTTCTTATTATTATTTTAATATTAATAGTATTATTATTTATTATTATATTATTATTATTATAATTGTTGTTATTATTATTAATATTATTATTACTGTTATTTTAATTATTGTTATAATTATTATTATTATTATTATTATTACTATTCTTATTCTTATTGTTATTATTATTATTAATATTATTATTATTATTATTTTGTTTTTATTTTATTATTAATATTAATATTATTATTTATTATTATTATTATTATTATTATTCTCATTATTGCTATTATTATTATTGTTATTATTATTTTGTGATGATTATTATTTTTGTTTTATTATTATATTTTTGTTATGATTAATATAATAATAATATTATTATTAAATAAAAATAATAATAATAAAAATATTAATAATAATAATAGTAGCAATAATATTAATAATAATAATAATAGTAACAATAGTAATAATAATAATAAATAATAATAATAACAATAATAATAATAACTCTCAATCCTACTTCTCTCTTCACATAAACATTCTCTCTCTGCCACATAAGCACTCTTTCTGCCATGTACGCATTCTCTCTCTGCCACATCAGCAACCACTGACACCGTCAGGTGAAATTTAACGGAAAGGACCAATTTGAATACATTTTAAAAAATATAAGGACCAAATTGATTTTTTTTAAAACCACTATACTAAATTGACTATGGATCCCAAATGTAGGGACGAAAAAGATAATTAAACCTTTAATCAAAGGTCAAAATAGTTTGAAAAGAGGAAAATTAGTTTTACCAAACTTAACAAATTCAGTTAAGGATTTTCAAAAAACAGTCGGTTGATGTTTTGAAATAACCGGTTAAAATGGTTTGACAGCAAAGGAAAAGGCAAAGCTTTCGAAAACATTTTAAAATCCACTAAGTGTCAAATAACCTGTTGTTTCGAAATTTTAACTTGTTGAAATTTCAACAGCTTTTTAAAAACTCATTTTTTCAAAAGGTTAAAGATTCAAATAACCTTGGACGAATTCTATGAGTGGATTACAAATTCAAACTACCCAAAACACACCTAGAAACCCATCATCAAAGTCTTCAAGCAATCCACATAGATTTGGAGACATCAAAGCCAATGTTCAACAAGATGGACCAATATAAATTATTGTGTGTATTTCTTCCCTCCCTAATCTCTCTACATTAAATATTATTATTGATTGTACAAACTGAAGAAGGAGAGTTTTTGTAAAGACACTAATTTGAAAATTATCATTTTATTAAATTATTACACTTGAAATTTTAACTTGCATCAGGCATGATCCATTAGACACAAGAATTACAATCTAATTATTTGCTGAAGTCAATAAGAAAATATCATAAACAAATGATTCAGTGGGGTTAACTAGTTGCGTATGATATGATGCATTAGATGAAAATGTTACAATTTGATCTTTTGATAAACTAAATCATCGTCTAAGTACAATCACTAAGAGGATATTTGTGAAAAAAATTTAAACTTTATAAAAACACAATTCAAGTCTCTCTTCTTGTGTTTTCCTTATTTGCACATAAAGGGTCATAATTTTGATTAAGTGTTTTGCCACAACTAAGTAAGAAACACGAAGAAGCTTCATTTGAAAGAAGTTGTATTATGAAAAAAAAAATAATGAAAGAAACAAATGCTTCATTTGATAAATGATACAACGCCTTAGAGTTTTACTTTGTCTACTAAGTGAAACATTCATTAAGCGATAAATGCACACAAACCTGAAGCTTATAGTGTACTTAACAAAAACATACTTTTAGCCTACTATTGTGTTGCGAAGAATGTCTTTGTCTTCAATCTACCTAGATGATTCGCACAAAGCATAGATCTACACAAAGATCTATTGGTATACGAGTTAAAGTTGTTTTTGTTTCAACAACCATCCTCGCATAAGCTAATTTCAACTCTAGCCAAATTATTTGTGTTGTATAGTCTTTACCTTTACTTCGTTTCGAGGAAAAAGCTATTTGACTTAGTGCTAATAAGTACTACTAGCTATGAGGATGTTACTTAAAGAGGAGAGTGACATTTAGTGTTGCATGGTGCGCATTTAATACACATATATGTCCATACTTGATAGACAAAGAAAATGAAGTAATCCGAGTTCAAAAGCTTTCAATGGTTAGAAAGGGATTTGTAATGACTTCTTATTCCAAGCTCTATATAAAGCTATCATTTGAAGGAAGATAAGAGACACATTCAATTATCAAGTTCTGAAATTCTTTCAAAATCCTTAAGTAACCTTAAAATCTTTATAGAAGAATACTATTGTATTCATATAGTAAACTAGAAGAGAGTGCATATTTGTATACGTCATAAGACACTATCACTCTCTAGTGAGGAAACTCTTGTAATTTTTATGTCACACTTTCATACAAACTTTTCTTTTTATCCAAGAGTGATTATTGTCCAAACAATACTCTATATTAGTCAAGAGTGGTTGCAGTCTAAACAATACTTTGTATTAGTCAATAGTGGTTGCGGTCCAACAATACTCATTAGGTTAGCTAGGAGTGACTGAGGTCCAAACAATACTATATTTTTAGCTTGAAATGGTTGTGTTCCAAACAATATTCGTGGTTTTTAGATAGGAGTGGTTGAGTGCTCAAATAATATTTAGGTTTTTAGTTATGAGTGTTGAGTTTCAAATAATACTTAGTTAGTAATTTGCAGCAGTAGTATGCAAAGTGAAACTCAATCAGTTAATTGAGAATTAGACATAGTATATACTATCATACTAACTAGTACATTCTAGACTAATTTAAAATATAAAATAATTAGTAGCTAAAATCTTGATAGCTAATGGTTAAATACCAATTTAGAAACTACTTTATAAATATTTATTAATAATTGAAACTACTTTAGATACTAATAATATTTTTAGTTTATATAATATAGTAACTTAACATTTTGGTATATAAAATTAGTTTCTATTTAATGATTTTCTTGTAGTAAAACTATTAATCATTCAATACATCTTTCAACTGTAACTGATTTTGCCTATTCTATAACTTCAGTTCACTAAGAAAAAGATGTCTAACGTTAATCAAAACTGATGCTAACAAACAAAAGTTGACGTTAATTAATCAATAACATTATATTAGCATCACATGTGTGTGCAACTTTGGAATCATTGATGCTAATTTATTAGCGTTGATTTTTGAAAATTCACTCTATATAGCGTCTAATTTGAAACCATTTTTTAAATTAAAGATGTTAATATTTTTTTTATTTTAAAATTTAAGCTAATGCTAAAGAAAATTTATTTTTAATATTAATTTAAATTGTGTTGGTTTGAATGATGCTAATTACAATAACTTTTAAAAAAATCTTGTAAAACACCTCATCTTTAAACAAAATAAAATATAAATAAACAAAAAATAGAAAAAAAGTATAGTAGATAAGTGTTGATGAAGGAGACGATATGATGGAGTAGATGAGTGTTGATGAAAGAGATGATATGGATGGAGTAGAGGAGTGTATGTGAATGAATTAATTAGGAAATATGTGTGGGTGAAGGAGATATGTGGATGAAAGAGATGAGTGCGGACAAAATAAGTGTGAGTAAATGAGATGAATATGAGGATATTTATGAGTGTGAATGAAAGATATGAGTATGAATAGAATTATATAAAAAGTGAGAGAGAAAAATTGTGAATGAAGAGATTTATCATCTTTATATTTAAGCTTTTAGATTAAAAGTAATCTACGATTTCTATTTATTGTCACAAAGACGTACACATTCATAGTGTACAAATTAATATCGGCTAAATTAATGCTAACTTACATAAATTTATATACAATAAATAAATAAAATTAGCGTTTGTTGGACCAATGTTAATCTTATTTATTTTTAATATTTATTTTAGTTAACATTGATTATATTGACACTAGTCTAACACTAAAATAAATAATTTTATTTATTAAAAAAATTTAAAGATATCTAGTCACCATAAAATTGGGTAAGGTGACTTGAGTAAGTCCAACATTAAATTAATTCCATTAACATCGATTAATAAGCTGACACTAATAAGATATTAACATAAATATTTATTTAATTAAAAAGATAAAAGTAATTTTAAAAACACTAATAATATCACAATTTAATCTAAACTAATATTTAAAAATTAATTTGATGTTTCTTGTAATAATTCAACTAATTTATTTGTTGATTAGAAGACAACATAATTTTAGAATACTTAACGCACATTTTTTATTAACAATAAAAAATGAAATAAAATAAAATATTTAAGGATACTCTAATCTATATGTAAAAAAGGTCTAATTATAATGTCCCTAATGAACATTTTATACACATACAAAACTGTTTTGCTTAAAAAAAAACACCCAAATAAATTACTCTGGCCTACTACCACTAGTCCACACTTCCCATAGTCCTATTTAATGTATCTATATAAATCAAGAAACTTCAGAAGACAAATATTACTTGAACAAAATAAAAAAACATGAGTTTTGGTTCCGTAAATTTATGTAGTGTTTTGTAATTAACAAGCTCTGAAACACAAACAATGATGAAAAGATATTAATTCTTTGCACAAATTATTTGGTTCATACTAAGTGCGATCTACTTTTCTTTGGTCACTGTGATGCCAAATTTGTCGGCGAGATTTAATTGATGTGTTTGTTTAAAGGGTTTTGTTCTTAATTATTTAGTTGGATAAGAATTAATGTCACCAAGTTTGGTCCCAATATGAAAAACCCAGACACAACTTGGGAACCAAAACAAATGGTAACGTGTGTGGTCTCTATTTCCTTCTTCTTTTCCCTAATTCCATTCTGCCTTTTCAAACTTTATGCACTTCTTTAAATGCTTTCCTATTAAAATATGTTATCTCAAATAATTTTGTAGACCCCTTAGCAAAACTCTTTACATTTCTTAAAACAAAATATATTTCAATGCTAAATTTCTTTTATTCCAAGTCCACTTCTCAATATCAGAAAGAGTTTAGCTCAAATAAGTATTCAATTTACTACTGTTTTAGACCATTATCTTATTAAATAAGGAAAATATTTTATGTAATAAGACATTATATTACGATTATTATTAAAAAATAAATAAATTTTTTAACGATTTACTAAATGTAAATATTTCTAATACAATAAATATAACCGTGCAATAACGAATAATCATAAACAGTTTAATATAATGAAATCGTATATAACTATTTAAAATAATATTAAAAAAAGTATTTTACTAAATTATACGAAATTTTAATAAAAATGATCATTTTTAGTTAAAGTATATTATATAACAAAAATATAATGGTGTGTGTGTTTTAAGTTTTATATTATTTCATAATATGATATTATTAAATGTGGTACAATAAGTAATTTAAGTATTTCTTATTGTATAATTTATGATATTGTATAATAATATAATATGATATGTATTTTCTATATTTAATATGTTATATTCTATAATAATATAAAATCGAATGTTTATAAAATAATATACTATAATTTAAAGTATAATTTTAATAACTAAGAAAATAAATATTTGATATTATATATATATATATATATATATATATATATATATATATATTTATATAATTTCTATAATGATAAACGTAGTAAAATTTTAAATTAAATTTTTATTATATTTATTTTTCTTGTTCAAAGTTTAAATGATTTCAAACTAAAGCATTAAGTTAAGTTCTTCTGTTTTTTAATTTGTTAATCTTAATTAATATTATCTAATCTTTAAAGTTTATCTCTTTCTATAGTGATTTTAACACCTATTCTTTATTAAACTTTTATATTAATAATTAACATATTATATAACGAACATATGTTATATTTATTATTTTAAATGAATTATATCTAAAAATTGAAAAACACATATAATTATTCTAAATAATAATAATAATTAAGAACAATATAATATTAGATTTTTTCAATAAACCAACTGGGTATTATTATAAAATTGTAGGATCTCAAATAGCACTACAAGAAAATCATTAAATAGAAACCAATTTTAGTGACAAAAAATAATTAGTTACTATATTGGCTAAATTAGAGACCATTTTAGAGACTAAATTTTTTTTTGATTTCTAAATTTGTTTTTATTATTGTTAAATAGTTTTTAAATTGGTATATAATTAGCTACCAAGGTTTTAACAACCAATTATTTAGATTCTAAATTTGGTAATAAAAATCTTGGTAACTAATTAGATACTGATTTAGAAACTATTTAACAATAATAGAAACTAAGTTAGAAACCAAAATTTTTTTTAGTCTCTCTAAAATGGTTTATAATATAATTTAGTTAATATAACAAATAATTATTTTTTATCTCTAAAATTAATTTCTATTTAATGATTTTCTTGTAGTATAGGTTGATATTCTAAAATATTAGCCATACTCTATATCACATGAATATCCATAAAAGAGATCCACTTTTTTTATTTTGTATATAATAAGGTTTTTGTGTACGGATTGGAATATTTTTAGTACTTTTATTTTTTTATTTTTTTATTATTGATAAAAAGAACATTCATAATAAAAGGAAGAAAGAAAAAAAAAAAAAAAAAAAGGAGGCACAAGGACTAAAGAAAATTCATGCCAAAGTGAACAACACCTACCTAGAAAACTAACAAAATCTAAATTTTAAAAAGGTTGTAACGATTCCTAAAAAATTCAACTTTATAATCTCAGATAAAAAATCAAACAAAACAAAATTTAATTTATTTGAAGCTTCAGTGTTAGCCAAAAGACCAATATACATATTTTCACAAAATATATGTGAGACAATCTAAATTCTAAAGATCAATACATATACTTTCATAAAATATGTGAAACATTCTAATTATTAGGTTTATGTCGGAAAGACCATCAATTAGGATTATGCAAGCAGAGTGTATAATTATAGTTTGTTTTTTAGAAGTTTTTTTTTTAAAAAAAAAAATTCTTAACATACTCTATGAAAAAATGCAGACAGCATAATAAAGCTGAGAATCAACCAGCAAAGTGCCTTGGCTTAAATAAACATCCTTTGCCTCTAATCATTTATATGTTGTAATTTGGAGGGGTTTGTCCCTTAAAAATATGAAGAATATTAACATTAATTTTCACAAATAAGAATAATTTATAGACTTTTTACATAATTTTTCAATTTAATTTTATTTATAAACTAATTCAGTTTATAAAAAATGTATTTCATGTTAATTTTTTTTCTTAAAAAAATATGTGAAGATCTATTATAAATTAAAAGATTATTGCTATTTAGAGTAGTTTGTATTAGTAATAAAAATTTATAAAATAATTTTAAAATTAATATTTAATATTAATTACTAAAATTTAGTTAATAATTATTTTAGATTATAAATTAATCATTAATTTAATCAAAGACTAATTTAAAATCTAGTTGGTAGAAAATTTGTTAACTAATATTATATATTAATTTAAAAATTATTAACAATATAAATTATTTTAGATATTAATAATTTTTTAATTTATAAAATAATATTTAATTTATTAATATAATGATTAATTATTATTTTATTTTTGTAAAATATTATTGTAGAGAGTGATGAAAGTTTGATTGTTTACTGTGAGAAAGAATCTTTATTGATTGCTGTAGACACTAGTAATGACGTCATGTAAAACAGAGAGAAAGAATAGCAGAAGCTAATTTTGCAAAAGGTTTTAGCCTTTAATCATATATTTGTCGTAAGAAGTTGATGTTCAGTGTAAGACAACATGCATACCCTCATATCATACTTTAATCGTAGATGTTTTTTCCCTTCTTTTGCATTGCCACACGCATTCACTTCAACAAAACACATATTTTTCATTTCTTTATGGAAAAATTCGCTAGATCTGTCTCCCTTTTTTATCCCTCATGCTACCAAAAAAAGAGACATTGTTAGATAATTCAAAATTACCATACCAGATATAAATGAATCTTATTAATTTTTTGAAATTGAGAATTTTAAACATATGTGTTTTACAAAGTTAGGATTTCGTAGTATATTTCTTCTTGTCAAAATCTTCTTCGTTCTGTCGGTTGGGCTGTCTTCTGCCTTAGTGACTACCTTCTATCTTTGAGTACAATAAAGGGGAAAGGTACCTGCAATGACACTTCAACGATCAAGTCAGTCTGAAAGTCAAGTATCAGGAGAGTAGAAAGTGAATAATTACCTTGGGTACTGTGTCTGTCTTCATATTTATATTGTCCTAGATAGACTCTGACTGTCATAGGCCTACATGTAGGTCCAGTTAGAGACTCAATTGTGCTTTAATCATGCTTTGCACTTAAGTTGACTTATTCACGTCTAATCACGTGTTTAGTTGTAACTCTTATCGACTAATCAGTTTTCCAGTAACACAATATGCCTTTAAAAAAACTATAAAGTAATTATTTAACAGAGATGCACCAACCCTTAAAATATAATACGAGAATCCTATTGATGGGGTGTTGGTGTAATTTGCTTAAAAAGAAAAACAAAATGTGCATCTCAACACAAACTCTAATTTAAACACTGCAATATATCAAGAAACTATCTTGTTATAATGGTATATTGCGCTGATTTATCAATTCTATGTTTACATGGAAATGCCACAATGATAACCAGTTATCAATGACAATGTTGGTCATCATGTGAATGATGACAGCATATATTCTTTCACATGTCCTTTATATTCTCTATATCATCAACAAGTATAATTGCCAGCATAAATAAATGCATACACCCAAATCCAAATACCCAGTTGCTTCCCAGTGATGAAAATCTTTTCAAATTTCCATATAAATTAGCACTGAATTTTTTAAAATTTATCACTTTTATTTATTTATTTTTCTGGCTAGATAAAGAAATGGAGGTTTTTGTAAGAAACTTTCTGTCAATTTTTGTTCTTTATTACTAGAATATGGTCATTTTTTTATAGATTTCGCAGTTGAAGAAATTGTGTTCTGACGATTTATGTGTAATCATTTTAATGTTAATTTACTTTAACATGATAAAGATTATACCAGCTTAAAATACAACTTTTTCACAATAAAATTTATAACTTTTTCTCACATCATAATATTTTAAAAAATCATTCCATTTCTGTAATAAGAGAAAAAAATTTGTGTAAGTTTCTTACAAAAACCAGAAATTGACATTATTTGTGCAATGATAATCCAATGCAAATGATTTTCCAATTACCATTTTTTTATTTCAAGAATCCTTTTTCCTGCTATCTTCAATTAGCTTTTCTCCTCTAATTTTCTTGTAATTAAGTCTAAAACCCTTGTCCAAATGTACAATGAGTCGTCTAACAAGAACTTGAAACTGCAATTTAAAACCAATCACATGAATGCAGAAGATACTTATTATAGTGTTCAACAAACTTACATAAATGCATAATAGATAATTAATAACAGAACTCTGGCATTTGATGCATGCATGGATAAAATTCATAATCAACAAAGTCAATGCTTACAGTGAAGCATGAGTCCTCATACGTTATACTAAATATAAAGTTAAACACGTGGCTTAGAATACCTTGTGATTTGCGAATGATTAAAACTTGCTAATTAATCCTAATTAATAACCCTTTCAGGACCTAGCTTGTTTCTCCCAAAGTTTCCTTTTTAACCTTTCTGATGTGTGCGTTCTAACAAGAATATGTCAAAGTTCATCATCATCCGTCACCTTAAGTCCCAAATACCAAGGCCTTCTTTTCCCACCATCACACTCATCCACTGTCCTTCTCAGAGAGATGCTGATCTCATCCCATATTTGCTTGCACTCACTTCCACTCCTATCAAACCCCAAACAACCCAGTTTAGCTGATATTTCATCCCAAAGGCCATTCTCCAAGTACCCATTTTCTCTGAATCGTTGCTCAAAACCAGTCCTTAGCTGTATCAAATTTGCAATCTCCATTTCTGTCCACCTACGGCTACTTCTTTGATCCACACCCTCCGAGGGAAATTCACTGCTGTCAATCTTTCCTTGGCCCTTGTTCTTTTTTGCTGCTTCTTCAACCATAGCTTCATCCAGGGGTAATGCTTCAAGTCCTATCCCAACGTGTTTCCTCACAACCTCTATCAATGCAGCATCTCTTGCTTCAACCCATGCTTTCTCTTTAGCCCAGAGTTCATGCACCTGCTGGTCAAACCACGTTGACTCTTTCCTCTTCCTTTCTTCCTCCTTAGATGCCATCTCTTGCTCTCTTTGTTCAACAACGCTCAACATTCTCTCCATCCAAGCATCTTGAGTCTCTATAATCTTCCTCATGTGGGAATCCACTATCTCCTCCACTTTGGCTCTCCAGCTTTTTCTTAACCTCCTATGATCACTGTGTCTTTGATCCAACGCTTTCTGCTTCTCCCGAGGCTGCCTCATCATGAATGCAATGGCTGAAAGATCCTCCTCGTTGTTTTCAGATGAGGATGTCTCGAATTCAGATGAGTTTGTGATGCTGAGGCTCTCTGAGCACTTGGGGTTATTATTAGAATCGACATTGTGGTCTTGGTTAACTGTGAAGGTAGGTGTTTGAATATTAGCATTGTTTCCACCAGCACGTTGGGCTTTCTCTGAAGTTGAGGCATGATTTGTGTTTGCTTGGTCTCCACATATTGCTTCAAGCTGCCTGAAGAACCTGTAGTGCTTCCCATCTTGTCTACTGGCTTTACCTTCCTTCGTCTTCTTGTAATATTTGTACAAATTCTCAAACTTCTCTTTGCATTTCTTTCCACTTCTTTGGTACCCAAATTCCTCAGCCATTATCCTAGACACGTGGATCATACAGCACAGCTATTAATTATCATGCACATTAAAAATGTAAGTGGAGATTAGTTAGCACAATAATAACACATATCACGTTCCCTCTTATTTTTCCCATCCTTTTCTAACTTGGATAAAATCTGGGTGAGAGAAATAAGACAATCTTGTCTGGTTGAAAAACCGTACTAATTACAAACCGTAACAGCATAAAAGTGTTTTCTTTTTCAGACATGCATGCATGGAATTACCATTCTTATAATTATAAATCCATTTAAAATTTCTCCATTAAGCGTTCTTATGTTTCTCATTTCTATCTTCTTTATGTTGGTATATCAACCAGGTGTGAAGGATTAAAATAATAGAAACATTCTCTCTTCATTAAAGATGTCAGAAACATCAATACAATTATCCGAGTTCAATCAACAAAATAAACTCCAATATATAGCCCTAACTAGCTGAGCAAGTTGCTGGCTAGGTCTAATAGTACTAAAAACAAAGACAGGCTTTCAGGGGGCTGAAAATCTTTGCACCCATAATTATTTACTCACAGAAAAACCAGTGCAAGTATACACATTGAGTCAGTGGATTTCTTGGACAAAACTAGAAATAGATAAGCCACATGAATCTCTCAGTTATCTCTAAGTAATGGCCTGTCATTTTCAAATGCAAAGAGGAAATTAGCCTCCCACCCCCTAAAAATTGTAAACCACCAAGAAAAAAACATAAGACAGAAAGAACAACTATATTTTTCTTCACTCCTCACTCCTAAACATTACTATACATTTTCCCAACTCGTTCAGAGTCTGAAAACAAAACAGAAAGCAAAAACAGTGGTTTTCTTCCTTTTTTCAGAAGTTTAGTATATACATATACCTAGAAATCTCATTCCACAAGGGTGCTTTCTGATTATTCTCTCTGAACTTGCAATCAAGACGAGATCTGATCTCTAGAAGCGAAAGGGTCTCCTGTCTAGGCCACCTGTTGTTCCCGGAATCAAACCCAAACCACCCTTTCTCTGAACTCTCCATGTTGCAGAATGCATGATCCGAGACAGCCGCAGTGGCAGTATTAGTAGGGTGGACACCAGAAGAAGAGGAATAGTCATGATGATGAGCAAAGTGAGTGAAGGCACGAGGGAAGAAAACGTCCCCAACCATGTTGGGGTCATAGGTGTTGGGTGGAGTTGTGGTAGCAGCAGCAACAGCACTGAGACCATGGTGAAGACACAGTGGCTCAAGTAGATGCGTGTTTGAAGGGTTCAAATGGGTTCTGGGTGGTATAAAACGCCGGAGATCCTCCGGCAACCCATATGGGTCACCCATGTTCAGTGAAGACAGTGAGAGAGAAAAGGAAAAGGAAAACAAAGTGTACAGAAGCCACAGGAGGATGAGAGACGGGTCTCACTTGGTTCTATCATAAGGAAGTATCACTTTTTATTTATTTTTTATTTACCTTTTCACCCTCTATTTCATCTTTCACAAATTTGACGGCAGACACGTTACTCCCTTACTACCACCTAATACAAAAACAATAAATACACCTTCAGAAAAAGAGGAAATTATGTAACAGAAAAAAAAAATATATTAAGCGTGAATTTTACATGGTTAAGAAGTTTTGAGAGGTATGGTAAATTTAGATTGAAGGAGAAGGGAAATGAGATAAAAATAAAGCAAGTAATGTGACGTGAAAAAGAATGAGAAGAGAAAAGATGAAAAAGAGAGTGTACAGTAATAACATGAGTATTAATTGTGAAGGACGAAATGGACGTTGATTGTTTTAGTAACTTATTATTATTATTTGAGAAGAGGGGACAGGATCCGAGTCTACCGCAACTCTTAAAAGTTAGACTCACTCTGACTCAGACCATGAGAGAAAGAGAAAGAGAAAGAGAGAAAGAGAGAAGGTAATTAAAAGAAGGTGATTTAAATAGTAAGGATTGAAGTACTTGGAATGGAAAGTGTAAAATATAGGTACCTCTTAGAGCCATCCCTTCTTCTTCCATACCTAGGAGATATAAAAGTACCATCATCAAATGGTTTTCCTTATTCATCATGTTGTAGAGAGACAAACAATTGCTGTTAAATTCTCTTCTCTTACTGTTAACCAAAAATATTATTTGTATGTATATTGAGGCACTGAGAGAGAGACAAATGGCAGAGGATGAGACCATGAATGGTGACGCATGCACAGTACTTCAGCCTTAACCTTTTCATTACTTTTACTTGCTTTTTAGCAGCACCAGCATCTTTCTGGAGGCTGCCATAACTTAGCTTAAAGCCAACACACCTTTCTTCCTCCTTCCACTTTGCTCAACGTGATCAACCTCCTCCCATTTCTTTTCTATCTCATCTTCATTTCTTTAAACTAAACTATCAAAATATTTACCAGGGACTTCACCTCATGCTGTGTAACTCAGAACCAATCTTATTGGTAAAGACTTTCAATAATTAATACCTAACATGTGTGTCTGTTTGTTAGATTCTCTTAACTTATTCTTCTGCTATAAAATGAGTTTATATAATATTGTAGCAGTTTGAGTGACATCTACTGAGAATATCTTGGATATTTGCTTAAAAAATAGGTCTATGATTGTATAAATATAATATAAATACTTAAAAGCTAGTGCTTATAGAGTTCACTTCATTTTTATTTTTTTTTTGAATTATGCACTTAAAGATAATATCTGTCTAAATTATATATTTATAAATAAGCAGTGTGCTAATCAACTTTAGTTATTATCATCAATAAAGATGTTTCTGAGAAGTCAACTTATAATTGAGCTAAAGACTCAATTGCTGGAGAACTTCCAATATACACTGCACTTAGATGGCACTCCTTTTACTTTTAGGGAACAGAAAGGAATGGCAAAAAAAATTATTCTCCCAAATGTATGCAACTTTGTAATCATCATCAAATAAATACTTTTAATGAATATGCATGGATAATAATTATGGATTAAATATGTTAATAATAATATATGATTCAAATTATTTATATTCTAATTATATATAAAATAATAATAATAATAATAATCATACTTGATGCATAATCTAAAATAATAATTTTAGAATAGTTAAATCCTGTGACATTTTCATTCAAATTGAAACTACTGTATATAAATAAAGATGTCACCATTTCCACTATTTTCGTGCTCCCTTCCTTAACCAGGTATAAAACGACATAGGTAGATTTTATCCTGGGGAAAGGAAGAGAGAAAAAACTAAAAAAGAAGTAATATACAAATATGAAACTCACTAAACTATTTACCCTTTTACTTGTAATTTTTAATGTAAATGAAATAAAAAATGTGCATACATTTATTAATATGGCCTAATTAACTTTCAAGTTATTTATAAGTTTAGATTGAATCCTGTTAATTTTTTTTTTTGGTTTAATGAGTATTTAAAAATTTTATATTATTTAATTAAGTTTTTTTCATCTAATTTTTTAGTTAGATAATTGTTGATATTTCTTGATCGTAGAAATTTCTAAATTATTAGAAAGTAAGACAATCTCGTTATTTAACACATTTCAATAAAAATAATAAAAATCATTTATTATTTCATATTAATAATAATGTTATTTTATATGAACTATGAAACATCATATCTAGAAATAAATAAGATTAAGAAGGTAAGATAACAAGTATTAACAGAAAAAATAAATGATAAAGACTTAAAATATAAAAATTTGAATAATAGACAGTTGAAATTACTAAATTTATGATTAAACCTATTAATAATCCATGATATCATATTATAAAATTAAGAAAGAATAAATTTATATTTTCGTACTCTATAACTGAATCAGATTCTTTTACAGGTAACATTTCAACGAAATATAAATATACTAAAACATGAGTGTGAGAATATAAAAGAATGTGTATTACAAAATTGAGTCTCGAAGCACATGTTAATGAGAATATATTAGAAATTTAAAATAGACGTATATTCATATTGGAAATGATATAATAGTAAAATTAAAAAAAGTTCATACGACAACAATAATATCTTGTTTGGTGGAATTGAAAATCAAGAAAATAAATCACACAATTTTTAAAGGATAAAAGTGAAATTAAACGTAAAAAGAAGGGAAAAATATATTTTTCATGTATTGATATTTTTTTGTTTAGTATAATAGAAAAAAAAAACACAACGATTTTGTTTCTATTTGGGATTTTAAGCAGTTCTGGTAGTGACGTTGTTTATGCTTTTCAAACAAAAGATTTCAGAAATTCTTAGTACACAAACTTTTTATCATTTTTTAATATATTAACTAAAATTTAACTGGTCTTGGTACTTCACAATTCATTTTTTTATCATCAGTAAATGATGATATAGCATTAATTCTAAAAGGCTTGTAGAAATTATTTAATAAAAGTCTTCATTAAAATTAAAAATTATAAAAACTAAAAAGCACCAAAAATACAAAAGATAAAATATTAAACTATTTAATGAAAATATTTTTTTAGTCTTTTTTATATTGTAAAGTCGTTTTCACGCGTCTAGGTGAGAATCTTCTTTTTCTGATTCCCTTATATCTTCAATTCATTTTACTTTGCTGCATCATGCAATCATGAGAAAATACAATGCTTTTATATATATATATATATATATATATATATATATATATATATATATATATATATATATATATATATATATATATATATATATATTCCAAAATTTATGTTTTTTGTTTTTTAATTTGACCTAACTTTTTAATCCTCTCTCCACCAGAAATAGCATAACAATCTCTATCCATTTTCAGGATTTTATATTCATTATTAGTCTTATTTATATATGAATTCAGCATAATTTAATTATGTAAGCATATTTTAGTTAATAATGCTAATCTTCAAAAATATGATTTTTTATTTATTTATTTTGATTATCTTGGTAGACTTTTTCACTGTTTATATATATTTTGCTAAGAAATATATAAAGATACAAAAGGTTTTATAATTAATCCAAATAATATTCTTTTTTATTTGCGTACAATATAAGAACATGTGATACATCTACAAATATTTTAGAATCCTGAAATAAAGTTTATTTTTACACCTTTAAATGTTAGTATGAGGAAATTATTAAATAAAAAATCATTTTAAAAATAAAAAAAATTAATTATTATATTAACTAAATTACATAGAGAAAAAAATATTAATATTTAAATTACTTTTCATTATTAATAAATAGTTTTTAAATTAGTATTTAATTAATTTAGCTATCAATTTTATAATTTAAAAAATCTTATTAGTTAATTATATATTCATTTAGAAATTAGATTATAAATTTTATTAATAATAAAAATTATTTTAGATATCAATAATTTTTTTAGTTTATAAGATATTATCTAATTTAGTCAATATAACAATTAACTGTTTTTTATTTTTATGATTAATTTTTATTTAATAAATTTTTTTTTAGAAAAAAAAATAGTTATAGGTGTTTTAGAGAAATAAAAGTTAAAAAAAATATTTTGAGAGACCAAAATTAAAATTTACAGACCTCACAACGACAAAAACAGTCATAATAAATTTTAGAGGAATAAAAAATGAAGATTTTTTTTTTAAGATTAAAAATATAAGTGAAATTAAATCTATCAATTACAATTTGTAAACATAGAAATAATTATACATGTGAGATTATTATAATTTAAGTCAAATTACTTGTAGATTTTGAACTAGCTGGAAACATAGGTCTCTCACTATTTTTTTCATATAATTCGATCACCCTTAGGTCTTTGGATTACTTTTAAAAACCACGATACTCAATTAAAAATAGCGATAAATGATTTAATTAAAGAAAGTCTAAAGACCTATTTGAAAATTTACAAATAATTAAAAGATTATTTAATAATTTAACCTATAATTTAATAAATGATATTTGAAATAAATCTACCAAAAATTATTATTGAATTGAAAATTAGCAAAAGTGTATCATTCCCATATATACATTACAAGAAAATATGAAATTAGTTTGCCAAAACTCGACACAAATAGCAAACAACTGAAGCCTCGTTATTAGCATTCGTTTTGCATCGATTAAAAGAATAGATGAATGGATGTTTTGATTTTTGTGTCGGTTCTTGATAAAAGACACTAGTAGCATTAGCTAAATCCACATTAAGATAAACGTTATATATTAAATTTTATTATGAGAACATAGTATAGTGTCGATTTGATTTACTTAAAAGTTATAAAATTTAACTATTTATTAATAAATAGTATCGATTTAGTCAATGCTAAATAGTATATTTTTAAAATTAATTTAACTAGTGTTGGTTTGGTTTACACTAATGATAATAATTTCAAAAAAAAATCTTGTACATTACCTCCATTTTCAATAAAATAAAATAGAAAAAAAAATGTAAAGGAAGGATATGGGTGTGGACAAAAGAAATGAGTGTGAACGAAGAAGATAGGGAGAATAATATGGATGAAGTATATGAGTGTGGATGAAAGAGATGATAGTGAGTGAAGAAGATGAATGTAGATGAAAGATATGAGTGTGGATGAAGGAGATGAATGTGAATGAAAGAAATGCGCTGGATGAAGGAGATTTATATAGGAAGTGAGAGAGAAAAGTTGTAAATGAGGAGATTTGTCATCTTTAAATCTGGACTTTTGGAAATCTATGTTTCCTATTCATTATCACGACGATACACATATTCATAACATATAAATTAACATCGATAAATATTTTCATTATTTTTTTCAAAATGCACTAGTGTCAGCTTAACCAATGTCAATACACATTTTTTTTTACAAAAATTAAGAATAATAATATAGTATTGTAGCATATAGAGATGTTGAAAAACATTTATAGATAAAATTAAATAATATAACAATACCACAACACCTACTAAATCGATGTTAACTCAATGAATAAAACATATTTAATGTTATTAGAGTCAATTATATATTTTTTTAAAAATATTTTTTATATCTTAGAATCCGCTTAACCAATATATAAATCTTTCATAACATAACATTAAAATTTAGAGTTAAATATGTTTTTACTCCTTGTACTATAACACGAAAAAAAATTTCGTTCCCAATCAAAACTTTAGACCATCCAAGTACTTGTAGTATGGAAAATTCACCTTTAACCTCAAAACTATCTCAAAGCATTTAAGAATAGATTTGATAGTAAAGATACTATTATAGCTAGCTATCCTCACAAACAAAGAGACTCTCATACGCAAACTGTAGAATATTTACCTCAACCTCATGTTTTCCTACCTTCACTCCATGCAACATATTTTTGCTTAACGCTTGACTTAGTAGTCATGTCAACCCCTTCATATTTATGAGGAAAAGGAATGGGGCCATGTGATCCCTTTGTCTTAGCCTCCTTTGTGTCTGAATTCAATAGTTGGACTCACATTTACTAAAATAGACATTAAGGACGATTTCAGACATCCCTTTACCCACCCAAACCATTTTTCTTTAAATCCTAATGTGTTTATCATATAATACAAAAATTCCTACCTTACTGTGTCATACGTTTTCTCATAGTCTACCTTAATTACCCCACTTCTCTTTTTTTTCCTAATGTCCTCCACAACTTCATTGGCCACTAGAATACTATCAAGAAGGCCTCTTTCCTGGATAAACACAGATTGAGATTCATCAATGATGGTTGGTAGTACTTTTTTAAGCCTATTAGATAACACCTTAAAGATAATTTTGTATAATATCCCTACTAGAAAGATCGACCTATATTGTTCTAGTTTAGTTGGGTCACTCAATTTAGGTACTAAAGCAATGAACAAAGCATTGTAGCCCCTAGGTAATGTCCGAAAAGTCTCAAAATACTCAACTGTCTGTACAATATCTGGCTTTAAACCCCAGGTATTCTTGATAAAACTAAAATTAAATTCATCAGGCCTCGAGATCTTCATTCCTTCGTATTGCCATGCAACATTCCTAATTTCCTCCTTTGTGATATTGGCAATAAGCATTCTATTATCTTCCGATGATATATTCTTAAAATCTACATTTCCAAGCTTGACCCCAAAATTTCTTAACTTCACTCTAAACCATTTGTGGTTCCTCAACCCCAACCCCATCAATTATGGCTGCTTTAAGTTCATTCCTACATCTCCTCCATCTAATTATGGAGTGATAAAATCTAGAATTTGTGTCCCTTAGTTTTAACCAGCTAGCTCTGACCTTTTGCCTCAACATAAAATCTATCCTGCAGTTAATCTCAACCTACTAATTAGCTTCATTCTTTCCAGTCTCAAATTCTCTTGTCACTATCCTCATCCTTCTTATCTAATTCTTCAATGTCACTAATTATTTGTTGTTGTGTTGTGTTTGTGCATTCAAAGAGAATGAAATAAAATAGTTTATAGGTAATTTGATAAATATTATGTGAAAAATAAATGAAAAAATATTTTATTTTTTGTGTTTTTATAATAAATTTGAATTGTGGAGAATAAATTTTAATAAATATGTAAATATATTTTTGTAATAAAATTCAAATTGGTTGAAAAATTATCATAAATTATAATATTGGTACCGGAATTAAATATTGACATTTTTTTGTTTGTTAAAAGATATCAAAATAAATAATAAAAAATTAAATAAAATTGTTAGAGTTTTTTAATAAAACATATTAATTAAATGGTTTAAAAGGTTATAAATAGAAGCTAAGTTATTCAGATATGTAGGTCATGATAACAAAAAATAAGTGAATAAGGGTATCAGTGGGTTTAAAAAAAATTAGTGTATAAATTATAATTTTAAAATTTAAAATAAAAATAAATTGTAATTAAAATGAAAGATGATGTAAATAAAGAATGAGTTATATATAAATATATAATATACAAATTTTAATTTATTCATTTGTATTCATTTTATTTTTTATTACATTTTTAATAGAATTTCTGCCACCAAATTACACTATCTATATATATTTAACACTGCATTTTTTTCTGCTCCTGTTTATTATCGAAAAAAAAAAATATCCTTAGAATTCAGCTTCCCAAAATTCAAATTCTAAATTTTTGTTTTCTGCGAATGAAAAACAAATGTAAGAATTTGATTTCATTATGACCCAATTTCAGTACTACTTAGAGAATTATAGGAGAAAGGTGCTATTCAGGAAAATATTTCTCATTACCGTACCACTTGTGGAAAAATCTCGAACAAGACAATTTTAAAAGTCAAAGATTGAGAATAAATAAATAATGTAACTTATCACCTCTACTTCTTTGCTCCTAAAAAAAATCCAAAAGTTTAATAAGATTAAAAAAAGTTCTAACTTACTTTTAAAAAGCCTAATTTAAAAATGAAACAGATGGCTAAATACTTAGACTAAGAGATATGAGTCTATTCACTTGAGATCTCACATGTAAATACAAAACTTATGTGCATATGAAAAGGAGGCCTCTCGATTTACATAACAACACATAAAGTTGCTTTATAGAAGTTGTGCAAACAAGGTTTTGGAGGTTAGTTGCTGGGTTTAAAGGTATGTACTGTTAAGTCTAACTCAACCTTATAAAATCGACTTATGAGATGAGGTTATTTATATATTATGAAATGACTCTAATCTCTAGTAAAGATGGGATCTCTAACACACTCCTCTCACATCAAGAGTGACAGCACATGAAACAATATATTATGGGTGATCCGATAACGGTCCGATAGTGAGTGACCTGATAAACTCAACAAACAATCACTAAAATAAGTTTGAAATGACTATAATACCATATTAAGAAATGAACTTTAAGTCTAACTTAACCTCATAAAACCAGTTTATAATGTGAGGTTTACACTCATACTATGAAATGTTCTAATCTCTAATTGATGTGGAATATCCATCATGTATTCTAGTTCTTTTGTTTTGATTTTAACTTTTAGGAGGGAGGTCAAGTTTGTGGTTTTGGTGGGTTATGAAATGGATGTATATGGGTTACAATACTCTGAAAATTTTATTATTTATATATTTTTTGTGCAGGGAAAAAAGTACAAAATTTTATGTATGCAAACTTTGCTGAAAAAGAACACCTTAAAATTTAAGAGAAAAAACTTAAATTACAAATTTGACCAAATCACATTCTCCTCAACTGTATCACCTTCTAAAGTGTGTTTTGTAATCATAAAAAATATAATAAGAGATCTCAAAATAAAAAAAAATAAAAAAAATAAAAAAATAGTGAGATTTATAAAATATATTACTAAATAGTTAAAAAATTTAATTTATAGATTAAATATAAATTTTTTATTTTTAAAGCCATTCTAAGGAAACATAAAATGAAGTTGGTCTTACAAATAGAAAATTTCAAATTATTCAAAAAAAAAATCCAATTACACTCATGATTCGGTATATCATTCTTTTCTGTGTCTAAAATGTACATGAACTGTTTGGGGAAGAAAAAAGAGAGGAGAGATTTTGTCTAGCTAAATATAATGAACTTTACCATATTTACCACTTAAAATGTGGAATTCACTAATGCTGATCTGACATTAATGGAACAATCGAATTCATCTTAAGTGGTTACAGTATAATGTTTTGAAGATACAAGATTAAAAGAGTATTTTTACCTGTGCACAAGTGTTTTGTGTTCATTCAATCTGGTTATATGTGGTTGGTGTGTGCCCATTTTAAGGTGGGAGACAGTCAAAAGCCTTAACTCTAGCAATTTTTTTGTCTTCACCTTACACAAAATCAAAATGAAACTTGGTAATCAAATACAATCAAAATGACTCTCAATATAAATTAAAAATCTATAAAATATATATCAAAATACATATGCATTAATAAACTATTAAAAATAGATTAATTTTCTTAGACTATCCAATCACACAATTCAAAATTAAATACATTCATTATTAGTATTTCCTCTTATTTTTATTTGAAAAAAAATCATATAATTTTTTAATCGATGGTAGTATATAGTTTTTTATTAAATCTCAAATGAAAAGTTAAGGTTCACTCCATACAATACTAATTTAAATATCAAAGTAAAACTAAATTTACTCATTTAGTAAACTAATTCAAAATAAATTATATTAAAAAATTTTATTTTAATAAAAATTAACTAACTAAGCACTTATTCAATATTTTTTCATTACATAAGCACTTATGTTCTAAACTTTGTTATTTAAAAATGATTAAAAATTTTGGTTGTGTGATTTGTCTTATGTGTTGGAAGGGGTGAAGAGAAATGGTAGAGAGTTGGGGTTGGGGGGCCAGAATCGGGAATCGTGGCTGCTGAAGGCATTTACATGGAATAGACCACGTACCTAATATTTGACTTCTCTCTTCACCACTCTTCCATCATCGCATGGCTCAAACTTCGAAGCATTTCTAATCTTCTTCACTTATTGCTGTCAGTCACTTTTCTATTCATCACCATCATAGGAGACCCTCTTTGCCAATAATAATCATGCACTTTTCAACCTTTTTTCTTCTTACAAAAAACTAATAATATAATTCTTTTTATTACCAAAACAATCAAACTAAAATTAGACCTTTAGGAATCTCCTTAACAATACTTATCAAACTTCTAACTTCTCCCAATTTAAGGTTGTGCTTGGAATGTATAAGAATTTGAGGAAGTAAAATTGTGAGAATTTGAGCGAGGACAAAAAAGAAAAATAAAGGTGACTTTTCTCTTAAATCTCAACCACGAGCATATATGTAAGGAATAGTTTTGAACTCTTCCACTCCTATTACATTTTCAAATCTTCTGATACAAACACAATTCCTCCTTCAAATCAATATTTTTCTATCCATTTGAATATTCACTTAGATCCAAATTTAGCATTAGAGTTCAGGGCTTATCACTAAAAAAATCATTAAATAAAAATTAAATTTAAGAATAAAAAAATAATTAGTTGTTATATTAATTAAATTAAATATTATTTTGAAGACTAAAAAAATTATTGATATCTAAATTAATTTTTATTATTGATAAATAGTTTCTAAATTTATATCTAATTAGTTACCAATGTTTTAACTATCAACTTTTAAATCTAAATAATTGGTAGCCAAAACCTTGATAGTTAATTATATACCAATTTATAAATTATTTATCAATAATAGATACTAATTTGGATATCAATAATTTTTTTAATCTCTAAAATAATATCTATTTAATCAATATAACAACTAATTATTTAATATTAGAGTAAAAAATAAAACTCATTAAAATTAAAATTTTGATAAAATAGGATTAACCTAATTCTTATATTTTTCTAGTTTAATCTAAAATTTATCGTCGTAGAAAAATATACATAATCATGTCAAGAAAAAAAAGAGTTAAAAATAATACAATTTTAGAAAGAGAATGATTTATAATAAATAAATAAAAATTTATTTATTTATAAAACCCTTAACTTAAAATAACAATGCATTCATTCTTCACCTGTATACAAATATATTCTTTTATATTCATAAAAACTCATGTACTTACATTTTTCAATTTTTAGTTTAAAAAACATATTGAATTATTATCACATTTGTAACAATGAGGAAGTTTATGCATCAACTACCCAATTTAATTATGTATAGAAATGTTTTTTCATCGATCTTAATTTATCACTACAATAAAATCTTGAAAGCTAATTAGATACCAATTTAGAAACTATTTATCAATAATAGAAACTAATTTAGAGATCAATAATTTTTTTAGTCTCTAAAATAGCTTCTAATTTAGTCAATATAGCAATTAATTATTTTTAGTCTCTAAAATTTATTTTCTTGTAGTGTAGTGCATCATTGTCAAAGTAACAAAAAAAATCAGGATAATTTAACTGGAAATTGAATAAAGTTACAAATATAATTAAAAATTGACAAATCAAAATTTTGCTAAAAATATTTGGAAACCAAAATTATAAATAACTAGAAATTAAGAGACTAAAGTTTTATAAAAAAAAAGGTTTTATAAATTTCAAGAAACAAATTTTAATTTTAATTTAATATTATATTTAGTCTTTATTATAATACACATATTAGTATAATGTTTTCGTCACATTTTTATATTTGTTTTCCTTATTTAACCTAATAAATATTATGAGTATTGTGTTTTATTTTAATGAAAGAATGTAATTTAAAAATTGTTAATAATGAAAATTCATTTAGTACATTAGTAATATTTTAAATAATCAACCAAAAGTAATTATTTTTTCTATATGTTTTATTATATTATAAATATAGTATATTAAAGAGGTTTTTGGTGATATTCAAAAAGAAAAGTAGAGGTTGGTGGACAAAAATTAGTGAACTAGATATAAAGGTTGATGAAAGATATTTAGAGGAAGACCAAAAACAATAAAGGTTAATTCTTTTATCAAAATTGGAAAAGGCTAACTGCAACCATGGAAATCTGTTCATACAAAATCTAGGATTAAGTGGCTTGTTGAAAGGAACCTAAATACTAGATTTTATCACCTTTCTCCTGAATGAGCAAAGTTTAGGAATTTTATTAAAGGGATCAAGGTACAACACTACAAGAAAAATTGAAATTACATACGGATTTTTTTCCGTATGTAAAATGATCATTACATACGGATTATATCCGTATGTAATTTTGGCAGAGTTATTACATACGGATTTTTTCGTATGTAAATAATAGACAAAACAAAATCTGCAGCAGGTGGGAATCGAAGCCAGGTTTCTTCAGTAACAAAAGAAACCTTAACCACTACACAAAAAAATTTTTTTACAATATTATGATTTTTATTATAATTATTATTATTTTTAAGATTCTTATTAATATTATTATTGTTAATAATATTAATAATATTATGAATATTAATAATATTATGAATATTAATAATATTATGAATATTAATAATATTATGAATATTAATAATATTATGAATATTATTAATGTTATGAATATTTTTAATATTTTTAATATTATTAATATTTAATATTATTTAATATTAATATTATTAATATTTAATATTAATAATAATATAATATTAATAACATTATTAATAATATAATATTAATAATATAAATATTATATTAATATAATATTAATATAATGTTAATAATAGTAATATAGTGTTAATAATATAAATAGTAATATTAATATTATATTAATAATAATATTAATAATATAATATTAATATTAATTATATTAATAATTAATATAATTAATATTAATAATATAATTTGTATTATGAATATTAATATTAATATAATTTATATTATTAACATTAATATAACTATTATAACTAATAATAAGTATAATAAAAATCGTAATATGACAGAAGAACTTGTCTGTCTGGTTTAGTGGTTAAAGCTTCTCTGGTGACTGGAAGGACTTGTGTTCAAGTCCTGCCTGTTGCAGTTTGCTTCCAATATTAATTGGGGACTTGGGTTCGAGTCCTAGTGAGGTAAAAAATAATGCATGCAAATGACCAAATGGATGCAATTCCTCATTTATAATTCTAAGTGTGAAAACCATTAAGGTTAGAGGACTATAGGTTTATCTCTCTAGTGGGTTTCATGTATAAAATTATTGCAAAAATTATCCTTAAGGTTGAAAATATTTTGCATAAAGTTATATATCACTCATAGACTACATTTCTGAAGGGGAGAGAGTTGTTAGATAGTGTAATAATAGCCAATGAGACTATTGATGAAGGTAGGAGAAATAAGAGAAAGTTTGTAATCCTTAAGGTGAACTTTAAGAAGGCATAGGACTTAGTTAAGTGTGATTTGCTATTATATATGATGAAAATGTTAGATTTTTGTGAAAAAAATTGATTAAGTGAGTAAAGGGGAGTTTAGAGTCTTCCTCTAACTCAATGTTGGTAAATAGAATTCCAACTATGGAATTCACTCCTTCTAAGGGCCTTAGACAAGGAGACCCTTCAAACCCTTTTCTATACCTTATCGTGACATAAAGTCTAATTGGTTTGGTTAGGCAGGTTTTAAAGAAGAATAAGAGTGGGGAGGAAATGGATAAATATGTGCATGCTAAAGTACTCCAATGATGCATTATTTTTTATAGAGTCAAACACACAAATCTTATTGGTCTTAAAAAGTATTCTAAGATGCTTTGAATTGGCATTCGAATTTAAAAGTTAATTTTCTACAAAGAAAAATGGGAGGGGTGGGAGTGGAACATGACGACATTCTGAGGCATGCAAAGATGTTGAATTGTATTATAATGAGAATTCCTTTTACTTATTTGGGCATGCCAATTGGTGCAAATCCTAGAAAAATCCACACTTAGTTTCCTGTTGTAGAAAAGGTAAGTAAAATTAACTAGTTGGAAAGGCAAATATCTCTCCTTTAGAAGGAGAGTATGCTTACTCAAATCTGCCTTCATTGCCCTTTCCTCTTTTTTCTAACTTTTTTTAAGATGTCTATAAGGGTTGAGAGAGAGTTGAAGAAAATGCAAAGAAATTTTTATGGGGTTGGTGACATGAAGGGAGAAAGATTTCATGGGTTAAATGGGAAACAATGTGTAAACCTAAAGAATTGGGAGGCCTAGGGGTAAGAGATATTAAAATTTGTAATATAGAATTATTAGAAAAATGAAGATGGAGGCTTGGAACGGAGAGGGAGGGGTTCTGGAAGGAGATAGTTAAGTCCAAGTATGGTTCTTGGAGAGAAATCGATGTTAGGAACAACCCTACTAAGGAATCATGGTGGTGGAGAGACATTAGAAAGACTATAAATGAAGGGATGGTGGATAACTGGTTTGAGCAAAATGTAGTATGGAGAGTAGGAAACACTACTAGAAAATGATTAAATAGAAACCAATTTTAGAGACAAAAAATAATTAGTTGTTATATTGATTAAATTATATACTATTTTAGAAATTAAAAAATTTATTGGTTTCTAAATTAGTTTCTATTATGTATAAATAATTTTTAAATTGATATTTAATTAACTACCAAACCTTGGTATCTAATTGAGTTGGAGTTTGAGTTTAGGATTTCTCCAATAAATAATTGAGTTTGGGATTAGGGATGGGTGGTGCAATCCCACCTTCTCTCTCTTAACACCTTTTATTTTTTATTTCTTTAAGATGATTCACTTAATTAATAAAGATGTTGATTCAGTGTTTAATCACCTGAGAGGATTATTTTCAATTTTTCAAATTTGAAAGAATTGTAAAACAAGAATGTCTACAAACACAATCAAATTTGCATAATGTTTACATCCAGTTAATATAGACAACTTGAGTTGTATTTTTCACTAAAATCTTGAAATATCTAATTACAAGAAACACTTGTGTAACTAAACCAAGAGAAAACAACCTTCTTGAAACATCCTTCATGAAGATTTTTAAAGGCAATGAAGAACACTCAATTACCTACTATACACACCAAACATTGGTGCATGAATTCACATATTCAAATTATAAGAGACAAAAAAACAAAGAAATGTATTATCTAATATGTGACATATTATAAAAAAACAAATATTCTTTCTCACAACCATACTCTCTAAATTCGAAGTGAATAAAAATTGTGAATAAAAAAAGAAAGAACTTTTTTTTTAAAGAAATTTAAAAAAAAAACAAAATAATCTATTATCATTTAAAGATAATCAATTAATTTGTTAGCTTATCATTCTAGAAAACAATTCAAGACAACTTTAATTATTATAACTTGACTTAATAACTATTTATGAAAGATTGTATTTTTGAAAAAATATGAGATAGTCGATTATATTTTAATTTATTGTTTTATTTTTAAAATAAATGAAAATTAATATATTATTATAAAACATAAACGATTATATTTTTTTTTAAAGAAAACTGTTTCTGAATTGATATTATCGATTATTTTCTATAATAATCGATTATTTTATGAACCTCTTTAATTTTAAACTTCATACTATCAAATATATACTAAAATTAATCAATTAAATTGTTTATAAAACAACTTTTCTGCTCAAAGATCATTATGGGAGTCAATTTAACCTTTACAATTTTACAATATTGTGATAATCCTTGGAGAGAGGAAACTTGAACATATGTAGTGAGAACATTACCTAAAACTGCATATATATTTTTCCTTTTAACTCTGTGTTTAGCCAACAACAATAAATAAATGAAATTCTTACTGGTAAACATTTCATAAAAGAATAATTATTAACATTAGCTCCACGAAAATTTATCTGTCATGGTCATAGTTGCATCATGCTCGTAAAGTTTGATGTTTTTAATTAAATTCCTTCTAAAAATATATTTTATGAAATGTTTAAAAATTTACATTTTTTAATTCACTCTCTTCTATTTAATTTTGTTGTCAACTTTTCGCTATTGTTGTGTTTCCATATGAAAAATTAAAAAAAAACAGGTTAATTAAATTTTAAATTTTACATGAATTTAAGTGTTTTTAATTGAATTCTTACTAAAAGAGTTTGTTCTATTGAGTGCATAAATTCGTTATATTTTTAATTAAGTTATTATTTTGATTATATTATCATTTAGGGCAACATAATCGGTTGATTTTGCAATCTAACTTGGACAACAATAAGAATGGAACTTTAGAATCATAATTATTTTTACCAAAAACGAAATTGTTTCATTTTTAAAATTAAATACAAAAAAATAAATAAAAATCAACCATATGATAATAAATAGTATCGTTTATTATAAAGATAATTAGAGTAAAAAATCTTCATTTTTAAAAATCGCAGGATTGTTCTTGAAATTACTAAATTAAACCGATAGTATAAAAAAAAAGACTCAATTAAAAATTATGAAAACTTTGACACTCAATAAACTAAATCTTTTTTAATGAAGATTTAGTTAAAATAAATAAATTTATGAAAAAATTAAAATTTAATTAAATTATTTTTTATTTTTTATGTTAAAATAATTAAGTAATAATGATACAAAAATAATAGACACTCCACCCAATTGACAATAAAATCAAATAATAGAGGTTTAAATTAAAAAATATAAAAATTATGAGAATTTAATAAAATAATATTTTTAACAAATTTTGAATTAAAAATACTTAAAATTTTGAAGTACTTAAATCTCAATTAAACTATTAAAATATAGTTAATAACTTTATATTTAAAATATATCAGTAAATTAAAATTGTAAATAATGAAATGAGAGATTCTTGTGAGTTTATCCAAACATAATAAAACCAATAGAGGTGAAGATGGATATTGAAATTTTAAATTTCTCTTATAAACTCCACTATGCTAGCCCATCCCATTCGTACTCTCCATAAACTAATAATTTTACCCATTCCTCTCTCTTTCATTTTATATGCAGTTTAAGTTTTTTTTTTTTTTTTTTCTCAAATTACTTAATTTTTATTTTTCAATAATTAAATTTTTTTTCCAATATCATTCTAAATAAATAATGTATTTGTTTTTACTGGAATGGAGTGTAATCTTTTTTAGAAAAAAAAAGAGTGATATTATTGGAAAACCAAATTTATATATTCAAGAATTACTTTTTTGAGTTATATATAAGTATAAAAGTGATTAAAAGAATTGAATAAGTCCGTGTGAATAAAAGTAATAAAGTGAATTTTAATCTACATTTCGATTTGGCAAATTCTAAAAGTTGATTAGATTGATGTTTTTGACGAGTAAGAGCTAAGTGGATATGAATTGAGTATTATTGAATAACGATACTTTAACATCTACATTTTTTTCATTTCTAATTAACCATCAAATATATTATTATTTTATTTTAAAATTTTGTTTATATTAATTTTGGGTAATGATATTTTAACATTTACATTTTTTTCACCTTCAATTGACAGCTAAATATATTATTATTCTATTTTAAATTTTGATTAATAAAATATAATATTTTATTATTAAAAGGGGTTCTGAAATGAAAGTGAGAAAAAAGGTGATGTCAAATAAACTTAATTTGTCCGTCATTTTTTACTTGTAAAATTGATATTTGGATCTTTTACTTAAATCGAAATATTTCAAAATATATTTAAAATAAATAAAAAAATATAATCAATTATTAAATTGAGTTATAATGAGTGTATCTAATATGATTTCACTTTAGTTATTTAGTAATTATATAAGTTAAATAAGTACATTCATTAATGAAAAAAATATTTTTTTATGACGGTTAAAACATTTTTTTATATATTTTTTTATGATGATTGTATAACCGTTATAGAAAATTTATTTTCTATGTCATACCTAAAAGAGTCATTATAGAAAATTCACTTTCTGTGACTGATTTGTCTTTAACCATCATCATAAAATATGTTATTTTCTATGATAGATAATATTTTTAACGGTCATAGAATGCGTTATTACCATATGTTGGAAAATCATTGATTGTACAAAATAATATGGCATGCAACTTAAAGGACTCACCTGTGTACCCATTAAACACATAAAGACCTTCCTCCCATAACATCTTCAAATCTTCAACCAAGGGCTCAAATAAACATCAATGTCATTTTCCGATTGTCATGGACCAAAGATCATAAAAGATAACATCACATATTTGCGCTTCATGCACAACCATGGAGGTAAGTTATAAATCACTAATAACACAGGTCATGAACTATGTTTACTACTCAAGTTACCATATGGATTCATTCCATCTGTTGCAAGTCCAAGCCTAATGTTTCTTGGATCATTGGCAAAATTTGGGAACATGGAATCAATTTTCTTTCATTGCAAACCATCTGCTAGATGCCTCAAATTACCATCCTTTTTACATCCATCTACATACCATCTAATAAGTTTTGCATCATTCGCATTACTGAATAATCTTTTCAACCTTGGAACTATAGGAAAATCCATAACACTTTCGCAGGAGGACTCTTCTTAACATCGTGTTCAAAATCATTATATTTCTTCTTGTATCGTGATATCCCACAATGTGGACATTGATGTAACTTGTCAAATTCCTTCATGTATAACACACAATCATTAGGACATGCATGAATTTTTTCATACTTCATACCCATTGGACACAATATCTTCTTCGCATCATAATTACGTGTTGGCAACGTATTATCTTTAGGAAGAATGTCACTTAGGAACTCAAGCAATTATGTGAAACTTTTGTCTGTCCACCCATTTGCTGCCTTCACATTAAATAATTTTAATACTGTCGACAATCGAGTGAACTTAGTACATCCTAGATATAAAGGTTTTTCAGCATCAGTGCATAAATTTTCATACACATGTGCATGTTGGAAGGCATCATGTCCTACATCACATATCATTTCCTCTAGTTGATCATCCATCTCTAGATCAACTTCTTGTGCTTCAACCTCAAACATATGTACACTTGGTATGTCTATTAATTCACCATGCCATATCCAATTTGTGTAAGTTTTTAGGAAACCATCACAAAAAACATGTTCTCGAATAACTTTAGTCGGTAGTCTTCGCTCATTCAAACAATTCACACACGGACAATAAAATCTTCCACTATTATTCGGAACATTCACATTTTCAAATTCAAGAAATTGTTGTACTCCATTTTCATATTCATTCGCTGTGCGTTTGTAATTGATCCAACTTCTATCCATTGTTATGTTATCTGGCATAACACAACATATAAATATATATTTTAACTTTATGGGTACTGGTATTTACGAATTAGGTTGAATAGTCTTTGGAAATATATTATGCAATGTTGTCAAATTTTAAATAGCATACAAATTATAAATAAAATAAAAAAATTATTAATAAATAAATATTTTGCATACCTTAGATAACGTAGGTTAAAGAGTCGAAGATAACAACGTTTGGGAAGAGGCAAAACAAGAAAGCTGGTGCATTCGAGGAATGAAAAAAAAGCATAGAAAAGGAAGAATATATAAATATATTTTGTTATAAACATAATAATTTACATCTTACGAGCATTAATTTTTTTTGGAATACAAACATATTACTCTTTAAGTTTTTTGTTGGCATGTTATTTAACACTCGTTTTATCCAATTGTTCCCTATGCTCAAGGTTAAGAGTATAACAATGATAAATCGATCCAAAGAAATCTATGTATAATATGACTCTGTAAAAATGTTATAATCCTAAATTTTTTAGGAATTTGTATACATTTTAGATGTAATTAAATTAAATCGCTAATACAAGATAAATGTTAGTCATAAATAAGTGCCATGACTAGATAATTACAATCGTAAAATATTATTAAGATAAGATTAAACAAGAGACAAGGATAACTGAATAGGATAATTGAATAAGAAGTTGAGATTAAATAAAAATAACAAATTAAATAATTGTATTAACACTTATAATGATTAAAATTGCTAGTACAATATATATATATATATATATATATATATAAATATTATAATTTAAAATTTAAATATTAGACTTTCAAGTTGTTTATATAAATATAGTCTAATATTTAAAGATTATATTGTAATTGACTATAAATTTATGTTAAATTGTTTCTGAGAGGCACTGATTAAAAAAAAGTATTATTTATTTTTTTTATAAAAGCTTTCATGTTAGGCATTATTATGCAACTTGATATCTCAGCTAGGCTGACATCTTAAGTAACAACAATCATTTGTCATCACATGAAAGAAATATTATTAAAAGAAGAAAAAAATAAAGAAAATATAGGGGGATTAGACCAAAACTCATATGTTAACAAAAACGATACATAGATAGACTATACCTATTCATAAAGAATTCTAAAAACATACTAGATGGAAGACTATTATACTAATGAAATGATTCTTTATGAATAAATCCTAAATTAGCCAACTTATCAGCACACGTATTCCCTTCACGAAAAATATGAGAAACTATAAACCTAATTTTTCCACAATAATTAAGACAAGTATTCCATTGATTATGAACCATCTAAGGAACAATTGTCCTAGCAATAAACGCAGCACAAACCAAGGTAGAATCACATTCCAGTTATGTTAGAATATATGGCCTTAAACAAGAGGGGGGTGAATTGTTTATGAAATATTTTCGCAAACTTTGAAGGTATAATGAACTTTAATGCAAAATCACAAAGAAAGAAATCTAAGAAACAATCAAACAAAACTGTTTAAGTTGATTATCAAAAAATCAATCGGTTGTTTTTGCAATTCAACCGGTTGTTTTTATCAGTAGTATTAAAAACAACTTAAAAACATAATTTAAATGAGTTCATGGCAAGAGAAAAGCACACGAGCAATTTATAGTGGTGCACTCTTATCCCAAGAGCTACATTCAGTCCCCAGAAACCACTAGGTATCTATTATGCAATCAAAATCTAGATTACAAATAAACCACACCAAAGAAGTGACCTTGAACACCTCAAGCCACACACTTCCTTTAGCACACACAACACCACAGAAATCAGAACACCCTTTGATTATGCAATTACACAATAATATTTAGAAATACAAGAGATACAGAAAGGATTACACCTGATAAAGATCAAAATGAAAGATTACAACAATCCTATTCCACTCCTTTGTGAAAATAAAAAAGCTTGAATGCAAATCCTGAAAACTCAAATCTGTTTTCTCACTTTCAAAATGTGTAAAACTGTTCCAATACCTTTAGGAGCGTAAAACAACCTTTAAACACTCCAAAGGTTTGTTAAAAACATTTAAAGCAGGAGCCAAAACCGTTAGAAAACATTTAAAGCTAATTTACCAAACTTAAAATAAATTCTGTTATGGATTTTCAAAAAACAATCGGTTGAATTTTCTAAACAACCGATTGAATTGCTTTGACAGCAAAGTCAACCAAGTCAATCAACTTCAAACCCTTTTCAAAAACCACTAAGTGTCAAACAACCGATTGAAACGATAAAACAACTGATTGTTTTTCCAAATCTTTAGAAAACAATATTTTTCAAAAAGGTTTTTGATTCCAATCAGTTTTAGATTCAAACAAATAGTGGATTATACTTTAATCTACCTAGATCCCATCGACACAAGCAATAACTCCAGCCTTCCATCAAACACCATGGATTTGGAGACATCAAAGCTCAAGATCGTCCTTGATCAACAATCCATACATTAGTAGGTCCCATCTTTTGAGCATCCTCTAAAGCATATATAACACCATAAAATTCAACAACCGTAGCAGTCTTAATGTCAAGAAACGCAGGGAAGGCCACAATAAACTCCCCCATATGCCATCGGAAAATACCTCCACAAGTGGCAAGACTTGGATATCCCCTAGCAGCCCCATCAATATTAATTTTAACCTAGTCTGGTGAAGGAAACTCTCATCTAACAGGAAGAGGACAAAGAACTTTACCACTAAAAGTATTAATACCAAAAAATTTAATCACGCTGAAATTCATCATATCATTCTTCATTGAAGCTTTAGACGACTTTCCCACTAGACAAGTTCAATCTTTAATAACTAAAATAGCCCTAAAAACCTCAATCTTATCCTGAAAACGAGCATAATTCCTCATACGCCATAGCATCCAAATAGAAAAGGTTATCACAACAAGCTTAATCAATTTAACCAAAGAACTATCATCACTCTTAATAAAAGAAAGAAGATCATCCTTATTAGAGAAATGAGAAGTAGGAAAAATCTATCAAACCCAACTCCAAATATAAAAGCATTAGGGCATTCAAAAAATAAATTCTGAATAGATTCCTTATTCTTTTCACAAAGCGTACACACAAAACAAATATGCAAACCTTTACTTTGAATATGTCGATCTGTAGGAAGTCGTCCATGAAAAACTTTCCAAAGGACAAGGGTTTTTGAAGGTGAGATATATGAAGACCATATAAGCTTACCCCAACCACAAGGAACTCCTGGTTCCAAGAAAAAAAGTCTTTGCCAATTTAAGAGTGAATCGACCAGACTCTTCTACAGTCCAATTAGGAATATCCCGTTCCGCCCTAACCATGATATGACTAAAAAGATGAGGCAACTGCTGTAAAGACAAAGGAATATTCCAATAACAATCTGTCCAAAACTGAGAGACTGTATTCGAAATGTTAACACCATTAGATAACCCTGCAATATGTGCTAAAGAAGTTGTAAAACACCATTTGTCATTCCAGAAATTAATAAAAGAACCTGTACCAACAATCCAACAAGTATTATCAAGTATAATAGAATAAAACTACTTAATTTCAGGCCAAAGAGATGAGGATCTGTAAACCATTTTAAACTTGTATTTTGATTTAAGAACCCTGGCTTTCAAAAGCAAAGACCAAGACTTGTTGCTATATGCAAAGTTCCAGGCAAGTTTAAGAAGATATGCATTATTTTCATGGTGAAGGTTAATAATATTCAAACCTCCATTCTTAAGGGGAGAACAAATCGTAGCCCAATTAACAGTAGTTATGCCTTTCTTCAAAATATTTCTAGTCTATATAACATTTTGACACCACTGCTTAACTTGCTTAAGAAGAGAAACAAGCCATTTATACAAATTAAAGTTATAGGCTAGAATTCCCGTAATCACCGTATTGACCAACTGAATTCGACCCATCATGCTAAGAGATTTACCTTTCCAAGATGCTAGGTTCAATTTGACTTTATCCGCCAAAGGTTGCAGAGAATGACTCTTTGGAGCACCAACAAAGATAGGCACTGCTAAATAATTGAAAGGCAAACAACCATGACTACAAGAAAGAATACATTGAATTTTGGTGACAAATCTTGCAAAATTATCCATGGTGAAAAAACTACTCTTAGAATTATTAATATATTGGCCCGAGAAATCACCATATGTTTTAAGAAAAGTACTCAAATTTCTAAGAGACTTATTATCCGCCCTACAGAAAACAAAAATATCATTAGCATATAAAACATTAGAGGGAATGAGAAAACCTTGCGGACCAGCCATATGTAGAATTTTCTTATCATTCACAAGCTTAGAAAGACCTCTATTGAGAACTTCCTCTGCAAGACAGAAAAGTAAAGGAGACAAATATCACCTCATCTAACCCCTCTACTACAAGGATAAAAACCCACCAAACTACCATTTATTCTAATAGAAAGCATAGCAGACCGGAGAATTGTACTAATCCAACCGACAAACGAGAGATGAAAACCAAAGCGTGTCAAAAACTAATAATAAAATTTCCAACTCAGAGTATCAAAGGCTTTATGAATATCAACTTTGTAAGCCACATTACCTCCTCGAACCTTTTTAGAAAGCATGTTAATAGCTTCTAAAGCAATACCAATACAATCCTGAATTTGTCTCCCCTGCACAAACCCATACTGATTAGGAGAAATTATTCTAGCAGCCACAAGGGCAAGCCGATCTGCCAAAATCTTGGAAATAATCTTAAAGTTAAAATTAGCAACAACTATAGGCCTGTAATCTTTAATGGATTCAGCACCTTGAATCTTAGGAATAAGAGATACCACATTACTGTTCATTTTAGGGAGTACCCAATTTTGCTTAAAAAATTGTTGGACAGCATTGCAAACATTCGCCCCAATAATATCCTAACAAGAATGATAGAAAACACCACCAAAACCGTCAGGACCAGGAGCATTATTACCATTAAGGTTAAAAACAACATTCTTGATTTCCAAAAAATATAGACTTTTCATCAACATCATATTCTCCTCAGAGGAAATCAGATTTGGAACATAAGTACCAATAAAATCCTCCATATTACATGTATCCTTAACATGAGAAATAGACTCAGCATAAAGAGTTTTATAAAAATCCAAAAATATGGCATGGGTGGTGGATATGGATGAGGATATACTTCCAAAATTTGCAATTATTGTGGAAAGACAGGGCATACCATTGATACATGCTATAAAAAGCATGGCTTTCCACCCAATTTCAAGTTTCAAAATTGGAACCATGATCAAAGTCATGTAGTTTTTCAGAATACAAAGTTTAATAATAATGAGCAGAATCATCAAGGTTCAAAGTCAGAAATGGAGTCTTAACAAAGTGGTTTTACTCCTGAGCAGTTTCAAACATTGTTAGCTCTTTTACAACAGGTCAAATCCATTGACAATGTTTCTAATCAAGTCTCTGTTATTCCCTCCAATCCCTTCACTCAAACAGGTAATAATTTTATTTTTTCCTTCAGTTCTTGGATTATTGATAGTGGTCCTACTGATCACATTTGTTCATCATTAACTTATTTCACTTCATATCATCAAATTAATCTTATTTATGTCAAATTACCAAATGGAAATCAAGTCATTGCCAATTATTCTGGAAGTATTTTTCTTAATCAAAATCATGTCATAAACAATGTTTTGTAAACTCCTTGCTTCAATTTTAATCTTCTTTCAGTAGCAAAATTGATTGATAAACTATCTTGTGTTATTACCTTTGACTCTAATGGCTATCACATTCAAGACAAGATATCTAATGAAATGATTGGATCCGCTAAGATGCAAGATATACTTTATATACTCAAGATCCCTTCTTACTAGAAACTTCAAATCACACCCATCAAATCTACACACACCATCAATATTGTTCAAGTTAGTGCTAGTGATCTAGAAACCCTTTAGCATTTTCAATTAGGTCATATTTCAAATAAATGTATTGGTGTTATCAAGAATAAATTTCCTTTTGTTAAATATAACAAATCTTTTGTTTGTGATGTTTGTCATTTTGCAAAGCAAAAAAGACTTTCATTTCCTATTAGTACATCTAAATCAAAAAAAAAAAAATGTTTTGATTTGATTCATGTAGATATTTGGGGACCATACTCAATACCATCAATTCATGGTCATAAATATTTCTTTACCATAGTTGATAACTATTCGAGGTACACATGGATTTTTCTTTTGAAACAAAAATCTGAAGTTGTTAAGGTTTTGGAAAATTTTGTTATTTTGGTTTAAACACAATTTGAGACAACAATAAAAATAATAAGAAGTGATAATAGAACTGAATTTTTCATGACTAATTTTTTTGTCAGTAAAGGAATAATACATCAAACATCATGTGTCAATACTCCACAACAAAATAGCATAGTTGAAAGGAAACATGGTCATTTATTAGATGTAGCAAGAGCTCTTATGATACAATCTCATTTACCCAAAATTTATTGGTCATATTCTGTGATACATGCTGCGCATATTATAAACATGCTTCCCACACCTGTTTTAAACTATTATTCTCCTCATGAAATGATTTTCAAAACTGATGCAGATTTTAATGGATTAAAGGTGTTTGATTCTTTATGTTATGCTAGCACTTTGTCAACAAATAGAAGAAAATTTTATCCTAGAGCATCAAAATGTGTTTTTATTGGTTTTCCAAGGAGGACAAAAGGACATATTTTGTTAAATATTCAATCAAGAGAAATTTTTGTGTCTAGAGATGTTGTCTTTTATGAACATATTTTTCCATACCAAAGGGTTCAAGATACTAGCAATGAAATTAACAGTCCTAACATTAATGATCAAATTTTATTTGCTGAAGATCAACCTGTCTTAAGTTAGCCATCACAAGCCATTCTTGCACCTTGTGATAATACACCTTGTGAAAATGTTGAAAATAGCAATGATAATAATTGTGAGTCACACATTGAGGTTTCAGAAGAAGATTGTTCTCATATAGACCAAAACCTCAATGAAGATCATGACATAGAACAAAGTTCTAAATTAGATCCATCTGTCCGAATGAGCACAAGAATAAAAAGACCACCTGAATATTTAAAGGATTATCATTGTAATCTTAATGTTTCCAATACATCTTCAAGAGTTAAATATCCTTTGAATTCTGTTTTGTCTTATACCAATTTATCACCTTCTTACAAATCTTTTGTTATGTCTTTTTCGTCACATGTTGAGCCAAACACTTATTTTAAAGCTGTGAAACATGACTGTTAGAGAAAAGCTATACAATGTGAGATATCTGCTTTAGAGTTAAATCAAACTTGGGAGACTGCTCTTCTGCCTAAGGACAAAGCTGTCATAGGTTGCAAATGGGTATTCAAAATAAAATACAGGGCTGATGGGACAATTGAAAGGTATAAAGCAAGGTTAGTGGCTAAGGGATATACACAAACAGAAGGCATTGACTATCTTGATACATTCTCTCCAGTAGCAAAGATGACCACCATAAGGTTGCTTCTTTCTTTAGCTTCTATTTATAATTGGGAATTGAAACAATTAGACATAAACAATGCCTTTTTACATGGAGATTTGAAAGAAGGTGTATACATGGTTGCTCCTCCTAGATTGACTTCTATTCTACCAGGAAAAATTTGTAAACTAAAAAAGGCTTTATATATGGCCTTAAACAAGCTAGCAGAGAATGATTTGCCAAACTGTCATCATTTTTGCTTTCTATGAGATATACTCAGTCTATGAATGATCATTCCTTGTTCATTAATTCTTCTAAAGGATCTTTTACAGCATTATTGGTATATGTGGATGATATATTATTGGCAGGAAATTTTAAAGAAGAGATTGCTCGAATCAAACAAGCCTTGAATCAGACATTCAAGATTAAAGATCTTGGGAATTTAAGATATTTTCTTGGTCTAGAAGTAGCAAGAAATAAGACAAGAATAATGGTAAATCAAAGAAAATATGCATTGGAATTGTGAACAAATGCAGGTCTTTTAACCTGCAAACCTGCACCCACTCCTATTGATAATCATGAGAAATTCTCTTCTACTGGAAGTGTTCCTTTCACAGATATTCAAGCCTACAGAAGATTGATTGGAAGGCTTATGTATCTCACTAATACCCGACCTGACATAACATTTTCTGTGCAACAACTTTCTCATTTTCTTGCTAAGCCTACAATTGATCACTACAATGCAGCGATTAGAATCCTCAGATATATCAAAGGAACTCCAAGTCTTGGTCTATTTTTCTCTTCCACTACTTCTGTTCATCTCAAAGCCTTTTGTGATAGTGATTGGGGCACCTACAGTGATTCAAGACAATCAGTGATTGATTTTAGTGTGTATCTTGAAAATTCTCTCATATCTTGGAAATCAAAGAAGCAAGGAACAATATCAAAGAGTTCTTGTGAAGCTGAATACAGGGCAATGACCACTGTTACATGTGATATTCAATGGCTAACTTATCTTCTTCAAGATTTCAAAGTTCCTTTTGAGAACCCATCTCTTTTATACTGTGACAATGACTCAGCAAGATACATTGCAGCAAATCCAGTATTTCACGAGCGTACAAAACATATAGAAATAGATTGTCACGTGGTCAGGGAAAAATTAAAGAAGGGTCTCATCCATTTGCTTCCCATTTCCACCACAGAGCAATTGGCTGATATTTATATCAAAGCTTTAAGTCCTCAATCTTTTAAGAATATTTGTTCCAAGCTGGGTCTCATCAATATTTGCTCCGCAGTTTGTGGCGGGGTATTAAAGGATACGGATATCAAAGTTATAGAAGGATCCTAATATTAATTGGATGTCTTTTCTAATTATCAGTTGTTTCTCTTTATAGAGGTGAATAACCTTTATTTTGTGTTTGTGTGTTATAATTATAGTATTTAATTATTGATTTTTTCCCTCTTTGGTTAAATATTCAGACCATTATAGAATGAGTGTACTACTTGTATATATTCAGACAATTTGTTTTGATTTCAATAATAAGAAAAAAAGAGATATTCATTCTCATATCCTTTACCTTCCTTTTACTCTTTTACTCTTTTGTTCACCTTTTTTCTCTTTCATTCATCTCTGTTCTATTTCATAATAGATTTTGACATGCACTGAGGAGCTAGTCACCAGGTTCAGTTGGGGGCTTTGCCAAAGTTTTCTTTGTTAGTAAGTAGTATGTATGTGTCTTATGCTCAAACCTTGGAGTCAATGAAGGAGAGATTGGAAATTAGAGCTTCCATTGAGTCCTATTCCTTTGATCTGTTGTATCTTTGTATTTGTATGTAAATTAGTAATCAGGAGGATCACTACTTGCTATTGTCTGTTGATGAAAGATACTGCCATTAGAATTTCTAATTATGGGATTCAGTATTCCCCCATTGATTTATAGCCTGATTAAGGGGTGCACTATGAGTTCTGTTTGTATAACTTTCCAAGGAGATCTTTGATGAGACTATGTCTCAAGTCCATTGAAGAAGTTGGCCTGTGACTTTGTTAGGCATAGCCATAGCCATATTAAAGGTTTGGTCTGTGATTTGGGTGTTTCAAAATGGAAAAAAATGTACAAGAAACAAGGTCATTGGCCTCGACTCCTACATGGTCTGTTGCTACTGTGTTGTCTGTCTTTGTTGCTGTCTCTCTGCTTGTGGAGCGCTCCATTCACCGTTTAAGCAATGTAAGTAATGGTTAAACTAGAATCTATGTTGGTTCTTGATGTTAATTTCTCGGTTGTTGCAAAAATTTGCATGGTAGAAGTTGTAATTCTGTTCAATTTTCAAAGCATTTTGCAAACTTGTGGTTAAGACTCAAGCTACTGAGAAAGGGAAGGGTAGAGGTAAAAAAAATGTAAAGAGAAAAAAATGAGTATTTTGCCACACAACTACTTAGATATGGTCAGAAATTTCATTTCTGGGCGGAATGTAACTCTAAATAGATTTAACAGGATCTGCATTAATGGACATGGAAAGAAGTTTTCACTCTCTTCATATGCATTTTCACTGGCATGTGTAGATTTATATTTTTCATTTTTTGTTTAAACTTTAAAGCTTGATTCTGGCTTAATCACATACTTCTCTTACTTGTGATTGAAGCCGTTCTTAGTGGTTGCCTTTGGCATGAATTCTGATGTGTGATTATATTTTTCTGTGGCTGCGGAAAACTAATCGAAAACCGTTGCTTGCAGCTTTAGAGAAGATGAAGGAAGGTGTTGTGCATTAAACTATACTTGTATTGTATTGCATTTGTTTTAGATATAAACAAGAATTCTTACTGATCAGTTCTCATTATTTTTGGAATTCTATCTTCAGAATTGATGTTACTCGGGTTTATATCACTCTTATTAACAGCTACCTCACGCATGATAGCTAATATTTGCATTCCATCAAAGTTCTACAACAGTGCTTTTGCTCCATGCACTCGATCCCAGATTGATGAACAAATGGAAGAGAATGGCTCTGAAGAGCGTAAATTACTGATGGCTTCTGCTTATCATGTATTTGGAAGGATGTTAGATGGAATAAATAGAAACACTTGCAAAGAGGCATGAGTAATATACCTTACATGTATAAAATTTGACTATCTGTGGCTTTTACTGCTCTAAATTAATGTAGTTAATTTGCATTTTTGTTATCTTGCTCAGGGTTATGAACCATTTGTTTCCTATGAAGGTCTAGAGCAGTTGCACCGGTTCATTTTTGTCATGGCAGTAACTCATATGCCTTACAGTTGCCTTACTATGTTGTTGGCCATTGTGAAGGTGAGTCATTGTTTTCTATTTTTAGATTAAACATGTTTGCCACTTACTTATCATTGTTGCAAAAAGATGGTTAATGTGTGAATTTTCTTCTTCAAAATGTGCTTGGGTTTTCCCAATGATGATACAAAATAGTTTGGTTTGGTCCATTCTACATAAGTTTTGATACTATGTGTATTACATTTATGTTGTCAGAAAAGGACTACCATATGCCTTTTTCATCTTACTTATGGATCTTGGGTAGCTTTTGATGAACTACTTTTGGCTAACTAATGATAGAGTTAAGTTGAGGAGTTTGAAAATTGATAAAATGGCCTTATCAAACCTAAAGATCTAATTGCCACAACTAGGTTGTATGTAATATAGAAAAATTTTTGTTAGCCACAAAGTTCAGCTGTTTTCTACTTTGGAGCACTCTTTAGTGTGTTCAAGGTTACTGGTAGAATCCGTAAGAATATATGAAAATGTCTTACCATATCTGTAGAATATCTTATATTATCCTCTAGAATTAGTTTCCCATGTTATCTCTTAGGATTTGCTACTGTATTTCCTTATGAGCATAGTGTGCAAAAGAGCAGAAAGAAAATGTAAGGTCTCTAGACAATTAAAGAGTTCATAATCTCTCTCAAATTAATGCCAATTTCCTATGTCAATCACAGTCCATACTCTAAGCGACGTGATTGGGCGTACCGGAATAATTAGGAAGAAAGATGAGACTGAAAATGACAAGGAAAAGAGTATATAGGTAAAGGTAATGTATAGAAAATTATATGCAATACCACAAAAGAAGTACAGAGAATATTTTACTTTGCCCTTTGAATATTCACAGTTGGAGAGTGTGGGAGGATGAGGCTCACATGGATAGGCGTAATTCATTATCTGGTAAACTCATTGCCCTTTGAATGAAAGCTATTTCTATTTCTATTATGTTATCCTTTTTAGTCCTTTGAAATGTTGTTTCCAATTATATTATTGAATATACAAACTTACAAAGCACATCGATCAGGTTGGTTATCTTATAATGCATCTGTTCTTGCAGTTATGTAGTCGTTGCAGATAATACAATCTGTTATATAATTAAAATCCAAATGCATTTCTGTGTTTGATCTCTCCCCTCCATTCTCTTCACTTCACTGATCCTGTTGAGCAATTATGTTTTCTTTTTGCCTGATAGCCATTGAAGTTAAATAAACAAGCATTTTGGATGACCAAAACCCCCCAAGAATTCATTCAGCGATTTAGATGGATGGAAATTCTAATTGTAATATATAAATGTATCTTTACCTGTGAGCTCTAGCTTTTATGATAATCTGTCCATGAGTAGTATTATGTTACATCCATCATCACATGTGGTCAAGAGTTTGATCCCTGCTTTAATATTTAATCTTAACTTAGTTCTTATTCATTCTCCACACTCCCAGCTCAAGAGCTTCTGTAAGGGAGCACATTAAAAATGTTCATTTACATCTGTACTTGACAGTTTGGTAGTCTTTTAGGAGAGTTGGTCATTGACAGAAAATATGTGGTCATGAAATGCATATTTAAACCATATTTAGTAGTTGATTTTTCAATTCTTTTTTTCAACAGAGATTATAAAAGAGCTGACTATGAGAAGGCAATCAACCTTTGTCAAGTCTCATGCATCAAATCCATTGTTCAAAAACAGTTCCCTCATTTGGGTGGTAATTACATGTCTCCCCTTGTTTTCTTGTTTCCATTTGGTTTAATTTCATTAATGTATTTTTAACATTACCCTCTTTAGTTTCTTAAACTTATTTGATGAAGGAACTTTGAGATTTTGCATTTGACTAAACTAGCAAAATGTGTTTTTTGACTACAGTGGCAGTTCGGATATGATTCTTGCTTTATTAGGAATCATCTTCTCCTGTATTTAAGGCTAATATTGGGGTATGCAGAAATAAACCTTTTCACCTTATTCAAGATTTTACGTACAATACTTGTGTAAACTAATTCAATTAAGAATTGAAATGCGATTTTTTAGATATAAAATAGCTACTTGGCGTGGACATTTAATGTAAAATGCCAGCATTGGATATTTACTGTCTTAGTTTACACAAATCGACAAATCAACATGCACCTTATATTTCAATTTTGCAGGTTTGCAGGACAGTTTCTTTGTAGCTACAGCACCTTGCCACTATATGCACTTGTTACACAGGTAAAGGAAATATAACAATAACAATGTCTTACTATGGATTTGTTTGATTCTCTTCTCATCTTTTGGTTTAAAAGCTGTTTTCTTCAATAATTCCACACTACTCAAAAATCAATTTCTCATCCAAAGACAAGGAAGTTTTGAAAATTGCTTCTTAAACTTATGATTTAAAATCCAAAGAACAGAAACAAATAGGAGATGTTTTCTCATCTTACACAACTTTTCCATTAATTACACTACCTGTCTTGCATGACCCTCTTTACCAGTACAACTTTGTTTTGAAAACTAATAATTTTTTGAAAATGTAAATCACACACACTATACATGACAAGTTTTCATTTTCTGGAAGTCTCAAATTATACAAATGGCATTCCTTAATGATGAATAATCCGTCTTGTGTTGCGTGAAAAAAGGATTTGATACACTGAGTGAATCATTTTAGTGAAGGGCTTTTGCTTTGCCACTGTAATGTTCCATGCAACAACAGCTTTTTAATGTCTATATCAGATGGGAACAAACTATAAGGCAGCATTAATCCCACAGAGGATAAGAGAAACAATTCATGGATGGGGTAAGGCAGCTAGGAAGAAGAGAAGACATGGTATGTTCCCTGATGACTCCACCATTCATACAGACACAAGCACTGTGTTGTCCATTGAAGAAGATGATCAATTAATTGATGCCCCTGAAGTAGAATTACAACCAGTCACGGCTGTTACATCTACCCCTTCTCCCATTGCTAATGAAACTTCAAGCAGGGTTGTTACACCCCTCCTAAGACCCTCACCCTCAATATCTTCAGTGCATAGCAGTTCTAAAGCTGAAGTAATTATAAGATGCTCCTCTATGCCAAGTGGGAGTTAAACTATATGCAATGGAGGAAAATGAAAAAAGTTAACTGGTATATTGATGAAGATAGTATGATTATCAAAGATGTATAAGATGACTAGTTCTAGTTCCCTTAAAAAAAGCTTTACAAGGTAATAGTGTTTTTGGACATTACTAATTTATGTAGGACAACTATAGAATATGGTGACTTTTGTTGGCATCAAGCAGTAACACTGGAGTGTGGAAAAGTATATCATAATTGTTTTTTGGATTTAAAATAGTGTAAATTGTTAAATTTGATTATACATTAAAGAAAATGGATGTCAATGCAGTCTGCAGAAAACTCCTTCGTCCTTATGGAGAGTCCATGGCTATGGATGCACAATTTATGACAATCTTTATTATACAAATTGCATAATTTGATACTTACCATGTTACATGAAGAAATTGGTGTAATTCTATCATGAATATGAATTACATCATTCAATAAGTATCCCCTCCTACCATTTCATGAGTTAACCAAACTTTTACTGATACAAAATATAAGTAAATCTTAATCACCTTTTATATTGATCCATAGTTTATAATTTAGTTTTTCACGCAAAGGAAAATGAATAATATAAAAATAATCGTTTTAGTATTTGTAACTTTAAAATTGATTATTACCATGTAGGATTTTATACTTGAAAATTAAATTTTTTATTTATATAATAATTAAATAAGAATTTTTTTTTATTCAATGTCTTTGCACCAATTTTCATGTAAATGTACAATTTACTCCACCTTCATACATTAAAATATTATTTAATTATACTTATAAGCATATACCTATCTAGTGTCCAGTCTTCTATTAAAGTTTACTTGAAATGTTATAACTTTTTTAAATATTGTTATACATGTTTGATATTTGGAAATGATTTTATAATAAATATATTCTATGCATATATTTGATTGTTTTGCATTACCTTTATATATTAAAGTGTAGTACATTAAAGAGTAAATTAAACACATATGTATCATCGTACACATCTGATGTTCTATATTTAACTATTTAAAAAATATTTAGAAATGACAAACTCAAAAAATAATTATTTAAAAACATGTATAATCATATATGTTACCTTAAATGCAAGGTCTGATCATAGGAGTTTTCTGATTCTTGTAAACTCAAGTATATTTTGTTTCTTTCATGATTCTTGTATTTGATCTTTCATAAACTTGTAAATGTGTGTGAAATCCTGTAAAGTCAGAGGTTGTTCTGACTAGAGGTGTGTGTTTGAAAAAAGGGTGAGTGGTTCTTGTGGTTTCAAGATCACCTCTTTGTGGTGTTGTGTGTTTGTAATCTGTGATTGATTACTAGTGGAATGCCCAATGGTTGTTTTAGGGACTGGATGTAACTTAGGGATTGAGTGAACCGGTATAAATTGATTGTGTAAATCTCTCTCTCTCTCTCACTCCTTATAACTATTTGTGTTAATTATGTTTTCGCTACTACTATAAACAACTGGTTAAATAAAAATTTTAACTAATTAAATTTCTACAATTTGTTTCTTAATCATTGTTTGATTGCTTTCCTTGATTGCTTAATCTGTGAATTGTGTTAAAGCTTCATTCCTATTCAACCTTTGCGAAAAATTTTCATAAACAATTCACCCCTCCTCTTGTTTAAGCCATTAATTCTAACAAAATGGTCTGATAAAAAGTAGAATAGACCGTATCATGGTGTCGAAGGAATGGTTGGATAAGTGGTCGAACAACAGTTATCAGGTTATTGACAAGTCGGTGTCTGATCATTGCGCCTTGGTTTTGAATACAGCTATTAAGGACTGAGGCCTGAAACCGTTCAGGTGTTTGGATGTATGGCTTAAAGATAGCAGGTTCAAGGATTTCATTAGAAATAAGTGGGTTAGTTATGAAGTGCAAGGTAGCGGTATTTTTGTTTTTAAAGAGAAGATGAAGTTGTTGAACTCTAATTTAAAGGTCTGGAACAGAGAGGTCTTTAGCAATGTTTTTCAGCATAGGGAAGAGCTCCAACGAGAGCTTGATACAAAGGATGACGAAAGCGAGCTGGATGAAGTAGGACGGGAGAAGAGAAGGTGGTTATTATTAGAACAAAGACGCAATAGTCACAACCAGGAAATTTTCCTACGGCAGAAAGCTCGCCTTAGGTGGTTGAAGCAGGGGAACTCGAATTCTAAATACTTCCATTCGATTATCAAATGGAGAAGAATAAGGAACGGCTTGTGCAGGCTGAGAGACAAGGGTTAATGGTATGACGAGCCGGCCGTGGTGAAGGAAAAGGTTAGAGAATTCTATGAAATAAAGTTTTCGGTAGAAGATTGTCAGCGAGTAAGGCTAGATAATGCAAGGTTCAACAGAATTACAGATCAAGATAATGTCGTGTTGGTTGGTAGGATCTCTGAAGAGGAAGTTAAGAGAGTAGTATGGAGTTGTGATAGTGATAAAAGTCCGGGTCTTGATGGTTTCAACTTCGGGTTCATTAAGTATTGTTGTGAAGAGATTAAAGAAGATATATTAAGAGCAGTCCATAGCTTTGAGGAGGAAGAAAGCTGGCCAAGAGGGACAAATGCCTCCTTTATTACTTTGATCCCCAAGGTTGATAATCCACATCATCTGAATGATTTCATACCTATTTCTTTGGTTGGATGTCTATACAAAATTATGGCTAAAATTCTTTCTCTAAGGATGAAGAAAGTGTTGCATAAGGTTACAGACATTAGACAGTCAACGTTCTTGGAGGTAGAGGAATTTTGGATAGTGTTTTAGTAGCAAATGAAGTGTTGGAAGAGGTTAAGAGGAAAAAGAGCAGCTGCATGTTTTTCAAGGTCGACTACAAGAAGGCGTACGATTCAATTGTTTGGGAGTTTATTTACTACATGATGGGGAGGCTCAATTTTTGTGACAAATGGATTGGCTGGATAAGAGCTTGTCTTGTGTCTTCTTCAGTGTTAGTGTTAAGGTTTAATTACCTTTTTCATCCCTACATTTTGGGTCAATAGTCAATTTAGTATAGTAGTTTTTAAAAAAATCAATTTGGTCCCTATATTTTTTAAAATGTATTCAAATTAGTCATTTTCGTTAAATTTCACCTGATGGCGTCAGCGGTTGCTGATGTGGCAGAGAGAGAATGCTTATGTGGTAGAAAGAGTGCTTATGTGGGAGAGAGAATGCTTAAGTGGAAGAGAGATAATGTTTATGTGAAGAGAGATATATGATTGAGATTTATTATTATTATTATTATTATTATTAGAATTATTTTTATTATTTATTATTATTATTACTATTACTATTCTTACTATTATTATTAATATTATTATTACTATTATTATTATTTATTATTATTATTACTATTATTATTATTACTATTATTTTTCTTATTATTATTATTATAATATTTACTGTTATAATATTATTATTAATAATAATAAAATAATAATAAAATCATAATAATAATAACAATAATAATAAGAAGAATAATAATAATAACAATAAGAATATTAATATTAATAATAATAATATGAATAATAATAGAATATATATTAAGATTAATATTAATATTAATATTAATAATAATAATATTAATATTAATATTAAAAAATAACAATAATAAATCATTATTATTATAATAATAATAATTATTATTATTCTTATTATTTTTATTTATTACTATTACTATTAATATTTTTATTATTATTATTACTATTATTATTATTATTCTTATTGTTATTATTATTATTATAATATTTTTTTTATTATTATTATTCTTATTATTGCTATTATTATTATCATATATTATTTTTGTTTTATTATTATTAATAATATTATAACAGTAAATATAATAATAGTAATAATAATAATAATAATAATAATAATAATAATGATAATAATAATAATAATAGTAAAAATAGTAATAATAGCAATAATATTAATAATAATAATAATAGTAACAATAGTAATAATAATAAATAATAATAATAATAATAATAACTCTCAATCCTACCTCTCTCTTCATATAAACATTTTCTCTCTTCCACATAAATACTTTCTCTTTCTTCCACATAAGCATTCTCTCTCTGCCACATCAGCAACCGCTGACGCCGTCAGGTGAAATTTAACGGAAAGGACCAATTTGAATACATTTTAAAAAATATAGGGACCAAATTGATTGTTTTAAAAACCACTATACTAAATTGACTATTGACCCAAAATGTAGGGACGAATAAGGTAATTAAACCTAGTGTTAATTAATGGGAGTCCTACCAAGGAGTTCAAACCAAAGAAGGGGTTGAGACAAAGTGACCCTCTAGCACCTTTTCTTTTCCTTGTTGTGGCAGAAGGCTTAGTAGGAGCTATAAGGGAGGCGATTGAGACAGATTTGTTAGAAAGTGTGGAGATCGGATGCAGGTCCATAAAGGTTGATTTGTTGCAGTACGCGGATGATACGTTGTTCTTTTGTAAGGCAAAAGCAAAAAGTGTGTTTGTCATCAAGGCTATTCTAAATTGCTTTGAACTAGCCTCTGGCCTAAAGGTCAATTTCCAGAAAAGCAGAGTCGGAGGAGTAGGTTGCAGTTCAATGTTGGTACAACAATTCGTGACTATTTTGAATTGCAAGAATATGAAGACTCCTTTCATATATTTGGGCTTGTCAGTAGGTGGTTGCCATAGAAGAAGTAAGTTTTGGGATGAGGTGGTGGAAAAGTGAAAAGAAGATTAAGCAAATGAAGGGATAAGTTTATCTCTATGGCAGGTAGACTTTGTTTGATTAAATCGGTTTTGTCTGCTCTTCCTCTGTATTTCTTGTCTCTGTTTAAAATGCCATTTATGGTGATGAAGGAAATTGTAAGGTTGCAGAGGAATTTTTTTGTGGGGATGGGATTCGGAAGGCAGGAAAATAACATGGGTTTCGTGGAAAAAGGTCTGTGAGTCAAAAGAGATGGGAGGGGTCAGAATGATAGATGTAAGGAGTTTTAATATTGCCTTGCTGAGCAAGTGGATTTGGCGATTAGGAGTTGAGAAGACGGGTTTATGGAAAGAAGTTATGGACTCTAAATATGGAGAATGGAGGGATCTACGGAATAGTAGAAAGAGCATAACCGACTCTATGTGGTGGAGGGACTTAAAGGAGGTATGGTTTCTTGAGGAGTGGAAAGATAAATTTAAGGATACTTTCTCTTGGGAGGTTGGAAACGGGAAGGGGATAAGATTCCGGAAAGATAAATGGGCAGGCAACTTTTATCTCAATGACGTCTTTCCGAGGCTTTTCACCATTAGTTCCAACAAGGTTTCAACCATCTAGCAAGCAGGGGAGTGGTCACAACACTCAGAGTGGATTTGTAAGATCAAATGGAGAAGGAATATGTTTGAATGGGAACAGAATCAGGAACATCAGCTGATGCAAGTCTTGGGGGACCTGAGGGTAAAGTTAGATAAGGAGGATTCTTAGGCGTGGAAAGACAAAGAGGCAACCATGTTCTCAGTAAAATCAACATATAAAATCCTTAAAGAAGATGTTCAGGGGGTAGAGAGGGAGGTGTATAGGGGATTCTGGAGGATGAAGGCGCAACCTTTTATACAAATTACAGCTTGGAGGCTTCTGGAAGACAGAATAGCATCTAAAGCTAACTTGGATAGAAGGGGGTTGTGCATGACTACTAGCATGTGTGGTTTGTGCGAGGAAGAAGAAGAAACCACGTCCCATTTTTTTTGCACATGTAGAGTAGTTTGGCTAGTGTGGTCTAAATGCTATGAGTGGTTGGGGCTAACAGTGACAGGCCACAAGGAAACAAAAAAACATTTCGAAAGCTTCAGGATGAACGGTGTTAAGGAGAGTGTTAATTAGATATGGGGTGAAGTGTGGATAGCATTCATAGGAGAGTTATGGATTTTCAGAGGAGGCAGGATAGATCACACTAAAATCTTCACTATGGCACAGATGAAGGCTTGGTCATGGGTCCTGTCTAAAGCACGTGGAGTAAATTTCTCGTACTCAGATTAGTGTCTTGAGCCCCTAATTTGTATGAGGTCAGTCAATGTTGCTAGGCGATAATTGCCTGTTGGTTGGTTTTTCTATTTAGTAAGGAAGTTAGAAGATTAGAGTCACAGACAAATCTTATGTATAAGGGTTGATGTATTCCTAAAATATCTCTTATTTATTAATTATTTTTTGCTGATAAAAAAAAAACCTAAATTCTACTTCTTTTTCTTTCATTTCTAATCTTCCCTCTTTTTATTTTATCCTTTCAAACCTTTTACAACTTTAATTTTATATAATTAATTATCACTCTCTAATAATCAAATTTATGAAAAATTTAATTTAGTATCTAAACCATTATTAATTAATTAATTTAAATTTCACAATTAGTAGTTAAAATTTTGATAATTAATTAAATATTAATTTAAAAACTAATTTTAATAGAAATAATTTTAAATATTAATATATTTTTGAATTTTTAAAATAATATCTAATTTAATTAATATAATATTTAATTTTTTTTAAGATTAATTTTTATTTAGAAATTACATAGTGAAGCAGCGATGAGAATTAGGAGGAAAAGAAAAAAAATATATGAACGACAAATGACGATGAACGCTTGAAATTTTGTTGTTGTGGCTGAGATATAAAAGAAACGACAACGAATCTTAAAAAAATGGTTGTCATTTTTCAAAATTTTGACTTTTAACTACGTTCTATTAGCAACTATTGTTGATTTTCAAATTTTTTGACTTTTAACTGTTTTGTTCCAATCATTATTCAGAAGTTGCATTTATTTATAAAATTCTTCCTGCGTTTATAACAACGTAAAAAAAAAATCCACAGAACCCTTCCCTCCCGGTCACGCACCATCCAATTTATTTCTCCTCTCTCTCTTCTCTTTTAATTTTCTTTTCCAATCTTCATCTATTTTAGAGTCTGATCGCACCACACTGTAGCTGAGGAGTTAAGGAACAATTCTACCCGATCAGATTTTTAAACAGAGTAAGTTCATTTTTACTCTAAAGATCCTTTATTCTCTGTTTTTCGCTATGTTTTAGTCATCAATCTTGGTGGGGTCAGTTGAGAAGATTAATCCTCTCAACTTATTCTAGTATATACTGAATTTTTGTTCTGTTTAGATAACTTGTATTAGGCCCGTAAATCTTAAAGCTTATCCAGACGGTGGGGAATAAAATTATAGAAGTTGCTTGGAAAGCAAGCAATTAAGGTAAGGGAAGCTAAATTTTATTTTTTTTATAGCATCCTAGGCTAGAAAATTCTGGATGTGGAAGGGACATGGTCCCAATATTCAATTTCTCTTGCAGGGATGTTGTTTGTTTATATATTGGGTTGTTTGTTTGTATATTATTTAAATTTGTGGAAATATTAGGTTTTGATGAGTTAGTATTTAAGTGTTGTTTTTTTTTTTATGTCAAATAGACTTTTGAATATTTTGGATTCAGTTTTGAATGATATTGTATGATGGAAAGGATATGGAATTGAATTCATACATTTGGGATAATGTATGGACTGATGTTTGTTGTGTATTAAGTATTGATGCCTATGTGGTAACAGAGATCTCCGAGCTTCACTGATGATCTAAGTCACATAGACTAAGATATCAAGTGGTGAGAAGCTGATGGAGGAGTTCATGCACACCGTGACATATGAGATGCACGGCTTGGGTTGTATTGAACTTACCCTGACCCTTTCTGTTGGATTCGCTAGTAATCTTTGGATCAGGTGTTAGTCTCTGGTAGGACTTACTTAATACGAGTCTTCCGGAAGACATTGTTTGTTGAATATCTTGGATGTGTAGATCCATGTGACATCTACATGATTGTTTTATGTTGGGTTTTGAAGAAGATTGAATAATTGAGAAATTGATCCATGTAATTTTATTTTCTCTTTTGATTTAATTGTGTGTATTATAAAAAATTATTTTCACTAGCTTACCCTTGCTTTTCGTGTTGTGTTTGAACTGCGATGACTGTACTATGTACATGAGCAGATGACCATACAGGTGTAGGAGGTCCTTGAAGGTTTTAGGATGTTTTAAACTTTATGTTGTAAATGTTTGTATTTTATAAGTCGTAATCTTGTAATATTCATGTTTTGAAATACTCTAAGTTTGTATAGTAGTACTTGTATTGTAATAATTAGAAGTTGTTTTTTAGGGGTGTTACATTTAATGGTATCAGAGCGGTTCATCCTTAGGATAACCTGAGGGTAGTGGGTTTATTGTGTTTCTCCTGTGTGTAGATTTTTGTTGAAGTCTAGCTTCAAGACTTAGATAAAAGTGTCTAATAGGAGGTTTAATAAAGTTGTTTTCTTGACAATCTTGTTTGTGATTGAGTCAAAGTAGTTGTTATGAATAAAGTTGAAAGTATTAAGAATGAAAAGAATCTTGATAGAGTGGTGAGGGTGCACACTCATGACTGGATCAAGATTATTTTCTATCTTAATTCTAAATATTTAGAGTACATTTTAGAGATAAGTCTTGATTGGTTTTGTATCTATTTTGTGTGATTTTTTTTTTTAAAGTTAATTTGTCTTAAAGAGGTAGTTGGAAATTTTTAGTAATTTCTAACCTAATTCTTTATGTGCTTAGAAGATGGCACGTAGACCACCTACTCCTCCTCCACCAGTAGATATGCCCAACTTAGCTCGGGCAATAGAGATGATGGCAATAGCCTTGCAACAACAGAGTGCTACTATGGCACAACAGCATCAGGCCGCCCTTCATCAATTAGAAACCGCTAGATTAGCAGCAGAAGCGTCTCAACTTCATCAACAACCCCATACCTTTAGTCTGGAGGATTTTCTGAGACACAATCCACCCAAATTTAATGGGAAGGTAAATCCAGATGAAGTAGACCAATGGTTGAGAGACATAGAAAGAATCTTCGAAGCTACTCAATGCCCAGAAGAGAGAAAGTTATCTTATGCCATCTATATGCTTATTGAAGAAGCTGAGTTTTGGTGGATAGGTATGAAGCAGATGATGGAGGATAGAGAAGAAATTGTCACTTGGGAGAGTTTCAAAGTAAGATTCATGGAGGAGTATTTCCCTGATAGTGTCAGATATGCAAAAGAAATTGAATTCATGCAGCTGGAACAAGGAAATCTTTCAGTCACTGAATATGCTACTAGGTTCAAACACCTAGCTAGATTCTACACCCAGACCATGACTGAGGCTTGAAGATGTAGAAAATTTGAGTTTGGGTTGAAGCAAGAACTTAAAGAAGTGGTGATTCCTATGTCCATTAGAGATTTTCTTGCTCTAGTGGAGAAAGCAAAAGTGGTGGAGAGTTTGAAAAGTAGTAGCAGACTTGCTAAGCCTCAAGTGGGAGGACCTTCTAAAAGCATGCCTAAATATGAAGATAGAAAGAAACCTTATTTCAGACCTCAATCTTATAGCAGTGGAAGACCCAGTTCTCATTCACCACCTAGTTTCAGATGTTTTAGGTGCAGTGGGCCACATGTTGTTAGATTTTGCCCTCACCCAGTGATAAATGTGACATGTGATAGATGTCACAGGTATGGTCATGCAACAAAAGTGACTGTCGTGTCCAATTAGGAGCTCCAAATTCTGGCGGAGTGCATCAAGTACAACAAAATAATAATCAAAAACCCAGAGCAACTGGCAGAGTTTTTGCCATTAGTGGAGCTGAAGTTTCGCAGTCTGATAGCCTTGTTAGAGGTATTTGTTCTATCCTTGGAACACAGTTATCTGTATTGTTTGATTCTGGGGCAACCCATTCTTTTATATCTTTTGATTGTGCTAAGAAACTTAAGTTGCCAGTCCGAGAATTAGAAATTGAGTTGGTGGTATCTACACCAACAGAAGGTATTATAGTAACTTCTTCCATATGTGCTGAGTGTCGAGTAATTATAGATGGGCAGAGATTCAAGATCAACATGATTTGTATACCTCTAAAGGATTTGGAGGTTATATTGGGAATGGATTGGTTGTCTGCTAATCATATCCTTATAGATTGAGGTCGGAAAAAGTTAATTTTTCCTAAGTTAGGAGAAATGCATGTTATCTCAGCTCAGCAGTTTGAGAGAGAGATACAAGAAGGTGCAGAATGTTTTATGCTTTTGGCTTGTTCTATAGTTACTGATAAAGTACAGAAAGATATGTTTATAGCTCAGGAGTTTATGGATGTATTTCCTGATGAGATTCCTAGACTTCCACCTAAAAGAGAGATAGAGTTTGCAATAGACTTGATTCCTGGAGCAGGCCCGGTATTAGTTTCTCCATACCGAATGGCACCAGCAGAGTTAGCTAAATTGAAGAAACAACTAGAAGATTTATTGGAGAAATAATTCATTCGACCTAGTGTTTCTCCATGGGGAGCTCCAGTGCTATTAATGAAGAAGAAGGATGGTTCATCACGTCTATGCATAGATTATAGACAATTAAACAAGTTAACAATCAAGAATAAATATCCTCTTCCTAGAATTGACGATCAAATGGACCAGTTGTCTTTTCTAAGATAGATTTGCGCTCAGGTTATCACCAAATTTTAGTGAAAGCGGAAGATGTTCAGAAGACTGCTTTTAGATCAAGGTATGGTCACTATGAATTTCTAGTTATGCCATTTGGTGTGACGAATGCTCCTGCTATCTTCATGAATTATATGAATCGAATCTTTAGACCTTTTCTTGATAAGTTTGTGGTAGTGTTCATATATGACATCTTGATCTATTCTCGTACAAGGGAAGAACATGCATAACATCTTAGGACTATCCTGAACATTTTGAGAGAAAAACAGTTATATGCTAAACTTTCAAAATGTGAGTTCTGGATGTCAAAAATACAATTTTTAGGACATGTTATCTCTGCACAGGGAATATCAGTAGATCCTTCTAAAGTGGAGGTTGTGCTTTAATGGGAACGTCCTAAAACTGTTATAGAAATTAGAAGTTTTGTGGGGTTAGCAGGATATTACAGAAGATCTATATAAGGTTTTTCTAAAATAGTTGCTCCTTTGACCCAATTGACTAGAAAGGATTATCCTTTTGCATGGACTGAACAATGTGAGAGAAGCTTTGAAGAGTTGAAAAGAAGGTTGACTAATGCTCCTGTATTGACAATCCCTGATACCAATCAGTCTTTTGAAGTCTTTTTGATGCTTCCTATCAGGGATTGGGTTGTGTTCTAATGCAGAATAAGAAAGTTGTTGCCTACGCTTCTCGTCAGTTAAAGGTGCATGAAAGAAACTATCCAACTCATGATTTAGAATTGGCAGCAGTTGTCTTTGCATTAAAAATATGGAGACATTTTCTTTATGGAGTTAATTTTAATGTGTTCAGTGATCATAAAAGCTTGAAGTATTTGTTTGATCAGAAGGAGCTTAATATGAGGCAGAGGAGGTGGATTGAATTTTTAAAGGATTATGATTTCCAGCTAATATACCATCCTGAGAAGGCAAATGTTGTTGCAGATGCATTGAGTCGTAAAAAGATACAAATGTCGTCGCTTATGATTAGAGAGCTGGCATTGATTGAGGATTTCAGGAGTATGAATTTGGAGGTTTCCATGTCTTCAAATTGCATTAGTTGTAATACACTAGTTATAACTAATGAATTTTTGGAAAAGGTGAAGGAGAAGCAGTTAGAAGATTCCAAATTGAAGAACTTCATGGACTTATTAAATACTGACAAGGCTAAAGACTTCTCTTTAGGAGTGGATGGTATTTTGAGATTCAAAAATAGAATATGCATACCAGAGGATAATAAACTAAAACAAACAGTGTTATCTGAAGGTCATAAAAGCAAACTCAGTTTACATCCAAGGATGACCAAGATGTATCAAGATCTGAAGAAGTTTTATTGGTGGTATGGCATGAAGAACGGTGTAGCCAAGTTTGTAGCTGCTTGCTTGACTTGTCAGAAATCAAAGATTGAACATCAACAGACTGGAGGCATGTTAACTCAGTTGGACATTCCAGTGTGGAAGTGGGACAGTATCTCAATGGATTTTGTTACCCACTTACCACGTACTTTGCGGAAGCATGACTCTATTTGGGTCATAGTGGACAGGTTGACAAAGATGGCACACTTCCTACCTATAGATTTGAGAATCTCCATGCGGAAGTTGGCCCAAATTTACATAGATGAAATAGTCAGATTGCATGGTGTACCCTCTAGCATAATATCAGATAGAGATCCCAGATTCACCCCAGATTCTGGCAAACACTTCAAGAAGCTTTGGGGACTAAACTCAGACTTAGTTCAGCATACCATCCTCAAACTGATGGACAATCAGAGAGAACTATCCAGTCCTTAGAAGATTTGCTTAGGACTTGTGTATTAGATCATTTGGGCAGTTGGGATGAAATTCTACCACTGGTAGAGTTCACTTACAATAATAGTTACCAAGCTAGCATAGGAATGGCTCCTTTCGAGGCATTGTATGAAAGAAAGTGCAGGACACCTCTGTGCTGGTTTCAGGATGGTGAGAGTGTGTTAATTGGACCAGAATTAATACAACAAACCAATGAGAAAGTCAAAATGATTAAGGAAAGATTGAAAACATCTCTCAGCAGGCAAAAATCTTATGCAGATCAAAGAAGAAGACCTTTAGAATTCTCTGCGGGTGATCATGTCTTTTTGAGAGTTACACCGTTCATCGGTGTAGGAAGAGCACTCAAAGCCAAGAAGTTGACTCCTAAGTTCATAAGACCTTATCAAATTCTTAGGAGAATAGGTCCTATGGCTTATGAAATTGCTTTGCCTCCTCCTTTAGTTAACATTCACAATATTTTTCATGTATCTCAGCTAAGAAAGTACGTACCTGATCCCAGTCACATTCTAGAGTCTGATTCAATCCAGGTGAAAGAAAATCTGTCATTTGAAGTGAAACCAATCAGAATTTTAGATTCACAAGTGAAACAAGTTCGTGGAAGAAATATTCCTGTGGTGAAAGTATTGTGGGATCTCATCTCTGGAGACTCCACTTTGGAAATTGAAGAGGAGATACGAGCATCATACCCTAATCTCTTTATTGGTAAGTTCATTTTCGAGGACGAAATTTTTTGTAGTTGGAGATAATATAATAGCGTAAAAAAAAAAGAAACCCACAGAACCCTTGCCTCCCCCCCCCCGGTCACGCACCATCCAATTTCTTTCTCCTCTCTCCCTTCTCTCTTAATTTCCTTTTCCAATCTTCATCTATTTTAGAATCTGATCGCACCATGCTGTATCTGAGGAGTTAAGGAACAATTCTACCCGATCAGATTTTTAAACAGAGTAAGTTCATTTTTACTCTAAAGATCCTTTATTATGTGTTTTTTGCTATGTTTTAGTCATCAATCTTGGTGGGGTCAGTTGAGAAGATTAATCCTCTCAACTTATTCTAGTATATACTGAATTTCTGTTATGTTTAGATAACTTGCATTAGGCCCGTAAATCTTAAAGCTTATTCAGACGGTGGGGAATAAAATTCTAGAAGTTGCTTGGAAAGCAAGCAATTAAGGTAAGGGAAGCTAAATTTTATTTTTTGTATAGCACCCTAGGCTAGAAAATTCTGGATGTGGAAGGGACGTGGTCCCAATATTCAATTTCTCTTGCAGGGATGTTGTTTGTTTATATATTAGGTTGTTTGTTTATATATTATTTAAATTTGTGGAAATATTAGGTTTTGATGAGTTAGTATTTAAGTGTTGTTGTTTTTTTTTTTATGTCAAATAGACTTTTGAATATTTTGGATTCAGTTTTGAATGATATTGTATGATGGAAATGATATGGAATTGAATTCATACATTTGGGATAATGTATGGACTGATGTTTGTTGTGTATTAAGTATTGATGCCTATGTGGTAACAGAGATCTCCGAGCTTCACTGATGATCTAAGTCACATAGACTAAGATATCAAGTGGTGAGAAGCTGATGGATGAGTACATGCACACCGTGACATATGAGATGCACGGCTTGGGTTGTATTGAACTTACCCTGACCCTTTCTGTTGGATTCACTGGTAATTTTTGGATCAGGTGTTAGTCTCTGGTAGGACTTACTTAATACGAGTCTTCCGGAAGACATTGTTTGTTGAATATCTTGGATGTGTAGATCCATGTGAGATCTACATGATTGTTTTATGTTGGGTTTTGAAGAAGATTGAATAATTGAGAAATTGATCCATGTAATTTTATTTTCTCTTTTGATTTAATTGTGTGTATTATAAAACTTTATTTTCACTAGCTTATCCTTGCTTTTCGTGTTGTGTTTGAACTGCGATGACTGTACTATGTACACGAGCAAATGACCATATAGGTGTAGGAGGTCCTTGAAGGTTTTAGGATGTTTTAAACTTTATATTGTAAATGTTTGTATTTTATAAGTCGTAATCTTGTAATATTCATGTTTTGAAATACTCTAAGTTTGTATAGTAGTACTTGTATTGTAATAATTAGAAGTTATTTTTTTGGAGTGTTACAGCGTTGTTTTTTATGACTCTAAAATTTTCTTTAAAAGGGATCAAGGAAAAAAAAATTTGCACTAGTGTTAATAAAATATTAAACATTTTTATTTTTATTAATATATTTATTTAGTTTTTTAATATTAAATTTGTAATTATTTATTATTTTAATATATTTTTAAATTATTTATTATATTGTTATAATATAAAAAGATACTCATAATCCATAATATTACATTTTCACCAACGCCACAAGTTAATTTTATGATATGAAGTCTTAACTTTCTTCTCCTATATCAAAATGAGAACCATTTTATATACTTCTCCATCTACATAAACAAGAAAACAATATATAGAAAAACAGAGGTTAAGAGTTTTGGATTTCATCTGATTCAATAAACTTTTTGACTAAACAAAAATATAGAAATTAAACACTCCACTAAAAAGGGTTTCAAATAGATAGAAAAACATGTTGATTTTATATCACTAAGATAAGATATAAAAGTAACTTTGTCTACTTCTTTGATAAATCCACTTGCAATTCCTAATTTTTATTTTTAGTTCAGCTTTTGAAGTAGGAGAAGTTTGAAATGACAGGTGAAAGAGAGATAGTAGAGAAAGTGTTGTTCTTGTTGGTCAGAAGAAAATTAGAAGAATAAAAGCTTGGTTATAGATGTGGGATAGGTCTACAACACATAAGTAATATTTATTAATTTAGTTAAAAGCAAATATTTTAAGAAGATAAATCTTCAAAGTGATTCAAATTAATTCATAAAAAATTCAAAAACTAAAAAAAACATTGTGTATTGAATTGTTTTCATGCAAAAAACCAGTCAGAGAAGAAAACTTTTATAATTTTTTAAAGTCAATCTAGCGTATTTCGATCACTTTATAATAATTATATTTAATTATTAAAAATAGTTTTTTTCTTTTTCGATCCAAACAAACAGAACAGCATTAAAAAAACTCATATAATTATGAGTTGAGTTAAATTTCAGAAAATTTGAATTTCTTATTTTGTTATTTAAAAAATATAGAGAATAAATAAGCAAACACTAGTAAGACTTGAATTGGTGAGTTTCAGACACATTCAATCTTTTATCAAATCTTAGTGGAGGATTGGGCACCTAGCTTCGAATTTTACTTTTGAACTTTATTGTTCTCATTACACAACAAATCTTAATATATTTTTGTCAAAAAATATTATTTAAAATAAAATACTAAAAACTACATCATAGATAACTAGAAATCTGAATTTATTTGATGTTGAAGTTATCTCCATCAATAATAATAATAAATTGAATAATAATAAATTGAATGGGTCACTTGTACCTGTATAAGTAGAGAGGGACCTAGATAGTACTTGAGACTGGACGTATAATTGTTGACGTGTCGATTATCCTCTCGCTCTTTTTTTGAATTTCTTCCCTCAAGTGCTGGTGCTCGATCGGTGGTTGATGCCCAGTCGGAGTGACCTGAAAAGGTACTCCGATGCTCAAGTAAGTACTCTGTGTAAAGAGTGTGTAGTGTAAAGCTGATTAAAGTCTATCTTTCTTTCATAGAGGATTTTATTTATAGTGCTAATTATGTGTCATTGTCATGATGGACCGGATATGAGTTATTGAATGATATGCATTATTCTAGATTAATAAGGAGGTATATTGGAATATTTAAAAAATATTTATAACATCTTTAAGTTAATCAGTATTTAATTGATTTGTCAGAAATATTTTTCACATATTTTAGGACATAAATGTTACTCGTTAAGTGTTATTGTAACTATCGTTACTATTATTTATTACTATTATTTATTGTATATTTTAAGATGTTCTTTGATTCAAACGATCGGTCACTTAAACTGAAATTAAGTCGTTTGATAGCGACCCGTAGATATAATTTTATCGAAAATTTCTAGAGATGGAGGTTGCTTACTATGGATTGTGTCGTTCTGATGGGAGAGTTATGTTAAAGTTGATGCATGATTAAAAGGTGGAGAATTCGAGAAAGAGAAAGTGAAATGGAAAAAATATGTTGCTTTGTGTTTGATGATGAGAAAGAAGTGTCTGTCCCTGCCCAAATAGGAAAGGTGATTAGAGTAGGCCAGCTAGTCAACATGCTTTCATCATAACAATTGTACGGACACTTGGAGAAGTGTGGGACCATCATGTCCAATGGACTGCTCTCACGGGATTGGATCATCATTCATTCACTCTCTCCATCAACGAATAACAACAATAGCTTATGCTCTCTTTCCATTTTCATCATTCAAGAACCATGCATTCAAATCCAAATCCTATCTTTTAAAAAATATTAACATCTCATCTCATGTATATAAATAGTCATTTTATAAATTAATTTTATAAAATTGAATTAAATTTAATATATATCACACTAAAAATTTAATATTTTTATCCGGTCATCTACTGTCAATTTATTATTGGATCACTTATAAATATATAGTCATATGTATGAGGTAGAAAATTTTGATATGAAATATATGTATTGAAGATTCTACATCGATTATCTTGATTGAAAATTAAAGATATTTTATAGTATATAATTGAATGTAAATTTTATTATTTATCTTATAAATTAGTTTTATAAAATTAAAAATATTGTATTTCCTTATTCTTAGATAATTTACGATATTCAGCTTTTATCACTTAGGATTTGTGAAGGAAATGTGGATGATAAGCTCCAATATATTTGAAGAGAATATAGTTTAATTACATCAGGTAATAGTTATAATGTCCCACGACTACAAAAGCAAGTGGCTAAAATTAGGTAATATTAAATGATATTGATGTAAACCCAAAAGTTCAAATATATCAAAGAGAGAGAGTGAGAGAATCTCAAGATATTGTTATAATGAAACATGATGAAGGGGGGAAAAGTTCATCAAATACTGTGCTAACATTGCGATGGGGAAGAGAAGCATGTTAAACAAAATAATTTTATCATTTTATGAAAGTTTCTTCCTCTTATCACTTTGCTATTTTTTTAGCTATTCAGGATTTAATTTTCAACTCATTCCCCACTAATCTTAGTAGTATTGAGAAACTCTTTATTATGAAATAAAATCAAATTCTATAATATAAACCCTTTGTTATAGTATAAGAACAAATAAATATTATAAAGCAAAGTATAATTCTAATTATTGATTAAAAATCAATAATTACATTGTTTATAACTTTAAATATCTTTTTATACAGACAAATAGCATGTGATGACCGCATAGCGCAGTGGATTAGCGCGTTTGACTTCGGATCAAAAGGTCGTGGGTTCGACTCCCACTGTGGTCGCTTAATGATTTTTTGGTTTTTTCCTACACTACCATAATTTCTGTTTACACCCCTATTGTAGTTGCGAACACCCCCTCCCCACACTCCTTTACTCTTTTGAAGTTTTTTTTTTTTTGTGTTGTAGAGCCTTTGTGCACTCTTTTGCTGGAGATTGAATCTATTGGAGAGTAATTGCCTTCTCCTAACAGAACTTCATTTTCAAGTTATGGATTAAGTGTTACACAATTTAGTATTAATTTGATTACACATTTTAAATATAATTTAAAATGTATTTAAAAAAATTATATTTTAAATTGTGTAATTTGTAAAGTGTTTAAATACATTTAAAAAAAGTAAATTTTAGATTGTATAATTTATAAGATGTTTTTGGATCTGAAAATATATTCTAAATTATATAATTTATAATACATTTAAAAAAAACTATACATTCTACAATCTGAAAGATACTTTAAATCCAAAAATATCTTCTAAATTATATCATCTAGCATATATAAGGTTGCAAGAAGTAAAAGCCTAACCCACGTAGGTCAATTCATGTCCATTTAGGATAGCTCTCACTGGGCAGATTCTCCATACACCCTATCAGTAACATGTCTGTGTGAAATGACCATAACACCCTTAATAAAGTGGAAAGTAGGTTACACTTAAGTGCACCCAACACCCAGCAGCCAAGCATAGTGTCATTCATTCTTTCTTCTGGACATTGAGGCAAGGAGAGAAACTCTTTTGAAAGTCTTACACACACACGCAGGCAGCGTTCAGGTAGCGTTTTTGAGGCACTTCGGCGATGACAGAGAGCGAAGGCACCGAAGAAGGAAACGCGTCGCAAAACGATGAGTTTTTGCATTTCTTGTTGGTTTCGGATATTTTTATCCATAACAGCGTTCAGAGTTCTGGATGTGTATATCCGGTTGAGTTCTGGATGGTTATATCAGGATATAACCTTTTCCTTGGTTAGTTCCGGATATTAGTATCCGTATGCACTACGAATGAGCAAATCTATAAGTCTTTTTTATTAGGTCTAGATTTGGAAATCTGGAATGTGTTTATTAGGAGCTCTTTTTGTGCCTTCAGTGATGTTCCTACTATCTCTGCCCTTAAAATTAATTGGCCTTATAATATTAGTGCATTTATCTATTTATGACTAAACAAGTGTTTTATTTGGTCTTTCGTTTGGAGCGATTAGTTCCTCAAATTACCCTTAACAAGCTGTCTGTTTTTTGGAGGACTAATTTTATTTTTTATTTGACGGTATTTTATGAATAGTAAGATGGTGAGGACTAGAGGAGGAAGATCTTCTAATTCGGACTGTGTGCGACCAACTGTATCTGTGAAAAAAAGACGTGGTGGTCCTAGTACTTTAGTTCCAATTGAGGACTTTGAAGATTATATCGAACAAGAAGAAATTGAAATTGATGTTGAAGGCTATCCAGGAGGGCTAGTGGATAAGTCATTACTGGTTAATTATTAAGATCATGTGGCCAGATAGTTATGGGATGGTTTGGTAAGTAATGAACATTAATTGAGTGTCTTATGTATGTATATATTTATTGATGATATATCTTGATCATTGTAGGATCGTTGTGAGCTGAAGGTTGTTTATCATGGGAGAAAGATAAATAAGTTAGGAGCACCTCATGAGCGCATAGAGGATGCAATAGATATGTCTGGCTTAGGTGGTCTGGTTCATGCTAGTTATGAGAATTTAGACCGAGCATTGCTTTGTGCTTTTGTAGAGAGGTGGCATACAGAGGCAAACACATTTCATTTACCTTTCGGGGAGATGAACATCACTCTTGATGATGTGTCAAATTTGTTGCATTTGTCCATCGTTGGTCAATTTTACACGCACCAGACCTTAGATGTAGATGCGACGAATGATTTATTGGTAGAATCCCTCCGTGTTGACTGTAGATGATGGAAGAGGCCTAAGCTCAAGCCCAACAACTAGGTCCATGGCAAAGAGGATTCAAGAAGAATGAGACTCTGCTACTGATGACAGAGAAACTTTTCTCTACATATTCAAAGACCCCTCAGAGGACCACAAGGAATAAAGCCCAAGCCATGGGAGCTGAGCATAAATTAATTTTAGTTTATTTGTAATTTCAGTAGAGTAGGGTTCATTTAGCACAATAGGGGGGGTGTATTTAACAATTTAGCTTGTACCTAGGCCTTTTAGGGTAGGAATGTAGCCATACCTTCTAGAAGCATGCTAAGGGGCTGCATTGACCTTTAGTCAACACCCTAGCAGCCCTCTCTTTTATGTATTCCCCATCCTACCCTTGCTCCTTACTCTCCAAGGCACCATCTCCTATAAATAGGGTGCTTTGGCTCATGTTTTTTTGAAGATCAATTTATATGAGTAAATGCTGCCAAAATTATGTTAGCTTCTACTCTTTGTCTAGTCTCTCTAGGTTAGACACTTTGATCTTCATCTTCACCTTCCTCCAAGTGATTTGGCCTAACCTATCACTCTCCATACCTTTCATGCACCTACAAGGAACCCATAACTCTATATGAGCCATCCTTGATCCATCACCTCCATTGCTTCCCCCACCTTTTTCACCTCATTTCCTTAAGAAGAACATTGGTCATGAAGAACAACCTATCAGTAGAGTTGCATCTGAAGAGACAAGACACTGCTGGAGAACTCATGTGCACCTCAATTGGTTGAGAGATATGTATGAGGATGCATACTCAAGGAGGCAATGGATTGTAGTTGCCGGAGCTTATTTACTTCACCTTGTTGGTTGCACTATCTTCACCGACAAGAGTGCTACTTCGGTTAGTGTGATTTATCTTAAATTTTTTTGTCGATCTAAGACTAACAAGGATATGCTTGGGCGACAGCTGCATTAACTCACATGTATGAGCAGCTAGGAGATTATAGTTATGCAAAGACTAAGTAACTAGTTGGTTATGTGATTAAACTAAAATCGTCATAAGATATGATGATTTAGTGTAAAAAAATTACGAAGTCTGTTGATTTAGTGTAAAAAAATTACGAAGTCTTTATAATATTATACGACCTCAATGTAATCAAATTTTGTATACCATATAAAGTTTAAATATATAAAAAAAATAAGACTGTTAATTAAGGTTATTCAAAAGTAGTAGTTACTAAGTAAAGAATTATTTTAAGTTAAGAAGTCATTTGAGATACTAACAACTTCACTATAATTTCTTTTATTAAGTGAAATCGTTGATGTGCGTGATGATAACTTTATTATAATAAAATGGTGTTGCATGAGTAGGACTTGTGTATCTATGTAACAAATATTGAATCTGTACATTCTCCTAATATGCAATACAAATTTCATCATTTACGTGAAAAATCCACTCATGCATGTTGAGCGAATATATTATATCAATACAAGAGTGTAGTGACATCGAAAGTAGATATTTGTAACAATTAATAGTGTAACAAGTCTTGATTCGAAAACATGATATCAGTGATAAATGTTATAAAATAAGGTCTAAAAGGGTAGAGACAACCCGATTCTCTGTTTTTCGTAAAACCATAAGTGGGAAAGAGAATAAAAACAGAAGCAAAAGACATTCGAGAAGCAAAAGATAAAACATTAACGTAGTGTTAGGATCTGGGGTCTTACGTTGGCGAAGACGGATGTATGAGTTGCACCTATTTTTGGTTTCACAATTGGATGCAGGTGAGGGAGGAGATGGAGAGAAGGTGGAGTGGATATGGCATCTTCTCAGGAATGAAGAGAAAGGAGAGAGTATGCAGGGAAGGCCACGTCAGAGTTGTGAAGTTACGCATGTGCCCTTACTTTTCTCCTCCATGAAACGACAAAATGATTGGCACCATGCACTGTTAAGGCACTGCATCCATGACTGCATCCACTGTTGCATGGCGCGCCTGAGATTCCTAAGCCAAAGTCACAAATCCTTTGACCATTTGAAAGACCATTTGAAAGGTATGAATGGAGAGGTGAGACGGATGAGAGTAGTTGTTTAATAAATTAGGGCAATGAATTCTATATAAAAGCATTGCTGTTGTGTGTAACTTCACACTTCACTCATCAAAGAAAGCCAACTTCACACTTCACTCATCAAAAGAGCCAGTGTAGTTAGAGACTTGTGAATTGGTTCCCTGGCCTTGGAAGGGTTCGTGAAGGGTTCGTGAGGCATGAGAGTGGTAGCCACTTGAGTTTCGTAGTCATTGTTTGATCTTAGGTTAGCGTTGCCTTCGTTTTGTATTGCACATAATCGGTTTTGAGTGAAAAACAACAGGCCACATAATCGATTTTGGTTTTTAAAATAGGAGATAATCGATTATGGTCTTGGCTTAATCGATTATCTGAGAAATTTTTGGACCATAATCGATTATCTTCAATGTGTTTTTGGCATGGTAATCGATTATGTGCATTGCATAATCGATTATGTTGGTTTTTGAACTCTTCAAATAATCAATTATGGCTGAATTTTCTTTGGGTAATTGATTATCATGTTTTTATTACTTATGTGGTAATCGGTTATGCTGTTATTTGATTTCATATTTGTATTTTTTCTGTTGTTTTTTTTTTTCAGGCAGGCAGTGGTTGATATTATCTTCTGGTGGTTTCTTCTTCATCCTACTTCACTTGATTTTCTTCTGCTGTTTTTCAGGTTTTTTGTTTTGATATAATTTTTTATTTTAGGCTTTTTTTTTATTTAAATTTATTGTTTACAATATTTATAATATTATGTTTGGATGAGGATGGTTTTGTAACTTAATTTGTTTAGATTTTATGCTTTTATTATTGATGTTAATAAGTTAGGATTTAAGGTGTTGTGTTAAGTTGTTTATCTCATTATTATTTTAGGGTTGTAACCAGTTATTAATTTTTTTCCATTTAATTGTTTATAAGAGAAATATTTAGTTATTTAAAATGAATATTTTTACATAATGGAAATAGAAATTAAACTTGTGTAGATTTTTTATTTTTTTTTACATTTTACATAAATTATTAATCTTATAATTGAAACAATTAAAAAAGGTGTTGTAGTAATTAAAAAAAAATAGAAAAAGTGTAGATAAGAAATTTCAATTTTTAATAATAAATATAGATAATTATTATTTTTTAAACATTTAATTATTTATAAAAAAAATAGTTTAATTTATTTAAAATGAATATGTTTACAGAATGGGAATAAGAATTTGTAATTTACAGCGTTATTTTATTTTATATTTTACATAAATTATGAATGTTATAGTTAAAAACATAATATAAAATTTTGTAGTTATTAAAACAAGCGGAGAAAGTTTAGAAAAAAAATTTGAATTTTTAATAATAAATATACATAGTTTTTACTTTTTGAAAATGTAATTGTTTATAAAAAATACTTATATATTTTTAAAATAATTTTTATACCGAATGGAAAAAAAAAATTTATAATGTTGAGGTTATTTTTTTATAGATTTTACATAAATTATTAATATTTTCATTTTTAATATTATAAAAAATGTTGTAGTAATTAAAAAACAGAAATATTTAAAATCAGAATTTTGAATTTATAATAATAAATATAGATATTTATTACTTTTTGAAAATATAATTGTTTATAAAAAAGATTTTATTTTATTTAAAAATAATATTTTTACATAATGGAAATAAGTGCCTAATGTTTAGGTTATTTTTTTAGGATTTGACATAATTTATTAATGTAATCATTAAAAACATTATAAAAAATATGTAGTAATTAATAAAAGCAGAAAAATTTTAGAGAATAAATTTGAATTTTTAATAATATTACTTTTTGGGAAGATTTAATTGTTATTACTTTTTGGGAAGATTTAATTGTTTATAAAAAATAGAATTTTTATTTAAAAATAATATTATAAAAATTGGAAATAAAATTTTATAATGTTTAGGTTTAGGGTTTAGGTTATTTTTTTTTAGATTTTACATAAATTATTAATGTTATCATTAAAAACATTTTTAAAAAATTGTACTAATTAATAGAAGTAGAAAAAGTTATTTTTAGTTTACATAAATATTTGGAATTTCAATATTTATACATAGTTATTATTGTTATTATAGTTATTTCATTTTATGTAATTGTTTATTTTGTTTGTTTATATTTATTTGTTCTTTGATAGAATTATAATGTACATCAATATAATTTTTGTTTGTATGTATATCAATTTTGTTATATTAGAGAAATGAAATTTAGAATAAAATTTGTATTAAAATGAATTAAGATTAGATTACAGGATTACTGTATTGGTGTAGTTTTACACCGAAACAATAACTGTTTTCGGTATGTTGTATTCACACTTACACGTAATCATGGTTGTGGATGAAAGTTAAAGATTACATGGATAACATTATCAATTCGACAAGGCATTATGACGAGGCAGAGATGGTAGATTTTGAGGAAACAGTTGCAATTTATGACGATCTTCTTACGGCGAACATGAATCTAATTTCAGAAATCCAACAACAAATAAAAAAAAATAATGAACGTGCATCAGTGATCATTCTTTGTATGATTGGTTTTGGATTGAATTTGTTACGCACGGTGCGTACTAGAAGCAACTCTATCAGTGAGTTCCAACCACAAAAAGAGCGTCGTAGACAAGAATTGATGGAGTACTTGGTTCACACTGAAAAATGTCGTGATATTATTCGCATGAGACCAGAAGCTTTCCTTCAATTATGTGAACGAATCCGGGCAACTGGACTTGTTAAAGATGCATATCGATCAACCGTGGAAGAACAGGTAGCGAAGTTTCTGCACATTATTGGGCATAATGTGAAGAATCGAAGTGTGTCATTCTTTTTCCATCGGTCTAGAGAAACAGTATCCCGTCACTTTCATAATTTTTTGAGTGCAATTTTAAAGTTGGAGGGGAATTTCTTAATTCAACCAAATGGAACGGTTGTAGAACCACACATCCTTAACAACAGTCGATTTTACCCCTATTTTAAGGTTTGTTTATGATAACATTACTTTAAATTATGTATTATGTTGTATTTATTTTGTGTATAATTAAAGTTATGAATTTTGGTTTACATTAGGATTGTTTAGGGGCCATAGATGGGACTCATGTACATGTTAAGGTTGTACGTGTAGATGCACCTCGTTATTGAGGCAGAAAAGATTGACCAACCCAAAACATATTTGCAGGTTGTGACTTTGACTTGAAGTTCACATATGTCCTGGCCGATTGGGAAGGAACTGCCTCTGATTCAAGGATATTGAAATATGCTTTGGTACGAGACAATCCTTTGGTTATTCCAGAAGGTTAGTTCTAGGGGATTGGGTGTGCAGAACAATAAATAGGTTATAGTAGTATATACTAACGCAACTTTCCACAATCTTCGTAGGAAAATACTATCTTGGTGATGTAGGTTTGATGTTAAAACCAAATATAATAACACCTTATCGAGGGATTAGATACCATTTGAAAGAATATTCACGAAGAGGGCCACAAAATGCTAAAGAGTTGTTTAATCTTCGACATTCATCACTTAGAAATGTAATTGAGAGAACATTTGGGATGCTAAAAAAACGATTTCCAATTATAGCCAGTGGGACTGAGGCACATTATGATGTCGATACTACGACAAAAATTGTTTTAGCTTGTTGTATTCTGCATAACTTTCTTCACGGGGTTGAATTTGATGAGTCTCTGATTGAAGAAGTAGATCATGAATTATTACAAGAAGATGTACAACCAACCCCTACCTATGCTCGTGACCATGATTATAGCCTAGGGTGTCATATTAGCGACACTATAGCAAACGAAATGCGGCAAGATTATGTAAACAATTAATTTGATGAATGAATATATTTCATATTTTGTTCCAATTTTTGTCATCCTAACTTGATTTAAGTAAATTAGATGGATCGCGGGAAGAATGTTGCTCCACATTCATCAGGTGGTTGTCGAGAGTTCACTATGTGGCTGACAGAGATGGACCTAATTCTGCTAAATGCAATGATTGAAGAGGTATGTCAAGGTTGCCGAATTGACGGTAGTTGGACCAGTCAGGGATATACTAACATTGTTATGGCTCTACACGATGCTGGATTAACAACTATGAAGAAAAATCATGTAAAAAATCATCCAAAAAGCCTGAAGAACAGGTGGAGGGAAGTACATGATTTGTTTGGTGGATTGAGTGGTTTCGCATGGAACCAGACCACGACACGTTTTGAAGCGGAGGACGAAGTTTGGAATGACTTGATCAAGGTACGATGATAAACACATTTGACAACAAATACATTTCACTGCAAATTTATGAACTTGTACTAATATGTCACATGTATTTAGGCCAAACCATCTGCGGCAAAATGGCGTGTGAATCCCATTCGCCATTATAACCTAATGGAGGAGTTGTGGTGTAATGACAGAGCCAACGGAAGTCGGGTAAGGACAGCCCGTGACATCAATTCACCTCCTGACATAAGTAATTTCAGTGTCAACCTTGACGACAATAATATGGATTATATCCCCGAGCAACCCAACTTTGAGGAGGCCGATGACTACGTCCCATGGTCACCTACTCCTCATATTCAATCAAGTGACACTCCTTCTGACACTCCCTCAAATACGCCTTTTATGCCTTCTGCGAGCTCTGCAGGCACATCTTCGTCTCGAGGATCAAAAAGAAAAGGGCCCACCATGGACGGATTATTTTATATATATATATATATATATATAATGATTAGTAATAATGATTTTCATTATTATCATTAACAAAATCAATATATTTTAAAAATAAATGGATATTTAGAAAACAATATGAATATTAAGTAGTTCTCAAAATATATAATATAAAGTTATTACATTTGATTTGGAAAGAGATAAAGACATGTTAATTTGTTTGTAATTTTAGAATTATGTAAAAATGAAGAACATACTAATGTTAATTAGAAAAAGGAAACATATCCCCACTAATGACATTTTAATCCTTCTTATGGAGACCTTCAAACGGTTTTCTAGAAGACATGCCTCCATTGTCTGACAATAATTGCATCTTTTTCAATGGCAACGTCTTCAATGCACCATTTGAAAAAATTATAGCCTAGGATCATGTCACTTGTAATCTGTTTTGAAGAAAAGAATAAAATTCAACAATGAATAAGTTTAAAATAGCATTCTTAAGTTTGTATCAAGCCTAATTCAACAAATTTTACCTTGTACTTGGGACAACCCCAAAATCGTTTTCCAGCATTTTTTTTTTTTTGTTTTTTCTATTCTCAAAACAACAAACTCTCCACAATCACAAATAGGAGCAACGAAAGCACTTGTGCTCGCAGTAGCATGGGTAAAAGTATGAGGTTTTTGCACACCACACCCGGTACAACTAGACCACGATGTGCTGTGATATGCAAACATTAAAGGCGACTTAAGCAATGCTCTTGAAGTTCCGTATTATGTCATGGAGCCCAAATTTTATTTATGCATAATAGAAATCAAATGTTATAAAAGTTGCATTGAAAACAATATCATTATCTAAACAAGTTCCATGAAAACTACCATAAAAACTTAATATTAAATAACAATAAAAATAACAAGTCATTAATGTTCAACATGAAAAATAGAAATAAAAATAATAATGACAATAACATAATGATAAGACCATCAATGGTACGTCAAATGTCAGCCAAAGTATCATGAACCTGATCCATCCGGGTATTCAAGTTCTGTATGCCAGTCATAATTTGGGTTAACAATTCGATTTGGTTGGGGATTGCGGACTTAGGTTCACCACCCCCAACATCTTCTTGTGCCAATTGATCCTCTTCATCATCTTCTTCATCTGGCTGGTGAGGCCTACCAAGCTTCCATACACCATTGACCTGGAATATACTTAATTTCATCATACTCTTTTTCCCAAAATAATTATTCCATCCTAGCATTATTACTGACTCATTTGACAAGTCGAAGCCATACACCTGCAAGATTCATGTTATCAAAATTGCATACGGCAAAGGCATGTTGTTATCCCTACATTTAATCTTGTGTTGCATGATGTAATGAGGGCAATTAATCATTATATTATTTTTGATGCACCAGAGCATGAAAATATATTCATTCAATAATTGTGTGAAGTTGCTCCCACGAGGGCACAAGATGTGCACCCACGTGTAATGTAATAGTCGGTCATTCATTTTCAAACTACCGACATTTTTGACATTTTGACCTTGAACATCTTCACGAATCATGGACGATAATGCTAGTGCTCAATCAAAATTTACTTTCTCAGGGATCGTCCCAGGGGTTAACCTAACACCGTCATACCTGAGATTGGCAATGTTAATCCAATCCAATTCAGTAATGTTTATTCGCTTTCCAAAAATCTCAACACAAAGGTGACCAATAGGTGTGATCTTCACATTTGTATAAAATACTCTAACCAAGTCTTCATAATACGGAAATTTCATTCCAAGGAAAGCTTGTACACCTTGGAAATTCAGAAGGTTTTGGAATTCAAACCCTGGAGCAGCAAAAAATGGAGTATGCATAGCTTTTGGTGATAAGACTGCTCTTCCATGAAACAAATTTTCAAACATCACCATTTAATGTTTTGTACTAAAGTATCTTGAATAATAAAAAACTTCTGCAATCTACGTTGTTGGGGGAGGAGGAACAGCATGATCTTCTGCTGGAGCTTTACCCTTACAGGTTCTGTGGCATTTGTGGGATGATGATGCCATGTATAATGCAATTATAACCTTGTATATAGTAAATGACAATATCATAAACATAATAGTAGAACTTAAATTGAAGTAAACGAAATTTATGAAAATATCATAAACAAAATAGTAGAACTTATCAAACACGATAGTACAAGTTCATAAAAAAAATATTACATGACCAATGAAAAGGCAATACTAGAATTCCTGAACTAGAATATTAAAAGTTCTGATCATAATTCTCCAAGAACAAACATACACGGACATATTACACAACAACTCAAATTAAATAAAAGGACAACATGTAAGTCAAACACATGAAGGTAATGCGAACGCAGAGATATGAAATCAACGCCTAGTCATAAATGCAAACAACTTTGTCATGTGACGCTCATATGGCATCCCAAATAGTTGCTTAACTCTTCTTGGATGCTCACATAAAAACTCATAGCATTGATCCATGACCTATTCATCCTGGATGTTAAGCTCCACCAGCATTGCCCAAATATCAGACTCGGAGAATTGGTAGGATGCATGGCGACAATGATGGTGTACATGCTCAGCATATAAGTCGTTTCTTCGTCTAATTTTCGCAACTATATCTTATGTTGTGGTTACTTGTGCACGAGCAATGTCAACCAACTCAGAGCCATTCTGATTTGCATCCTTCATTGAGGAAACACATTGTTGAAGGTTTGTATTCAACAAAGCAAAATGTTCATCAATTCCGTCCATAGTAGGCCCTTTTCTTTTTTATCCTCGAGATGAGGATGTGCCCGCAGAGCTCGCAGAAGGCATAGAAGGAGTGTTTGAGGGAGTGTCAGAAGGAGTGTCACTTGATTGAATATGAGGAGCAGGTGACCGTGGGACGTAGTCATCTACCTCTTCAAAGTTGGGTTGCTCGAGGATATAATTTATATTATTGTCGTCAAGGTTGACACTGAAATTACTTATGTCAGGAGGTGAATTGATGTCACGGGCTATCTTGACCCGACTTCTATTGTCTCTGTCATTACACCACAAGTCCTCCATTAGGTTATAATGGCGAATGGGATTCACACGCCATTTCGCCGCAAATGGTTTGGCCTAAATATATGTCACATATTAGTACAAGTTCATAAATGTGTAGTGAAATGTATTTGTTGTCAGATATACTTATCATTATACCTTGATCAAGTTATTCCAAACTTCATCCTCCGCTTCAAAATGTGTCGTAGTCTGGTTCCATGCAAAACAAGTCAATCCACCAAACAAATCATGTACTTCCCTCCACCTGTCCTTTAGGCTTTTTTGACGATTTTTAACATGGTTTTTCTTCATAGTCGTTAATCCAGAATCGTGTAGAGCCATAACAATGTTAGTATATCCCTGACTGGTCCAACTACCGTCAATTATGCAACCTCGACATACTTCTTCAATCATTGCATTTAGTAGAATTAGGTCCATCTTTGTCGTCCACTTAGTGAACTCCCGACAACCACCTGATGAATGTGGAGCAAAATTCTTCCTGCGATCCATCTAATTTACTTAAATAAAGTTAGGATGACAAACATTGGAACAAAATAAAAAATATATTCTTTCATCAAATTAATTGTTTACATAATTTTGCCACATTTTGTTTGCTATAGTGTCCCTAATATGACACCCTAGGCTATAATCATGGTCACAAGCATGGGTAGGGGTTGGTTGTACATCTTCTTGTAACAATTTATGATCTACTTCTTCAATCAGAGACTCATCATTGTTAACCTCACAAAGAAAGTTATGCAAAATACAACAAGCTAAAACAATTTTTGTCGTAGTATTGACAACATAATGTGCCTCAGTCCCACTGGCTATAATTGGAAATCGTTTTTTCAGCACCCCAAATGTTCTTTCAATTACATTTCTAAGTGATGAATGTCGAAGATTAAAAAAATCTTTAGCATTTTGTGGCCCTTTTCGCAAATATTCTTTCAAATGGTATTTAATCCCGCGATAAGGTGTTATTATATTTGGTTTTAACATAAAACCTGCATCACCAAGATAGTATTTTCCTACGAAGATTGTGGAAAGTTGCGTTAGTATATACTACTATAACCTATTTATTGTTCTGCACAATCAATTCCCTCAAACTAACCTTCTGGAATAACCAAAGGATTGTCTCATACCAAAGCATCTTTCAATATGCTTGAATCAGAGGCAATTCCTTCCCAACCGGCCAGGACATATGTGAACTTCATGTCAAAGTCACAACCTGCAAATATGTGTTGGGTTGACTAATCTTTTCTCCCTCGATAACGAGGTGCATCAGCACGTGCAACCTTAAGACGTACATGAGTCCCATCTATGGTCCCTAAACAATTCTAATGTAAACCAAAATTCATAACTTCAATTATACACAAAATAAATACAACATAATACATAATTTAAAGTAATGTTATCATAAGCAAACCTTAAAGTATGGGTAAAATCGACTGTTGTTAAGGATGTGTGGTTCTACAACCGTTCCATTTGGTTGAATTAAGAAATCCCCCTCCAACTTTAAAATTGCACTCAAAACATTATGAAAGTGACGAGATACTGTTTCTCCAGACCAATGGAAAAAGAATGACACACTTTGATTCTTCACATTATGCCTAATAATGTGCAGAAATTTCGCTACTTGTTCTTCCATGGTTGATCGATCTGCATCTTTAACAAGTCCAGTTGCCCGTATTCGTTCACATAATTGAAGGAAAGCTTCTGGTCCCATGTGAATAATATCACGACATTGTTCAGTGTGAACCAAGTACTCCATCAATTCTTGTCTGCGACGCTCTTTTTGTGGTTGGAACTCACTCATAGAGTTGCTTCTAGTATGCACCGTGCGTAACAAATTCAATCTAAAACCAATCATACAAAGAATGATCACTGATGCACGTTTATTATTATTTTTTATTTGTTCTTGAATTTGTGAAATTAGATTCATGTTCGCCGCAAGAAGATCGTTATAAATTGCAACTGTTTCCTCAAAATCTACCATCTCGGACTCGTCATAATGCCTTTTCAAATTGATAATGTAATCCATGTAATCTTTAACTTTCATCCACAACCATGATTACATGTAAATGTGAATACAACATACCGAAAATGGTTATCGTTTCGGTGTAAAACTACACCAATACAGTGACCCTAAAACCTAATCTTAATTAATTTTAATAAAAATTTTATTCTAAATTTCATTTCTCTAATATAACAAAATTATATACATACATAAAAAATTATATTGGTGTAAATTATAATTCTATCAAAAGAACAAATAAATATAAACAAACAAAATAAACAATTACATAAAATGAAATAACTATAATAACAATAATAACTATGTACAAATATTGAAATTTCAAATATTTATGTAAAATAAAAATAACTTTTTCTACTTTAATTAATTACTACAACATTTTTTTTAATGTTTTTAATCATAATATTAATAATTTATGTAAAATATAAAAAAAAATAACCTAAACATTATAAAGTTTTATTTTCAATCTGTAAAAATATTTTTTTAAATAAAAAATCTATTTTTTATAAACAATTAAATTTTCCCAAAAGTAATAACTATTTACATTTATTATTAAAAATTCAAATTTCTTCTCTAAACTTTTTCTGCTTTTTTAATTACTACAACTTTTTTTTAATGTTTTTAATGATAACATTAATAATTTTTGTAAAATCCAAAAAAAATTATCTAAACATTATCAAGTTTTATTTTCGTTCTGTAAAAATATTATTTTTAAATAAAAAAACCTATTTTTTTATAAATAATTAAATTTTCAAAATGTAATAACTATCTACATTTATTATTAAAAATTCAAATTTATTCTCTAAACCTTTTCTGCTTTTATTAATTACTACAACATTTTTATAATGTTTTTAATGATGACATTAATAAATTTTGTCAAATTTTTAAAAAAAATAATCTAAACATTAGGTCCTTTTATTTCTATTATGTAAAAATATTATTTTTAAATAAAATAAATTTTTTTATAAATAATTATATTTTCAAAAAGTAATAAATATATATATTTATTATTCAAAATTCAAAAATCTGATTTTAAATTTTTCTTTTTTTTTAATTACTACAACATTTTTTATAATGTTTTTAATGATAACATTAATAATTTATGTAAAATCTAAAAAAAATTAACCTCAACATTATAAAAAAAAATTTCCATTCTGTAAAAAAATTATTTTAAAAAAATATAACTACTTTTTATAAACAATTACATTTTTCAAGAAGTAAAAACTATCTACATTTATTATTAAAAATTCAAATTTCTTCTCTAAACTTTTTCTATTTTTTTAATTACTACAACATTTTTTATTATGTTTTTAATTATAACATTCATCATTTATGTAAAATATATAAAAAAAAAACCCTACAAATTACAAATTCTTATTTCCATGTAAAAATATTCATTTTAAATAAATTAAACTATTCTTTTATAAAGAATTAAATGTTTAAAAAATAATAACTATCTAAATTTATTATTAAAAATTGTAATTTGTTATCTAAACTTTTTTCTGCTTTCTTTAATTACTACAACATCTTTTTTAATTGTTTCAATTATAACATTAATAATTTATGTAAAATGTTAAAAAAAAAAAAACTACACATTTCAAATTTCTATTTCCATTATGTAAAAATATTTATTTTAAATAACTAAATATTTCTCTTATAAATAATTAAGAGGAAAAAAATTAATAACTATTTACAAAAATAAAATAATAAATGACATAAACAACTTAGCACAAAAAATTAATTTACTAACTTATTAACATCAATAAGTACTCTAAATCCTAAACAAATTAAATTACAAAACCATCATCATCCAAACATAATATTATAAATATAGTATAAATGTAAACAACAAATTTAAATAAAACAGAAGTCTAAAATACAAATAAAAATTAAAACAAAAATCCTGAACAATAACAGAAGAAGATCAAGTCAAGTAGGATGAAGAAGAGCACCAGGAGAACACAATACAAAGCACTATCTGGAAAAAAAACAAAAAAAATCACAAATCTGAAAAAAAAAATAAGAGCATAACCGATTACCACATACGTAATAAAAACAGGATAATTGATTACCCAAAGAAATTTGAGGCATAATCGATTATTTGAAGAGTTCAAAAACGAACATAATCAATTATACAATCCACATAATCAATTACCATGCCAAAAACACAGTGCAGATAATCGATTATGATCCAAAAATTTCTCAGATAATCGATTAAGCCAAGACCATAATCGATTATCCACTATTTTAAACACCATAATTGATTATGTCGTCTGTTGTTTTTCACTCATAACCGATTATCTGCGATACAAAACGAAGGCAACGCTAACCTGAGATCAAGCAACCACTACGAAACTCATGCACCTACCACTCTGATGCCTCACGAACCCCTCCAAGTCCAGGGAACCAATTCACAAGTCTGTAAATACTTTAAGTACTTTGGGTTTCTTTGATGAGTGAAGTGTGAAGTTACACAGCAGCAATGATTTTATATAGAATTCATTGCCCAAATTTATTACAGAACTACTCTCATCTATCTCACCTCTGCATTCATACCTTTCAAATGGTTAAAGGATTCCTGAGCCAAAGTCAGGAATCTCATGCCTGCCATGTGTTAACAGTGCATGGTGCTTGTGAGTGTTTTGTCGTTGCATGGAGGAGAAAAGTAAGGGCACATGCATAACTTCACAAGTCTGACGTGGCCTTCTCTGGGATACTCTCTCCTTTCTCTTCATTCCTGAGAAGATGGCATATCCACTCCACTTTCTCTCCATCTCTTCCCTTACCTGCGTCCAACTGTGGAACGAAACGTTGGTGCAAGTCATACATCCGTCTTGGCCAACATACGACCCTCAGATCTAAACACAATGTAATGGAGGGTGTGAGTGCTCAATTAAGATTCCAAAATTTTCATAAAATTATATTTTCTTTTAGTTAAAAACAATAAATTTATGTTACAAAATTTTTGTTGTATATATGTTGTAAAATGAAATATTGTATAATTTACTTTAGGGTTTGAATTAGAAGGTTTAAAATTTAAGATTTGAGTTTAGAATTTTTGTTACCTAACTCTATGTTTGCTTCTAAAGATTGATTTGGGGAGCGAAAAAGAGTAAAGGTTTCACGAAAACTAATAAATAAAAAAATTAATAAGAAATACAAAATAGAGTACATTGATTTGCATGTTTTTTCTTCTTAAAGTGTGCATGTTTTTTTTTGGCAAAGTGCGCGTGTTTTCTCTTCGCAAGACAACAAAGATTTGTGGGAGAAATGTTAGTTTTTATTATATATTATGTTTTATTATATATATACTTATAATTATTATATTATATATATTATTTTTATATTATTAATTCATTAATATTTATATTTATATTATAATAAAATAAACATAATTAATTATATAATACAAATAATAATAATAATAATTATTAAATAATAAAAAATATTAATAATATATAAAATAATAAAAATAATAATGATAATAATAAAATTATTAAAAGAATTATAAATAATAAAAAGTACAATTTTAATCATATTTATCACATCATTTACAAATTTTGATAAATTTTCTCTTCACTTTCTACTCTATTTACCTTAATTCAAAGAACTTTACTTTTCCCACACTTTCCTTTCAAATTCACTCCCTCAAATCCTCTCCCTAATGTGAAAATGAATATTTATTTTTGTTTCTTATATAAACTCTATTTTGATATATTTTAATTGTTATTTTTCTGTTTACTAATGAAATACCTACGCATTTTTCTATGTAAGTGAATACATTTATTTATCTATTAAAAATTTCAAATTGACTAATGTTTTAGTGTTCGATGAAGTATTAATATTTTTATTTCTAATTTGTATCAAAATAAATACTCTACATTCCCAAAATAATATTTATTCATTGAGAGACTTGATTATTTTCGTAAAATTGTCTCAAAATGGTATATTTATCTTATATTGTAGTCATTATGGGATAAAAGATTAAGTCAAAAATTATTATTATAAAAAACATTTATCGAGCTACTGGTAATATCATTAAATATAACTATGGTTTAAAAATATTATAGTTATGCTAATAATTTTAATAATAAAATTTAAATTTATGGTATTTTAACTAACATAACCCTTTCTATTTATCGTGGTGGTATAGTAATTTTTCTCTTAAATAAAAGTAGACATAGTTTTTTATTTTGGCTATATAATTGTAGTTTACGTGAACTTGTGACCTTAATTATTGAATCGAATTAAATTGTTATCAATATTACAAAAACTAGTCATATTAAAACTCTTACGAGAGATTAAGTGTAACAATTCAAATGCAACCTAATATAATCGGCATAATCTATATTACATAACAATTGATACACTGTTCTTCATTCAATTGTCAAGTTTTGAAAGGAAAGTTATTATTTTTGAGGTCCTTATCAGTGTTAAGAAAACTAAAGGAAGAAGAACCTTGATAGGTTGACAATTGATTTTTTTTTTCTATATCCCCTACAACCAATAATACTATTTTAATATTTCTTTATATCATTTAATTCTAAATTTATTCTTTATTATTACTATTATTATATATATATATAACTATCATATCAAGAATTATATAATTTTAGGGGTTGTCAAAGTATAATTTTCCCTATATAGGATAATCTTAAAAAAAAACCCTCATTAAAATTACTAATAGAAGCAATTTTCATGCAAGCCAATGAAGAGAAATGTGTACCAGTGCCAACAAAGTGTTTATTCCATGTATTTAGAAATGTTACAAGCAAAGAGTATATGAAGGAGAGGTGTAAAAAGAAAAATGGGTATGAGAGCCTCTTATGGCCCAAAAGCCCAAAAACACTAAAACATATTAAAACATATATATTATCGATCCCCCATGTTAAGAATATATATTTTTCATTTCCAGCTTAGAATGTATCAGATGGAACATGTTGGAAGACAGGGGTTTGGTGAAGATGTCAACAACTTGTATGAAAGAATGAATAGAAAGAAGTTTGAGAAGTCCAACTGCAACCTTTCCACGAATAACATGACAATCTATCTCGATGTATTTTGTTCATTAACGGAAGACTAAATTATTTGCTATTTAAATAGCAAATTGATTGTCACAGTAGATCATTTACAAAATGGTTTAATCCAGTTGAAAAATACAAATTATTTTTAATCTAATTAAAAAATATCATACCATCAAATTTAAACAATACTCGAATAAAAATTTAGAAACCTTATACATATATTAACGCCTAGATGATTAAATTCCCACAAAATACTTAGTTCAATGTGAGAGTTATATATATAATGTATAAATTGAATAGATTCTTCTTTGCTAGTTTAGGTTTTTATTGATTTGTTTAGTTTATTGTGAGGATTAGCTACTAAATGTCAATATGTGATATTTAAGTTGAAAGAATTTTTCTTTTGCTAGTTTAGGTTTCTAGTAATGAGTAGGATCTAACCAAAGAAAATATACTCAATATCACAATGTAATGTATACTAAGACAACAAAACATATACATGCAAAGTGATCTTCATTATCCTTATTGCACAAGAGTGGGACACAATAATGTGTTTGTTTTTACCCTATTATTAATTAATTTATTCTTTAAAGGCCAAATAATTCTAACATAACATGTATAATTTTTTTTTTTAAAGATACATCAATGTCATTTGTAATTAAAATAAAACCTCTTTTTATGAGGAACAAACTTTTATTCTATAATATAAAAGAAAGAAAAAAGTAACACACTTATATACAAAGTATTTTCTATGTGTTTTGTATTTTTTTAATTTTAAAAAAAATGAAATACCTTGTATTTTTTATTTTAAAATTATTTAATTATCATAACTTTTCAAACATAATTTTAACTGTTTTTCTAGAAAAAATAACGATAATAGATTTTAACTTTGACAAGTCAAACTATTTTTTTTTTTTGTATTTAACGTGGTCAACAAAACTACGTAGCAACATTCGATAAAAACTAAATAAAAACCGTATATGGAAGGTGTCAAGGTGTCTAAAAAAAACTATACTAATACATATTTTAATTCATTATTAATAAAGATATTTTTTTATGATATTTTTAAATTTATTTTCATAAAAATATTATAAATAATATAAAACAATTTTATTGTGTTATTTTATAAAACACATTTTATATTAGAATATTTTTTCTGAAAAATGTTAACCTGGGTACATGCTAGCAAGCACAGTATTCTGCATAATTTTAGAGTATTTTTTATTTTTGAAATTCCCTTGCAAGGATTTTCTATGAATTCTCATATTTCTTTTATGTTATAGATATTTGATACATTTATGTTTTTATTAAATATTTTACTTAATGTTTTATTTGTAAATTAGTAGAACCAAGTGTTAAAACATTAAAAAAATGTTTAGTTCATTAAAGTTGGGTTTAAGAATTTTTATATCAAGTTAAACATATTTTACTCATTATCAAGATTAATGAATCTTAATAAGTAATATTTGAAAAAAAAATTATATAAAATATCCCAAAAGATAAGTAAATCAGTATAAAAACAGAGAAATAATATAAAATAACATTTCTCAACGATTTTATTTTTTGGCTCTTAAAATTCTTATTTATTGAGAGTGAAATTGTTTGAAAATTAGTTTTTAAAATCAAAATTTGAGAATCTGCATCAGGCCCTTAGTTTTTCTTATTTTTATGACTTTTTTTGCTAATTGAATTATTATATATACCTTAACTCATTTGTACTCAATTGGGGGATGAAACAAAAGACTACATAAAAAATATCAAGATTGCATTAATATTGTTTAAATTAATAATGGAAAATTAATTATAGAATTTTGAATGTTAGAGATGACTTAATTGTTGACTGTATTCATTGTTAGCCGTTGAAGTAGAGAGTCTAACAGATTAAGATATTATTTATATAATTTTATTACTTTAGAGAACCAAAATCACATTTTCGGAAAATAGAATACTCAATACTCCAATCTCATTTAGCCTCTTTATTTTTGGGCTCAGACATAGATTTAAGGCCATTTCTTTTTCCACCCTCCTTTTTTTGGGTTCAGACAAAACTATCCCCTTCTTGACTGTCCCCTTCTTTATAGTTATGGTCATCCTCATTAATGTGTTGTGTGATGAATGAACTTAAGAAAAAAAATTGATATTGCAATTTGAAATATTTTTAGGTTACATAATTTAAAAGCTTTTTTTATAAAAAATATTTTTAAATATATAATTAAAAAAACTTTTAAATTGTGTAATATAGAAACTTCATTCCATGTAAAAAAAAAAAAACTTATGAATTGTATAATTTAAATATTTTTTTTATATAAGAAAACTTTTAAATTATATAATTCATAAGTATTTTCATAAATTAGAAGAACAAAATAAATATTTTTATATTTATAAAGATGCAGAAGAAAATTATAGAAGTGCAAAAAGAAATCTTTTATATTTAATCTTTTAAAGTTCATTCATAAATGTTTGAACAAGAGATTTTGCTTAGTCAGTATATCATTTTTCAACCTTTATTATATCACATAGTTAAAATGATAAAAATATCCTGAACTTAAAACACATAACTTATCTCCTCTCATATTCATTACTCTTTTAACTCATCACCCATCACTATTGAAGAACCTTGTACGAATTTGTGTTCTTGTAGATGGAATTTCATGCGTGAGAATCTCATGCAGAACAAATATCTGCAGCTACATGCAACTGTTATGACATATGATGGAAATAATAGGTGAAGGATAATATGGTAAAAGTCAAAACTTTCTCACCGAATCTTTACAAGTCAACAAAGACTCATTATTCACTTTCTTTGCCTTTCCACTCTCTCTAATACCTGCAAACTCCTAGATGCAAACAAAAATTTTCGCTGCCTTTCAATTCGAGTGGACAGAAATCACATAAATCCAACCAGGGCCTTAGGATTTTGCTCTCTTCTAAAAACTCAAATTCATAAGCCAAATTTCCTATATGAAATTCGTATTTCAAAATGCATAACTAACATTTTGGATTTTGCTTTTTGAAATACATTTTTTTATTTTAAAATCATTTATAACTTCCCATTTTTGGAAAGCAAATTACTTTTTTGGAACAAAATCTCCAAAATAACAAGAACAAAATACAGACAAATATTTCAAATTACTTATTCTGACATGTCTTTCCTTTCAGGAAAAAAAAAATGTACTTATGTGCAGAAAACAAAATATGGCATCAAAACATTCATTCGGGAACTATGCAACAGAAGAGGTCATGCTTTAGTTTTTACTTTCCAAATGTCAAATAATAATATGGAGGGCAATTGTGAAATTTGTCAAATTATGTTGGGTACAGTCAGAATTGGTATGGTGCAGAGAGAATAAGCCTTATTATTCCTTTGGTGTTCCTTTGTCTTCACTACAATCCTTTTTCTCCACAACTGGAAGATGCTTTTGAGTTTTGTTTTCACACTTGTGCCTCAACTTTCCACTGCAAATGTTACTATTATATGATGTAACATTTTCTATATTAATGCGATATAAAATTTAAAATTTGGATTCACTCACCTAATTATTTTTTGTAAGCTACCATATAATATTATCAATGCATATAAATAGGCCCAAAATGTATCTTTACAATACCATCACATGACAGAAGACAAATGAATATTAAACATTGAGACTCTTACAAATTTTAACAATAACAAAAAAATAATAGTTCCTCCTATAAAGAACCATTCAACATGTAATCAATTCATAAGTTACATTTTAACAATACCTTGTTCCAAAAACTGTATTTCCCGTTTAGCTTCTAAATTTATGGCTACTTTATCTGTAAATTTTCATTAGCAGACCTTGACCCAACTACAATAAGTATGTTTTTTGGTTCTATAATTCCACAAAATATCATTGCTTTTTTCACATATGCCTAATTATTTTTCTCACCGTTGTATTTGCATTTCATATACCAACTCTTCCATATTTTAAGGAAAAGAGACATTGCAAATTAATGAACTAATTTCTGTTGGTAGTGATGGACTAATTTGAAAAATCTGCCAAAGGGATAGAATCAAATTAAATTAAAATAATTGTAGTTAAAAATTTAATTAGGTTATATTTCATCAATCTATTTAGTTCATGGCTTTAAACTGGTTCTACTAATATATTATTTCTGATCGATCATTTTATAAAATTTTTGAAAATTCAATCCAATTGTCTTTTGTCTTAACGAGTCTAATTCTACTATATTTTATTAAAGTTATTGAGTTATTTTTTGAGTTGAAGTCGTATATTTCTAATACAACTTTTTTATATTAAAATCGTGTTAACAAATCGTAATAAAAAAATTTAACCTTTTACATAATAGGCTTACCAAATTACACTATATTCGTAAAAAAAATTATCTCTTTATATAATCTCTTTATATAATAATATAATTATATAAGTATATCAAATCGTTAGTTATTTAATAAAATTGATAGAATTCCAAAATCAAGGCACATATGCAAACCTACTTATGACTCATCTTCCTCATTTATTTGTACATATTTCCTTTGATTATTCAGAAAGTAGAGGTTGGGATTGATTCACTAAACTAAACTATATCTTTTGTTATACTTGAAAACTGTTTGTATTTGTACTAAGAAATAATTCAGTTTTATTTTGAGTTTTTTCTACAATACTTATGACTAATTTCATGATTAATAGTAATTTTTTATTTGTTAATTTTCTATTATGAGTTGCAGTTTGTAAAAAGAAAATAAACAATTTCTTTCATAATTTTATTATAAAGCTTATATTGAAATAAGTTATAAAAAGTTCATGATAAAAATATAAACCATCTGCGTAAAGTTTGAATACATTCTATAGAAAATCTTGTAAACATCTAAAAGTGACTTTCTAAATGTTTAAAGATGCTCCTAGGTTACACAGTTTACAAGGATAAACAAAATTGCAATCCTCTAACTTATCTTTCGATTAAAAGAGGTTAAAAAATGGTTATCATTTATATATGCACCAATATATTACTTATAGAAGTTGTTAGCACCTATTTATATTTCAGAGTCAGAATATATCTTTTTTATTTGTAACATTGTCTATATTTGAGTACAAAAAAAGTTCTGGACCTAATGTCAGAGCAGATAAAAGTTCAATCCATAAGGAGACAAAACAACTATTAAATTTCATTCCTTCAAAGTCTGGATAATTTAAAAATATTCATAAAAAAAATGAGAGTTTTTTCTAAGATCACATGATAATTCCCAATAACGCTACAAAATTGAACACTACAGATCCATTACTTAACAAATATACAGTCCAATAAAATGTATACCCCATACCACCATGTGTTAACTTGCAATACTAATCACAAATCTCAAATTATTATTGCAGAAATTTATTATTGTTTTCCTCTTCTATATTGAATCTTGAGATGTAAACAGAAAAAACTACAAAAAGTCTACCAGTATGGTCGCTGAATTGAATAAACTTCCCTGCTGCTGCTGAACTACACTGGTAGAAAGTTACTAAATTCACCGAAACACTAAAATGAACCCAAAAAAAGCTCTCAATATGTGGAATTTGAAACTGCAAGACAAGTCGAGTAGTTTGTTCTGTACTATGTATTTATTCTAAGGCAGTTTTTTTTCTGTCAAACCGTCTCTAGTATGTCATAGTGACCATATCCATGAAATAACACATTTATGGAATTCTCCTCTTTATCATTCCTATACTCTTCACCATATTTTGCTATGTTTACCAAACCAACCGAACCTGTGGCTCTCATGAAAACAGATATTGGTGTCCTGAAAAAGTATGCAGCAGTGTTAGATTAAGAACAATAAAATCCAAAGAAGGTATCATGATTACATAAAATAAATTAGAATGGTTTCTACAAAAAAATATAGGCTGTGTATATTACACGAGTGTCTTCAGTCTCAGATTCACGAATTATAATCCACATTGCTAACATGTAAATTGTTTGAAAGATTAACCAACATTTTTTACAATAACTTTTCTTATAGTAATTTGGGTGTTCAAATTGTGAATGGTAATCGGAGTTTGTGTAGCCTACATTATATACATTAAGCCCAGTTAATAGACGTTGTTATGACAACAATTCTAGTGAGCTAAAACTAGTAATTAATATATATGGATGGACAAACATCTTATGCTTCTCAATTCTCCTTAAATGAAAGTGACAACTATAAGCAGCACAAAATTTCAATTCTTCTGTTTTTACTAGAACAATTTCAGTTCTCAAACTTACTTCAAAACATGAGAAGCCATCAACAGCTCTGGTTCTCCACCCCACACAAAAGGCTGTTGAATTCTCTTCACATACGTATCGAAATCTCCTTCTATAAACCTACAGATACATCAAAACATAACAGATAAATCAAGCCAAGAAAAAGACAATCCAAAAGAATCACACATCTTCAAATTACAAAACTTACCATTCGGTTTCCTCCCGCCTCTTCAGCAACTCATCTACTACCTAAATTGGAATACAAAGATTGTTAAGAAGCAAATGAAAAAAACAAAAACTTGTTTTCTTATTTTAAGCTCTGGAACATAGTGATCATACTTTAGCTCTCAATTCATCAGCCAGTTCCCTCTGACTATTCTCATCAGGTGCTTTTTCTCCATTTCTCAAGCAAGCTCCATGAGCTATTGCTCTAAACAGACACCGACCATCAGCAGGTACCCCTTCACCATTCAGTGAGACAGTCCACAAATGAATCCACACATTAAACTCATACACAATTTCTTTACCTCCATGCTAAGCAATACCACCAACAAAACAAAAACTACTAAAAAAGAATGTAACTCAACAGTACTTCTTCTTTAGAAAATTCCAACAAACATAAAACTCTTCATCCTGTTCAATTGTCTACCGACAGACCATCAATAACAAGAACAATGCTTATCCAAAAAGCAAAAAGGCTAATGCTATCAAAACAAAATCAGTGATCAAACTTTCAAACCAAACAAAGAAGAGCAATTCCTACTCTTTAAAAACAGAGTGCAACCAATTTCATTCCTCATAAAGTAGTTAAAAAGTGTCTCTCCACCCAATGCAAAATAAAAGCATCTCTCACTTTTGCATAAGTCAAATCCAACCCGTTCTATAAACCAAAAATATGAATTATATTTCATTTCATCCAATTAAACAAACCTAATGTAAACATTTTAAATTAATAAATCAATAAATAATATTAAAAAGAACAAACCAGTGACTCTGTAATCAGCAGAAACCTCCACTTTCATTTCCTTATCGAGAACTCCGCAACTCTCATCCGCAGCGACCGCGTCGAAATCCGTAACGACGTCCACGCAACCCGGCGGCGCGAGACAAGCACAGACTCCGAAGAGGAGCCACGCGGAATCAGGACGATGGAGCCACCGCGCAGGCCGCGTGTCCCATGCGACATTCCACGATCCCTCTCCCTTCAGGTCATGCACGGGGACAACGCCGCGGCGAAATCCGTCACTGCTGCGGGGCATTATAGCATGCCATATGGAGGCAGCGCCGCCAGCGGAGCCAAAGATTTTGCAGGCGCTGGAATGGTGGCGCCGAGGCGGCGAAGCGGAGAGGGAGACGGAGGCGTGAAGGAGACGAGGCAGCGAGGCATGGACGTGGGAGAAAAGCCAAGGCCTTGGACGAGTGGCGCAGAGAACTCCAAGCATGGGTGAAGGCTATCGTGCGCTGGGTTTATTGCTATCCTACGCACCACCCGCACACGTAGTTTCCATGTGTGACGGCATGGGGTTTTTTTTGAAGACAAACTACAACTACTCACACCACACCACTATTGGAATCATCAAATTTAAACAACAAACTAATCAATATTTCTTTCCCTACGCGCCCACCTACGCGTGTTTAGGGCTCTCTCCTTCTTTCCAACAAATCTTATTCCTTTTCATTTTTCATTTTTTTTATTTTTCTTACAACTTTTTTTCACACCAGAATATTCCTTCCCTTGCACCAAATTCCTTAGCTTACCTTCAAACTTCATTCCTATTCCTAAATTTTAGTACAAATAATACTAGCTTTTATCAATTATATGAAAAAAATATATGATTAAGAGAGGATCAATTAAAATTAATTATTAATAAAACTGATGTATTATATATGATTACAATAAAATTGTTTTAAATTTATGATTTTTTTATTTTAATTAAGTATTAATTTCTTTTCCTAATATATTTCCTAACTAGTGATGAATAAATATCTAAAGAATTACACTTATATTTATGTTGCGAATAAATATTCTGATTTATACTTTAAAATACAAACTACTCCTATGCTAACATTTCTTTTATAATGAGTTATTGTCATGATTATTGAAAAGTTTTTTTTTCCCCTTTATCTCTTTTATTATTATTATTATATTATTATAAATTTTTTGTTAATATTTTTCCTTTATGTTTATTTTATTACTATATTTAATATTAATTTATTATAGTTAATATAATTATTTATTTTAAACCATATTTTTTTAACATTTTGACTTTATAAAATGCTAATAAATAAATAAAAAGACTAAAGGTAAAAGAGACAAGAGATAAAAAAAGAGAGAAAAATATATATACTTTTAATAAACATCATAACAACTCATTATATTAAATGTGGGATTTCCACCTTCACATATACTACAATATGGAACTAATAGTCATTTTTTAAATTGGTTCCAAAAACATGAATGTGGTAGGTATGCGCTTCTCATTTAAATTTTGTTGTAAATGAGTTTTGAATAACCATTTTCTTATATATATAAGTTCTTTTGTTCACAAGACTCTAAGTTTTTTTGTTAAGAAGACTCTTAACAAATCTTCATATCAATAATTAATATGTAAACACACATTCTTCATTCATTCCTATGTGGTGCGATTGGTTTTTATTGTGAGACATTGTATAAAAAGACAATGCATTCAAAAGAAAAGTTTTTCAATTTTGTCCCTTTTCATTTTTAGCTTTAAGTTTTATGTTCTTTTCTCATTTTATGTTTATTATTCTTAGCTACCATAATTTGAATTTTAGAACGAAATTTTAAATTGTGTAAGATGAGTAGTGTGATCTATGAAGTTCGGACAATCCTCTTAAATGACGTGTCCGTGTCGGACACGACACTCGTAAGACACTCGTAGGACACGTATCAGTGAAGTGTCCAATTTAAAAATTATTTATTAGATTTCTGATAATTCTAACACGGTTCTAACACAATTTTAAAAAAGATAAATACAATAATTTTTTAAAAGCTCAAATTTATTGTATAAATTTTTATTATGAGTATAAAAATAAAAATAAGAAACAAATCCTTTTGAACTAGCCATGAAAAACATCTTTCTGTTTCAAAAAAAAATGAAACATACTTGTGCACATCAATTTTTATTGTCAATTTATATAATTCATAATTATATAATATATAAATCCGTGTCCCCGTGTCCTGCATTTTAGAGATTATACGTATCTCCGTGTCCGTATCCGTGTCGTATTTGTGTTCGTGTCCGTGTCTGTGCTACATAGGTAGTGATAGTATAAATTTTGACATTAGGATGTGTGAGAGTATTGTAAGTAACTCTTATGTGTTTAATTATTCTCAAAGTTATGATATTAGATGACATTAATTCTAATGGTTGCAGATGCTACTATGATAGTAGCATAGTGGTAGGTATCAAAAACATAAAAAATTTGGGAAACTATTTTGCACATGTTCCTACAAAAAGTATTTGACATTTGACCGTGATATTTTGTATCTTTTTTATCTCTAAAAATTGTAATTATCCATTAGGAATATTTTGGTTTTAAGTTAATCCTATGTTGCACAATCACTCAAGTAATTATCACTTTTTTTATTTAGGTAAGTATAATTGGTGATAACTCACGGGATATCATAAAGCAAAACAAAGAGGAAGAAAGGAATGATAAGGACAAGAAAGGAAGGAAAACAGATACAAAGAGCTAAAACTTTGGTATAACTCCAATTGTCATGAGTTGTTCCAATATAAATAAATAAATAAATATATATATATATATATATATATATATATATATATATATATATATATGGAAGCTAATGAGTGACATAATATTGACAATGTACATCTAAAAAAGTAATGCATTCAAAATCAGAGTTTTTCCTATTTGGGAACATCATCTTCCAAACAATTTACATTGTTTCGAATATTTTGCCTATTAATAAAGTACAATGATATACAAACATCCATTGTTAAAAATAAAATCATAAAATAGGCAATACAACCATAGGTTTGATTGCAACAAAAAAAAGTAAAATAGAGGCATGATATGTAGTTGATGTCACTAGTATTGGAATCCTAAAGTTCATATAAACACTAATGCTTCTATTGGTTGGGAGTTTGGTGCATATTGGAACAATTGAACTTATGTTGGTTCTTATTAAATTTATTGTGTTACCTAGGCCAACTTCTTGTTGTGTCATTGCAACAACTTCCATAACCTCCCTAACTTTCTTTATCTTTTAGCTTTATATCTAGAGCATAACCATCATTGTTATATGACCTTTAGTTATGTACTAACAAACCACATCTCTAACCTTAGATATCTTTATACTTTCTCTAGATCTTGTTGTTAATCATAATGGGCTCATCACTGCCTTTTCTTCTTTGATTTTTAGGCTTCCCTATCTTTTTTTTAATTAGTGGTGGAATTAGATTGGTATACTTTTTCCTCTAGCAATATTGTTGGTTGTATATGGATTGAATGAAATATTCATAGGTCTCAGTTATATTCTCACATTGTTATTTGCTTCCATATTTTTGTAGTAAAGAGGAATGCATGTATGTTTACGTGGTATGCATGTATGAAAATAAGTCAATAATGACCAATACAAATACTTAAAATGAAACCATAACATTGATAAAAAGAAGTTTGCACATGTGAAATGCTAGAACCTACATGTGCATATATGAGTGCTAAGATCTAGTTTTCAATTGAAATTTTGAATCTTATAAATTCATCCTTCTTTTTTTATTTTTCTTTCTCCAACTTGATTTGCTGCACTAAGACTAAATGACTGGTTGCAGTAATCAATTTTATTTTGTTCTTTGAAATCATCCTCATTATATAACATTTAACTTCTCCCAAGCAAGTCAGAATTGACTTATACTTTACCATTGTTGCATTGCAAACTTTACAAAAATATTTTGATCATGTTGTCAATTTTGCACTCTTCTTTAAAATAGGTCTTTGATAAGGGTTTAAATCCCCATTTCCTCATATTAACAAATGCAACTTCACCCTTTTGCTTTATGGTGCCTATATGTTGTTCAAATTAAAAAATTATTGTTATCATTGCTACCTTCCAAAATAGATCCCTAAATTCTAAGTTCTTCCATTACTTGCTAAAGTTTTTCCACAAATGCATTGGACAAAACCTATGAGGTGATTTTTCCATTTCTCTAACAAAGTCATTCTTCATTAATTTCATCCCCTTTCTCTCTTAAATTATGTAATGTGAAAGTACCTTTTGAAATCAACCAAGTTTGAAAACTACATGTTAACTTCTAATTGAATTTCACTAATTTGAATCATGAATAAATTGTGCATAGAAAATTCTTACCATTTGAACTTCGAAGTGTCATCAATGTTTCAAAAGCATAATCCTTTATTTCTATTAATCTCATCATCAATGTTATCCTTTTCATAAGTCACAAGCGGCAGCTAGCAAAAGCTATCTTCAACAAACACATAAGAATATGAGAACTCATCATTATTATGTTCCTTATCACCATCCATTTGTTCACCAATCATATCCTCTGAACAAGTTCTTAAACATATGCTTCAACAAGTTATTTTGTAATATTTTCTTCTTATTGGCTATGTTTTTCTTACTCCTCAGTAGGATGTTAACCATCTTCTTCTTCCTCGCGATCTACTTCTAATATAGTTAACAAATGAAACTAAACAACAACAAGTCCATCATAAAATATTGACATTATATTAAGTTTATGACCAAATTAAACATTGATATCTATTCTTAAATTAGCTAAATAATTATTCAACAACACACTAATATCGATATCTTATCCTCCAACTTCACTATACTTTTTAGTAACCAGAAAAGTCCTTTAATAGTTTAGTAATAACATAACCCTCATCTAAGTTTTCTCACACACACATAAAACTCTCCCTCATTATACTCCAATAGACCAACATTTTTTCTAACAACCTTTCTTCGTGGTGTAACTAAATGTTAAGTTCAAACACATCATTTACAAATAACATAAATTAAACTAAATATAAATTGTCTTAAACGAATAATCCCATTCATGCACTATATAAAGTTTAAATCTTTCACCATGCAATAAATTAGAATAAATAAAGTAACAATTTATAAATAATTTCACTTACAAATAACTATCAACAACAATATACAATAATCACATACACATAAAAAAATCAAGGAGTTTAACCAAAAAAAGGACATGTATTCAGTGAAATAAAAACGTTGTTACACTCACCTTCTTATCAAAACAAAAATATGGTTACGACTCTCTCTTCCACAAAATTCTTTTAAAATATTATCCCTTTCTCATTAAATTCTTCTCTAGACTTCATAATTATATATACAATCACTTTGAAATTTAAAATAAATTAATTAATTAATTTTTTAACTAAATGAAATTAAAAACCATATGTTACCACAAAAATAAGAAAAAACAATAAAGAAAGTGTACATCATTTATTATTTAAATGATGCTAACATAGGAATTAACATGTAAACAAAATTATTACTCCAAAAACTCATTTATAAGAAAGATTTATTGAGTAATTATTGTGTAAACACGCTCATTCTTTGTGTCCAATTTAAATATTTGCTTAATTAGTTATTCGTTCTATCATTTAAAGCAACATTTTATTGAAAACAATTAGGTTACTCACTATTTTTTTTATGTTCAATTTAAATGTTTACTTAATTAGTTACTCTCTCATTTAAAGCAATGTATTTATTGAAAAATGAGGTTATTCCAATATTTTTTTAAAAAGTGATATATTCATTATGTGATAAAACAAATTGGTATATTTATTATGTGATAATACTTGGTAGAATTGAAAAAGTATCTAACATGGTTAAAAAATAATACTTTAGTTGTGTTTAAATATCGTTTTTATGTATTTCTTTTGAATGTTTATGTTGCAATAACTCTATTGATTCACACGTTCCGTTAGTTAAAAACATGAATTTGAAAGAACTGAAAACTATTTTAAGATTGTTTTTTACACTCCTCTAGAAAATAAAAGTCATATAGTGAATTTTTTTAAAGATTTAGTTTTATTTAAAACTAGTTATCTTGTCTAATAAATGTATTTATAAAATTGATAACATTATAAAAGAATGTAATATATTCAAAATCATTTTAATAATAATAATAACAGCAAATTAAAAATAGAAGTATTTAAAATAAAAATATTTTAGTTAATAAAACTCTATTTTAGTGAGAATTTTAAAGTAATATATAATTGAAAGCACTGTATAACAAATTCGAAAACCGTGGCTTATAATAAGCTAGTGCTGAGCTCTATGTAAATTTGTCAATTTAAGTTATTTTTTAGTAATTCTATTCCTGAAAAGATGTTTGACATGAATAAAATTTCTTAAAAGATAAAAAAAATCTAAGAAAGATAACCGAGTCAAACACCACTTGAAAATAATTATTTTTAAAATAATTATTATAAAAATTAACAAATTTGTGATTGAATTACTTTATAAATCCTTTCATGTTAATTTTGTATTTAAATTAAATTTTTATATTAGTAGAAATTTATTCACTCTTATGTATCACAACGGAGTCTAGATTTTTGGTTAATTTTTTGTACTATATATCTATTATGTATTTATAATATATACTTATTTGATATATTAAAACTCGTTACAATGTTTACAAAAATAATTTACCTCAACAAATCATTTTAACTTGTTTTGTGTAAACAAGACTACTTGCCTCATTGGGATCATCATCAAACAATATAACTCACTCCTTCTTCTTTTTTTTTTTCTTGAAATTTGTTTATTAGATGTATTATATAAGGCTTCATGTGGAACCATTTAAATGGAATTTGTAATTGATGTTGCTTGCACGACTCTTTAGGGCTAGCTACTTGATGCCCTAGTCGAACAAGTAGCATGTCAAAACCAAATGTAAGAAATAGCATTGCCGTTTACAATTATAACGACTTCTGCAAAAATTACATCAAACATCGAATTTTCTTCTTGAAAATAAAATTTGGAAAGAAAACAATTAAAAAATATATTTTAAGTCTAACATTATTTTATAAAATTGACTATTAATATAAGATTAGTATTAACTTATATATATTATGAACTGACTTCATTTCTAATCTATGCAACATTTTTAATACACTTTTTTTATGTTGAGATTGATTAACTTCTATTTTAATAACGACTCGATAGTAGTTAACAAATTGTTGATTAGATAAACTATAAACACTTTGATATTATTAAAAAATAAATTTTAAACTTAACTCTATCTTACAAAATCATTTTAAAAAATAAAGTTTACATTTACTTATATAATATCAATTGATTTTATTTTTATTTAACATGAGATCTTAAAAAGAAAAAAAAAATAAAATAATGAGCAATAAAAATTTTCATAGAAAGAAGATAAACCTCAAAAGCCAACATGTGGTGGTTATGTCGAATACCCAACTTAGTTACCCACTCATTAGAAAATATGCGATGAGATTTGTAAGTTGGCTTTAAACTTACATTTTGAGGCTCTTCATTTGAAAGTTCTATAACCTTTTATTCTACCTTCAGGATGAGAAAAAAATCTACATTTTCAATTTGAGAATCCTAGTTGAAACATCTCTTATAAAAGAAATGTTCTACTTTTTCACTAGAAAATTTTGACCAAACAAAGGGCATAGCATTTTAGCTTTTAGATTTTATAACTTATCAACTTCATCTACAAAATCATGCTCTCCACGATTCTTGTGAAAGCTATAATATTTGTTTCCTCTATATTTTCAGCTTGCTCATTGTTTTTCTTTTCCTTTTTGGCAACTATTCACCAAAAAATCTCTTTCATAGGCACTTTAATTCTAATTACAATTTCTTTTATTCTTGTTCTTATCTCTGTTACCTATCATTATCCACCATACCACGTCATCTATGAATAGAAACAACAAATACAAAATATTGTTAAACTTTAAATGTTTGGGAAAAAAGTAGAGAAAGAGAATCCCATATAAAATAAAACAAGTTTAAAGAACAACTATTAGAATTAAATTATCTACTGCAACTGTCATTACCACTCCATTGAATTTGTTAAAAAAACAGATACACTGAAAAAGTAAAAAAATAAAAAATAGAAGAATACCCACGATAAACAGAAACAGGAAACAAAATTGCATTGCATGTTTTAAAAAATAGAAACAAAACTACATGAAACTAGTAGAGTAAACCTATCAAACTCTTACAAAAAAATTTTAAAAAAAGGAAGAAAAACTTTATATTGTAAAACTACTTGTCATGTTGCTATTTTTTATATAATACAAAAACTAGTTTATGTAGCGTACAAGTTAAAAGATAATTATATTACGAAAAATAATGTATCATAACTTTCCAGAAATAGTTCTGAAAATTAGTTTTGGATAATAACATTTTTTTGAAGGAGAATAAAAAAGGCACGAGTATGAGGAGAAAAAAAGTGGACTGCAATTAGAATCCAAATTTAAAATTGAAAAACTCCATCCCAAATTAAAAAAAAAGGGAAGTGCTAGATTCTTAGGAAATAGAAAATGAACTGTTCACGTTCTCATGTGATGTGTCTCTATAAAGTTGCTATTTTATTTAGTTTTATATAACCATTTGATGGGAACAACACAACACAGAGTACACTCTAAGAGGAAATAAACTCTTCTCCTTTAACTTGCAAAAATCTACAAGCAGCAACAATAAATGTACAACAGAAAATCACTAAAATCACTACAAAGACATTAAAATTTTAACAAACAAAAGCATCAAAATTTAACGTGGAAAATATCTCAAACAGCAAGAATAAAAACCAGGAAACAAAACCAGGAGTTGTTGTCCAAACTAAAGAAATAGTTCTACTCTGAACACCAAATAGTACAAAGAAGTTTCAATTAAGTGCACAAAACGATATTAACACGCAAACAACAAAACAATAAAACTTACAAATAGAGAATAAAAAAAATATAAAACAGTAAATACACAACTACTATCCAAACTAAATATCTCCCTAGTCACACCTTGTATTTGCAATCCAACCGTTTAAAATGAAGAACCAGATGTTTCCAACCAATTATCAAAATTTCAGTCCAATCCAAAGGGAAACAAATATGCTGTGACAGTTTTACAAACCCTAAACCCTAAGTGACTTAACTCCTTTATTTTCTCTTATTGACTTTAAACCCCTCTCCACTTAATAAAGTGAGACATCAGACTTGTCAATTGGACCTTTTCTCCACATAGGAAGAGAGTCCAATACCCAACACAATTAATGCGCAAGTATAAAGGACGAACTTTAGTCTATAAAAGTTCAATTATATCTGTTGATGCTGAGCTGTATTTCGCGTTAGATACACTTACCAAAATGAATAAACTACTGCTTATTCATATGAATTCAATTCATTAAGTGTCTTGAAATACAGTGTTACATTGTAATCAGAACATTAAAATAAATCTAACAAGATAATTTGATTGAATTTATGCAACTATAGACATACACCAAAAATGTAGAACCACGCAATACAGTAGCCCATGAATTATAGCAGCTCTCAACTCTGACAATAGCAAGACCCCATTTCAGTTTCCTTGGCCTAAATGACACGCGAACTTGAATCTTCCATCTAAACTATTTTTGCTTGTCAAGTTTCCTCATGCTTACAATTTGGGCGTTTATATTCACAACCGTTTCCAAGACAAAATGATAAAATGAAGTTAACCGCGGTAATCAACAGTAAGAATCTTCATCCCATAGTTTATTGATCCATTTGCTCCACAGATGTTTAGGATGTTTGGAGATGGAGCTTTCATATATGATTCTAGAGTTGCTCTAATAGAGTGGTGCCACGAATAAAAGTTGGAGGGCTGGGAAGGTTTCAAGAGATATCATATCACACATTATGCTAATGAGACCTTGAAAAGAGCAAGCAGGATGCAATTCAATCATTGGCTTGGGGAATCATGAATCGGATCTGGGAGCAGTAAAAGATGAAAGAAGACCAGCTGCATGAGCAGGTAAAATATCTCCAAACGAGGACATGGCAGCTGCAGATCTATCCTTAAAAATGCCAACTTGTCCATCAGTCAGTATTGATCCCAGTTTAAAAGTACTCTCCCCGAACCTGCTTCCAGCCTAGAAAAAGAATAAAAAGTAGTATCAAATACCTACGTAACTAAGCAATCAAATAACGTATTCTAAAACACAATTTAGGTATAAGAATGGAAGGTATCGGTATATAAATGCAGATGTAATATGATAATGTTACCGCCGTGATGTTACTCCAAAAATTTGCATATCTGCAGCTAACATTGTAAGCAAAGCATATAGGAATCTACTTGGTTAAGCAAGAAAATATTATATGCTACAATTATAAAGAATTTGCTCAACAAATCAAGAAACCAATCATAATTGAATGGATAACCTTTTCCAGGCTAAAGTAATACATAGTACTAGTGCCGGGAGTAGTGGATAAAGTTTAATCCGGTCTACGAATTTGAAATGACTCGGTATTAATTCTGTCCAATACTGCAGGAAAGCTAACCAAATATAATCACATTTGGCTTATGGATTGTAATTTCGTTAAACAGTTTTCTACAGTGAATAAAAACAACTTGTTTTAAAAAGAAAAAGAAAATACATTTGTGTGGTTGCACAAATGGATGGAGTTCACTGCAGCAGCAGTGTCATAGATGTGTATGAATATGATATGCAAATGCATGAAGTTATGGAGTATCAACATCTTACAATTTCTTAATTAAAAAATAAATGTACAAAATTAAACAGCAATAAGGCAATAAATAGTACCGATATTTGAAAAGGGCTTACCTGCATAAAAGACTTCAGTAATGGTGCTGCCACCCCCAGACTTGAACTGTCATCCAAATTTATCTTCTGAGAAAGTTCTCCATTTGTAATTGAATTCCATGAGCTTCTTGGAATTTCATTGGACGATGGAGTAAATGTCTTCTTTGTCCCTCTAGAGGACAATGCTGGTGCACTGAATTTACCAAGAGGTAAGTTTGTAAATATGATACCATCTAGAGCATTAATCACTTGCTTCGTAATGTACATAAGTAGGTTTCTTAGCAAAAAAACTACCCACAAAAGTAGTCAGTGAATAAACCATTACATTTTAAGCTAATTTAAAATAAATAAATAAAATGATGGTATCGAAGACCAGCTCGTAACTATGCATTATGAAATGACAGACAAAACAGAAATGAAATACAAGATCAGACTAACCTGATGGGGAGGTATTTAAACCGGGGAACTGTAGAACACCTCAGAATATTAGATTCTGAATTAGTAGGCAGTTTCTGAACAGTATCTGTGTACATACGGTTAAGTTGCACAAAGAAACCAAAGAGAACAGCATGTCGTAGGTACGACTGTCTCTCATTCTCCCAGATATATGGCTCATACCTTTAAGATAAAGAAAGAAGATTTGAGATGGCATTGCAGAAATTAATAGAAGTTCAAATCATTACACACTACCAATTTAACCCTGTGCAGAAATTAATAGAAGTTCAAATCATTACACATTAACAATTTAACCATGTGCAAGAAACGCATGCTACGAATTTTCTCTAACCATGGATTTAAAGCAAAGAAAAAAGAAAGAAAAAATGTTTCAACCTTTCAGATTTCAAAAATGGCACATGCATGTTCTATGGATCTACTCCCAGATTCCATGATGTTGCTTGAAATGAATTACGGCCTCTTTGAAATCCCAGATTTCTTTTATTATTCTATTTCACTGCACATTTTGGAAATTTTTGTGCTTTATTCTTTTATTTTCTAATTATAAACTTACCTAATTTTTTCAATTCCTTATACATATCTAATCATTACACAAGCCATCTGTTCTGGATTGCACATTCTTGTCGCTTCAACATACCAAAACAAAGAAAGGAAAAACTTTATCGGAAGAATAAGATACTTACGTAAGCCAGTCTATGGGATCCAGTTTCTGAGAAAGACGAGTTAACAATTTATCTGAACGTTCTCTAATGGCAGAGGTTGAAGAACTTTGGTCTTGTTTCCTTCTGACAGGTAGCTTTGCTTTTGGCTGACTAGATTGTACCCCAACCACATTTAAATCACCACCGGAGAGAACATCAGTAGCAAATTTGACGTCTAACAAGACCTGCAAAACTCCTTTCTCTGAAACTTGGTGAACACCACTCTCCTCAGTGGAAAGGAAGTCCTCAAAGATTCCAATTACCTGTATAAGAAGATACAATCATTGTAGATGTACATGCCATCACAAAAATAGCAGAACAGTCATTGAAACAATAATGCATGACAATACAACTTGATAACTCACTGCCTAGAAAATTAAATGCAAACATTAAACAACTGAGTAGAAAAAACTATTAAAATGGAACTGGAATTCAGTCCCAATCAGTGGAGTAAGGATATCAAAATAAAATAGGGTTCCTTTTGCACTTTATTTAAGCTGTATTATAGAAAGAGAGGGTCACCAATGACACTTGGCATGATAACTTAATAACTCACAGCCTAGAAAATTAAATGCAAACATTAAACAATTGAGTAGAAAAAATTATTAAAATGGAACTGGAATTCAGTCTCAATCTGTGGAGTAGGGATCTCAATAAAATAGGGCTCCTTTAGCACTTTAATTAAGCTGGATTATAGCAAGAGAGCACCAATGACACTTTGATCTGAGCAATAGTTGCTAGGAACTTGAGTTCATGGTGAAATATAACAAGGCACTATAAGCAAGAAGTGCTGTAAAACTTAACTTGGAGTGGTCAGTAGAATTGGAAACTGGTCATATGGTCAGTCTGGGCACCTCTATGCATAGGTTATGCACTCAACTTATGACTTTGCTGGCTTAGACTTGAGCTCGCATCTAACTGGCCGTGTCATATACATTTATAAAGTGATTTTAAAAAGAAATAGAAGAAGGAACTTGCTCAGTTTGCAGAAAGGGAGCTTGCTGAAGCTTGAAGAAGGTTGTTGCAGTACACAAATAGAAGTAGAGAAAAGGAAACACAGAATGAAAATATGTAAATAGGGGATCGATGGTTCCTTATTTCCTTCACCCACAAAAATAATCCAATGAATTCAATAAATAAATTGGAGCACGGTGCTCCTTCACCCCAAAAAATGAGATGGTTGGGCTTTGAGAAAGTAAGAAAATTCTAATGAATTCAAGAAATGAGAATTCAGAGTGCTCTTTCACCCAAAGGTAGGAGACATGGATTTTGTTTAAAAAATGGTGGAAAATTGATTAGACCTGTAGTAGGCTTATCAGGCCGTGTTAAGACGTAGATGGGAACTGTGCACAGTGCAAGGATTGGGTAAATGGAAATATTGCATAATGGAATCAGTTTTATAATATAAATGTACAAAACACTAGCTTTTAGAATCAAACAGTCACAACCTTGGGCTAGTAAAGCATACTTTAACCACTATGCTACAAATCATTTTAAATATCATATTAACAATTTAATATTTCTATTATAATATTAAATACAATACTAGTTCCTGCAGTTATCATTGACACACACTAGTTCAACCACTAATCCAGTACCCTGACTAAATCAATGATCAATCTCATTTAGATAATGTTGAAAGCAGTAGTGACCACCTAACAGGTCACAGATGATGGTACCATAACTAACTAAATCAATGATCGGTCTTATTTAGATAATGTTGAAAGGATTAGTAACAAAACAGGTCATGGATGATGATTAGTCCTATGGTACCATGTCAAGAAGTGAGAAACCGAGAAGGAATATAATGGATTTTGTGTGTTGTGTACACACATTAGTCTTCTTACTAATAATGAAGAAGAGATACAACAACAATGAACAAAACCCATATCTAATAGTGGAAAATATTTGGCAAGATATTTCTTCATCAAATCATATCATATCTCCCTATTTAATGTAAAAAAAACATATCTCTAATATAACCAAATCATATTTCTAACATTTCACTTTAAGTTGGAAAATGTGTACCATGAGTCCAGATAACATGGAGGCTTTCACAAAGCAAAAAATGCTTATAGAACACAGCAGCTGCTGCAAAGCAAAAATGATCAGAGGACATGACATCTGTTGGAAAGCAAAAATGCTCAAAGGACGGGTGGTTACCGAAAAGCATAAATGCTCAAAGGACATGGTGGATACTATAAAGAAAAAATGTTCAGAGATGCAATTGCTGCTAGGAAGCAGAAATGCTCAGAGAGCACGACAACTGGTAGAGAGCAAAAATGGTTATCAGACAGCAAGGTGATGCCAATGGTGTTGGTTACCAGCCAAAAAATGCTCACCTAAAGAAAGAAAAGAAAAACTAGTCGGAAAATGTCAGTGGTGAACAGAACGGAAGAAAATGTTGGTGGTGAACATTAATGTCAGCTGAAAAAGCTTGACAGGACAAGAAACTCACCAGTAAGGTTGACGGTAAACAGTACTTGCTGGAAATACACCAATGGTAAACAACACTCACCGAAAAGACAACAGCAACACATAGTAACACTGGCCGGAAAAAATCTTGCTGAAAAGTCATCAGCTGTGAATAGTAATAATGGCCGGAAATGGTTTGTCGGAAAGTTGTCATCGATGAACAATGGCACATGCAGTGAATGATGATGGCAGGAAAAAAAGAAGAAGCAGAAACCGAAAAACACATGGTTTCTAAATAATTTACTCCTATGAATAGTGAGCCCATAGGAAAAGCACAGATTCGAGTTCCCTTCTTGTTAGGCTCTTGATACCAAGCTGAGAGGAAGTGATAAAACAAGTCACGAAGAATGGTACCTCTCTAGCACCATGTTGAGAAGAGAGAAATCGAGAAGGAAGATAATGAACTTCATTTGTTGAGCGCAAAATCCATATTTAATGATGAAAATATCTGGTGAAATATTTCCTTGACAAATCACATCATATCTCCCTATTTAATATCTCTAACCGAGATAACACTGGCTACAAGTGTGATCTATTTGCAGAGATTTTAACCAAACAACTTTTAAGAGACAAGCTACTGCCTTACCTCATCGTTTCAACAATAGATTTTCACTCCTTTCTATGAAAGGACAGGAAATCTTTATGAGCCAACCTTTATCGTTATTATTAATTAATGTTTGTCTGAGACATGCATGTATTTCCTTTTGGACTTTTGATTTTAAGAGAGACAAGTTCAGAAACTGTCATCAAGTTTTAATTAATTTAATGATATATTGATAATAACCTCCGGTAAACCACACCAAATGCAGGCCGTAGCAGTTGGAGAGCCCCAAGCCTTATAAAATAAACCCCATAAATTCCATTGTGTCCTCCTCAGTAAATTTTTTTATTCTTTTTCAGTAACTCTTTCATGAATTTTGAAAAGATAGGTATCTGCTCTAATGCCTCAAACAAAGGAAAATTGATGTGATTTGTTTGAAAATATCCATAGAACCAGTGTATTATTTTTCAACACACACACACACAGAGGCATCTGCTCTAATGCCTCAGACAAAGGCAAATTGATGTGAGTTGTTTGAAAATATCTGTAAAACAAGTGTATTGACTTTCAACACACTCTCTAAACACACATATCTCGTAAATGAGACTTGAAGCACCACATTTTCTTAATTTAATTGGGGTTTTACAAGTAATGTTATTAAAAAGCTGAAAATGTATGCAAGTTGTAACATGCTAAAACTTCATGACTAATAAATAATTACAATGCTTGAGTTGATGTATGTATATATAATTGCTTGTCTATAATGGAATTACAATTACTTGTCAATAATAGATTGAGTTACCAAGGAGCCATTAGTTCTCTACAAATAAGATTGAATTCTAACATGTCACCACACTCTACAGCCACAATGCCCATGCACGCTGGCTATCTAATAGGCCTTTGACTATTCTAGATAAAAGGTTGCAATGTCAGCATCACCTATGGTACATGTTCGCAGTCAAGGACTCAGTGAAAAACCATGACTCAAATTGATAAGAATTTTGGAAGAACCACACTAAAAAAGTTAGTCATATTAGTTGGAGAGCCCTAGGCCTTATAAACTCCACACTAGAATTCTAGACTTCCAATCCATGGCTCAACTATCATACATTGCAATTGGTTCCTAACATATTCTATAAGCAAAATTTAGTTTTTGGCAACAGCTGCAGAAGAAATTAATGATTTAATGGTAATTTATATTTTTCAATGTTTTTCTTAAAAAGTACGTTTTCAAAAGGATTAACCCATGCATTGCAAAGGCCACACTATTTTTTTGCTTTTCTGATGCTCCCTTGCAAAAAGCATGTAATGCTAGCCGCCAATAACATGCCAATATATAAAAAAAACATACTTGAAAGCCCACATTCACTCTCTAATTTAATTAAAAGTATACAGAGAAAAATTCAGCCTAATAGATTTAAGAAACTTTTATAATCCTTTTGAATACCAAGACACAACAACTCATTCACACAAAATATACTCATAGGAACTTCTCAACTTTTTCTTCAGAACACATTTTCAAATTTGGTTTACATCAAGAACAAGAACCCATGTGAAAAAGACACTATTGTTTAGTTATCCGTAGCTTCCTTGTAAAGCATATAATGGCAGCAGTCAACATTATGCTTATACAAAAAAAAGGTGGGTCTACTAGCATGCACGTGTTTCTATTCACTCTCATTTAAACCCACGCTCATTAATTCAAAGTGTGCAAATAAAATTTTGGCCTTCTAGATTTCAGGGACTTTCGTATCCCATTTAGCACCAAAACCAGTAAAAATGCACAAGTTCAACTATACTTATAGACCACTAGACATACCAAGATAAATGATGAGATCAGAAGTATTTAGCAAGTCAAATTGTGCATAAAGGACCTGATTGAAACTGAATCTCCCTTTTTCAGTTCTCTTTAGACAATAACCAATAATCATTTAGGTTTTCAATAACTTGATTGCAATTACTCTTTACTAGGGTGTGGGTGGTTTGCATATAGTATGCTTATTTCTATTACTATGAGATTCTAGTGACATGAGGACAACTCAAGTTTAACTCTAAATAAAAAAATTTATGATGAATTAACTCAGCAGCATGAATTCAAGAATAAGAACTGCTCCAAGTCTCTAAGATGGATCTCACAAAGACTACACTGCCTACCCATTTTAGGTAAGCTGACACAGAAAATGGCACGCAGCCACAGACTTAATACAACTAATTTAACCTTCAGTTTATTCTTAACATGGTATTGAAATACTGCAGAGAGATTCTTTCCTGTATTCTTAGTTCACTTCTTATTTTTTCATGTCTTATGTTTATATTATTTTGAGGATACATTATCCATTTACTCTTTTATTTTCAAATGAAATCTCATTTTCAATAAATAACAAAAAGGAAAGACAGGAAATAAATTAGTGAGCAAGTCACGATGGTAAAAGTTAAGATCAAGCAGACCAGAACATCCACAGGAAAACCTACCTTTTCCAGTAGCCTTGATGCAAGTTTATGCAAAATCTTCTTGTCAAGTACATGACCTCCAACTCTATGAACTTCATCACACGCTCTGAAGAGAAATGAGATGATGTACAGAGAAGGCATAGATGGAAGAGAAATTTTCATCTCCGATTGGTTCTCATCAGATTGATCTTGCTTGACAACAATATCCTCCCATCCCTGTTCAGATAAGCAAAAATAAAAAACCTTCAAGATAAAAAGCTATAACTTGGCCAGCATATCACCAATACAAGCTCCCACTAAGAAATAACAACATTAGACCAAGGCAATGTTTGAGTGTGATGACACCCACTATCCTTTCAAGAAGGCAAACAGAAGTTAATCTGATTCTATATATAGAGGCCACAACTTTTCATTATGCATATCACCTTTGGTTGAAGATTGAAGATTCAATACCCACAAGATTTGTTAATACAATAGTCGTAAAGTAAAAGATCATAATGCTGTATTTTGATAGACAATTTATCATGTCAGACTATAATCACATGATATGCTATGCTATAAAGGCTCAAGCCCGAATCAAGTTTTTGCCCAATGTCAATTTGTTAAGTGCATTTCCCTTCTGGTGATGTACATACAGATAGAATGAGGAGCTTATGCTTGATGACTTCCTGTATTTCCTGTTTTTATTTTACTCTATTCATAAAGAATTTCTTATCCTCATTCTCTTGTTTTCCTTCCCCATTTCTTCACACCTAACAAACTTTTTAACAGGGGTCTTCAAAAGGAATACATAAGTACTATAGTCAGACATAAAGGTTCATAAACAAAATAAACACTCACAAATGAAAGATTGACAAGTCATAATCTTACGAAGAAGAAAAACAAGATTAAGCCGTCACATGCAAACAAAGAAAATACATCAAGGGGGAGGTGAATATCACTTACCCTCCAGGGTGTGCTCAAAGATAAAGCATCATCTTGTTTAAGATCCCGAGATACAGTGGCAGAAAGTTCATCTGAGAGCCATAATATCCACAAGTTGTAAGCTCTAATGCTAAGGTCTCCTATAGTCTTATTCAATTCTTCCAATTCAGGGCTTGCACCTTCTCTCATACCAAGCAAAGCAGCTATGGAAGATGAATTTATTTTTTTAGAGCCTAGGCTTGCTTGTCTTCCTGGACTATCACATATAACAGAATCAGATGCAAATCGAGACTGCTTCACCAGAGATGGTAGTTTCCCAACTGTAGATGCATTTCCACTAGCCCAAAATCTGGGAGAACCAAGTATCAGGGGTATATGTTTAGAATGATTTTGGAATGCAAACAATATTCGTCCAATGAAAAGAGACTTTTCAACAGTAGCAGCAGTTGGTGATTCACTATTTTCTGCCGGGGCATATAAACTATCAAGCTCTTGTTTCAGTGTCATCAATATTGAAGACACACATTCATAACATTTACTTTGCAGGTATGGTGCCAGATCCTTCAGTCTTTGAGATGCCTTTGGAGATTCTATGAAACTTAAAACATCCTCAAGGATGCTTTGACAAGAAACATCAACTGCATCCCTGATTCGACTTACTTCAGGACCAAAGTATGCATTAAGACAAGAGTGAAATTCACTCTCTTCAGGCTGGACTTTAAACCCAGAAGCAACTCCAGTTTTTCTGGCATTTGATTCTAGAAACCAAACACCACCAGCCGTAGAAGGTCTGTTCAAGTACACCTGAACATCATCCATCTTGGTAAACAACTCACCTACAGCAGAAATTGAGTTTACCACGTCAACAGCACCAGTTAGCTCCCTAAATCTCAAGTCAATAATTGATTTCATCCTGCCAAGAAAAGCATACTCAAATATCTCATCCCAAAGATCTGAATCATCTTCCAAAACAAGTTCCCGAATCCTACTCCAAGGTAACTCAATCTCTGAGCCAAAAACACTCTTGAGCCATTCAAGACTCTCCTGAAGAACTTGCTTGCTTTCCATCGTCTCCCTTATTGATTTCTCAGCAGAAGCCAGATCCTGGCCGCTGCCAATGGCATCAGTCAAATTTCTTCCACTTATCTTGCTCACGCACTCCCTTAACCAAGAAAAACAAGTATCAGCAATGTAACGCTTATCAAGCATCACCATGATCGATTCCAGTCTATCTCTGAATGACTTCCAGAGCCTAACTTCCTCGTCAGGATTGGGAATCCCACCAAACAACTGAGATGCCGGAGGGGATCCCAGTATGACTTTGTAAAAAAGGGGCATATCATTCAAAACCTGCAAAAACAACTCACCCACCTGACCCACAGTAACCTGAATTATACCCAACACATCACACAAGACCGAAACCACCAAGGAGGAAGCATCACCAGGACCAGCATTCCCCAAAACTTGCAATATCCACGACTTCCTCGATTCCAAAAACAATCCCAATACCTGTTTTACATTAAAAAAAAAAACAGTTTAAACCGAATCCAGCAACTGTCCAAATCTTAAACTAATTAAGTCCATAAAACTCCTTTTTTTCATCGACTAATCACTCCACACACACAAATCTAGGCATAAATCCAGAATTCAATGCGGAGAAACTAAATACCTGCTTAGGCTCGAGCTCGTCGATGACGGCGACGGCGGCAAGCGCGTCGGAGTAAGCGGCAATGGCGAGGCCGCGATCGAGCAACCGATCGCGGCTGCGCTGGGAGATCTGCGCCCTGAAGCTCTCAACGATTTGCCACTGGTGCTGGAGCATGGCGAAATTGGAGAGGAACTTCTTCTTCTTTTCATCAGAATCGACGAACAAGTGGTAGTGCACGTTCTTGGCACGCACGTAGCGCGACGCGGCCTCCAGAAACATCCCTTCATCGAGGCAGCCCCAAATGTTTTCGGGCGTGTCGGCGAGGTACTTCACACGGCACGCCGCGCCGTAGGTCCAGGCTCGGGACTGGGAATGGAGCTTGGCTTGGGACTGGGATTGGGAGAGGGAGAGAGAGCGGATGCGACCGTGCACGGCGGCGATGTTGCCGGAGATGCCGTTGCACGAGGCCTTCATGCGGACGATGGAGTCGGCGGAGTCGATCAGGTCACGGTACCTATTGCCAACCAGTTGCCGGAGCTCCTCCTTCTTGTCCTCGATCTGCCCCCGCGTCGCCGCCTCTGTCTTCCGGATCTCAGCAATAGGCTTGGTGCGGAAGAGGGACTCGGCGTCGCGGCTGCCGAGGTTGGAGATGCGGTGGTCGTCGGCATGGGGCGACGGAGCTGCCGCGGCGGGGGACGAGACTCGCATTGCTCTGGCGGTGGGTTTGGGGTTTTAGTGGCTTGGCATTGATCTCTCCGGCGGACGGAGGAGCAAGGAGAGTTGAAATTTTGGAAAACGGTCACTTGGAAACGGGAAAAAGGAGAAATTCAAGGCGAGTTTCGTAAAGGAAAATTTTGTCTGAGACAAAGGTGAACGACGTCGTTTCCGTTGAAGAGGAATAGTAAGTAATAGTGTTTTTGCTTGAATTGATTTTCTTAATACTAAGCTTTATATTTAGAACTTACTAAAACAAATCACAGGTTCATTTTCAAGCTTATAATTCATTATACACCTATTCAATTGATTACTATTCATGCTACGGAATGTGTTTTCTATAAATATTAAATTTTTATACATATTTAATATAGTTGTATTATCAATATTAAAATTATAAAATAAATTAAATAATCAAATGGACTATAATGTATGCATAATTATTATTAAATTATTTCATTTTTTAAATTAACTCCAAAAAGTTAATGTAATTTTTTATCTAATATGAAGTGTATTTATCTAAAACTATTTTAACTCAAAACCAACTTTAGATTCAAGTTTAATTGATCATAAAAAGTTTCTTATTTTTAGATAATTTGTGCTTTGAATTCGAGGAATAATTTTTTTTTATTATGTGATTGAAAACAGGAAATATATTTAACGTACACTTTATAAATTTTGAGGAACTTTCCGACGAATTTGTGGCAAAACTAGACCATATAAAAATAAGAAACTGTTTTTATCATAGTGGACAATACTATCAAAGATTATCTCAAACACATGCTCCTTGTGCTATTTGATTAGAAAAATATTTCTTCAAGAAGAAGAAAAAAAAATATAAGAGAGACAAAATTAAAAGAAATAAATGTTTTCAAACATATTTCACTGTAGATATTTTTATTTATCTTAAAAGATAGTAGTCTCTTAAAAAATTTCATCCGGATAAAAATATTAAGATAATTATCACAAAAAATTTTATATACTATGTGATTATATGATATTCTTAAATCAATTTTACTTAGCTAGTGATTCTAGTCTTGTCCACTACACTTTGTAGGCTATTAAAGCTTTCTATCACATTAGCTTGGAGAATCTTGAAAGAAAAAATCTCAACAAGAATAAACTTAGTAAGAAAAGATGTTATTTTCTCTTCCATAGCTTGCCCACTATGTAGTCAAGCTCAGGCTGAGAAAATTCTCCACTATCATTTTGTGGAATATAAAATAGTCTATTAGATATGATCAATATGTTCGAAGTGGGCAGGCCTCCAGGTTGTTTTTCACAGTGATCTTATACACCACCTTCAATAGTTTTAGTTGTTCGAGTTTAATTATAAGAATAATGGTGTGTGGAAGGAAGTCTAGGTAACTGTTTTATGGAGTGTTTAGAGTCATATGAATAGGGTGGTGTTTAAAGAAGGGAGTAGATGTCGAAGAGATCTTTCACCTAGCACAGTTACAGGCATGGTCCTGGATGGATGAAGCGGAAAACTCCAAAATGTTAGTTTTTCATATTCGGATTAGCTTAGGATTCCAGTATGCAAATCTGGTGCGGATATGTCACATATGCAACTGTTGGAACCCTGTTTTAGTAGGATTAGGTGCAACTTGTTGTGTCTTTCTTCCATAGTTCTACTTTCTTCCTCTGCTGGTGTGTTTTGTTTCTCCTTTCTTTACCTAGTCTTCACATTTTTGGTTGAGAAATGTGGTTTTGTTGTCTTGCGGGTTCAAGGTCCTCTGAGAGAGGAAGGTAAGCATAATAGCAAGTTTTTGGACAGAGTGTTTGCGGTTCATGAATAGCTAAAGGTACAATCAGTGGTGGCTAAAACTGAGGAGCACCTTCTGCATTTGTGGCAAGGTAGTCTATCATCTTAAATCAAACATCAAATATCAAGCAAGCTTTTGAAGATGGAAAATGGAAAAGGGCAGAGACGGCGGTGGAAGCAAATGCTACCAATCACTGCATGGCAACTCAGGTCAAGCTTACTGCATAGTTGGTTTGATGGATATCTCTGATACATGGAAATCCCTGGTGGTGGTGAAATGCAGAATACAGGTAAACTGCAGTAGACAAAGCTACTAAAAGGTCTACTAGAAGAAATGGTTTGTGATTCCACTTGTAACAGGTAACCTGGACCGTGCATAATACACGTTGGCGGTGAAATGCACAAGACATAAGCATCCGAGACAGCAGTTAATACCATAAAAGGTCACAGTGAGTGATAAACTAGTCAAGGTATGGATAGGGGTTGTAGTTAGCAACAGAGTTGGAGGGGGCTATGCAAGTTGCAACCTACGTGTTGGAATGGAGCTCCTTATCAGAAGAAGCAAACACAAGGAATCAAGCAAACCAATTTAAGTTGGATATCATTTCAGATACACTTTCAAAGGTTATATTCAAGAGTTTTATGCGACCATCTGTTCCTCTATGTCAAAGACAAGTGTTTGTGTTGTCCCTGCATTAGCAGTCTGGTGTGATCAATAAGGATTGAATTGGAGAATGCAAAGTTGGGGCAAGTTGTTTTCTATTAACCAGTTGGCTCTTAGCACAAGTAGCTTTTAGGTTTTCTGTTGGAGAGTAAAGTGGGTAGTTGATGCTCTGATCACCTCAAGAAGAAAGTGCAATGACATAACTGATTTGTACACATGTAGCAGTAGTGAACATAGTTGTTGTTCTCTGGCTTTGAGGCCATAAGAAAAATAAGGTGGTATCATGGAGCACATCATCACTTCTCTGTTTTTGGTCAAACTCCTTTTTTGTTGGAAACGATGATATTGTATCTTTTTTGTTTTTGGACAATCAATTAAGTTCTTTTGTACAAGTCAAATGTTTATAGTTTTTTTTTTCTATGTTTTTGGTTTACTTTAGATTTGGTTTGGAGGCATTCCTCAAATATCATGGATTTGGATTATCGATAAAAAAAAAATCAATTTATGTAATTAATTTATGGTTTTTTTTTTGTCTCTCTTTTATGTCCGTTCTTAAAATGTCTAGATATCAAATTCCTAACGTTCAATTTTTGTTTAGTTCATAAAACTGGAAAATAATTTTTTTGTTCTCAAATTTTTTTTATGAACTCAAAACCGGAGCGGGTGATTTAGCCGATCGGACTTTGTTGAATTAGCCATTCCGGTCGGACCGAGTCCAGTGTAAACCACTGAATCCATGATGTAAGGAGCCAGTAGAACGGTGAGTTTCGTGTCACTTCTTCCAGTAGAGGAGGAACAAGTCACCAACTCAGTCACCTTTCACCAGAGACAGCAGCACCACTTCGCTGCGACACCCTTTTGCCGATTCCCTTTCCTTCTACCATTGATTATTCTTACGTGAGTATGAGTGCTGCCATTTTATCCTCTAACTTCTAAGTTCTCTTACACTCTCGGCATTATTTTGCATTTTCACCATGCTGATGCCTTTTTTAAAAAAAATAAATTCCCATGTATTTTTTATTTATTTTTCAAATTATTTTTATCAGCCATGTGTTGTTGGTTTTTCTTTTCTTATAGTGAATATTTGAATTGTCTTTTGTTTAGTTAGTATTTACTTTATATAATATGAGATGGGTTGCTTGCTCGCAGTCCAAGAATTTTTAGTATGGATTGACATCTCGCTGTCAGAACTAATCCCACATCGACCATAGATTTCGACTAGAGATTAAACCATTAACCTATCAAAGTTATTAGCCAATCCTAATAAGAGCCTATGGTTGGATAACCCACATTAAAATTAGAATATTTTATAATATATAACTGAAATTAACCCTCATCTTATTAAAATAAGTTCACTTCTTAATAATAACTATTTATTTTATGTAAGTTTTAATTTTTTGAACATTTGGAGGGCTTAACGATGATGATAAACCCAAGAGTTGAAGAACATGTTATAATTGAAGTGGAAGAGGAAAAAGAAGAAGAGGAAGAAGGAACTTTTGGTTCCTCGTCCTGCATGTTCCTGGGTGTATCTTAGGTTATATCTTTTCATTTCTTAAATCTGAGATTACATTTACTGCAAACATTAAACTGCAACTGCGATTATTATTATTATTATTATTATTATTATTATTATTATTATTATTATTATTATTATTATTATTATTATTTTAGTTGTTTAGTAAGTCTTAAATCAGTTGTTGCAGTAAGGAATTTATCAAAGAGTACATTGCTTCCCATCCTGAGTCACCAGGCCTTAAAGCTGTGAGCATCATTTTTTACTTTTGGAAATGCTAGAAAGGCTGTCTCAGATGCATGGAAGTCAATGAGTCTTGAAGAGAAGGAAAAGTATGGTAGGCATGTACGTGAAGTGTGGGATGGCTACTTGAGTTCGGGTGCTGCTGCCCCTGAGTGAACCCAAGCCAAGGAAACAGGTAATTCTAAGCACATGGGTTGATTTGTTTATTCATGTCAATAGTTGATGAATCTTGATGTTAAAGATTAAATAATGCAGATTAAACTGGTAATAAGATGCTCTCCTTATTGTGTTACAGCGCCTCACACCTGAACAGAAGGAGTCAGTAAAGACCATGGGCTTTGGCAGCCTCCTTGGCCTTAGATGTCGAACTCTTAACGCAGTTTGTGTCTTCGGTTACTGGAGAGATTTGACGCTAATAATTGCAGCCTAGAGATCAACAGTGTGCATGCGCCATTAACTCCAAAAGATGTGGAGACAGTATTGAATTATCGGCCAGCGGCAAAGAAGTGGTGAACTCTGGTCCAGAAGACTTGATTTCAGATTTACGAGCAGTTACAATGCTATAAATCATGGAATTTCAGTGCGACTTTTCGAGGACAGGTTGGCCACTGCAGAGGCTGGACATGATTTCAAGAGTTCGTTTGTTCTCTATGTGCTGGGAACTCTTCTGTCGCCAACAGCTAGGCTGGATGTTAGCCCCTCATTCCTCTACTTTTTGACAAATATGGATCTTGTACATCAGTATAACAGGGGTAAATTTGTGCTTAATAGGCTAGTTCAAGAAGTATCACACTTCCATAAAGGGAAGCAAAGAGCTGTTGGTGGTTGTCTCTTATTTTTGCATCAATTTCTATTTAACTTATTAATTATTCATATTTTTCTTAACTCTTTCTTTTTCAGCCTTTTTATTATTAGAGCATATCACTTGAAGGGTCTTCTGCTCCAGTTTCAACATTAGTTCTGAGAGAGAGAAACGAGAAAAGGAACTTGGCGGCTATGGTCCTGGGGAGGTAGATAATGGCATTCCAATTATTTACTATAATGCTACATTTGTATTGGGGAAAATGTGTTATTTATTCTCCTATTTATAGGTCAAAATAATTTATTAGATTGTAGAAATCAGAAAAACCCTCCAGGAGATCAAAAGAACTTAAACCAGGCTTCTGCCAACCATTTATTTCATGACATGTAATGGTGAAAAATATTCAATGTTAAACAGTCTCTTGAAAGTCTTTTTCAATTGAATGCAAGCAATTTGCAAAGTATGATATTTCTAATTTGATTGCATTTTCTCTGAAAATGATGTTTCATCTTACAATTTTATAGTGGTGGATTTATTTTGAAATCACTCTTTGACATCTTCTTTAAGATTGCTTTCTATTATTTTGCAAAATATTTTCGTATACTTCAACACTGCATTTAAATAATACACATTTTGTTACAATGAGAGGAAATTGTGGATGGAAAGAGCCCACCTCCCCACAAAAAGTTATATTTTGTGGAACAATTGGAGCCATAAAGGATATCATGTCCTATATAACCAATCAAAACTGTATTATCCCAGGAGAACGTATCATTTAAAGTGTTAAAAATAATTCAACTGATGGGAGTGCTTTATGTGAAATTAATTTTTAATTTTTCAGAACATACCATTTTGATATTTTCTTTCAAACTAGTGGATTTAGGCGTGTACTGAGGTATGCTTTTGCTTTGCAGCTGGCAAGCAAGAAGAAACACCATTATATGGAGTTCCCAGTGTAGAGATCATTCAGATGGGTTACCAATCATCACAGAAAGCACGGGGATTGGGAATGGTCCTCTTGGAACAGAATCAAATGAGGTAATGATGTCATTGGCGTTCATTACTAGCCACAAAAGCCTGTCAAAAGGCACTGTTTTATACCTAATTCTTTTATAGTTATGTTATGAATCCAAAAGTTCTACTTTTCTCTTATGAAGAAAAAAGACGATTGCATAGTTGACCTTCCAATGAAGAAACTATTTAAAAGTTTGATTGAAAAAAGACTGAGTGACCATGAGATGTATTTTCTTTTATATGGGATGGGTATAGATTTTGGAGAAACGTTTTTAAGAAAATGGTGCATTACGTGAAAGAACTTATTAACATGACCAAATCAAGCCCAAATGTCTTTAGTCTGTTTGGTGATGTTGCGTTATAAAGTGATTTTGGAGTATTGTATGTCTCACAATTTCCTGTCTAGTTAATTATTGGATCATTGGCAGGCTGTCATTAGCATTTAGCTGGTGCAACTAATTTACCTATTTTAGTCTACACATTCAACATGCTTTATTTCATGAAACTTTTAAAATATTAAAGGATTCAATCCTGGAACCAAGGAAGAAGTGTAACAATGAATAAACAGATTATTACTTTTGCATTGGAAGCTGCTTATACTAAAACTTTTCTCTTATTTTTCCTCTCTGGACTTCCTTCAAGGGCACTGTTGTTATTTAAATTCATGATAACAGCATGCTCGTGTCTTTAAATTGGGTTCACACGAATATATAAGAGTGACAGGGTCATGCTGTGGTGTGACTTCAAAGAAAAACGCATTAATTAAGCTTGAGATATTCGTTTTGTTCTGTATTTTTCCGTGGTGGTTTTAGGTTGAGCTTTTCATCAGATTTAAGATTAAGAATGTTATTTCTTTCAATAACTTGTGGCTTCCTATTTTGTTTCTGTTCCTGATTATTAAATTAACTGGGCAATTCGAAAGCAGCACTCATGTTCCTAATCTGATTCCAGGGAGAAGTAATCAGTGAGAATGCATTGGGGCTTGAATTTTATAGTTTTTCTAAAATTCTGCTTTCGTAACAGTAATAACTATTTCAATTTATTCATAAATGAATGCCTGAGTTCTCAACGAGCTATTTGTGGAAGCTCTATATCTATACTCTCCTAAGACGAATGTTTGTGTTGGTGCATATGCATTCAAGTGGGCAGGTATCCAGGCATGGGTGCAGTTAAATGTGTGCACATGCATTTTTTATAGTTGTTTCTACAGGAAGACATCCTCGATTTTCCCAGGAGCAGAACTATGCTGAGTGGAGATGGTTGAATCAATCAGAGAATATGGTTGCAATGAAAATGTGGATTGCATGACCAGTAATAACCATGAAGTGACCTGCACCTATTGCAAGACTGTAACTATGTTGGGTCATTTGAACAGTTGCCATTGCATTTCAGCAGTAAACACTGGGATTCTGGAAGACGATTCAAAATATAAGTATCCATTGGCTATCTCTTTACTGATGGATGAACAATTTCTTATTCTCCAGGCAGAACAAGAAGGGGTTCTCTTTCTCCTCAACAAGGGCACAGAAACTAATGGGAATACAGTGATGATAACCTGTATTGGTCCAAGCTCATCAAAAGAGAGGTTTGTTTATGAGATTGTTTCATGTAGGAGAAGAAGTTCTCTCATATTAAAGTCTGTAGCTGAGAATTTTCCTGGTCGAATGAAGGATTTTCCCCGACTAGATTTTATTTTGATTCCTTTCAGTTTTCTTGCTTCTTCCGGGGAGCTCAATATAGATATTTGTATATGGAATTCTACCAAGCACACTGTAGATTACTCGATTTATGACCTAGATTATAGATAATTTATTTGATGAGAATGATGTCAATTAACATTTATCTTCTACTTCCTTTCAATAGTACGTTCTTTCGCAATATTTGTGGCTTTTATTGTACAAGAAAAGTCGCCTACCTACTCATCCCTTCTTTTTCATTGTCACATCTCCTTTACACTTGTTAAAATTTCTAGTTTATCTTATTCTTAATAAATTGTAAAGCCTACATACTAATTTTTTTTAAATTCATGTTAAACATTATTATGAATTTTCATACCACATTTAGGTTAATACTTCAAAATTCATCAATTATAAAGATGATTTGTTATCACATGAAACATAATAAAAGATAAAAAAAATAAATACAAAACAGGAGGGACTAAACAAAAATCATGTGAACTTGCATACTAATTTAGTAATATTATAATTTGCTGCTACTGATCTAATAAATAATAACACCTTGCAGCCAATAACAATTTAATTCTGTTACATATAAATATCTTTGGTTGATTTCCTTCTAATAGCATAAGTTGTTGGACAAATTGTATAAACAAAAGTATATAATTAATGAAAGCAATTGTTAAACGGTATATGATTTGAACCAAAAGGCAAATATGGTACTGAATTCAGATATGAAAAACCGTTTTTCTAATTAGGCATTCCGAGTAGGCATTGTAGATGATTGTTATTTGTGTGAATTTATGGAGAAGAAAAAAGTTATTGTAACCTTATAGATATAAAGATGAATTTTATATTCTTATTGAGATTACCATGGGATTTCTCAGGATTAATAGTTCTCACTCTTTTTTGGCATGCACTAGAAGGTATTCTGTAAAATCAGAATTTAATCTTCATTTGATGCTGTCTTTAGGTACATTTGTCCCATCCGAAGAGGTTTCATGCCAAGCCAAACCTCAAAGATTCCCCTTCCACTGAGAATGCATTCGCTTTAAACAATAATATTCATATAGCTTAAAAAAGAACAATGGTCGCTACTTGATATGATAAATTTCGCTGAAAGTCTGATCTAAAAGTATGAAGACATCATCAAGTATCAACTGATGATCCCTCAGAACAACACGGTATCACAAGTCTCAAAAAGTTGTAATATGCAGCCTTTGAGATGCTGGCATATCTGAACTTCCATTTTATTTCCAGTTTAGATTTTATGGTAATTTTATTTTTGAATAATATCAACTTTTAAGCAAATTCTATTTTTTTTAATTAATCAAGATTCATATTTGAGGCTTCTTTCCTTTATTATTTTCAAAGCTATTAATGAATGTGGACTTTAAATTAAAACAAAGCCATCTTTGAAAGCGAAGATCAAGAAATCATACATTTGTCGCGCAGCTTAACTTTTCAGGTTAGAGAAGGGAAGGTGGGAAGCAGAAACTGTCAACTTGCTTCTGTATTCCAGATTTCCAATTTATATAGTATTTATTGATAATTCTTTCCAAGGGATTTCAAGTAATACACAAACTTCTGTTGTTTTGTTTATCTATGTTCTTTGTCTGTCCCTATAAAAACAGTACAAGGTATGACAAATAATTAGTTGTAAAGTAATGTATGGTACTAAAACAAAATGAATGGTAGCTATGAAGAAGAAACTGCATTTTGTTCCTTGAAGTGAATGGGATGACAGCCAAATGACAGCCTCGTGGAATAATTCTGAGAGAGGAGTTCCTTTATGAATTAGGAACAAAGGTGCCAACATAGCCAACCCCTACAACAAAGAAGGCAATAGACTGCAGGAAAAGATATATGAAGTAGTGGTTCTTCCCATAGGTAAGATCATAGCATGCACAGAAAAAGAGGTAGGCCCCCACTAGAAGTTCCAAGAAATGAAGCCTGTTAATCATCAAAAAACAAGTAGTGAAGGTGAAATAGTGAATGCTAGTTGTGAAAATCACATATTAAGTTGCTTGTAAAATTGTTGCCATCAAGCAAATATAGACACCAAATTCCCAACCCGAGGAAATAAACTAAACTAGTGTTCATGTTGTTCAATTCAATCTATGGGGCAAAAGATGTAAAATCATAATCTCTTGGTGATTTTTCTGCAATAAATGATAAGTTAATAAAAGTAGAGTATTCTCCAATCTTGTATATAGGTGTTACCTTTCACCAATCTTGATACGAGGCTTCCTTACTGCTTTGCCACCTGATTTTGTCTTAAGGACATCTCCCAATTTCTCAGTAACTACCCATTCATTTACTCTCCCTGCTTCTAGCAAACCTGTAAATGTTGCCTTGGTCCTATGCATCGACATAACATTTTCAAAGAGTATCCAGAACACGAGTAAGTGGATTGACCTGCACAAGATGTACATGACAAGTTACTCACAAATGAACACAAGAAAACCTTGCCTGCAAAAAATTGCTAACTTATAATGCTTACCTTGGAGTTCCAACTGCATTGAGGAGTGTGATGATAGAAGGTATATACACAGCACCCCACTTAGGGACTTCCACTTCTGGAACTAAAACAGTTGCGGGCATAACCACACAGTAGAATACAAATGTGACCACATGAGCTACGATTTTCCGGACAAAGAAGAAACTATAAATCACATAAAACTTCTTCCACGTGGAGACTTTCTGCATGGTATGGTAAAAAAGGAATTAGAAGAGAAGATGGATAATGATATGATTTGGCCTCTTCAAACAAACTATGGAAATTGAATGTTACAAGGAAACTGATACCTTGTTTCTCATGATTTCCATTGCCATTTTCTTGAAAAGATTAGCTGGGCCACATGACCACCGGTGCTGCTGATAACGAAAGGCTTTGAAGGTACTTGGCAGCTCACTTTTCACCTAAATTTATTCAGATAAATTGTTTTAGAAAATAAATAATTCAGTATAGGAGATAAGACACAATAGAAAGTAGATGTATTACTGAAATCACTGAACAAACTCGAGTAGAAGACATGCAATTAAATGATTCAATCATACCTTGAGATCGCTAAGATACACAAATTTCCCTCCTTTGAGACCAGCTCGGATAGCCAGATCCATATCCTCCACTGTTGTGCGGTCCTTCCATCCACCAGCTTCATTTAATGCTGAAATTCTCCACACACCAGCAGTGCCTGCAACATATCATCTACATTCACATGACTGCTTCTACTAATCAAACGAAAACATTTGTACTGTTTATTAGGGAAATGATTTACCATTGAAACCAAAGAAGGCATAGGTTGAGGACCCAACTTCCTGCTCCACAAGGAAATGATAGTCCAATGACATCTCTTGCATTCTTGTCATTAAGCATTCATCAGCATTAACTGCCATACACAAGGTATATTACTGTCAAACCAAACCTTCCCAAAGGAAGATATCTACATTCTACATTGTGACAATTTTCTGTCTTGTAAAGTGGAAATCCTTTGTTTTGATAGATTTTTGTAGCTAAGACATTGGTGTCGGACCTTTATTTTTGTAACTGATTATTTGCTTTAGCCAATTGACTTTTGTTCTACGAAACACTAACACTAAAAAGGGAGTATTGTTGATATGAGTGGTATCTTAATTTTTAGTCCATTGGTTAAGCTTGGAGATGATGCTCTAAGAATTTTCTTTCAACGTTCAGGATTGAACACTCATGAGAAGCCCAGTCTTTGTCTTCAGACCGCACTTTAAGTAATGCTCTTAACCAATTCAGAGTGAAGAGTCTCTTTTTATTTTTCAGTTTTAACTGCTCATCTACCCATGTTAATTCCGAGTTATATCAACTTTTGAGGTATACTACTTTAATAAAATGAAACAACTAAATAAATCAGTTGCAACTTAAGAAAGTTTTAACTAAACAGCTATACTTAGATACCAGATGCCAGATCCTTTGTTGGAGAACACCGTTTTCATTTTTTAAGTTTTAAAGCAAGCATGCAGAAAGGAGTTTCATGAAGGTTTAATGAGAAAAAACTTACCAAATTTCCATCGAGCTTGGACTAGTGCAACTTCTGGGTTGTGATACAGAAATGGTATTGTGCGCCTAAGAAAGTTGGGCTCAGGTTGGAAATCAGCATCAAAGATGGCTACATAATCACACAAGTTCACATAGCTATGCTTCATTCCTTCTTTAAGAGCTCCAGCTTTGTATCCATTTCTGTTCTGTCTGATCTCGTACTTTATGTTTATGCCTTTACTGGCGCATCTCTGGCACTCCACCTCCACCATTTTCTGGGTATTTTTGGTTAAAAGAAGCAGAAAGGTCATGTGAGCACAAACTACTGATCAGACAGAACTAGGAGTCTAGGGTATAAATGAATGAGTTAGTTTTTACATGGATTCTAATCATGTCTTTTTACAAATTGATGATGGCCATCTTTCTTTACCGTCTAAATATTAAGAATCAGAAGCATGACTTGCACAATTGTGTTTCCAGAAGCCTTGGATTTTCTGACAGAAAGTAATTTTGTTATTAAATGTTGTTTAGTGGAGGAAATTTATCCATGCAAGTTGACCTGAAATATGACTAATGAGTAAACTTGCTTTTTAGTAGCTCTTAGAGGGTAGAAAATATCTGCTTTTGATGACTAAGGGAAAAAGATCTAGAAATATTTAACATGGTTTAGTTATTTGAAAATAAAGGAGAAATTTGTCAGTTAACTTTATAGTAGGGATGAATAATGTCAACCTTAATGATTGGGTCAGTGGAATCATCAAGAACTTGAATTATAATCCTATCAGACGGCCATGATAGCCCACACGCAGCTCCAATTGATAACTGATACACCTGCAAGCAATGAAACAGTACCCACAAAAACTTTCAGTAAAAGAAAAATTCTTTTCCAAGAAACAATGCTTTCCAGAAAAAAGGGGTTTATTAAAAGTGATAAATTTTCATTGGTACCTCTTTCTCATTGTACATAGGAATTTGTACCAAGACCATTGGGTATGCAGAGTTTCCAATCTCAAGATCATCCCTGAGTGGCTCCCATTTATACTTCTTATCTGGCTTGTACCTAAACAACTTCACAAAGATTATGACTATACCCATATAAACTCTCTCCACAAACAACATAATTGACATGGCTAGGCACAAAGCCACTAGCAATTTCAGAGCTGGAACCACAAGGGGTGCCCTGGCTTGCTGCCAAATCAAACCCATTTGGCTTCCACTGCCATCATAATGCATGCTTTCAAACGTAGCTGCCGATGAAAGCCTATCCATCGGGTGGCTTTCTTTGGTTTCCTTTGGAGAGACAAATTACACTAATGGAATGGTGTGACTATATAAAAGAATGTGATATCACTCACTCACTATTTGTGCTTGATCTTGGTGGCTTGTTGGCTTTGCGAAAAGAACACGAATTGTTTGTAGTTTTTTCACTTTTGGTCACTCATTCACTCAGTGATTGTTGCTTAGGAGTTACGTTAAGGCAATGAGGAAGAGCAAGAGACTAGAGTCAGAAGGCACTATTATAACACAGTACTAACAAAGTAACAATGCATTTACACTGAGCACTAGCTGGATCAGCTCCATGTGCAAGATTTTGGGACACCAACCTAACGTATTGTGCAATGTTTTTCAAACTCTCTCTCTTTTGTCTTAGAGTTTATGATGAATGGCAGAGAGATAGAGAAGGGTATTTGGATGTCTTGAGTAATGATAGAAGAAAGTGTGAAGTATTATTTATATTCACTAAATTGCAGAGTTTGTATGAAAGGGAAAAGGAGGAAAAAATTGCAAAAAAACATTTATGATGAGATGAATGGATTATGGACACAGGTTGTTTGAGAGTAGAAACCAGAAAAGAGTGTCATAATCCAGTGGCGTTTGTAGACAGGTATGTGACTAACAGAAGAAGCTTGAAAATTTGAAATTTGATTTTGGCTCCTTTGACATGTGTGCAATTAGAATGATTAGAAGGTATGGTTAAATTAGACAAAGTACAGCCAACAAAAACCAGTGTACTTGGTGGTTGGCATGTCCATATATTTTATAGGTCTCAAGTTCTATTCACCTTAATTTTCTATACACAAATTTCATGCTAAATATTACACATCAAAATTGACATGTATAATGTTTTTGCCACTTTATACGCATAATAATCAAATTGTATGATAAATTATAATTAATATATACCATCCGTTTTCTCCAAATAAATTTAATTCACATTGAAAGGCCACTTTTATCATCATAAATATATTTTAATACCCTGGTTTAATTCTTTTAATTGAAATGAGAAAAACGTATAAAGTGAGAACTTAAAAATTAACTTATACTTTATTCATTCATATCAAGCTAACTAACTGCTCATATTTTTTTATCAGTACTTATAAGATATTTTAATCCAAATAAACAATAACTATCACTTTTTACTTCTTTTTTTAAATTTTAAACATTTAATTATCTACTGAAAAAGCCATTTAAAGTTATCATACAATAGTTTGTGTTATTCATAGATTTTATTTCTCATACTAAATGTATTTTTATATTACGCACTTGTATAAATTTTATATAGGACGAATAATTTTAAAAGAGTTACTTTTCGTTTATTTTAGTTATTAACTTCCCTTGAAATGAAAAAAAAAATTAGAGTTATTCTAATGAAGCATTTGGTTAACATAATCTACTTTTTTACAATTTTTGGAATATGTTTTATTAGAAAAAATATATTTTTGGGTATTCTAAAAAAGTTATACAATTTTTATTCTCAAACTAAAGGGTGAAATAGTGATATTTCGTAAAAAATGAGAGAAATTCTTTTCCAACTTCAGTGTAACTTTTATTTTAATTAAAAGTATCTAAAATTAGCAATCTTATTATTCAAATATATAAGCCGCTTAAGTAAGATATTGCAGCGATGATGACGTGTTAGGTCATTGTTTATTGATTATTGTATAATGCTAAATGCTTGTTTGATTGTAATTTTTGACACCATAAAGCATGGGCAAAGAGAATCCAAATTTTGATAATTATTGTAACGTTATTCTTTAAAAAAATTACTTTGAGATTCTGTAATCCGAAAAATTCTAAATTCTAGAATTTAAAAAGTTTTAAATAACGTAATTTGACATATTTGCAAGCAAAACTTTAAAAAAATTAGAGCATAAACATAAATTTTCACTTTTCACACTTGGTGGTAGGAAAATAATGGGGTGATAGGACAAAGATGAAAATAACTAGATAGTACAAAATAAGAGGAAACTTTCTAAGATAAAAAGAGTGGAGAGAAGAAACATAATTAGAAATGTGTGTAATAGCTGCACCCAAAGGAAATTGTGGATAATAATGGAAATAAGGAAAAGGGACACATGGGAAGCAATGAAGGAAAGAGGTGCAGTGCTCGGACCAAAATAACTAATTCTAAGCTGACAGATTTTGAGTGGCCAAATATTAATATTTAAGGTAGATGGTGGAGAGAGAGAAAAGGGAGGAAAAAGATTGTATTGTTTTTCCTTTTATGAAATTTATGAACCTTACACGTTTCTGGATATTTTCGATTGCTCTGTTTTGAAGAAATAGACACGTCCTTCTCAGGATATCAATTCTTTTGTTATTTTCATATTATTCTACTAGATACAAGAGGGTGGATGCATTTCTGTTCTTCCCTGCAGGTACCATTGTTACATTGGTGCTTTCATTACGAAAACATGGCAGAAAACACACGTCATAAGGAAATCCCTCTGAATATGACCAAAATTTTAGAGATGATGGAGGCTGATAGACAAGAAAACAGAACGTGATTTGAGACCTTGGAAGTCACAGTGGATAACCTACTGAAGCAAAATCGAAACAGACAGAGTCATTCACCCTAATGCGAACGAAAATAATTCCATTGTCAACGTGATGCAGCAACAACCCTTTCAAGTGAGAAATGTGAAACTAGATTTTCCTCACTTTGATGGTTATGAAGTTCTTCAATGGATTTTCAAAGCAGAATAATTTTTTGATTATTACAAAATACTAGATGCTCAATGTATTACCATTGTTGCAATTCATATGGAGAAGGAGGTAGTTCCTTGGTTTCAAATGACTAATAGATCTACTCCTTTTCATTCTTGGACTGATTTGACTTGAGCTTTAGAGTTAGAATTTAGTCCATCTCCATATGAGTGTTCGAGGTCACAATTATTCAAACTAGCACAGGTTGCATTCATGCAGGAGTATTATACTCACTTTACTTCCCTTGCAAATCGGGTCCAAGGAGTCATGAGTGAAGCTTTGATTGAATATTTTGTGGGAGGACTTAAATCTGATATCCAGCGTGATGTTATAGCTCAATCTCCTACTACATTAATCCGTTGTGTTTTCGCTAAGTTATATGAAGAAAAATATACTCCAAAACATAAGCCTCTACACCAAATTTACCCCTTGCGTATCATAACATAAACACAAACGTAGTCTTAACCCAATTCATCAAGTCCTCCAGCCTTCCACCTTTGTTACAAGCACCAGTTCCCAAAACACATTCGACGTTGCTAAAGCCTGCGAATATTAAAAGAATATCTCTGGCAGAGATGCAGATTCGACGAGAGAAAGGACTCTGCTATACTTGTGATGAAAGGTTCACCCCATCTCATAGGTGTTCGAATAGACAACATCTGTTGTTGCAAATAGATGAGGAAGATGCATCAAAATTGCAACCTAAGACAGAGGAGGTGATTGATAATGCAATTCAGGATTATCATTTATCATACAATGATTTAAAAGGCTCAAAAGGATTACGGACTATGAAGTTTCAAGGGACAATTAATGGCATGGTCATTCAAATTTTACTGGACAATGGCAGTTCAAATAATTTTCTATAACCGAGAATTGGAAATTATTTGAAACTGCCAGTGGAAGATGCTCCAAATTTTCAAGTTCTGGTGGGAAATGGTAATTCCTTAGTTGTAGAAGGTTTGGTGAAGCAACTAGATATCAAGGTAAAAGGACATTCATTAAAAATTCCTGCTTATCTCTTACCAATTTCTAGTGTTGATCTAGTGTTGGGAGCAGCATGGCTTGCTATATTAGGACCTCACATTTCAGATTAGAGCAACCTTACTTTAAAGTTTTACAAGGACAAATAGTTTGTCACTTTACATGATGATAAATATACATTGCCTGCTCCTGCTCAATTTAATCAGCTTCATAGAATGCACAATACTCATGCTATAGCAGAGGCCTTCACTCTGTAGTACAAACAAGAGGATGTATTGCAAGATTAATGGCTCGAGCTACCTGATACTATGGAACCAGAATTGGTCATGTTGTTGCATAATTACAAAAGCATATTTGTTATGCCCACTAAATTACCACCCTCAAGAAGTCATAACCATGTTAATTCCGTGATGAAAGATGCAAAACCAGTAAAATTGAGGCCCTATCGATATTCACACAATAAAAAACAGTAGATGAAAACGATGGTTCAAGAAATGCTTGTTGCAAACATTATTGCACCCAACACGAGCCCATTCTCTTCACCAATTATACTAGTTAAGAAGAAAGATGGTACATGGAGATTCTATACGAATTATAGAGCATTAAATGCAATAACAATCAAAGACAGATTTCCGATTCCAACAATATATGAACTCATTGATGAATTACATGGCTCTCATTATTTTTCCAAGATAGATCAGGCTACCATCAAATTCTCGTGGAGGAACAAGATAGATACAAAATGACTTTTAGAACCCACCAAGGACACTATGAGTGGTTGGTGATGCCATTTGGGCTTACTAATGCCCCAACCACTTTTCAAAGCCTCATGAATGATATTTTTAAGGACTTTCTTAGAAAATTTGTATTGATTTTCTTTGATGACATATTAGTATACAGTCCTTCTTGGAAGAACCATTTGTTACATCTTGAATTGGTTCTTCAGTTGCTGCAAAAGCACCAATTATATGCAAAGCTGTCAAAATGCTCTTTTGGTCTCCAAGAGGTGGATTATCTTGGTCACACAGTTTCAGGATAGGGAGTAGCAATGGATGAAGACAAGGTACAAGCAGTTTTACAATGGTCAATTCCATAGAATCTTAAACAACTGAGAGGATTCCTAGACTTGACTGGGTATTATAGAAAATTTATCAAGTCCTATGCAGTAATTGCAGCTGCCTTAATAGATTTACTGAAGAAGGATAGATTTCTCTAGGGTCCGAATGCTGACACAGCCTGCTCCAAGCTCAAATATGCAATTACACAAGCATCAGTTTTAGCCTTGCCAGAGTTTTCAAAACCTTTCACTCTAGAAACTGATGCTTCGGGAGTTGGTATCGATGTTGTTTTGAGTCAATATCAACATCTCATTGCTTATTTTTCTAAAAAGTTAACAGATAGGATGCAAAGACAATCAACTTAAACAAGGGAGTTCTTTGTCATCACGGAGGCTATCACAAAATTTAGACATTATCTTCTTGGCCACAAGTTCACTATAAAGAAAAATTAGAAGAGTCTAAGATCATTCATTGATCAAGCTATCCACACACCTAAACAACAAAAATGGTTACCCAAGTTGATAGGTTATGATTTCACTATTGAGTATAACACTGGAAAAGACAATCTGGTTGTTGATTCTCTTTCTCGCTCTTTTATGATGGCAATATCTTAGCCCAAACTATAACTAATTCCATAATTACAAGAAGTGATTGCCCAAGATAAGCAGTTAAGTGCAATTATACAGTTGTGTCTACAAAACACGCCTCCTAGTCCTCATTATTCAGTTCAGGATCAGTTACTGTATTGGAAAGGTAGATTGGTTTTACCTATTGGACATGAATTAGTGAGAAAAATTCTCCAAGAATTCCATAGTATATTGTTGGTGGACATTCAGGATTCACAAGAACCTTAAAGAGACTCGTGACACAATTCTATTGGCAAGGTATGCACGCTGATGTAAAGAAGTATGTGCAGAATTGTTTAATCTGTCAACAAAAAAAAACATGATACAACTCTTCCATCCGAGTTACTACAACCCTTGCCAATTCCGGAGCAAATATGGGAGGATGTGGCCATGGATTTTATTACCAACCTTCCCTCTTCTAATGGGCATATGGTTATTATGGTGGTCATTGATAGGCTTTCCAAATATGCTCACTTCGCTAGTTTGAAAACTGAATTCAATAGCAAGCAAGTGGCTGAGTTGTTTGTGAAAAACATAGTCAAGTTGTATGATTTCCCAAAGTCCATAATTTATGATCGCGATAAAGTGTTTTTGTGTCAATTTTGGCAACATTTGTTTAAGCCAAGTGGTACCACTTTGAAATTAAGCACTACACACCACCCGCAAACAGATGGTCAATCAGAGGCATTGAACAAATGCATTGAGATGTATCTAAGGTGCTTTACCTATGAAAATCCAAAAGAATGGTCTAAAGTGTTACCATGGGCAGAATTTTGGTACAACTCTTCCTTTCATCACAGCACGGGCATAACACCCTTCAAAGCAATATACGATAGAGAACCTCCACAAATAATTAAATATACCATCAACAACCAAGATCCCGCTAATGTGCAAGACCTACTCATTCAGAGGGATGCCACACTCAGCAAACTCAAGACAAATTTACAAAAGGCACAACAACACATGAAAAAGGAGGCAAATAAAAGAAGAAAACTAGTGCAACCTGAAATTGGTGATATGGTCTTGGTCAAACTTCAACCTTATAGACATCATTTTGTACCGTTAAGAAAGAATCAAAAGCTTAGCCTTCGATATTTCAGACCATTTTCTATAATTGAGAAGATTGGGGAAGTAGCTTATAAACTCTTTTTTCCTCTCACAAAAATACATCTTGTCTAGTGGAAATAAGGAAAAGAGACATGTGGGAATCAACGAAAGAAAGAGGTGCAGTGATCGAGCCAAAATAACTAATTCTAAGCTGGTAGATTTTGAGTGGTCAAAGCATTAGTATTTAAGGTAGATAGTGTAGAGAGAGAAAGGGGAGGAAAAAGATGGTACTACTTCTCCTTTTGTGAAATTTTTTAACCTTACTCGTTTCTGGATATTTTCGGTTGTTCTGTTTTGAAGAAATAGATACGTCCTTCTCAAGGTATCAATTCTTTTTTTATTTCCATATTAGGTATAATCACTTTATTGGTCCCTACATTTAGGGTCAATATTCAATTTACTACAGTGGTTTTTAAAAAAATCAATTTGGTCCCAATTTTTTTAAAAAATATGCAATTTGGTCTCTTCTGTTAGATTGGCATGAACGACGTTAAGTAGTGATGAGGTAGCGCACTATGTGACACATTTATGCATAGATTAAGTCCACGTATTATGTCACGTTTATAATTAATTATTAATTATATTTATTTTTAACTTTTGAATATTATCTATCCATCTGCAAAAATCATAATCCCAAACTCATAAGCAAATATTACCTCTCCATCTACACAAACCCTAATCCCAACCTCATAAGCGAAACACAGCTCGTGCAAGTTCAATTTCTCGTGGTTCTCGTCTTTTGGTTTGTCAAGCAATACGATGTTGATGTCCAAGACCCATTTATTATTGTCATTTTGAGCTTTGGAGACGAATTTGGAGAAGAGGTTGGCAAAGGAGAGTGCATATGCGAAGCGGGCATGGGTGGCGAGGCGGAGGGCATAGCGGAGGAGCAGAGGGAGTTGCAGAAATTGGGGGAGCTGGCTTTAGCGGTGGGAAATTGGAAGGAGGTTTTGGGAAAGGAAGGAGTGGACTCAGTTCTTCAATAAATCTAGAAGATCCTGTTGGTCTTCTTCTTCTTCCTTCGTTGTTCTACTTCTTCACCAACAAAGTTCTGGAGGCCCTTTATTTTTTGAAAAGGCTGAAACTTCAATCTCTTAACTCAACAACATTCTCTTAAACAACAGTATCAAATGTGGGATTGCAAATCTCCAATTCAATTTTCTCTTTACATCAATTTTTCCCCTTTTTTTCTTTAGTGGGTGGATCCTTATGTCTTAACAATTTGTTCTCATATTCATCAATTGACTATGTTTCACCTTTTCTCTTATATTCAACACAACTACAAAGAAACTTGGGATGCAATTTTGATTGATTCAGATATAAAGCTCTTTTTTTTCTTCTTGTCATTTGGTTTGGGTTATGAATGAATTTAATTCAATTAAAGAATTTAATTGAAATGAAATCATAATGGAGAAGAGTGTTAGAATACTATATTACATTTGGAGACACCTGTAAATAAAATTGTCACTCTGTATGCCACACACTCTGCCACGTACTCACCAGTTAATGTCGTTCATGCCAATTTAACAGAAGGGACCAAATTGCATACTTTTTTTAAAAACTTAGGACCAGATTGATTGTTTAAAAATCACTGTAGTAAATTGAATATTGACCCTAAATGTAGGGACCAATAAGATAATTATACCTTTATATTATTCTACTAGATACAAAAGGGTGGGTGCGTTTATGTTCTTCCTTGCAGATTGTTACAATGTATAGGGTTAATTTTGTCTTCTACACACTTCCATGGGGTGTAGGAGGAAAGTAATCTCAACAAATGAGATCAGATGTTCTAAATTAGGCTCATCTATTGTGAGAGTAAACTTTTACAACAATGTTCAAGCTATGGAAAGGGCTGCTTCTTTTTGCACCCTATAGGTTGTTGCGGCACCCCATAGTAATTGTGCAATTACATTTTTGTCCTTTAGTTAAAAATAAGTAAACTCTAAAATCCCTCCTAGGTCTTTCACTCTACCTCTTCTTTTATCCACTATCGGCACCCCAAAAACACCTCCAAAATGTGATTTTCACTGGTTGAAGATTTTTTTGGTGGTTGTATACAGAGTTTGGGAGCATTTTACAGTGCATTTGTAATTGTGTGGTGGAAAATGTTAGTTTTTCATACGTATTTCACTATTCTCTCGCACTAATTTTGTTACATTATTTTTTTCGAGTTCTAAGAACATTCCTAATTATGCAATCCAGAATTCTTTTTTTGAAAATCACATTTTGGATTACACATTCTGGAAGATTTTTCTAGATCTGGGATTAGCTTCTAGATTATGTAATCTAGAATGTGTTTTTTCAAAAAATTAATTTCAGATTACTTAATCAGAAAGTGATGGAGGACCATCCGGAAGGACACATATTGGGCCATTAACTAGGGTCATGGATAGAAGAATGGAAAAAGAAGAAGAAGGAGTTCAAAAACCTCTATTTTTATGGAGAATTAATTTTAACTTTTCTTCTGAATTTCCTAGTCTTATAATTTTTTACAAAATAGGCTTTATTTTGGGCTTGTATTTCATCCAATTTTCAGGGGACATGTATTGGGCCAATTAGAGTAGGGTGTAAATAGAAAAAGAAAAATTCTAGCTAGAGTTACAATTGGGCCTCCTTGAACCCAATGCAACTCTAGACCAACTGAAGAGTTTTCAGGGTTAAAGCTTGCACCTTGGCTGCCCATAGCACTATAAATACAAATGATAGTCCCCTTATAAATCAGATTGGAATTGATAAAGAAAGGTTGCCCAAGTTGCTAGCTCATTTGTCTTTCAATTCTCACTCTCAAGTTTGCACTTTTAATAGTGTTTTGCTTAAATCTTCTTAGGAGTTAACCTAACATCTCTTAAGCTTCATTATCATTCTCCATACACCAATACTTCACAGTTTCTTTCACCCATCTTAACCATCCAATCCCACCAAATTTCACATTCCAAAATACAAAACAAAAGACTCATAGCAATGCAAGCTAGGATTGCATCAGGAAGTCTCTTCTGGATTTGGGATTAGTTTCTGGATTATGTAATCCATAATATATTTTTTGAAAAAGTACATTCTGTATTACATAATTTGGAAGCTAATCCAAAATTCAAAAAAAAAAAACTTCTGGATTATGTAATCCATAAGGTATAAAACACTTATAACTTATAACTTTTTTTTACAAATGGATATTTTTGGAATTACAAAATTTATGAGAATGTCGCAAGAACATGTAGGAATGTAGGAAGAAGCAACCATGGAAAGAATGAAGAAAAAATAATGGATTTTTTATCAATTTGGTAAATTTTTACCTCTTAGTTATCAAAATTGATAAAATTTTAAAAATTTACCGAGATGAGTAAGTCATGCCAAAGTCGACTTCATTGTGGAGAAGTTGTATCAAGGTGATAAACTTTAGTTTATTTGGACTGAAGTCATATCAATGTAACATAACTTCAATATATTCAAATTTTAACTAAAGTTATATCAAGGTTATATAACTTATCATTTTAGTAGTTTTTAAAAAATTTAAAAATTCCAAAAGTAATGAATCTAATTCTTTACTTTATTTTATATAAATATATAATGTTTAGTATAATAAATATTTGGTATTTGGGTTTATAGTGAGTTAAGAGTGTAATAAAAATAAAAAAAGCATAGAAACCTGTGTGGGATTTTGAACATACTTATGATTTGGTATATTCTCACTTTATTCCCGTCTCCTTTTGAGAACTTGCATAACAAGTATTCTGGTTTTTATTAAACCCGCATCTATATCTTTTTGCGTAAGCATTCAACAATTAATCAATTTTGTTGAGTTGGGGTATCTTTCATGCATCTCTTTCATATTCCTTCGCACTTGGATTTCTTATCCTTCTTATGGAACTTGCATAGAAAATTTCTCAATCCACTAAATTTTGTTTTTAAGGCAACGGTCAACAGCTTCCAATGACCACATAAGCACCTTTTTTTTTTCATCCACAACAAAAAAGCACTTTGGTTCTTTGTTCCGGAGAAGCTTCCACACCTTTTATAATTACAAGACAAATTGGAGAAGTCCCAACACCTAGCAAGAGCAACACAGGACTGCAAAATGTCAACAAACATTATGTTTTACGAGGTTAAGAATAAAAACTATGGTCTTTCAGTAATGTCTTTAAGAAGAAGCTTCTTGCAAGTGAACACTGTTTCTCTTATTTTCCACCAAAATGTGTTAGTTGCACTTTCACTTTAAATCAAAAAAGTACACAGCATCTTACTTTAATGGGGGCAGACCCTAGACAAATACAATTATGAATACGCGAAAATATTTTATAAGTAAAAAGAAAAAAGAGATATTCAAAACAAAGTTTAAACAATTATTGAAAAAGAGAGAAATCAAATAAAGTTAGGTAGTGGAAGGGAAAAAACAATTAAAATATCTGATGCTTTTGATCCCTTAGCAAACTCAACAAAAATTAGAACAAAATGGATATTGTTTTAAAATATTATGCAAAAGTGTAAAATTAGTTGTATTTTTGGTCTAAGTTTCAGACTGCAAGATTCAAGAAAAGCATTAAAGATAATTTTGGCGACCTGGAGAGGATCACTCTTATTTGTCTTCATAAAGTCAAAGTACACACTAGAGGTGCATGCATGAGGTTATTATTAGCATTAAATATATTTTTCATTATAACGTGCATGCATGAGTAGATACATGAGGTTATTATTGGCATTAAATATATTTTTCATTATAAGATGAAATTGATTCTTGATTTTAAAATTGATTTTATTTTAGTCTAAACTTTACATTAAACTTTTCTTTATATTTTATAAGAATTTATAGTAAGAAAATTATTAAAATAATCTTTAACCGTATTTTTATAACAAAAAAAATTCTACATAAATTATATTATAATATTATAATACTTACCTCAATAATAAATTAATAAAAAATATTTTAATATATTCATTTATCACGACAAAAGAATTACGATTAAAAATTTATTATAATAATACTCTTATTACAAATATTTAGAAAACTATTTTTCCATAAAAAATATATATAAAAAAAACATATTTATTTCGTTATTATTAGAGTCATTATGTTGACAAAAATTCTCCATATTATAAGTGTTAAAAGTAATAAAAAAAAATATCTTTTATTAGAACAGAGACACTCTATGGAGAAATCTTAAAAGATTGTAAATTGATACCTTTGAGTATGCAGTTCAACTTTTTATTATTATTATTTTACTTTGACAATTACGTACTAAGAAAATCAGTTTACAATATGCTTATTACCATTATTATTATTATTATTTTACTTTGACTACTACATGCTTAAAAAAAACAGTTTATAAGATACTTATTAGTATTATTGTTATTATTATAATATTTTGAAAAAGTTTAATTGGAAAGAATTTGGAATATGATGTGGTTATGAGCGGACTGAGTAGCCGACGGAGAAGGAAAATTCAAACTTCATTGGATCCTGACTTTGGCCGGTGGCCAACTTCTATGCATTAATGGTGGGGAAAATATGCTCAAATTTATCTTCACCTTTTAACTTCAAACTAAATAAGAAAAAATAATTCAGAATAAAATAATTTTATTTTTTAATTTTCTAGAACATTAGCTCTACACTGTTTTAAATTATTTTTAATTATTAAGTAAATGTGGCATAGAACTAATTATATAATATTTGATTTTAGATATTTATGAAAAGAATAGGGCACGCGTCTCACATATATATTGTTGTCCGTTTGCATATCATCATGACCTTGTAAGCGTTGATATATAACACATGAAAAATGAGATTTTTATATGAGATATAATAATTGACTGTTATTAATTTCTGTACATTAAATATTTTAAATTTAGACTTACGAAATTTCGTTATAAAGAGGTTTGTTCATTTATAAAAGAAAAATTACTGATATTTTTGTTAACATATAATAATTGGTACTCTGTCACAGTCTCACAAATCACTCTTTCTTAATCTTATCATATAAATATGCTATAGTTTCTTTAAAGTTAAAAAAAATATACGTATTATATAATATATATATATATATATATATATATATTTCAAATTTTTCTTTTCAAATTAGAATGTAAGTTTCTACATTCTAAATATAAATCTAAAATAAAATATATCCAACTATAAATAAAGTAAATTAAATTTAACTTAATTTAAAAATATTTTGTATCTGAATATTCAAAATAAAAAATACAGAGGATACTTTTTTTTAGAAAAACGAATATATTATTATACTCTTTAATTTCTCTAAAAGGCCAAGGATAGTTATTAATATCTATATCACTATCTATACCATTACTAGAATTTTTTAAATGTGAATTTTATTTTTATTTTTTTTTACGTTTTTAACGCGACTCTTCTTAAACAATTAAAAATTTAATTAATATATGACATTTAATTACATCATTACCATTTGTACCTTTTTGTTCAACAAAAAAAGAAGAGATTTTAGAAATATAATTTTAATTTCTCTAAAAGGTCAACGATGGTTATTAATATCTATATCAATATCATTACTATATTTTTCTAAATATAAGGAAATTTTAATTATTTTTATGTTTTTAATGCTACTCTTCTTAAACTATTAAAAATGTAATTAATATATGACATTTAATTACATAATTACCACATGTACCTTTTTGTTTAACGAAAAAAGACGTTTTAGAAATAAAATTAAAAAAGTTTAATACAGTTAAATAATATCATTAATATACGTGGAATTGATTTTTATTTACTTGTAAATCTAAAAAAAATAGTATTTACTAGTATTGTTATCATAATAATAAGTATTATTATTATTATTATTATCATTTTTATTATTATTATTATTATCATTATAGTTAATCAACGTTTGGAGTATAAGAGTAAAGAGAAAATAAATAGTAAAAAAATTCACATATTAAAATAAAGAATATGATATATACATATATATAAAAAATAAATTAGATAAATAAAATAATTTTAAAAAACTATTTATTATTTTTAAGAAAATAAGATTTTTTAGATGCTTAACTAGAGAAAAATATTATAAACATTTTTCTTAAACTATTAATTAATATTCCAACAAGTTTTAGTTTATAATATACAAATACAATCATATTTATGTTCCAAATATTACAATTAAAAATCACCATATTAAAACTCAGTGAGATTCAAACATCAATTCAAGCATAACTCAATTAAACTAAATATACTTATCCTACAAAAATATAAATTCTAATATGACAATAATATTCTATTATAATATACATAATTTTTTAGTTAAATAAAAAATTATCATCCCACACTATAAAATGGTCCATAAAATTATTTTCATAAAGTCACACATCTCAAAACTTATTCATTAACGTCCATCTCAATTAAACTCTAAACATATATCAATATATAATAATTAATTAAGGACATATTCCTTTCTTGAAAATTACTTATACTCAAAGTAATAATTACCAAAAAAATTGATTTTTTTTTTTCAAAATAATAAACTTTTAGAACAATATAACTAAACAATTTCAAATTTCAGTAAAAAAACAAACTAATTAATTGAAAAGAATAACTCTTTTTTTAACTAATCTAATAAATATTGAGTTATAGTATTACTAGAGAAGAAAAGAATTAGAATTAAAGAAAGAGTGATGAATAAAGATCAACTTTGAATAATTTACTATCTATCAAGGATCAACTTACATGCACAGATGTTATCACCTAATCTTAGTTATCAAAATCAAGCCTACCTTTTAAAGTTTATCCTTTTTCTAGAAAGATAAAGTTTGAATCAAGATCAAAAGGGACATTTTTATTTATTTATTGCCAAATTCAAGTCAAATTAAAATAATGCTATGAACTATTTGTCAAAAGTCAAAAATAAATAAATAAAATATTTAAATTTATTAATTAGTTTATTAAGTAGTCATAAATATATTATAAACTTTTTTTGCTGAATATAAAAAGAACTTTTACTTTTATTCATTACAAAAAGAAATTTGTTTTCAAACGATTTTTTTTTTAATTTGTACCTAGATAAAATGTAACACATACGAAAAAAATAAAGGGAAAATTAATGTTAGATTAATGTCACCTGAGATAATGAATAAGACTCTAACCACTAACTAAGAAAATGTCATTCTATCCACACATTTATGTTGAATTCTACATAATATCTTCTTTCTCTTTTTTTAGAATTCTACATAATATATAATATCTTCTCTTTTTTTAGAATTCTTCATAATATCTAACTCAATTCGTCTCTGTTCTTGGTTTCGAAATCTTACAAGTGAATACATGACGCGTTTTTTTTTTTCTTTTCCAAAATCCAATCCAAATTTCATTAAATTAAATTTTAATAAATTAATGATTTTTTTATTTGATCCATTATAATTTTGAAATAAAATTTATAGATACTCTAATCTATTCAGGTTCGTTTTGATGACTAGAATCAGCCTCTGCATAAAATATTATAATACCGTTAAGTTTTCTTCTGTTGTGATAACTAGTATTTTAACCCGCAAGATATTTATTTTAAAATATAATATATTTATTATATAAATTTGGTTTGATAAAAGTAAAAGGATTTAATATTTTACGATTTTTTTTTAATTTCTAATAAAATTAAGTACACAATTAGAAAGAAATATAAAAGATAATTTAAATACTGTAAAAATACTGTAAAATTATTCAGGATTTTGAATAATTTTGAACTTTATCTATTTTAGATTTTTATTTAAAAATGAAATTAAATAATTTAGAATGTATATTTATTTAAGATTTTGAATAATTTAAGAATTTTATTTTTTTATTTTTTTAAATAAGACATTAAATAATTTAAGGTTTATATTTATTTAGTATTTTAAATAACTTATTAATTTTATTTATTTCAGATTTTTATTTAATTACAACATGAAATAATTTATGATTTGTATTTATTTAACAGTTTGAAGATTTTAAAAATTTTATTTATTTCAGATTTTTATTTAAGTAATACATTAAATAATTTAGGATTTATTTTTGTAAAATTTTGAATAATTCATAAATTTTATTTATTTTAGATTTTTATTTATGTAGGACATTAAAAAATTTAGAATTTGTATTTATTTAGGATTTCTAGAAACTTAAAAATGTTATTTATTTTATATTTTTATTTCAGTAGGACACTAACTAATTTAGGATTTGTGATTAGTTAGGATTTTAAATAATTTAGAAATTTTTATTTATTTCAAATTTTTTTTAAGTAGGACATTAAATAAATTAAAATTTTTATTTCTCAATATTTTAAAATAATTTAGGATTTTTTTTTTCAGATATTTTATTTAAGTAGGACATTAAATAATTTAGGTATTTTTATTATTTTATAATTTTAAATAATTTAGTTTTTTTTTCAAATTTTAATTTAAGTAGGAGAGTAACTAATTTAGGGTTTATGTTTATTTAGAAATTTAAATAATTTAGAAATTTTATTCATTTCAGAATTTTATTTAAGTAAAACATGAAATAATTTAAGATTTTTATTTATTTAGAGTTTATAAAAATTTAGGAATTTTATTTATTTAAAACTGTATAAATTAAATAATTTGAGATTTGTATTTATTTAGAATTTTTTTAATAATATAGAAATTTTACTTATTTCTGATTTTTATTCAAATAGTACACCACATAATTTAAATTTTGTATTTAGGTTTAATGACTATTTTGGTCTCAATGTATTAGAAAAATCCAATTTTATCCTTTTTTTTTTTAAAGTTCAGTATGGTTTTTCAAAAAGTTCAGGGCAACATTTGTTGTTATCATTATAAGAGATTCACCTCAACGTTTGTCTTTAGTGTCTATCGAAATGTGTTGTGACCATATTTAATTATTTTTAAAAAACTTTGTGATCAAATTTAATTTTAAAAAAAATGGGAACAAAATTACATTTTTCACAAAAACATTTGGGATAAAATAGCCATTAAACTTTGTATTTATTTAAGATTTTAAATAATTTTAAATTTTATTTATTTTATATATTTATTTAAGAATGACATTGAATAATTTAGGATATATATTTATTTAGAATTTTGAATAACCTAGAAATTTTATTTATTTTAGATTTTTATTTTAAATTTTTATTTAAGTAGACATTAAATAATTTAGGGTTTACATTTATTTAGGATTTGAATAATTTAAAATTTTTATTTAAGTAACATTAATTAACTTAAGATTTGAGTTTATTTAGAAATTTGAATAATTTTGAAATTTTATTTATTTCAAATTTTTGTTTAAGTAAGACATTAAATAATTTAAAATTGTATTTATTTAAGATTTTGAATAATTTAAAATTTTTATTTATTTCTAATTTTTATTTAAGTAGTACATTAAATAATTTAGAATTTGTATTTATTTAGGATTTTGAAAAACATAGAAATTTTATTTACTTTAGATTTTTATTTAAGTATTACATAAAATACTTTAGGATTAGTGTTTATTTAAGATTTTGAATAATTTAGAAATTTTATTTATTTCAAATTTATATTTAAGTAGGACATTAAATAATTTTGAATTTTTATTTATTAAGTTTTTGAATAATTTAGAAATTTTATTTATTTCATATTTTTATTGGTGAATTCTCCCTAAATCTTCAAGGCTTCTACCTACACCTCCATAGAAAATGTGAAAAGTCATTTCAGACCCTAATTATCTCATTAAGAACCTCACACTTTCCTTAACCTTTATCCCTCATAACTCGACGCACCTCCATACGTCTTTTTTTCTCCAACAGCAACACCTCCATTTCTCTAGTGGGAGTGAATTTGACAGAGCATTTGAGCTAGGATTGAAGAGAGCATTTGCATGAGAGTGGGTAAGTTAAATTTTTGTTTTTTGAATCCACTGTTTTTTGACCTTTTGTAAAAAAAATTGTTGTGTTGAAGCCAAATTGTAACATATTGGTTTGCACAATCCGGTGTACATTTTCTTTAAACTAACCAGATTGTACAATCTGGTATGTATCAACGAATTAATTTAATTTGTAAATTTCTCAGTACATTTTGGATTGTAACATTCAGTATGTAACACCGAATTCGGTCTTACATACCGGATTGTACAACCCGATTTGTGAAATTATTAGGAAGGTGTCACGAAGGCTACAATATTGTATCAATAACAAAATGGAAAAAAAAAACAGTGAAAACAACTTACCTTAGTCACCACGTTCACATCGATAATAACTATGAACACCACCACCCACCACAACCAAACGTACAAACCACCATAACCAAGAAATCATCTCCTTCAAAATGAATAACAACACAGCATTATGTCCACCAAAACCACAAACCCCTAAACACCTAAACACATAGTGACATGGGTAGAAGTGGAATTAAAAGATTACATGGAGGTGCAAGGAGAAGCATTGGAACTGCAGGGAGAATTCATTTTTTATTTAAGACATTAAATAATTTAGAATTTATATTTATTTATAAATTTGAATAATTTATGAATTTTATTTGTTTTAAATTTTTATTTAAGTAGGAATTAAATAATTTTGGATTTATATTTATTTAAAAATTTTAATAATTTATAAATTTTATTTATTTCAAAATTTTATTTAAATAAAAAATTATATAATTTAGGATTTGTATTTATTTAAGATTTTGAATAATCTAAGAATTTTACTTATTTTGGATTTTTATTCAAATAGTACACTAAATAATTTAGTATTTATATTTAGGTTTAATGAGCATTTTTGTTCCAATGTGTTTTAGAAAAGTACAATTTCGTCCTCATTTAAAAAAAAAAAGAGTTCAATATAATTCTAATGTTTTTTAAAAAGTTGAGTGCAATTTTCCTTTTATTAGATTGCAATTAATTATAGTAGATTCACATCAAGATTTGATGTGAATGCATATTGAATTATATTATATGTGATGTAATCAAATTGAATATTTTAAAATACTTGAGATCAAATTGAATTTTTTAAAAAGTAAGGATGATTTTTTTTTTTAAATTAGAATCAAAATAGTCATTAAATCTAAATACAAATCCTAAATTATTTAATGTACTATTTTAGTAAAAATTTAAAATAAATAAAACTCTTAAATTATTCAAAATCATAAATAAATACAGATATTAAATTATTTACTATCTTGCTGAAATAAAAATCTGAATTAAGTAAAATTTCTAAATTAACAAAAAAGTATGATCTAGAAATTTTTTAAAAAGTTCACTATATTTTCTCTTCTTAGACATATTTACATTACCGTAATACATATTCAACTTAAATGCAGTCTAAATTTATAGATGCTCTAATCTATTCAGGTTTGTTTTGATGACTAGTACATAAAATATTATAATACCGTTAAGGTTTTCGATTGTTGTGATAATACGTTAAGGCTTCTTTGTCCGTGTTATCTCAACGGAAAAAAAAAGTAAAACTTTTAAAAATTGAAATATAAAAATATTTCACCATTTTTCAAAATAAAAAAAAAATTAGTCTCTATATTTTTCAAATTTTAATTAATATTGAATTCGTGTCAACAACACAACTTTTTTATATTTCAATAATTTTTTAAAATTTTATTCTAACTTACCAAATTTTCCTAATTTGGTAAAAAACTTTTAAAATGGTTTTGGTTTGAAGTTTAACCATGAATGCTTTTACTCAATCATGAAAGATGAAAGAAAAGAGAATTGGGGTGTGACCATGTGGGAAATGAAAATGTTAGTATGGTGACAGGCTGGATCTGGTCAACCTTTGTTGCAAAAAATACATAAGAGTGTGGCATCTAAAATATATATATAATATAATTTTAGTACAGCTGATTAAATTGACTTCAAAATGGATGTTGGAGGAGCCACCTTAATGCTTTCTTGGCACCCTAGCCCCACCTCACAAAAAAATGCCACAAAACTCTAAGCATTCCTAATAAACTAATCATGCACCAAGTTGTTACATGTGTGTGTCAATGTCGCATAAACCATTCAAAATTATAATTTTCCAACGCACTGTAGTTATGCTTCTTTGACCACCCTGACTCAATCATGTTTCTGCACCTAAACTAATTTTGGTCTTTTTCAACATTCCTGTCAACTTGCATCCCTTCTTATTTATCTGTCTCTGTGTGAGATCATACACTGTGATTGTTATCATTATTATTAGCTCAAGGCATACATATAGAAATTACAATATTAGCTGCAGCTAAAGAAAAAACAAAAAACCACTCAAGAACTGATTGATACCACAGAGGGAGAAACTGGGAACAAAGATGGGAAATGTTACTCGCAGCTCCTCTGAAGTCTATACAAGTGACAGTGAAAAGGGGTTTGCGATCAACCACTCTACTCCGCCAGAGCTAGATGCTGGGGCAAAGTTTGTTCTTGTATCCCGAGGTGAGGGTGCTTTTCCTTGTTCTTGATGAACAAAGATAAAAATAACAGCTTTTGATTTGACTTTTCGATGAAGACGAGAAAAAGGTGTTTGTTGATAAATTGTCCACCTTATGGTGATGTGTGTAGGATCATGGTTGCACTGTGGGTATCATTTGACTACATCTATTGTGGCTCCGGTTCTTCTTACTCTTCCTTTCTCCTTCACTCTGTTGGGTTGGGTAGGAGGAGTGCTTTGGTTGACCCTTGCAGCCGTCATCACATTCTATTCATACAACCTTTTATCTGTGGTCTTAGAACATCATGCACAGCTTGGGCGTCGCCAGCTTCGGTTCAGGGACATGGCTAGAGATATTTTAGGTGATTCTTCACCCTCTTTTGCTTCATTTCATGAATTTAAACCTCCCATTTTTCACTTAATTATCATGTTCTTTTAAGCGGCATGAGATCAGCATGCTATATACTTCCATAGTTCAAAGGAAAATCACTTCTAATTTAGTTGGTATTGAGCTACTTGTCTGATTTTTCTTTTCCCCTTTGCAGAGACTAGTTAGTAGTTGCTGTTTTCTTTCATTTTTCATTCGTTTTATTCTTTGACCTGGAGGATGAGAGTGGCTTAAATGGGTTTGTGGCATTTTATAGCTAATGGTATAATTTAAATGTGGTGGCAGGACCTGGATGGGCAAAATACTATGTAGGCCCGCTTCAATTTGCCATATGCTTTGGCACAGTGATTGGTGGTCCTCTAGTGGGAGGAAAGAGCCTCAAAGTAATTTAATCACTAGTGTCATTCAGCCATTACAGTTTCTTAATTTCCCATTCTCTTGTTACTTTGTGTATTGAGAAGCTACATTTTCTTCTATTTTGCAGTTTATTTACCAGCTCTACCACCCAGAGGGATCACTGAAGCTTTATCAATTTATTATTATATGTGGAGTCATAACACTGCTTTTGGCTCAACTTCCATCTTTTCACTCTCTGAGGCACGTTAATATGATTTCTCTGATTCTCAGTATTTTGTATGCCACATGTGTCACTGTGGGTTCTATATACATAGGTAAGGAAATGAAGGAAAACACTATTGTGTTGGCAGCCTAAGCAGAAATTTGTAATCAACTTGATGTCTTACTTGTATTGTATCTACCACAGGTCACTCAAAAGACGCGCCACCTAGGCATTATTCTGTTAGAGGTTCCGATGCTGATCAACTCTTTGGTGTCTTCAATGGTATCTCGATCATTGCAACCACATATGCTAGTGGAATCATTCCTGAAATACAGGTCAGTTTAGCATCTTGGTATTCATTCTTCAGAGAAACAAATATTAGATATGCAATGAAAAAAGTTTAGTATGGACACTTCACTTTTGTGCTTAGTTCTAACAAAATAAGCACCAATTAGACACCTGTGCATCATATCAAGTCACTAAGTATAAATTTTCTGCAATTTGCAGGCAACTCTGGCACCTCCTTTGAAGGGCAAAATGTTGAAAGGACTGTGTGTCTGTTATTCTGTTATAGCCACCACCTATTTTAGTGTGGCCATATCAGGTTATTGGGCATTTGGTAATGATTCTGGTGCTTCAGTTCTTTCTAATTTCATTGGTGAGACTAAGCCTTTGCTTCCCAAATGGTTTTTCTTGATGACTAATATTTTCATTCTTCTGCAAGTGATGGCACTGACTGCGGTAAGAAGAGCCTCTTGGTATATACATTTGTCAATTTTGCAATTCGCATGATGAATAACCATAGAGTGGTTATGTTACAGGTTTATCTGCAACCAACAAATGAAATATTTGAAGCAACTTTTGGAGACCCTAAAATGGGACAATTCTCCATGCGCAACGTTGTGCCCAGGGTGGTACTTCGGTCACTATCAGTGGCAGCAGCCACGGTTTTAGCAGCAATGTTGCCATTCTTTCCAGATATAATGGCCTTGTTTGGTGCATTTGGATGCATTCCTCTTGATTTCATTTTGCCTATGGTTTTCTATAATATGACTTTCAAGCCCTCAAAATACACCATTACGTTTTGGGTGAACACATTGATTGCAGGAGCATCATCAATTTTAGTTGTAATTGGAGGAATAGCATCTATTAGACAAATTGTTCTTGATGCCAAAACATATGATTTGTTTGCAGATGTGTAGAATGTTTATAGCAATACATACAATACAAACACCAGTGTTAAGTTTCATTGCAAGTCTATTAGTTATCTCAAATCAAGCAATTCTTTCAACCGTGTCGATTTTATTAGCATTATGGTTATGGGGAATGCATGTATATAACTACTGGGGTTTAGTAGTTTGTCAAGACAGAACTGTGCAGTTTATTGTTTAACGTGTGACATGTTATTAGATTAGTGGTAGTAAACCCAGAACATTGTGTGGGTGCCAAAGATTTAATTATTATAGCTGAATTATTTAAGACTTTATGTTGAGTGAAAAACAATTTAAAAAGGAATAAAGTAGTCAGAGGAATTGGCTCAATAACAAAGGACATTGTTTTTCTTGGTCAAAAGATCAGTAGATCATTCTTCATTCATTAAGAATGCCCAAAAGTACATGCACAAACATACTGGATTCTAAGTATTACAGCACTGTACCATATACCAATAATGATAGATTAAGCACGAATACTCAAAGTTGACAACATAGTAACATTTTAAACTTATGATCCAAGAAATAGAAAACATAGAATTCACATCCTTCCAAAGGACATTGCATGAATGTGAAGTGAAAGAGGTTGTCCTGGATTCCTTTCTAGACCCACAATAATGAATCAAATCAATGTGTTGACCTAATATCACCAAACAGAATAGTTGATCCACAAGGCTAAACATCAAGAATATTCTACTACTATAGAAACCTCAATACATATAGAAATCTCAATACATTTCAGAAGCACCAGGCCAAACCTTTTTGTAACTTTACAATGAAATTCACAAGATTCACCCCTTAAAGCATTTCTCACACCTACATACAAGAAGCAATTATGTAACTTATATATAAGGTAGACTCTAACTTTTACACACTCATTCTCCTCCTCCTCGCGTAAATAATGACTTGAGTATTGAAAATCCTATAAATACATTGTTTGAATTTGTTCATGTAAATCAAGGAAGATTATATTTGGTAACCCTTCTTTTACTTATTGATGTTAAATAAAGGTACTTAACAACCCATATGTGATATATTGGAATTATATCTTGTAGTTCAGATTAGTAATTACTATTAGAATCAATTCAATATCAAATAAGAGATGATATCCAATAAATTTAGTTGACTTTAATACTATCTCCAAACTATTTTCATCAAGGTCAAGGAGATTATCTCGTGTTATTGATAAGATTAAAAAATTTATATATTGATATTATCTATCAGAAGGAGAGGTACTAGAACTCATTCTTAATATAGTTAAAGAAGAAGAACATACATACAATTTAAATATAGAACATATGTGTTATCTAATCACCATGTTCTTTTGAGTTCACACTTTTCCTCATATCTTTTTTTTCTTTTCTCTTTTTTTTTTCTTATTCATGATTTTCAACATGATTTTTTTTTTCTCTTTGAGACTTTTGTTTTCTTCTTTTTTTTTCATCAATAGGAATAAATTCTTCCTATTTTCAACTTTTTGAACTCTCACAATTAGAACCAACCATCCTCTTTTCTATATTTATTGCATCTATGTTCTCCTTCCTTAAACATGCCAAAGGTTAGGAATATATACCATCAACGGTTAGGGTGCAACAATAACAAAAATTCTTGGCCTAAAGGGAATATAAAAAAAATATGAAATTCTAATAAGATAAAGGTTGGCTATGTGGCCCTAGGTTCCTAATTAACACAAATGTCTCAATCATCTTCATGCTCTTTTTTTATGTAACAGAAAATAAAAATTAAGCAACCACAACTGATAATTCATCACTAAAACTCTCAAAACTATTTAAGATTGACACACTCACTTGGTTTAATCGATCTCATTCCTTTTTGTTTTGTCATTCTTTGTTCTAATCAATCATCCTATTAAATTTTCATGTATCACAATTTCAACTACATTTTAATAGAGATTCAATCATATTTTTTGTTCTAACCTGTGTCTAATTCATCTCACTATTTAATATTTAAACACAAATTCTTTTTTTCACAATTCAAAATTAATATTCTAGTTCTTTTTTATTTGAGAAAAATAAAACTAGAAAACAAATAATTTAGAATTGAAATTTATTCAAGACATAAAACTAACAAAAAAACAAATTTATTCAAACTACCAAATAAGCAAATAAATAGAAACCAAAATAACCGAAAAATGAAATAAAATAAATAAAAAACTAAACAGAAAAGAAATTTCAAATAACTGAAAAGAAAAGAGAATTAGAAAGATAAATCCATATTTTTGCTTAATCCTCTCTTCTTAAAAAGTCATCCAGCTTTTTGTTAAAATCTTTATCTATAGTCTTGCTTCATTTATTGGATCTGTCCCCTTGAATAATAGAACCTGTCCCCAGGTCAAAATACATAACCTACAATATGATTAGGAGGCATACAGGATTTTTTTTTCTTTTTTTTTTTTTGAAAAATAAAATCAACAAAGGTAACAAACAACATAAAACTAAAATGTGGACTTGGTTGCCTCCCAGTAAGCGCTCGTTTAACGCCATCTAGCTTGACGCCTGATTATTTCAAGGTGGAAAACTCCCTTTGTTGCATCCTTCTGTACGCATTTCCCCCTGCATTAAAATTTTGTAGACCATAAAAAATATTAAAAGTTACCTCTTCATCTTGAACTCTAAGTTGAAGTTCTCCTTTCTCGACATCAACTTTGATTCTAGCCGTTTTCATAAAAGGTCTGCCAAGTATCAAAGGAACCTCCTCATCTTCTTTCATGTCCACTATAACAAAATCCACAGGGAATATGAACTCATCCACCCTTACAAGAACATCTTCAACCACACCATAAGGATATTTGATGGATCTGTCTGCCAATTGTAACTGCATCTTGGTGGGTTGCACCTCTAAATCGCCATTTTATTCACTTACTTGAGTGTATTAGATTGTTATTTGCAAGTTGGTTGGTGTTATGATCACTTAGGAAGATCACTAATGGGAAAAACATTTTTTTATAATAGTTAGAATATACATTTTTATGTCGGTTTTAGATCCATTATAAATATAGCCGACATAGAAAAAATGTATTTTCTATGACGGTTGTATAACTATTATAGAAAATTTATTTTCTATTTCATACCTAAAAGAATTGTTATAGAAAATTCATTTTCTATGACTAGTTTTGTCTTTAATTACTATAAGAAATAACACATTCTAAAACGGTTAAAATTACATCCGTCATAGAAAATATGGCTTTCTATGATAGATATTGTTTTAACCATCATAAAATGTGTTATTTTCATGATATATAATATTTTAACCGTTATAGAATGCATTATTTTCTATGATGGTTAAAGACAAATCAGTCATAGAATATAATGTTTTTTATGAAAGATTTAACAATAATCATCATAGAAAGTATATTTTATTTTTTTGTGATATATTCATTTTCCTACTTGCATAACATATCTTGCATAATAATCACATTTCAGAAAATTTTCAAATTCTTAATTTGAATAGGATAATTTAATTTTTATTATTTAAAACATTATTTAAATAATATAGGTCTTTTCTTTCTTCAAATTCACTATTCATTCAACTTTAATAGTTATTTTTCCCAAATTAAGTTTGGAAGTTGTGATAGAAATTAGGTTTAATTACCTTTTTCGTCCCTATATTTGGGGTCAATTTAGTATAGTAGTTTTTAAAAAAATCAATTTGGTCCCTATATTTTTTAAAATGTATTCAAATTGGTCTTTTCCATTAAAATGTATTCAATTTGGTCCCTATATTTTTTAAAATGTATTCAATTTGGTCCCTATAATAGTAACAATAATATTAATAATAATAATAGTAACAATAGTAATAATAATAATAAATAATAATAATAATAATAACAATAATAATAATAATAACTCTCAATTCTACCTCTCTTTTCATATAAACATTCTCTCTCTTCCACATAAACACTCTTTCTCTGTCACGTAAACACTTTTTCTTCTACATAAACATTCTTTCTCTGCCACATCAGCAGTTGCTAACGGAAAGGACCAATTTGAATACATTTTAAAAAATATAGGGACCAAATTGATTTTTTAAAAACCACTATACTAAATTGACTATTGACCCTAAATATAGGGACGAAAAAGGTAATTAAACCTAGAAATTATTATTCTTAAAATACATTTTTAAGTTTAAAGACTATATAATGCATAATTAACTTCAGAGTTAGATGAAGAAATTGGACATTCCCCTTTAAAAGACTTTGTACAAATGGCCAAGTCACTTAAGTGTAATAAAAATATAATAGATGACAAAATGAAGATTCCTTTAAGCATGTCACACCTTTTTTAAGTTTTATGACTAAAAAGCACACATGATCCAAATTTACTACATATAGAAGTTTCTTCCAACAAAACTTAATTGCCAAATGAAAGTGATTAACCCTCCTTTACTAAACCCAACCTAAATTGTTACATAACTCTCATCTAGAAGTGTAAATAACCTCTCCTAATAATTGCTTGATAGTTAAATATAACAACATTCAAAAGGTACCAAAAATGAGTGCAAAAGGTTCAAATGGTCATATTTCAATGAAAATAAAAGCAGTATCATCATTAGGTCATTACTACTATTATATTAAAAATAATTTGTGAAAATTTTATTTTATCTTAAAATCTTTTGGAGTACAGAAAAGCAAAAGAGGAAAAGTGAAAAAGTGAAAATTTTTGATCCTTTCTCTTACCACAAATTTGAACAAACTCAACCCCTCCAAACGCACCTTTTGCGCCTCCCCCACCCTCATATCCGCCACATGCCACCTCCTCGTCACTGCCCTTCTCGATGATCCTGCTAACGCCTACTCGCCCTCCTCTCCTAGCATTGCATTCCCATCACTCCTTCCCCTACACCTACTGCTCCATCCTCCTCTCCCCCACCTTCAACTCCTATGATCCCAAATTAAATTAAATTTATTACATACTAACAATTTGTAATAGAATAAAATTTTTCAACAAAAGATACTTGTTGAGCATAATGAAAGGCACAAAAAGAGGAAATGGAAAGGGATTCACAGTGAAATCGATGCGAAGGCATTGGGAGATTCGGTAGAAGAATTTTGATGAATTTCTAAGAAAGCACACAAACACACAAATTTCAGAGAGATGGGAAGGCCTTGATTGCCTCTCTAACACTTTGGGAATCTATTCGAGACATCCACAAACATAAAGCATACATGATAAATTAGGGTAAAACTGAAATTAGGAAAAGAGAAAGATTAAAGAACCTGAACTTAGGCAGCGCCAGCAGGAAGATGTGAGCAAAAAACATGAGTGAGAGTATTGGCGAAGACAATGTTGGTGGAGGAAAGGAAAGGTGAGCTAGTAAGAAAAAAAATAACCCTAAAAAAATTTACTTTAACAGGTGTCATATTAACAAATATAAAATATATTTACTATGATAGTTCATTTGATAAATGGTATAATAAATTCTCTTATAATATTAACAAATATAAAATATATTTACTATGATGGTTCATTTGATAAATGGTATAATAAATTCTCTTATAATTATCATTGTGCCACTGCTTCCCTTATTATGACAGGTAAAATATAATCGTCATAATAAGTCGTCATTAAATGTATTTTTTTGTATTAGTGGATAATCCAATTAAATTGTGTTGAGTTTCATTTTGGTTAGGTCAAACTCAACCAAATTCAAATTAACTCACTCTTATATGGGTTAGGTAATGAGTTTAGTACGATTGACCTAAGAGCCAACTTGAGACCACTCTTATATTTGTGTTATGGATAAATTATGTTATATTTTCTTTCCAAGTTTTGAATTAGTTTAGACATACTAGTTATGACTTGAAATCTTGAATTATTTTTTGTAAAGATTGTGTTAATTTTGAATTTGGTTGATGCTTGTAAATTACAACTTTTAACAAAAAAAAGAAAGTTTTGCAATATTTTGACTCAATTGACCTAACACAATCCAATCCACCAAACCCGATATTTTTTTTAGTAGGTTGAGTAATGAGTTTTCCCAAATTCCATCCAACCCAACCCACAAACATCCATATGATCACTCCTCATCATTTGTCCACATAAAGAGATCAAAGATTCCACCTCATTAAAGAACTCAACCGAAAAACGTTCAACTTTCAATAAGAATATTTGATGTTCATTGGGAGGTATTGGTAAAAATTGTCATGAACACACAAATCAAATAGCATCCACTCTCTTCTATATCATTATCAAGCAACAATTTTCCACACCCTTGTGGTTGTAACTACACCTTGTAGGTAAACCTCTTATGCATTTTTCTCTATTAACACACTTTTACACTCATATGGACCCAACCACAACCTTGAAGGAGAATATATAATGCAATTTTCTCTACTAACGCACCTTTCACACCCATATGTGCTCAACAAAACCTATGTAGGCAAACTTATGATGTAGGCAAACTTTCTTTACTAGTGCGTCTCTCACTAGATACAATTACAACTTTGTGGGCCAACCTCTTATGAAATTTTTTATACTAGCATGTCTCTTACATTCATGTGGGTGCAACGACGCTTCTCATGCAATTTTGTATACTAGAGCACCTTCCACACCCTTGTGGGCACACACTTTTAATGAATTTTCTCTACTAGCATGTCTCTCACATCCTTTTGGGAACAACCACAATCCTATGGACGAACCTCTGATACAATTTTCTATACTAGCACATCTTTCACCCCATGTGGTATCAATAACACTCATATGGGTAAACCTCTCATACATTTTCTCAACTAGTGCACCTTTTACACCTTTGTGAGTTAACCTCTTATGCAATTTTTTCTGCTAATGTGTCTCTCATATCTATGTGAACAAACTTTAATGCAAGTTTCTCTTCTAATGTGCCTCTCACATTCTTGTGATTTTAGTCATACTCCTATAAGTGAACATATCATATTTTCTTGATAAGTGTGCCTCCCAATGTATGGTTGCAGCTACACCTACGTAATTTCAAGATGAAGGTGAGGTGCACATATTCGATAAAAATTTGACTACATAAGTCATGAATCTCATCCTTAGTAGTGATGGGAATAGGACAAAGTGAATGAAGGTTTAAGAACCAAAGAAAAATAAAAGATAATTTTTTTAGGTTACTTAATAAAATAAGGGTTTTCATGATTGAATACTCGAAATTATTAGTTAGACATTCTAATGTGATAAAAAAATAAATAAAAAATAAAAACATTTAAAAGAAGTAAAAATGATCAAATGTGTGTCCTAAAAATGTTAATTAGATAAATTTGAGGTTTATGTTTTCGGAAATGCAATACATCTTTTTGAAGAAAATTACAAAAAGGAAAAAAAATGTGTAATTAAGGTTGTGATAAAAGAGAAAATGCCTTAAGAATATGAGTGAACTTGATGGATATTGAACGAATAGAATAATTGAAAGAGGGAATGGAAAATTGTGTAGTAAAATAAAGATTATTCAAATAAAAAAACAAAGGACCAAAGAGAACAATAAAAATAAGTCTTTTAGGTTACATAATAAGTTAAGGATGTATTAGTAATTTAAAATAAGGATGAACATGAGAATAGGGGACAGAGCATCTGTCCCCATATCCAATTTAAAAAAGTGAGTATTATTTATATTTATGTTCTTGTTCCGTCAATACGAAAATTCTTTATCAAAGTCGAGATGAGTCAAGATAATATTGCAGATTGATTGATTCCATACCTTGAATATAGTTCGACTCCACAACTTGAAGGCTTTTAGCTTTGGTTCATGTCTAGAGTATTTTTTGATTGACCTCACGTCTTCAACATTATTAGTTATGAAAGGCAACGTGTCATAGCATTGAACTACACTAAAAACAATAAGCGATCAATTATGCAAGACATTGCCTCGTAACATTGAGCAATACTGAAAAAGCATGAGCAATAAGATATATAAGATATCACGTCACAAGATCGAACTATATTAAAATAGTAAACAATTAACTATGTAAGAATCGTATTGTAGCATTAAACTATATTAAAACACATTAGCAATCAATTATGCAAGACATTGTATTATTGAAAAAAATGAAAAACTATACTGATTAATAATTTTTGAAACTAAAATATTTTATTGGATTAGTAAATTTTAATACTAAATTCAATCCAAACCGAATTTTTAAGATGATATAATTTTATTCATATAATATGACTTATATTTATACGTTTTGTTTCTAATATATTTATAACATAATCACATAATTATACTTATTTCTAAAAAACATAATTAATTAAAATGAGACTTGGGAAATTTCTGAACTTGTAATGATTGAATGGGAAAATATTTGATGACTAAGTTAATCAATAAGCTAATAAATATAATATAAATATAAAAAAGACCTATTTAATCTTTTGAGATAAAAAAAATCAAATTAGTAAAAATAAAAGGAAAAAAAGAAAAAAAGTATTATAAATTATATATAAGCTAGTAAAAATAATTTCTAAAATCAATTAAAATACACTCTAAATATACAACAATAACTTGGATAAATTTATTAATTACTAATAAATATACAACTTAATTAACACAATGTTACTATAAAAACTATACATTTTTTATTTAATATAATATATTTAAATATATTTTTAGTTTTTCTAGAATGAGTGACTTTTGATTTTCATCTCATTAATTTCCTATTTATGTTGGTTATTCTAAAACCGGAAACATAATACTATTTATTCTTAATATTATGTGATATTAATTATTATTTTGGTGTTGAAACACTAAAAAAAATTATTAAATAAAAATTAATTTAAAAAATAATTAATTATTATATTAATTAAATTAGATAATATTTAAAGATTAAAAAAAATATTATTAAATAATTTTTATTATGGATAAAATTTATAAATTAGTTTCTATCATTAATAAAATTTATAAACTAGTTTTTAAATTGATATCTAATTAATTATTAAAATTTTAATTACTAATTAATTTATATTATAAAGTTGATATTTAAGATTTTAATAACTAATTAAATAATAATTTAAAAATGATTTAGATATTAATATTTTTTTAGTCTTTAAAATAATATTTAATTTAATTAATATAACAACTAATTATTTATGATTTTAAAATTAATTTTATTTTATGATTTTCTTACACTGAAATAAATATGTATTTATTTTTTAATTATGAAATTAAGTCGAGTTTAATTATAATGAAGTTGATATCTCAGTGGAAATGAAAATTGAAAATTGGTTTAAATTATTCAATTAAAATCCAAAAAATCCAAATGACATTTCAAGTGATACATAATGATATATTATGATATAATAGTCTCACTTACCCGAAATAAAAAAAGTCTTAACATCAGCAAGACAAAAAATATTTATTTATCCTAAAATAATATTAGAAATTATAAATATTAATTTAAAATTTTGGAGTAATAAAAATTAAAGATATTTCGTTGGATAAAAAATCACAATTTAAACAATTTATAAAGAATAAAAATAAAAGTTCCAAATTTTATAAGAGTTTACCAAAGAAGAAATAGTATTTAGACTAAAACCAAAATTCAGTAATTTTATAAGAATTAAAAATATAGTTTTAATATAATTATGATTAAGTTTAAGTTGAATAAATTAGTTGGGGAAATAGGAAGGGCGTAACAGTAAGTAACAGTGTAATGAAGTGACGATTGCAACGGATGACGTTGTAACAAACCTAAACCCACACTCTTCTTACACTTTCTCAACCATTCAAACCTCATTCTCTCCCTATATATACGCGTTAGGGTTTTCTCTCTTCTTTCCATTGCTTTCTTGGTCCCTTCAACATTGCTTTCTCCGTCCTTTCAACAATGAGCACAGACACGGAGGAACAACCACCCAAACACTCCCCACCAAATCTCTTCTCTTTGTTCCCTAAAATCCATTTTCAGTTTCCTTTTCTCCCTTTACAACCTCAACCTTCACCTCCACCTCCACCTCCGCAATCCAACCCTCAGGATGAGGTTCCCAACCTGAAAAGCAACGTTGTACGTTTTCCCAAAACCCAAGCTGCGGTGATTTCTTCCACGCCTCTGCAGGCTGAAATCGATGTTGCCAACTCTCCTGCCGCCAGAACTACCAATCCTCTTTTACTCTGGCAGGTATTCATTGTTTCTCTTTCTAAGCCTTAAATTCCACTCACATATGTCATATTAGGGTTTGATATTTCTCTTGGAGCCTGCCACAATTATTGTTTGAATTCACGAGATTCCTTTTTTCTGAAATTTAGTTAATAGTCAAATTAACGGTGGAAATTACTTCGGTGGTCCCTCAATCTTTGAATTGTACTTTGCCTCAAGCTTAATTTACATCCGTGAAATTTTGCAAGATTTTATACTTCCACGTGCTTTATTAGGATTTGGATGACTGAAATATTCTTCTGGCATTGGATTTTATTTTGTCTTTTATTTCTGTACCTGTGTTTCAACATGTTATATAAGTAGCCATCAAGAATTGAACTGTTCTTTTACGGTCAGCAGTCATAAGGTCATTATAAGCGCAAATCTTGGAATTAGGAAATGTCATGGTTGTAAAGTCAAAATATGGTTCAGTGGATTTTGTAGACTAATGTCAGATTTTTTTGGCATGATACATATTCTTGGCTAAATACTTCTAGACACTTATATAAAAAAAATTATAATTACTGCAAGGCTCGTGTCATCTTTTTGTGAGCTTTGTTTCTATAGGATTTAGCTAGTTATTAAGGGGTTTGTTTTTGAGAATTCTATTGTGAGGGCTTTTATTATCTGAAAACAATAAAACCTGGCAATATTATTAAAACGGTTATATTAGTTCTGTTCTGATATTTATCATTGTCAATGTATACGTATGGTTTAGGTATCTGGAATTACGTGCTTACTGTACCAATCCACCAGCATCTCTAAACCTGGAAATCTCGACCTATACGTTTCCACCCATTTGGGTTTATATGCGTAGTTAATGAATAATCGCACAAGCTTCTGTTAAGAAGTTGCCATTCTGTTCTGATATCCGATCAAATAGTCCAGTTGTACTTGATATTATTGTAATCAAAATCACCTTGGATAGGATCATAATATCGCGACTGATCTATGCAATTTGAATATCCTTTGATTCTGGGATCTTCACAGCTGTCGTCACTGTGTATATATACTTGTAACAGCGGAGATAAATTCACTTAGATTTTTCCCTAAATTTTCTTGAACACTGTCGAGAAGACTGACTGGCAGCCAAAAAGTGTTGGAATAAGAGCTCATCAGTTTCTAAGTCCAGAAAGATTTGTAGCATATACCCAATGGGAAAAGGGTTATTGGGTTAGACTTATCAGATTGAGACCTTTCCGTTTGATTTTCAGTTTTATTCAGCTGACAGTGGTCCTGTTATGGTGAAGTTTGAAAGAAGTCCCTGCAAATGGTTACACGACAGTTTTCCCTCCTCCCTCTCTAGCCAGAATTGCTCTAGTGGGCATTCTCTACCTGTCTTGCCTGTTTAGTTAGCTCTCATTTTTTCTCATTTCCATATATTATTCTTTCTTATACTTCTCATTCCTGAGGTATGACTGGAATATACATTTTAATCTTGATATGACTTCTGGTCTGAGAGTAACGTATTTAATCCAGTGGATGTTTTTGTAAATACCACATGAGCTGATTCTAATTTATTTTTGTTGAGAACTACATTGGAGTTATGTTTTATGTATGTATTTCACTATTTTGTATATGCATAAGCTTCCAAGTTGCTAGCTTTCTGTTTATTGATTTGACCAATTAGGATATTCCGTGATGAGCTGACCAGAGACGATATATCCGTGGAAGAGTTTGTGTAATGTTGTTGTACTTGTTCACTGTGATGTTAAGTCCATTTGCATTTTCTAACAAGTTTACTTTATTTGATTCTAGATTTACGCATTAGGAACGATCGCGATTTCAACATGGGTTTGGGCCAGGTGGAATGAGAGGAAGGGTCGAGGAGGGTCTCCCGATGATGAGAGAAGGCATTCTGATGATGGTAATCACTGAGCTTCAGGCGATGAACAGAAATTCTCATTAGATTATACACTGCTATGTTAATACTCATCTCACTATTAATCAACGTTAGTTTCATTACCAAGAGTTGCTGAATTGGTACATATTTTCTTTGACATCTAATAATAGCATCGATTCTTTCTCGTTTCTCTTTTCAAATAGCAGCTCTCTATAATCCATGTGGTTTTCCACGGCATCTTCCTTTTCATGCAATTTATGGAAGAAAAGGTAGCTTACGAAATCAAGCCACAAAGTCAGTGATATGATTATTATCCATTTTAATTATAAAGGATAAAACTTAGTAGGTGGTGTTTGCGATCTCCTGTAAATTTGATTTTGGATTCTCTTATTTTTTTAAAATTAAATAAAATTGAGTTTAAAGTAAATTGATTTTATATTTAAAATTTATCCAAAAAGTTTACAGTAAAATTTAACAAGAAACTTGTTAAAAAGTTTGATCTTATTATCTTGAGTCTTCTATTATTACGATTATTATTAATAGACATTTATAGGTGGGTAATTTATTTGTAGGTTTAAAATGAAATGAATATGGATAGGTGTTTGGACGAGTGATTTGTTAGTGTTTGCAATAGAAATCTTTAAATTTTGTTTTAAATTGAAGTTGACAGTTTTGTCTATATATGATTTGATTGATAAGTTTGAAGCTAGTAGAGCATTCAAAAATTGTGCACGCAAACATAATAATTATATCATCATACTATTTTTGTTTATTAAAAAGAATATAGTATAATACAGAAATTTTAAAAAATCATATAATGATATAAATAACAACTAGTGAAAGCTCTTGTATTATGACATAAATATAGATAATGATTACTGAAAACTCAGACACGATAACACGTTTGTGTATCCACATCTATGTTATAAAAAAAAAAGTTATCACAATAAAATAAAACTATAAGAGTAAAATTATGAAAACTATAAGAGTAAAATTACGAAAAAATTGTACATAAAAATTAATTATGAAAATTGTTACCTCTTTATAAATTAGCATATAGATATTAGATAATATTTATTTTCTTTCTATATAATACTAAGTAGAACAAATATTTTTTTCTACATTTAATGTAATTTTAACTAAATTATCTATTCTAAATGAAAACAAAAGTAGAAAAAAAGTTATTATTTAAAAATAAAAAGGAACAAATATTCTTAAAAAAATAACTATATATGTATATATAAATAAATGGTGTACATAATGTATAATAAGTTACAAATAAAAACATAAATGATATATTAAAAATATAAGTAAGTGTAAGAAAATTAAAAGAAATATTTATGATGAAATTAATAAAGGGAATAGAGAAGAGAATACTTTGACAAATAGTTTTTTTTTTTAATATAATAAAACAGAGTTTGTCATCGCTCCGAGTGTTTTGGATTGCCTGCGTAGGCTTTCGTTACACCTTCGTTTTGGTATATCTGTTTATCTGTTAAAACACAGAACGAGAATAGAACAGAACTGAGTGGGCAACAAAGAACTCAAACCCTGAACTCTAAACCTAAACCTTAACCGAACAGTTTGATGACGGAAATCGTTACAGCCTCCGTGATAACGTCGTCTCTGTTTCCTCCGTCACAAACCCTAACCCTAACGAACCCCTGTCACTCTTTCTGTTAATGGCCACCGAAGACTTTCCCCTCCTCGACTCTCCCTCCCACGCGCAGCCTCTCATCCACGCGCCCACGCTCCACCACTTCCCTTCCTCTTCCTCTTCTAGCCTCACCACTCTCCTCGCCGCAGATTCCGTCACCGCCGACTACTACCCCCACTCCTTCTCTGACGACTCCGCCAAATCCGGCTCCAAACGCGCCTCCGCCGCCGGCAGTCCTTACTACTACAACAGGAAGCTCAAATCTGCCGCCGATTCAGATCCGAAAACCGATGGTACTTTCCGCCGCGGCGGCGATTATCGGAAGGATAGAGAAGATTGGAGCGACACGGCGATCGCGTGTCTATTGGAGGCGTACACGGATAAGTTCAACCAGCTGAACCGCGGCAACCTGCGTGGCCGCGACTGGGAGGAGGTGGCAGAGGCGGTGGGGGAACGGTGTGGCGGAGAGGTGAAGCATCAGAAGAGCGTGGAGCAATGTAAGAATAAGATTGATAATTTGAAGAAGAGATATAAGGTGGAGCTTCAGAGAATTGGGAGTGATGGCATTGACACTAGTCACTGGCATTGGTTTAATAAAATTGAAGCTATTGTTGACACTAGTGCTGCTGATGTTAATTCCTCTTCTATGGCTAGACAAACCAAGAACAGGTCTCAGTTTTTTATTAAATCACCTGTTATGTTAGTTCTTGGTTGTGCTTATGCGTTTTGGGTCTGTAAATGTTGTACAATGCATTGATGGGTTTGGTATGTGTAGCAAACTCCACCCACTAAGACTGTTAGAACTCACACTAAACACACTCATGAGAACAGAGAAGAAAAGGGAAAGAGAACAAACACACTCACAAGAATAGAGAAAACAAAGGGAAAGAGAACAAGAGATATGGTGACCCAATCTGAAATTTTACATTTCACACACATATGTATCTCAATACATCACTACTATTTATAAAACTAATATAACCAGAGTAGTTAACAGTCCACTCTACCTAACTGACATATAACACTAACTGAATTATCTACGTCACTTTCCCTTAATTCAGATTAGTAATAGACACCACTACTATCATCTCTCTAATCAGCTTGAATCTGTCAACTTTGAAAGGTTTTGTTAAAATGTCAGCCACTTTTTCATTGGTACTGCAATATTTTAACTCCAGTTTCCCTTTACTGACTTGATCCCTTAGGAAGTGCAATCTTGTTTCAATATGCTTGCTCCTTCCATGAGCAATAAGATGTTTAGCCAAGCTTATAGCTGACTTGTTGTCTACTAGCATTTTCATAGGCTCTTTTCTTCCAATTTTCATTTCTGTCATCAAGTTCGCAAGCCAAGAAGGCTTGACAAGTTCCCATTGAGGCTGCAATGTATTCAGCCTCACATGAAGACAATGCCAACACTGACTCCTTCTTAGAACATCATGAAATAGGTGCTCCACACATCATAAACATATACCTGCTGTACTTTTCCTGTCACTTTTATCACCACACCAATTTGAATCACAATAGCCAAATACTTCATCAGAAATATTTCTGTCATGTTTTGAAAGCAGCAACCCATATCCTAAAGTGCCCTTGACATAGGCTTTACAAGCTCCCATTAATTTGTTTTTCTATATTGCCGTCAACTCCTCCATTTCTGCCTTTCATTAGGTTCCTTGTTAGCTCGCTCAAAAGATATCAACTGTATCTGCTAACAGAGCAAAACAGATAGAAAACCCACACAGGAAGGGTAGGTTTCTCGCACAGCAGAATACCTCAAAAGCTTAGTGGGCAACACACATAGGTCCCCAATCTAAATAGCTCTAGATACCACTTGTTAAGACACACACTCATAAGAACAGAGAAGAAAAGGGAAAGAGAGCAAGAGATATGGTGATTGAATCTGAAATTTTACATTTCACACACATGTATCACAATACATTACTATTTGTAGAACTATTATAAGCAATTAGTCAACAGCCCACTAACTACCTAACTAACATACAATACTAACTGAATTATCTACAACAAAGACAAGGTTTGATTGTTCTTGTAAACTTGGTGTAGTCAGTCTCTTGTTCTTGATGGTGTTACAGGACATGTTTTTTAGTTCTTCTTGTTGCTTCAATTAATAGTTGGCTGTTCTTGATGTGTTATGGTGTAAGAGATGTTGGCATGGCCCTGATTGTTTGTGATGATTCTGTCAGCAGATATGGCCCTAACAATGGTGTCGTGGCAAACAACCTTATAACCAAACCGGAGTCAAATCTGAAATGGCAGAGAGTTCTGTTTAAAATTAGTGGCTCTGCATTGGCTGGAAACTGCCAGAATATTGACCCCAAGGTGCCAGTTTTGTTTCTGGTTCTATTAAACATTCATTGGATATTGGTTGTTGAGGATATTTGAATGAATAGATTGCGCTTCCTACTCTTAGATACTTAACTGGAAACTGCAATTCAACTGCTTCCTTCCATCATTAGGTGGCAATGCAGATTGCTAAGGAAGTGGCAACAGCTTGCCGCCTTGGGGTGGAGGTATTCATTACCTTCTTTAGTGCTCAATAATATTTTTCGCTGCCTGTTAGTTTGTGTTAACGTTGCCTGAAGCTAAATTCTATAGGTAGCCATTGTTGTTGGTGGTCGTAACTTCTTCTGTGGAGATGCATGGGTGTCTGCTACAGGGTTGGATAGACCTACGGCATACCAAATAGGGTAAGTGGTTTTAGTGCTTTGTTAGCAATGATAAATTCATGTTGTCCGTGATTGATTATTTTTTTATGAAGTTATTTATGCTGATTAACCAAATTTTTTCTTTCACTGATTGTATTTTGTGAGGCTCTATTTGTATTAAGTATAGGATGAGTTTGAGAAAATTATAATGGGTTTTGATTAAGAGTAAGGCAGTATTTTTTAGTGTGTTGTAATATCAACTTTCCACTGCAACCAGCTTTTTTATTTTACTATATTACTTAAAATTGACAATTGATAAAATGGAATAATAGCCCCACTGCCCCCAGATGTTGATTTCATCCTGGCTAAATTTTATTTTCTGTAAAAACAAGAATGATGGCAACAGTCATGAATTCTATTTTACTTCAATCTGCTTTGGAGAAGCTGGGTGTTCAGGCACGTGTTCAGAGTGCATTCTCGATGCCTGAGGTTGCTGAACCATATAGCAGGCAACGATCTATTAGACACCTTGAGAAAGGAAGGGTCGTCATATTTGGTGGTGTTGGTGCTGGCAAAGGAAATCCACTTTTTACCACCGATACAGCTGCAGTTCTCAGAGCTTCTGAGAGTATGACCTTAAACTTTTGCTTTAGAATCTAATATTTTGTTTTATGTTATAAAGTCAGTCCTAATCATGTGCTCTATAATACTAGCACTGTTGCTCACATCAGTATTCAATGCTTGATGCTTGAGTAGGAGTGAATTTTGAGTCTTCCAACTATGTTTTTTTTTTTTTTTTTTTTCCAGTTAATGCTGATGCGGTTCTGAAAGGTACTAATGTGAATGGTGTGTTTTTTGACTGCCATCCGGGCAATGATAATGCAACCCTTGGTCGAATTTCCTTTAGGGAAGTCGTTTCTAGGGGCGTTGCAACCATGGATACGATGGCACTGGCATATTGTGAAGAGAATGGAATACCTGGTTGGTATTTTCTCACTGTTTTCTTTCATTGTAATCATCCTTTAAACCTTTTCTTTTGTTTTTTTCTGAGGCAGTCTTTCTCTTCAGTTGTAGTTTTCAACATGCTTGAACCAGGGAATGTTTCTAGAGCTTTATGTGGAGACCAAGTTGGCACTTTGATCGAGCAAACCGGTAGAGTGGATCATCAGCTTCCTAGTTAATTGTGTATGATTTTCTTGTAATCAGATTACATCCCTTGTTTTTCACGTGTTTTGTTTTTTTCTTAATTGAAGCTTTACCTGTGACCATAATGTATTTACTAACCTCGCACGACTGATTCACTGTATTGAAGAGGGAATACAAATGTAACTTAACTAGTTTTTTAACACTGGGAAATTTAACTCCACACCGTTACTTATTTATTAAGTTTAAAAATGATTTATTTTTAAAATTATACATTTGAGATATTTGCTAAAAATGTATTAATTATTAACTTATAAAGAAAGATAATTAGTTAAATTGAACTTGAATCAAATTATAGAGGTGAGAAAGTGTTTCTAAATTTAATTAGGATGTATAGTATGAATTACAAAGAAGTAAAAATAGAATGCATATAAATATATAAATACAAAAAAGTGTTAATATAAAAGAAATAAAGATCAATCATATACAAATAATAAACTAAACATAATAAAAATAAGATAAGCAAATAATAAACATGAATAGTAAACATAAATTGTTCAAGTTTTAACAAATTGAGATAAAAATTGAGAAAAATAACTAATAACAAACAATTATGTAAAAAAAGTATTTCTTATAAAAGGAAAATAATTTAAATTTTATTATTTGGTTGGTGCTTCAAAACAATTTTGTCGTTTTCTCTAAGTTGTTTTTTCAACTCAATCTAAGTTAGTTGATTTATTTGACTCTTTTTTTTTTTCCCACTATTTTCTACTTTTCAAACTTGAGCAAGAAGGTTAATAAATTTCAAATTTCATGTGCATAAATAAATTACAAATTGAGGATACACATCATAATCATGTAAGATAATATTAAAAAGAAATCTTATAAATTTTTTATAAAATTAAATAAAAAGATTAAAGTAAATATTATAGATGACTTGATGCACAATTATATCAAGTTAATTACTTCAAAATGATGGTATGGACTATCGAAAACAAGTGCATTCCTCATAAAATGATCTAAGTATACTGCGAGTGTAGATGGTCCCAAATGTCCTTTAAATACAGTTATATGAAAATAAGAGGTTTCCACGTATTAAAAAAGAATATGATGGTTTCTTTTGAAACCATAAAACTTTTTATAAGTCGGACCATCCATTGGTTATCTGTGGTTTCAGAAGGTCCATATTATAAATGACTGGAGGTACATTTCCATTATGGTCTTCTAAGAGCCATTCGTGAGTAATCTCTTCTCTAAATTGGATAGCGAATACATGGTCCATATTAGTATTGAATGTAGGTAGAAAATCATCTAAACTTGTCAACAGTAAAAAATAATAATGAATGCTAAAACCAAAATCAAATACTTGATGTTGGAAACTCATGCACCCAAAGAAGCCCTTTTGATTGCGTTTTATGTTTGTTTGTGTGCTTAACATGTTTTCTTAATTGAAGAATACACAGAGAAATACAAAGAATGTAGAGAGGAATGAGGAATAGAAAGAGACGAGTATCAGATGTTAACTAATTATAGAAGGGTTGTACCTGCCCTCCTATAGGTCAGTAACGACTAATAGCTTGGGGTGATCACCTCGACTTCCGAATCGAGCCGTTACTCCACATTAATGACTGTCATAAATAAAACGGCCCAATCAAAGGACTCATAACAGTCCACTCAAAGCATACTACCTGATCAACCTATAAATACTCACTCTCCAGGAAGTACATTCGGATATTATCTCATACTCTTAACTCCCTTATTGTTAAGAACTTGTTATCTTTGTGCTTCTACTGACTTAGGCATTGAAAAGTCATTTTCAGGTGGACATTCCTTTCACATTGGAGGCCAACTGAGAGCTCATTCCTTGAGGAATCTTCGGTTCTCCCCGGATAACACTCTCGAGTATATTTTCGGTAGAAACATTTGGCGTCCTTTATAGGGCCTGGTAAAACTTTCCCAGGACCACTACAAACATCTGGACATTCACTCGATATGAGAACCCAACAAAAAAACACAAATCAACCGCTGGAGACCCTCCTCCGAAGGAGCAAGGAAAACTTGAAGAAAATTATGAGAGAAGCCCTAGGCCAAATGCAAGAGAAGATGGAGTAGGATTTGGCATCCTTGGGGGAACAACATAGAGCATAATTGCTAGCACTACAGGATCAGATGGATCGCAGGGATTACTCAAGGCAACCCGCAACATTCGGGTCATGCCACCGAATCCCAGAGGGCCCCCCGGGAAACTCCAATCACCAGGGGAAGTCAAGATCTTGCACTCCCACCAGAAGATCATCCTGGAGGGGGACCCCGATGAGTATCGCACAAGGCATGACGGGGCAAAGGAGCCAAGGACACGAGCATCAACCCTTTAAGGCACTCCTTAATCCGCTGATCAATCGCACAATGAAGACCTACTTAAGGGGCGTCCACCCCTTCACCGATGAGGTCATGAGAACCTAGCTATCCCAGAGGTGGAACTGGTCCAATTTGGAGAAATACTCGGGAACCTTGGATCCCGAGGCCCATGTTAAGGCCTATATGACCCAGGCTCAATTGTTCTCGGAAGATATGGGTGTGCATTGCAAGCTATTCCCCACCACCCTTGCGGTGGTGGCCTTGGAATAGACTACTCTTTACCTAGAAACTCGGTATACTCTATTGACACGCTGTGTGACCGGTTCCTGGCTAGGTTAGCGGATTGGAAGCTTGTGGCCGCCACCTCGGCATCCTCGCACAATGTCTTACAAGGAGAGACGGAAGGCTTGAGGCAGTTCATGGCCTGATTTGCCCGAGCTACCATAAAAATACCCGACCTGCACCCAACGGTGTCAATGCATGCCTTGTTGGTAGGGTTACGTCCAAGAAAGTTCTTGAACACCCACGAAACCTCCGGAGGGCATAAACTAGCTGCGGGCCAGAGCAAAAAAATATATGAGCATCGAGGAGAATATCGATGCTTGGAGGAAGGCAATGAAGGCGCCAACCACAACAACATTCATAGGTTACAAAAGAAAGAGACCAGGGAAATTTGAAAACTACACCCCTTTGAATGTCTCGAGGGAAATTGTACTGCAGGAGGCCTGCAACTTAGAATTGATACGCCTGCCATCTACAACCCCTAACAACCCATTGGGAGATCAAGCTAAGCACTGCGGTTATCACTGGAATTTGGGCCATAGGATGGAAGAATGATTCAAAGTAGGATGTTAGAATATATGGCCTTAAACAAAGAAGGGGGGTGAATTGTTTATAAAAGATTTTCGCAAACTTTGAAGGTATAATGAACTCCAATGAAGAATCACAAAGAAAGAAATCAAGAAAACAATGAAACAAAACTGTTTAAGTTGATTTCCAGAAAATCAACCGGTTGTTTTTGCGATTCAACCGATTGTTTTTATCAACAGTGATTAAAACAACTGAAAAGCAAAATGTAAATGAGTTCAGGGAAAGAGAAAAGCACAAAAGCAATTTATACTAGTTCATTCTTATTCCAAGAGCTACATCTAGTCCCCAGAAACCACTGGGTATCTACTATGCAATCAAAATCCAGATTACAAACAACCACGCCAAAAAAGTGACATTGAACACCTCAAGCCGCACACTTCCTTTGGCACACAACACCACAGAATTCAAAACACCTTCTGGTTCTTCTTACACCACCAATATTCAGAAATACAAGAGAAAAAGAAAGAATTGCACCTGATCAATATCAAAACGAAAGATTACAACAATCCTATTCCACTCCTTTGTGAAAATTCAAAAGCTTGATGCAAATCTTGAAAACTCAAATCTGTTTTCTCAATCTCAAAATGTCTAAACTATTTCCAATGTTCTTAAGAGCATAAAACAAACTTTATATACTCCAAAGGTTTGTTAAAAATATTTGAAGCAGGAGCCAAACCAGTTAGAAATCATTTAAAGCTGATTTATCAAACTTAACAGAAATTCTATTATGGATTTTCAAGAAACAAACGGTTGAATTTTCAAAACAACCAATTGAATTGGTTTGACAACAAAGTCAACCAAGTCAAACAACTTCAAACCCTTTTCAAAAATCACTAAGTGTCAAAGAACTAATTGAAATGATAAAACAATAGGTTATTTTTCCACTTCTTTAGAAAATAATCTTTTTTCAAAAAGGTTTTGATTCAAATCAGTTTTAGATTCAAACAAAAAGTGAATTATATGTAAATCTACCCAAAACCCACCCACACAAGCAGCAACTCTAGCCTTTCACCAAACTTCATGGATTTGGAGACATCAAAGCACTTGAACATCCTTGATCAACAAAGGACCTCCTAGAGGAGCTTATTAGGTTGGGAGGCCTGGACCGTTTAATCTCCCGAACCAAAATTAGTCTGGATAGGGGTCAAGCTGGGACTGAGGAAGAGAAAGATCAAGTCAAGGACGAGGTGGTAGGGCAAGAAGTTACTACTAAGCTGATAGAATTGGAACCCCAGAAAGAAGTAGGACTAGGACTGCCCAACATGAAATAAGGGTGTTAGATATTTTGTTTTTTGAACTTTACGTAACTCTTTATTTGTTTTTTCTGTTTCAATTGTTGAATAAGTCTTTCTAAGTAATTGTTCCTAAACTTTAGGCAAAAACATTTCAGTCAGTTACTGCAAGCATTATAAATGTATTGTTAGCAAAGATAATAAAATCATGCTCTGTTTTATTTCATTTAATATATTTTCCTCTTTTAGTATTTTATTTCCTTTATTTTATTGTCTACCTTTTATTTTACAATAACAAAAATTGGTATAACAGCTTTCTTCTTGAGGGATCTGTGAGGACACTAGAGTGCATCAATGGAAAGCGAGTCAAATTTTTCAGCAATAGCACCACCAGTCTTCGATGGAAAAAACTATCTAATGTGGGTAGTTCGTATAGAGACCTACCTAGAAGCATTGGATGTATGGGAAGCTGTAGAAGAGGACTATGAAATTCAGCCACTTCCAGCAAACCCTACTATGGCCCAAATGAAATCATAAAGGGAGAAGAAGAAAAAAAAATTAAAGGCAAAAACATGCCTATTTGTAGGAGTATCTCCCACCATATTCACATGCATTATGTCTATCAAATCACTCAAAGCCATATGGGACTATCTCAAAACAGAGTATGAAGTGATAACCAAATTAAAAGTATGCAAGTGTTGAACCTCATTAGAGATTTCGAGTTGCAGAAGTTGAAGGAGACAAAATCCATCCAAGAATATTTTGAAATGCTTCTGGACATTGGAAACAGAGTAAGATTGCTTGGGTTTGATTTTACAGACTCTCGTATCGTTGAAAAAATGTTGGTCCCTATTCCTAAAAGATTTGAGATTACAATAACTACCTTGGAAAACATCAAGGATCTGCCCAGAATAACCTTTACAGAGTTATTAAATTCTTTACAAGCACAAGAGTAAAAAAGGGCTATGAGGGAATCAGTTACTGTTGAGGAAGCTTTACCAGCCAAACATGAAGGTGGCTGGAGAAACAAAGGCAACAAGAACAAGCAGAACTAGCAAGGAAATGGAGAAGTTATTGCACACGATAACTACTAGAGCCAAAGAGAAAGTTCCAAAAGAAATTATCCTCCTTGTAAGCATTGCAACAAGTTAGGTCATCCACCGTTTAAGTGTTGGAGAAGACCTTATGCTAAGCGCAACAAATACAATCAACTTGGGCATGAAGCAGTCATTTGTAGGAATCAAAGTCAGCAACAAGATGTAGATGCTCAAATTGCAAATGAGGAGGGGCGTGGACTTTTCATTGCAACTTGTTTCACCTGCAATGTTTCAAGTGAATCTTGGCTAATTGATAGTGGATGCACAAATCACATGACTTATGACAAAGAATTTTCAAGGAGTTTAAGCCTTCAAAAATTTCAAAAGTCAAGATAGACCATGGGGGTCACATTCCAGTAAAAGAAATAGGAACCATTGTTGTAGCAACACATTCAGGTACTAAAACTATTTCTGATGTGTTATATGTACCTAACATAGACTAAAATTTATTGAGTGTTGATCAGTTGCTACAAAAAGGCTTCAAGGTGTTTTTTAAAGATATCAATGATGCTACATGAAAAGATCTGTTCAAGGTAAAAATGAGAGGCAAAAGTTTCTCATTAGGTCCATTATAGAAGGAGCAGAAAATATTTTTAACAAAGAAAAATACTGTTGAGTTATGGCACAAGAGGCTTGGGCATTATCACTATCAAGGGCTTCTCAAGATGTAGAAATCTAAAATGACTTACCTGACTTTGAAATACTTTCTCCTGATTGCCATGGTTGTCAATATGGAAAGCAGCAGAATTCCATTTCCAATAACTACTTGGAGAGCAAAAAAGAAGCTACAGCTGATTCATACTAACATAGAAGGGCCTCTTAGAACTCCTTCACTTAAAGGTAGTCGTTACTACATTATTTTCATAGATGATTTAACTCATATGTGATGGATTTATTTTTTGAAGTTCAAGTCAGAGATTGCAAGCATTTTTTGGAAGTTCAAAGCAAAGGTGGAAAATGAATATGACTGCAAAATTCAGACATTGAGGCCTGATAATGGAAAGGAGTATACTTTACATCAATTCAACTCATTTTGTGATGAAGTAGGAATATAACATCAACTTATAGCTCCTTATACTCCAGAACAAAATGGAGTAAGTGAGAGAAAAAATAAATTCATTATGGAGATGACCAGATGCATGTTGCATGAAGTAGATTCATTTGGACCGAGGCAGCAAACACAATAGTATTTCTACAAAATAGACTCCTCATAAAAGTAGTACCAAATAAAACTCCTTTTGAAGCATGGTATGGGTACAACCTCCAATAAAAATTTTAAAAATTTTTGGGTGTCTTTGTTTCATCTATGTTCTGCAGGTTAAATGAGATAAGTTAGAGAAAAAAAAAAACTATTGCTGGAATTTTCATTTGATATAGTATAGTTTCAAAGGCATATAAAGTCTTCCAACCAGAAACTGAAACTATAACTATTAGCAGAGATGTGCATTTCATGGAAAATGAAAAATGAAATTGGGAAGACTCAAAGACTCCTATAAAAACAAAATACCCATGGCAAGATGAAATGAAAGATGATCCACCATTTAGAGGCACTCGATTACTCTCTAACATATATCAAAGATGTAATATTGTAATATGTGAACTTGCTGATCACGAAGAAGCTATCAATGACCCAAAGTGGAAAAAGGCAATGGAGGAGGAGTTTTATATGATTGAGAAGAACAAAACTTGGAAACTTGTTAACATACCTCGATATAGAAAGGTAATTAGGGTGAAATTGGTGTTTAGAACCAAGTTAAATGTTGATGGTTCATTTAACAAGCATAAAACAAGGCTTGTTGTTAAGGGGTATGCACAAATTTTTGGTGTTGATTATTTTGACACATTTGCACCTATTTCTAGACTTGTACAATTTGTTTACTTTTTTGCTATTTTTGCACAATGTGGATGGAAAGTACATCAAATGGTCTAGTCAGATTCCTAAATAAATTTCTTGAAGAAATTTTTGTTGAGCAACCTAAAGATTTTATTGTGGAAGAAAAAGAAGACAATTTATAGGTTGTCTAAAGTTTTTTATGGCTTAAAACAAACTCAGAACATGGTATAGCCAAATAAATGTTTACCTTCTCAGTTTAAGCTTTCACAAAAATCTTTCAAAATCTTAAGCTTTCACAAAAGTCTTTCAAAATCTACACTTTAGGTCAAATCTAAAAGGTGCTGAAACTCTTGTTATTTTACTATATGTTGATATGTTGATTACCTTTAGATAACAAGGAGCAATGCAAAGCTTATTGATGATTAACACATGTTTCCAGCCATTTCGACATTTTGTGTAAACATGACTCCAGCCACGCGTCTTGGAACTTCAACCTACGTATCATTTTGGCAACTCGCTTCACTATTATACTGACATGATTGACAGTTATATCCACACATTTAAATTCTTTTTGTGGAATACATTATTGAACAGCTCAACCTTTTCCTGTGTTCTGCAGTTAACTGCCACTATAAAATACAAAAAATAAAATTAAGCAGTCTCAACAAACATAGAACAGGATATGAAGGTAAATCGTCTTCATTAATGGGTCAAGAATTATAATTGCTATATACATTGATCCCTCTAGATATAAAATTTGATAACATGATCATCTGTACAAAATTGATCTTATTCAAGAACAAATATGCAATGCATATATCAATGTGGACCACCATGATGCGCATCAACCCAATACATGTACTGAACATTCCCAAATAGAGATGTCTGCACCGTGATGATCTCCAGCCAACTCCCACAACCTGTACAATTCCCGAGACCCTATAAAAATGACAACGTCCTCCACTTCTCCCTTTTTTTCATCACGAGGAGTGCTAAAAAGAATCAACCATTCTGATTGTTTAAAGAAACCAAAATTGGTTATGCAACTGTTCACTGCCAGTCTTTTAGGAAGCAGATTTCTGTTCACTCAGACTTGAAATAACTATCATCAATTGACAGTTGGTCAAATGCATCAAAGTTTGCCTTCAGGCCAACATATTGGCTACCTAGTTGAGCACAACCACCATTTGGCCACCTGCAGCCTCCACCTCCAGAGCCAAATGGGCACAGAGTTTCACATACTCGAACAATCCCACTATTTCCATCAACATCATCTGCTGTAACTAGTACTGAAACAGGCAGATCCGTTTTGTCATCACGCACAGTACTATTTGATTCTTTTCTAGAGGAACAGCACAGAATGTCTGGGTTGCTTTCAATGTCAACAGTGCATTCACCACTACCAGAGACATGAACCTTGCACCCCATTGACTGAATAGCACGCTTTATGGCCATATTTTCTTTGCTCATACTCTTTGCCATATTCATAGCTGAGCTGTTTAGCTGCTTCTCCCGTCGTAATTCTGCATTCAATGACTCCATGGAATTTGTAACTTCTTTAGCTTTTCTTTCTGCCATTTCTTTACCCTGTTACCATCCCAAACAGTTCAATAGTTCCACAGAGGGCATTGTAAGGAAATAAATAATTTTTTTGATAATTGACAAGAAAAAAGTGAACGGCAGCCACCAAAATTAAGGAGCTACAAACATGTGTTAATGAGCAGTGGCTTTCCAAAAAAGAAGCAAGACAATAGTTTTTAAAAGGGTCATAGTCCAATCAGAAAATAGAGGAAAATAACTACCTTCTGCATCTCAGAGCATTTTATAAGTATCTTCCTGCATTGTGCTTCAATCTCCCCAGCTTGTGCTTCTTCTGGGCATGCCCAACGAAGGTGGAATTGGGGCCACAAAGTAGGGGCCAATGCTGCTGCTGGGGGCAGAAGAGGACCATTATGCTTGAGTGGATCATAGAAGGGATTGTAATGCACATGGGAACCTCCTTCTGATGTCCGCAAATCAGCTAAATATACCCACAGACATCCACATGCCTCAAAAACATTGCATTGCTGCCTCTCCTTCTCACTAAAAGAATTACAATCAGAACAAATAGAATAACCAGCATCAGGACAACTGCAATTTGTCCAATACTGATTTCACATTTCCAATACTTTATTCTCCAGGTACATTAATCATTGTTACCTCTCGAGGTCATGCTAAATGACATTTATGCCCCCTAGTTTTAAAATAAACATACACCTCCCTTCTGTTTTTATAAAATGACACTTACATCCCTTCTAGATTTTAAATAGACATCCACCACTCCTTTATTGTTTTAATAAATAAAATGGCATTCATCGCCCTTATGTTTTTTCAATAAAGTGACACTCACCTTATTTTATTTAAACATAACATTTACTAAAACAAATAAAAAAAGTAGGAAAATTACAAATCAAAATTTTAAAATATAAAAATTAAAGAATTTTTTAAATTTAAAATTAGAGAGGTGAGTGTCACTTTATTAAAATATAAGGGATGTAAATGTCAATTTATTAAAAACATAAGGAATGTGAATGTCTATTTAAAAACTAGAGGGAATACACGTGTTTTTTTTATCAAAAACATTAGCAAGCTAACTATCTATTTGAAGACTAAAGGAGATGCGAGTGTCATTTAACACGATTTCAGGAGAGGTAGGTGTAATAACTCTTTATCATTTAACAGAGACACAGATATGAGGTCTTCTTTATTGCTAATCTTAATACAAAAAGTGCAATGTTCCTTATGACAAACACTTCATGTTTTAAAATGAAATCATCAAACCAGTATCATATATTACTGACTAGGGTTCAGTACCCTTGTGGTATACATACATATATGGCTTTGAATGAAAATTAAAAGGGTTAGCAGTTACTGAGCTCACATTAAAGCATACGTGTATAACAGAAACTATAACAGTAAGCATCTCAGAGAATAACCACAAAAAGTGCTGACTGAGTGAACAAGCAGAACATCATCATATCATATAAATATAACAAGATGCAGTTTGATATAATGGATAGAGAAAGACTGATTTGAGAATTCCCTCACACAAACTTATATTTGTCAATCAAAGATGGCACCTACAGTAAATTAGTAACAATATACCTAGAGGGATCTGAACCTGCAGGTCAACCTGGCTTATTACGGGTTCAGACGAGACTGGATCAGAATGAAAACCTTTTTAGAATTGATCAAAAAATTAGACTCAACCGGGTTGAACCCATGGTGGATAGGTTGACTTACCAACCTATCTAAATAAAAAATAAATAAAATCACCTAATTGCAAAGATAATGTTAAATGAAAATTTTAATTTTTTTAACTCATTATGTATTATATAAAAACTTGGAATAGATAGATAAAACGATCCAAGAAAACATAAAGTTTACAAGGACTGAAGAGTGAGTTGGTATGGCATTTTTAATTCTTTAATTTTTTTTAATTCTTATTTATGTATTATATATGCAATCTTCAATTTTTAAATATGAAGTCTTCATTTTCATGTATTATGTTTAGTGAAATATATTAAGAAAATTTAAAAATCATTTTTTTTACTTCTAAAATAACATAAGTTGTTGAGTTAAACAAGTTGGTCCAACTAGGTTATGGTAGGCGCGATCAGAGGTGGGTCAAGGTGAACTCACCCCCATCATACTCGATAGCCCATTTCAACAGTTATAAATATATGTTGAGAATAGTTTTGTCCCAGTGAAATAACAAAATTTGAGGGATAAATGAAACATAACTGCTGTAAGAAAATCAAGCACAACTTTTCACAACTGTTTACTATATGTTAGCCTATGAGCAAAAAAACCATATTGCTATGATATTATGATTCTTAAATCCTAAACTACGTCTTACTAGTGAAACCTACTCAACACTACGTTGTATCTTTCACTACATTCATAGTGACAAGAGTTAGAAAAAAGGGTGTCAATGGCCACATCCATTCCATGGAGAAGACAAGTTGCAAACAAAGTACCTGTTACATAAGAAGTTTCCAAAACGACAAGAAAGCATGCAGTCTATGAAGTCCACCAGGAAGGCCTGGATCATTAAAAAATATAAGTTACTGAAAGAAAAGACACTAGAAAAAAAAACCACGAAACAACTACATAAATATTCAAGGGTACATACCGCAGAGAACTGAAAAGCAAAAGGATACATCCGCAATAATTGTGAAACACAATCAACCCACTGAAACAAATGCAAGAAAGTAAGCTCACAATAGAAAAACAGTGAAGATAACTGTTATACAAAACGTAAATTCAAATCGAAGTAAACCACCAATTCTAAAAGGCCAAGATAGAACAAAGTCATCCAAATTCCAAACCTAAACATGCAACTCTCCACATAATTAAAGCCAAGCTGAAATTGGTAGAAAATTATATTTTATGCATGCGTACAAATAATGCCATTAAATAAATTTGAGTACAAGCGAACTCACTAGTACATAATCAAATTAACCAACCATCATTTGAAGTAAATAATATAAAATCATCCTTAAAAATGAAAGCACGCCTGTAGTTAAATATAATTTTAAAAACATGAAAAACCAAAATAAACAAGTTTGTCCAGTATGTGTCATACAGATACAGGAATCAGTGTAGGAAACAGGTACCACAATTTGATATTTGAAGCAAGGCAAACGTATGTACTTCGTAGCTTAAAACAAAACCATCAAATTTGTAGTGATATCAACCTTGAAATAATTAGCTTAAGCCAGTAAAATAGAAAATGAAGCATGTCCTGCAGTCTCAATTTGAATGAGATTTCAAGGAAGGAAAAAACGAGAAGCATAACCCAGTTAATTATTATAAACTACACAGTCAATTAAATGACGCCTATAAACAACAGAACCCCTTCTTCCCACTGGGTGCGGTGGGCTAATGCCTAAACCATTTAAATCTATATCTAAAATAAGAAACCAACCTGCAAAAAAATAGGAGAATAGTTGTTGGAGTTATGTGAGTGAGATGAAGCTGGAGGTTGGGATGAAAATGTTCCCGATGACTGCCGCCCGGGTGATGATGAGAAATTTCCGGTTGAAGGCTGCCTAGATAACTCGAAAGCCATGCTGCCAGTTCCAGAGACAGATGGCATTCCCACCCGATCAGAAAATGGATGACCAAAAGCAAGCCAGTCTTTTTCAACAAGTGCCTGCATAAGGAAGAAAAAAATGTGAAGCAAAATTAAATAGCACATGTATTGATTCATTTTCCAAAATGTTAAAAAAATGATAGTGGACTATATGGAATTGTCAAATAAAACTTGCTAATGTTCTTATGGTGACATTGAAATAGAATTACATTCAATTAGTTGAGTAATGACAATCCCCTTACCTGAAACCCTGTGAATGTCCGATAATACGGATCAAGCAACAAGTTAGCAAGTGAAACCAACTGGCTTGTCCTATCCCATCCATCACTGCATTAGATACCAAACAAACTTAAATATCACCAGAAGGAATATATTGATAATCCTCGATCTGGATTTCACAGTTTTGACTAGCACCTGCAATGCACAAGGACAGAAGCGTTTTCCATTGCAACACGAGCAGCAATCCAAGCTGCTCCAGCCAACACATTCTGAACATGCAGTAACCATCCACTGTCGCCAAGGGTTGATACCGAAGCAGACATACTACTTAGATTGCCACCACCCCACGTTGACCCACCTTGTCTCTAAATAAACCCATGAACAGTGAGAATAAAATTCGGAAAAATTAGAAACACACTATGTTAACTGATCCCTAGCAAAGTTAACCTAGCCAACCATAAACTCAGGGTATTCAATATTAGATTAAATCAGTTTGAAAAAGAAAAATCATCTGATGCAATCAATCATTGATTTGCCATACAAATAGTTTGGTTTAAAATTTAAATCCAATTCAATCCACTCTATTTAAAAGCATTTTGGATTGGCTCAATTTTCAATTTCAGTTGTACTTTCTTTTTCCTTTGAAGTACTAAAAAAATACTAAGATATAATAAATATAAAAAAAAATTAAAAACATGAAGTATCTAATCTACAAGTCATTATAGAGCTAATAGTTGTATAACTTTACAAATATATACTATTAAATTCAAAACTTGAAAAGTGATAATTACATTTATATACTTTTTCTCAAATATAAACGTAAATATAAGTGATCTCATAAAGCCATAAATAAAAATATCAGCATACTTTTGGATTTTAATGAATTTCCAAATCAAATCCAAAATAGTTTTTTGCACTGGTTTTATGAACAACTCTACATAAAACAATTCAGTAGAAAAGTATTAAAAATGCCATTAGTATTAATTTTAAATTGTTTAACCATGCTGGATGATTTGAAGAGGTATAAGAGAAACACTTTTGTGGATACATCATGATTCACATTTAAACTTTTCAAAATCAACAAAAAACCTCAATGCAAAAATTATCAAAACAGTTTATTAAGAGCTCAAAGTGTGTTATTTTCTTATAGCCCACTCAATACATCCAAAGCTGCAACAGATAAAATGTTCTAGCATTCACAGACTAACCAAAAAAGAGGACATTCCATCTGATGATGTTCTGCCATGAGTGTCCATGTATTCTCGGAGCCGAACAAAGCTGTCTCTCATCGCATGGATGTTGTCTATCCCCAAAAAGACTACCTGGTAATATAAAATAAGAATTCAGGTACTTTGGAAATAAAGTCAAATTTACAACTATAACTGGAAAAACAAAAATCACAACTGGTCAGTTCAAGCCTATCACAACCTCGGATTGAAAATAGTTTGAAGATGACTCTGACCCACCTCCCATGGCTCCATTAGCCAATGCGTTTTTTCTTGGCCGTGCATCAACAATATACAACTTTCTGAAATATAATTTGGAAAGAAGTTTAAAAAATCCAGAGAATTGCACCAAATAACACCACAACCACAACACTCCCTCACAAATACAAAAAAGATACATAACTACCTGAAAATAGCACCATATATTCTCAGTAGAATATTTAAATGGAAGTACAATTACTTATTGAAATGCTTCACATGGGACCAAAAAAATTCAGGTGGCTTTTTCCCAGAAAGAATGGGAAGGAAATTGATAGAACTCCCGACAAAGATAGCAGGAAAGGTAACTTTTATTGATTAATAGGGAATATCTGCCAATGAGAATGACACAAGCTCCAGATATTTCAAGAGGTCGGGTCAACTCCTTACAACTTTCTAATTCTCGGAAGTCGCCCAGCAGTATCCCATTAAACCCCTTTTGTAGTATGTGCTAAACTCTAGGGAAGAAAGAAACACTAGATGAAACCATGTGTTTCTGAGACATCACAAGTACTTTGTTTATATCAAGAAAAAGAAATTAATAAATAGAAGATATTAGATATCTCTAATAACAAAGATGTGATATGAGAAGAAATAAAGAAGTTCCTAATAATAAATATATACTATAGATATTCCTGATTATATAAGATCAACTCCTTATTTCAATATTCCCTTATTATATAGGATTAACTCCTTAATTCTATAATTATAGCACTCCCTCTCAAGTTGGAACATATGCGTCATATGTGCAAGCTTGCTGCAAATATAATCAATCGTCAGGCCTCTTAGAGTTTGGTGGATATGTCAATCAATTGTTCGTTAGAGTTGACCAATCTAGTGGTGATGTCTCCAGACTCTAGTTTTTCTCTTATCAAATGACAATCCACCTCAATATATTTGATCATCTCATGAAAGATAGGATTAGAGGTAATGTGTATTACTGCCTGATTGTCACATACAAGGTACATTTGGGAACTTTTTTCAAATTTAAGCTCTTTGAGGAGTTGTTTTAGCCATATGAGCTCATAAGTCACTAATGTCATTGCCCTGTATTTTACTTCTGCCCTTGACCTTGCCACAACACTTTGTTTCTTACTTTTCCATGATATTAAAGTACCTCAAACAAGAACACGATATGCCCCTAAGTGGATTGCCTATCCCTTAGTGACCCTACCCAGTCAGCATCACAATACCCATCAATTTGAGTATTTCTATTATCCTCATAAATAAAGCCTTTTCCAGGAGCTTTCTTAATATATTTTAAGATCCATATAGTATCCTAATGGTCTTGATAAGGAGAGCTTAAAAACCGACTTACTACGTTCACTGCAAAGGTGATCTCAGGACAAGTCACAATGAGATAATTTAGCTTACCAACTAACCTTTTGCATCTCCTAGGATCAAAATAAAGTTCTCCTTCGTCAGGTACACATTAGACACTTGGATCCATTTATGTGTCTACATGCTTAGCCTTTATCATCCTTGTTTCTTGCCTTTATCAACCTTGTTTCTTCCAGAATGCCCTTTCTTTGAGATATGACCAAACCATCCTTGGATTGCGCTACTTCTATACCAAGGAAATACCTTAGGTGCTCAAGATCTTTTGTTTGGAACTTGAGAATTGTTTTAGTTATTACTTTTGTGATAACAATGTCGTTGACATACAATGAGATGGATACATCCTTAGAGAGAATGACAATAGAACAAAGATTGATCAACATCACTTTGTATCATTCCATATTGCTGGATGACAGTCTAAAAATGCCCAAATCATGCACGAAGTGATTGCTTAAGGCCACATAGGGACCTACATTGGTGACATACCATATTAGATGACTACCATTGAGTAACAAATTGAGGAGGTTGCTCGATGTAGACTTCTTCACCAAAGTCATCATGTAGAAATGCATTTTTGATGTAAAGCTAAAACATACACCAGCAGTGAATAACTACAAGGGAAAAAAGAAGTCGAATAGGTGTCATTTTGGCAAAAAAGAGAGAAAGTATAATCTTGTCCATAGACTTGTGTGTATCCTTTGGCAACTAGACGAACTTTATAGGGATTAATGTTACCATTAGGTCCTATTTTAAGAACATATAACTATTGACACCCAACAATTGATTTATCAACACGAAGAGGAGTCAATTCCCAAGTACCACTCCAATTGCACTCACATCCTAGTCAACTACATGTCAAACTTAAAATCTTAATTGTTGGCTTTTGTAAGTTGGGAGTTGCATGCCCATAATTCTTCTACCATTAAACTATAAAAGCAAAAAAAGTAACTTAGAATGTAGCCATTATATGATATCTCACCTCAGGATGTGGTCTTCCTTGATTCTTAGACAAAGTCATCACCAAAGAGTCCACTTCCACTCTTATAAAGAGGTGACCCAGTTAAATTTTTTTGTTACACATCTTTACTTGGTATCAACTTCTTGATGTAAGCATACAATCCATTTGTAAATTCCAAATCCTATTCCATATCTGGGTTTGAATAATGGAACTTTGGGTTCAAAAGGTGACCTATTGCATGCAGGGGGCAATGAACTTGGCATGTCCATCTATTATAAATTATTGTAAATACATTCTTGTATTTACTTTCATTGTTATTGAATGACTTCATTATTGTTTTCCTTGACTTTCTTTATTGCTTCATATATATAGCTACTTTTCTTTCCCCATCCACCAAATGAAGTACATGAACAAAAGGAGCTATGAGTTTGAGAGTAAATACAACATGATTCTAAAATGAAGGCATAAGAACATTTTTTGTAGCTCATGTTTTGAGTGTAGTTAGCCAATTTATGCATGATCCGAGAGATATTTACAAGCTATGAACAAAATCCTTCATTATTTTAAGACAAGTACGAGAAGGGGATTATTGTTCAAGAGGAATGAAAAAACTAAAAAGAGAAGTGTATACTGATGCAGATTGTGCAAGGTGTGTCACAGATAGAAAATCTACCTCAGGATATGCATGTTCTTGGGTGGATATTTGGTGAATTGGAGAAATAAGAAACAAAATGTTGTTGCAAGGTCTAGTGTAGAGGCTGAATTTTGAGCTGTGAGACATGGGGTTTGTTAATTGTTATTTTGGCTGAAAATTATTCTAAATGATCTTGAAGTGGCAAGTGAAGAGCCTATGATTCTTTATTGGGATAATAAGTCAACTATTAGCATTGCTCAGAATCCAATTTGGCATGATAAGACCAAACACATAGACATAGATAGACATTTTATTAAAGAGAAACTTGATAGTGGCCCTTTCACTACTTATGTCCCATTTGAGATTCAGTTAGCACATCTGTTTACCAAAGGTCTTCCCACTGAACGATTTCATCTCTCACATGCAAGCTAGAAATGATAGATATTCAATCACCAACTTGAGGGGAAGTGTCGTTAGTAACTTAGTAGAATATTAAATGTCCTACTAGAAGCTGCTAGAAGATTCTAAATATCTCTGTAATTATTACTATAGGATTAGAGTTCTATCTGAGGTTGATGTACTGTTTCAAATTAATCAATTGAATATAAATCATCTTTCTTTCATATCAATAGTTTTAAATGGAATAAATACAAAAGTTACTAATATACATATATAATATAGATATTCCTAATTATATAGGATCAACTCCTTTTTAAATATTTCATTGATTATATAGGATCAGCTCCTTATTTCTACAATTATAGCAATAGATTACAGTTTATAATGGGCCCATCCAGCTGTGGCCCAACTATGTCTTCCTAAAACACGCTTGCTTAATCAAATTTCTGCAATCAGAAACACCAGCAGAAAGAGATTCACGTATTGGTGTGGGAGGTATAAGGTTGAAGTATAACGACAATTAAACTTCCCTTGCTTCCCATTTTTCATGATCCTCGGTATAATATCAAAATCTCTCTAAACAAGTGATCCCAAATTCAACTCTCACTGCCATTCTTTATAATTAAGTTTAAATTCAAGGTAAAATGGACATGTACATTGCCCGCATGACAGAATGCAAGAGAATAACACTATTATATATCTTACCTTCTTGAGCCATTATCTAGTTTGCTACAGAGTGCAGCCACAAGTTTTTCATCCATGTTGCTGGAGGAAAAAACATGACAAAGCTTGTTAGTGTTCTGTTGATTTAATTTATTATAAAAGAACTTATTCAAAGAAAGCACCATCCAGGAAAAATGAAAGAAAACACATGATATAAACAGTCCCCTCTCCCCCATAAAACAAATAAATAAAGAAATCAGTGCACCATAAGAAATAAAGAAGTCACATTTCACTCCATTCACAATATACTACACTAAACGAACACACTACTACACGGACTTGCAATCCATCCGTCTGCAGAGAATAAATACTCACTGTTTATGCAGTATAAAGGAATTAAAATCAGATTAGGTATTAGACCAATTAAAGCATTGATTCAAGATCCAATAGTTCAACTATAGTCAGACCGGCACTAATAAAATAATAACAATGATTAAATAAAATAATAAAGAAACATAATACCAAATTTTATAACACTAAAAATAAAAAATTATAACATTCAAAGAACACATGAGAATGCAAAACAAATATATCATAATACTTAGATATAGTTTTAACAATATACAATAATATTCATTAATAATAAGATCACAAAGAATAAAAACTAAATGAAAAATAAATGGGGTTGGTTTTTCATTTTTTAAGAGAAAAATCAAATGATGTAGTATAATAGTTTTATTGACTCACGTGTGCTGGTTTTCTGGTCACAAGGTCATATTTATGGTTTATTTGAACTAGCCACTAGACCAATTTAACAGTTGGGTTCAGCCAGTAGTTTCCGAAACCATATCTAAAACTACTACTAAACTATAATAGAAAGAGAATCATTGAGTTAAAACTGTATGTCTGACAACAATATAAGTGATTTATTTATATTATGAAAAAGAAAGCAATACAATAAATAAAGGAGATTTGATATCATCTAAACAGACAGATCCTAAAACACTACAAATACCATCCTGATATCTATAATTATAAAAATATGATCCTTGGTTCTCTAGAGGTTTAGTGAATAAGTCTATCAGTTGTTCACTAGAGTTGACAAATCTAGTGGTGACATCTCCATACTGCAACTTTTCTCTTATGAGCTGACAATTTACTTCAATGTTTGGTTCTTTCATGAGAGATAGGATTAGAAACATGTATTGTTGTTTGATTGACACATAAGGTGCATTTGGAAATTTTCCTCGAATTTAAGCTCTTTGAGAAGTTCTATCATTGCCCTATATCATGCTTCTACACTTGTTCTTGCCACAACATTTTGCTCTTATTTTCCAAGATATCAAATTACTCCCAACAAGAACACAGTATGTATCCTGAAGTAGAGCGTCTATCATTGGGTGTGTCTGCCCAGTCAGCATCAAAATACCCAACAATTTGAATTTCCCCTTATTGTCATAAATAAGGCCTTTCATGGGACATTCTTAATATATCGTAGGACTTGAACATATGCATCCCAATGATCTTGACAATGAGAATTAAAAACAAATGAGTTACTACGCTCACTACAAAGGCAAAGTCATGAAGCATCACCATGAGATAATTTAGTTTACCAATTAACTATTTGTATCTCCCAAGATCTGAATACGGCTTTCCTTGGTCTAATACAAGTTTGCTACTTGGATCCATTGGTTTGTCTACAGGCTTAGCTTTTAAGATCCTTAAGTCTTAGATTGACTCATTTTTTCAGAGAAAAAAAATCTCAAATCTTTTTGTTAAAAAGAGAATTAGAAAGAACAAAACTTCAAAAACTTATTTGTAAATAAAATGAAGAATTATCAAAAGTAAATAGTAGACAAGAGTATGATTATTAGAACAGAACAAGGAAGTAGAGACTAGAGTATGTGTTTTGATATCATAACAGTATATGAATGTTGTTAACAAACAAGTGTGATCGATGAGAAGAACAGAAAGGAGAGGAAGAGAGAGAATAGAATAGGAAAAAGAGGGAGAGGATGGAAAGTAAAAAATAGGAAGAAAAAACACAGCAAGACCCCAATTGCCTGAAGAACCACAGGAGACTTGCTTAAATGTCTGAAGGAGGGCATGAGAGTGGGAATATGGAGCAAAGAGGGGCCATGGACTGACAGTTTAGAGGAATATTTGAATGAAAATGGCAGTGTGAGTGTAACTATTGAAGACATGGGACATGTGGGCTGTGACATTTTCAAGTTTTTCAATAAAAACACTAAATTGCGTTTGCAGGAAATTTTAAAGATAGTGCACCCTTTGAAATAACCCTCAAGTTACATTGTCCACCATGGGTGCCACACTAACTGTGCCCACCAAAAGCTGCCACAACATGCACTTCTCTGGTGTTTACACAAAATTTACAACAGCATTCCACCAGAGTTCCATTTGACAATTCACCTAGAACAAACAATTTGTTTCTTTTTCCTTTAAGAGGGCATGTTTGATAAAATAGATACCATTACCTTCTCATGTTCATCATAAGACCAACTAAGGGTTGAGAAGATCGTGCAACAACTGCTCCAGTCACTATAATCACGATTCCATAGAGTTAGAAGGCAATCCTCAAATTACAATAACAAAAGGAAAAGTACAGAACTGAAAAGAATGTAAAAACAAGAAACAGAAGTGTGTCAACTATCAAATGAAACCTAGATTCTGCACATACAAGGATGGCACCAAGAAACTACAGGTAGTCGAGATCTTGCACGGAAGCTGCATGCCTGGAGTACTTCATCATCACTACCATCGAGACAATTCATGGTAAACAAATAGTGGTTCAGTGGTCTCAAGCTTGTCAATATAGACAAAAATCACAACTAGTGCAAAAGTAGAAAGTTTGGCCCTCAATAAATTACCTAATGATCTTTGGAACAACCAAAGCAAATGGATAACTCTGGCACATTGTATAATTGGAATTCACGCTACTTATTCTCCATAGGTCATTTGACAACGTGTATGACCCATTTTCAATTATATCAATTGATGCACGAAAAGAACCTAGGCAAAGAAGCCGACAATATTCATCCAGTAAACGGACCAGTGGAGTAGTGTTGTTAAACCTAGAAGGTCCTGATGCAAAAGCATAAAGATCCCATAATCTTGCAGGCTTTGTACACCTCAGTAGCGCATCAAATACCACCCGTCTCTGTAAGATTTTCATAATTAACATTGATCCAAAACATGTTATAAGAAAATAAAAAGCATCCACCAACATCCTCACTAGACACAACACTTTTAAAGTGAAGTGTACCAACTACTTCAGATATTTTTCTATGTCAAAATATAAAAAATGATTAATAGACCAGCAAGAATTCCAACTAGTACAAATTAAATTTCTGTATTTTCTCTTAAATTTGTTGCTTTTTTCCTGCCAATGGAAGTTGGCACAATTGGGAGGGTTATGATTTAAGCTGAACTGACGTAAAGGTCTTGGATCTGATTCTTGCTGATGATCCGTTATCAGCAGGAATCCCCTAATTGTTGTGCACTTTACCTTGGTTGTGAAACAACTCATGCACATCCACGATTTTTGTATAAAAAACATAATGAGAGGTTAATAGAAACCCAAATACAGTCGGTAAGAAGATAAATTTGCTCTACATTTAAACCAGCCTCTCCATGCATGTCAACAAAAAAACAACCTTAAATGTTGAGGCCCCAAAAAGTTAGGGCTAATGAATAAATCAATTAATCATTAGTAGAAGCAGATATCTTGAAGAGAACTTGCATAAAATATTAAGCCATTTATCCGTGTTCAAGGATCATCCACAAAGACCTGCTGAAAAGAAAACAGAGGCTTGTATTTCATTCTGTCCATGTATGCTGAAATTACATGAGTCTCAAACTCGTTTATGATGCTCTCATATAGGATACATGTGAAGGACTTTTTTGTGTTTGGTTACAGTTCCTGGTGAAGGAATGAAGGAAAAAAGGAGAACTAAATTGATACATTAGAAGTATTCACAACAGCCTTGTTAATAAAAGTGAGACTAGCACCATTTTACAAGGTCACACAACTCTTGGTAGAATTACCTGTTTTGTACGTGGTCTGAAACTGAAGACTAAAATTCTCATATCTTTTCCTGCATATGTAAATCCAGAATATTATTTTTCTTCTATAAAAAAAGCAATTAGATTTAAGACATTAAAATACCACAAAGGTAGACTATAAAGAATATGCCCCTTAAAAAAGGAAAAAAGTAATGCAAAAAATATTATTGCTGAAAGCTGCTCAATTTATATTAAAAAAGTAAATCCTTAAAGACCGTGCACTTTACACCAAACAGAAGCAGAACACAATGTATACTAGTATTTATTAATATTAATTAAAAAATAAATACAGACAGAAAGAACTAACTAACTAACTATTAAGACATCAAAATTTAAAGTTATACCCAGTTTTACGCCAGACTCAAAACAACATTGTTCCAAATAAAAATGGTCATCACAGTATGACAGTAAAACGTTTCAAACTATAATACATTTAATGCATATACCAAAAGAGCAAGCAATTTATGGTACCCATAAATTTGCAACATACTAATATTTCTCAGAAATATAAAACCAACTATGTGCCTTCCCTAACAACATATTAATTGGGCAGGATTGCAATCTTTGTCAACCACATTCTTCTAAAATATGTTGAATTTAAGCACAAAGTAGAACAAGCATGTGTACCGCCCATGCTTTAAGGCTGAAGGAATCTTGAGTAAGAAGGTAGGATAGAGGTCTATAACCAATATTGTAAGTGAGTTTTAGGCTACTTTAACACATTGTTTCAGTTGAGCCTATTATTGAATTTAAAGAGTCAACCTTAAGGGAACTTAGGTTTCCAATCAATTGCAAAGTTTATCTTCTATTTAATAATTAATAATTTATGTACAAATCTTGTATATTGATTTCATTATTTACATATTTAAAAGAAAAATCTTGATTTAGAGGAGCTCTTGCATACCAATCACCTGGAGCAGTCTCTGTGCTGGTGTCTTGTCTACATGACGACTATTTGACTGAACCTTTACAACCTAGATTTAAAAAAAAGCAATGTATGAGGTTCCAGATAATTGCAACAAAAGAAGGTACCAGAATCAAGTCACACAAAATACAGTCATTCCGATTCGTTCATAAATCATAACACCATATATAGTTCAAAATTTTCACAACATTAATAGAATGAAAAAGAATAAAGATAATCATTCCTGTTGCTGAGTTCATATGACAAGTCAATCAAATAAAAAAAAAATTCAGAACCATTCAAAATAATTATTTTACAGAACAAACCATTTAAAATATAAAAGTTCTATTTTCCATTCATGATTCAGTCTAAGTATACTTTAGGTATTTGTGATAAATACAACAATCAGTAATGATTTCAAGACTTCATGTATTCTACTACCAATACCTAAATTCTAATGTAAAATAATACGAAAGTGTGTCCACGTGAACATTTGTGCATTGAAAAGGGAAGCAAAAGAATAAAACAAAAATAAGTGAAGAAATAGAGGGGATTAAAATGGAGGCTGAAAAAACTAATGCAAAAGGGATATGCATGGTCACTCCAAAATTATTATTCAAATTTCATTTCCCATATGTCTGATTATAGTATATTAGTATGTCAACATATATGTGAAGCAGAAGAGAAAGTTTCGATCAATATACACACAAAATAAAATAGTTTGCAGAAAATATTGCATGAACTTACCATCTTGTTAAACTTCTCAATGGTTGCTAGTGGTATCGCTCCAAGGGAAATGACTTTTCTAGTGCCCTCACTCTAGAAAATGCAAGGAAATCAAAGAACAAAGTCAATACAGGTTATTTACAAATAACTAGGCAGATAACAATTTCCCAGACAAACAACTGAAGTTGATGCAGAAAAAGGCACACCAATCCACAACAGAACTCAGGAGCTTAATTAGCCTGATATTGGATGAAGGGGTGAGGCAACTAATTGCTACCAACTGTATCCAATAAAAGAAACAAAGAATTTGGCACAAGAAAATAATGTTCCATAAACTAATTATATAATTCACATTTCATACAACAGATGCAAATGTTCAGCATGTGAATCAAAAGTTAGATTCTGCAAGTGCAAAACATAAGTGACTTACAAAAGAAGAGAAACACATATGCTATCAGATTTTAAATGATTAATCAAGGGACATCAACCAGCATGAAATCAAAATAAACACTTCCTCTTTAAGTCAGTGACTTATTTATTTTTTTCCTCTCTCCCTTTAATGTAACACACCAAACCAATTGTTTTTAAGTAGAGCAGTTTTTAAGTAGTAGTTTCTCAGTTTTTATCTGCCTTTAACACCACAACATCCCAAAAAACCAAGGACCTTTCTTTGTAAAATCTCCCGTCCCCCGCTCTACTCAACTCAGCATGCTTCTAATTCCATTGCCCCTCTTCTGCCTTCTTTTCTTTTTCTAATAATTTTACATATTTTCATACCAACTATATTGTATTTTTTAGTTCTTTTGTGGAAAGTGTTTTTGGTCCCAGTACTTTTGGTCAAATTTAATTTGGGTCCAAAATCAAATTTGATCAAAAGTACGGTGACTCTAAAACCATATCTTTTTCTCTTTCAATTTTGAATAAGCAGACACTGACCTTGTCAGAACATATCTAAGTCTAACACCGGTAAAAATGGAAGTTGATGCACTTACGATTGGAATCAACCATTGTCTAGGCTCACACACATGCATTAGGTATAGTCTTGAAGATCAGGTCAGGTGCTATGATTCTATGAATAGTACCAACAGCATACATATTTGAAGCTTCGAAAGATTGGGAAAAAAGAAGAAATGATCAAAAAAAATATGGTAAGGTGAATTTTCAATGTCGGCAAAGCAATCGGTTTGGGTAACATGGAAATTAAAATGTAATTTTTTTCTAATATACCTAACGAGTCTATTATATTTCCAAAACTTCCTCCTTATCCAGTGATCGGGCCAAATAAAATGTCAAAAATTCTTCAGCCAGTAGCATGCCATGATTTTGTCAACCAAAATTCTTAAGTATCACACCATTATATATTAATATTGTCTTTCCTATGGGTATTAGTCACCTTTCTAGGTTGCAGGCATTCCCAAATCAAAAATTGAAGACTGCTACAGCATCATAGTACTACAAAACTGAACTTACCAGAAAAATAAGACGGAAATTCGTTACCATCAATGTGCCAGCATCATCCGTATTAACAAGAACAACACCATGTCCCTGAAAATAAACACCAACTTAGTTTCACTCAATATATTCAATCATGATAAATGAGAATTTAAAATATTAAAGCCTTGTATTAAAAGTTAGCAAAAGGTTCACACCAAAGAGAAATTTCTTGGAACATTTGCTTTCCAGGTATATTTTCATCCTGTTTCATTGCTGAAGGTTCACAATGGAGAGAAATCAGTTGCTTTCTTGGGTATACTTTGTTCTAGTACTTGCAAGTCAGGATTTCTCATAAAAAACTCCAAATCATATTTTAATTATCAGTTCACGAATGCTCAGATTCTCTCTCCCTCTTTTTCCCTTCCAAGTATTGCACCACTTTCTATGCATCACATATATTTTCAGAAATTCTTTGTAGTTCTAATTAATACATCGAGCATTATTTTTGCATCTCAACTATTGCCTCTAAATTAAACCAAGAGAGATAAACTCAAAATAAAGGCAAGGGAAATTAGCAGGAAAATGCATATACTAAACTAAATATTAAATTTTTACTATATCACTGCAGAAATCATAATTAGACAGACATCTATCATTGCTCCTCCGCTGCCAGACTGAAATACATGGCTAGTCAGTCACCCATCTATTGACAAAAAGGAAGTGGTTCCACTAGGCTGATTTTTCATATTTAAGTAATAGTAACCATCCAATTTGTTTCAAAACATGTTCCACTTCAGCAAATCAATAAAGTGTTCTTTTTTTTTTCAAATAAGGGTATTTTGGTCAAATTTGTCACGGCAGTGAATTTTATTATTATGAAGTGTGCATGGCATTAAATTTGGTAATGGAGCGAGTATATAAGAAACCTAACATAAAATTGAGAAAAAATATTAGCTCTTTGGCTGCCCAATTGCACTAGAGATTTGAGCAGTGTCAAATCAAGTAATGGACATATATAGGAGGCCATTTGTAAGAAGTTCAGGTATATTATTTAATATTTACATCAAAAAAATCAACATTCTAGTCCAGTGTTTAACATGTCATATCCAGGTCAAATATCTTGAACTCTGACTAAATGTTTGTTTTTGTAAGCAATGTCATCTACCAAAATTGAGCTTGCAGTAAGATAATGTGAAGCGAGGATCAGAAAGTCCTATCCACCAGTCCCCACTCCCTCCTGGAACCATCCTCCATCTTGTTTGGCTCCATAATGACTAGAAATATTGAGAAGAAAAGTCTGAGTTGGCACTCAGCTGTATATTATATACGTGTGTGTCTGTCAAAAAAGGAGCAATGAGTAAACTGCCAAGAAGAAAGCAGAGCAGACTGTGCCTATAGATGCGTATTTCCATGTCATTATTTCAGTGACATGTTTCATTGTTGACATAGACGTCCTCAGCCACATTAGCAACAAGTGTAGGTGAGAAACAAAATTTTCTGAAATTATGGGACTAAGAAAGGAAATTCAAATTTGGAGGATTAAAGGAAAAAAAATAACTCAAATTTAAGGGACTGGAAACATATTTAAGTCATACATTTATATGACTTAATTAAGTTTCAAGTATCTTATAAACTTAAGTATTTTCAATTGAGTCCCTATTAAAAATTTGCATTCTATTGTCCTCGAAATATTTTTTTATTTTCGTCTAAATACTCTACTGTTTTACTTTGACGGCAAAAACCAAAACAGCAAGGCACTTAGACAAAAATAAAAAATATTTTAAGCACTCAATAGAATGAAATTATTTTATGGGAACTCAATTGAAAATATCCAAATTTATAAGTACTTAAAACTTAATTAAGCCTATTATATATATATATATATATATATATATATATATATAAATACCAAATTGAGCCTATAAATGGCAGCAGGCTACAACTCAGAATAGGGGCGAAGAAAAAGAGCTTTTAACAATTACAAGATATACATATAATATATTGTCTAGTTTAAACCTAACATAATGAATGGTGCACCACCAAGGCTCTATGACCTAGTGCAAAAGCCCCTATATCAGGAAGCCCTAAAGTGTTCTAATGCATCCTTTGGTTGAGGTAGCAAGTGACACCACCATTTGACCCATCACAATTAATCTCCCTCTCACCTACTACTCCATTGTCTGCCAACACACAATTGTCAAAGGTCCACCCTGAAGAGTGAGGCATTGAAAACATCCACCCAGAACCCTCCAATACATAGTTCAGTGTTATAGTTCAATGTTCTTTGTATCCTGAAGCATACGCTGAAAATTTGGCAATTAAGCAGTGTGACCTGACACAGCACATCTTTAGCTAAATCAGCCTTAAATGCTCGATATAAGACTCCTGGAAGACAAGAGGGACACCCCAAAAGAGCTAAGGGAAAAGGGATATGCATCCAAAGAAAAAGAAGAAAACTAAGAGTGAGAGACATTCTTGAAACCTTAACCCTGTAAGGAAGTTTCAGCATCCTAGCCATTTGCCCCATATCACTGTTACCCTATCATCTAGAGAGCAGTCAGGGTCAAAAGGGGTAAATCATTGCCACTTCAAAGGATACCAGCGGTTTTGGTACTGGTGCTAAATTGAGTGCTCTTAATAAGGCTTGGCTCACGAGTAGATGCCCACTTCGGTGATTTATTGCTGCCCTTTATTTCCCTTGCAATATGTGCAACATTTGTTCTCTAATAACACGTGACCACTCATCAAAGAGTAATAAGCCAAGACTCATTTAATATACCCCTCAGGGTACATTACAGTTACACACTTCCAGAGCACTCAGTCTCAACCAAATATCTATGAACAATTTTCCGATTAAACGGGAAACTAGAATGGACATTTTCCAAATACTAACATACTCAGAAACGTAAACCGGATGTATCACACAACATAAAAATCAATATCTGAACATTATATTATTTGATTGAATGACTGTAATGATTGAGAGCCAATTAGTTGTTGCGGGACAGAATTTTCATATGGATATTAAATTGGTAGATTATTTGCAGGTCACATGCGTCAAACTCAGCATGCAGTGATTCCACAATGTAATGCACATTCACATGCACAAGGAGGTAGCAAAAACAACAAAAGTTTGTTTTATCAGCAAAAAAACATGATGAGTTTTCAAGAAATTCGGTAAGCTATCTAGTTGGGTAAAGAAGATGATGAGTTCAATACAACTTCAGTTTCTGAAACGAATCTTTGATGAACTAGCACCAAGCCCTACCATTCTACCATTCTCAGTCCTATATTCATTCTCCACATTCACACACTTTCGCAGACTGAACACAAACCTCTCCACAAATAATATTAGAAACAGCCTAAATTTCGAAAACAAAAAGACAAACATAGAATTCTCAAAAAAATCTTCGAAACAAATTAAACAACAGAGAGTTTACGGAATTGTTGCATACTTCGGCGACAACTTGTTCCGCCTCGATCAAGAAATCGAGATTCGCATGCGAGACGAAGCGCGCAATTGGCTGCAAATAAATTAAGGAGAGAGGCGAATGACAGATTGAATAAAAAATAAGGTTAAATAAAAGAAAAGGAAAAGAAGAAAGAAACCTCAATCTTGGTCCATTCGATGGCGTCCCAGCTTCCGGTGCCTTCCATCTTGGAGGAGTCAGAGGCATCCCGGAGAGAGGTTGTTCGATTGGCACGGTGTTTGGGCACATCCATGCCGGAAACGGCGGAAGAGGTTGGACTCCGGCGAGTGATGTAAGAGGAGGAGGAGAAGAGGGAGAGAAAGACAAAGGATTGCGTGAAACGGAAAAGTACCAAACGTTAAGCGGGTTGTGGTTTGGTGTGGTAAGTTTCGTGCTCCCGCGTCACAATATTAAGTTATGTTGTGCCAAACCAAACTTATAGGTGTTTGTTTCTAGTGCTGTTTCTACCGGCACAGTGTTCCAAGCGAAGCAATCGTTATCTTCCTCTTCTTAAACATCCTTTTCATATTTTCATCTCCACTATTACATATTTTTTCCCTTTTATATCTGTACTTCTTTACCTAAACCTAAAGATGATTTTTTCATTATAAATGTTTTTGTTCTACATAATATTTTTATATTTTATATTAATATTAAATTTTAAAAAAATTGTTTACTGTAACCATTATTATTTTAGTGAATATAATTAATTACTAATTTTACTTTTATTAACACTAATAAAAATATAATTTATAAATTATCTAAGTACACCTATTGATATATTGTAAAAAAACATAGTCAATATAATAGTTAAATTTACAAATGTCATGCAATTTATAAATGTCATGTAATATGGTAAATTTATAAATAATAAATTTATTTTTAAGTTTACAAATATCATGTAATTTATAAATGTCATGCAATATGATAAAAGAACTTTAAAAATGTCATGCAATATAGTTTTATCTCTTTTATTTAATTACAGTAAAAAATATATTAAACAAATTTAAATTTATAAAATAATAAACATATTTATATTAAAATAATTATGTCTTGTTGTTGTTACTAGTATAAAATTAAAAAAAGAGAAATATAAATAATGATTTTTTAATAGAAAAAAAATTGTGTTTTTTCAATGAATTTTGGTAACTGTTTTTTTAAACTAATGTTATCAATTTTAAATGTGTAGTAATTTGTCAAATGTGTAAATGTGTAACGGTTTTTCATAGGTTCATCGGTTTTAAACATTATAGTTTTATCTATTCTTATTATTTGATTTACAGTTATTAAATATTATGCAATATATTATATTTTTATTATTTATATATAGTAAAAATTTAAGTAAAATTCTATAAATATCTCATCAATGTAATTTATTTTTTTATAAAATTAATAAATTTACAATTTGATTTTATTAATATAAATAGTTAAATTGCATAGTTTTTACTTAAAATTTTAGAGAATTTGGATCCAATATAATACTTACATCTGTCAATAAACTGAATAAACGAAAAATTATAAATAAATTAATATTTAAAATAAAATAAAATATTATTATTCATATATTTATATTAAGAGTTTAGATTTATAATTTATTTTAATAAATATGAATATATTATATTTCTATATAAAAATATTCCTTTTTATAAATAAATTTTAAAAATGATATTATAGTTTAGTTTCGTTTTGAAAACTACTTTTAAAAACAAAATTATATAAATAAATATACTCTGCTTCTCCTACTCAATATCTGTGGCTCACCAAATAATTTTTTGTTTTTTCTTATTCTACTTTCATTATATCTTTTTGTTACTTTTTATTTATTTCATGTTGTAATTCACATTTTTATTTTTCTTATAAAAATTAAAAAAATCATAATACTTAACAATCTAATTTTTCTTTAATCTTGATAAGAATATGTAAATAAGAAAATAATAAATAAAATTTGAAAATTTTTAAAATTTTTAAAATTAAGAGAGTTATGAATGATATGTTTTATATAATTTGATTATTGTTATAATTTAATTAATGAAGATATTCATTAACAATAATTTTATTTCTTTTAAATAATACACATAAAAACATCCTAAATATCAATCTTTATTTTTATTTGATCTTACCTTTAAAAAATAATTTAATATTTTTTTAAAAATAAATAAATATATATAATTTGATATTTAAAAATACAAATATACATATATCTATATTTTATTTAAATAAATATAAATACATGTATGATAATACATATAAATAATAATAAATAAATAAATAAGCAGATACATATAATTAATTAAAAAAATATTATAAATTAATATATATAATTTTATAAAAAAAAGTATTAAAAAAATATATAGTTGTATTGTTACTTTTAAAAAGAGAAATTATTTTAAAATAAAAAATAATTATTCAGTTATTTATTTTATTAATTAAATAAAATTTATATTTTTTATTAAAGAATAAAATTATCTAATTTAAAGTAAATATAAATAATTTTTATAAATTTTTAAATAGTTTTTTCTAATTTTATAGATACTTTCTTTATATAAATATTTATTTTAATTTCAAAAATAGTTATTTAAAGAATAAAACGAGATAAGAAATTGTATCCACAAGGAAAAATTTTCTTTATTATTATTATTACAACAGCTCAGATTTTCTAATTTCTTCCTTTCATCATATAATATATTTTTTTGTGTGTATTTTTTACGACTTTTCTAAATAGTTAAAATCTAATTATATGTTGGATTTATTCAGAACAGATTCTCTTCAAATCAATTACTTTTTAAGAAAATATTTTTTATCATAAATAAACCTCAATCAACTTATACTTTCAAAAAAGTAATTAGTATTTATTTATATCAGGACTTTTTCTAATTTTCATTTAAAACAAACTAATTCATTTTCTTTACTATCCCCGATTTATAAAATAATTTAAGACAATTATTTGTGTTTGAAACTAATTTATGCATATCTTTCAAATAAATAAATTATTTACTTTTAATGGACTCAAATAAGAACTTCAAATAGGAAGTTGTATTAAATATTTAGATGATGGTACCCTACTTTAGTACGTACATGTATAGACATTTTGATCTTCTTCTTAGCTTTTACGTAAATTTTTAAATTTAGATTCTTGTTCTAAATTTCATTCGCTTTCTTTCCTTTCTTAGGAAAAAAAATATTCGATAATTAATAGAGATTTAACGTATGATTGCTTTCACTGGATTGGCAATTAATGACGTGCCAAATAGTTTAATGAAAATAAGACTTAATAATGTTTTTATTTATATTTTTGTTTAAATATTTTATACATTTTCCTCATCATCACTCCATATAATCAATGTCATGACACGCATTACATATTATCATTAATTGTTAAACAAAGTTTATGATAAGAAATTTCGTTTTAACGGATAAAAAGTTGTAAAAATTAAATATGAGTAATTATACTTCAAATAAGTTGATTAATCTGAAGACTCAACACAACTTGATTCGGGTGTTTTTTTTTTTTTTTTGTTCTGTTGTTTTTTTCATAATTGTATCAAAATCAAACCATTAAATCTAATTTAATTTTTTATGGACTAGGTGATAGGTTTTTTAAGGTGAATCTCAAATTCATCGAAACTAAAATTATTAATTAATATTAATAAAATATTTATATTATTATTGAATACATTTCATTATTTTATTGATTAAATGTGTATTTTTTGAAATATTAAATTATTCAAATATTAAATAACATAATCATTCAACCCAATTAAATATATGTTGATTAAATTGAGTTTAATAAAAAAAAATATATAAAATTTGATACAATTCAACTTTAAATAAAAAAAAGGATGTTTAGATCAGTTTTAATTTAGTTTGAACCAGTCAATTGATATTTTATAGAAAAGAATGGATATTTCTGATTAAAAACTATGCCCAAGAAATTTGGAGATTTTTAATCTTGTTTCGGTTGCAAATGTTAAATAAACGTTCAATTATAATATTTAAAATATCACATAAAATAATCAAATAGTAAGTTCAAAATCTATCTTTCATATATAATCGAAATATTACGAACAATTTAATGTTGATTGAACTATAACGGGAGCAACGGCCGTGATCTGTCACTGATCATAAAAATATTATTTTAATTGTTGTGTAAACATTTTAAAACAACAAATAAAATGAAAACGATATAACATTGTTTAAATAATACTAAAAATAAAAACAGAAAATATCTTTACATATCATAATAAATATAAAGCATTTGAAATCTCTGTCTCACCATTCAAAAGATGTGAAAGTTGAAATTTATAGAATTCAACAGATATCAATATAGAAATATCCAGGTTGATAAAAGCTATACATTTAATAATACATATAAAGCTCATAAATAAGCACCCACAGGGACAACTATTCAAAGATGAGATTTTGGATCCATGTTAAACCAGCTAGATCTCCTCCCAAAAGAAAAATAATACCGAATATTTAAAATGAACATTTCTCACCAAGACTGCATTTCTGACCCTAAATACCAGTGTATGCGGGTATTTATCCCATGCTCCACTGCACCTGTTTCTCATTCACTGAGATTTAAGAAGCCCCCTGAAAAGATTCACCCCAAATCAATTGTCAGGGACTGCATTTTTGTTGAAAATGAAACCTGCCATGAACTTGACTTAGAGTGCTTATACATTCAGTTGAGAATATCCATTATCTACCCCACCATTGCCATCTAGAAGAACTTTCTTATTGAGCTCCCTAGCATATCTCCACACATAATTCAGACCCACAAGAAGCTCAGTGATTATTGCTTCTGTTTTTTCTTGATTTGCAAAGTAAAGGGTCTGTACCAGCAGCACATTTGTTCGGGAAACAAAGCAATGTTGCTCATAACTTCTCTCAGATTGCCATCTTAGCATGTTGTGAGCAAGCGGGGCTAACCATTCTAATATACCCGTCATTGCTTCGGTCCATTCTTCTGCTAGACCTGCATCATACACTGCTGAAGCCATGGCCTTGGAATATGGCTTTAGTTTGATGCTAATAGCAACTCTTACACGTCTAGGTAACATGTTGTACAGATCATCTCTTGCATCAAGACCAATCAAGTAAGGAGATGTTGCTAGCTTCTCAATCATGATGATTACATTTGCATAGTGCAGGGCTAAAGAAGCAGCACCAAGGGAGTCGGATGGAGGCTTTAACCTGCACAGGTAATGGAAAGTTGACTGAGGGCTATGAACCTCTTTTCTAGGAGTGACAAGGTTTGCCTTTGGGTCATTGGGATTCTGTGATGCTAAATGAACATCATTTGGGCTTGAGTGGCTATCAATGACCAAAGAACTGTCGGCCAGCATAGATCCTTTGAAAGGTTCTACTTGAGTCAGTCGACTATGTCTTGCGTTAATTTCCTTCCCACGTGCAGCAGTTGAGTGGCCATGAAAGTTCCAAATCTTGCTGTTTTTATTTGTTCCATTATCTGGGGCAGGCTTTTTTGAATTTCTTCCAAGAGGACCTGAGAAAAATCTGACACTTCTATTCTTTAGTGAAATTAGGCCTGGCTTTGTGGACGAGTCTCCAGCATCTGAAGGAAACATGCTAGCTTTATCTGTTCGGACATTTGGACGAGATGTAGCAGCAAAAGCACCAAGAGGTCCTGAAGCAAATCTGGCCTGAACTTTGCTGGAGGGTTGGGCTGAAGGTTGCAATACTTCAGAAACTGATCGACTACCATCAGCGTGATCAGAATTCAAAGCACTTCTAGTCTTGATTTTACCAACGTCTATTATCTCTTGAATGCCAAATACATTGTTGATCCTACTGAATATTGTAAATAAAGATCTTGCTAAAAAGTTCACCGTGTAATCATATGTTCTGTTCCAAAGAGAACTAGCCTTTAAGTTCTTCACCTCCAGCCTCTTCCACGCAACCTTCTTTTGATAGTCAATTAAATTTGGTCCATCTGACTCGGTGTAAGCCTTCATTCTTCCAAGAGTTTGCTCTAGATCAGCAAGCAGTTCCATCTCTTGGTATAAAGTTGCATTAGTTGATATGAACTTTTCCATCCTTTTTACCTTTTTTTCCATTTTTTTGGAAGAGAACTCCCACCGATATGGATCAAAACCAAAAGTGATAAATTCATCAAAGGCATTCTCAAAACCTTTCAAACTTTGATCACTGCATTTTTTCCCTAGCCTAGCCACAGATTCAGCCACATGTGCCATATTCTCAAGCATCTCCAGACTAATTAGACGTACAATGAAATTATCGTCTTCTGAAACAAGTTTTCTGATACCCACTGAATTTGTTATCTCTTCTCTCAACTTAGCAACCTGTTTATCACTCAAAGATTGCCACAAGTTAACAAGCTTGGACATCAAGCTTGCAACTTCAAATGCTAATACTCCAAGCGCTACCTTCTCAGAATGAGCATCATCCTTCCGTTGAATCTTCCATAGAGTTCGAAACCATGATGCACCAACCATTGCTTACCTAAGAATGGTAAAAAAGTGTTCTTTAAGACAAGTCCTTGGTCATAGCTCTGTCGTACTCCATAGATAACACAAAATAAGATTGTCAAAATGGGTTTTAAGTATCTAGATAAATTTCAATCGGAATCAAATACTTTATGATGCTCAGTATAATATAACAAAATAAAAATATGTACTTGGTCTTCCTACAAGCCTCTTTTTGCTATTCTGGCCCATGGCATGGTAAGGAAGGGGCATGGAAGATTGAGATTGAAGTAAGTATTTAGATTTGATAGTTTATTATATCATCTTCTACAATTGTGAAAGTTCTACATATTTCAAGTACAACAGTGGTTTATTTGTGAATTAAAAGGCATCTTTTTCCTTTGGAAACCAATCTATCTTTGTCATTCAACTGCTCTAAAACTTGTCTAACTCATAAGAAACAACCTATTGGTTGATCCTCTTTGGCTTTATAAGGTCATATTTAGTATTTTGATGCAAATAGATGGGCTTATATGTTTTCAAAATCTAACAGAAACAAACTACTAAACATTTGACATGGATATCTATATCTTATGCAGATTAAATTGATATATACCAACAACAATTATACTGTGGTTTAAACCAAATGGGATATAATTCATAGTAAGTTCTTAATTTTGACATTAACTGTAGTAAAAAATGTTCAAGTTGACCAGACATCAGTCATAATCTTGTATAGATAGCAACCTTACTGTAACCCACAACCATAGACAGAAAAAAAAAAAAAAAAAAAGAGAGAGAGAAAGATTACATGAATTTTTAACAAAAAAGGGAAAAGAAAATAAAAAAAGGAAATAGGTCCCAACCAAAAAAAATTATTCTTTTCATTTACATGATTTTGCCTAAACATATATAGGGGGGAAATAAGCTCTGACATCTAACTCCATAATTTCATTATAGCAAATACTGCTCAAGAATATTTACTGATTTTTTTTTTTGTAAGAAAAAGGAGAATATAAACCAAAATCTGGAGATTCTTCTATTGTTTCTCTACCCCCCTCCTTTTCTGTTTACTTTTTTTTATCAACAAACAGTGACTAACTAGAATCACCTAAAAGGAATATACTTTGGGGAGAATGGTTCCACACCAATTCTGAGTGCAATTACAAAGGAAAAATGGCAGAAACCAAAAAAAAAAAAGATAAAAACCACAATTAATAATGAGTTTACAAGTTCTAAAACATCTAATATGGAGAAAAATTAACAGTGAAAGTGGGAGACCCAGAAACTCACCGATCAAAAGAAAAAAAAAAGGAAGAGTTGGGCTTGGAGAGAAATCGTTGAGCTGAGAGAGAGAAATGGAAGTATATGGAAGTTGTGCAGTGAAAGGAAAAGGAGGCGAAATTGCAGAGAAAGCTAGTTTATATATTATGTATGAATAAATGGAATTAAAGACACACATTTTATAGGTTGTTTTTTTATTCCCTTTCACACCCTCCACATTTATTATTTACCAAAACTAATATACAAAAAAGTAGTTTAAAAAGCACTTAACATGTTATTGAAAACTTTTTTGTCCTGACTAAAAATGCCACTTAATCTTGAAGTAGATTGAAGCAGAGGAAGAATATTACTTGAATGTGAAATTAAAATATTTAATTGTTTTTACTGTTATGTATTTTATTTAAAAATTTGGTTTAAAGTATTTATTATGCACAATTTATTGATATTTATTTTTATTAAAAAAATTGGTAAATTGTATTTATTGGATTTTTCTTCTTAAGTCTTTTTTCTATTTATAAAGCAGAATATTTTAATTTAGGACACGGAGTGCTGATTTTTGCAATTTTGACTTTGACTAGCATTAACTTTTGTCTACTCTTTTGTTAATTTATGGATTGGAATAGGGTGTGCACACGCTTCTTCTTACATCTACTTTTATACTATTATGGAACTAAATTTTTACATTAGAATTAGAGCATTTATAACTAATGGTAATATTATCTATTTTTATTCATTTAAATTTAATCATGACAGTAACATTTAACACAATATAATGATACATACATATATATATATATATATATATATATATATATATATATATATATATTTAAGTAATCTATTGTATAATTCCTAATAATTTTAAAGCCACATTTTATTATTTATTTATTTAATATTATAAAATATTCATTATATTGTTTTACTCAGTTTTTTTATCAATTTTTTAAAATTAAAAATATAAAAAAATGGTAGTTGTATAAAAAAATTGTAATTTCAATAATGAATTGTCCATTTTTTTCTTGATAACAAAAAATAAAAAATAGAAAACTATCTTTTGTAATAACTTCTAAAATAAATAAAAGAATATTAAATTTATAAAAAATTATAATCATAAAAATTAATTACAAAATAAATATTTTTTTTATAGTTTTTTCATTGGTAGGTTTTTTTTATTATGAGTATTATTATAAAAATTATAGTTTTGTAAATTATAGATAATACATCAATAATGTTTGTATTATTATTCAATTACTTTTATTGTTTTTTATAAAACTATATTAAAAGATGTATTTAGGATTAGTGCATAGTTTAGACACTCTGATATTACTAATTCATATAAGTTAAACCTTTTCTCTATAAGCATTTAATTATGTTCTTTAAATTAAAACCAATTATTCATAATGTCTATTTAATTTTAAAATTTGTGTTAGTTAAAAATCAAAAGAAAATGTATAGTTAAAAATCTTATATGAGTAATTAATTTTAGTTTAATAGTTGTATTAAATATCTTAATTTCTCCTGCTTTTGCGTGTGGAAAATAGTTAATGTTCTTGTTTTTATAAGAAATTTTTTAAAGTTTTAATATATTATTTATTCCTGTTATTAATAGTTTTACTCATAGTAATTACTAAAGGCAAATTATTATTAGAAACAATAGTTGATGTTAAGTTAAGAAGTGAAAGATAAACAAATGAAAAGACTTATTGCACTAGTCAATAAATTAATTTTAGTTGGTCAATAATATATCGATTATATCTCTGTGTATTGAAACGGTCATGTAACAATTTACAAGCAAAGTATAATGTATATAAAAAATATACATACACAAATATAAATTAGCTTAATTCATATAAAAAATATTTTATTGATAATATAAATAAAAAAGATAAAAATATAGTTTAAATGTCTACCAAAACTAAAATGAAGATAGAAAATTTAATTTAATTAATTAATACCTCATTATCACGATCTAATTGAGCGAGTAGATAGATAGAACGTGTGAGTTGTTATAAATTATTTTAACATAGATTAAATTTTTATGAATAAAAAAGTAATTAATATATAATTGTACTTATGTAATTTAATTTCAATGAATAAATTCAAAAGACATGTTATAAATTTTTTAAATGCCAATATTATTACACTTTTGAAAGAATAAGCTTAAATTTATTAAATAAAAGCAAAATAACTTACATTTAACTATTATAATAATTAATAAAAATAGTAGAAATTCCTAAATTTATGTAATTCTTAGGTTGAAAAAGTAAAGATAATATTATACAGTTGTTTCCATCTCTAACCCTTAATTAGTTACCGGAAAAGAAAACTCTTTGAAATAATGATTGGTGTTTTTTTCTACAGTATAATTTTGTAGTTAAAAAGACAAATAAGAAATCAAAACAAATTAGCACAAATATCATCTTACATAAAAGCTGCTTGTCGACACCAATTTAGACTTTTTTACCATAATATTTATTTTATGGATAAATATAAATAGACATCTATCATAATCTAAAAACCATTCACCACCTACTAAAATAAATAAATAAATGTTGTTAAGGTGTTATATATATATGTATTGCCCTATGCATATGTTTTAACACGAAAAATCACTTTTATACAATAATATACATTTTTATGTGTAAAATAAGATAATTTTTGCCTATAGACCTATTTTTATTGTAGGATGTGTATTTTTAAATTTTTACATTAAGTTAAATTATTATATTTTCTTTTTAATTTTTTATTTAATTAAGTAATTATAGCTAAAACAATATTTTAATCGTGAAACTAATTTTGAGATTTTTAAAACTAATTTTTAGACTTTTTATCTTTAAATTTATATCACTAATTAATTAATACTTTTATAATAAACTTAACATTCCATGGAATAATTTATGAAATTTATATATTAGATAAATTAAAAATTTATTATTACAATGGAATCTGAAATCACAGAATATTAAATATAAAAAATTGGCAGTGGAAGAGATAAAATTGGAAGGTAAGAGTGATGAATTCCATTCCATCACGATCAGACACGAGTGGCAATTACGCGGAATTGGACATTTTACCAATATGGCCTCCACGTAGTCCTCGGTGGGGCCCACATATTAAAAAAATGGTCCCAGTTGCATTAAAATACATTTTAATCAATCACTTTGTCTTTGATTTTTCTTTTTCTCATCACTTTGCCTCTCATTTATTATGGCAACAAAATTTTATATTATCCATTCACATTTTATTCTCTCATTACAAAACATTGACTTTCCTTTACAAACCAATTTACTTCTTAAACAATTCATAAAGAGTTTTCTTTTCTTTTTAAGTCAAGGTGTAAATGACCCGTTATAATTTTATATTTCTGGGAAATTATCATAGAATTTCAAGTTTATTAAATGTCTGTTTAAGTATGACTTTTATTGTGTTTTTCATTCAATTAAATATGTTTAAATTCTTATAAATATAATGATTTTTTATTTTTTATTAAAATATTATTTTAAAGAGTCTATTTGTTCAATATATTTAAACTTGTGAAACCTTCAAGGAACCAGACTACACTGGGCTTGGTCAAACCTTGAGAGTCTACGTTACAACTCTCTTTTTTCCTTTTGCACCCCTATTATTTATATGCACCCCCAGTTTTAATATGCACCCATATATTCTATGTAAGGACAATAATTTCCTTAAGAAATATTAAGAAAACAAGTTTTACCCTCATTCATTATTTACTGTTGTGCAATGGCACCTCCACACTTCCATAACTCTTCCTCCTACAGGCTTTCATTACTCCAATGCCATTAAGCTCTGTCTATGCCATCTTTGTCATGTCCCATTTACAATAAACTTATATGTATGTTCTTTTAGGATAAGTTTAAGTTTAAGTTTTTGAAAGGTACTCCCACAATATATCTAAGAGTGACTTGTTTTTATAAGATAAAAAATAAAGATGAAAGGTTATAGATAAAAATAATTCAAAAATAATCTCCAATGAATTTGATAATCCATATACGTATTTTAGAGTAGTTTTTTTACAAGTTAAGTATTTTTGTATGTATAGTTGTATGAATTAGGTAATTAAAAATACATTTTTGAATGACCTTTTGAAATAGTATTCTAGATTAAACAATTTAAAATTGAATAGTGGGTTGAACAATTCAAAATATGTTTTTGAATTAAGTAATATAAAATAGTTGAAAATTAAATGTTAGGCAACTATGACTAGGAAAAGGTGATGAGGAAACAAAAGGAAAACTATTCTAATGTTATTTTGGGGAAGGACATTGATGTTACATACAAGAAAGATGAGTGATATTTTAAAATCTAAAACTAGGTTCTTATAACTAAAGTTTTTAAAGTTGTCAAAAAAAACAAATACTTAATTTTCTTTCATAATTTATATATATGTCGTTGCATTACAACTATATCCTTTTATAGTCTAAATTATGTATTACTTTAGACAACCATAATGAATTCCACTAAATCTAATTAATTTTCACTAAGTAATTTTTAATGTCCATTAGCAATTAACTCTACTAGTGTTGCCTTTAATTTTTCATATTTCGATTTGCATAATTATTTCTCACCATGGGAACATAGATGTTTCACCTTCTCTTATAATTTTTTATCTTCTGATGCGATAATTGAGTCACTTAATTAAAGAAATATAATAAAAATTATAAAGAAAACTAAAAATTATGTTGACTTCATTTAGATCATATCAAAAAGGGATATCCTTCTTAACTTATGTGTGAGACAAATTATCTTTCCATGGTAGAGAGAGTGATGGGGACCTAGTCACATGAATAATGATATTGAAGAGAATGTGCACCAAAAGGATGCATAAGTACCCCTTGATGGATCGTTTATGGGGGACTTGGAGATACTTCAACACCAACAATGCACAAAGATCATGTGGCTCGCAATTTTTGGACGAGATTTGAACATTGCATATTTTTATATTTTAGTTTGTTTCTAATTAGAAATCAATTGTTGGTATTTGTAGGATTGTGAGGAGTTGAAGTTGGTAGCATATGGGTACAAGATGAATAAGTCAGGGGTCACACAACCACATAAAGGTTGTTGTTGAACTTTGTGGATTGTTACCACTTTGCATTGTTAGTTTGTCTAAATTCATTCAGTTGTAATGTGGTGCAAGGAGAGACCAACAACTTCAATCTAATGATTGGTGAGATGGTCAACACACTAGATAATGTGTTATCCTTGAATCACATACCAATCATGGGTTGGTTTTATATGTATGTAAACTTCGAAGCGATAAGAAAAACAACAAAGGTGTGTTGATCATGAGGATGCATTTGTAGATACTACACATCTTACAATTGGACTTATGTTTCCAAGCTAGTTGTAGGATGTGTATGATGATTCTTATGAAAACAGGAAATGGACCTATAGGACTCAAGCTTATTTGTAGCATCTTGTGTGTTGCACATTCTTTTTCTTTTCTTTTTTTTGACAAGAGTGTCACCTAGGTCGTTGTATCATACTTGGATTTATGATGTGACCAAAGGATATGAGAAGAATATTCTTGGGAAGCAGCTACACTAACTCATTTATATGAATAATTTGTAGATGTTACCTTTGCAAACACAAAGCAGCTAGTGGGGTGTGCAACTTTGTTAGGTGATCAATTTCTTTCTAGATATATTTTTTCGACATTATGCACCCATACATGTACTAATCGTAAGCCTAAATATTCTTCATATAACAAGCATGTATATATGAACACTTTCATGGAATTTGTTTAAGGGGTGCCCACATGGGAAATGTCGAGGGGTCTTTCTATTATTATAAATATGTGGTAGCGAGATTGTCTGGACTTGCAACAATTTGACTCTAAATAGTTAATTTAACCCTAAATGGGGTTAAATGAAGGTCAAGCAACGAGCATCAACTAGTTAAGTTTTAATCGAAACTCTTTTTTTTTTGGGTTATATTCAGTTGGGATGTGTAGGAATCTACATATGCCATAACATGTTTTTTTTAGCAATATGACTATGTAAAAAACATACCTTATCACTCGTTTACATTGATTAATTGACCACCTTCTACTAAGCAATTGGATGCTCATTGAATTCACTTTGTAGATTGTTTGGTGATGAATGTTAATGAGGTTACTCACCAATCAGAATGTGTGGTTTTGTGCGATTTCGTATCCTTATATAATATAGTTGGTTGAGGATGAGTGTTTGAATGTTAGATTATTATTTCCACATAGGAATGTTGGTGTTAGGGGTGATAATGATGCCCTATAAGTGGAACATCATGTTATAGTAAGTGGATTTGAACCCGTATTTGCTATGTATGTTTGATTTTTTTAATATTGTTTAAGTACAAACATTTCAATCATTACATGAGATATGTCAAAGAATTGTCTCAGCATATTTGATATGATTGATCATATGGTCATGTGATCGAGGAAACCCTAACATGGAATGAGAATCGTTTGGCTTTATAGTTAGCAAATGGAGTTATGGCTGAGATATTCATCCATACTCGAAATGCATGTGTATGGCATAAAAGGTGTGATAGAGTTGTATGATTTATATAATTGTTATTTTTTTTTATCATATATGAGTATTGTTTTTTAGTTCTTAGAGACAATGTTTAATTTAGGTTTACACAATACGATTTAGAATATTTAATTTAGTATCAAAGTTTGATTTATCTCATTTTATAGAAGATTTTTATTTTATTTATGTGCCACAATATATAGATGAGTTAAATTATTGACAAATGTTGCTAACACAATGCATGATTTATCTCATTAATTGAACTTGTAATATAACTATCATTCAATCCTTCAAAATGTTAACATATTAATGTTTAATGTCCACTTTTTTTAAGAATTCTTGCATTTGATTAATGTAGAATGATAATTAAGATTTAATTTCCTTGTAGTAACGTGTATACTATTTTAAGAACTAATATAGTTGATACCAAGCAATAATATTTTAAGAAAACTTGCACAAATAGAAAAAAAAAATAATGTCAAAAAGGTTAAGTTAATGTCATTATTTTAAAAGTCTTTGGAAGATTAAGATTACCATAACAAAATGATTTTCAAGAACATTTCTAACGTAAAGGATACAATGGTAAAGGATACAATGGTAACATTTATATATGAAGGAGGTTGATTTCTTTACGTTGTACATTTTCAACTGAAAAATATATGAGCACAACATTACATCAACTTGTAATAACATATCTCATATCATATATAATCATTCATTCATTTACACTTGTTTAAAATTAAAATATTATATAACATAAATCAAAGTAAAAAAATATTATTGTTATAAAAATAATATTGTTATACATTTTCCATTTATAACCCATCAACAATGAAGGATTTTTTTATGCTTTAAAAACTCAAAACCTCCAAATGATTTGACATATTTTTCAACCATAATTAATTAGTTTTATATCAATCATATTTAGTTTTATTATTATTATTTTTTCTTTTTACTTGGTTTTTCTATAGTTTTCTATTTTTTCGTTATATTCATTTTATATAAACTCATAATGCATACTGATAAGTGTCATATTTTAGTAATATTTCATATTAAAATACAAATACTTATCGATATTAATTGATAAAATAACTATAATATAACCTCTAATTTATGAATTTAAACTTTTTTACATATTTTGTGATTATAATTTGAATAAGAATGATTTATTCTTAAAATTGTGTTAATTTTAGGATTCTAGAGAAGAATGGAGATGAAAGGGCAAAAGGATAATAGACAAATATAAAAAGGGAAAGATGGAACACTCCAGCATTTGCCCAAGCTCACCTAAGCCAGAAGTTTCTAGAGGATCTCACCCAAGTGAACCCAATCACGCCTAGACGAAAAGTCACTTAGCCCAAGTCCAACTAGGTTAAATATGATGCATGCCACACAACCCTAAAGATCAATTCAGAGAATAAAAGGTGTTAGAAAACCCTAGAGGAGGCAGCTGTCAAGGAGAAACATCCTGGATCTTCTTTTCCTGCTTTCCATATTTGTAAAGCCAACATGAATGACTAATTTTACCTTTTGGGATTGAGAGTAATCTGTTCAAACTCTTATGCATTGAGGTGATATTTAAATATAATATTTTGTTCTTGATTGATGATTGGTATTATCATTTTATTCTTAACGCTTATTTTATCATGATTTTGATCCTTAGATTTGACTGAAAAGTACTTACAAGCCTCTGACCTAAATGATAATGATTAACATATTCGAATGCTAAGAATATATTTGAAATGTTAATTGCTATCAACATCTGCTTGTAACGATAAAGATTTTTTATAAATATATAAATATGCGAGAAATCGATATTTAAGAGACTATCTAAATAGTTTTATATGTGAGGAATCAATATAAATGAATTTTATATGGGTATCAATATCAATCAAAGATAGAATATTACCATGCTTTTCAAAATAAAAAAGAGTGAGAAGAATGAACCCCAATCTCAATTTTCCAAATTGAACCAACAACTTTTAACTTTATTTTGTTTACATTCTTGCAATCATACATAATAAACTTCCAACAAACTTTATTATATTGTTTTCTATTTAGTGAATCTTATACTTGATAATTCAACTATTCTTTAAGGGTTTAATATCCGTTCTTAGGGACAAATTTATTCCTTCTGACACCATACACTTGCCATAAAGTAGTCATCAATGAGTGAGGCCAACAAAAGATGTACCTGAATGTGCAAAAAAAGTAGTGGAATCAAAGTTCTAATAATCCTTATACCATTTAAGAAATTCATTGGAAATAGCATGTTGGTTTGAGGTATCAGATGAAGTACGGTCCACAGTAGAAGGTTGTTCGAGATAAGTTTGGGAAACTGACAAATTTAGGAGGATGACCATGTAAGGCATACCACTTGTCAATTTTGTGGCCAAGCTTACCAATGGTCACACTTGTGACACTCTTTGCCTGACTTGTGAGGAAAAGTGTGATCATTACACTAAAAGACTAAAGCAGAAGAGTCATCAACAAGAGTAGGTATATTAGTGTGTGTCAAGTATATTATCTGACACACACAAAAGGGTATAACAAGGTGGAAGTAAATTTGGGCAAATAGGAGATCCCAAAAACTGATCATGGACATGAGAATAATTATTAGGAAGTTCATGTAAGCCCAATAACAAAGAAATGCGACCTTTGCTCTAGTTCTTGAGAAGGAGTGGAGACATGAGACAATAACTCATTAAAATCATGAAGAAGAGCATGGAGTTTACCCAAATATTAAGTCATTGTACCATTAAGACATCTAAGAGCAACAACTCTAAGGAGATTTTGAGATCACACCATAAAGGCATTGAGTATCATTCGTTTATAATAATTTTTCCGATTTTCGAACTTCTAAACATGTCTCATAATCATGCAAATTTTGTTTTAAAAATGAGTGAATGATAGATTTGATAACAATGCATAATTGAGCATCAAATTTCAACTAATGCGAAATCTCATTTTCAACAACATTGGGAACACACTCGGTAAGATGATCAATATAAGATTGACTCTTAATCCATAATTTAATATCAGAGGCTGAAGTGTCATAATTAGTTCCATCTAATTTGTCAATTGAGAGATGAATAATAACATAATTAGTATAAATAGACCAATCATACATAGTGCCAACAGAATAAGGCATAGATGAAGAGGAAAGAAAAAATTAAAAAAATCAAATGAGCTCCCATTAAGATGACAAGGACAAATCCATGAAGAGGACAACATGATGATTGCGACGATGGTAATCACCACAAAAAGAAGTCTCAGACGCGCCACCATGCATGATGGAAAGCGGTGACGATGACGCAACAAAGAGAGGTACATGAGGGCGCATCAGAGCTTCAATCGTTGCAATCTTTGCAATGCGGTGGTTGCCTGGTCGAGGCGAGTCAAACGATGGTGTTGCTGGTCCAATCGACGGTGGTAGAGTAGCGATGACAATAACTGTAAAACATTGATGAACAATGAGTTTACTGAAAAAATTTGAACCTAACTCCATGCTTTAGATACCATATTCAAAATAAAGAAAATAAATATATAATTAATTTCCCTTGTATAAAATACGGTTATTTATTTAAAGATAAAAATAATAATAAAATAATATAACAAAATAACAAAAATTATTATGGATTAAACCCGTTACATTCAAAATTATGTTTTCTCTTTATAGGGCTTCTTTCTTCTAATATGATTTTGATCATTTATGCTTATTTTATTAATATTTATCATGTTACTTCCTAATTTCTTTTGTCTATTTGAATGAGAGATCACCTCATGCTCAATAATATAGCAACTCAAGATCAACAATGTTATGTCCATCAACCAACAAAACCTACAATCTTTTAAACATAAGGACTTGCTTTACTCGAACCTATCCCTTACTTGACTTCTATCTAGATGGATCATCATACATGCAATGCAATACTCAATGTGCTCAAAATAAGAAGGTTCAGACTTAGTAGATCTTACAACTGTGAACCTTCTATTTTGTCATTGTTTATAGATGAATATCAAAGTTCACAAAATTTATTTTTTATATTTACACTGTCAATAATATTCGCCTTTTGGATGACATTACATTTTTATTAAATAATAATATTCACGCTCATAAATCTACTAGGGTGCATCAACTCTCAAAAACAATTATTTAAATCTTCTAAAAATCCATATAAAATTTTCTGATATAATAGAAATCAAATAAATGGCATAACATCATCCAATAAACAAACATCACATTAACCACCATCTAAAATAAAGACAATTTATACATATTAATTTGGTATTAGTTGGATAAAATATCATGTAACTCCGCTTATTCATTAATGTATATTAAAATAATAACTTTCATGTAAATTATCATTGTTAATATTAAAGTTGATAAAATAATTATTTAGTTTCATTGATTAAAATGACAAAAATAGGATCATCCAACTAAACTTGTACGAGCCAAATTAATCGATTTTTTTGGTTTATTCACCTTATATTAATTTAAAAAATAAATTAAATAATTATAATAATGTTCTAGAAATTCATAGTCCCCCTTTATTAACACTGTTTCATCATTATATAATATTCATTTGATAAAAAGGCAATAACTAATCCACATTTGTAAATTTAAATTAATAGATTTATTGTAGCCAGGTAAGGTATTTATCTTTCCTAATATAATTTTTTTTTATATCTCTTGTTTAATTAATTAGTTAAGATTTATAACATTTTAATTATAATTAAATATACTTTTCTAAAACTATCTTAAAGAAACATTCTCTCATTTTGCTTGTTTTTAAATTGACAAATTCTGCTGCATCCACCGTATCAATCTGAATTTTGCATCCAATTTTTTAGAAAAATAATAAAAATGTCTTTACAAAATGACAGATAATAACTTTAAATGAAAAGAGTGCGATTAAAAATACCTTTTCAAATTCCTTTTTCAAAATATATTTCTAGATTTGGATTTCTGCGACACATTCTGGAAATGATGTATTTTCAAATTGTGTTCTGAATATTTTTTTTTCAAAATGTATATTTTTACATTTTGAATTTAATTTTTTGAAATGAGATTTTAATTTTTAAATTGTATTTTTTGAGTTTTAGATTTTAAAATGAGAATAATTTTGAAAAGTTTAAAAGGTATAAGTTGCAGGTTCAAATTGGTATAGTGCAGAAAGGATTTGCCTTTTAAATTTGGTATGATTTTAATCTCTTTCAATCATTAATATATATTATTAAAATTTGTATGAACTAAGTATAATAAGAAATAAAAAAAAAAAGGTTTTCAAGAAAGAAAGACCTTAGCCAGTTTTTCCTGTGAGGTAAAAGTGGGTACTAGTTTTGGGAGAACGCCGTTGTTTAGAGGAATGAGTGAATCAGTCAAAGATCCTTGTTCCCTGCGCTCACCACTCCACATAAAAAAACCAAGGTCTGTGCGACCACTGCTGCTGCACACTGTTTCTTTGTTTATAACTATATATATTTAAATACTTTAAGTTATATTTATGGAGAAATGGTTTAAAAATAAAAATATTTTAAAAGTGGTGACATTAAATAGGATTGAGGTGATTTAAATTTATTTATATATTAAAATTAGTTAAACATAACTTTTATTTTACTTATGTTTGACTAAAGAGGAAAATATATTCAACATCTTTTTCAATATTTTTTTTATACTATACCATTAATATGAAGTATTAGTGTGTTCTTATCAGTAATCAGTTTTATTAATCTCTCTATTTAAAGTATGGCAGGTTGATCATAAAAAATTTCCTCCACTGCAAAGTGTATAAATATCTGAGAATTACAATTGGCAATGGAGTCGTTGTTTTGAAATCAACATGGACAGAACATCATAGAGTATAATTTATAATTTATAATGATTATTAATATTTTTTTAATATATGTTATTGTGTTATAATAAAATAAAAATAATAAATGAATAAAATAATATAATTTTGGTATTTTTTGAAATAATTTAAATTTGTTATTGTAAAACATATTTTTATTAAAATTTTATAATAGTTATTTTTCATTTATTTTTATTTTTAATTTATATTTATAATATTTTTTATACTAAAATAGTTTACAAAGTTAAAAATTCTAATATGAATAAAATAATCATAGATTATTTTATAGATAAGTATCTATTAATAATAAGAGACTTTTAATTTGAAATAAATAATAGGTATTTAAATATTTTTTGATATTTAATTATATTCTATTTTTAATGTAAAGATACTTTAATTATTTTCTAAATATATTAATTTTTATTTTTGTATTATATTATCTAACTTTACATTTTCTCTTTCTCCATCTTTTATAAGTTACTTAGAAAGACACAGTACAATACCACTCTGGTTTCAACCCTTTGTTTTTATGCTTTATGATACAAGTCCATTTGTAATATTTTTAATTTTTAATTTTTAATTTTTTTAATATAAAATTTTCCTATACCATATGTATTGTTAATAGGAAACAGTTGTATTATATTACAGTGACAAAACTTTTTCTCTCCATATTTAATGTAATAAGGGTTTTAAACTTAAAACTATAATTACTATAATTAAATAAATATGTTATCCACCTTAAATTGCTTGAATTGAAACAAGTTAATTATGGTAAACAATTAAACTCAAATCCACTAGAAGTTGTGTAAAACAACTGTGTATTAAGACAGTGGTAAATTCAGTATTCTTAGTCTATGACTTAGAATACCATTTAACATTTGTCTGTTTGATAATTGACACTAGTTGTTCTGTTGTTTTACTTGTGGCGTCCTGTCCCCACGTGAAGACTTTGGTAACTTCAATTTAACGACGTGTTGCATGATTGCTTCAGCTGAAGCTTTAATCATTCGCTTTGAGATTTGAAGAAGACACATACATGCTACATACGCTTTCTATATTTCTTCTCCATTCTCTCTCTATTCCACATTTGCTTTCTGCTTTCATCGATTTGATTCAGTGACCAGTGGTTAGGTGGTGTTTGCTGATAGAAAATGCATTCAAGTCCTTTGCTTCTCGAGGAACCAATTCGGATGGCATCCATCCTTGAGCCATCTAAGCCAGTTAGCATTTTCTTTTCTCCGTCTCTCTTTTTAATTTATATTTTCAAGAGACATGTGTTCTGTTCTTTATGCCTAATCACTGTGCTCTTATTGTAACTTGTAAGCACTGTGATAGAAAACTCTCAACTTTTGATGACCCATTTGTGGTGTTGTTATTTGGAGTGAATATGCATGTGGCTCTGGTGGTGATGCTTTTGATATGTGTGGAATTGGAGATGTTGCTTTTGACTGCTAAATGCTGAGGATTTGGCGGATCAAGTTGAATGACTGTGATCGATGAAATGGAGGACATTTATACTCTGACTATGTTGCTGTTGATAAGGGTTGTGCTGGTTTTGCTGAAGTTACCCTCTTTTAAGCACTTTGATTCTGAGAAACTAACCAACTTTTAGATTATTGCTAAGGAACTTAGTAGATCGAGATGCAAAATAACTGTCATTGATGAATTGAAAGTCACATTTACTCTGACATAGAGTTTGAGCTTGCTAGTCAAACTGATTTAGAGTCCAAGAAAGGTGTGGTTTGAACTATTACTTGTACTTGTTTCTGTGACAAGGATATGGTGCCTAATTCTTCAACCTTTGAGAGAAAGGAACTTGAAAACTCTTTCCAAATGGATAACTTATTTATTTATGGCAAGTAGCATGGGTTTAGTTTTGGAGGGGTTGGTGAGTGTCCTATTAGACTATATCATTGTTTCACAAGTTCATTTTAGGAAAACAGTAGAAAAATGTTAGTTTTTAAGGTATGTATTTTAAGTAGAAAGTTTTAAGAACTTAGAAGTTTGAGTTCTTATTCAATGAAGAATTTCAGTGTTGTCAATTTGGATTTTGATTGAAGTGTTTGTAATGCATCATGCAGACTTTCTTTCCAGCGATGACAAAAATTGTTGGCACACTTGGTCCAAAGTCACGATCAGTTGATATAATTTCCCGTTGCCTTGATTCAGGAATGTCTGGTATTCTCCTATTACAGCCTTTGATTACTTGCGGTCCTTGTTTGAAAATTGGATGCGTTACCTTTTTGTCCATATGGATCTCATTTTTTGTCTTCTTTCAATAGTGGATAATAAAATTTGACATATTTGAGTATTTGTTTCTTGCTATAATGTCAGAAAAACAGAACAGCTCAGTTTATTAGAATTAATTGTGTTGGAACTAGTTGTTTAAAAGCGCAAGAAATACCAAAAAACTATTGCCTTTCAGCCTGTGGCAGTTTTCATTTTCACCTTGGGGAAAATACACATTACGAATAAATTGAAGAATTATATTTTGTTGGTGTCTACAATCTTCTTGAGTTATATGTTTTGTCATCTCATTCTTCTTTTCTTCCCATGTGGTAGTGGCAAGGTTTGACTTCTCATGGGGTGATCCAGAATACCATCAGGAGACACTGGAAAATTTGAGAGCTGCTATCAAAAGTACCAAGAAACTCTGTGCGGTATACTTGTCATATGTTTAAAATGTTTATTTATTGTGCTTACCTATGATTTATAACAAATACATACAATGCCATCTATCACCCTATATGCAAATATCTTCTGAAGGGAAATTTATGTAAAAAATGTACGTGAGCATTTTGGTTCTAATACAGGTTGTGCTAGATACTGTGGGTCCAGAATTACAGATTGTGAATACTACTGATCAGCCAATCACCCTTGAAGAAGACACATTAGTTGTCTTAACTCCAGATCAAAGCAAAGAAGCTAGTTCAAATCTTTTGCCAATAAATTTTAGTGGGATATCGAAGGTCAGTGTACCTTTTCCATGTACTTTGTAGTTTTGGGGTTTGCACTTGGCACTTTGCAATATTATTGTGTTGAATAATCATGTTGGTTCTGCCAATTTTTGCTTATAATCTTCTGGTATTACTTCATGCATGTAATCATATTGCACTTTTGAGACTGTTTCTGTCAGTTGTTGTTGCATCTCTATAAATCATAAAGGATGTACTCGAAAGATTCTGTGATTCTTAACTGTAGTTTGTAATGACTGGTTTTGTATTATCCTTTTCTAGGACATTTTTTCATTCATGTTTTTTTTTTCAGTCCACATTTAATATGGCTCCAGAAGATAGTGATTTTTTATGCCATATTTGATAATTCTGAATTTTCATCATGGCACTTTGAAATTGTTCAAACTCTCATCTCAAGTTCCTGCGTTTCTTGACTCGTGATGCCTTTCCTCTACATTACTTTGATAAACCACTTTGTATTGATTTGCAAGGATTATGCCCCATTGCACTCTGTAAGGATTCGCAATGATCCTTTACTAATATGTTTATAATTTCGAAGGCTGTGAAGAAGGGTGATACTATTTTTATCGGCAAATATCTGTTCACTGGAAGTGAAACAGCTTCTGTATGGCTGGAGGTAATGCATTCTTGAATTGATTATTACATTCTTAATACATGTAAATGTATTTGCATATATTTTGAAATGATTTATCATTTCTAGCAGGCATATATTTCTTTCCATGTTCCTCTTTGCTTGCCTAATCTCTGTTTTCGTTTTTCTATCTTTATCTGTTCTATTAGTCTATAGTAGTGTAGTAAATTATAAGGTTTGTTCATCACCCATTAACAGACTTGCCAAATGTATGCTGTTTTTATGCAGTTAGCTTTGTAGGTAGCATTATATTAGAGAGACTGCAGAAAGTAGAATATTGCTATACAAAGTCAGAATTATTGTGTTCTAATACTGTCAATCAAGTAGACCTGATTTCAAAAATGCAGGTCAGTGAGGTGGATGGTGATGATGTCACCTGTCTTGTAAGAAACACTGCTACACTCACGGGATCGTTGTTTACTGTGCATATCTCTCAGATTCATATTGATCTTCCTAGTCTCACTGATAAGGATAAGGAGGTACATAATTAGAATCTTGAGCAAAAATTACTGAGGCTGATATAACTTTGTTAAGTAGCAAATATACTTTAGATTTTTGAGAATGAACGCTTCAATTTTTATCTTGTGTATGGAAGGCTGAATTGTATTTTGTTGTTGAAATATTAGCTTTAGTTGATCAATGGAGGAAACAATGGCTTATGTTTCTTTTAGCCTGTCAATCTGAAAAATGGAAAATTTATTTGACAATCCAAAAGATGAAATGTATGTGTACGGTGTTCACTGCATAATAGTTGTGGTAAATTCTTGTATCTGTACTAACAACAAAGAGTATAACTGGTTTGATTTTCCCCTTTTACAGTCATGAAGCAAATACCTTTTTTGTTATTATCTTGTAACTTTGTTAATCTAAATGTTCCCTTTTCATTTCACGCACTAACTCAGGTGATAAGTACATGGGGTGTCCGAAACAACATAGACATCCTTTCATTATATACCCGGCAGGCTGAAGATATTTGCCATGTAAGGAATATTCCTGATCAATTTTATCATGTCTTTCCATTTTCTCCAACATTCTTCTTGACTTTATTTTCAACTTCTGAATTTGCTTTTGTTTTTGTAGCATTTGTGATTCAGTGATTATTTTTCCTTAGTATTTCGAGAGAGAAAAAATAATGCCAACATTTTTCATTTTGCAGGCGCGTGAATTTCTCTCTAAATTGGGTGACCTTAAGCAGACACATATTTATGCTAAGATTGAAAATATAGAAGTAAGAAACTTGAAGATCTTTTGAATATTTAACTCTCCGCTTCTATGACAGAAAAATGGTATGTTGTAGAGTGCTTAATTGTGATTCTAAAATGCATCTTTCTTTCGTAACATGATTACAGGGGCTGAAACATTTTGATGAAATATTGAGAGAAGCAGATGGCATCATCCTCGCTCGTGGAAATTTAGGGATAGAACTCCCACCTGAGAAGGTCTATGTTTACTTCTGGACAGAAAAATCCAATGTTATACATGAGATATTTCCATTTTGTGTACTAATATTTTTCAGCATGAAGGAAGATTTGTGTCAACTTGTGATTTTTACAGCATTCCTTGCTCTCTCCACAATAAAACTTTACTAATCTTGCATATATATTTTTGGACATGACAGGTTTTCTTGTTCCAAAAAGCTGCTATTTACAAGTGTAACATGGTTGGAAAGCCAGTTGTTGTTACACGTGTTGTGGACTCTATGACTGATAATCTAAGACCTACTCGTGCTGAAGCAACCGATGTTGCCAATGCAGTGTTGGACGGTAAATTTCTTGTTTGAGTTTTTGTAAAGATTGCAATAGAGAATTATATAAACTCCAGCATTTACTACATTTGCATGTTTCAGTCTTCATTGATATTCCTTTAGGTTATTGTGTTCATCACATTAAGCATGAGTATGCCTCTTTCATGTCTAATTTTTTCCTCTTTCTTTTTGATCAGGAAGCGATGCAATTCTCCTTGGGGCTGAGACCCTGCGGGGACAATACCCTGTAGAGACCATTTCAACAGTTGGAAAAATATGTGCTGAGGTAAGTTTGCGTTTTACGTTTAAGCAAATTCCTGTAACATTTTTACCTTAAAGGAAATTATTCCTGTCACTATAGTTAGATATTTATGGTGACGTTCTCTTCTAAAATTTTGTAATTATAAAAATCTTTCCAGTGTCCACCATCTCATCCTCTTGTGCTTTTGAATTGATTTCTTGTTATTCTTTGAAAGTTTCCCTCTGTATATTTTGGTAATTATATTTTGAAATGATTTTCTCATTATGGTAAATTTAATTCCATTTCTTATATAATGGTTACTGTTTGCTCTGAAGAGTCATGATTACTTCCCCATTAATAGCTTTTGTGTGCAGGCAGAGAAAGTTCATAATCAAGATTTGTATTTTAAGAAGGCTGTCAAATATGTTGGAGAGCGAATGAGCCACTTGGAATCAATTGCTTCCTCAGCGGTACGCTTCTTGGTTGCACCATCAAACTCTTTGGATTGGTTTTATGATTCTTTTTCCGCCAACATTCTTCTCTTAGCTTGCTCAAAGGATTATGAACTTGTAGTAGTAGTAGAGTAGTACATATTGGGAAGTAAATTCTTTTTGCTGAAACATGCAGGTTCGAGCAGCTATCAAGGTTAGGGCATCTGTTATTATTTGCTTCACTTCATCTGGAAGAGCTGCAAGGTTTCATTTGATCTCCTTTTATAATTTCCCTTTATTAAAAGAAGATCTCATTTCTGGGATTGTTGACTAGTATTCACATTTGTTAAATTCTTTCTCAGTAATTTAGTTCTAAGGTGAACTTTCCTTTTTATATGTTCCATGCTGGATTAAGCTATTAGCACTCACTAACTACTCAGTCATGTTCTATTCTGTAGTTGCAAATTTGATGTCTTAATTAATTATTTGTTTATTGTGTATCTATGTAGATTGATTGCTAAGTACAGACCAACCATGCCTGTGATATCTGTTGTCATTCCCCAGTTGAAGACAAATCAACTCCGATGGACATTCACTGGTGCTTTTGAGGTATATAATTAACATAATAGCCTTTACATGGCCTTTGAAACTGATTTTAGCTACTGAAACTAAATGTATCAAATTCACATAATGCCAAAAAAAAAATCCTGATGCTGGTCAACCCTTTGAGTCAGCTTTATTATCTAAAACTCTGAAATGGAGCTACATGCTAAACCGATATTGAGTTAGCAGGTCTTGAACTTGACCAACTCAAACTACTCAAAGAAAATATCTGCTATTGTATTAGCTTCTTCTACCATTGTATTGGTTTTATTATACTTTTATGCTAACTTTCTGGGATAAATTTCCTGGTCTCCACATGATACTGATTTTAGATATGTCGATATATTAACAAGCAAGGTCAAGTTGAATTTTTCTTGTGGGGAAATTTGCTTCTTAGCTTTTAGTGCCAATACCTGGTTTGACAGTGAAAATGGTTAGAAAAATATGCTGTTGTTCTATGCCTATATGTATATTTCTTTCCAGCTTCCCTTTTATGATTTGTATCACTAAAGGAAAGGAAATAAAGATAGAAATGAAAGAAAAATGCAGCGAAAAATTGGTTTCTTTTTCCAACTAAATTGAAATTCTCTTTGGTTGACTTGCATTATGAAACTTGGCATTGGGACAAATTACTTTTTGCTAACTGTTTCCTTTTGTGACGTATGACAGGCTAGGCAATCACTTATTGTGAGAGGTCTTTTCCCTATGCTGGCAGATCCACGACACCCGGTAAGAATTGTTCAAAGAACAATTCAAAACCACTCAATTTTTTTTTTCTTATTGTACAAATTCAATGTTTCAAAAATCTCACAAGATATAACGCAGCACCTTGTAGACAAATCATATGAACGTAATCCTACTAGCATCACTCAAGAAATTCAAATTCAAAATGTGAAATACAACAATGCTAAGCCAACCAGAAATGATGAACTCTACATTAAAGATGCTCTAAGACGCCTTTCCAAGAGAAACCTATTATGAAATCAAATCAATTTCTTTCTAATTTCATGTTCCATTTTAATTGAAGATCATTGGAACACCAATCCGTATACTACTTTTAAAAGTGATTAAGGTTAGTGATTTTGTGGTTTGAGTGCAGGCTGAGTCTAAAAGTGGAACAAATGAATCAATTTTGAAGGTCGCTTTAGACCATGGCAAGGCTTTTGGCATCATAAAACCACATGATCGAGTTGTTGTTTGCCAGAAAGTGGGTGACTCCTCAGTTGTGAAGATTATTGAGCTCGAAGACTGATTGCAACTCATGCATAATTGGATTTCAAAGATGCACAATAAAACTTCTTCGAACCTCTTTCGTTTTAGCATTTATGCTTCATTAAAGTAAAAGTAATAGACACATGAGATTATATTATAGAGGTTGCTCCGCTCATTTTGTGCTGAACTGAGTCGTGTAATCCAGTTCATTGCTGAGTGATATAGAGTGGGAAGGATACATTATTGATTGATTCTTTTAGAGTCCTGATATATTGATACCCTCTGATAATAGCACATATTTGACGATGTAGACATGGTAATGACGTGATAGAGTGAGATTGTGCGCGAATAAGCAGTGAGGTGCGAGCTTCAAAATAGGATAAAAAATAATATATTACACCGGAATTAGTAACAACTAAGGTTTATATATATATATATATATATATATATATATATATATATATATATATATATATATATATATATATATATATATATACTCAGAATGATCCATATTACATCGATTAAGCCATCTAACCGGTGTAATATATGACTCCTATTAAAAAAAAATGAATTTGTTTTATGAAGAGTGGATGACCATAAACATCACATAAGTAACCACTTACAGACATACAGGTAACCAGTTTTATATGCGTCATAAACATATAATATATGACCCATATTACACCGGTTAATGCATCTAACCAATGCAATATATGGTTCTTATTAGAAAAAAATTTATTTTTTTTTTATGAAGAGTGGGTGATCATAAACGTCACATAAATAACCACTTACAGACACACAAATAACTAGTTTTGCGTGCGTCAAGTTACCACTTACAGACACACGGGTAACGAGTTTTGCGTGTGCCAGTATATATGGAGGAACCTGTGACTGGATAACTAGTTTTGGTAGGATGGATGTCCAGTTCTGCCATGGGTATAATATATGACCCATATTACACCGCATAAGCCATATAACAAATGTAATATATGGTTCTTATTAAAAAAAATTGAATTTTTTTTCATGAAGAGTGAGTGGTCATAAACGTCACATAAGTAACCACTTACAGACACATGGGTAACCAGCTTTGTATGCGTCAGATAAGTAACCACTTGGTTGTAATATATGAGCCATATTACACCGGTTAAGTCATCTAATCGGTGTAATATATGGCCCATGACGCTGAACACTTAAACAAAAAACAAAGAAGGAGCGACGACCGTACAAGAAATACATTTATGGTTTGTGCTTCACTTGTTATACTGCTTGGTCCGTGCTTCCTGCTGCTTCTTTCTCCCTCCCTCCGACGAGGTCGCTGCTTCTTTCTCCCTTTCGTTCGAAACTGTCCCGCTTCCACACCCTTCAAAACTCTCTTGCTTCCGCACTCAAATGCTAAACCCTTACACTCTTACAAAACTGCCTTCAGTGCCACATCACTGCCATCAAAATTACAAAAATTCCATTGCCACATCCTCACCCAATGACACGTCTGCGGCGTCAAGTCTGTGTTAGTGGACAGAGGGTGTTAACAAAGCCTTTTTCATTGTTTTAATAGGCAAGCACAGTTTTGAGTTATTAGTGGTATGAATATCGAAAGTCTTAAATAATTATTTCCTAAATTTGTGTTTTATTTGTTTGTTCAAATGGGCTTGTATGTTGATTATCCGGATTTGGATATGGTGGATGAAGAAATGTGTTCTGGAAATTTAAATCTAGAAATGTATTATGGAAAAGAGGTTATGGAAGTATTTTTTTATCTATACTACACCCTCATATCATTTAAGGTCATTTTATATGGATATTTTCATCATTTTAATTAGGACTAGCAAAGCGGGGCGGGCCGGCCCACGGCCCAAAGTAAAAAACGTGGGGCGGGCTGACCTTTTCAGCCCGTTGACCTACATTAGCCCACCCCGCATAACCCGCGGCCCGCGCGGGCCAGCAGCGAGGCGGGGCGGGGCGGGCCGACCCGCTAAAATAAAAAATAAAAAAAATAATTGACTTGGTAGCAAAGGTCCAGTGGAGGAGTGACAACTTTGAGTGAAAGAAAATTAGGTTTTTACTTAAAACACAACCCAGTGGAAGAGTGACAACTTTGAGTGAAAGAAAATTAGGTTTTCACTCAAAACACAAGACAACTACGATGTTCCAAAGACGAACACAACACACGACGCATTTTCCTTTGCAGTGCCGCCACTCGCTCCGGCTGCGATGCCACGCAGTTTCACCTGCAACTGTTACGCGCTACTGCCACGTTGTTGTCGCTCGTGCCGCTCCACTACTCCTACATGTTAAAAAAAAAAGGGGCCGGCCCGTAAGCCCGTGGGCCAACCCCCGGGGCGGGCCATGAAAACCAGCCCGCATTTTTTTTGCGGGGCGGGCCAACCCAGCCCACATTTTGCGGGCCTAAGCGGGGCGGGCCTAAATGGGGCGGGCTGGCCCGCTTTGCCACCCCTAATTTTAATGGAAAATCGAATGTAGGTTGAAATTGATTTGGTGCAACGAGAATTTACCTAAGGCTTTTGCTTCCTATTACCCACAAATTGAATCTATTATTAATATGAAATGACAAAAATGCTCTCATTAATTTTTAAATAAGACCTAGGTTTCCTCTCCTTCCTTAATGCTTTTCGTGTTACTGTTATGGTGGCTATTATGTGTGATTGGGCTCTTTTTGGGTGGTTTCGTAGGATCCTTGAACGTGGTTCGAGAAGTAAGTGAGTTTTTTTTTACTTTTGGAATTGGTAAATCGATATTATTGCGAAAATTTGAATCTGGAATGGGGTTTGGGAGTGTATGTTCAAATGGTTTTTGGATTTGGAATTCTAGAATATGTTACCGAGTTTGGCTTTCCAGAACATACTTATGGATTAGACTTTTCGAAACAGCTTTCTAGAATAGCTTTTCCAGAATATGCTTCTAGATTTTGTTTTCCAGAATCATATTCCAGAAATACTATTTCGGAAAGTTATTTTGGAAAGCCTAATCTAGAAATATGTTTTTATTTTTTATTTTTTTTTGAATGAATGGGTGGTTTTGGCTAGTTTAAGGTGTTATGTATTAATTGTATTCATGTATATGATGAGCAAAATGGTTAGAATTAGAGGAGAAGGTTCTTAGGGCGACCATGTACAACCAATTGCTTCCATTAGAAGAAGAGAGCGCGGTGGTGCTACTAAAATCGTCGAAGGTGATTAAGGTGAAGAATATGTTAAACCTGAGGAAGTCCATGTCGGGGATGAAGCCTATCCTGGAAGGCCAATGGATAAATCATTGTTGGGTAGTTATGAGCATCATGTGGCAAGGCAATTAAGAAATGATGTGGTAAGTAGTGATATTGAAATACGATGGGTGAATTTAATGTGTTATTTATTAGACTAGAAATTATATTCATTGGTTATTGTAAGATTGTGGTGAGCTTAAATTGGTTTCTCATGGAAGAAAGATGAATAAATTGTGGGCACCACATGAGCGCATAGAAGTTGCAATGCAATTGTCGGGTTTGGGTGGTCTTTGTTTGTGCTAGCTATGACACAATAGACAAAGGTTTGTTGTGTGCCTTTGTAGAAAGATGACATGCAAATACAAATATATTTCATCTGTCTATTGATGAGTTGATAATCACATTGGATGATGTGTCAAATTTGTTACATCTCCCAATTCTCAGACAATTCTACACCTACCCGACCTTAGATGTAGTTGGGGCGACGGAGTTGTTGGTAGAGGCACTGCGTGTTGACCGTGCAGTTGCAGCTTCAAAGACAAGGAATTACCGGGATGGTCATGTGTGACTAAGTTGGTTGAGAAAGGTCTATGAGGATGCATGCGACAATAGACAATGGACTGTTGCTGCTAGAGTTTATTTGCTTCACCTTGTTGGTTGTATTATTTTCACAAATAAGCGTGCTACTTCGGTCAGTGTTTTCTATAAGGGGTTGTAGATTTGAAGCTGACTGTGCATATGCGTGGGTGGCAGTTGCTTTAACCCATATGTACAAGCAGTTGGGAGATGCTAGTTATGCAAATACGAGATAGCTAGTTGGGTACAAGGTTATTAGACTCGAGAGTCTACTCAAACTTGTGGGAGGTTTGTAAACCCGACTCGTAAACTCGTAAGAGTCTACTCGTAAATCAGTTGCATCTAGAATTGAATCATTTAAACTTGTTCCTCCAGCTAAGTCAACATTTACACCATCATCTTTAACTTGATTTTGCTCAACCTCAACAACATTATCTCCTTCTTCAGTTATCAGACTCAATGTCATCAAATGGGAGAGCAACAATTTTTCTAATTTGTTTGTTTCTCAACTTTGAGTTATACATTACATAAACCAAGTCATTCATTTTCTTTTGATGCAAACATTTCTTATTTTTGTATGAACCTATAATTAAATATGAAATTTTAGTCAATATATAAAACAAATCAAGAAAATTAAAAACCTTAAATAACTTCATGAACTTGAATTACCATTTCAAATGAGCTCCAATTATGCTCACACCTTGAAGAACTACAAGTTAAACTTAAAAGTCGAACAAAAAACCTCTTTAGTTTTGGAGTTCCATCCCCAAACATCTCCTACCATTCTCTAGGGAACATAACTTTCCTATACTTCTTTGCATTTTCCATAGAAAATAGTTCTCTAGCATAGTGAAAATTAGTAAGTTGCAAATTGATTTTTGTCCTTTTTGCAACGTCATTAACCAATTTTCTCATGCATATGTACAACCTCTCCTTCACCTCAACATCATCGTTTCTAAAATTTTGTTCATAGTGAAAGTGGGGGTTTAGGTAATAGGCAGTTGCATGCAAAGGCCTATGAAGTTGATTATCCCACTTCTGATCAATGATTTTCCAAACAGGTTCATAACTATGTAACAATTATGTTATATTAGAAATAATTACACAAATAAATAAGTATTTAAATTTAAAATGGAAGAAAGTTAGAAATGTTACCTTTTCTTGATACTATTAAAGTTGCTTTTAATTTTCTCTTTGGTGCAATCAATCTCCTCAAATATAAATCTCATTGGGAGTTTTGCATTCAAATCTACCAATCGAAGGACCACCATAAGAGGGGCAACAACTTTTAAACATAGAGTTACATTCTTCCAAAATCGACTATCTAATACCACATTTTGAACTTTTCTCCATTCCTGTGAAGTTCCAAACTTGTTTGTTTTCCATTTTTCAGAGTTAAACATGGTCATCAATGATGTTTTCATTTCATACAAACAAGCTAGAGTCAATTAAGTTGTGGCAAATCTAGTCATTCCAGGCCTTTCTCAAAATCTCCAAAGATTAAATCAATACAATGGGCAACACATGGAGTCCAATATAATTGCTCCCTTTTTTGCATCAACAGTTCTCCAGCTGCCTTGAAATTTGCAGCATTATCAGTAACTACCTGCACTACGTTTTCCTCACCAACAAATTCTACCTCATCATCCAACATTTTAAATACTTTTTCTACAGTTTTTGAGATGTTGGAGGTATCTAATGAATAGAGAAATAGTTTCTTTAGGATTGCTTACCAAAAAGTTACAAAGTGAATGTCTTGTCTGTCCATCCATCAGACATAATGGTACAATGTGTTCTCTTTCATTCATCCTTATACTCTTGAAGTGGTATATCAATTTTGTCCATTGCTTGTTTCAAAAGTTTATCTCTGATATCATTATATGGAGGTTTATAGCCAATGTCATATCTACTAATCATGTCACAAATTTTTGCAAAAGCTGGATTTCTAATCACATTGAACGGGATGACACTTGTGTAGAAAAATTCAACAATTTGAGCATCAACTTTTTCTTTATCACCTCTCTTGTATATTTGATTTAGAGTAGCTTGAACACCATCAGTAGATTTACTCTCAAATATCTTGTTAGTACTAGCACTTTGTTCACTCTCTTCCTCACCATCAATTTGTCCTAGGCTATTGAACTTTTTTTTCTTCAGTGAGGCATTTTTAACTTCTGAGACAACTTTCAACATTAAAACTTTGATTTCTTCTGGTATTGATAGACAAGGTTCAGAGTCATATCTAATTCCGGCAAGACGATGTTTGAATATGAAAATGCCTCCATTAAATGTCTTTCAGCAGTACATTTCACTTTTTTTTTTCCGTTCCCTTAAGCATCAGTTCCATGCTTCCATCTAATATTTGTTCTATTTCCTGCAAAATTCTTACTTCTAGCTAGTAGTGGAAATGCTGCATTTGAACCACTTCCAGACATCTTACAATTTTTTTTATTGAAACATCAAATCAATAAAAAATAATTTAATCTCACTAAACAAAAATATCCCTAATCATTTTACCAAAATCTAAAAAAAAAATAGCCAAAAATCCTCAATTTGCCCAAAAATCCCCAATTTGCCAAAAATCTCAATCTGCCCAAAAATCCCCATTTACTTAAAAATCCCCAAACCCAACCTAAAAATAACCCTAAACCCAATGATCTAAAAAGCCCTAGCCCAATTTAAAAATCTCCAACCCAATTTAAAAATCCATAACCCTAAACCCAATGTGTCAAAATTCCCTAACCCTAAAAAAAGATCCCCACAAAACCCACAACAGCAACAACATACCTGTCGCCCAACATGGCGTGCGGCACTACGAGGCAAGGTGGCACAACGAGGTGAGGTGGTGATGAAGATGAGAATGTGAACATGAACGAGAATGCGAACTAGGTAAAGAAAGCCTAAATCCTAACCTAACATTAATGAAAGGCACCTCTTTGAATCGTTTTTGGCTTTTTCTTCCAGAACTCGGTGACTCGGCCTCGAACTCCCGAGTTTGCACCGAGTTCACCGAGTCGGTCCAAGTCTACAAGAGTCTACCAAAAAATGATTTTACCTACGGGTTGCCTCGCTAAATAGTACCAAATTCGTATACTCGAACGAGATTCAAGAGTGAACCTGCAAGTTTGATATCCTTAGTTGGGTATGCCACCTTGTTGAAGGCCTGAATATACGAGCATTTCCAATCTATAGGTGTTATACATGTGTGACCTGAGTGATACAAACCACATAAACCAGTTGATGACTAAGGAAGCAACCACTTCACAAATAGGTCAGTCATCTCAATATACAAAGCCAGGTCCACCAAACCTCGAGAGAGCATCAGTAGAAGAAGAACCAAATATAAACCAAAATATCATAAGTTTTTCCTTCTTGTGTTTCCACAAGAAAAATTATGTAAATAAATTGGGCTCACTTTAGGGGTCTAAATAGAAGAATAAGTTAGAGTAGGATGTGCTTAGTAATTTGAGTAAGGTGTGCTTAGTAATTTGGACTTGTGCCAAGCCCACCTTTCATGACAAGTGCTTCTAGGTTTAGGGTTTCTTTGACCTACCTTCTAGAAGGCTTCTCACAAAGGACACCCCTACCCCTCTATCTTGTTCTCCAAGACACTCTCTCCTATAAATATAGTGTCTTGTCTCATGTATTTCACACTAGACATTGAATTTTTATAGTAAAGAAACTTTGCAGGAGTGTTTTTGTGAGACTTGTGAGCTCTCTTTTGGGGTCTTATCTTGGGTGAGTAACATCTCAAGTGGCGGCTCTTTGAACCACTCATCTTGGAGTCCTCTCTTCTCCAAGTGGCGGCTCTTTGCACCACTCATCTTGGAGTCCTCTCTTCTCCAAGTGGCGTGACATCCCTTCTTCTTCCATAAGCTTTCTTCACCCATTCCTCTTTTTATCTTTCTTTTTGCGCCATCCATTCCATTCCTCTTTATGATATCATGCTTGTCTTTTAATTTTGGTTATCACTTGTCTTTATTCATCTTATGTTCCTTTCATTTCCGCAATTTACTTTCATCATCATAATCACCATATTGTGTTTTTCTCTTTGCCCTCTAGAAGTGAACTTTCACACTTAACCACTTGGTTAAGTTCGTGTCTAGTGGAGATCTTCTTTGGGTTCTCACCTTAAATTGTTAATCCAAAAATCCTAAACAAAGTACAACCCATAAAATGTGCAATCCTAAAATCAACTCGCATCACTGAGTATGTAAATGATGACCCCCTATTGCATGCGCTATGATATTGGGAGATTGTCATGAATTGCAGTTAGATGCCATCAAATTAGATGTAGTGTGATTTACCCTTACGAAGAGCACAATGAAGATCTTCCTTTTGACGGGCACATGCAAACAATTGTACTTTCTTGAATACATCCTCTGTAAGTATAGATATGTGCAAATTATCCTTCACCGCTCATCTGTCGTCATAAATGCCAATTCATCTACAAATGAGGTGGATCGACGATAGTTGCATTTTAATGAATATGTTGTTGAGGATGTGAAAGCGACATAGAGGATTATAAGTTTCGAGAAACACAACATTTATTGGATTCATTAGAGCAATATCTTTATCACTCATCACAACCCTAGCATATGCATAAACTCTCAGAAAAAAAAACCCTTTAAGTCTCTCAAGGGCCTAAAGAAAGTTATTTTCATTTTTAGATGCGCGTAACACATTGCACCAGAGAAGGTGATATGAGTTGATTTTAGGATTGCACATTTTATGGGTTGCACTTTGTTTAGGATTTTTGGATTAAAAATTTAAGGTAAGAACCCAAAGAAGATCCCCACTAGGCACAAACTTAACCAAGTGGTTAAGTAAGTGTGAAGGTTCACTTCTAGAGTGCAAAGAGAAAAACACAATATGGTGATTATGACGATGAAAGTAAATTGCAGAAATTGAAGGAACATAAGATGAATAAAGACAAGTGATAACCAAAATTAAAAGACAAGCATGATATCATAAAGAGGAATGGAATGGATGGTGCAAAAAGAAAGATAAGAAAAGGAAGGGATAAAGAAAGCTTATCGAAAAAGAAGGGATGTCACGATACTTGGAGAAGAGAGGACTCCAAGATGTGTGGTGCCAAGAGCCGCCACTTGAGATGTTACCCACCCAAGATAAGACCCCAAAAGAGAGCTCACAAGTTTCACAAGAACACTCTTGCAGAGTTTCTTTACTATAAAAATTCAATGTGTTAATACATGGAGGAAGGCACCCTTTATATAGGAAGGAGTGACTTGGAGGGCAAGATGAGTGAGGGGTAGAAAAGGAAGGGGAGAGGGGTTGCCAAGGGTGTTGACCATGGTCAAAACCATCCCTTAGGCATAGCTTCTAGAAGTTAGGTTAAAAACCCTAATTCTAGGTGCATGTGTCATGAAAAGTGGGCTTGGCACAAGCCCATTTTGCTAAGTACACTCCTATTTTATGCTATGTAAACCTACTCTAGCTTATTCTTCTATTTGGACCCCTAAAGTGAGCTTAATTTATTTACAAACATTTTGTTTTGTAAGAAGACCAGAAGAAAGAACATTTGATGCTCTACTTTATGCCCAATTCTTCTTCTACTGAGGTTCTTCTGACATTCGGTGGGGCCTTGTCTTTGATGCTGAGATGACTTATCAAAGTGTGAAGTGTCTCTTGTGTCCTTGGCCATCTTCTTGGTTGTTTGGGTTGTATCAGAAGGTCAACCTCATTAAGGTAATACCAACAATCTTAAGTAAGGGCATCATGTACTTGTTAGTTTTGTAGGTATTATTAATCATCAATATGATGCTAAAGGAATTTAGTAGTTTTACTGAATTAGGGTATGTCCAAAATATATCTTGCACGACATTCGTCCCCTCATCAAACCTACACCAATGAACATACATGTCTCGTTCAAGTAGCATCATCAATTGTTGCATTTCAGTTTTATACCTTGTTTTGATCTTCGATACATAGTCATTGCATTATAAACTCGCTTTATGGTGGTCACATTCTTTTCATTATGCTCTTGCATTGTTAGCAAAAAAATTTCTAGGCTTTTATTGAACTCTTTGTTATGTCCACAAGCATAGATTTCTCATTAGTTATTAACCTACTAGCAACGGATGACCTACCAATGTATATGTCAAGTCATTATTATGAGACCCACAAAATAATTTCATCATCCATCATTCACTACCTTTTATCAATTTCATTCACAATCTAAAAGGATAGTCACATTTCCTAGTTCCACTTTAAATAACCTCATCCTTTTTTATACCATATGTATTTACCTCATTTCTCACAACTTAATAATACGTATGTCTTCCTTCCTCATTGTCTATTCCATGTATCTGACCTTAACATAACAATAACAAAGTCAAAATCAAAGACAACCTTTCTCCTCCACTTCAATAAGTCATCCAGAGTAGCAAATACCTACAAAAATATATCCTAACTTCAAATATCATTCACAAAATACGCTTCACACATACACAATATGTAAATAGTTTTGGACTTTTGACCTTTACCTCATCTGTCGTAAATATGTCATGAAACTTATGTGTCCTACATTATCTAATGCATTACAAGATATTGATTGCTCAATATCAACATCATATATCCCCTCTCACACATCAATCTCATCTGATATCCCCGTATAAAACCTTAGTGTATTCATCATACTCATGTAACAACAAAAATGCATGTTAGAAATAGAAAAGAACAGGACCAAGCCAAAACAATACAAATGTTTCGAAAAAGGAAAATCTAGAACTGAAAAAATAAATTTTAGAATCCCTTTTACAAATTGAATTTTTTCTTTTATAGATTTCCTTTTCTAGAATTTTGGCATATTTTCCTATTCTACTCTGAAAATCGAATTATGGAATGCATATCAACCTATTCTAGAAAACGCATTTTGGAATACAATTTTAAACAACAAAACACATTTCTAGATTAACTTTTCCAAAACCTATCATTCAATTATGGATTTACAATTCCATAATGCATTGTAACTTCCTAAAACACATTTTGGATTGCTTATTTAAGAAGATTCTTTCTGAAATTAAAATTGGAAATATTAGTTTCACCATTTCTCCCCAAACCCCTATTTAATCCTCCCTTACTTGAAACAACTAATCGAACCTTCTAAACATCACCATGACCTCCACCGCACCTTGCCAAAGCTCAACTTTGCCTGGACCACCACCAAAAGCCACCAAGAGCCAACACACTACCATGAAACTTCCTTCTTTCAAATAAAACATGTAAGGGCAAATTCATAAATTCAGACCACGATGCGGTGCATCTTCGAATTGGTTGGGTGCATGAAGCAAAAGCCTTTGGGTGATATCTACTTTTGAAATCAAGCGATGTGTGTTGATTTTCTTTTAGATTGTGTAATTCAAGAAGTTTTCAAATTATACAATTCATAATAGTTTCTTTTTTTAATCCATCAATAACACAATATATTAAGCGGAGACATAAGGGGGCGGATGCAGCTATGACAAGAGGTTCAGTTTAATCTTTTAACCACTGCATAAGCGTGGACATGAGTGCAGAAAGAAATAGCCATCGGTTTTTCGGGCCGTTTAGGAGTGAGCAGGCCTTTCAAATTTGGATTTCTTTTATGGTAATTCGAAAACGAAACTGTCTATCCTCTAACGAATTTCATTTTGAATAGAAAAAAGGACGATTCACAGGAAACAGAGAATCCCTTTTATTTTTTTGCAATATTAGGGATTTGAAAAAATACAATTTACAAAGACCATTTGTGTACATGCCTTAATATTTAGAAAAGTACGAAGTCATATGAATGTGAAATAAATGGCGTATAAAACTCATCAAAATCGCCTCCAGTTTTAAAAATAAGGAATGTAAATCTAAAGTGGGAAGAATATAATTTTAAAAGTAAAGTAGAATAATAACCATTTTAAAAGTAAGTGTTGTGATTGTAATTAATCATTTAAATTTAAAAAAAAAATCTAAATTATCTACAATTAAAACGGTTGATTTAATAATCATCGTGCATAGCCTAATTTTAGAATAACTAGATTGAAAAATTAGAGTCCATGTATTCTATTATTACGCCAACGGATGAGCTAACTTCAAATCAAATCTAAGGCCACAATATCTGCAGGGTTTGAGCAGCGGCAGCAGCTATTAATAAAGTTAAATGAATCAAATGTCAAAGATTTCAGCTTTGCTAGTGGCTATTCAACGATTAAACGATGATTAAACGTAAGGTGTTACCTTAAATTGCATAACCACATTCATCAACATATCAAATACAAATATTAAGTAGATAGGGAGATTTAGCAGAATTTTCCATTATTGATCCAACCACTACTAGGCCAAATCCTGGTACAAAAATGAAATATGAAAATGCTGAGTTAGCAGAGTACCATTGTGCCAAATCATGCCATCACATAAGTCGGATGACAGATATGCAGCACATGAAAAGAATATTTATTCATCCAAATGGCTGTCTATACAGAGCTCTTCATAAAAAATTCCACATAAAAGAGCAGCAAAGTGCCTAATGAGCAAAATTTCCAACGTGCTTGAATCTCGTAGGAAACCTAATGTTAGATGGTACCTTGGTGGGTCTTTTCTCATGCTATTTAGTAATTAGACCCACTATATTATTATACAAAAACTAATGAGGCACAACAATCCAAAACTATTTCAGATGAAGAGATAAATGAGAAAAGGACAAAAATGGGGATGGTGTGCTAGTTTGATCCAGGTTATGGTGAATCCACCTGACTGGTCGTATGTTCAATAAAGTAACAAGAAAATTTGGTTTGCGTCATTATAATAGAAGTCGTCTTATATCACTGAAGTTTGATTGCAACGCAGAGAGAAATGCACCTGTAAACGAGTTAAAACATCAACATTAGCCACCATTTAAAACAGTATGTACCTTGGTGGATTGCTGCAAAAATGGGTCTTAGGTGCATAGGTTTCACACCCAAGATCTCTCTGTCAATTATTAATAATGGCAAAATGACATTTTATGACTATGTGAAGTGATTCATTTCAGTTTCTGTATATATGGTTCATATATTTTATGAACCAAATATAAAGTGGATTTAACCAATAACTTAATTAACCATGAGCATGGGAATATAAATATATTATTGGTTATAAAGAGAGGATTTACTATCACACACCAACAAACATGTATGATGTAATCATATATGCAAAAACTCTGCTCTTTGTATAAGAATACACAAGGCAATTTGATTTTCTGATATTTTTAGCTGCTTTGTGCCTAATTTGCATTGCAACTACGAAAACTAGAAGGCATGAATGTAATAATAATAAAATCTCTTCCTAGTTTCAATTGGGTAATTAAAGTGTTCCAGTAACACCGTACCTCCAACCTTGCCATCAAAAACACGATGATCAGCAGACAACGTTAAGCTCAACTTAGTGGCAATCGATGGCTTCTCAACTCCTATAGAAAATAAATATCAATGTTAACAAAACTTAAAAATTTATCATTTAGGGGCACGGAGAAAACAACCCTTAAATTTATACCATCATCTCCAATTACTGGTTCCACAACTTTGTTGCCTCTACCAACAGCAAGAATGCAGGCCTGCAGCAAATGATAATATATGTATAGATATAAGCCTTGGAGGTACAGTAACAAGAAGCAAAAAAATCTTTCGACAGTAAAGTCCTTCCCTAACTCTTCAGACTAATAGACCAGGCAATCTGAAAGCTCTTCCAAAATAGCATGTTCTCATGAAATGTATGTTCTGAAATTTAGGCATGCTCAACCTTAATTTACTTCGTTGTGATGGTTTGATTCTTCATTGCCAGTGTAAAGTATAAAGTAGAGAACATAAAATAGGTTTTGCTTTGTCTTTTACCAAACGAGCAAAATATGGGAGTCAGAGAATAGGAATAATTCTGAGGGGTGTGCTGCTATGGGTATGTTTCAATCGGGTGTAGAGAACGAAGTTTCAATCGGGTGTAGAGAACGAAATGAAATGGATAAGGATAAAAATGTCATTTCCATTGTTTGTATATTTTATAATGGAATGAAACAAAAACTTCACTCCATTGTTTGAAAAAAGGATAGAATGAAACAAGTTATAACTTTTAATTCCTATATTATCCTTAAGACATTAAAATTTATAAGATAAAACAGCCATTTTATGATCTAGAAGCTGTCCCATTAAGTGCACCCTAAATTGGAGAAAAAAACTGAGATTAAACAATGGAATGGAACATAATCCATTCTTACATTTTCTGTTGTTATTTTGAAAAAACAAACATTGGAACAACTTTTCCTTCCACTCCATTCCATTCTGTACCTCCTACTCAAACATAGCCTAAAGGGACAATTAAGAATATGAATATTTATAAACCTGAAATTTCCAATTCTCCTTTACTTTTCTCTTTTTTATAAAGAAAATCAAATTAGGAAAAATCATGTTTGGTTCACCATCATAGTTTTCTTCTTTGTTGATATAGTAATAACATATTAGAAAAAGTATACGTTGGTCTTTTCATCCTAACAAAGAAATTATATATCTTTATTAATCTATTCACAGGTAACAGGGGTTGGACCTGCACATGGCAGATTCACAATCCACTTGGCTACATCCACATCCACCCCTATACTAAGTAAAATTTAAATAGATTTCACAAGCAATTTTGCAATTACACAAGACTAGTAAATTAGATTGTAAGTGCTCGTGTGCGTATTACACACAGAGAGAGAGAGAGAGTAGAGAGAGAGAGTGAACCTGAGGGGGGTTTATAATAGCACAAAATTTATCCACAGGAAACATTCCTAAGTTTGAAATGCTGCATAAGGCATTGTGCAAAGCTCAGAATTATTACATTTGGCACAGTAAATATTGCTCAAGAAATAAGATAAATGGGGCATCTACAAGGTTGCATAACAATATTAGTAAAATCACCTAAAAGTCCCCCCTTGGAATTCCTGAGGCTTCAACTTGCCATCACGTGCCTTTGCAGCTAGTTCCTTGACCTAAAATGCCAATAAACTATCAAAATTGTTTGAGATGCAAACAAAAACCTTAATTTCCTGTCTTTCAAAAATTTAAATTTACTTGGGAATAATGTGAATCCCTAAATTTAACGCAAACATATAAGAAGTACATATAATGTTGCAGGAATTTGGAATTTATATATGAGAAGGGGGAGGAAAACTATTGGTGAAGGTCTTGGGGATTGGCTGCACCACACCAGCAATAGTCATCGTTTCTCTTTTTTGTTGTTATTGTTATTGTGCTATGATGCACTGATAGTTCAACTTGTGTCACCTATGTAATACCTTAGGATACTTTATCGTTGAAGTATCTAATATATAAAGCACTAATACTTTTATGATGACAATAATTTATAATTTTTTATTTTGACAATGTCTAATAAATGTGATTTTAATTTGGATTTCTGCAATTGCAATTATATATTTATAATGTTTTTGAGAATATTTTCAAAATAAGTGTATCACCCGTATCCGATACAGGTATCGTATCCATGCATCATAGTTGTTGAGTATTTAGAGATTAGAGGAATCTTACTCGGCCATCAGTGTTGTTGCTCCTTAATTTGTAAGTAAAGCATTCCATATATTCCAGTTTCTATCATAAAGTCATAAACCAAAAACCTACATATACAAGACAGAATTACCTCAGAGGAGATAGCAGAGATAGTCTTCTGATCAGCGTTTTTTATTATTGGAGTCATCAAGCCCTGCAGTCAAACAAAAGGTTCAAGTACTTTGTACAATTATACTATCACACTGACAATTAAAAACCATCAATTACCTTATCCGTGGCAACTGCTATGGATATATCAATAGAATCATTTAAAATGATCTCACCCTTCTCAACATTCCAGTATGCTGCCATAATGAATATTGGATTTCAGCACTAGAAACTCCCATTAGAATAATTCAATTTTAATAGAGTAAGCAAATGGGAAAAAACCGTAATGAGCAAGATATCACAAACCAAGAATGTAACGTAAAATTAGTTTTGTATCCAAGCACTTCATAGTAGTTACTAACTTAGGTGCCACTCCAAATTGACATGGCTTGTCTGGTATAAAATCCAAAGAAATTGACAAAAATTAAAGAGGAATGGCAGGCATGTTGACACTGCTTAATGCACCAGGAATGTAAAGGACCCAAATGTAGAACGATACTCCCTCCTCCACCCTTATATATACGATATTGATAACTGAAACACTTACTAAAAGAATTTGTTAATTTAATTAGTAGCATTAAATTTTTCTGAGATTATATTTTTTCATAATTATCATTAAATAATTAATGTATACTAAACTTTTCAAATCTCGAATCTTCATAAGAGAGAAAAAGATAATTAGCATTTTTTGTTTATGAACTAAAGTAATTTAGGGTATTTCAGTCAAAATATAATTACGGATGGAGGGAGTATATCATAAGCATGGAATGTAATGTAACTTATCATTCCAAATTAGTCTTGTATCCATGCACTTCATATCAGACCAATTAGCTACTCCATGTACTACTACAAGACACCTCTCTCCAACGACCCTTTTGGCACATGCCAGCACATGATGACATGTCCAACTGTCAGTCCCTTTTCTTTTCCAAGGCAGGTCTCCTCACTCTGTTCAGGCAAGTCAACGCTCCCCCACCCCCTTTCTTTAAGTCAAGATCGACATTTAAAAATCCAGAATAGCTTTATGTATGCACACTATAATATAATTATAAAAATGTTGATTTTGTAAAAGAAACGGGTATACAGCGTAAGTTGTAATTGTATCTAGAAAATTATCATAGTTTAGGATCTTTTACTATCTGTTTTTATTTTACTTCATCTTGCATGAAAATGTCAATTGCATACTAAATTAATAAACTTCAAAACACTTCAAGAGATTTGATAAAAGGGGAAATATAATTGTAAAATAAACAAGCAAACAAATCAAAGTAAAGCTTCATATTTGTAAAGTAAGCCAAACCTAAGCTTTAAACTTGACTCGTTTAAATAAATGAGCTGAGTTTGTGCATCATATATTTTTTATAAGCCAAGCGTGTGCTTCAAGTACTCAGTTTGACTCAACTCAGACTATTTACACCCCTATATGACATGGCACTCGTTTTGTTTCTCAGACAGTCTACGTTAGTTTACATTAATTGACTTACTTCAAACAGCCTTTGTAAGCATGGTTTGGGAGGTTCAACATGGTTACTTCAGCAGTTGGGCATGGTTAATGGTTAAGCTGGTCACTTGTTTTTCCAATGCCATTATTCACATAATGAGAGCTTCTACCCAATTGTAAGTGTCAATGATATATTATTATAGCAGAACTAGAAAACCAAAGAGTCGTTCTGTAACAAGAACTAGAACCCAAAGTTCATTCCCATAAGCAAACTTTAAGCAAATTATTGGTAACAAGATTCTATTGTTTTCTATACTTCAAAAACAAAATAATATCATTACTTAAAAATTAATGAACAATAAACAGGGAAGGAAATTCAAAGCTATTAAATGAATATTTTATGATTGGGATTCACACTACCCCTAGACAATTATAGGCAATGAAAAATGGATTGACTAATACCATAAAAATATTTACCGTTTGCTTCAGGTACATTTCTGAGAGCTGCGGCTACAACTTTGATAATAATGTCATTCACAGAAACTTTAACATCATACTGCTCTGCAATCAAGGAACAAACAAAGAATATATCACATTGAAGAAAAAAAAAAACATGACCAAGTGTATATCATTTGACACATCAATAACAACCACAACAAAAGCTTTATCTCACTATCTGAGGATAACATCTCCACTAAAATTTATGAGTGGTACATACCTTTAAGATCCTTCCGAAGGGAAAGAAGAGGATCCAGTATGACATCTTACACATGGCAATCAAAATATGTATTAATTAGTCAGTCCCACATAAATTAATTTGCAATAATAAGGCATTGGGAATCAAAACCTGATGATAAATATAAGTGTGGTGTATTTTGTTTTGATTCCAATAACCTCTTGGCAATCACCTACGAAACAGTAAAAAATATTTAAAAGACAACAATTCATCATATATTGAAGGGACAGGTATTCACGCAGTTGAAAGATGTAAATAGAAAAGATAGGAAATCCAGAAACAATCCAAAACATCAAAATGACTTCTACATCTCTACATGTATACCAACAGCTAATGACACAAAAACAGTTGAGTCTTCTGATCCAATATTAGGTCCAATTACAAGCATTTCCCTTCGGATATTTGAGTAATCAACTCTCAGCCAGAGACACCAAACAATGGCTACTCAGAGACCCTTTTTGGCAAGATAGTTCTCATAACCATGTAATATGCACTGAAAGAATTAAAGAACCTTACTAGTAAACATGAGATATTCGATGGACCTACCTTGCGAATTTGACTATTAGGAAAATCTTCATAAGCATCTGACTGCTCTAAGTCAGACTTTGATTCTTGAGAAGCTGCAACTTGTTGATGACTTTGAGATGACAGCACCTTTTCTTTAGATGAAGCAGGTTTAGGAGACAATTTTCCTGACTTAATTTCAGAAAGAACATCCCCTTTCAGTAGGGTGCCATAATGACCAGTTGCATTCAATGTTGATGCATCCAATCCATATTCTGCAATAAGCAACTTTGCAGCTGGGCTGATTCGTGTTATTTTGTTTTTTTGAGCTTTGACTTCACTTTTAGTGTCATGTTGGGGGGCCTTCTGTTGTTTTGTTGAACTGCTGCTAACAGAATTCTTTATAGCTTCAATGTCACTTGCATCTTCAACCTTGTAGAAAGAGAAAGTAGGGTAAGTATTTTTCATATACTCCATTGCTCTTCATTAAAAAAAAAAAAAGCAAGCGACAACAATTTGGTAAACAAACCAAAAAAATGTATATGATATTGTCAGATTTTCTTAGTTTCCATTTCAAAAAATGAAAAAAAATTGTTGGACCTCAATCCTCACCCAAGCTCATTTCATATCCCACTGGAAGAAAATTACAAAATTGCAGAAAATACTTTCACACTTACTGTTATCGCAATAGGGTGCCCAACTGCCACTTCTTTTGAACCTTCCGGAGCAAGTATCTTAGCCAGGTACCTAGTACCAACCGCCCCCATGCAGATATAAATTAGTTAGTTGGCTAGAAAGTGAAAATTTACCAGGAAGAAGAAAGGAGTAGTAGAAATAGAGCTCGTCTGTAAAATAAATCAACTAGAATGCATGCATTGTGCTAAAAAATTGTCAGAAATTTGAGACAAAAAATTAGCCAGATTATGAATAAAAGAGATTGCAATCTACCACAAATTGAGACAATGGGAGACACCATTCTCAGGTGTTACTTTCAGTTGAACATTAATTTTTTGCTTGATGGAAACTAATCAGTACTGGTCTTGTCTATAAACACTTTAGTAAGACATCATCAGACATATAAGGAATATATTTACTATCCATATATATGGCCTAACCCAAGTCTTTGTCACAAAAAAAAAATGGTCAGGATGCAACATCATTGCCAAATAACTCTATCTTACAATAGTTCAGTGTGTTGCAGTAAAGACTGTAAACAACCATACCAAGCAAGCAAACAGAATATTTACAATGAACAGCTTGCAGTATAGGGAAAGACTATTACCCCTCTTCAAGAGTTTCAAATTCAAGTGTAGCTTTGTCTGTCTCTATGTCACATAATATATCACCCACTTCAATCTGTTAGATAAATTAAATGTTATTGCATACCAGACAACAAAAAAGGGCATTAATTGCTCACATTTTTCATTTTTTAAAATATTAAAAAAATTCATGCAAAATAGAACCTCTACTAGAACATTAGGTTAAAACATAACTAACCTTGTCTCCTTCTTGTTTCCTCCATTTAACAATGTTACCTTGGTTCTGTGCAGTAAAAAAGAAAAGAAAATGAAGAATAGGGCCTCCATGGAAGTAAAGAAAATTTATGTCCTCAAGCAATAATTACAATAGCATCAAAATTTTCTCACCATTGTCGGAGACAAAGCTGGCATTTCAAGAAGGGAATGAGGAGGAAGTTCTGATGCATTAATGATAGTAGAAGTTGATTCTGGTTTCCCCTCATCTGGAACATCCTGCTGGGCTGGTTTTGTCTCTTCAACCCCACCCCCAGCGGAAGCAGGAACATTTTGGATGTCCTTTTCATCCTCAACCTTGTCAATGTCCACAGTTAGAGATTACATTAATCAAATATTTAAAATTCAAAATTGATTGAATCCCACAAACTAATAGTTTAAAAGCAATTGAATTAATGATGATTATATGACAAACAAGTTATTACATTTATGATTTACCAAAATCCAAAATGAACATATATTTTTAAAATGGATGGTAGAAACAGAAACCTGAAATTAACTTCTTACATCATTCCAATTTGAAAGTAAATTTCAGTGTTATTAAGTCATTAATATTTTGTGTGTGTGTGTAATATTTTTTTTATTAAATTGGTGCCAAAAGCTAAAATCAAATAATGGTTTAGATAATGTGAGGAAAAGGTTAAATTGATAAGTTCTATTACAACCTTAGAAACCAGAAAGCACAAATTGAGACATGCAAGGAAAACAACTGTGAAAGACAATTTTATGAGAAGAGACAAAGAATAAAAAATCTTGAAGGAAAAACAATTATACAAATTAGTTTGTCTGTAAAAGCTACTTTCTTTAGCACAATGAAAGTTCTGTATAACTGTAATAGTGCAAGAATTGAAAATTAATGATGACTACTTACTGTTATAGCAATTGGTTGTCCAACAGGCACATCCTTTGAACCTTCAGGTACCAATATCTTAGCCAGAAATCTGCAGGAATCAGTCAATTACCACAACAGACATATTATATTGGTGTACTGAAATTTGCATCCCTCATGATCTACACTCATCAGTCAAGTAATTGAACCCTGATATATTAAATGAAAAAATGCACAATGAAATAACAATGAGAAAAGATAATTCTTACACTTCTTGGACTAAAATGGACATCTATGCACAAGACATACACAAAAGACAGAAGACGACTAAGTGGAAAAACAATTAGTGACTACAATATCTCATGGGTGGCTTCTCCATATTTTTTGTTAAGGATTAAATAAGTATTGTGCTTAACAGCTACCTCTTCTATTCTTACTCCAATAAAATGCATAGTTTTCTGAAACTAGTTTCAGAGCACCAATTAATCTTTTTAAAGCTCTGATCGTTGCCATTTTCATGTAGGACACATGTGTAGCTATCAGCAGTAAGTAGGGAATAGTTCAAGCTGTGTTCCATTAGGCTTCAAGTGTAAGAGTATACTAAAATTATTAAAGACATTATCAGGCCCCATATAAATTCAAACAGAATAGCTCACATAACTTGCTGAAGACCTTTAACACGGAGATCATTGGAGGCTGGTTTCTCCAAAATTATTGACCAACAATGCTTTTGATTTGTTAATTACCACTCAGAAAGAAGTGGAACAAACATACTAGTTTTCTAGATGTAAAAACCCAAGTGCATACAGCTTAAATCACAGGTCATCCAAAACATGGGAAGAAAAAATTGAAAGGAAGAAAAAGAAAATTACCCCTCTTCAAGACTTTCAAATTCTAGTGTAGCTTTGTCAGTTTCAATTTCACATAGTACATCCCCCACTTCTATCTGTTAGATTAATCAATAGTAATGTGAAAATGATTAATTAATTCAAAGAAGTCAATCTCCAAAATGAAAGCATCACATAACCAGAATTGTGATCTATAACCATCAAAGCATAAGAACTATTATGTGCAAACTGACCTTTTCTCCTTCTTTCTTCCTCCATTTTGCAATATTACCTTGCGTCTAAAACCAAAAGGTGAGGACACCAAAAGTTGTCCATGGAAGCCCTAAACAGAATACAAATAAAACAGAAAGAGAAGAAATGTTCCCACGCTTACCATTGTAGGAGATAAAGCAGGCATCCCAAGGACTTCATGTGAAATATCTATGAAGGGAGAAGTTATTAGGACATAACCAGACCATCATGACATAAATATAAAGACTACCCTCTTTAATGACTAAAATAACATAAATAAAAAATTAAAATTGAAAAACTATTGAGATGAAGTGAATACACAGATGATGAGGAACCCCTTTAACCAAAAAAGAGAAAAACAAAACAGAAATGGGATAAGATAGTCTTGCATGAATATACACGAGAGAGAGAGAGAGAGAGAGAGAGAGAGAGAGAGAGAAATAAGGTCAAAATTTAACCAACAATAGTGGGTTTTTTCTTTCTGTTCACAAGCATGACCCATAAGTTCAAGGGTCTAAGGCTCAGAAAGATTCGCTCATCCCACAAAATTTTAATTATCCCGAAAGTCCTGCTCTGGGGTGGACAGGAATGAAACTCAGTGTCAGTGACAATCAGATTCAATTATGCTGTTGTTCAGTTTTACATACATACATACATACATATATATATATATATATATATATATGTATGTATGTATGTATATGCTTTATAAACTCAGTTGAGTGGCAACAATTAGATTCATGAACAACCTTTCAACTCTCCATTCTCTCCTTTCCCTTCCTTTCTATCAGCTTCTCTTGGCTTCTTTTGATAACTAATACAGCAAGGCTGCTTAATCACATTTCATTTAAAGTGAGGTCTCAGTTCCTATTAGCAACCATGACCAAAACACCTAAGAGAAAAATTCTTGATGGAAGATGCATCAACAGTTCAATCCCAAAGACAACATGATGTATCCTCCTCTCCCAGCCCTATCTAGAGTCTTCCAATTTCTCTCACATAAACATGAACGTCATTGGAAGATGGTTAAGACTTAAACAGAATTCTTAGATACCTAAAGGGTCTATACACCATGGTCGTCATCTTCAGCTATCACCAGTGAATCCTCTATTCACCTATTGTTTGACCCAAATAACAAGATAACATCCGGATACTTTATCTCCCTAAGATTCAACTAATTTACTGGCAATCCAAGAAGCAACCCCTGGTTGCTACGTCTAGTACTGAAGCAAAATGCAAGACCTTAGCTAACATTTCTGGGAAGCAGCTGATATTATGAGGGTCCAGCCCTTACTTGCAGAGTTGCATTTGCATTTCCAATTAAAAGTACAAGAAAAGTGTGAAAATCTTTTAACTGTCCCCTACCACACAATCCAGTTTTGCACTTGAGAACTAAGTCTGTGTTTGAATTAGCTGTGAAAAATAGTGCAAAGTAGATTATTTTGATGATCAATAATATGTACTAAGTTTTATGTTTGGAAGTGATTGGTAAAAAATGTTTTTAAGATAATCTATTTCACTTGGATAATCTAAATTAATCCCCTTTTATTGTAAGATTAGAAAATAGAGTATAAAGTTATTTGTAGTAGTTAGTTTTGTATTTAAATTAATCAATTGTAGGGGAAACAATGGAATAAAGTTAGGAAGAAAATAAAGTCCTAGCTTTTAATCATAATCTCTACAATTTTGCTCATCAGCACAAAGCTATTTTCTTTGTTAAGATTATACTTGGATTAAACTCATTTGACTACTAACACAAACAACTTTTTTCTACAAATCAGATTATGTTCTTAAAAAATAATCACATCAAAACATGCTCAAAAGATATAGAGTTGGATACTTTCTTTGTAAGGGAGAAGGTCCTAAACAAGAGACTTGTGGTGCATAATATCACATGTCAAGACCACTATGTAGATATTCCCACTAAAGCTGCATCTTCTCAAAGATTCACTACTGTGACAACCTCAGGGTGTTTAATTCCACAGTTTGACGTGGGAATGTTCGAATATGTACAAATATAGTTAAGTTTGTAAAGCATGTGTTAGCTTAGTTTTATTACAGAATTCAGCTTCCGTTGTAATGTTCACTTAAGTTTAGGATGCTGCCAGCTGACCCTTCAGACTGCAGAGAAATTACAGATCATCTGACTACAAACTATTAGGAATAGGTAACTCTATATTGAAGACTCACTTTCGTAATCTCTCTTCTCTCGATAGCAAGTTCGCATCACAGAATTATCCAAGTCATTTTCTTGGATCACTATTTTGCAATTGCATCATATTAGTTGCAAACCATTATGGAACCTCTAATATTAGTTTTACTTTTACAAGACATTATTGCTGACAAACATGTAAAGTCATTAAAAAAAATAGACATCTAACACAAATATGCCATACTCTTTCAACCTAAAAGGCTAACACAGCATAGCAGTAATTCACATGAAATCTCCAAAATAGGAGCTTCCATAATCAGCTGCAGAAAAAATAATCATATAAGAGAAGCACACAAGTTGTTGAATGAAGCAAAAAGTAAAACACTAAACAATTATGAGCTTTGTGAAAGTAGGAAAATGAAACATTAGGTACCTGAAGATGAAAAGCATTTGACATCAGTCCACTGCCAAAAAGGTTGAAAGTTGTCAGCGAATATCATAGTAATGATTGGAATTTTCATCCATTTAAATGCTAACCTTTGACTTCAAAGATCTATCACAAATTCGAGTAATCCCTGAGCAAGATGTGGGTCTGATAAACATCACCATCAGTAAACCACCATGATATATTAAAATACAGAAGACAGTGGAGAAAGACAGAATGATGTGCCATATATATCTCATGTATAACAAAGAGAATGTCAATCTCAGGACCAATGTCTGGCCAACCTATGAATTTCAAATTGGCCACTCCGTACTATACGTATTATGTTAAGGTAGGGATACCCTTATGTTATATACACACACATATATCACTTTGGTCATATGTGGGAAATCCCACGTACGATCCTAACATCGAGTACATCTCAAACATAAAATTTACAAGACTAGATATTTGAAAGTAGTCTGATAATTATAATATCGATCGTTATGATAGGCAGTGATACTATTTTAGACTTTGTTGTCCGTAACTCTCAAAATCTAGGTCAAGAGGAGAAGGTTTTCCCACTTACATGCAACATATTTGCCATATCACTACTTTACTGGGGATCTCCAACGCAATAAAATTTCATGTTAGCCATCACTAATATCACTACTTTGTTTAAACTAAGACTCCTCATCTTAGAAGTTCGAACTAATGCCGTAAGCAAGAATGCAACGCAGATTAAAATAAATCTAACTTCAGAAATATTGTTGGCAATGATGCACACCTTATATTCGCATGAGCTCCCACGGCAAAAATCGTTGAATTACAAGTTCTATGGGGAAAAATACAAGCCGAAATTGAGAGTTAAAAGCAGCATTATAAGATGATGAAAAAAAAAACACGAAATCGAAGTTACAGAAAAGAGCGAACCGAGAGAGGGATCTGGTGGAAAAAGAGAGGATGCGAAGGGAGCGAGAGAAGAGAGGGTGGCGAAGGCGCGAGAGTGCCATATGCGTCGATCGATTCGATTCGATTCAGAAGAGAAGAGAGAAGACACCAACAAATTGAAACTCTTCTCCGGTTTGTTACTTTGTCTGAGTAGAATACAATTCTGATCAAGCGAGCCAAGGGTAGGTGGGTATTTGTTGATTCAGTGTATACACACGTGCGCGCTGCACCCGTGCCAGCCACCGTTAGCGGCGTTCTCCACACCGGTCATTTTATTTTATAACTTTTCAATAATTTTACTAAATTTTCACATTAATAAACAACATTTTATATTTTTTTTTAACTTTCAAGGCCAAGTTCGTCAATAAATTCGCATGTATAAAGGTTCTCTTGAATCAATATTTAATTTGATTATTTGCTCATATATATAATCTAAGTACTTAATTAAGTTACTTATATAATAGTCTTTTATTTTAATATTTTTTTCTCTTTTTGATAATTCTGAGTCATTTTGTTATTGGTTTTAATGTAGTTCCAAGTATGTTTTGGATGAATTGAAGTGAAGATAAGTATGCCTTGGATGAATTGAAAAGATGCATCAGAAGTTTGAAAAATTACAGCGAAATGATGGAGGGGAAAATTTTTGGTTGTATTATAAGTGTTTGAAGGCAATGAGAGGTCTGGCCAACTCCTTAGAGTTTTCCTAGGCCTCTAGACTCACTAATAAAGAGAGATTGGAAAGAAAATGATTCTAAATTCAGAACACTCATTCAATATAATGTTCAAATCTGAATACAAAGAGGAAGGAACACTTATTTATAGGCTTTCATGGGTAAAGGTAGCTTAAGGTTTAAACTACCTTAACCTTGGTTAGCCTACTTAACCCATGGTGAGCTTTTGAAGCCTCTATCTAATGGAGGTGTCGTGCCTACTTTATATCCTTGTGCTATAGAAACCCTTGCTTGTATATCACGTAAGGGTTTCTAGAGTATACATGTTTTATTTAATTTTAGTTTAGAAAATTTTTCTGAAATACAAGACCTGAAGTAGTTATTCTACTTTTTACAGACTAAGACAAATATTTTATGTTGTACATTCTTTTGTTCTTAGTCTTGTATCTGGTGACTTGGAACATGTAGATAGTCCTCCATCAGGTCTCCTTTGTGTTCAGTCGTCTTCGTTCTCGATCTTAGATAAGAGAAAAAGAGAAAGGTACCTACAAAAGGTCGTTTAATACTCAAGTCAATATTTTATTATAATGAAGTTTTATACTAATTACACAAGATGATTTCTTCATATTAGAAAAAATTATCGGGCATACCCAACTATTTATAATAACATTTATGGACATTTACCTTTATGAACTCGTGGAAAAGGCCCAAGTATTTTTTAACTATGATCTTAGGATCGTTTAAGCATAATGTCTTTTGCTAGTCACATTTGGTTAATTGCCTAGAGTGATATGATACTTTAGGGTACTGAGATTGTGTCTTTCGTCCATATTATTGAGAGATAGTCGTTTAACTCCCATTACTAAGAGATAGTCATTCGATTCCCATTACTGAGAGATAGTCATTTGATTCCCATTATCAAGTTCTATCTCGGTAGAGTGCGACTGTCTTGGTCTCGTGTAGTACACTGACCCTAGAATCAAGTGGGTTTATGAAGAGCCTTAAAAGGAAAATTTATTTTTTGTTATGCTCTTATAAGTACTTTTGGATGGTCCTCCATCAGGTCTCCTTTATGTTCAATCGTCTTCGTTCTCGATCTTGGATTAGAGAAAAAGAGAAAGGTACCTACAAAAGGTAGTTTAACACTCAAGTTTGTATTTTATTATAATGAAGTTTTATACTAATTACACAAGATGATTTCTTCATATTAGAAAAAATTATCGGGCATACCCAACTATTTATAATAACATTTATGGACGTTTACCTTTATGAACTCGTGAAAAAGGCCCAAGTATTTTTTAACTATGATTTTAGGATCGTTTAAGCATAATGTCTTTTGCTAATCACATTTGGTTAATTACCTAGAGTGATATGATACTTTAAAGTACTGAGATTATGTCTTTCATCCATATTATCGAGAGATAGTCGTTTAATTCCCATTACTAAGAGATAGTCATTCAATTCCCATTACTCAGAGATAGTCATTTGATTACCATTATCAAGTTCTATCTCGGTAGACTGCGACTATCTTGGTCTCGTGTAGTACACTGACCTTAGGATTGAGTGGGTTTATGAAGAGCCTTAAAAGGAATTTTTTTTTTGGGGCTCTTATAAGTACTTAATGATATATTGTCCCTCATGCTCGAGTAGAAGAAACCTTACAAAAAGTCTAAGAAGTTATAAGCGTGGAGTGTTGTGTGTGTTAGGGATACGAAAGGTCACTAGATCATAGCTACCAAAGTGGAAATTGTTTGACAGTTGGTGGTTCGTGATACTTCACTTATCCCCACCTCGTTGTGGTTATAAATAGTGGTCCTTATGTGTTACTTATGTGCCTATCCTTTTTCTTCAATTTTTCTGGGAGATTATTAGTGTGAGATACTTGAGTAATTTTTGTTCCTTAAAGTAAATTATGTCATTCTTTTCTTTTGTCACTAGTTTGTCAATTCTCGGGTGAGTCTAAGGGTGTTAAGAGGCAAACATTTTAGGGTGATGCAGAGTTAATCGGTTTGGTTGGTGAGAGCTCCCTTGTTTAAGTGAGTCTCCATTGGTTAGTCGAGAGTCATTTAATGATTGTGAGGTTAACAATCAAAATGTCCAATTGCCTTTGGAAGTTATGGAGAAGGTTGAGGAGCAGGCTGAGAATGACCTCCCTCTAAGAATTGATTTTAAGGGGGTTGATTCCTGTGTGTGTATTTTTCCAAGTACTGGTGGTTGTCTTTCATGCATTCATTCGTTGATAGAATGATGACTTGAACTCCATTTCAGATTGTTCTTCTTGAAGAATTGAAGTGAAATTGGCGGAAGCTAATGGATGTGATGGATCAAGGATGACTCATATAGAGCTATGGATTCCTTAGAGGTGCATGAGAGGTGGGGAGAGTGATTGGTTGGGCCATATCACTTGGAGAAAGATGAAAGAGAAAACCATGGTGTCTAACCTAGAGAGACTAGACAAGAGAGTAAAAGCTTGCAAATTTTGGTAGCATTTTACTCACAAAATTGATTTTACAAAACATGAGTCAAGCACCCTATTTATAGGAGATGGTGTCTTGGAGAGCAAGGAGTGAGGATAGGATGGGAAAACCAAAAGAGAGGGGTGACTTTGGTATTTACCAAGTCAATGCCGCACCCTATGGCCTATTTTTCTTAGAAGATAGGTCAAAATCCTACCCTAAAGGCTCTACTTAGGCTAAAATGATAAGCACACCCCCTATTATGATAAGGAACCCTATTCTACTGAAATTACAAATAAAGATACTAGCTGATGCTCAACTCTCAAAGCTTGTGCTCTACTCCTTGTGATCCTTTGGGGAAGGCTAGGTGTTGAAGCATTGATTTTAGGTGAATCCTAACCTAGCCCTGGCATCTTTGAACATGTAAAGAAAAGCTTCTCTACCATCAGTAGCAGAGTTCCAATCTTCTTGAATCCTCTTTGTCATGGACCCTCCCTCTTGAAGAGGATTTGTCCTAAAATCATATGCTTCTGCCTCTTCATCTTCACTACCTGCAAAACGTGTTAGATCCATAACATTGAAGGTAGTATGTACTCCATATTCCTCAAGCAAGTCAATTTGATATGCATTATTATTGATTCTTTTGAGAACTTGGAAGGGACCATCACCCCAAGGGCTAAGTTTAGACTTCCTTTGATCAGGGAATCTACCTTTTCTAAGGTGAAGCCAAACCCAATCTCCCTCCTAAAAAATCATCTCTCTCTTCCCCTTATTGCCATGTTTCATGTATTTCTCTATTTGTTATTGTATTTTGTTCTTAATCCTCTCATGCATTTTCTTTACAAATTCAGCCTTTGTTACTCCTTCCTTATGCACAAAATCTTGTGGATTAGGTAGAGGTAACAAATCCAAAGGAGTAAGAGGATTGAACCCATACACAACCTCAAATGGAGAAATGTTAGTAGTTTTATGAACTACTCTATTATATGCAAACTCAATATGAGGAAGGTACTCATCCCAAGATTTGTGGTTTCCTTTCATGATTGACCTAAGTATAGTGGAAAGAGACCTATTTACAACTTTCGTTTGTCCATCCGTTTGAGGATGACAAGAAGTTGAGAAATTCAACTTAGTTCCAAGCCTTTCCCAAAGAGTTCTCCAAAAATGGCTTACAAATTTAGGATCTCTATCTAAAACTATGGTCTTAGGTAAACCATGTAGTCTTACCACTTCTCTAAAGAAGAGCTTAGAGATGTTTCTAGCATCATCCACTTTATGGCAGGGTATGAAATGAGCATTCTTGCTAAACCTATCCACTACCGCAAAGATGGAATCAAAATCTCTCTGTGTCCTAGGAAGTCCTAATATGAAATCCATGCTTATATCTTACCAAGGACCACTTGCAAAAGGTAAAGGAATTGTTTTAGACTTAGCTTTTAAACATGAAATACATCTATGACAATGTCTTTGGACATCTTTCCTCATGTGTGGCCAAAAGAATTTTCCTTTCAAAAGCTCAAGAGTTTTGTCAACTCCAAAATGGCCCATGAGTCCTCCTTCATGTGATTCTTTTACAAGGAGTTTTCTATGTGTTCCTTGGGGTATGCAAAGTTTTCCTTCTTTAAATAAATACCCCTCAAAAACATAAAAACCTCCTTGTGCTTTATGTTGGCACTTAACAAAAATGAGTGCAAAATCCTAATCTTCTTTATAAAGTTCTTGTATGTTTTCAAATCCAAGAATTTGGGCTCCAAGTTTAGAAAATAGGGCCTGTCTCCTTGATAGAGCATCAACCACAATGCTTGTACTGCCCTTCTTGTATTTGATAACATATGGAAATTGCTTAAGAATTTCCATCCACTTTGCATGTCTTTTGTTCAACTTGTGTTGACCCTTAAAATATTTCAAAGAGTCATGATCATTGTATTGAACCAGAACTCGTAGCGCTCAGAACTCGCTGGTCAGACCTCGGCATTTTCTCTCAAACAGGTCAGCTCGGCACATGGGCCTCACTTACCATGTGACTAGGCTCCAGGTATGCATATATATTAAACTCTCATGCATGTATATGGTATAATCCTCCACGAATAAGATTACTTACTAAAGTGACGAAACGTAATGGACTTAGGGGCGTACACAGCGTATCCAGGTCTATGATAAGTAAAATGTTAACTGTAAGGCCCAAGCCCAGTAACGCTAAGGCAGCCCAGGTAAAGCTATATGCATGGCATGAAATAGCATATGAATGGGTGTGTATTAGCGTGAACGCATGAGCGAATGATTATGGGCGGGATCCTGCACCAAGGTTGCGAGGCTGACCCAATCTGTTTAATGGGCTCGAAGCACATAACAAAGCTGCTATGTACTGATAATGTGGCATGCGCTTAAAGATAAAGATGCTTACATATATATATATATATATATATATATATATATATATATATATATATATATATATATATATATATGGTTATTCATATGTTTGTTACAACTACATATAGATATGTTTGTTAATATCACGTAAGATTTTCCTGTTATGCGTATATGTCTGTTGCACATGAAATACCCTTGGATAGTGCTAACCCAAAAAAGATAGGGATGGGCGTGTACATATAATAGAAGGAACACCTGCAATTTGGGACCTGAAGATTATTGGTGCTTGTGGCAGGGGGTTTTCTGTTAGAGATATAAGATAATGTGTTTATTTTCAGTTAATATTTGTTTATCTCAAGTGCAACAGGAACATGGTATGCTATAAAAAGGGGCTTAAGGTCCCAAGTGAAGGTATGCAATTCAAAATACACTTTTAGATACTAAAACTACTTGTTTCCTATTCATTTACAAAGTCCTTACTAACTTGAGCGTCAGAGTGTGATTGGCCGTGAGGGCGCCCTTTGTCTCTGCAGGTAAAGCATCCAACAATCAAGGATGGTGCAATTTCTAGGGGAGACATGTTGAGCCTGAACTAGTCATCAGAGTCAACCGGCGACTAGTCAACTGGCAAGAACAATCACTATGTTTGACAAATTCTTTTGAGACTAGATAGTGTTCCCAAGTTTGCCGGGTCCTCACAAGTGCATAGAGCTCTTTATCATAGGTGGGGTAGTTGAGGGTAGCACCATGAAGTTTTTCACTAAAATATGCAATTGGGTGCCCACCTTGCAACAACACAACACCTATTCCTACTCCCAATGCATCACACTCTAGCTCAAAAGTTTTTGAGAAGTTTGGTAAAGCTAGAATGGGTGCATTAGTGAGTTGAGCTTTCAACCTTTGAAAGGCTTGCTCATGCTTCTCCGTCCAACAAAATGGAGTGTCTTTCTTCACTAACTCATTGAGTGGTAAAGCTAGACTTGAGAAGTTAGAAACAAATCTCCTATAAAAACTTGCTAATCCATGGAAGCTCCTAACATCTCCTACATTTTATGGGGTTGGCCACTCTTGGATGGCTTTGATTTTCTCGGGGTCAACATGTACCCCACTTTTATTTACTATAAATCCTAAAAATAGTACACTATCTACACAAAAAGTGCACTTATCTATATTAGCAAACAAACTATTTTTCCTAAGCACTAAAAGAACCTCCCTAAGGTGACTTAGGTGGGACTCTAGGCTTTGACTATATACTAATATATCATCAAAATAAACTACTACATATTTACCTATGCAATCCCTAAGGACATGATTCCTAAGCCTCATGAAGGTGCTAGGTGCATTTGTGAGTCCAAAATGCATCACTAACCACTCATATAATCCAAAATTGGTCTTAAAAGCAGTTTTCCACTCATCACCTTCTTTGATTCTTATTTGGTGATATCCACTTTTGAGATCAAATTTGGAAAATATGGTGAACCCATGCATTTTATCAACCATATCATCAAGTCTAAGAATTGGATGCCTGTATTTGATGGTGATATTATTGATGGCTCTACAATCACAACACATTCTCCACTTGCCATCTTTCTTGGATACCAACGAAACAGGTACAACACAAGGACTTAGGCTTTTTTGAACCCAACCCTTCTCCAACAATTCCTGAACCTGCGACTCTATCTCCTTAGTCTCTTCAAGATTAGTTCTATAAGTTGGTCTATTGGGTAGACTAGCTCCTGGAACTAAATCTATTTGATGTTCTATACCCCTAAAAGGTGGGAGTCCAATGGGTCCTTCCTTAGGGAATACACCAAATTATTTTAAAAGTCTTTTGACATGAGGAGGGAGTTCATAATTTTTAGAAAGTGTGACAGTGCATGCAAGTGTTCCTTTATAAAGAAGGAAGCTTGAAGGTTGTTCAGATAGAAGTATCTTTTCAATTTTATTTTCCAATTTTTCTTATTTCTAAATGAACTTGTGGGAAGGAACACTCTTCTCCCACACCTCAGCTTTCTCTATAAGGTTTTTTTCTTGTTCTTCTATTTTCTTTTTTTTTCTTCATTTTCTCTTTTTTGTTTCATTTGTACTTGGTCCTTTACCACTTGTGAGGGTGTTAAAGGATAAAGTACAAACTTTTTTTCTCGATGAGTAAAAGTAATCTCTTTGGTAAGACCATTATGAATAGCTTTCTTATCAAATTGCCATGGTCTTCCCAATAGGATATGATAGGCTTCCATGGGTACTACATCACATAAAATCTCATCTTTATAGCTCCCCACAGAAAGACTCACTTTTACTCACTTGTCTACAGTCAGTTCCCCATCTTCATTGATCCATTGACGTTTGTAAGTTTTTGGATGAGGTACTAATTGTAGATTAAGCTTTTCGACCATCCTAGTGCTACAACAATTGTAGCAAGAACCACTATCCACAATGAGAGAATAAATGCTTTCTAAAACTTTGCATCTTGTATGAAAGATGTTCTTTTTTTGTGTTTCATGGTTTACAATAGGGTGATTGTTGAGGGTTCTTCTGATCATTATTAATTCTCTCTCACAAGGATATGCCCCCTCACTATCTTCTTTCTCTTCTCCCCCAATAGACTCATAATCTTGACTGCTATACTCATCCCTCCCTCTTAAGGTCATGGTTTTCCTATTTGGGCATTGGGATGTTATATGGCCTCTACCAAGACACTTAAAGCACTGGATATCTCTATTACGGGGTTGTGAGGTAGACACATCTTTTCCTACACTTTTGAAAGTTTCTTTGGGTTTATCATTTGAAAGACTATCCTCCCTTTCTCTTGTATACTCTTTCTTGGGATAAGAGTTAGAGTAAGAACTCTCCTTGCGACTTGATCCTTTTCTCAAATTTTGTTGCTCAACTTTTATACAAAGTTGGATCAAGTCATTCAAGTCCTTATAGGGCAAGAGTTCCACTTTATCCCTTATCTCAAGATTGAGACCATTTAGGAATCTAGCTATGGTGGTGGTTTCTTCCTCCCTAATAGAGGCTCTCATCATGTAAAGCTCCATCTTTTGCCTATACTCCTCTAAACTCATGTTCTTTTGTTGGAGTCTTTAGAGCTTGTCCATTAACTCCCTATTGTAGCATGAAGGAATATGGCGGCATCTCAAGGCTCCCCTAAGGTCATTCCAATATTCTATAGGAGGGTCCTTGTGGAGGCGCCTATCTCTCTCTAGGACTGTCCACCAATACATAGCATTTCCTTGGAAACTTAAGGTAGCTAGGGGTACTTTCCTCTCTTTACTAACATGGTGGCAAGCAAAAAGTTGTTCTACCTTCATCTCCCAATCTAGATATATTTCAACATTTTCCTTTCCATAGAAATGAGGTAAATCTACCCTAGTCTCCTTTGGATATTCCCTTCTAGTTTTCCTAGGTCGAGGTTGATAATATTCATTCATTCTTAGACTCTCCTCAGCATGTGAGTCACTCAACCTAGAACTAGATGCATGTGAAGATCTTTTTAATTTTTTAATGTATTAATCCTTTTTTCTTACAAGTTTCAACTCCTCTTCTAATAGAGCAAGATGGGCATCTCTTTCTTTTTTCTCTTATATTATTTGAGCCTCATGTTGCAATTGTCTAAATGATAGTGACTGAAAGTCTTTAGCCAATTATCTTAAAAGAGATTTTGTAGACCTTCTATCACTTTCACTTGGACTAGAATGAGTAGACATGTTTAGATTTATATGATAGAAGTAATTTCCAAAAAGAAAGATAGGTGGAGTGAAGTAGGTAATTTCCCACGAAAGGGAGGTGGATCACTTAAGTACCAAGCCTTTCCTTAGCCAGATACTATCCCACAACACTTTCACAAACCTTTCTCTAAGCAATTTACTTAGAGCACAATCAAAGATGAAAACAAAATTTTATGCAAGAAAACTATGCAAAGCAATAAAGCACTTGAAAGAAAAATTGCTAAATAGAAAGCTTGTAAACTAGTTGAATCCTAAGGTGAGGCTTCTTGGCACTTTAACCTTGAAGACACACTCTCCGTCTAAGACGTATTAATCCACTAATTAATCAAATTAATGCAAATTACAACTCAAATAAATACAAAGAAATTACATCAACAATATTTTATGCACAAAAATTAAAGACCTATTCTATGCACTCCTTCACTTGTAGTTTCTTTTTGGTATTTGTGTATAATTTTGTATGAGGTTGTTGTTGTCCCTTACTTTGCCTCCTTAGGATATTCAACCTTGAATGTTCAATTATGCACCTCTTTAGTGATATAGCTCTCACAAAAAAAAAAAAAAATTAGCTCCACTACTCACCAAAGCTCTTTTTAGGTCACTTCCACCAAAAAGAGGTCAAACAAGTTTAAAACAACAAAACTCAATTTAAAAAAATATGACTACAACAAAGGGAATTGATATTTGACATGACTTCAAAGAATATTCAATAAAATTGACAAGCAAAAAATTAAGGTACACAAGAAAAGGTAGCACACAAAGTGGAATCTTAGTGAATGGAACTAGAATAGATGAATAAAACCAAAAAACAACACTACATAATTTTTGTGTGTGTAAATTTTCACAACTTCCCAAATTTATGCTGGACAGAATACTTCAAATTTGAATTTGAAATTTTAACCACAGGAACCTCAATGTTTAAGCTCAAATTAGGCCCTGGAAATTCACCAAAACAATGCGCCAATTAATTGTAATAAGTTTTTCAAAATCACTGTCGCTTAATTTTTTTTTTTAGAGTCAGAATTTTGCACTCTGTTCGTATTTCTTTTATCATGTTTTTTTGTATTTTGAATTTTGCTGTACTTCTTTTTTTCACTTTTTCTCAACACATCAAACTACTCAAATCCAGAATTTCAGAATTTTTCACCAACAAAATTAATTTCTATAAACAATTCCAGCCAGCACAGAAACAATGAAAACAGAGAAAACCTAAATTGGAATTAGAAAACAGCAAGGAAACTTCAAAAACACAATGGAATTGATTGAAAATGAACTTGTATGGAACTAACACACAAGTATGAATTCAAATCTGAAAATATAAAAGGCACCAAAGCTTCAATTTTAGAAATAAAACTGCACTCAAATTAACAATAAAAGTACTACATAGAATTAATGACAATTTTGGATCAACATGACTTTGACATAGCTTGTATGGATTCAAAAATCAAAATGACTCAACCAAAAACACTTTGCACCAATTAAAATAGCAAGAACAACTCAAAATAAAGCAAAAACAGCGTAGCCAACACAATTTCTCAATGGAAACCTATGCAATTTGCAACACGGATTGTTCAAGATCAATTGAACAAAGTGCACCGATTGGAATTTTCCAAACACCAACACAAATTCAAAATAAAATAAAAAACAGCAAGACAATCAAGGCAAGATGAACAACACCGAATTGAAGAAAGCACAAAATAAAATGAAGAGAAATCACTTATCTCTTGAAGAACCAAAGCTCATGATACCAAATGATGGCTTGAACTCCATTTCCGATTTTTCTTTTTGAAGAATTGAAGTGAAATTGGCGGAAGCTAATGGATATGATGGATCAAGGATGGCTCATATAGAGCTCTATGGATTCCTTAGAGGTGCATGAGAGGTAGGGAGAGTGATTGATTGGGCCATATTACTTGGAGAAAGGTGAAAGAAAATCAAGGTGTCTAACCTAGAGAGACTAGACAAGAGAGTAGAAGCTTGCAAATTTTGGCAGCATTTTACTCATAAAATTGATCTTACAAAACATGAGCCAAGCACCCTATTTATAGGAGATGGTGCCTTGGAGAGCAAGGAGCAAGGGTAGGATGAGAAAACCAAAAGAGATGGGTGGCTTTAGTATTGACCAAGTCAATGTCGCACCCTACGGCCTATTCTTCTAGAAGATAGGTCAAAATCCTACCCTAAAGGCTCTACTCAAGCTAAAATGATAAGCACACCCCCTATTATGCTAAAGGAACCCTATTCTACTGAATTTACAAATAAAGATACCAACTGATGCTCAGCTCTCAAAGCATGTGCTCTACTCCTTGTGATCCTTTGGGGAAGGCTAGGTGCTGAAGCATTGGCTAGAGGAAGGGCTCTTTCAAGATTGAATAGTTAAAGAATGACAACTAACTCCTTGCATGTTGTTCTTGATGCCAACACGGTGTTGGCAAACAAAAATGAAGAGTTGGAGATCCGAGCTACGCAGCTGAAGGCCAACCAGGGGTCATATGAGGTGCTTGATCTCTAAGCGTAAGGAAGATGATATGTCTCTCCAGCTGAAGGATCAATATTTGGAGATCAAAAGGTTAAGACAGTGACAAAGTTTCAACGATATGGTCCTCTCTCACCATGATGAACAAGAGTGTCGGTAGAAGCTCGATAAGGATCTCCGTGATGCACAAGACTTTGTTCTTAAGTAACACAAGCTTAGCGAAATTGTCCCTCTGTCTTCTATCTTTTGTTTCAATCGTGTGTTTTTTGGCCTTGAGCGCATCCATCTCCTCAATCCTCTTTCTCTTCAGTTCTTCTAATTCCTTGTGGAGCTCCAACATTAAATCTTCTTAGCTACCATGATTTTCCAATGTTTCTTCTAGTTGACGTCTCTCATTGCTTGCCATGTTTTCCGTGGTAACCATGAGGCTCTTTGTCTAAGTTTTCCTCGACCACATATTGGATGCCAAAAATATTCTTACAAGGTTGGGATTACCTTATAAAACCATTTGTTCCTTCAACTCGCTCATTCCTTAATCTAAGTCACTTCATTATGGGTTTCCTTTGTATTCAATCGCGTTCACTCTTGGTCTTGGGTCAGAAAAGGGGAAGGGTGGTCGTAGAAGGTGCTCTGACACTCAAGTCTATCATAATGAAGTTTTATACTAACTACGTAAGATGAATCCTCTTTGTCACAATCAAGGTCATGAAGGGACGACGAAAAAAACTTTGAAAAACACATAAGAGTCGCCATCATAGTTTATTACGAAAAACTACGGGAAAACCCAAAAGAAAGGTCTACAAAACCGAATTTAAGGTGTGGGAGTCGGTTATGTGTACAAAATGTGTTAGCACCCTACAACAATGTTTGTCCTAAGACGATATCTTTAATTAAATGTGGGCTGTCTAAAATGTTTATTTCCCCGGAAAAAGAAACAAAAATGCATGAGTAAAGAAAGTATTTTTTTTTTGGACACGAAAAAAATTAACCTTAGTCCTATGTATTTTCATTTACAATGAAAATACTTTTGCAAGGTCGGGATTACCTTATAAAACCACTTGTTCTTTCAACTCGCCCATTCCTTAATGTAAGTCACTTCATTCTGGGTCTCCTTTGTATTCAATCGCCTTCACTCTTGGTCTTAGGTCAGAAAAGGGGAAAGGTGGTCGCAGAAGGTGCTCTGACACTCAAGTCTATCATAATGAAGTTTTATACTAACTACGTAAGATAAATTCTCTTTGTCACAATCAGGGTCATGAAGGGATGACTAAAACACTTTGAAAAACACATAAGAGTCGCCATCATAGTTTATTATGAAAATTTTTTTTAAAATCCAGAAAAAAGGTCTACAAAACCGAATTTAAGGTCTGGGAGTTAGTTACGTGTACAAAATGTGTTAGCATCCTACAACAACGTTTGTCCTAAGATAATATCTGTAATTAAATGTGGGTTTTTTAAAATGTTTATTTCCACGAAAAAGAAACAGAAATGCAGGAGTAAAGAAAATATTTTTTATTTGGACTTGAAAAAAATTAACCCTAGTCCTACGTATTTTTACTTATAATAAAAAATCAAGGTCTACCTAAATTTTGATATTAAACATTTGTTGGTTGGTGTTGATATTTTTTATTTATATTTTTTAGGAATTGAATTTTTTATAATTCACGCTAATTAGAGTATAAAATAGTGTGAGCGACTATACATAATATTCTTTATGAATTATACAATAAAGAGAAATAGTGTAACATCCCGCCAAATCTTTTTCGTAATTATAAAATGAAATAAAGGTAAAACAATAATATTGAAGTGAACATATGTATATATATATATATATATATATATATATATATATATATATAATGAAATTTCTCCTCACAGGGAGTTTAATACATATCCGGTCAGTTTTCCAAAACTTAAACAAAATACAGTAAAATAGAAAGACAGGCGATCTCCTAACAGCAAAAGGCGATCTCCTATCAGAAAAAGGGGATCTCCTATCAGAAAACAGAAAAAGGGTAATCGCCTAACAGAAATAGAAACAGGCGATCTCCTTCCGGCGACCACTCACTGAAGAGCTCTACTTCCTGCAACATCATCTGCTCCCGTGTAAATTATACACGATCATCACAGGTTTAAGAAAAAAGCCAAACACAACACCAAAAACACAGGGTAAGCTAGATATTTGAAAGAGAGTTCAGATATGAAACTTTAAAATCAAGATAAAACAAATTTAAGACACCCACGTAAAAACTATCAATTTTCTCATTCCCTTCACATGACCATCAAGTAATCACACATTTCACAATTTCCTCAAGAGTCATTCTATTCACATAATTCATCAAGTGTCTATCAATTTCAATGTTTCTCATTTCTCACGTCAGACTTCCACTGACTCATCACACAAGACACTTGACACTACTTCCGGAAGACTCGTGCATTGACTAGACTTAGAGATCTGCACCTGTCATACTACACTGCTGTAAAGTTTCCACAGCTATGCGCATCAACATAATCTCGATCTCAATCTCATCACTCTCACAGTATGACAGGGTGAATCCACACAACAGGTCAAGTAGTTATCTTTCAAACACTTACCCATACGTATGAACCTCCATCGACTCTCAATGCCTGAATAACTTCATCTATATGAATTCATTATCTCAGGAGAGTCAGGATATCTCATTATAGAAATCACCGATCAATGCACATCCTACACGATCTTACACGGTATTTTCTTTCCTGAAAATACTATGCCTTGATCCCACATTCACAACATTCAACACATCATATAACACTTAAATGAATGATTCTAATCACAACAACAATCATTCCCTGGTTCAGATTTTTGAATATCACATTTAAATCTCAAACAGTTTCAAACAACACAAAAACAGGGGAGTTCGAAAAACAACGCCAAAATCGGCGATCTCGTCCAAAAACAGGGGATTATGCAATAACAGTTGAAAACCGGCGACCACGTCGCCCCATCATCTCAATCATCTAATATAAGGTTTTCGTTGGAAATAAGGCTAGCTTCCCTTACCTGGACTTGCGCAAAACACCAAGAGCTCCAAAACCCACCGAAGCTTAAAGATGCCTTAGCTCTGTTTTAGCGTCTGGTTTGTAGAACTTGCAGAGAACCTCCCAGGTGCTCTAAGGGCAGTCGTCGCTCGTCGTACTGGTGCTTGAGGATGCCTGAATCGCAGCGCGAAGGAGAGAAAAGAGAAGGATGAAGGTAAACTCACCCTTTCACTCTTGAACCACTGCAACGCTCTTTGCCTCTCAGAAGTGGGTTTTTGAATCTAAACCAACTTGTCCACGAAAGCCGCTGCCACCACCCATTCTGCAGGGAAGTTTGCGTGTACGCTTTCCTGAACAGTACAACTACGCGTGCCTCTGCACAGGCCAACACTCTGATGTCACTATTCTGAACCACCCTTTTTGTCTACGTGTCGCACGTGCAGTACGTCTCATGCTGAGAGCCTGGGTCCCACCTTATCTGTGTGAAACTCGACATCGCGCGATAACCTTCCACCGATGCCTCATCTTGGCGGACGACCGATGTCTCTCCCTGGGAGACGACCGATGTCTCGCCCTGGCGATGACCGCATGCCTCGCGCCCGGCGATGCCCGCATGCCTCGTGCCCCGGCGATGCCCGCCTGCCTCGCGCCCCGGCGATGCCCGCATGCCTCGCGCCCCGGCGATGCCCGCATGCCTCGCGCCCTAGCGATGCCCGACGACACATCGCCACGCCTTGTTGAAGGTTCTTCATCCCACTATGTTACGTCCAAGGTATCATCTCCACATGACTTGGTGACGTCGGTAGCTTCACATTTCCAAGAGTAGATCAGCACCACCCCTCGTGCGCCCATGCATGCAACACTAAGGACGATTTCTTATACTCAAGCATAGAGCTTCGCATGCACAGCGTATCTAAGGCTTAACCCACACCTTGATACGCGTGATTTTTTTTTTGGAACCCACTCTGGTTGATCCAGTATCCTGACCACATACTGAGTGCACTTTCGGCGATCATGTGCACCATAGGCGATTGGCGATCATGTGTAATCTAGGCGATTGGCGATTATGTACTAACCAGACGATCTCATAGTCTTCTAAGCTACACTTTCCTTCCTTTTTATTTTAAATAAAAACATACTTAGAATTCATTTAAAATATATTCCTTTTATTCCAATTTAATTTTACAGGTCCTTACAAATAGTGTAAACTATATATCGATGTTTTTTACTATTTGCAGGTTTCATTTAAAAAAACATAATTTTTTAATTTATTTTAAAAAATATTGAGTAGAAAATGATGCGTACACTCATTCATATACTCGCATGGTATTTTTTTTGGAAGATTCATATTTATTAAACTAGCCCTGTATCGGTGCATAGCACGAGTATTCTATAAAAAAAATTACATTTAATAAAAATAAATAAAAGAAATATTACATAAAAAATAACTAATAAACAATAAAAAAATTTCATTAAAAAAAATTACCAAATGTACAAAATTTGAAGGAAGGAACCAATGAATGTTATAAGTGATATTTGAAAAATAACTTTAATATCATATAACAGTATTTTCTGTATATTACATTACATGGACAGAACAAATATCATAAAGAAAACCATAAAATAAAACAGTATAATAAACATAAACATAAAAAATAAAAACATCCGAATTCACAAACATAAAAATAAAACTAAACATCCAAACTTATAACCCTAATTTAACAAAAAAATAAATTGTTCAAGTTTCCAGCAAAGGGAAACAGTTAGCCTCATTGGCTTTTATAATAACAACGCATAATTAAAAGAACTCTGATGTGCGATGCGGGCTTGTTAGAACACTCAAATATTATTTTATTGCCTTCCCGAAAAGAATGAACTTGACATAAGTTCTTCCAATCATATCCAATCTTCACACTTTTTACACATAAAGGTCTCCATGAAACCTTGCATTGAACATCTTTTATAAGGCCATGAAGAACAACTTTTTTGAATTTGTCTCTACGAATGTATTTGGCAAAATCCTCAGATAGATACTTTAAGAAAATAAAACAATGTGTAAACAACTTAATATACAAAATAAGGATTGAAATATTAAATAAGACAAATGTAAAATGACACTAGATAACTTGAATGAGTCTGAGATAATGTTACATAGAAATGTTGAAAAGGACCATTGGTGAGTGGTTCACAACGTTTAGCTTCAACAAAATGGTCAGATACCATTATTTGAGAAGCCTCTTCCACGTAAACATTAATATGAAAACAATTATCACCAACGTATCGGAAATATACCCGATGTTCTCCTTTAAGATCATAAAAATGACGTAAACTCCGTCATGCATAGGTTATTTCAAGATTCAACAAATCCATGTTGTACATTACAACATGGGTGTTCCCGTTATTATCTGCCAGCAACCAGTGGTCACCAAGTTCATTTTAAAAGAACATGTAATATTAAAATAAACAAAACACTATTATGTCTAAAAATTTATGAGATATTTGTGGATAAATAGATGGTTTTTTTTCAATGTACTGGCTCCAACTAAACGTTTTGCACATTTTTAAGTTATGCCAACATATTGGAAGAAGCCAGAATGTAAAAACAATGATGAGTATGTTTACCTAAACGTAATGTTGCATGATGCATAGATACTATTATACTATTATATTCAGCAGAACATTGTTAAATTAAATACATAAATATAAAAGAACATTGTCCTTTGCAAAAACATATTTGCGAAATTAAATTAACAAAAAACAGATTGTTCACTATTCACAACACTAACAGAACCCTCATATCAAACGGTGTCATCCCCTAATGAGTCTCGAATATTAATTTGTCACCTTCACGAAGATTATGGGAAGCACAAAATTCTCTCCATCCACAACCAAATTTAACAGATGCTTTTGGACGTGGTCGTACTAGAATTTTGCACTTCACTTGCTTCTTATGTCCATGAAGGAGAATATACTTTAACTTGCTATTCCCGAATGTAATTGGCAAAAGAAAGAGGAAGATCCTAAAAACAGAGAAATACATGTATAAATAAAATAATAAAGTAGTATAAAGTAATAAATTAATAAATTAAAGTTAAGAAATTATGCAACAAAAAATACCATTTAAATAGTGTAAAAAATAAATAAAAAATTACCAGATGGCTTGAATGACAGAGATAGTGTGATAGTTTGATAGTGAAATGATCATAGGGACCGTGAATAAGAGCACAACGACTCTGGATTTGATCATAAAATTTGTATATAGATATATCCGAAGAATCTCCCTTGAACAAACTAATCTTAAAATAGTTGTTTCCTACATAATGAAAAAACACAAAATGATTGCCTTCCAGGCCATAGAATTCGTGTAATTCAGACCATCTTGCATAGATCTTAGGAATACACAAATTCATATTATCCATACATCCATATTATACATTTACAATGGCAATAAATATTCAGCAGAAACAAATATCGAAGCACAAAATGTAAGTTTCTTTATTTATGCTGATAATAATATCTAATAAACCAATATTTAAATATTTAAATATAATATATAATAGCACTAACATAGGGAAATGAGAAAGGAAATAAATTTAGCAGAAACAAAGAAAGAAACATACTTTATTTATGCTAGATAATAAAATTTAGTAAATACAATTTAAATATTAGTAGAATCTGGAAAACCAAACGATACATAAACAAATATTAGTAGAATCATTATTATATTATTATTATTCAAAAATAACAAAATAGAATCTGATGGAGACGTCGCATGGGAATTTACAATGGCAATGAATATTCAGTAGAAACAGATATCGAAGCAAGAAATTTAAGTTTCTTTATTTAAGCTGATAATAATATCTGATAAACCAATATTTAAATATTTAAATATAATATATAATAGCACTAACGTAGGGAAATAAGAAGAAAGGAAATAAATTTAGCAGAAACAAAGAAAGAAACATACTTTATTTATGCTAGATAATAAAATTTAGTAAATAAAATTTAAATATTAGTAGGATCTAGAAAACCAAACGATATATAAACAAATATACACTTTCATTGGCGGATTAGGAAGTCCTTTAAACTACAATTTTGCAAAACTCGTGCTAAGTTAAGTTATGAAGTTATAATTACAATTAATTAATTTGTCATTTTATTCCATTTAATTATTAGGCCTTATAATTTATTGCATGTTCATAAAATGATGTTGAATGAAAATCAATGCCATTAATTTTGTTATCATTTAAATTTAAATCTAAGTTTATTTCCATTTAATATGTAATCTGTATAATTTTTTGATTTCATTAACAAAAATTTAGTATGAATATGTCTTTCAAAATTTTATTGGAGAAAAAGAATTAAAATTATAAATAAATTTACAATTATTTTTAAAATAAAATAAGAAATAACCCAATACAGATTACATATTAATTGGAAATTAAAATGGAAATTACATTACATTTAATTTAAATTCTCATTCTACAATATGTGAATTGTTCAAAAACGAATTTAATCCTATTCCTATTCCTATTCCATTTAATTCTTAGGCCTTATAATTTATTGCATGTTCATAAAATGATATGGAATGAAAATCAATACCATTTATTTTGTTATCATTTAATTTTGTTTTCAAGTAGTTTTATGTTGATACAAAAACTTGAATTTTGAGTTGAACACATAAATTTATGCCAACATTTTAACTCAATTGTTAATATTTTATAAATTTTCTAAAATTTATCAATTTCTATATATAAATATCAACATTTGTATCAACATAATACACATTACAACATAAAATGGACACTGAACACAATGCAAGGTATTTTTTTCCAAAATTACTGTACTGGCACAAATTTGTGTTATACATATGGAACTATGCCAACACATTTACAAAAATGTACCAGAAAAAACCAGGCCAAGACATTTACAGTAATAATCAATAATAATAATGAATACGTATAACGCAAAGAAAAGCAAAATGTGATAAAACTATAAAAGCATAATTATAATTATATAAAAAATTGTTTAAGTAACAACGAAATGTAAGCAATGAAAGTGTCACAATTACCCAATTGCTTCTTCCATAACCGCAATGACCCGAATGCGGTTAGAGGGCTTCTCACTATCACATTCAAAATAGTTTGTCACCTTCTCTTGGAACATGTAATCCACACCATTCCCTCAAACCATTACCAAATTGTACACATCCTATTTCCCATTCATCGATTAAAATATCGCATGTGAACTCCTTTAAAGGACCATGGAGAACAACAGTAGTGAACATCCGTGATCGAATAAATGTCCCAAACGGAGGAGGAAGTTCCTACACAGATTCAAAAAGTTATATAACAAATTCAAAATAATTCATAATTCATATCAAAAAAATTGAAAGCAACAGAACTATCACCAGGTAAGGTCCATAGCATTGGTAGAGAGTGTTGAACCAAGTGGTGTTCAATGTTTTGAAGAATCCAAATCCTTTGAAGGATGTTGAAGTCTCTGCTTTGCTTGTTGCTGCTGTGCTGGTTTATAGTTTTGTTCTGGGGTAGTTTTATGTTGTAATCCACCCTTAGATTAAATCTCAAAGCAATTAGCATCTCAATCTTTAACAAAGCAAAAAGTTTTCCAAGCTAAGTTGAAACAACCGATTGTTCTGTCGAAACAACCGATTGTTTACACTTAGGTGTTTTGAGAAAGTTTGAAAACTGTTTTCAAATGGTGAAATCTGTTAAGTAACAAAACGACCGATTGATTTGAGGAAACAATCGATTGTTTGTTTTGGAACCATAACAGAATAACTGTTTTCTTTGATTGAGCTTTAAATGATTTGAAACTGAATACGCTCCAGTCATTAAATGCTTTGACCAATCTTTTTAAAGCAGTTAAGAGTTTGTTAAGATTTGATAACAAACTATATCTTGGTATAAATTCAGAAAAACCATTTTTAAGAAAGAGATCTTTTGAAAAAGTTTTTCTAAGAGAGTTTTTCAAAGTGCTGAGATTGCTTAAGAGTTTTGTGATTGATCAAGGTGCTGGGATAGGATTCTACTTGTATTGATTTCAGATATTCATCTGTAACAAGTGCAATCTTTGTAAACTGCTGAAACATTTCATCTGTGTGTTTTTGCTGAGATTGGCTGTGTGTTCTTGAGGTGTTCAAGATCAGCAATCTTAGTGTTGGCCAAGGAGAGTATGTTTCTTGAGGTTTTCAAGGTCATTCTCTTGGTTGTTGTGTAAGTGATCAAGGTGTGATTGCTTAGTGGATTTCCTCAAGGTTTCTGCGAAGACTGGATGTAGCTCTGGGTTGGAGTGAACCAGTATAAACAACTTTGTACAATCTCTCTATCCTTATCTCTTTAAATTCTGTTTGTTTGTTGTTTGCTGGTATAAACAACCGATTGTTTCAAAGAAACAACCGATTGTTTCAAAGAAACAACCGATTGTTTTTTTTCTAGTGTTACAGTTTTGCTTGCTGTTTTGACTAACTGAATTGCTGAATCAATTGGTTTCTTAAATAAATTCATTCTAGCTCTAAAAAGTTTGCGAAAACCCTTTTAAACAATTCACCCCCCCTCTAGTTTAAAGCCATCTTTTCTAACAGAGAGTAGTTCTTAATGTGAAATGACAAAATGGTCCATCAGACAACAGTAGAGTACGATTAATGGAATCGATAAATCTTAAAACAAAAGATGGTGAAGCAATTCCAGTCCAAACCGTAATATGAAATTTATTCTCACCAACATAACGAAACATTATATGATATGATGATGTTCAAATTCATAATACTTTGCTAAATCTGACCACCCATCCTTAATCACCGGACACAACAAATTCATGTTGTAGGTCACATAATGCATTGCACCACTACTATCTTGAAGAATCCACAACTCACGAAGTTGGGTTGCGAATTCTATTGCGAAAGCACGATCCACAAAAGCAATATCCTTTAAAAAATTGTATACAACAGTATGATTAGTTTTGACCATATTTTGCACCACAGTAATGGTAGTGAACTCTAACCCTATAAACAGCATACCTCACCGCAGATGTTCATGGAGCTAAATATTCCCTTGGTTGGTAGCCTTACTATTTCATCCCAATTTAAAAAAGTCATCATTTGCGAATAGAAAATACATCCAAACCCAACAATAGCGTAAAATGATCAGAAACCCTCACAATAACGTAAAATGATCAGAAACCCTCACAATAGCGTAAAATGAAATGAAAAGAAATGATAAAAGACATACCTTTTTTCCGAAAATGAAAGAACAAATAAGAACTTATATAAACTCAGAAATCCATGGCCTTTGCCATTTCAAAATTCAAAAATCGCGCCAAGTGAAAAATACCTTAAAGAAGAGATATGTAGTGGTGGTAAGGCAATGAGCAGAAGATGTGCAGTTGCCAAATCGATGAAAGAGAAGGGGAAAAAGAGAGAACGCTCAGAGTTTTGGAGAGAATGGAAAAAGTAAGGGTTTAAGGACGAAGGGAATGAAGAGAGTGAGAGACGTGGGTGCTTATATGAGCAAAACGTGACCTCATGGTGGTTGTGACATTTGTTATTGTTTCATTGGTTGATTGGTAGAGATTTGCTATATGTGGTAAATTTTTGTTTTGAATTTTTGTTTGGTGAATTTTCTGTGAATGACACATGGCTTTTGTTACCCTAGGAGTGGGTTCTATTTTGTATTATGTATAAATACATGATGACGGGTGCGGCCATACAAGCATATAGTTATGCATATAAATGTAGTGTCAAAATTATATTTTTTATTTTGCTTTCAAAAGAAAAAGACATTAATGATTATATATGTAAAAAAAAATAGGTGGCAAATAGCAGAAACACTGGGTCAAATGTGTGGGCCCAATTGTTTTTAAAGAACTAATGGTGGAAGTATAAAATAAAGAAGTGGCGAATAGTAGAAGTGTTGGGCCAAACGAATAGGCCTAGATTTTAAGAAACTGACTGGTGTATATATAAAAGGGGTGTTTCTTCCTGCATCCCAACAAATTTCTCTTTACACTCCATCAATTTCAGAGACTGTTTTACCCCTTTGAAAAATGACTTCCAGTTTACTCTTTTCTGGAATGTTTATTGAATTCATAAAATAAATTTCCAAAAAACATTTTCCAAAACATAATTTCCAAAATAAACTTTCCGGAACATATAATATATGTTTTGGAATGTGTTTTTCAAAATAAAATTTTCAAAGTATATTCTAGAATGAGCTTTCCAAAATGATTACAAATTAGATAAGAAAATTTATCATTTTAACTAATTGATGCGGTACAGGAAGAAATTTGATAGGTGTAAGAAGAAATGCCCATATAAAATATGAGAGTTGCGAATAGCAAAATTCTGGGTCAGCCAAAAGGGCCCATACATTTTGTTAAAAAATCCAAGTCGTAGATATAGAAGGGCAATTTCTTCCTGACAGCTTCTTCCTACACCTCCATGACTTCTTCTCCCACCCCCATACTAAAAGTGCATTTACAATTATACCCTTCAGTAAAAAAAATTAAAAATTAAAATAATACTTTAACTTACTTTAACTTTTAACCTAATTTCAGCCTTTGTCTCATCACAAGGGATTGATTTCAGCCTTTGTCGAAAGGTGGCATTGGGAGAAAAACTCCTTCCACCTTCCCATAGGTGAGATGACCATTACACTCGATGATGTGTCATCTCTTTTACAGCTCCCCATTTTGGGTCAATTTCCAACATATGTGCCCTTAGAGGACAACGGAGCTGCAACAATTTTAGCTGAGTTACTAGGGGTGGATGAGACTCGAGGGAAGGCTGAGATGAGGCAGTGCCGAGGCGTCCACGTACGATTAAGCTGGCTTCGAGATATATACAAGGAATGTTGCACTCAGGAGGCTTGGGAGTGTGCTGCCAAGGCTTATTTGTTGCATCTACTTGGATGCACTATTTTTGCAGATAAAAGTGCCACCTCTGTATCTGTTTCATACTTATTGTTATTCAGCAATCTACATATGTGTCGTGGATACGCATGGGGAGTAGCAACACTTACATATCTATATAGGCAGTTGGGGGATGCATCTTATTTTAACATGAAACAGTTAGGCAGTTATGCGACACTGGTTCAAGTATGAAACCATACAAATAATTAGCAATCACATGTTATATTCCATAATGTTTTGTATTAAATATTTTATAATTAATATGATCAAATTACGTAGGCATGGATTTATGAGCACTTCTCGGGCATGGGAAGAAGGGATATTAATCCCTCATATGACGAGGTACACCCGCGGGCAGCATGATATATTGTTGCCCATCAGATTTGCACGGTTGGTGATGTGCGGGTGCAGTTGGATGGGCTCACATACGATGATGTTAGTTGGACTCCGTATGAGGACCACAGATTGAGCAAGCCATTTGAGACCATTTATTTATTCTCGGGTCACTTGCGATTGGGCAGCTTATCACAGAGACATATGCCCGAGCGTGTGTTGCACCAATTTGGCTATGAGCAAAGCATTCCACCATCACCGATGCCAACTAAGGCTCCTAGTGCACATGTCATTGATCAAAGGTGGTTGCAGTTTGATCACCACGTGGTGAGAGGTTTGAGAGTTGCTTCTAGTCCATTTGCATGTGTTCCTGAGTACATGTCTTGGTTTAGGACAGTATCACACCCATAGTTTCACAGAGGAGAGCTTGGAGATCGACCCAGTGTTGTACCACATCGTCGCCTTCGTAGTCCAAATGCTGAGCAAGCAGGTCCTTCGTCTCAAGATGAGCGTGCACATTCGGTAAGTTTTTTTATTGTTATGTGATTAAACAATATATTTGACAAGTTTAATTTATTTTGAAGTTAGTGCAGGGTATATTTAGGCGCATTGTCAGTATCCTCCAACGCATGATAGATTTTCGTCAGGTCACTGAAGGCACTGATGCATATGAGAGTACAGAGGCAGCGCTGAAGTTAGCTCTGAGTGTGACAGATGATGGGGTAGTGTACACTAGACGATCACGTAACATTCGTGGACGTCGTTGATAGTTTTTATTATTACATGATTGAAATAATAGTAACTTTGTATGTGTACAATATGGTTTAATTAATTTATGTTATGGTGTTTGCTATTTGATTTTTATCTGACATAAATGCGAATAAATTACGAATCGGAATTGAAGTAATAAATTATGCATCGGAACCCCACATAATAAATTATGTTTACATCAATCGTCTTCATGGTTCACATATGTCAGGCTAATACTGATTAATTGGGTAAAAGATTGCATCCGACCAAAGTAATATGATGACAATAACCTTGCCTCTGGGTAACAATGTGTAGACCATAAAATGTCAGCGGTAGGTATGGGACAATCATCCAGCAATTTTACCTGCACCACAAATGTAAATTAGCAATCAAAGGAATAAAAGTAATGCGTTGAGTAATAACCTTACCTGCACAAAGTGTGAATCATACACATAACCAATACATAGTAGTCGGTGTAGACTAGCATCGGTAGGGGGTGCAGTACGCAATGGGAAAATAGTAATATTTTGTTTCAATGACAAACAGACTAAGATAACATTGTATCTGTTGGCTATTAAGTATCCCATATCCGGTATTGTCATCCATTTGTCAACACTAGCCTGCAAAATACAATAATAAAATTACATTGCATACAAGTTCAATTAATCAATACACATGACTCTTATGAATATTCACTTACCACTAACAACTCATCCACTAGTAAGGATCTCTTCATATCTTCTAGCCGTTGATGACCACCTAACAATGTTGCATATTATTCACGCCACTGAGATATTTCTTTGAATAAATCCATTCAGATGAGTGGCCATGACTCTTCACCCATCCCCAACAATGAAGCAATAGCACGAAACCCACAATGTCCATCAGCTTTAACATCTATTACATCCAAAATATAAGGGTGACATTTTAGATGAAATTGATCAAGCATGGGAATTGCATTGTTGTTGGACGTCACCTTAACCTTTCCCTTAGGAGTCTTCAAAGATGATGAGTTATCGTTTACTAAATGGATGCAATCTACATGCTCAAAATATGAAGGGGTGCGTTTTGTAGACCTTTGAAATTTGTTTGCTTGACTCTTTTGGGATCCTTTTGTCTTAACTATATTAAGTGGTGCACATAATGTTGTCATGTCCAGGTAGGCAATTTCATGCAACTTGTTTTTAATTGTCACTTTGCCACAAATATCAACCTGTTTGAAGCGGGATAGAATGACATCCCATTCTTGTTGAATTGACAACTCAAATGATGAATCACATTCAGATAAATCTGAAAAACTCAGTCTCGTCCACATAACATGAACTTCATTAAGTGGAATGACACCCATAGCATATCTGGCTAACTGACAAGTACATGGTAATCTGTGAGTCCGTCTAAGTACACATCCACAAAGTTCACTATCAAACCCCACATCATTGACCCGATCAAACTCTTTAGCAATGAGAATCAAAGCATGTTTAGATACAAAGCCAACCAACATTTTATACAATGGCACATTGAATGTGTGACCTATCACATGTAGACTCATTTGAAAGGATGCCTTGATTTCGTTATGTTGAAGTATAATAACATGCTTGATAGCATCCCAACACGAGCTCAGGTCTCCCATGCTATTTTGTAATATTCGTTTCAAAGACCAATGAGCTGATTCAACCCTGTATAAGTATAAACATATAACAATTAGACGTCAAACACGTTCTAAACAAAGTAAAGGCATTAATATACCTGTTTGATGTTGTATTTCCCAAATGCATTAATTAATTTTTCCAACACTTCACAAACTTTTCTTTGTGCGGAATAATCCATATGTTCTTCACATATTCAACAAGTAATGGCCACGGTGAACAAATAGTTTCAAAATTTTTAACAAACCCATCAAATTTAGCAATCTCTGTACAGTCAATGATAGTCCTCCATGAATCCATCACAACTTGCCAAGCCTCAACAAAATCTACCAACATTTTACGCTTTGCTTTAACATTCTTATTGATGTGAAACCGACAAAGAATATTTGTTGCCTTAGGAAACACAATATTGATGTATTCATCAAAGCAAGATCTCTATCACAAACAATGACTTCAGGCCCCACATGCGATGTCAAAAGTGACCCTCTAAATTTTTGTAGTGCCCATATGAAGTTCTTTTCTTTCTCGCTAGATAAGAATGCAAAACCAGTAAGAAAGGACAAACATGTACAAGTCACACCAACAATCTCAAGCAAAGGTAGTCGATATTTGTTTGTTTTGTAATTCGTATCCATCAAGAATACAATGTTAAATGCATTCAAGAGTTTCACAGCATCGGGATGAGTCCAAAAAATATCACTAACAACATTGGCAGACTCATGACACGTACTCCAGTGAAGATAGTTGTCACGGTCTAACAACATCATTAACTGTTGTAATTCAATTCTTGGTCCTCTAACTGATCGCTTGTACGAGTATCTTGCACTGTATACTTGCTTTATTGTTATCATATTATCCTCATTATTCTCCTTCCAAGTACGTAGTATGTTACCCGGCTTAACCATGCTTTTAGTCATATCAACAAGCATTGAATGTTCATTCGCTTTTAATCTGCCTGCATATGGAGGACCAACTAGTGTATCATACAAATTATGATTATGTGTACCACAAATTACCTTAAGTACCCAACCTTGACCCTTTCCAACAGGTTTACCTCGCAATTTAAAGGGACATTGACATTTTCGAGTACCTGTTACACTAACCTCCAAATCATCCTTGTATTTTCTATAACTACCTTCCTTTTCACACCCTAACAAGACATATGTCTTTCTCCCTTGCTTTCCATTTGCTATGTCAGACCTGATAATGACAATAACAAAACCAAGTTCATAACCAACCTTGCGAACCCATTCAAGTAAGTCTTCTCGTGAAGGAAACACCTACACAAAGTTATTATAACAATATTACAAAATCACTTCTTCAAATTATAATACAATAAAAATGAATGAAATGAAATTTTGTTCACCTCATTTGTTGTAAAATGGGTACCATAGTCACTTTCAACCAATTCATGTTGATGCACAAAATTCATTAATTCATCAGATCTTTTTGAAATCAATCCAACCTCCATATCCATACTTACACCTTCATTCATCAAACATAAATTTTCATTTTATTGAAATATTCATAAATTCACAAAAGTATACAAAAAATAAACAACATTCTGTTTGCTTCCGGATTGTGTAATCCATAAGCTAAATTTTAACAGCAAAATGTATTCGGATTATGTAATCCGTAAGTCAAATTTGAAGCTCTAAAATGACTTCTGGATTACATAATCCGTAAGTCACATTTTGACAACAAATGAGTTCTGGATAATGTGTTTCGTAAGCCATGCTTGAAGTTTCAAAATGACCACCTACCGAATTCTGTAATCCATAATTCATTTATCAAGTTCAAAATTAACTTCTGGATTGTGTAATTCATAGTTATTTTGTTAACGGATTACACAATCCAGAAGTGTTTTGCTAGGTTCCGGATCCGGTATATTGACGGATTATCTAATCCGAAACAATTTTCATTTATGCCTAAAGAACCGGATTGTGTAATCCGATGATCTAGCGGACTACCTAATCCGAAAATGTCCACAAATGAGTGTGGAAGGCACTTACCAGAGAAAAGAACCAAAGCTACAGAGAACGAACCAAAGCTAAATGAAGAAGCCTCCGCACCAGCACGCCCGCAGCAACTACCACCAGCTTAAGCAACACCTCAAGGAGCAATAACCACCACCACCACACTAAGCAACTTCTCTTTCAGGCTGCTTCTTTTCCACCACCACCGCACTAACCACCTTCTTTTTCACCACGAGACAAAATGTGAAAACTTTAATTTTTATCTTTTTACTGAAGGACATTTTTGGTATTTTAAAAAATTATGGAGGTGCCAAAAGAAGTCATGGAGGTGCAGGAAGCTTCCTCCACCTCCATAGTTTCTTCTTGCATCTCCATCAAATTTTCAATTCTAAAATTACTCTTAAGCAAAAGGAACATGATTTTTTATGTTTTTTTTTTTTTCATTTCCAAATTGTATAACTTGTAGGCCTTCCAAACTCTAAAATTTGGAATGCAGTATTCCAAAATTTAAAATATAAAAGGTATTTTATGGGTTTGAAAATGCATTTCAAACCCTAGAATTCAAAATATAATAATTTCAAACTCTACAAATTCGAAATACAAAATTAAATTTCGCATTTAAGAGTTCATAATGTACTTTTAAAACCAAAAAATACATTATGAACTATAAACTTGGAAATACAATTCTGTATTCTAAATTCTAAAGTTCAGAATGTATGAATTTGAATAAAAAGAAAAGAGGGTGTCAATAAAAAAAAATAGAAAAAAACAAAATTGTCATGTTCTATGTTCTATATATATAAAAGACATGCCACAAATAATAAAAATGTTGGGCCAAATGAATGCGTCCAAACTTTACAAAGGAAAAGAAAATCCAAGACAATTACTTCCTGCACCTGATTTACTTGTGAAATAACAAAAATACCCTTAAATAAAAGAGGGTGTGTGGATAAAAATACTTTTAAAGCCCTTTCCTGAAACATGTTACCGGATTTAGATTTCTGGAATATTTTTCTGAATTTTGAAACAGAATGTATTTTCAGATTTTGTTACTCAAATTTATATTTTCTGGAACGTATTTTTCTACATTTATAGATTTGCTTTTCAAGAACGAGATTTTGACTTTAAAATTCTATTTCAAAATTTCGTTTTTAAAACAGAATAATCTATTTTAGATTTGTTTTTCGAGAAAATAGTTTTGAATTCTGAATCTTTAAATCTATAATAAAAGATAATTTTGAAAATTTTGAAATTAGATAATGTGCATGTCACAAGGAATAAGGTGGAGGAAGAATTTACCAAAAATGGATGGTGGAGGAAATAAAGAAAAGGGGGATCGAAAGTAAAAGGGGCCTAAAAAATGAAAAAAGAAACTACCCAATACGTTTTTTGAAAGGTGAACCAAGAAAATGGGGTGCCCACATGCATGCAATTTGAATGTAGTGGAGAAAGACAGGGCCTACAAATTGGATCCTGCTTTCTAAGATGCAAACTTCACTGGCAATTTCTTCCTTATTCATATCAATTCTAACATGCAACCTATCATATTTTTAATTTCCAAAATTATTCTTATTCCAGATTTAAAAATCTGAAAAAGAAAATATAATAAAAAAAATACATTCCAGGTAAAAAAATCTAGAACACAAAATTAAAAATACATTATGAATAAAAAATTTTAGAATTAAAAAATGCGTTTCGGATATCCAAATCCAGAATATTTCCAGATAATAATAATTTTTATTTACATCTTTTTTTGCTTAATGTTATTTTCATCATTTAAGGATATTTTTGTTATTTAATTGATATGGTGCCAGGAGAAATTGCCAACTTCACTCCAATCTATTTTCACCATGAATAACTAATTGAATAAAGTTGATATGATACTGTAATGTTAAAAAATAACCGCTCTACAATCGTTTTTTTAAATAAAATATTATATTATAACTAATTACATGTCATTGCAAGAACTGGTAGTGCATGTAAGATAAAAAGCTACAATAAAGTGACAAAACAAAACAGCTCCAAAACATATTAAAGTCTTGCAATATGACTCCACCCACGCATGAATATAAAATAGACAACCACAAAAACATAATAATAAGGGAAAACTACACAGACCGAAAGCCAAAAAAAAGAGTAATAAAACATATTAAAATAAGAAGAAAAAAAAAAACTCGAGGTATTTCTTCTTGCATTGTCAAACAAATTTCTCCTGCATCCTATCACCCCATCAACTAGGTGAAACGACCAACATCTAATTAAGTATTATTCTGGAAAACTCTTTCCAAAATAGACTCTGAAAAATTTATTTCCAAAAATACATTCCAAAATGTATATAATACGTTCTCAAAAGTCTATTCCAAAAATTCTTTTATGAATTTTGAAAAATATGTTTCAGAAATATTTTGAAAATTATATTTTAAAAAAATATATAAAAATTATTTTTAAAAGGAGTAGATTAGTTTTTTAAAAAATTGATGGAAGTAGGAAAACAATTGTTGAGATGTTGGAAAAGACACTCAAAACTCAAACTCCAAAAATGACAAGGTTGATTCTCCTTGCGCTTAATCAATTTTGACTGACACCCTTGTCCATGTAAAAAGACTGAATACAACTATTTTAGGTTTTGGATCTTCCAAATTATTCCCGCAAGAGGTCTAGACCCATTTTTTTATGATTCTTCGATAAAAAGATTCATTCTGTTCATAAAAAAGAGGAGGTAGAACCAATAAAGAGTGCTTTTTCGATTCCTTAATGAATTGAAAATTAGGTTAAGTTAAATGTGCACCCAATCTAGTAGCAACCACCATTCGAAACTCTTTCTTCTCTGGGTGTCGTTTTTATTCATTGAGGTAGTGAAAGCTTCACCTTCAAGGAGTCCTTCATCGAGCACTAACCCAAGAGCGAAGGACGTCCATTGTTGTGGTCACTGAGGCATCGTCAGTGAAGGACTTGGACGGTGACAAAGAACGAAGCCACCGGAGAAGAAACGACACGCATAAGGTGAGTTTTCTCACTGTCTGTGGGTTCTGGATAATTTTATTCGAAAGTGTGTTCTGACTTGCGGACATTCTTATCCGGACGGTGGTTTTTTGGTTCCGGATGTGTGTTGTCCAGAAGTGTCATTTTGTGCTGCGGATGCCTATGTCCGGAAGCTTTTTTTCCAGTGCTTAGTTCTGGATATTAATATCCGTATTCACTGTGGATGAAGGGATCCAAAAGGATCTTTTATGGACAGATCCGAATTTGGAAACCCGTAATGTATTTATTAAGTGCAATTTTATGTGCCCTCATTGAAGTTCCTACTATATCTGCCCTTAAAATTTGTGTTATAATATTAGGGCACTTAGCAAGATGGTATTTTTTATTTGTTATTTTATACTATCTTTCTTCCATTTTTATATTTGATTTGATGGTATTTTTATGAATAGTAAGATGGTGAGGACTAGAGGTGGAGGAACTTCTAATTCGAACCATGTTCGATCAACTGCATCGATGAGGAGAAGGCATGGTGGTCCTAGTACTTCAGTTCCAAATGAGGACTTTGAAGATTACATTGAACAAGAAGAAGTTGAAATTGATGATGAAGGCTATCCAGGAGGGTCAGTGGATAAGTCCTTACTCATTAATTATGAAGATCATTTAGTCAGACAGTTATGGGATGGTTTGGTAAGTAATGAACATTAATTGAGTGCTTGTGGTATGCATGTATTTATTGATGATATATTTTGATTATTGTAGGATCATGGTGAGATGAAGTTCATTTCTCATGGGAGGAAAATAAATAAGTTAGAAGCACCTCATGAGCGCATATAGGCTATTGTAGAAATGTCTGGCTTAGGTGGCCTGCTTCATGCTAGTTATGAGAATTTAGACCAAGGATTCTTGTGTAGAGAGGTGGCATGCAGAGACAAACACCTTTCATTTACCTGTCAGGGAGATGACCATCACTCTTGATGATGTGTCAAATTTGTTGCATTTACCCATTGTCGGTCAATTTTACATGCAACAGACCTTAGATGCAAATTCGGTGAATGGTTTATTGGTAGAATTCCTCTGTGTTGACCGTGGAGTTGCATATGAAGAGACAAGACATGTCGGGGAGCTCATGTGCGCCTGAGTTAGTTAAGAGATGTGTATGAGGACGCATGCTCAAGGAGGTAGTGGAATGTAGCTGTTAGAGCTTACTTACTTCACCTTGTTGGTTGCACTATCTTCGTCAGCAAGAGTGCTACATCAATTAGTGTGTTTTATCTTGGGCTTTTTGTCGATTTGAGGCTGATGGGGGATATTCTTGGGCAGTAGCTGCATTAACTCACATATATGAGCAGCTAGGAAATTGTAGTTATGCAAACACTAGGCAACTAGCTGGTTATGCGACATTGTTGCAGGGATGGATTTATGAGCACTTCCCGTCTATAGGGATGAGACGTATGCAAGCTCAGTATTCTGAAGACCAACCTCGGTGTAGGATGTATGAACCAGGAAAAGTTACTTCAATTGTTGTTGTTTGATTGCAGCTAGATACAATTGACACCAGGTTCCATTCGATTTTCCCCATACGACGAGCACATGAAAAAACGTCCATTTGAGTGGATTTCCTTATTCTCTGGTTATTTGAGGCTTGGAAATTGGACAAAATTGCACATGCCAGAACGTATTCTCCATCAATATGGATATGCACAGATCATCCCTCGAGACCCATTTTGTAGTTAGAGATGACGAGCCCACTACAAATGAAATGGACCGGGGATGATTACATTTCAATGATTATGTCATATATGATATGCACGTAGCACCTTATCCTAGCGTTTGCGTTGAACAATACATGGAGTGGTTTCGATCTGTATCATATCCATATGTGATTAATATGGAGGAGGATGAGTATCCTGTATTGGTACCCTTAGAAGCACATGCCCACGGAGCAGTGGCAACTCATCCTGAGGAGTCACATTCTGAACATCCTACGATGGTATGCTTGTAACATTCTTAACGTATTCATTTGTGTTAATTTTTTTCTAATACTATCATATTCATGCTTGGAGGGTATTTGTCGTAGAATTATGCAGATATTGCAACCATTATTTAATCATGGTGATGTCATGGAGGGCAAACCTGTGGGGGAAGGAATACAACAACCATTATTTACAAGTGCAGCTTTTACCAAAGCCCCAGTCATAAATTGGATTTACAAATACGGCATTCGTAAATCTTCGATTTAAGACTACGTGTTGATCAAGTGCGGCTGTATAGCCGCACTTATAAATGTAAAATAGCTGCATTTGTTGGCTTTTCTGCACTAGTGGAAGCCAATTGACACGTACACAAAAGACCATGAGTACATGTAAGAGTACATCCACACCTTTTTTTTATCAAACCCCATTGATTTAACCCTATCAAGCTCTTCGGCGATAAGGTTCAAAGCATATTTAGACACAAAACCTAACAATTTCTTGTAAGCTGTAACCTTAAACCGATGTACAACCACATGCAGACCCTTTTGGAATGAAGCTTTGATTGCACTATGTTGTAAAATGATCACCTTATTAATTGAATCCCAGCAGAAACATAAATCCCCCATGGAATTTTGAAGAATTTTCTTTAGGCACCAATGTGTCGCCTCAACCCTGTTACTTGTTGTGTTTCCTAAGTGCATGACCTTATATGTCCATGCCTTCACAAATTTTTCTTTGTGTGGACATAACCATGTAGCCATCACATAATCAACAAATATAGGTCATGGATAACAGACAACTTGAAGAGCATTGACACGATCTTCAAAGGCCTCAACAATATCACAATCCACAACAGATCCCCAAGCTTGCATTACTTGATCACATGCCTCTCTTGGATGCACCAACATTTTACATTTTGCTTTCACATTTTTATCAATGTGAAATCGATATAGCAAATTATAAGCTTCAGGAAACACGATTCTGATTGCATTCACTAAGGCAATATCTCTATCACATACCACCACCCTAAGGTATGAACCAACTCTCAAAAACAACCCTTTAAGTCTGTCAAGGGCTCACAAAAAATTATTTTCCTTTTCTGCTGCTAGTAAACAAAATACAATGAAAAAAGTCAAACCAGTTGATGTAATCCCAACAACCTCAAGTAACGACATCCTATACTTGTTCGTTTTATACATACTATCCATCAATATGACAATATTAAACGAGTTCACTAGCTTTACTAAATATGGGTGTGTCCAAAATATATCTTGCACAACATTTGACACCTTTTCACACCTACACCAATGCACATACGTGTCTTGCTCCAATAACAACATGAACTGTTGCATTTCTGTTCTGTGACCTCATTGTGATCTTTAGTGAACACTCATTGCATTATAAACTTGTTTTATCATCGTGACGTTCTTCTCATTTCTCTCTTTTATGGTTAGTAAAATATTTTTTGGCTTCACTGAAGTTTTAGTCATATCCTCAACCATAGCCTTTTCCTTTACACTTAACCTTCTAGCATACGGATGACTCACCATTGTCTCTGTCAAATCATGATTGTGAAAACCACAAATTAATTCAACCATCCACCCTTGACTGGTTTGCCTTGCAATCTAAAAGGACACTCACACTTCCTACTTCCCGTTTGACTGATATCTACGTCTTTTTTATACCGTCTGTATTTACCTCCTCTCTCAAAACCTAATAATACTCATGTCATCATTCCTCGTTGCCCTGTCCATGTATCCGATCTTAATATAACAATAACAAACACATAACTATAGCCAACACTTCTAACCCACTCTAACAACTCATCGATTACGAAATACCTACAATAACATATGCCAAATTTTAAAATCATTCATAAAAAATAACATTCACACACCTAACATTTACCTTACCTCATTTGTAGTAAATGTCTCACTGCACTCATGTGCCCTATGTTCATTATCTAACACGTTGTAAGTTATTGACGACTCCAAATCAACATCATTTAATCCATCCCACACATCAATCTCCCCTGAAATTCCCATGTATGAGTCTGTTGTATCCCTTGGCAATGTTGGAAAAAAAAAAAAAACCACTTAGCTTCCGGATATATAAATCCATAAGTTACAAAATTACCTTTCGCATATAGAAATCCATAACACATATAACTATTCCGAATGTGCATATCTAGAATTCAAAATCTAATTTTGGATAATGTTATTTGGAAATCATTTTCCTATTACGAACATGTGCGTCCAGAACCCATATTTCTGTTACAGACATATGCGTTCAGAAGCTTCAACTGGAAATCTTAATTTCTTACGGATTTGTATATCCAGAGTGAACAACCATGAATTTTGGACGCGTGCATTCGTAGACTAATATCCAGGCTTCTAGATATCGTTATCCAGAACCATCTCTGCTCAAACAAAACGCGTAAAGTAGTGTAAATGTGTTCTTACCTCACAATAATGTCAACCGGACCTAAGAGTGAAACAGTTCACCGCCACCACCACACTAAAAGCACTTCCTCTGCACCTCCAATGAACACCAAAGAACACCAACTTTCTCTACACCTCAGCACTGTTTTTCAAAATAAACAAGATAAGGAAAGAATGGAGTTTTAAAACTTTTGTTAGATGTCAGTCAAAATTGATTCGGTGAAAGATGCATTTGAAACCTTGAAGATATGAAGCTGCTTGAGCCCAAAACATTAATAAAAGTTCCATGCAAATAAAGGTGCAGCCATATATATAGCTGAGCAAACATGATTCCAATGAAGCATCTACATTTTACAGGGTGCAGTATGAGCAGTGGATTACGTATACCCCTTAAAGTACAAAGTTGGAAAAGACTGCATAAGAAATTCAACCCCACATGCAAACGTTACAACTATGTATACATATGTAAAAATGAGTACTACATCCTTGAGATAAACAAGAACACACCCATATCCAATCAATGCAGCATTCTTGATGCTAAAGTTGAGGAGTTGAGGTGGCTAGGGAGGAATACTGAAATTTTTGTTCTTCATCTTGAGTGTGTCTTGTATCATGTAGTAAAGAAATACAGCCACACAGGAAATCACATGTAACCTTCATGTTCAAGACCAAATGAAAATTTGGAAACTCTGCTTCCTTGTTTTCCAGCACCTTGCAATACTTTTCTTGATTCCCTCGTGACTATTTTTCCCTGACTCTTTTTCTTCTTTCTCTGTGCCCTTCTTCTTCTCTCCTTTATTTTATTTTATTTTGCTTTTTATGGGAAAATGTACATAAATTATGTAATTTTACATTATTATTATTAGGAGAATAAGTAACTTTAAAACATATTACAGAAGTATAAAAGTTGTACTCTAAGGTTAGGGCTTAACTTTTTTATGTTGTAACTAGACTTAGAAGACTTTTCTTCTAATTACAAAAATACCGTAAAGTTGTTATTTTTTTATTTCTTTTATATATATGAGAGACGTACTATTAGAAAACGACTTTGGTGAAAATTTTTACTTTTTAATTTTTTTTAAAGTAAAGTCATATTTTTTTTTAGTAAAGTCATGAAAAAGTATTATGATTATAACGTATAGTATAGTAAAAATATACACATAAATAATATATAATTGTGATAATTATGAATTTTAGACTAAATTGGTTATATCCTACAATTTTTTTTTTAGTTTTCATGAAATGATAATTTTTTTAATAAATTGAGTTAAAAAGATTTTTTGAGATATTAAAAATATTTATTATTTTATGAAGTGTTTCGAAAAATTAAAAATATTTTAATATAAATACGTGTATTATTTCTTTTATATTTTATAATTTATATCTTAATTAAGATTCACATCAGAGAACTTAAATATTTATACACTTTATCGATTAATATAATTAATTTTAACTCTAGAAATATAGATATAACACATATATAATTTTGACATGTGCATTTTTGTTCAAATATATTTTATAATATAAAATTTATTATATAGAGTTTATTATTAGAGTATGTCTTTTCTTCACTTCTCAAAGGATGTTTTTAGAGTCTTTAAACCCTAAACGATCAATCTCAACGCCTAAATAGTAAACCACCAATCCTAAACCATAAAATCTCAACCTAAATCCTAAACAAATATATCATTTCAAAACACTTTATAGAACAATAAAATATTTTAATTTATCTTAACAATTTTTTATCCAAATTTATTTAAAAATTATTATTTTATGCAAATTAAAAAAAGTTAAACTGAACTGAAGTCGTAAGTGTAAAAAAGGTACACAGCAATAGTCACAATCATGTGCAACTTATGTGTAATTTTTAACGATTTCATTTGAAAAAAATAAATTAATTTTAAATCTTAATTAAAGTTGTCTTCCCTTTATACAATTTTTATATAATGTTTTTTTACCAAAGTCACGAAAATGATTTCAGTGATTTTTTCTTTTTAAAAATTGTTGTAATTTTAGTACGACTTAAAAAAAATCCTAGAAACTCAATTTTTCTATTTTTATAATTTTTTTTTTTTGAGCTTTTCTATTCTCCTGATAATAAAATGGTGTAAAATTACACCATATGCTGACTGAAGAGAGAAAAATCCAAAATTCTCTCCCCAGTTTGTGGTAATCTTGAGTGAGGGAGAGTGGGAAAATGATTTTCATCTTGTTTTTTATTTTTTGAATTCTTATTTTATTTAGATTGAAGACGAAATGGGCAAGCCCATTTTTTTTATATTTTTCATTTTTTATTTTTTTTAAATAATGAAAATACAAATTATAACAAATATAAAATATTTTGATATTTTAAAATTTTAAAATTTTATAAATAAAAAAATAACAATTTTAAAGATTTTTATTTTTCTGAATTATAATTATTATTTGATTTTTAATTTAATTTGTCATTGTTTTTATTTTTAAAACTTTATTATATATTTTTTAAATTTTCAAATTTTATATACTTAGACGAAATTAGTCGTTGATATTCTAGATCAGAAAAAACTCTTCTTACCTCGATTTGCCTATCTATTTATACTAACCTTTATGAGTCATTCCTTATATGGACTGGTATTTGGTAATCATGTTTGGTTAATCACTTGAAGTGATATGATACTTTTGAATATACTCAGAGTATTTCGTTCATCCCTATTATCGAGAAATAATATTTCTATTATTAAAAGATATTCGTTCAATTCCAATTACTAAGTTTTATCTCAATAAATTACAACCATCTCAGTTACATACAATACACTATCTCCCAAAATTGATTAGATTTATACAAAGATTTGAAGAAAAATTCATTTTCTTAACCAAAATCTTATCAATAGGATATGTAAAAATCTTATCTTAATTTTGATTTATGTTTCTTAATTTTAGTTCTTTTTTATATAAATTTCATAAATATTTCTCCATTTAATTCACTCATTGTTACTCCATAGTCATATTTGAGATAAGGTGTTGACCCATATTTACCAAGACCAATTGCCTACCTTTTACTTTCATCATTTAGCAGGTTGTAAAATTGGGGAAGAACTCTAATAAGAAAATACGATAAGGGTTAATCAAAATTAAAATGTAAATAATCTATATATTTTGCAAATAAAAATTCACAAAAATATGCCTACTAAAGAAATATCAAATTCGTTAGCAAATTCATCAATTATAAGTTTATGTTTACAAAATACGTGTACATTTATGTAACTTCAAGAATTCAACTGATTACTGACATATAATTTTAAAAATTAATAATTAAACTCTTTATTAGTAATTCAATAAAATTTTAAGTACCATATATTAACACATATAATATACACAAATGATCCAAACTAAGATTTACCATCCATTAAAAATTACTAAAAGAGATTCATATTGTTTATCTTAGCATTAATCATATATTTTAAAATATATATATATATATATAATTAATAATATATTTTACTATCATAAAATATTGAACATATATAAAAGTATTTATCATCACCATTTCAACATATCATTGTTGGAGCAAGCTCCTCTTGCTTGAAGGTTATATTTATTGTTTGAGTGAAATGTAATCAAAAACATTATCTTCTCTTGGTCCTCTTCACTCTAGCAATCAACTCGTCGTTTGAGTGTCCATCACTTGAATGTTATAACCAACACTTTAATGATAACTACTTGATGAGATCAACCTAGTAAGTTTAAGAGATACCTTTATCATTTTAGGACACTTAAACATCCAACCAAAACTTGAGTGCTCATAACATGTGTCACACACTCTTACATACTCGAGACACCACAAGTCATATTTCTTGAATAATATACTTTTATAAGAGAGAAAGTAATCTCATCCTATCTCATTCAAACTACAAGTCAATGATTAAGCTATACTTTACATTTCTTGAGCAAAAGGACATATCATATAAGTGATGTAAGGTAATTGGTGCAGTAATTGCATATTACTTAGGCCTCACGGATGTTATATCACTTGAGCAATATTTGATCCAACAGTATACCAATAGCCAATTTTTTTTTAACAGGATTTCAGCTTACAAACAAATATTCCTTTTCCAAATTCATTCACAAGGTTGATAATATGCATATACAACATGAGCAATGGCGTTACCAAATTCATGGTTTTCATCACATGCTTTACATAATATCAAGTTTTATATAATCCGTGCATTCAAAACAAACATCACATTATGTAAAAGCATGCTTTCAAGCAACTCTTCCCATGACTCCAATAAATCCATTAAGTCCAAAAAAAATCAATCCAACACAGAAACCATTACTTCTTAACTATTCATTTTAGAAGCAAAGAACCAAAAGTCAACTAATATTCAATTGGTCGAATACATTCTTTACTCTAGTAATTGTTCAAGATCTTGATCTAACTAAAAATTTAGGATTTAAAAACTTTTATTTTCTTTTATTATAAAATTTTTGTATGGTTAGAGAGAAGGTAAATAGAATTTTTTTTTCTTTCTAAAATTAAATTTTTTAAGATGAACTAAAAAATGAACGTGTAACTTCTAATGATTAATGAGTTTCGTATGGAGATGGATGATCAATTAACAATAGGCCATGTAGCGTAATTATTGTGAAGAAATATTGGTATGGAGATGGATGATCAATTAACAATAGGCCATGTAGCGTAATTATTGTGAACAAATATTGGCAGATAAGGGTAGTAAGGAAATTTAGTTTTGTTCATCTAATAAAAAATGTTTTAATTTTAAAAATTTTTAAATATGATTTTAATTTTAAATATTAAATTTGAGGATTTTTTTTTTTTTGAAAAATTTCTTTAAATATAATATTTATAGGTACTATTTTTTTTTTTAAATTGAGAAACTAAAGTTAATCTTTTTTAAAAATGAAAAAATCAGAAAAATTATAATTAAATCATAAGTATATATATTATAATATATGAAAAATATATTCATATAAAATATCTAAAATGATAATTATACTCTGATAGAGCTGAATCCCTGTCCATCTAAGGCAATCAATTATGTTACCCCACTTATTGCAAATCCAAATTTGTCAGTTCAAAATTATTAGAGTGCAGCTATTTGCTAGCTTCATCTATAATAATGATAACAATAATTTTTAAAAATCAAATAATGGCATGAAGTTATTTATGCTATTATGTTTCTAAAAAAAATTTAAAAATCAAACAATGGCATAGTTATTTAATTTAACAAATTTTATTTTTACCATATTTTAATATTTTTTCCCTTCTTTTTATTTTTTCCTTTACTGCATACATTATATTAAAACAAGAATATTTGCAATAAAAAAGTAGTTTTGATAGGAAAAATAATCATAATTATTAAGACTGCAGCAACTTTTATACAGTCTATATACCAATAATAATATCAGTCACATCCTCACTTTTCTTTACATATATATTCTATACAGAAAAAGTGTGTACAAAGGATAAAGATTGTGTCAGCCCACTGAAAAGACAAAACATAATTATTATTATTTATTATTATTATATATTATTATCATTATAATTATCACAATATTATTATTATTTATTAAAAAAATAAAATGAGTGGTAGGTACTGTTACTATACAACAAGAAGTATAATTTTTCCTTAATAATGCATTTGGATTTATAAATGTGGTGTGTGGAAATAAATAAAAAAATCACCAAAATCAATACATTAAAAGATAACAAACACAATATTTACAATATAATTTTCTTATATTAAAACGTGTGCTGTAAATATTTTATTATTATTTATATTTATATAACCAATTACATAATTGTTTTAATAATTAAATTATTAATTTATTTTATTATATTATAATAAAATAATAATTATAATAATATATTAAAATACATTAAAAAAAATCATTAAATAAAAACTAAATTTAGAGATAAAAAATAATTAGTCACTATATTAACTAAATTAGATACTAATTTAAAGACTAAAACATTATTCGTGATTTTTATTATTAATAAAAATTTATAAAATAGTTTTTAAATTAGTATCTAAATTAGTTATCTAAATTTTAACTACTAATATTTTAGACTCTAAATTATTCTTTAAAAGACTAATTTAGAATATAAAGTAGTATAAATAACTAAAATCTTGACAGCTAATGGTTAGATACCAATTTAAAAATCATTTTATAAATTTTTATTGATAACAGAAACTAGTTTAGATACCAATGATTTTTTCAGTTTATAAAATGATTTATAATTTAGTCAAATAGTAACTAATTATTTTGGTCTTTAAAATTAGTTTTTTTTTAATAATTTTTTTTATAGAAATATGTAGCATCCATATTATCACTTCTAAAACTACATCATGTATGTAATATTTAATTAAATATTTATATATATATATATATATGTCTCTCGGTTATATAATATTTTAAAATATATTTCTTTATATATATATATATATATATATATATATATATATATATATATATATATATAATAAAGCAAAATATTAAAAGAAATAACACTCCATTCGTTTAGAATGAATCTTTGTTACTTGAAAGATCATCTACTCACTTACGTGCAACACATGATCATAACATATTTTAAAATAACCACAAAACAAATAATAAGATAAGATAGTATATTTTAAATTTTTTCGTGAAACTTTAAATTTAAAAAAATTCATTTACCAACATCTCAATCATTTTACATCTTCTATTTTAAAGATACTACATAGTCAAGTGTTAACAATTATTTAATATTTCATATCACAACAACACAAAGACACTCGACTCTACTTGCAGAATACCAGGGTACTGATATTAACACTCATAGACATGAACCTGTCATCTTACAATGTTCTCATCACAACATAGTCTTCTCTTTAGGAGATCCATCCTCAAATGACACAGGTAAATCCATATGATCTGCTCTGTTTAGTTCTTTCAAACCTCAGACTCAGTCATATGAATTTCCTTCGACTGTCACTACCTGATAGTCTTCATCTATATGATTCCAAGATATCAATAAAGTCAGGATCATCCCTATCCAAAGTACATTCATAAATTAATACATTTTTCTAACAATCTTAACACAGTATTTCCTTTCTTGAAAATATTTCATATCACACATCAACACGCTATTCAATCACATCAAAGTTTAGATTTTTAAAACAAAAATATATATATCACAAAATTCACACAAAGTAATTACTTTTAACCACATATTTAAATAAAAATATTTTTTTACTTAAAAAAATAAACAATAATAAACCTGTGTTTCAAAAGCAAAAATAAAAATTTATTTTTTAGCTTGAGTGAAAATCTCGTCACTTGAGAGAAAATGACCTGAGCAACCCATTTTTTCTTGAGCGAGAATTTTATCGCTTGACCAAAAATAGGTCTAAGAGAAACTCGATTTTCACTATCTTAATCTAGCCTGAGCGAAAATCCCTGGCTTGAGCGAAACATGCAAGATAAAGTTCATAAAAACTTGATTCATTCAAGATTTCATCCAAATTTTTATATTTCAACTTGTATTTTATCACATATCGTACTGAAAATAATATCACTTTTTCTCAAAGTTGTATATGTACTTTCATTGAGCTTCTCTATTAACCTATATATCTATATATTCATGATCTCCAAATCAAAGTCATTCAAAATCAAATAACCAATACTCAATAATCATTATATTTCAATTGATTCATATAACAATTCACACACATTCATTGATTTATTCAAATCAAAATCAACATAAAATCTACAACATCTACCATGTCTACAATTTAAAATTTCAATCTCAATCAACACTCTAAGTTACTAAAAAAGAAACAATCCTGCAATTCTTTTTGAAACTTGTGACCACATCACCCCCTCATCCATATCTTCTAACCTAGGGTTCTATTTAAAAATAAGACTAACTTCCACCTGACTTTGAGTAGGTGTGTTCATAAAGAGCTCAAATCATACAAAGTCCAATGATAACTTAACCACCACATAGTCTTGATCAATGATCTAATTATATTACTATGACTCTAAATTAACAAGGACTAATCCTGAAGCTAAAAACACTACATGCAACACATATACCAAAAACAAATCCAAAAAGTTTAAAACTGACTCAAAGGAAAAAGGAGAAAAAAGGAACTTATTCTAACTAAAATTCTAATTAAGCAATCTTATAGTATATGTTGTCAAAAGTTCAATGACAGAGGAAGGAAAAAATAAAGTTTAGAGAGGTGATGATTTTATTAAAATGAAACCCGAATAAATGATTTTTCTATTTATATAATATTTTCTCTTTAATAATAAAATATTCAGGTGACATTTTAAATATCACTTCTATTCTAAAACTATTTTCTAGGTCCTACTTACAAAATACAATAAAATTATTTTAATATTTTTTATATACTGTAAAAAATAAATCATTAAAATAAAAACACTTCAATAATAATTGGAATACAATTAATTAATTTAAATTTTGATAATTTGTTTTAATATGTTTTTATTTTGAAATATAGTGAAAGGAACTAGAAAATAGTTTTAGAATAGAATTGGTATAATTAAAATGACACATAAATATTTTATTATGAAAGTGAAAAATGTATATAAATAGAAAAATCAATTATTTAGATTTCATTTTAATATAACCACCATCTCTCTAAAAAACTATTTTTTCTTCTCTGCCTTCTCTCTAAGATTCTGACCACCTCCATCATCAAACTGACGATCGGAGGCTACTACTAAGTTCCTGGTAGTGAGTAGAGTAATACTACTCGATCAAAATTTTAGTTAGAGTAAGTTCATTTTTGCTCATTTTTTCTTTGAGTTAGTTTTGAGTTTTGTGGTTGGCCTAGATGGACATGGTTGCATGTGGTAGTTATAACTTCAAAATTAGTCTCTGTTAATTCAGATACCTAGTGATATGCTTAGATCATTGATCAAGGCTCTGTGGTATAGGTTAGGTTATCCATGTGTTTCTTTAGGAGTTAGAGCTCTTTGTGAGCATGCCTACTTCTATTCTGGTAAAGGAAGCTAGTTTTACTTTTTAATAGAACCCTACATTAGAATACCTGGATATAAAGGTGACATAGTCACAAGCTTGTAAAATTTTATTCATATATGTGGTTAAAAACAATTAGTTGTGTTTATGTGATTTTTATATATCATTAGATTGTTTCGAAATATAAATTGTGTGATTGAATGGTGTACTAATGTGTAATATTAGTTATGAATTATGTGCAATTGTGATCAAGACATAGAAGGAAATACCGTGTTAGATTGTTATGATTTGCATTGACTAGGGATTATTCTAAAAAGAGATATCTTGACTCTACTGATATATTAGAATCATATAGATGAAGTTATTCAGGTAATGAAAGTTGAAAGGGGTTCATATGACTTTGTCTGTGGTGAAAAATAATCTGGTCTGACAGGTCATATGAATTAACCCTATTATATGAGGTGATTTGATATTATTATGCACATAACTATTTGGATTTCATAGGGGTAGTACACTATGTGCAAATCTCTAAGTCTAAGGCAATGCATCAGTCTTCCGAAAGTAGAGTCAAGTATCTATGTATGTTGGTCAGTGGATTTCTAACATGAGTAATATGAATTATTTATATAGTTTGATAAAATGTAATGTAATAACAACGATAAATTTTATGTTTATGATTTAAGGTTACATTTATATTAGAAGTTTTAAAAATTGTTAGCTTACCCTATTGTTTGTTTTTCTTTATCTATGATGATCGTGTATTCACTAGTACAAAATAAGTCATTAAAGACGGTTAAAAATGTCTTATAAAGACGGTTCTCGAACCGTCGTTATTGTGAGTGTCGTTATAAATCAGCTGTTATAGAGACTGTTCTGAAACCGTCGTTATAAACCCACCTGAATGTGCAAAATTTAAAAAATAAAAACTAAAACACACTTATAACGACGGTTCCAAGCTAGAATCGTCGTTATAAGTGGTTCTGAAAGGCTTTTAAATACGGTTCCCCGGGTCGTTATAAGTGCAGTTTTTTTATAAAAAAAAATTATTATATGATAGCTCTAATCCCTACATAAATATTAAATTCTCATAACATATCAAATTCTCAAAACAATAATGTACGTAATATCATAATTTAAATATGAAAGTATATAAAAAGTTCTATAATTATATGAAAAAGTTTCATGTCATTCTAAAGTGTTATATATGGTTACCTTAAGGTGCATCCAATCCAAGTGAGTTTTCTTTCTTTTTTCACTTGCGCACTTCTTCTCCCCACTCAACATGTTATATCTAGCTACAATAATAAGATTTCATGTTAGAACACACACATAAAATTTTTTTGAGTAATGTATATGAATGTAATGTAATTATAATGGTTTGATAAATCTCTAATTTCAGAATTTTATGATAAGTGTAAGTATGAGAACTAAAACCTCAAAAACCCTAAAAAGTAGCTAAAAAATACTAAAAAATAAAAAAAATGATAGTAAATGATGGATTTTTGGAATTTTGGTGGGTCCAATCCTCCTTCGGGGATTGGTCATGGACTTTGTTACCTCGTTTCGGACAACTTTCATTTTTTACACGTCTCCATCCGACTTCTCTATCAAAAGTTATGACTGTTTGAAGTTTTTTCACACTAATTTTTGACAACTCCAAATTTATCACTCTTATCTTCAATCTAAGGACTCTTCCATCAAATATACACTAAATCAAGTTCCCACAAAAAAATTTGGATAAAAAATCACTTCCTACCTATTTTAAATGAATTTTACAGTATTAAACTCCTTGCTTTGTTGTTCGTCCATCTTGTGCCTATTACATTATATTATTGCCTCAAACCCTAGACTATTATTAACAGTATTAAAAATTGCCGAAGGTCAAACACCTCTGGACTCAGAACCAACCACGTTGTATATTCACAAATTTATTACGAATAGTAAAAACCCTAACCTGGCGGGAAAAAGTCACAGCGCAAATAAGCAGTGGTAAAACAAAACAGATGGCAGTAGCATTCTCCTTTGGTGGTAGCGCAGTGGAGACGAGAGGGAAGTGCAAATGCGGAGCTTGAGCAGTGGTGCGTGGTGCGAAGAAAGGTGGAGCTGCGTACGGAAGGAATGGTGCGGTGGTGAGGAAGAGCGGACGGAGGTGCGACGAGGAGGAGAAGGGAAGACGCAAGGTGAGTGGAGAAGTGGGAGAGGAGAAGTGAAGAGTGAGTGAGTGGAGAAGAAGTAAAGCTTTAGTGAAGGGAAGAATGAAAAATGAAGAACGAAAGAGTAAGAGAGTAAGACTAGCGAGACTGGTGCTGGCAGGATTTAAAAAGAAACCCGCGCTGGAGGAAAAATAACGGTTCCTAGGAGAACCGTCGTTAAAAGCGGGTTTGAACATTTTTTAAAGATAGTTCTTTGAAGAACTGTCGTTACAAGTGAGTCTAAACGTTTTTTAAATACGGTTCCTTGGAAGACCGTCGTTAATAATACTAAATATTTATGAGTTTGCCACCGTGTTTTTTTTTACGATGGTTATGTTGAAACCGTCTTTGTATAGGGTCATCTTTGTTATATTTTGTACTAGTGACTACACAGAAATAGATGATGTTCCAGATGATAGACCTCTATATTGAACAAATGAAATTTTGACTTCTTGTTTTTTATATATGTAAATATTAAATTTCCTTGGAAAAAGAATATTTTGTTGAGACACTGAATGGATAATATACATATACTTATATATTTTAATTAGATATTTGCATGTATGATATAATATTTAAATAATATAATTCGGATGTTACATATCACTTTCTTTTTATTAAACTTTAATAATAACTTTTTATTTTTATTTACATTTTATGAAATTATAACTTTTCATATTAAATTATTTTAAAAAATTTATTTTATAAATTATCTTTTTAATATATTAATATATAATTAAATTTATTTTATCACATAAATTAAATTTATTATAAAGTTTTTACTCTCTGTTTTTTCAGTTTCTATTTACTTTTTTTTTAATTCAAATATCTTCGCTTTGAATACTCATTTTTTTTCTTTTTTTTTCTTAATTTTATTTTTCGTTAAACATTACAAATTAGTTCAAAAAATTAATTACAAATTTGTATTGCTTTCAGATTTTTATCACTTATCCTGTGTTATTTTTCTGTTAATAACATTAACTAATTATGAGTAATTTGGTGCTGGTATCACTAAAAAAATGAAGAAATATTAATTAAGAAATTTAGGTAATGAAAAATATTTTAAATGTGTAATTTAATTAATGAATATATATGTTATTCTATATAAATAATATGAATGTTTATATGTATTTATTACTTATTAGTTTTGAGGAAATAATCCAATTAAATATTGATTGATTTATTTTAACTTTATGTTCTTTAAATAAATTTTAATAATGTGTTGTTTTTAATATGATTTACTTATGTGGTAAATGTTTCTTATCAAGGTCTAGAGATGCTCTATCTTGCTTATTTTCTTGCATTGCTGAAATATTCTGTAATTTTAAAATGAAAGGTCTCATAGTTAAATTAATTGGGGGGAAATGAGCTTATAAAAATATTTTGATATCCAAATCAGTATAGTTGTGAGTAATAGATATTATAAAAAAACTTTTCATATCTATAAAATACCAACTTATTTATAAAATTTCAATCAGTTGGTCTTTCCTTTATATGAGCCTATGTTAACCTAGTTTTTAATCAACTTTAGATGACTGGCATGTTTCTATTGTCTACAATCAAACTATTTTATATTAAAATTAAACTACATCATAAATCAAAATTAAAATTAATTTTTATTATTTTATTTTAAATATTGTGCAACTATTATTTAATATTTTATTTTTAAATATTGTGCAACTATTATTTAATATTTTATTTTTAAATAAAGATAATAAAAATTGAGTAAGTTTTGTAATAAACACCCATTACACCAGCATATTCTTTTTATTATCTATTAACAATGTACGGAAAGTGAATGAAATTAAAATTAAGATTAATTATATGCTTAAGTTTAGTTAATTTAAGATGTGTTTATGACTCCATTGATTTTAAATTTAAGTGGAGTAAGATAGTTGTTTTGAAAAATTAGTGAGCATAAATATTTTTATTTGAGGAGCAAAACTACTTTGGACTTTGTTGTTAGATTGCAGTGAAAAAGAAATAGAAAAGAGAAGTGAGATTAGTAAGTGCGGGCTTAGGTTTGTTTTGAGTAAACTTCTTCACCTACTTCTTCTCTTAAATTTCTATCCTTTCTTTTATAGTGGTTTTGGTTTAGTTAGATATATGAATTTTTGAGTTTTAAGTTAAATTGTGGAATCTTTGTTAATTAGGATTTTAATTTTGAGAGATCAAAGAGATATAAAGTTATTGTAACATCCTAGTTACATCACCTAAATAATATATTATGTATGCAAATATTTTAATTTAAATATATATATATATATATATATATATATATATATATCATCTATAAATTATTTCAATATATATATTTCTCTTTACAAAGATTTAAATATATACATATATATCAAAAACAAAATGCCAAAAAGAAAAGCACTCCATTTGCTTAATGTGGAGTTTTATCACCTGCAACATCATTTGTTCCTGTGTAAAACACGATAATAACATATTTTAAGACAAACAGAAAATAGAAAGTAGGGTAAGCTAGTGTTTCAAAACTTTCAATATAATTGTAGCTTTCAATCACAAACATGTAATTTGCTACTTTCCATACATTACATTTTAGCAAAACAATCAAGTGTCTATAAATAATTAATAATCAATATTCCTCATGTTAGAAATCAACTAAGCAAAATACATAGACATTTAACTTTACTTTTAGAAGATTTGTGAATTGACTTGAACTCAATGATATGCACCTGTCATACTACCTTGTTGTGAAATCCACACAAACACATAATAATCTCAATACCAAATCATCTTATATGACCGTGTTAATTCATATGATAAGTCAAGCCAGTTATTTTTCAAACCACAACCTCAATCATAAAAACCTTCTTTGACTCTCATCACTTGATAATTTTCATTTATATGATTTCAATATATCAGTAGAGTCAAAATACCTCATTCTAGACAAATCCATAGTCAATGTACATCCTAACAATCTCAACACGATATTTTTTCCCCTAAAAATATTACATATATATATATATATATATATATATATATATATATATATATATATATATATATATATATATATATATCAATCACAATTTTACATGATTCATATTTCATATTACAAATAAGTACACCATTTAATCACATAAGAATTTAGATTTTTATACAATCCAAATATATAATAGAAAATCATATAAACACATAAACTAATTCAAATACACATATAAATAAAAATTTACATAAGATTTAATTAACACAATAAACTATTACCAAATAGTATTCCAAAATCAAATTTCAAAATTTATTTTTTTAACTTGAGTGAAAATAATCTAGCTTGAACGAAAATGGTCTTGCTTAAGCGAAAATGAGGTGAAGAATAGGTTTAGTTCCAGTACTATTTTCGCTTAAGCGAAAATGAAAATCCTATCACTTGAGTGAAAATAGACCTGAGAATAAACCCATTTTTTAATCCATTTTTCGCTTGCGAAAAATGATTTGAGAGCAAGGTAATTTTCTTACTGTTAACTTAATGAATTTCCTGTTTTCACTCAAACTCATTCATCAAAATTGTATTCTTACAAAATGTATAAGATTCAATATAATACTTTACTCAAAATTTGACTTGCACTCTCACTGAACTCTTTTGTAAACATTTATATATATATATATATATATATATATATATATATATATATATATATATATATATATATATATAGGATTTCTAAACAAGATTCACTCAAATTCCTATTCAAACAACCCATATTCATTAGTATTTGTACTTTAAACAATTCATAACACACTTTGATCATAATAAAGAACCTTTTCAACATCAAAATCAATCTATAATTTACTAAATCATCGAAATATACTATTTATATACTTTCAAGATCAAATAAATAAATCAATATCTATTTTACTCAACAACAAACCCTGTAAGATAAATTTTGGAACTTATGACCACATCACCTTCACATCCAAATCCTCTAATGTAGGATTTTATTGAAAAAGTAAAATTAGTTTCCCTTACCTTATTAGAAGTATGTGTGCACACAAAAAACTTCAACTCCTAAAGAAAAACAGGGATAACTTAACATGCACAACAGAGTCCTGATCAATGATCCAAACATATTTCTAGGACTTTGAACTAACAGAGACTAATCCTGAAACTATAACCGCCACATGCAACCACATCTATCCATGAAAATACTAAAACTCAAAACTGACTCAAAGGGAAAATGAGCAAAAATGAACTTACTCTAAATAAAATTTTGATTGGGCAAGTTTGGTCTATTCACTTCCAAGAGTCTAGTGGTGGTCTCTAATCGTCAGTCCGATGAAGAAGGTGGTCAAAATCTTAGAGAGAAGACAAATAAGAAAAAGATAAAAGTTTTTAGAGAGATGATGGTTATATTAAAATGAAACTTGAATAACTGATTTTTCTATTTATATACATTTTTCACTTTAATTATACTACTTCTACTCTAAAACTATTTTCTAGGTCCTTATAATTATATGACATTGGTTATTTATTTTCTTTTTTCTTTCTTCAAATGCAAGGATAATTGAAGCTAAGATAAGTTAATTTTGTTTTTAACTTTGAAAATTTATTATACTTGATAATAGAATATGAGTTTTAAATGAGAATTCTTGAATTGAAGAGTTATACTATTTATTTATACATTGAAGTTGAAACTTAGAAATGTTAAGTGAGGTTAATTTTTTTTTTTGGGTTTTTTTAAACTCTAAGTGAGAAGATGTAGTTGAATAAGTTATGTATGTGAAATGTTATATGAATGTCCAATTTTGGCGAAAAATATCCCTTTGTTTAAATTTAGAATTGAGTTGTAAATGTAGCTTTAAATGGATTACATGTCAATAATATAGTAAAATATTAATTGTAAATTAATTTAACTTGGTATTAAATTTTGGTTTTTTGTGCTCAATGATAAGATTTTTCACATTTGTTAAATTTGAACATGATTTTAGGTGTCAATTTTATAGTATTGAGCTTGTTATATAGAATTGTAATAGTTTGGAAAGAATTAAATGTTTTAGATAACTCAGGTTTGTCTATTTTGGAGATTTTATTACTTGTATATGTCCCTTGAGCAATTAGTACCTCACTCGAACGAACATAAATAATGTTTAATCTTAGGAATTCTTCATTCAAAAGACCATGAAGAGCAAAATGGTATCTTAATATAGAATGTTGCTCAAGTGAAAAGATTTTACTCAAATAATATTTCTTTTTTTTAGATTATATGTTTTTACTTTAAATGAAGTAGTTTTAATTGTTTGACTGTATAATCACAATACAACATTATTGTATTTTATCATCTAACACTAAAAAAAATCATTAAATAGAAAACAATTTTAGAGACAAAAAATAATTAGTTACTATTTTGATAAAATTATATATTATTTTGAAGACTAAAAAAATTATTAGTATCTAAATTAGTTTATATTATTGATAAATAATTCTAAATTAGTATCTAATTAGATATCAAGGTTTTAGATAACAATTTTAGAATCTAAATAATTGTTAACTAAAACTTATGTAGTTAGTTAAATACCAATTTAGAAATTATTTATCAATGATAGAAACTAATTTAAATACTAATAATTTTTTTATATAGCTAGTTTACCCTATTGTTTGCTGTGTTTTATTTTCTTTATCTATGATTATCGTGTTTTTACGCGGGAGAGATGAAGTTACAAGTAATAGAGCTCCTCAGTAAGTAGTTAGAAGATGAGATGACTTAGTTTGAATGTTTTGTTTTGTTTTTAAAACTTTTGTGTATATATTAAAATCTCTATGCAGAGGAATATTTTTTTGAAGATACAATATAAGATGAAAGCATATGTTTATATGTTAATTAGATATTACTTACTTTTTATTTTATTAAATATGAGTAAAAATAGGATGTTATATTTTTCAGTATTTTTTCCTTTAACATATTAGATCACAAGTTAAATGTAGAATAATATCACAAGTTAAATGTAGAACAATGATACTTTGATCCTCGTATTTTTTATACTTCTATGCACAATAATATTATAATTTTATTTGTTAAATATGATATTTTATTATTAAAAGAGGTTGTAAAATAAAAATTAGAAAAGAATTACTGTAAAAGTTTTATTTTTCTTGAATATAAGAGAAGAATGCATATATCAAAGTATTATAACCCAAATATTTTTTTAGGAAAAAGATACTTTCCACTATTGATTTGATCAGACATCTTTTTAACTGCAAATAATAATATATTAAATCAAGTTATTTAAATAAAATAAAAACTAAATTATTAAATATAAAAATAATAAAATAAGTTGGAAAACCTGAGTGAAAAAATTTGGAAGTGTGAATACATTTATGAAGGAATGATCAAAATGGTGTAATTTGATGATGAAAATATGAAAATGGACACACGTATAAAAAATTATTTAAATGGTAAAGTATTTTCAAAGATGTATATTGTAAATTGTAAGTAAGAATCCCAATTTGAAATAATTCTTGTGACAAAAAATATGATTTCTTTGTAAAATTTGAATAGAAGTAGTCATTTATGTTGTACGATTTTAATTGTGCCTTCTAATCTGTTATTTTTTTTTTGATGAGTTGTTACTGTTAGAGAAATGACAATTTTAGTGTAAAGAAAATACAAAAAAATTGTATTTGTAGTTAATATTTTAGTATATTTTATTTGAATGGAAGTTGTCATTTTTAGTTGAAACATTTTTTCGCCTCATCAAAATGATAAAATAAATATATATATATATATATATATATAATAATTTAAAAATATTTAAAATTATATTAATCGAATAACAATGTTGTATAAAATTTTAGTTTACAGCATATAATTTCAAAATTTTAATTTTATTTTATTTAGAAAAATCATAAATAAAGTTGAAGAATTAAAACTAAAAAAAATTGGCAAAAGAAAACCTTGTGCTAAATCAAATTTTGATATATTAAAAATATATGAAGTATTTTAAATAAATTTAGTTAAAAATAAATCGTGCAATAAGTTAAAAGTATTTACTACTTTTTAAATATTATTAAAGTTAAAAATATTTTTATTATTTTAAAAAAAATTTAATTATATTCGTGAAATAATGTTTATAGGGGTGGCAATGCGGGCTGGCCCGTCCTGCACTTGACCCGCCCCGTAGAGAATCTGCGGGCTGATTTTTCTAGTCCGTCCCGCATAAGGGTTGTCCCTCGGACCTGCAGGCCAGCCTGTATAAGAAATATTTTTAAAATAAAATATTTTTTTGAATAAAAATTTGAATTTTTTTTATTTAGATGCATTAGGTAAATGGTTTCATAATATTATTTTCACGAGACATGCGTAGTAAGATGTTATTGAAAATTTCGGAATGTGAAATATGAGGATATATAAAGAAAATATGGGGAGCAGAAAAAAAATTTATACATTTTAAAGTTATGCAGGTTATGCGGACCAACCCGCCCCGTCCCGCACTTGGCTCGCGCGGGCTGCGGGTTATGCGGGGCGGGCCTAAGCGGGCCAGTGGGTTGAAATATGCAACCCGCCCCACGTTTTTTTCAGCGGGCAGCGGGTCGGCCCGCATTAGGATGTTGTAAAAACGTTCAGTGATTACCGCACAAGAGAGATCGCACAAAGAATGTCGTTTTCAGTGGCATGTTTTGGAGATTGAAGAATGTCGCGAAAATGCTTGCGTTTTTTTAGGTGGTTTGTTTTCTATTTTGGTTTTAGATTCAATTCGTGTCTTTGAAATTTGAACTAACCTTTGAAATGTTGCAAGCCTTGTTCCACGTTTCTCCTCCTTTTAATCTAGTATCCCACCTTTTTCAGTGAATTCTTCAACGACATTTCAGATCTTGCGAAACACTTCCGGTTTTTCTCTTTTTCTGTGTTTTTAAGCTTTCCTCTTTGCCTATAAATAGAGGCATGAGTCTGCTCTAAAATACATCATCCAAGCTTCTATTTTTTTCTTTTCTACTACTCTCCAAAATACAATATTTTTAATGCTCTTCTTTTTACTTCCATTTTCTGATATCTTGGGTTTTACTCTTCAAGAGTTACTTGCTAGTTTTGATATCCTCGAATTATCCAAGAAGTTCTTGTTGTATCAACGGGGTGGATAAGTCCTTACGGACAGTGATCACCAACGCCTTAGGAAATCAACATTGTTCGTGTTTTAAAGCCTTATTTACTACAATTGTACAACATTGTTCGCGTTTTAAAGCATTATTTACTACAATTGTGAGGACTTATGGCTGACAATACGGACAACAACAACTCTACTTTCGAGACGTCAAACACAATTTCCACAACACAAACCATTTTTGCGAAATAGTTTTCGGATGTCTCAAAAATTGAAGTTTTCACCGGTCAGAATTTTTTACGTTGGCAATAACGCGTGTCCACCCTATTGGACATGTACAGAGTTGCTTATGAACTTACGACTTCTAAACCCGACTCAAGCATGCTTGCAAAATAAATTGATATTTGGACCCATGCAAAAAAGGTATGTCGTCACACCTTACTCAGTGCGTTATCTAACGATTTGTTCTATATTTATTGCTCTTACAAGGAAGCAAAAGACATTTGAGATTCACAACAAGAAAACCACTAGATAGAAACTAATTTTAGAGACAAAAAATAATTAGTTGCTATAGTGACAAAATTAGAGACCATTTTAGAGACTAAAAAAAATTTGGTTTCTAAATTTGTTTCTGTTATTGTTAAATAGTTTCTAAATTGGTATCTAATTAGCTACCAAAGTTTTTGCTACCAAATTTAGAATCTAAATAATTAGTAGTTAAAACCTTGGAAACTAATTAAATACCAATTTAGAAACTATTTAACAATAATGAAAACTAATTTAGAAACCAAAAATTTTTTTAGTCTCTAAAATGGTCTGTAATTTAGTCACTATAGCAACTAATTATTTTTTGTTGCTAAAATTAGTTTCTATTTAGTGATTTTCTTGTAGTGACTACTTTATCCCCAAATACACTACTGAAGATGTCGTTAGACAAAGGTTCAAGTTCTACCAAAGCAAACATGGTAGAAGAAAAACCAGCTCTAAAAAGGTATGAGAAAAAACCTGATCACAAAAAGAAATATAATAATAAATTTTCTCGTCCCAATGGAACTAAGTCAACATTCAAGAAAAAAGGAAATATCTTTGTCTGTGGAAAGCCAAGTCATCATGCACCTCAGTGCAGACATATGGCTAAAAACAACAATCCTCCTAGGGAAAATATAGCCGAAGGGAAAGATACCATTGTTGAAGTAGTTTTACAAGTAAATCTTGTGACCAATGTGAGTACATGGGTGGTAGAGTCTGGCGCTATTAGACATATATGTGCAAACAAAAACGTGTTTACCTCTTACACAAGTGTGGGAGATGAAGAAGAACAAGTTTATCTTGGTGATTCTAGGGCAAGCTCTGTCCTAGGAAAAGGAAATGTTCTTCTAAAGCTCACATCTAGTAAAACTCTGGCTTTGAGTGATGTGCTACATGTGCCATCGATTAGAGTTAATTTGATCTCTGTAGCATTGTTATGTAAAATTGGGGTTAAAGTGTCATTTGAATCTGACAAGATTGTTATGACAAAAAAAATTTTGTACAGAAGGGATGTTGTGATCAAGGTCTTTTTGTATTGAACATTTATGAGGTTATTAATGAATCTAGGTCTTTTGCTTATATTGTTGATTCCTATGATGTATGGCATGCTAGATTAGGACATGTGAATTGTTCGTATGTTATAAATTTGCAACGACTAGGATTAATCAACATGCATGACAAAAAAAGTAGTAAATGTGATATATGTGTAGAATCTAAAATAACAAGAAAACATGTCATTCTGTAGAATGTCAATCTGAACTTCCTGATTTAATTCATACCGATCTTGTTGATTTAAAACAAACCATGTCTAGAGGTGGTAAAATTATTTTGTACCATTTATAGATGATTTTTCTAGATACACCAAAGTGCATTTAATTAAACATAAGGATGAACCTTTTGCCATGTTCTTAACTTATAAGGCAGAAGTAGAAAATCAATTGAATAAGAAAATTAAAAGAATTAAATCAGATAGAGGTGGTGAGGTGGTTAATATGTTTTGCTTAATGGTTATTGTGTTAAAGAAAATATTATTCATGAAGTAAGACTCCTAAATAAATCATTAATGGCATGCTTATTAGTTCTAATGCTCCTAATAATTTGTGGGGTGAATCTCTGCTTACCGTGTTTTTTGCAAAATAGGATACCACATAAGAATACTGGTAAAACACACTATGAGTTGTGGAAAGGTTATCAACCTAATCTGAAATATCTAAGAGTGTGAGGGTGCTTAGCTAAGTGATGTTGTTTGATCCTAAGAAAAGAAAAATAGGCTCTAAAATATCTTATTGCATGTTCTTAGGATATGCGGAACATAGTGTTGCCTATAGGTTTCTAGTTCTTATTAGTGATATAATTGAACGTAAGACTATAGTAGAGATGACAAATGTTTAGTTCTTTGAACATAGCTTTCCTTTAAAGAGTAGTTGTACTTTTGAACAACCTATAGATAGTGCTAATGATACTATGAGTGAGGATGTTAGGTCAAGTAAAAGACAGAGAAAGGAAACTTCATTTGGAGATTATTTTTACCCTCACCTAGATGAAAATGATCCAATAAGTTTTTTAAAAGCTACTAGTGTTCCAGATGCTAAACATTGGGATAAGGCCATTAGGACTGAGATTGATTCAATTAAGAAAATAATATTTGGACCTTAGTAGATCTGCCTAAAGGAGAAAAACCCATTGGTTATAAGTGGATCTTTAAGAAGAAGTACCATCTTGATGGATCCATAGAGAAATATAAGACAAGATTAGTAGCTAAAGGTTTTACTCAAAAACCTAACATAGATTACTTTGATACTTTTGCCCTAATTACTAGGATTTCCACTATCGGTGTGTTGCTAGCCCTAACACCTATCCATAAGTTAGTGAATTCATCACATGTTAAAACATCTTTTTTGAATGGTGAACTAGAAGAGAAAATTTATCTGACTCAACCTGAAGGATGTGTAGTTCTAGATCAAGAGGAAAAAAAGTATGCAAACTTTTAAAATCTCAATGGTGAACTAGAAGAGAAAATTTATATGACTCAACCTGAAGGATTTGTAGTTCTAGGTCAAGAGGAAAAAGTATGCAAACTTTTAAAATCTCTATATGGTTTGAAACAATCGCCAAAACAATGACATGAAAAACTTGATAATGTTTTACTTTGTGAAGGTTTTTCTACGAATAATGTTGATAAATGTGTGTATTCTAGATCTGAAAATGGTGAATGTGTCATTATATGTTTATATGTGGTTGACATGCTAATTTTTGGTACATGCAATGATATTGTTTCAAAAACAAAACTATTTCTTGGATCTAAGTTTGAGATGAAAGACATGGGTTAAACAAGTCTGATTCTAGGAGTTGAAATCATAAGGAAGGGAGATAGTATATTACTATCCCAAGAAAAATACACTGAGAAACTTCTTAAGAAGTTTGGTTACTATGACTTTAAGTCAGTATGCACCCCTTATGATGCTAACTCTAAATTAAAGAAAAACATAGGATAATCTATTTCTCAAACTCAGTATGCCTAAATAATTGAGAGCTTATTGCATTTAATGAGCTTTTCTATACTAGATATTGCTTATGCAGTAGGTAAACTGAGTAGGTACACTCAATGTCATAGTCAGGATCATTAGGATGCGCTTGCGAGACTCGTGAAATACTTGAGAGGTACAATGGATTACGCCATTGAATATAGTGGATTTCCCATTGTGCTAGAAGGGTACAATGATCGTAACTGGATCTCTGATTCAGATGAGACAAAATCCACTAGTGGTTTATACTTGGGGGTGTACAGTTACTTGGAGATTAGTCAAGCAAACTATTATTGCAAGATCAATAATGGAATCTGATTTTTTTTCTCTCAAAATGGCTGGTAGTGAAGCTGTATGGTTGAAAAACTTCTTAGCAAACATTTCGTTATGAATGAAACCAACCTCATCTGTATCAATGCATTGTGATTGCCAGTCGGCAATAACTATAGCTAAAATATAACTTACAATGGAAAGAACAAACATATACAATTGAGACATAATTTGGGGAAGCAGTTGCTAAAAAGTGGAACGATTTTTATTGACTATGTCAAGTCAGAACGGGATTTGGCAGATCCTCTAACAAAACCCTTAAGGAGAAAACTGATTTTAGAAACATCGAGGGGAATGGAACTTAAGCCACTTGCAAGCAAACAAGTGATGGAAACCCAACCTTTGTGATGGGAGATCCCATGAATAAGGTTCATATGGGTAAAAACAAGTCACTTGTTAGTTTTGCTAGCAATAGAACTTATTTAAATAAATTTTGTCCATTCCTAGGGTGTGTGTGAAAGTTCTAGATACTCCATTATTGAGAGCATAAACTTTGTGGTTAAAATTTTGAGGTAAAGGAGTTTTAACAATTAACAAAGATTTAATGATTTTCATATCCCTTATGGGTGGTGTATGATTTGCAACATACACTTTATGAAATCACCTATATGAGTGCCAAGTGAGGCCGCTTGTATGAAATCTTGGCAAGATCTCTATAGCACTCATGAATACTGGGCACACGTATGGCCTAGTAAGTGCAACACAATGATAACATCAAGTATTATGGGGATGTATTATGATTCATAAACCTTTAACACATACTAAGTGTCATGGTTGATATAGCTTACTATACCAACTACATTGTGTGTTAAGTTCATCAATCTAAGACCAATTCATATAACTTGTTATACGAGCTCTGACTCATTACATCTTATATAAACCCAGGATTTTCTTCTTATATAAAACCAAATTCTCTTCTTTCTTTCTTTCTATGTTTTATCTTTTATGATATGTAGGGGATTGTTGTAAAACTGTTAAGTGAATTTAGCAAAAGGAAGACTGTGCAGAAGACAAATCATTGCAGATCGCACGATGAACGTTGTTTCCAATGGCTCGTTTTGCAAACTGAAGAACACTGCAGAAATGCCTGCATTTTTTTCGGTAGTTCATTTTCCATTTTGTTTTCAAATTCAGTTTGGGCCTTTGAGATCGGAACTAACCTCTGAAACGTTTCAAGCCTTGTTCCACGTTCCTCATCCTTTTAAGGTGGTCTCCCACCTTTTCCGGCGACATCTCCGACGACTTTTCAAATCCTGTGAAACACTTCCATTTTTCCTCTTTTTCTATGTTTTTGAGCTTTCCCCTTTGCCTATAAATAGAGGCACGAGACTGCTCCAAAATACATCATCCAAGCTTTTCTCTTTTTCTTTTCTATTACTCTCCAAAATAAAATCTTTTTAGTACTCTTCTCTTTACTTCCATTTTTTGATATTTTGAGTTTTACTCTTCAAGAGTTACTTGCTAGTTTTGATATCCTCGAATTATTCGAGAAGTTCTTGTTGTATCTTGAGAGACTTGTGCAATACACTGCAGATAAATTCTTACAGACAGTGATCACCCACACCTCAGAAATTCAACATTAAAAATATTTTTTTAGTTAGTGAAAACTTAAATTATATTTGTAAAATAATATTTTAAAAAATTAAAAAAAAATATTATTTTTATTATTTTCATATTTTATTTAAAGTTTAGATCAACTAATGAGTTCTATTAAAAAAACAACTAAAATCAATCGGTGTACTGTACAGGAGTGTTCGTCACCTCGGTCTAAGTATTTGGGAGAGGTTAGCTCAGTGTTTGGGTCCAAAGGTGGATCATAAGCTCGGGCCAGGTGTTGGACGACCCACGAAAGGTAACTAAGATAAAAAGATATTTTATTTCTTGTTATAATACGTATGTTAGTTAAATGTTAATTAAAAGTTATTGAAAATAAAAGAGTGAGCACCCGAGAATAATGGTGCACATGTAAGCATAATGTTTTCATGTTGTTAGCACCTGAAGATGAGTGATGCCCATGAACCGGTGGTTTTTCTGTTATGATTAAATACTCTCTGTTGAGATTACACTCTCGTTAGTGAAAGTGGTTGAAGGGATATCTATAAAAGGGGCTTGAAACCCTCGGTAAAGGTACGTTGTTTCTGAATACTTAAAACTGAAATTGATTTGATATCTTGAATGCTCTCTCTAACTTGATCGTCGGAGTATGATCAACAGGTAGAGCCCCTTTTGTCCAACGGAACCACATTCCAAAGTAGCAAGAAAAGACAGACCAGAAGCAGAATTCTCCATTTAGTTTAACCGAAGTCAACCAACAAGAACAATAGGTTTAATTGAAATTATAAACACGAAACTAGTTATATTCAAATTTTGTAGTAATATGTGCTTTAAATGAAATTCTACAACATATTATTTTTGTTTGAAAATTTGAGATTTTCTTTTTCTGAAACTAGTGTGATTTTATTTTAAATTTTTAAAAATAAATAAATTTTTTTAATCTCGAAATGGATAAATATTTGACATTTTGTATGTTTTAGATAAGGTGAAATCGCAAACCATAAATACACTTTTAAGAAAATAAGAAATCATATATGTGAAATACAATTTCATTTAAAAGTCTTATTTCTCCTATACGTTTTTAATATTATAAAATATAATAATATATAAAATTATATAATTATATAATTATAAAATTACGTTTTAAATATTTTAATATATAATTGTACTGTTCGGCATGTTCGGTCCATAGGCTCGATCATGGCACACTTAGCCTATAGTTCGAACATTTGAGTCTTTGGTCTATTAGCTAGAGCGGCACATATCGAGCGCACCGTAACTCTAGAAATCGATCCAAATACAAAAAGGTCCAATATCTCCAAACGAACGTTCATCTTCGGTAAATGTAACATGGCTCAAACATTAAGTGTACATTATAACTGATTCTTGTTTAAAACAGAAAAGACTCAGTCAGAGACGATACTCTGCAAAGATATAATCCCCAAATACGAGGGAAAAATATTAACAGATTATTTATGCAGTTATCAATTCTCAACAATTACTATAAAAAGGCCTTAAGAACCTAGCCACAAGGCAAGTCTATCCTATGCTATACACACCGCATACTGATATTTAAGTGCTCTCATTGACTTGATCGTCGGAGTCTTATCTACAGATGGAGCACCCCCGTTGGAGAATCTCAAGAATCTCGAAGCAATAATTGCGACCAAGACAAAATAAGATAGCATCCACCAACAGTGTCTGACCTAGGACAGTTGACAAGAACAATAATAATTTTAAATACACTCTTTTAGTATTTAAAATAAAATAAAAATAATAGAAAATTAAGTAAATATAATAATATAATTAAAGAAAATTAGATTTTAGTATTTAAAATAAAAAATATAGTAAAATAACTTTATTTTATTTATAGTTAAAGAAAATATATATTTATAAAATATTTTTTTAACTAAATAAGTTTTCAGAAAATACTTTTCTTACTATACATAAAAATTATTTTGAATTTTTATTAAAATTAATTATGTAACACTTTAATAATATAAAATAATATAAATGAATTATTTTAAAAATTGATTAAAGTAAATTTAGTCCATTATAAAAAATTAAGTTGTTTAAACCCTAAACCTAAAAATAAACCAGAAACTAAAAAAGCTAGAATGAAAAAGGTTAACGGAAAATTTTAATTATCATATAAAGCATAAAAATAGTATAAGAGTCTACATATTACTATTGTCTATATGGATAATTTGCTCTATTGTGACCTTCATTCCTATAGTAAGAACATATGTTTGACTTATTTGGAAGTGGTTCATCCATTTCATTATGTATATGATTCATTGTTGGTCTGCCTTATTTCTTACGTTGCATCTAGGGCTTGGGATGAAATTCGGTCCCATATAAGTAGACTAATAGTCTTCATTTCAAACTGGATGAAATTTAACTTCGTAAGTCTTCAAAATATATTGCAAACTATAGATAGGATCAACAAATGTTATTAGTTGTAAATTATACCTAGAACAAACAACAATAACATGAACATAAAAAAGTTAGAGAACTTGAAACTCCCAACAATTCAATTATTAAGTCTTATTGTATATGACATAGATAGACCTTATAATTGAACAATATATTAAATTTACTTTAATCAATTTTTCAAAATAATTATTTTATATTATTAAAGTATTACATCATTAATTCTATTAAAAATTCAAATTATTTTTTATATATAATAAAAAATATTTTCTAAAGACTTATTTAGTTAAAAAAATATTTTATAAAAATTTTATTTTCTTTAATTATATATATATATAATTTATAATACTAAATCAAATTTATCTTATCTTATTTTATTTTTATTTTAAATTCTAAAATATTTAAATATTTAAAATATATTTGTACATATTATATTTAATTTTGTTCATTATTATATATTATAATATTTAAAACGTAACAATTTCTAATTGAAATAGTATTTTACGTATACAATTTTTTTAAAATTTAATATATTATAATATTAACAATTTCTAATTAAAATCTTATTTCACATATACGATTTCATAATTTTTTAATAAGCGGTGGGCGATTACTCCTTATAAAAAGCGGGTTGGAGATTTGTGCATTTCGTTATTTTTCCATTTTGAAAAATTCGAAATAAAAATTGTAGTTGCGGATGGCGACTTGTCAATTTCGTTACTTTCCCTAGGAAAATTATTATTTAAAAACCGTCGATTACAATATATTTAAAGATTTTTTTATCCTTTACCAAATCCACCCACTATATCAATCAAATTTTCAAATATTTTACTTTTTAAATTATAGTTTACTATTTTACTTTAGTAAAACAATATTTATTTGACAACGTACATTACGTGATAATAGTAGTGTAACATTTTCCTAAAAATTTGCGAAATTAAAAAATTATTCTTATGACGTTTTAAAAATTTTATTTTGATAATTTTTTTTTCTGATTTTACTTATGAATTATTTTTAACTAATAAATTTTTTTTTAATAGTATGTACAATATTATTATTTCCAATACTAACATACAACTATATATAATAAAATATGTTATATTTAAATTAAAAAATTAAAAAAATATAATTAAAATTTTGATATTATTAACTGTTATATAATTACTTTTTTGAGATATTAAAGTCTTTTTATTCAATTTAAACGAGACACATATTTTGTAAAAAAAAAATCTCATAATTGTTATATTTAAGAAAGTAAAATTTTCAAAAATTAACCTTTTTGAATTTTTTATGTTATGATTCAAAAATAATAATTTATATAGAGGATATAAAAATATAGTTTTTTCAAAATAAACTGAAAATTTAAATAATAAAATTCATATGTTATTATTAATAATATATTTTATCATTTTAATTATTTATTTATAAAATTTATAATTTATGAGATTTATAATTTTGAAGCATAAAATATCCGCATACCTAATATCTCTTTCAAATAATTTAGAATTTAAAATTTTGAACATGAAAGTTATGAATTGGAAAAACAGTTATATTATTCATATAGTAAAACTTAATAGTATTTTTTATTGATCATTTATATCCTTATTTATTTCTTGTTAGAATGTTAATAGGCATTCTTTAGAAGCTTTTTCTAAATTATTACAAGAAGTTTACAAAGTTTGACCTCATAACCTAATTAATAGAGTACATATATGCATAATAATATACAACAATTATATGCAATATAACAAAATACTATCATCAAGAGAATCATAGAATACAAAAATAAAAGAAGTATTAAAAAAGAAAAAAATGATGGTATGGATTACGAATTTCAAAATCATTTATTCAAGAGGTTTTGTGTGCATTTATTTGTATTTGACTACCCTTTTGCAGGGTTTACATTCTCTGTCAGCACCACCACAAAACTCTATTGGCTAAATATGTTATATATAGTCAATTTTACTTAAAGAAAATTTAACCAACCATATTTTAGGGTGTTCCTTGTTTCAACAGTCTCATCAGGAAGGTATATAGAAGGGCTACCACTTATGTAAACATGTGAGCTTTGTGTTGTTCTATTGTAGGGTGGTACATGAGGTGTGTGTAAAGTGATCTCAATAGAGAAGACCAAGGTACAATTATCTAATCTCAATGTTAATGTAATTAGTCAAAGTAAGTGGTGACCTGTATAAGAATAAGTGGTGACCCTTGCTACCAACTTTCTACACAGTTAATTAATTTTAGAAATTTTTGAGGTTTCATGAGGTATGTGAAAAGTAACCCTAGTGGAGGACACAAAGGTTAAGTTCTCGAATCTGACTATTAATGTAGTTAGAGATAGTCATAGTAAGTGGTGACTATGTAGGAATAAGTTGTGACCTACTACCAGGTTTTTACGCACAGTTAACTAACTTTATAAATTTTAAGCTTTATGTTGTTCTTGTATGAGGTGATCTTTAAGGTGTGTGTAAAGTGATCTCAATGGAAGACACCAAGGTACAATTATCTAATCTCAGTGTTAATTAGTCAGAGTAAGTGGTGACCTATGTACGAATAAGTGGTGATTGGCTACCAACGTTCTGCACAACGAAGTAATTTTAGAAATTTTGAGCCTTTTATTGTTCTTGGGTAGGGCGATGCAATGCATGAGATGTGTGTAAAGTCACCCAAGTGGAGAACACGATGGTCAAGTTCTCTAATGTCACTATTAATGTAGTTAGTCACAATCACATTAAATGGTGACCTATGTAGGAATAAGTGGTGACTTATTAACAAGTTTTTGTATAATAAAATAATTTTAGAAAGTTTAAACTTTGTTTTATTCTTGGGTAGTGCATGACGTGTGTGTAAAGTAACCTTAGTGGAGGACACCAAGGTCAAGTTCATTAATCTCAGAGTCAATGTAGTTAGTCATAATAAGTGGTGACCTATGTAGGAATAAATGGTGACCTGCTACCATTTTTGTGCACAGTGATGTAATTTTGAGCTTTGTTTTGTTCTTGAGTGGGGTGGTGCATGGGATGTGTGTAAAGTGACCTCAATGGAGGACACCAAGGTCAAGTTCTCTAATCTCGATGTGAATGTAATTAGTCACAGTAAGTGATGACTTGCTACCAAGTTTCTGCACACTAATCAAATTTTTGAAAATATGAGCTTACTATTGTTCTTGGGTAGGTGGTGCATGAAGTGTGTGTAAAGTGACCTCAGTGGAGTACACCAAGACCAAGTTTTGTAATCTCAATGTCAATGTATTTAGTAATAGACACACTAAGTAGTGACCTAGGTAGGAATAAATGGTGACCTACTACCAAGTTTATGCATAATGAAGAATTTTAGAAAGTTTAAGCTTTATGTTGTTCTTGGGTGGGGTGGTGCATGAGGTGTTTATAAAGTGAACTCAGTGGAAGACACATAGGAAAAGTTATCTAATCTCAGTATCAATGTACTTAGTCACTGTAAGTGGTGACTTGTGTAGGAATAAGTGATGTCTTGTTATCAACTTTTTGCACACTAAACAAATTTTTGACATTTTGAGCTTACTGTTGTTCGGTGGGGTGGTGCATGAGGTATGTGTGAAGTGACCCCAATGGAGGATGCCAAGGTGAATTTAATGTCACTATTATCAATGTACAATTATCATAGTGGACTAATCGAATTTGTAGTTGTGTACAATATTTATAATTTATGACTGAAGTTGGACAATTTTATTAGTTAGTGGGTTTGTGTTACCAATGTTACATTGTTCAAAATGTTTAAAGTAATCAATTTCATTTTTCATTTGATAAATAAATTCACGTGTGATAAACAAACTTGATTCATCTTATTCATCATCTTCCTTGATCACTGTGCAAAAAGTTAGACCAGGTCACCACTTCCTAAACCATTTTTCTAAATGACCAACACATTAACCTTAACCACATTCAAGTTTAATGGTCACTACTTCAATAAGTAAAATGTTTCACACTAAATTTAATCACAATGTGTATTTAAACATAAAAAAAATTATTTTAAATAAAATTATAACAATTATATCAAGAAAGTCCAATTCAAAGGTACGTTTGCGATAAATATTAATTTTATTCAAGAACATATTTGACTAGGCTAAATTAGAATTTTAAGAATATGAAGACAAATAGATAACACTAACTAAGTTGGAAAAATATTATTATAATTACTATTAATATTATTAATATTAACATTATTATTATTTTTATTATAATTACTACTAATATTAATATTATTACTATTAATAATATTAATGTTATTACTATTAATAATATTAATGTTATTACTAATAATAATAATATTATTGTAATTATTATTATTATTGATATCATTATTTAAATTATTATTAATATTTATTTTTATCATTATTATTAATTTTAATAATAATATCAATAAAAATAATATTATTATTATTAGTAATAAATAATAAAAAAACTAAAATCGGAGTCAACTATAAACAACATAGGAGAAAAAATAAACCTTCACTAAAAGAAAATCATTGATTAGATACCAATTTTAAAGATAAAAAATAATTAGTTGCTACAGTGATCAAATTAGAGGTCATTTTGGAGACTAAAAAAAATTTTTATTTCTAAATTAGTTTCTATTATTGTTAAATGACTTCTAAATTGATATTTAATTAGCTACTAAAATTTTTGCTACTAAATTTAGAATCTAAATAATTGGTAGTTAAAATCTTGGTAACTAATTAGATACCAATTTAGAAACCATTTAACAATAATAAAAATTAATTTAGAAATAAAAAATTTTTTAGTTTCCAAAATGGTTTATAAGTTGGTCACTATAGCAACTAATTATTTTTTTCTCTAATCAATGGTGTTTTTTAGTGCTTACATTCTTTGCAAATACAGATAAAAGCTAAAAAAAAAAGGGAAAAAAAAACCAAAATAAAAACAACACAAAAAATTAGACAAAAATTTCAAAATATATCTGTAAGTCCAGACACTATTAAAATATTAATATATTTGGAGAGTTGTTTGGTATCGGGACCCTTTTTCCTCATGTCCATTTTTGTGTGTTTTTATTACCAAATTCCACAAATTTTTTGTCATTTTGCCCATTTATGGATGGCCATACTTTGACACCAGTGAAAAATGGCCAATAAGTTTCTTTCCCACCCCACCCATCTTCTCTGTCTTTCTTCAACTTCTCTCCTTAGTCCACTTTCACAAACATAAATGTGTAGATTTAAAAAGATACGTTAAAGTCTAGAACAAGTGAGACAACAAAGGTAATGAATGATATTCAATGGCTGAAATTATTTGAGTAGATTAAAAGAGTGCAGAAAAAGAAAATAAACAGAAATAGTTTAAGGCAGATATTTGGCGTTTTATAGGAGAAAAGGAATGGCCCTAAGGGATTCATCCAAGTCCATATCCTTAGGTTCCGTGTTGTTTTCTAGTTTCCAGTCAAAGGAGTTCACCAGAGATCCCAGCATGAGGTGCAACATTCTGACGGCCAGTGGAGAGCCAGGGCATATGCGTCTGCCACTGCCGAAGGGTGTCAGCTTAAAGTGCCGACCCTTAACGTCGATCTCTGAGTCCAAGAATCTCTCCGGCGAGAACACATGTGCATCATCCCACACCTCTGGGCTCCTCCCTATGGCCCACTCGTTTATCAGCACCTGAGCACCCTTTGGGACCGTCAACCCGCACACTTCCACGTCTGTTTTCGCCCTTCGTGGAAGCAGAAGCGGCGCCGGTGGGTGCATGCGCAGACTCTCTTTTATCACCGCTTGCAGGTACGGAAGCCTTGCCACGTCCGATTCCTCCACCGCCTTCCCCACTCCGATCACTTCCGCCAACTCCTTCTTCACCTTTCGCATCGCCTCCGGGCTGTGCATCAGCTCCGTCATCGTCCGTTCTAAGCCGTAGGCCGTTGTATCAGTCCCCGCAACCAGTAGATCCTGTCACCAATTAACAAATTACGTTCACACTGCATGCTTCTTTTGATAAGTACGGATGCATTTTTATATGACCTAAGATAAATAAACAAATAGATTTTTCATATCTTTATATTTTAAAATTTGAGTGGTTGCCGTGAAAAGTAGTATAGTAGCAGAAGATACAGATCCAATGAAACACAACAAAATTAAGAAATAGATAAGATAAAGACAGGAGTGTATATACATACAAGGAATAAATGTTTGATCTGCTTTCTATGTATGTTTTCGCTGCTCTTTTGAGAAATATCAAGCAAGATATCAAGCATGTCATGGCTGGTGACATAATTCTTCTCTTGCCTCTTCTTCAACCGCTCATCGATTATGGGGTCCAACACATCGAACAACTTGTCTATGTAATTGGTGGTGTGTCTTCTTATACCTTGGGGATCAAACATCCTCAAGAAGGGGAAGTAATCCACCAAGTTCGGAGTTCCTGTTGCTTTCAAGAGAGTCCCCACAACGTGCTTGTACTCACCATTACCTACAGAGGGAACAAAATCCTGAGACACAAAAGTGTAGGACAAAAAGTTAATGCAGGCCATGAATGCTGCTCTCCCAATATCCACCACTTCGCCCTTAAGGCTACTTTGGCGGATATCACTCAGCAGTTCCTGCAGTTTCCTGCGTCTAAGGTCTTGGCTTGCGTCAAGGGTTTTGACGGAAAACAAGTTTCCGTGGCAAATTTTTCTCAGTTCTTGCCAAAGGGGTGAGACAGGGAGAAAGACCAGGCTGTAATGGTTGTGGTTGTACGATGTTGTGATGTCGGGGTTTGTTCTGTCGGAGAACAGGGCATCATGGGTTTGGAGAATCTCTTGGGCTGCGATTGTTGAAGAGATTACTATGGTGGTTGATTGGCCTATCGTGAAACGCATTATGGGGCCATAGAATTTGGCAAGCTTGGCCATTGTTTGCTGTGGCTTCTTGTACAGTTGACGAGAGTTTCTGATAATGGTGAGGAGGGATGGTCCTGGTGGAAGCTTGTAGCTTGATTTTCTGCTCCTTGCATGCTGTGAACGAAGAGCATGCATGATGATGCATGCCAACATGATGATCAGTGTAGTGGCTACAGTATCCATGTCTGTGGTCAAAATAGAAGAAAAAAAGTATAAGATATATTTTGAATATTGTGTTAGCAAATAGACAAAATATGGAGAAATAATTGCGCAATAAATAGACACACAGAGACGTGTAAGGTTGAATCTAATGGCTAAGCTCATACGTGACGTTCAACTTCACTTTTTTTCAGATTTAGAAACATATTAATATATAAACACTTAAAAATGATTGTTCGTTTTTCTTTTTGTGGTTTGAAATGAGTGACAGCTTTGGCATATGGGTTGAAGATGGTGTTTTTAGGTTGTAGCAGCTGCAAGATATTTTCAGATATTTAAAACATGTATCTGATTATATGATAATAAGAGGCAAGGAAAGGACTGAAATAATTGAGAGAGAAGTGCAGAGAAAAGGACTCACTTTCTCAAGCACTAGAATGGATACCAAACTTCCCAAGGATTCTCCTCCTTATATAGAATCAAGGCTCTCTCACGTAATCAGTAGAATTATCACCACTAAAATCTCGTGTGTTTTACTTTGAACCACTGATAAAACGTTTATCAGAAAAAAAATTATACTTTCACATTCACATGTTTCTCTTATTTTTGTTTTATGACTATTTTTAATAATAAAATATTGTATTTACGTAATCAAAATAAAAATAAACAAAATTTTCTTAATGATTGTTTTTTAGTGTATACAATTTTTTTTCTAATTCTACTCTGATTTAATATATCTCATTTTATTAGTATAATAAAGTATTTTATCATTTTATATAAATTATTTAAAAAATAAAATTACTTTTTAATTTAGTGTTTTGAGACAATTTTTATATACAAACTAACTTTCCATTCTTTTTCTTAATTCTCATCACTCTCTCCACTCCACTTCCAATCACTTTCTCCACTCCATTTTAAATAATTCTATTGTTTGATAAAACTATCATTTTTTTTGTATTTATCAAGTGAATCTTAACTTAACATGAACATCATCATATCCTCCGATCCCAAAATCACCAATATAAAAAATGAAATGAAAAAACTTGAAGACGAAGAGAAACTCAAATAAAAAAGTTCATTAATGAATTCATCATTTTTCTTTTACATATTATTTTTTTTAATTTTAATTTATTCAAAATTATTTTTATTTATATTAAATTTTCATTATCGTGAATGTTGAGGAGAAGAAAAAATGCGGATCAAGACAACGTCTGTGTTTTTACTAATTATTATAATGTATTTTCAATTAAACACTACAACTCTTGTACTTCACGCTTAGGCATATTTTATCGAAAAATATTTTCAAAAAGTTCTTACAACCTAATTTAACAATATAAAAATATATATTAAAATTTTAAATTAAAAGAATATTATTATTTGGAATTATCAAAAGGAGTTTTTATTTTATTTGGTAAGTGTGAAAATCACCAAATTATTTGATATGTTTCTCTCTCATCTTCATTAAACTTATGGAAAATATCTCTTTGACCCTATATATTTTATTTACATCACTTGACTTATGGAAAATCTCTTTGACACTTTATATTTTATCTAGATTCATTTAATATTTTTTTTTAATAATTAAATATGATATTAAAATAATAAAAATAAATAAAAATAAAATATTATAATAAAATAATAATTTATATAATTGTAATTTGGATGTGCGACAAAAGTGACAGCGAAACTATCACCACCATAATATTCTGATTTTCTTACAGTGATCATTAAAACAAAGTTATTTTATTATATAATCATTTTATGTCTTATTAAGGTTTGGTAAAAAGTGAAAGTTACTAAATTTGAGTACATGCAGAAGAATGGTCAGATAATTAAATGTACTGAACTTTAGCAGCATCCAATTTCTACCAACTTAGTAAATACAATCATTTTTTTTTAACAAGCTCATATTCTTACTTCTTTAAATTCTAAAATCGTTACATATCTTTTTATTTTTGTGATATTGACTAAACTAATCATAAATTTTTTATTTATTTGTTTTATTCTCTCTTGCACCTTATTTACTTCAAGAAAAGGAATTTTTTTCTGTTTATAAACCATTAATTATATTCTAAAATATAATTAATTATATCATACACACAAATTATTTATTAATATTTACCTATATCTATATTTTATAAAGCAATAAGTTTAATATAATCTATTACTTCTTTAGCATAAATGATTATGTTGTCAGTATTTTTATAATAAAATAATAAATAAAATTAATTAATTCATTTAAAATTTGATATTTTACAAGCAATTTATTGTTTTCAATTTTTTCTTCAACTAAAATTTATAATATTTTTTCTTTTAATTTAAAAATTACTTTACATTTTTTTTAAATTTGTTTACAACAAGTTATTTATAAATTACAAATAAATATCAAATAACTAACTATTATTTTATAAATGAGTACTTTACTTCTAATGGAATAAAAGTATTCAACTCAGTGGGAGTAATATATATTTAAATATTTCCTAGTATCTAATCAGGTCTTATTTTTATGGCAATAACACTTCCATAATTTTTTTTGAATATATCAACTTATAAAATTTTATAGGTTATCATTTTAATACGATTGTTCATACATTTTCTACTTGTTTTTTATTTTTTATTTTATTTTCTTTAACTCAAAATAACTCTATCTTTCACCCAATTCTCTATTTTTGTTTTTCGGTTCAAATCCAAAGAAAAGCTTAATTAAAATAGTTTTAATTTTTTTTACTATCTAACTTTTCTCATTTTATTTTATAGTACAAATGAAAAGTTTCACGTGATCTGGGTCTTTTTCACGTTTTTGTCTGCAGTTATGTCAGTTAATGCCCCTACATATGTCAGACCTGATACTCGAATCTTATCCTTATTTTTTTGTTCTTGGGGTTGCAGATCTGTGGTGAGAATGGGACTAATCGGATTTGTGGTGTGAGAGACACTATTCCAATATAAAAGGAAAAAATAAAAGCGAAAAGGCACAAATAAATGCTTAAAAATATAAAATAATTAGTTATATTATTAAAATAATAGATTTTTTAAGTTTTTAATCATTAAAACAATATTCTTTTAGTTTTTCATACATAAAATTGTCTCATATTTAGTGTATACATTTAGTTTTTCATAAATGACTGATAAAAAAAATATAGACACTTTTTCTTGAAAAATATGAATCATATCTGACATCATAAAATGTGAAAATTTTTTTAGATAAAAAATTATCGGTTTAAAAAATATTTAAAACATGCATTTTTTCTTGATTTTTATTACTGTATTTAGAGCATCACTTATGATCTTGTTTGATAGAAAGAAAAAAATAGAGGAATGAACATAGTAAAAATAATAATAATAAAAAACAAGTAAAAGAATAAATCAAGAAGGATGATGTAAATTAGAGCATTCACTTTTAGTTAGAAATACAAATATTTACAGTCGAGTATGTATTTTGTCTTTTTCTTTATTATACGTGCCTCTTTTATGTTTATTTATTTATTTTTACTTTTTATATTTAATTCTGCATTTAGTTTTTTTCTTTAATAATGTTAATTTTTCATTGAAGATGAATTTTCATTATTTCAGCTATTATAACTATGAGAAAAAATAATAAAATTATTATATTAAACTCTTATTATTATTTAAGATTATATTTATATCGACTTTAATTTTATCGGTAAGAATTTAAAAACCCATACCCTACGACACTACCACAATTTTTATATCATAAAGAATGAAAATAGATAAAAGAAATATAACAAGTTTCACTTATTAATTTCAAAGTTAATTGTCTTATAAAATATATAAATCAAACACGGGTTTATTTGTATTCACTTAACCAAATAAGATATTAAAGACTTAAAACATATCCATTTTGGTCATTTAATAAGGTATGACCTATTGGTGTGAATAGAGTATTAAATATAATTGTATAATGTTGGAGATTCCACATCTAGAGATGATGATATTTTATTGTATATAAATGGGTGCAAATCTCACCTTATAAGTCGATTTTATGAGGTTGAATTAGACTTAAAGTCCACTTCTTAATATGGTATCAGAGCCATTTCAAGCATATCGTAACGATTGTTTGTTGAACTTATTAGGTCACCTGCTATCGAACCACCCATAATATATAGTCTCACTGGTAGCCTCGACGTAAGCATGTATGTTGGAGATCCCACATCGACCAGAGATTAAGACATTTCATTGTATATAAGTGGGTGCAAACCTCATTTTATAAACCAATTTTATGAAGTTGAGTTAGGCTTAAAGTCTACTTCTTAATATAGTATCAGAATCATTTCGAGTCCATCCGAGCGAGTATTGGTTGGACTTATCAAGCCACCCACTATCAGACTGTTATCGGATCATTCATAATATGTTATTCAATGCACGAGTCATTTCTTACACTTAAAGTCTACTTCTTAATATATAAAGTTTACATTAAACTACAACTACAAGTATTGATAATTAACTTAGATTTCTTCGATTTTATTTATAAAGAAAACTAATATTCTTTAAGATAGTTTTTATTTTTCTGTAATTAGATTAACATTTATAAACACATAGATAATATTTTAGATAATATTTGTTATTCGTAATTAACAATGAAAATAGTGATATTGATTTATTTTTAATATTGAATATCATTTAAAAATATTGAAATTAGATTTAGAATTAGAGATAGAAAGTGATATATGATGGAAAAAGAATACAGATAAAACAAAAGAAAGGTAGTTAGATGGCGGATAGAGGTTTATTTTGTTAGTTACGTGAGTAAATAAATGAGATGCTAAGAATGTTTGTTTAACAATGTGGAAAGAATGCATAAATTTGGTCTTTTAGGTTTGTACATTTATTTTATAAAATTGTATTAGACCATAAGCATTCCTCATGTGTTATTAATTTTTAATTATTTTTTAAAACTCAGAAAAACTATTGCTGACTTAGAAAAACGCGTGTTCACAAAGAACCCGACAAGATCCCAGGATGATTAGGATAATAAAAAATTGTGTGGTTTGAAATATTTGGGTTGAGGATAATATAACTTCTACTAAAAATTGGTTGGTTTGAAATGATTGGGTTCAAGATAACATGGTTCACAACACAACTTCTATACAAAATGTTTTGGTTTGTACTGTTTAAGATTATAAAAAAAATGTATGATTAAACAGTTAAGTTTTTCTTAATAAAAAAACTTAATGAGTGTGAGAATGAAGACTATGTTCACACTATTAGAAGATTTGAGCATTTAAAAAATATTAAGAAAGATATTTTTTATCAGTAAAATATTAATAAAATTAAAAGAAACATTTCAGACCACGAACCTACCAGCCAAGCTCTCAATATAAGCTGCAGATAAAGCTAAAAGAACAAGCAAACATAAAAAATATGCAGTAATCAACTTTTAAAGAAACCCCCTTTGCAATAGGCAATGCCACGTTCTTACTTCCCTATTAAGGAAGATCATGATAACAAGAAATAATTATGTGAGCCTTTTATAGTGTTGGTTTGGATATTTTGCTTGTTAGATATTTTTTTTAGATTTTTTCAGAAGATATTTTTATCTCTTTATTTAGATTTGTTGTTTCTTCTTATTTATGAATGAGTTTTTTTTTAATCTTTCATACTTTTGTGTATAACTTTTTTTTTCTTTAATAATATTTTTTTTATAATAAAATATAATTATTGGATTTTAAATATATATTAGTTGAGATGTCAAACTCAAATAAAAAAGTTCATTAATGAATTCATCATTTTTCTTTTACATATTATTTTTTTTAATTTTAATTTATTCAAAATTATTTTTATTTATATTAAATTTTCATTATCGTGAATGTTGAGGAGAAGAAAAAATGCGGATCAAGACAACGTCTGTGTTTTTACTAATTATTATAATGTATTTTCAATTAAACACTACAACTCTTGTACTTCACGCTTAGGCATATTTTATCGAAAAATATTTTCAAAAAGTTCTTACAACCTAATTTAACAATATAAAAATATATATTAAAATTTTAAATTAAAAGAATATTATTATTTGGAATTATCAAAAGGAGTTTTTATTTTATTTGGTAAGTGTGAAAATCACCAAATTATTTTATATGTTTCTCTCTCATCTTCATTAAACTTATGGAAAATATCTCTTTGACCCTATATATTTTATTTACATCACTTGACTTATGGAAAATCTCTTTGACACTTTATATTTTATCTAGATTCATTTAATATTTTTTTTAATAATTAAATATGATATTAAAATAATAAAAATAAATAAAAATAAAATATTATAATAAAATAATAATTTATATAATTGTAATTTGGATGTGCGACAAAAGTGACAGCGAAACTATCACCACCATAATATTCTGATTTTCTTACAGTGATCATTAAAACAAAGTTATTTTATTATATAATCATTTTATGTCTTATTAAGGTTTGGTAAAAAGTGAAAGTTACTAAATTTGAGTACATGCAGAAGAATGGTCAGATAATTAAATGTACTGAACTTTAGCAGCATCCAATTTCTACCAACTTAGTAAATACAATCATTTTTTTTTAACAAGCTCATATTCTTACTTCTTTAAATTCTAAAATCGTTACATATCTTTTATTTTTGTGATATTGACTAAACTAATCATAAATTTTTTATTTATTTGTTTTATTCTCTCTTGCACCTTATTTACTTCAAGAAAAGGAATTTTTTTCTGTTTATAAACCATTAATTATATTCTAAAATATAATTAATTATATCATACACACAAATTATTTATTAATATTTACCTATATCTATATTTTATAAAGCAATAAGTTTAATATAATCTATTACTTCTTTAGCATAAATGATTATGTTGTCAGTATTTTTATAATAAAATAATAAATAAAATTAATTAATTCATTTAAAATTTGATATTTTACAAGCAATTTATTGTTTTCAATTTTTTCTTCAACTAAAATTTATAATATTTTTTCTTTTAATTTAAAAATTACTTTACATTTTTTTTAAATTTGTTTACAACAAGTTATTTATAAATTACAAATAAATATCAAATAACTAACTATTATTTTATAAATGAGTACTTTACTTCTAATGGAATAAAAGTATTCAACTCAGTGGGAGTAATATATATTTAAATATTTCCTAGTATCTAATCAGGTCTTATTTTTATGGCAATAACACTTCCATAATTTTTTTTGAATATATCAACTTATAAAATTTTATAGGTTATCATTTTAATACGATTGTTCATACATTTTCTACTTGTTTTTTATTTTTTATTTTATTTTCTTTAACTCAAAATAACTCTATCTTTCACCCAATTCTCTATTTTTGTTTTTCGGTTCAAATCCAAAGAAAAGCTTAATTAAAATAGTTTTAATTTTTTTTACTATCTAACTTTTCTCATTTTATTTTATAGTACAAATGAAAAGTTTCACGTGATCTGGGTCTTTTTCACGTTTTTGTCTGCAGTTATGTCAGTTAATGCCCCTACATATGTCAGACCTGATACTCGAATCTTATCCTTATTTTTTTGTTCTTGGGGTTGCAGATCTGTGGTGAGAATGGGACTAATCGGATTTGTGGTGTGAGAGACACTATTCCAATATAAAAGGAAAAAATAAAAGCGAAAAGGCACAAATAAATGCTTAAAAATATAAAATAATTAGTTATATTATTAAAATAATAGATTTTTTAAGTTTTTAATCATTAAAACAATATTCTTTTAGTTTTTCATACATAAAATTGTCTCATATTTAGTGTATACATTTAGTTTTTCATAAATGACTGATAAAAAAAATATAGACACTTTTTCTTGAAAAATATGAATCATATCTGACATCATAAAATGTGAAAATTTTTTTAGATAAAAAATTATCGGTTTAAAAAATATTTAAAACATGCATTTTTTCTTGATTTTTATTACTGTATTTAGAGCATCACTTATGATCTTGTTTGATAGAAAGAAAAAAATAGAGGAATGAACATAGTAAAAATAATAATAATAAAAAACAAGTAAAAGAATAAATCAAGAAGGATGATGTAAATTAGAGCATTCACTTTTAGTTAGAAATACAAATATTTACAGTCGAGTATGTATTTTGTCTTTTTCTTTATTATACGTGCCTCTTTTATGTTTATTTATTTATTTTTACTTTTTATATTTAATTCTGCATTTAGTTTTTTTCTTTAATAATGTTAATTTTTCATTGAAGATGAATTTTCATTATTTCAGCTATTATAACTATGAGAAAAAATAATAAAATTATTATATTAAACTCTTATTATTATTTAAGATTATATTTATATCGACTTTAATTTTATCGGTAAGAATTTAAAAACCCATACCCTACGACACTACCACAATTTTTATATCATAAAGAATGAAAATAGATAAAAGAAATATAACAAGTTTCACTTATTAATTTCAAAGTTAATTGTCTTATAAAATATATAAATCAAACACGGGTTTATTTGTATTCACTTAACCAAATAAGATATTAAAGACTTAAAACATATCCATTTTGGTCATTTAATAAGGTATGACCTATTGGTGTGAATAGAGTATTAAATATAATTGTATAATGTTGGAGATTCCACATCTAGAGATGATGATATTTTATTGTATATAAATGGGTGCAAATCTCACCTTATAAGTCGATTTTATGAGGTTGAATTAGACTTAAAGTCCACTTCTTAATATGGTATCAGAGCCATTTCAAGCATATCGTAACGATTGTTTGTTGAACTTATTAGGTCACCTGCTATCGAACCACCCATAATATATAGTCTCACTGGTAGCCTCGACGTAAGCATGTATGTTGGAGATCCCACATCGACCAGAGATTAAGACATTTCATTGTATATAAGTGGGTGCAAACCTCATTTTATAAACCAATTTTATGAAGTTGAGTTAGGCTTAAAGTCTACTTCTTAATATAGTATCAGAATCATTTCGAGTCCATCCGAGCGAGTATTGGTTGGACTTATCAAGCCACCCACTATCAGACTGTTATCGGATCATTCATAATATGTTATTCAATGCACGAGTCATTTCTTACACTTAAAGTCTACTTCTTAATATATAAAGTTTACATTAAACTACAACTACAAGTATTGATAATTAACTTAGATTTCTTCGATTTTATTTATAAAGAAAACTAATATTCTTTAAGATAGTTTTTATTTTTCTGTAATTAGATTAACATTTATAAACACATAGATAATATTTTAGATAATATTTGTTATTCGTAATTAACAATGAAAATAGTGATATTGATTTATTTTTAATATTGAATATCATTTAAAAATATTGAAATTAGATTTAGAATTAGAGATAGAAAGTGATATATGATGGAAAAAGAATACAGATAAAACAAAAGAAAGGTAGTTAGATGGCGGATAGAGGTTTATTTTGTTAGTTACGTGAGTAAATAAATGAGATGCTAAGAATGTTTGTTTAACAATGTGGAAAGAATGCATAAATTTGGTCTTTTAGGTTTGTACATTTATTTTATAAAATTGTATTAGACCATAAGCATTCCTCATGTGTTATTAATTTTTAATTATTTTTTAAAACTCAGAAAAACTATTGCTGACTTAGAAAAACGCGTGTTCACAAAGAACCCGACAAGATCCCAGGATGATTAGGATAATAAAAATTGTGTGGTTTGAAATATTTGGGTTGAGGATAATATAACTTCTACTAAAAATTGGTTGGTTTGAAATGATTGGGTTCAAGATAACATGGTTCACAACACAACTTCTATACAAAATGTTTTGGTTTGTACTGTTTAAGATTATAAAAAAAATGTATGATTAAACAGTTAAGTTTTTCTTAATAAAAAAACTTAATGAGTGTGAGAATGAAGACTATGTTCACACTATTAGAAGATTTGAGCATTTAAAAAATATTAAGAAAGATATTTTTTATCAGTAAAATATTAATAAAATTAAAAGAAACATTTCAGACCACGAACCTACCAGCCAAGCTCTCAATATAAGCTGCAGATAAAGCTAAAAGAACAAGCAAACATAAAAAATATGCAGTAATCAACTTTTAAAGAAACCCCCTTTGCAATAGGCAATGCCACGTTCTTACTTCCCTATTAAGGAAGATCATGATAACAAGAAATAATTATGTGAGCCTTTTATAGTGTTGGTTTGGATATTTTGCTTGTTAGATATTTTTTTTTAGATTTTTTCAGAAGATATTTTTATCTCTTTATTTAGATTTGTTGTTTCTTCTTATTTATGAATGAGTTTTTTTTTAATCTTTCATACTTTTGTGTATAACTTTTTTTTTCTTTAATAATATTTTTTTTATAATAAAATATAATTATTGGATTTTAAATATATATTAGTTGAGATGTCAGATTTCAACAGTGATATTTAATATAAAATTAAAAAAAAATTATCTAAGTTTTTCTTAACAAATATTTAATATGCATACTTTTATATTTATATTATAAATAAAATTTTTATAATTATTAAATAAAAAATTATTAAAAATTGTTAGACCAATTTAAATATTTACTCTACCCCAAATTAAAAATTAAAAATAAAAGTACATTGAGAAAAATGTGTCAAGTCTTAAGTATTTGTTAGTGATATTTTAAAGTTGAAGTCTAGCCACCTTCTTATGATCTCAACAAAGGAAGGAGAGGAGTGATACTTTGACGTTTGAGATAATTTTTTATTCAATAATTTAATATATCTTTTAATTAAATATTTTATCATCAATGACAGTTGTCGGATGGTAGAATTTATAAAAGTTGAAGTCAAAATATTTTCTTAAAATAAATACTTTGATTTGAATTATAGGTCACGTTTGGATAAGTATTTTGTTTTTAAATTAGTAAAAGGTTTTATCTGGAAATAAAGAATTGAAGTATGCCAAACCGATATCACATGTAGTAGGGCAATGGTTGTCTTAATCTGACTGTGTTGATTGTTTTGAAGTGCATAAAACTTGTGTGAAGTTTCGTACATGTACAATGTACAGCACAAAAGGAAAAAAGTGAAAAAAATACTATTTTGCAACTAGTTTTTGAAGTCATTAATTATAGAGTTGTTTCATTAATGAACTTTAGAAACTACTACTTGCATGTGAACCAAGGTATTGTAAGGTTTTCTCTTACAAAAATATTTTTAGACAAGCATCTTTCATCTCACGTTCACAATAAATATTAATATTTTAATTATTTATAAAAATTTATAATTTCTTTAATTTTAAAAATTATTTTAATATACTTATATTTTTATTAAGGAAATTTTTTTAAATTTTTTTAATTATAAATATTAATATTTTATTATAAATGTAAGTGGAACAGGATTCCAAATATCGTGACCCTTTTCTCTCGTACATTGTTTTGTTTGTTTGTAAGAGAGTAGTTTTATATATTCTTGTTCCAGTAAGAATGTCCAGTTGATTTGACATTTCTTGTAATATACATGTAATTCTACAAGAACTGTTTGTTTCAGGCAAAGAATCGCATATAGACCGCAGATAAAAACAATCCTCCTTTGACAGTGACGGTTCGTTTAGGGTAATTTTAAATTATTCTATTTAACTAAATAGTTATTTTTTTAATATTTTTTAATCTTAGTTACTTAGAATTTATTTTAATAAGAATTTATTGAATTTATTATTCTTTGCTATGAAGTTGTTATTAGATCACTCAAAGTCATCCACATGAGAGGTCTAATTTTGTTTTTGTATCAATAAGAGATGGTTTTGATAAGCCCACTTGTGGAAGGAGAACTTTTCTTCAATTTAAACTTTCTTCAATGAGGAAGAATATTTATGTATAATTATTTTTAACTTTTTAATATAATGAATTATTACTAATATTTTATTAATAATTATATTTTAATAATAAATAAATTAAATAATTTAAATTTTAATATTTTATTATTTAATTTACTTCTACTTTAAGATTTAATTTGTATTTATGAAAATTTACATATTTTTTTAATTTTTAATTTTTTTATTTTAATTTATAAATATAATTATATTTTAATTTATTTAATATCTTTTTATTTTAAAATAGTAACTTGTATCTATAATAATTTACATTACATTTTAATTTAAAATTTACTTTAGTTTATATTTATATTTTTAAAAATTAATTTTTAAAAATATTTTACAAATATATTAATATATAAAATTTATTATATTACATCAATCAAACTTTACTGGAATTTTTTTAATTTAGACTATTTTATTTTATTTCATTCCCTTTTTTTTCTTTTTTATTCTTTCATCCAAACAAAGTCTTTCATTCCAATAAAGTTTTAAGGGTAAGTTTTTGAAATTTTGGTTGATAATTATCTTTTTTGAAAAACAAAATTTTTACTGATCAAAATCTCAAAACTCAATGGAGTATTACAAAATAATTAATTAAAAAGGTTTAGAAGACAAAACAAAAGAATTACAATGTTATAAGAAAATTATTAAATAAAAATCAATTTTAGAGATAAAAAATAATTAGTTGCTATATTAATAAAATTAAATATTATTTTATAGACTAAAAAAATTATTGATATCTAAATTAGTTTCTATTATTGATAAATAGTTTTTAAATTAGTATCTAATTAAATACCAAAGTTTTAGATACCAACTTTAAAATCTAAATAATTGGTAGTTAAAATTTAGGTAATTAATTTAATATAAATTTAAAAACTATTTATCAATAATAGAAATTAATTTAGATACTAATAATTTTTTTGTCTTTAAAATAATATCTAATTTTGTTAATATAACAATTAACTGTTTTTTGTCTCTCAAATTGATTTCTATTTAATGATTTTCTTGTAATGAAAAAAAAAAGAGACTAAGAAAATCTTATGAAAATTCTCCAATTGGTAGATAATTTAAAGAGTGTAATTTTTTCTTCTTTAATAATTTGTATGTAATCAATATTATAATTATGCGGCTTAAAAAAGTGGATTATTATGAATTCATATTCTATAATTAGCATCCATCTATACCATCTTAGATCTCTGACACACAATTGCTAATACGAGTTTAACTTAGATATGAACTAAAATTATACAATACAATGTTATTTAGAAACAAAAAATGTTTTAAAAAATAATTTGAGACAATTAAATATAGTCGGTTATCTTTTACAATTTACATCCAGAGAAGTAAAATAATTTTTTACCTTCTGTTTGCAAAGAGTATTTTAATATGGTAATTGTTTTCTTAGAAGTTGAAATGGATTATGATAAAATATTTTGTTTAATTTTAAAAGAAATTGAATTTCTTGAATTTTACTAGAATAATTAGATTATTTAAAGTTACAGAATTTTAAATTCCACCACCAAAAAGTAAGAATCTTAATTTTTTTATATTCTCAAATTCATATTTTTGGTTTTCATAGTTTAGGTCGATGTGGTTTGGAACTAATTTGGCTTGGTCTTATGTAAGATTGATCCAATTTATTTTGACATGGGTCCCATTAGATGTCTCAGTCGTATATAGAATCAACTTGACTTGGCTAAATCTAACCCGATTTGTCTTGGTCCCACCTTGATCTAATCCGACTTGGACTTGACCAAACTTGATTCACATAGGCCTAACCCAACTCATTTCAACGTGATCCTGTCCTAATTGGGTTTCACTTAGACTAGAGTCGACACGATTTGATATGGGTTCGGACTAACTCGACTTGACCTAGGTTTGGACCGACTCAACTTGATCTGGGTTTGGGTCCAACTTGACCTAGTCTTGATCAGGCTATAACCAACCTAGTCTTGATCGATCAAAGAACCACCTAAAGCCCAACTTAGCTTGAATATGGATTGATCCCGACTCGAATGAATATGGACCCGCTCGACTCGATTGAATGTGGGTTTGTCTCGACTAGGCCTGACTTGACTTGACCTGCGCTCGGGCTAACTCAGCTTGACCTGGGTCCAAGATAACTTACACTATTGTAAAAAAATGTCTTAAACAACTTTTAAAGTCCTTAGGCGACGATTTTAGAACTGTAGTTTATGAGTATGACATCTATACTTTTGAATTATAGATGACGGCTAACAAGTGTAATCTACAAGGCCTCCATAGTCGACGGTTATTTGATCGTCGACTTTATCTTACATCAAATGAGATCATAGTAAATCCAAAAAAGCGCATAAATGACGATTATTAATAGAACCGCTGCCTATATATTTTTTTGGGTATCTAAAATTTGAATCATGATCCCATTATAAAATACAATTATAATCAATATTGTAATCTATGGACCACTATAGACAACGATTGTGTCCATAACCGAAGCCTATAATAACACATAAACTACCATCTTGACAATAACCACATTCTATGATTGTTTTTTTAGTTCAATTAATTAATGCATTTCCTTCTCTTTATAAACCTATCTTTTGGAAACCCCAACTAAATACTCAATAATATTTCAGACAGTCATTCAGATTCAAGAACTTACATACTTACATAAATATTGATATAAGTCATTTGAACGAGTACATCCATCTAGGTTTTCCTATCTATTTGTGTAATTTCTTATTAGAAGCATGTAATATAAAGCAAAGAAAACAAAACCGACCTAGGGACACGCAAAACGCATCATTAGCAACCAAAAACAAAACAAACCAACATTCAATAATAATTAAAATACTTTATTAAAATAAAAAATTAATATTTATTAAATTTTACTTATCTTATTCAAATAAAATATTTACAAAATAAATAAATTTAAAATAAAATAAATTTAAAATAAAAATAATTTAAATTTAATACGTTTAAATGTCTTACCAATGATAAACAATTCCCTATTCAAATACAAATCATTATTTGCCCTAGTATCTCACGTTATTTTCTTCTAATTTGATCATACATCACTTTAAATTATCTACTTCTTCTGTACCTACGAATGCTATAATTAATTTTCATGATATACGTTACCTTTTTGTTGCATTAAAAAAATGATATAATTTTGTTTCTTATCATTCAATTTCACAATAATGATTTTTTTTTTCTTTGGTGGTTACAATGATCTCTTCATTACTTCTTAGAAGTCATAATTTCAATATTTGTTCATTTTTTACATTCTGAGTAACCAATTATTTGTAAATATATAAAATAAATGTATTTGTTATATTAATTAATATTTTATTTATTTATTTATTATTTTATTATATTATTTTTTTAATAAAATTTAAAAGAATAATTATGATAAATATTTTAAAATATTTTTTTTAAATAATGGTAAATTTTAGGTAATGTTTTAAAAATAAATAGTTAAAAATAATAATTGAATTAATTAAAATTAATAAAATTATTAGTATATAGAATAAAACTAGTTATATCATGAATTAAAATAATTAAATTAATTTAATAAAACTTATTAATTAATTTTCTATTTAAAGTTAATTAAAACATGTATATATATATATATTATTTTGTTATATAAATAAAATTGGAAAATATTATAATACAATTTAAATTAATTTAACATTAAAGGGGAAATATGTTATAATCTCTGTTATATTCATAATTGACAAGTGATACAATTCTATAATCATTTTTCTTTATTTTCCTAATAAATAATAAATAAATTTACAGCCGGCAACTGGCCTTTTGCGCCCCCACACCTAATAATTGTCATATAACATATAAAAAGATAAAGAAATATAAACCTAATAAGAATTATTTTTTGAAGGCCAACCTTAAGTTGGATCACTTGATGTCTCAGGATTGTGTTTACTTTATGATATAACAATATATATATTAACCTTAAAGTGCTTCTCATACAGTTCATAAATAAAATATAATAAATGGAGTTATGAATTTATTTATTTTAATAAAATGTGTTCTAATATCCAATTCCTTGAAATATTTGCTTGAAATATGTGGGTGATTTTTTGTGCAGTGAACAAAACCACACAGCACTGCCATAATCAAATGACTTTATCGAATAACAATAATCTCATATTCAAGTTCATCTAACTTTACTGGATCAATGACTTTACAATAAATGGAAGAGAAAAATGAGCACAAACGAGTTATGATGAGTCTAATATTATTTGGTAAAATCCCATAAATAGCTACCAACAAAAATTGTTGCATCAAGATGTGACAATCATGAGACTTTAGCCTAATTAGCTTCAAATCTTGCATAGATACTAGACTTTTCAAATTTGATGAATGTCTTTGTGACACTTTCACACCCTTTAGACATTGACAAAAACTTAGTATTTTCTTCTTTTGACATGGTGTAAGAAGTTGGGGCCAAATATGTACGCTTACCCACCTGTATTGGTGCACTCGCCTCGTATGTTCATCTCAATTAAATCTAAATGAGCATTTAGATCATCTTTCGTCGTCCCATTAATGTTAAGAAATGTACCAATTAAACTATAACACACATTCTTCTCCTCATGCATTACGCCAATACAATGTCTGACTTCTAACTTCGACCAATACGAAAGATCAAAGAAGATTGATTTTTTCTTCCATATGTTTGTCACATATGACTTCTTTTTCGACTTTTCGAAGGTATGGTCTATGTTATTTACCTTTACATAAATCTCAACACCAATCAATGGAGTTGGTGGACTATCAATCTCTTAATGTCCATTAAAGACTTTTTCAACCTTCACTAAGGATGATAACTTCTAAGAAATCTTCGATGTCAAAGATATAATGTCTTTCTTCCATGTTTTAATTATTGAGAAGTGGTGTCTTCTTCACATATTGGACATGCCTTATGACCTTTGAAACTATACCCTAATAACTTTCCATGTGCCAGAAAGTCATTGATGGTGCAAAATAACATGACATGCATCTTGAAAGTTTCATTATATGAATAAAAAAAATTAATTATTCAGATTTCAACACCCTGATCCCACAACAACTTTAAATTTATAATTAGGGGACTTAGATAAACATCTATGTCATTTCCTATATGTCTTGGATTGGATATCATCATAGACATCATCATGTATTTTCACTTCATACACAATTCAAGAGTTAAGTTGTAAATAACTAGTAAAATAGGTCATGAACTGTGATTCGTACTAAAATTACCAAACAGATTCATTCCATTTATAGCTAAACCAAGTTAGATATTTCTTTACTATTAATCAAACTCGGGAAAATCGTCATCAAATTTCTTCCATTGAATAGAATCAACTTGATGGTGGTACATGTCATCAAATTTCCTCTCATTTGCATGCCATCTGAGATGTGTAACATTATTTGGGTTTGCAAACAAACACTTTATCTTTAGAATGATAGAAAGATAGCACACAACCTTCAATGAGGGTCCATGCTTTTCCATCTATTCAATATTATCATCGTTTTTATGTTTCAACTTGTAACGTGATAACCCACACCTTGAACAATTCTTAAAGAATTTAAAATCTTTCCTATGTAATATACAATCATTAGAACATGCATGTATCTTTTATACTCCATACCCATCGGACAAAGAATCTTTTTGGCCTCGTAATTACAATTAGGTAGAGTATTTCCCTCTGAAAATATTTCCTTCAACAACTCAAGCAAATTTCGTGAAGCTTTTATCAATCCATCCATTTATTTCCTTCAAAATCATCAATCTTAACTTACCATAGTTGATCCAGGGTATAATGGAGTCTCTTCATCACTTGACATACTTTTGTATCCATGAGCTTCCCCAAAATACTTAGCTCCAGCATCACGAATCATGTCCTCCAATTGATATGTACTACATCATCCATGGTGGACTGAACATATTCTTGGGATACAGGCACACTTGGTAAATGTAATAATTCACACAAGTTGAATAAGATTGTTGAAACCCATCACATAAAAAGGTGCTCCCTAATTTTGTTAACATTCAATCTTTTTTCGTTCAAACAATTAATGCATGGACACCTAAAATTTACTCCATCACCACTACTGTTGGCATTACGTTGCATAAATTGTATAAATTCTTCTACTCCTATTTCATACTCATCACTTATGTGGAATAAATTAATCCACTATCAATGTAATGATCTCTCCATTAAAGTTTACTAAATTTGGATCTCTCAATCCAAAATCTAACAATTTGCCAATGATCGAACTCCTTCAGACTTAATACTAACACATATTAAAGAATTATAAATATACATATGATTAAAAAAATTAACATTTCTAATTATACATGCAATTCAATAAATAAACAATTCTAATTATTCATGTAATATTAAATATAAATCTTAAAATTACTTATAAAATTTTATTTCTCTAATTATAAACCCTAATATTAATTTAATAAATTTTAATAATCTTAATTATATAACTAAAATAATATTAATTATAAATTCTAAAATTACTTATAAAATTTTATTACTCTAATTATAAACCCTAATATTAATTATTAAATTTTAATAATCTTAAGTTATATATGTAAGGACCGAGAAAAATAGTCTTAGAGTAGAAATGATACAATTAAAATGACACCTGAATATTTTATTATTAAAGTGAAAAAGTTATATAAATAAAAAATTAGTTATTCATGTTTCATTTTAAAAGAACCACCATCTCTCTAAAAGTTTTCTTTTCCTTTCCTCTCGCTTCTCTCTAAGATTCTGACATCCTCGCTCATCTATTTAACAATCGGAGTCCACCATTAGACTCCTGGCAGCGAGATCTACAAGACTAGCTGCCTGATCAAAATCTTTGATATAGTAAGTTCATTTTTGTTCCCTTTTTCCTTTCCTTTCCTTCTCTCTAAGATTCTAATCTACTCGCTTATCAGTTTGACGATCGGAGTCTGCCATTGGACTCCTGGCAGTGAACTCTACGAGATTGCGTGATCAAAATCTTAGATAGAGTAAGTTCATTTTTAGCTCATTTTTCTTTGAGTTAGTTTTGATCTGGTTAGAGTTGCCTTTTAGTTTAAGTTTGCATGTGAGGTTTTTATCTTCAGAATTAGTCTCTGTTAGATTAGTGTCCTAGTGATATAGTTAGATTTGTGATCAAGACTTTGTGGTGCAGGTTAGGTTATCCTTAAGCTTTTGGTGGATTGGAGCTCTTAATGAGAATTTGCTCAAGTCCAGGTAAGGGAACTAGTTTTATTTTTAAAATAGAACCCTAGGTTAGAAGATCTGGATATGGGGTGACATGGTCACCAATTTCAATCTTTGTTTGCAGGATTGTCTCTTTTGAAAAGTAAAGTAATATATTGACTAGAATGGTTGATTTTGAATCTTTTATATTGATTTTAAGGTGAATAATTTGTTGAAAGTGTTTGTGATTGAGAAGTGAAAGTGTTTGAATGATGATATAAATGAGTTGAATTGTTTTTGAATATTTTGTTGAATTACTTAAATGAGTTGTTTGATGAGAAGTAGTTGTTTGATTTTAGATGATGATTAATTTAAAAAGCATATATTTGGAACTTAGTTATGTGTTTAAGTGAATTTTTAAATATAATTGAATTATTTAGAAAAGTTTTAAATATTTATATAATTAGTGAATGAATTGTTGTGTGATTTGGAAATTCTAAACTTTGGTATGATTTGATTGTGTGATTTGGATATTGTGAGAGTTAGAATATGAATTTTAATCAAGATATAGTATTTTCAGGAAAGAAAATACCGTGTTAAGATTGTCTAGGATGTGCATTGACTGAGGATTCATCTAGAAGGAGATATCCTGACTCTCCTGAGATAATGGAATCATATAGATGAAGTTATTCAGGTGGTGAGAATCGAATGAGGTTCATATGAATGGGTAAGTTGTTTGAAAGATAACTAACTTGACCTATTATATGAATTAACCCTCACATACTAGGAGAGAGATGATATTGAGATTATTTATGCGCATAGCTGTGTGGATTTCACAGTGAGATAGTATGACAGGTGTAGATCTCTGAGTCTGAGTCAACGCACGAGTCTTCCGGAAGTAGAGTCAAGTGTCTGTCTGTTGTGAGTCAGTAGAAGGCTGACATGAGAAGGATGAATATTGAGATTGTTGATAAACACTTGATGGTTATGTGAAATGCATGAGAAATGATGGATTTATGTGGGTGTTTAAAGTTAGATTTATGTTATAAGTTTTAAAAATACCTAGCTTACCCTTTGTTTTGTTTTGTGGTTGTTTTTCTTTGATCTGTGATGATCGTGTAATTACACGGGAGCAGATTAGATTGCAGGTAATAGAGTTCCTCAGTGAGCAGATGGAAAATGAGATGGATTTAGTTTTAATGCTTTGTTTTATTTATTTTAAAACTTTTGTGTATATATTAAAATCCCTATAAAGAGGAATATCTTTTTGAGATACAATTATGAGATAGTTATAAGTTCATATGTTAATTCAATTTTTTTCTTATTTTTTATTTCATTAAATATGGATAAAATTAGGAATGTTACAATATAACTAAAATAATATTTATTATATACTCTAATACTAATTATAAAATTTTATTAATATTAACTCTATAACTAAAATAATATTATAAATCTAAAAGTTATACTATAAAATCATTTAAAAACTAAGCATACATTGAATAATTAAAATATAACTATTATAAATTCAAAACCAACCTAGTGAGTGCAGCAACAACAACTATAACAATGATAATGGTAACAATAACAATGACAATAACAATAGTCATAACAATAACGATGACAATAACAACAAATCTTAGGTTACTGATGACGATAACAACTAGGACAAAACAACACAAACCCACACACAACATTAAAGCAAAGAAAACACAAAACTGGCCTAAGGACACGCAAAACACATAATTAGAAAAAAAAAACGAAAACAAAACAAATGAACATTCAATAATAATTAAAATACTTTATTAAAATAAAATAAAAATATTTATTAAATTTTAATTATCTTATTCAAATAATATATTTACAAAATGAATAAATTTAAAATAAAATAAAATAAATTTAAATTTAATACGTTTAAATGTCTTACGAATGATAGAAAAATTCCCTGTTCAAATACAAATCATTATTTGCCCTGGTATCTCACGTTATTTTCTTCTAATTTGATCATATATAGATCACTTCAAATTATCTAATTCTTCTGTAACTATGAATGTTATAATTAATTTTCATCATATACGATACCTTTCGGTTGCATTAAAATGATGTAAATTTGTCTCTTATCATTCAATTTCACAATAATAATTTGTTTTTCTTTGGTGGTTACAATCATCTCTTCATTACTTCTTAGAAGTCATAATTTCAATATTTGTTCATTTTTTATATTCTGAGTAACTAATTATTTGTAAATATATAAAATAAATGTATTTGTTATATTAATATTTTATTATATTAAATTCTTTTCATAAAATTTAAAAGAATAATTATGATAAATATTTTAAATTATATTTTTTTAAATAATGGTAAATTGTAGGTAATTTTTTTAAAATAAATAGTTAAAAGTAAGGATTTAATTAATTAGAATTAATAAAAGTATTAGTACATAGAATAAAACTAGTTATATCATGAATTAAAATGATTGAATTAATTTAATAAAATTTATATATTAATTTTCTATTTAAAATTAATTATAACATGTATATATATATATATATATATATATTATTTTGTTATATAAATAAAATTGGAAAACATTATGATACAATTTAAATTAATTTAACATTAAAGGGGAAATATGTTATAATCTATGTTACATTCATAATTGACAATTGCTACAATTATATAATAATTTTTCTTTATTTTCCTAGTAAATAATAATTAAATCTACAGCCGGCAACTGGCCATTTGCGCCGACACCTAATAATTGTCATATAACATATAAAAGATAAAGAAATATAAACCTAATAAGAATTATTTTTTGAAGGCCAACCTTGAGTTGGATCACTTGATGTCTCTGGATTGTGTTTACTTTATGATATAACAATATATATTAACCTTAAAGTGCTTCTCATACAGTTCATAAATAAAATATAATAAATGGAGTTATGAATTTATTTATTTTAATAAAATGTGTTCTAATATCCAATTTCTTGAAATATTTGCTTGAAATATGGGGGTGACTTTTTGTGCAATGAACAAAACCATACAGCACTGCCATAATCGAATGACTTTATCGAATAACAATAATCTCATATTCAAGTTTATCTAACTTTACTGGATCAATGACTTTACAATAAATGGAGGAGAAAAATGAGCACAAACGGGTTATGTTAAGTCTATCATTATTCAGTAAAATCCCACAAATAGCTAATAACAAAAATTGTTGCATCAAGATGTGACAATCATGAGACTTTAACCCAATTAGCTTCAAATCTTGCATAGATACTAAGCTTTTCACGATTGATGAATGTCCTTGTGACACTTTTACACCCTTTAGACATTGACAAAAACTTTTTTTTTCTTTTGACATGGTGTAACAGGCTCGGGTCTAATATGTAGGCTTACCCACCTGTATTGGTGCCAATTCGCCTCGTATGTTCATCTCAATTAAATCTAAATGAGCATTTAGACCATCCTTTGTCGTCTCATTAATGTTAAGAAATGTACCAATTAAACTATAACACACATTCTTCTCCACATGCATTACGTCAATACAATGTCTGACTTCTAACTTCGACCAATACGAAAGATCAAAGAAGATTGATTTTTTCTTCCATATGTTTGTCACATATGACTTCTTTTTCGACTTTTTGAAGGTATGGTCTATGTTATTTGCCTTTTCATAAATCTCAACACCAATCAATGGAGTTGGTGGACTGTCAGTCTCTTGATGTCCATTAAAGGCTTTTTTCAACCTCTAGTAAGGATGATGACTTCAAAGAAATCTTCGATGCCGAAGATATAATGTCTTCCTTCCATGTTTCAAAATTGTTGAAAAGTGGTGTCTTCTTCACATATTGGACATGTTTTATGACCTTTGAAACTATACCCTAATAACTTCCCATATGCCAGAAAGTTATTGATGGTGCAAAATAACATGGCATGCATCTTGAAAGTTTCATTAGCAAATATATTTTATATAAATAAATAAAAAAATTTAGATTTCAACACCCTGATCCCACAACAACTTTAAATATATAATTAGGAAACTTAAATAAACATCTATGTCATTTCCTAGATGTCTTGGACCGAATATCATCATAGACAACAAACATTATGTATTTTCACTTCATGCACAATCCAGTAGGTAAGTTGTACATAACTAGTAAAATAGGTTATGAACTGTGATTTGTACTAAAATTACCAAACAAATTGATTCCATCTATAGCTAAACCAAGTCGGATATTTCTTTACTATTAATCAAACTCGGGAAACTCGTCATAAAATTTCTTCCATTGAATATAATCAGCTTGATGGCGATATATGCCATCACATTTCCTCTCATCTACATGATATGAGATTTGTAGCATCATTTGGGTTTGCAAACAAACGCTTCATCCTTGGAATGATCGGAAGATACCACACAATCTTCAATGGAGGTCCATGCTTTGCCATCTCTTGAATATTATCATTTCTTTTTGTTTCAACTTGTAACATGATAACCCACACCTCGGACAATTCTTCAAGAATTCAAACTCCTTCCTGTGTAATATACAATCATTAGGACATGCATGTATCTTTTATACTCCATATCCATCAGACAAATAATCTTTTTGATCTCATAATTACTATTAGGTAGAGTATTTCCCTCTGGAAGCATTTCCTTCAACAACTGAAGCTATTCCGTGAAGCTTTTATCAATCCATTCGTTTATTGCCTTCAAAATCATCAATCTTAACATAACATAGTTGATCTAGGATATAATGGAGTCTCTACATCACTTGACATACTTCTGTATCTATGCACTTTTGCAAAATACTTAGCTCCAACATCACGAATCATGTCCTCCAATCGATCATCATGTACTACATCATCCATGGTGGATTGAAGATATTCTTGGGATATGAGCACACTTGGTAAATGTAATAATTCACCATGTCATGTACAAGTTGTATAAGATCATAGAAACCCATCACAAAAGAAGGTGCTCCCTGATTTTGTTAACATTCAATCTCCTCTCGTTCAAACAATTAACGCATGAACACCTAAAATTTACTCAATCACCACTACTGTGTTGCACAAATTTTATAAATTCTTCTACTCCTCTTTCGTACTCATCACTTATGCGAAATAAATTAATCCAATATTAATCCATATGTATGCTCTGTAATGGTCTTTCAATTAACGTTTACTAAATTTGAATCTGTAACATCCCGCCAAATTCTTTTCATATTTATATAATGAAATAAAGGTAAAACAATAATATCGAAGTGAACATATGTATATATATATATATATATATATATATATATATATATATGTATAATGAAATTTCTCCTCACAGGGAGTTTAATACATATCCAGTCAGTTTTCCAAACTTAAACAAAATACAGCAAAATAGAAAAACAGGCGATCTCCTAACAGAAACAGAAAACAGGCGATCGCCTAACAGAAACAGAAACAGGCGATCTCCTTCCCGCGACCACTCACTAAAGAGCTCTACTTCCTGCAACATCATCTGCTCCCGTGTAAAATCATACACGATCATCACAGGTTTAAGAAAACATCCACAAAACAAGAACGCAGGGTAAGCTAGATATTTTAAAGAGAATTTAGATATGAAACTTTAAAATCAAGATAAAACAAATTTAAGACATCCACGTAAAAACCATCAACTTTCTCATTCCCTTCACATGACCATCAAGTAATCACATATTTCACAATTTCCTCAAGAGTCGTTCAATTCACATAATTCCATCAAGTGTCTATCAATTCAATGTTTCTCATTTCTCACGTCAGACTTCCACTGACTCATCACACAAGACACTTGACACTACTTCCGGAAGACTCGTGCGTTGAACTTAGCATCCAGAGACCTGCACCTGTCATACTACACCACTGTGAATCCACACAGGGTCGCTGTGAATCCACACAGCCATGCGCATAAACAATCTCAATATCATCACTCTCTCAGTATGACAGGGTTAATCCATATAACAGGTCAAGTCAGTTATCTTTCAAACGACTTACCCATACATATGGACCTCCTTCGACTCTCACCAACTGAATGACTTCATCTATGTGATTCCATCATATCAGCAGAGTCAGGATTGCCTCATTCACAGGATACTTACAGATCAATACACCCTCATAAAATCTCCACACGGTATTTTCTTTCCTGAAAATACTATGCTTTGATCCCACATTCACAACATTCAACACATCATATAACACTTAAATGAACGATTCCAATCACAGTAACAATCATTCCAAGGTTCAGATTTTCGAATATCACATTTCAATCTCAAACCGTTTCAAACGACACTAAAACAGGGGAGTTCGAAATCAACATTTAAAACCGGCGATCACGTCGCCCCACACATAAAAACAGAGCATCGTGAAAAGAATATGAAACCGGCGACCACGTCGCCCTCACTTCAGAACCTACTCGCCTAAAGTTTTTATAAACGAAAATGCTAGCTTCCCTTACCTGAACTTGCGCAAAACACCAAGAGCTCCAAAACCCACCGAAGCTTAAAGATGCCTTAACTCTGTTTTAGCGTCCGGTTTGGAGAACTTGCAGAGATCCTCCCAGGTGTCCAAGTGCAGTCGTCGCTCGTCGTACTGGTGCTTGAGGATGCCTGAATCGCAGCGCGAAGGAGAGAAAAGAGAAGGATGAAGGTAAACTCACTCTGTCACTCTTGAACCACTGCAACGTTCTTTTCCTCTCAGAAGTGAGTTTTTGAATCTAAACCAACTTGTCCACAATTGCTGCTGCCACTACCCACTCTGCAGGAAAGCTTGCGTGCACGCTTCCCTGAACAGTACGGCCACGTGTGTCTCTGCGCATGCCAACTCTCTGATGTCACTATTCTGAACCACCCTTTTTGTCTACGTGTTGCGCGTTCAGGACGTCTCATGCTGGGAGCCTGGGTCCCACCTTATCTGTGTGAAACTCGACATCGCGCGATAATCTTCCACCGATGACTCATCTTGGCGGACGACCGATGTCTTTCTCTGGAAGACGACCGATGTCTCGCCCTGGCGATGCCCGCATGCCTCGCGCCCTGGCGATGCCCGACGACACATCGCCACGCCTTGCTGAAGGTTCTTCATCCCACTATGTTACGTCCAAGGTATCATCTCCACATGACTTGGTGACGTCGGTAGCTTCACATTTCCAAGAGTAGATCAGCACTACTCCTCGTGCGCCCATGCATTCAACACTAAGGACGATTTCTTATGCTCAGGCATAGAGCTTCGCATGCACAACGTATCTAAGGCTTAACCCACACCTTGATACGCGTGGTTTTTGGAACCCACTATGGTTGATCCAGTATCTTGACCACATACTGAGTGCACTTTCGGCGATCATGTGCACCATAGGCGATTGGCGATTATGTACCAGAGAAGTCGGAGGTCGCCTCCATCTTCAACAACGGCGATCTCGTAGACTTCTAAGCTACATTTTCCTTCCTTTATATTTTAAATAACAACATACTTAGAATTTACTTAAAATATATCACTTTCATTCCAATTAAAGTTTCTAGGTCCTTACAGGATCTCTTAATCCAAAATCCAACAATTTGCCGATGGTTGAACACCCCGTTCTCAATACTAACACATATTAAAGAATTATAAATATACATACAATTTAAAAAATTAACAATTCTAATTATACATGTAATTCAATAAATAAAAAAATATAATTATTCAAGTAATATTAAATATAAATCCTAAAATTACTTATAAAATTTTATTACTCTAATTATAAACCCTAATATTAATTTATTAAATTTTAATAATCTTAATTATATAACTAAAATAATATTAATTATAAATTCTAAAATTACTTATAAAATTTTATTACTCTAACTATAAACCCTAATATTAATTTATTAAATTTTAATAATCTAAATTATATAGCTAAAATAATATTTATTGTAAACTCTAATACTAATTATAAAATTTTATTAATATTAATTCTATAACTAAAATAATATTATAAATATAAAAGTTATACTATAAAATTATTTAAAAACTATGCACACATTAAATAATTGAAATATAATTACTAAAAATTCAAAACCAACTTAGTGAGTACAGTAATAGCGATATCAGCAACAACTATAACGATAATAATAGTAAGAATGACAACGACAACGATAACAACAACCACAAATCTCATCTTAGTGACAACGATAGCAGTGGAACAACACAAACCATACACAAAATAAAGTAAAAGAAACACTAAACCGACCACGATAACAACAACCACAAATCTTATATTAATGACAACGATAGCAGTGGAACAACACAAATCATACACAAAATAAAGTAAAAGAAACACTAAACCGACCTAGGACACGCGAAACACATAATTAACAACCAAAAATGAAAACAAAATAAACAAACATTCAATAATAATTAAAATAATTTATAAAAAAATTAATATTTATTATATTTTAATTATCTTATTAAAAAAATACAAAATAAAATAATTTAAAATAAAATAAATTTAAAATAAAAATAATTTAAATTTAATAAGTTTAAATGTCTTACCAATGATAAAAAAAATTCCCTGTTCAAATACAAATCATTATTTGCCCTGGTATTCTCTTCTAATTTGATCATAGACAGTTCAAATTATCTAATTCTTCTGTACCATACGAATATTATAATTAATTATCATCATATACGCTACCTTGTTGCATTAAAATGATGAAAATTTGTCTCTTATCATTCTACATCCTTCAATAATATCTTTTTTTCTTTGGTGGTTACAATCATCTCTTCATTACTTCTTAGAAGTCATAATTTCAATATTTGTTCATTTTTTATATTCTGAGTAGCTAATTATTTGTAAATATATAAAATAAATATATTTGTTATATTATTTAAAATTTATTTATTTATTATATTAATTTTTTTTCATAAAATTTAAAAGAATAATTATGATAAATATTTTAAATTATATTTTTTAAATAAAGGTAAATTGTAGGTAATGTTTTTTAAAATAATAGTTAGAAGTAATGATTGAATTAATTAAAATTAATAAAATTATTAGTATATAGAATAAAACTAGTTATATCCTGAATTGAAATGATTGAATTAATTTAATAAAATTTATTAATTAATTAAAACATGTATATATATTATTTTGTGATATAAATAAAATTGGAAAACATTATGATACAATTTAAATTAATTTAACATTAAAGGGGAAATATGTTATAATCTATGTTACATTCATAATTGACAATTGCTACAATTATATAATAATTTTTCTTTATTTTCCTTAGTAAATAATAAATAAATCTACAGCCGGCAACTGGCCATTTGCGCTGACACCTAATAATTGTCATATAACATATAAAAAGATATAAAAAGATAAAGAAATATGAACCTAATATTTTTTGAAGACCAACCTTGAGTTGGGTCACTTGATGACTCTGGATTGTTTTTACTTTATGAAATAACAATATTACAATAAAATTATTATATAAAAATTAATTTTAAAGACTAAAAATAATTAATTATTATATTAATTAAATTATATTATTTTAAAAATTAAAAAATTTATTAATTTTAAATTAATTTTTAAATTATTTAAATTTTAAATTTGATATAAGAAACCTTCACAACAAATTAAATATTAATTTAAAAAATATTTATTAATAAAAAAATTTAATTTAAAAATTAATAATTTTTTAATGTTTAAAATAATATTTAATTTAATTAGTATAGTAATTAATTATTTTTAATTTTTAAAATTAATTTTTATTTAATAATTTTCTTTATAATGATATAGTAACTTTAAAGTGCTTTCCATACAATTTATAAATAAAATATAATAAATGAAGTTATGAATTTATTTATTTTAATGAAAAGTGTTCTGATCTCAAATTTCTTCCAATGATATTATTAAAGTCAATTCTAAAATTGTAAGACCCGTAACCCTTCCCCCCACCACGGTCACCATTTTTCTTTATTTTTTTTCTTCTTTTTCTTCTTTTTCTTCTTTTTCTATTTTCTCTTCTCTTCCTTCTCTCTTATTTTCCTCTTCCAATCTTCATCTATTTTAGAATTTGATCGGACCACGTTGTAGCTGACGAGATAAGGAACATTTCTACTCGATCAGATTTTCAAACAGAGTAAGTTCAATTTTACTCTAAAGTTCTCTTGTTCTCTGTTTTTCTCTATGATTTAGTCATCAATCTTAGTGGGGCCAATTGAGAAAAGTGTTTCTCTCAATTTGATTAAGTTCATACTAAAATTTGGTAATTTTTGGATAACTTGCATTAGGCCCGTAAATCTTGAAGCTTATCCAGACTTTGGGGAATAAAATTATAGAAGTTGCTTGGAAAGCAATTAAGGTAAGGGAAGCTAAATTTAATTTTTTAATAACACCCTAGGCTAGAAGATTCTGGATGTGGAAGGGACGTGGTTCCAATATTCAATTTCTCTTGCAGGAATATTGTGTGTTTATATTTTGTGTTGTTTGTTTATATATTATTTAAACTTATAAAAATATTATATTTTGATAGTTTGAAAGTTAAATATTATTTTTATTTTGAAAAGTTCTTGAATGGTATGAATTTTTAAATGTTATGTGATTGAATGATGAAAATTATATGAAATTGATGTCATACATTTGGGATAATGTATGAGTTGTTGTTTGATGGCGTTAAGTATGAAAAACCTATGTTTAACGGAGATCCTCCGGCTTCACTGATGATCTAAGTCATGTAGACTAAGATATTAGGTAGTGAGAAGCTGAGAGGGAGTTCATACACACCGGGTCCCGCTGTAGACACTCGGTATTGGATGTTTGAACTTACCCTGATCCTTTCTATTGGATTCGCTGGTAATCTTTGGATCAGGTGGTAGTCTCTGGTAGGGGCATACTTAACGAGTCTTCTGGAAGACAAAGTGGGATTGAAATGAAATCCAATGACTGTGATTGAAAATAGATCCATGTGTGGTCTATATGAATGACGAAATTGATATTGAAATTTTATATAACAACATTTAAAGAAATGTTTATAAACTATTAGTTTGATTTGTTCTTTTTGCATGAATTTAATATATTATAAAATTTCTTTTCACTAGATTACCCTTACTTTTCTTGTTGTGTTTGAACTGCGATGACTGTACTACGTACACGAGCAGATGATCATACAGGTATCTGAGGTTTTGGAGAGCTTTAGGATGTTATTTTAAACTGTATATTGTAAATATTTTTATTTCTATAAGTCCTAATCATGTATTAGGAATGATTTGAAAAACTCCAAGTTTGTATAGAACTAGTAGAACTTTTATTGTATTAGTTAGATGAAATTTTCTGGAGTGTTACACAAATTATGGGATTTGAGTTCGTAACAAGAAGTATAACTATAATTTTTTTGTTTCTCAATAATTTGGTAATTTTTAGCATTTCAATTATGCTGTAAAATTATTTTTTTATGCTTTGTTCGGATTAAATGTAAAGAAGTATGAAAAAAATAGAGAAGAGATAAAAAGAGGGTGTATTATTTGGATGTATAAAATTAGAAAATAAGTAAGGCATATTTTCTTTCTTGTTCTGGAAGGGAATGTTCTTTTATTATTTTTTTTGTTTTTCATTTAAATTATTTATGTAACACCCCAAAAAAAAATACATATAATTATTATAATAGAAATTCTACTGGTTTCTATACAAACTTAAAATTTTTCAAAATATTCCTATTAGAAGATTATGGTTCATAGAAATACAAATATATACAATATAAGATTTAAAACATTCTAAAGTCTTCAAAGACCTCCTACACCTATATGATCATCTGCTCGTGTACTTAGTACAGTCATCGCAGTTCAAACACAACAAGAAAAGTAAGGGTAAGCTAGTGAAAATAAAGTTTTATAATATACACAATTAAATCAAAAAAAAATTACATGGATCAATTTCTCAATTATTCAACTTTCTTCAAAACTCAACATAAAACAATCACGTAGATCTCACATGAATCTACACATCAAAGATAATCAACAAACAACGTCTTCTGAAAGACTCGTATTAAGTAAGTCCCACCAGAGACTAACACCTAATCCAAAGATTACCAGCGAATCCAACAGAAAGGGTCAGGGTAAGTTCAATACAACCCAAGTCGTGCATCTCATATGTCACGGTGTGCATGAACTCCTCCATCAGCTTCTCACCACCTGATATCTTAGTCTATGTGACTTAGATCATCAATGAAGCTCGAAGATCTTTGTTACCACATAGGCATCAATAGTTAATACATAGCAAACATCAGTCCATACATTATCCCAAATGTATGAATTCAATTCCATATCATTTTCACCATACAGTATCATTCCAAAACACAATCCACAATATTTAAAATCTTATTTAATATAAAAAATAACACTTAAATACTAAACCATCAAAATATAATATTTTTACAAATTTAAATAATATATAAACAAACAACACAAAATATAAACACACAACATTCCTCAAAGAAAAATTGAATATTGGGACCACGTCCCTTCCACATCCAGAATCTTCTAGTCTAGGGTGTTATTAAAAAAATTAAATTTAGCTTCCCTTACCTTAATTGTTTGCTTTCAAAGCAAATTCTAGAATTTTATTCCCCACAGTCTGGATAAGCTTCAAGATTTACGGGCCTAATGCAAGTTATCCAAATATTACCAAATTTTAGTATGAATTTAATCAAGTTGAGAAACACTTTTCTCAACTGGCCCCACTAAGATTGATAACTAAATCATAGAGAAAAATAGATAATAAGAAAACTTTAGAGTAAAATGAACTTACTCTGTTTGAAAATCTGATCGGGTAGAAATGTACCCTAAATCCTCAGCTACACCATAGCGTGATTAGATTTTGAAATAGAAGAGATATGGAAGAGAAATTCAAGAGAGAAGGTAAAAAAGAGAAGTTGGTAGAGAGAGAAAGCATGAAAAAGCATAAAGAGGAAAGTGATGGGGGACTGCTGGTTCCGTGATTTTTATTCACGGAGGGGTTACAATTTATGTAGTTGTTTAGGTTATTTTTTAGATTTATATTATGTGTTTTATTTTTTTCATGAGTTTTATTTATTTATTATTTTTATGTTATTTTCATGTAAGGACACATCTTGTTTAACCTGAGTTTAATAAAAATTAAATCAACTTTTTTTAAGAAATAAATTAATTATGTAAAATAATATTCTTATAGTAATTAAAAATGTATTTTTAAAATAATAGTTTTCAAAATGAAACAATTTATTTTAAAAAAATATTAAATAATTGAACTAAAAAAAATTTAAAAAAAAGAGAAATTTTTTTTACTCATTTAATTTCTTTTAAATTAATGGTAAAAATTTAGTATTTTATCTTATCTATTGTCATTTTATTTTGTCCACTTCACTTCTAGAAATGGTTTGTGACGGGAATATTCTTTTCCCTCTTAATATCATTTTGTCTTTATATTTTTTTCCCCTTTTTATCCAAACAAATTAAGAGATTAAAGAATATGAAGGCTTTCAAATATGAATTTGAAATTTAGAAATAAAATATATCATGCCCATGGTAATAGAATACCTGGGAAAACAATTATACATGACCCATCTTATGCAGCATTATATATATTTTTGTGTTTTTAATTTGAGTGTATATACCATCTATTGATTTGCGAAATATTAATTGTATATTGCTTTTCTGTTATTTAAAAAAGTAATTACTGTTAATAAGTAAACAACTATGAAATTAGTTTCACAGATTAATAGGTAAAGAGAAAAATAAAATATTTGAAGGAACAAAAAAGATAGTACAATGCATTTGATGTATATGAATATTATTTATATTACAAAATTGATATCAGTTTGTTGAAAGTTGTACATATACTCTCATAAAATTCATTTAGATTCAAATAATTATTACTCATAATTGTTTACACTTTAAAAAGTTCATTATACAAATTAAACACATTCAATAACTTGTTGAGATCACCATAAATATAAATCTTATTAAATCAACAAATCCATCATAAATCTTATCAAATCAACAAATTCATCATAGTTATACTTTCACATTCAATATAAGTCAAAGGCGAATTTGATGAGAAGAGAGATTAATTTGGCTAGTAGTATCTGTTGTATGTGTGAGGCGGAAGAGGAAACTACGTCACATCTCTTTTGTACGTGCAGAGTTACCTAGCTAGTTTGGTCTAAATGGTATGAGTGGATAAGGCTGACTTCGGCAGATCAATGGGAGCCAAAATTACATTTTCTTAGCTTTAAGATCAGTGCAGTGAATAAAAATATCAATCAGATTTGGGATGGTGTTTGGGTAGTCGTGGTTAATGAGTTGTGGAAACATAGGAATAAGAAGATGATGTGAAGTTCGGAAATCAGCAGTGGAAGGTCGTCAAGGGAAATCTTGTCATGGCTTGCGGAAGAAAGAGAGGTTTGCTGTATATGGTCGAATTACTGTCTGAGGGAGTGACCGTCCTAGTTCAGAAGATAAACAAAGTTCGATTCACAGAATCTCGTGGGTAGAAGAGGGTTGTCTTTACAAGAGAGAAACTCAGAGCCACAGGTCAGATTCAGGATGAACGAGAATGGAAAGTTCAGGTAGACCAGTCAGAGGTACTTGTGACAGTGAAAGCACGGGTCGTGTTTCAACTGAGGTCCCTAGATGACAGTGGGTTAGGAGAACTAGTATTCCAACTGTTGAAACATCTTCAAAAAATTTATTGTTGAGTATGGAGAGTGTTTGTTCTCAGACTATTCCAGAATCTGACAGTTCATGTAAGTGGGAGACAGTAGAAACAGAGAACGGGTTAGTGGCAGTTTTAGTCATGACTAATATGTTAAAATTCTGGAGAGTTTCAACGAAGCCTTCAAAATGATTAAGAAGGCTGGTGGCAACTAGTGGTGGAACATTGAGTTCCGGTGATAGATTACAGAAGTACATGTACACAATTGAAGCGCAGGTGAACATTGTTCCGTGGCTTTAAGTGGGAAATTGTTGAGTGTGAAGCCAGGACCAATTGGGCTGGGCTAAGTAGACACCATGTTTTAGTGAGTGGGCTTAATCATCGTATCCCCTTTATAATTTCTAAGATCTTTGTACTTGTAATTGGTGTGCAGCAAGAATGAAATAAAATCTAATAGTTGTCCGTGTGGATGTAGGTTGCTGTTGGCGACCAAATCACATTAAATCTTGTGTCGTTTATTTTCTTGCGTTGTTTCGTGATTATGTGTATTCGTGTGCATCTTTCCCATCATACACCATGTCATTAATAATTAATATCGTTGGTAGAAACTTAGCAAAAGAGACCAAATTAAATTTTTTTAAGAAACCTTATGACTAAATTAATTGTTTTTGAAGACCACTATATTAAATTGAATATTAACCTCTAATAATAATATATATATATATATATATATATATATATATATATATATATATATATATAAAGGTAATTATACCAAAATTTAAAGAAAAAAATTAATAAAAAAGGTGAGTTATTGAGTGGTCAAATCAACTCATCTTTCTATTATGAAGGAAAGTGCCGACACCTTTTTGGTAGGCCAACTGCAGACAAGAACAAATCACTTTCACGCCCACCACTCATTCGTCATTTATCTTCCGTCCTTTTGGTTCCTTCAAATCTTTTATTTTCTCTTTACCTATTAATCTATGTTTTTACTTATCAATAGTAATTATTTTTTATAATTAACGGAAAAACAATACGCAATTAATATATACACTGAAATTAAATGCACAAAAATATATATTGCTGCATAAAAGCGTCATAAATAATTGTTTTTTCCAGGTACTCTACTACCATGGGTATGATATATTTTATTTCTAAATTTCAGATTCGTATTTGAATAGAAGTGAAAGGACAAAAAATAGAAGTTAAAAGATAAGATAAAAATACTAAATTTTCCGTTGATTCAACAGGGAAAAGAATATTCCCATCACAAAGCATTCCTATGAAAAAAACAAAATAATAAGATAAAATACTAAATTTTTACCGTTAATTTAAGAGAAATTAAATGAGTAACAAATTGATTCTCTCTGTCTCTTTTTTTTTTTTTTGTTAATTTGTGTTAGTTCAATTATTTAATATTTTTTTGAAAATAAATTATTTATTTTTGAAAAATATTATATTAAATTTTTTTTTAATTATTATAAGAATATTATTCTACATAATTAATTTATTTTTATCGTCTGTACACACGAGATACAAGACCAAACTTATAAAAAAAACAAAGAAAAAAAAACACCCAAAAATAACTTAAACAACTATATTAAAAATTTAAATAAAATAAAAAATAAAAACCAAGAAAGGAAAAAAAACATTCTCTGTCAAAAGACAACAAAACTTATTTTCTAATTTTGTACATCCAAATAATACACTTTTTTCGTCATAAAGTAAACACAATTCAGAGACATCAAGTGATCCAAGTCAAGGTTGGCCTTCAAAAAATAATTCTTATTAGGTTTATATTTCTTTATCTTTTTATATGTTATATGACAATTATTAGGTGTGGGCGCAAATGGCCCAGTTGCCGGCTATATATTTAATTATTATTTACTAGGAATATAAAGAAAACTTATATTGTGGAAGATAAAAAAATACTTAATATTACTATTTCAAGATATCTAGAAAGATTGTTTGCTCATCAAATTTTAACTAAAATAAAATAATATATCCCTAACTTCTTGAGTACTTTTTAAAATATCTAAAAAGATATATTTAGATGTATTAAAAGTTTCATATTGAATAACATTAATTAAAAAAATAAATAAATAATATATAAAAAAACTCACAATTTACTAGTTTAAAGTTTTAGATTTAAAAGTAATATTTTAACATTGTATATATATTTATTATATATTTTTAGGTGTCTTTTGTTGAAGAATTTACAAGAAAATCTATGAATCTTTATATTGTTACTTTTTGGTACTTAACAAATATATAATATAATATTTTCTCGTTTACTATGCATTTGTAAAAATGAAAGTTTTAAAATATAAAATATTAATCTTAATATTTTTTTATTTTATTTTCGTACCGAAGGAATTGTATTTTGATTTATATGAGAATGAAAACGTAATCTTATCAAAATAAATTCTTCTTCTACATCATACTTTCATTAGTTGGAAAAACTTAAAAATAACTTTAGAATAAAAGTAATAGAATTAAAATGATATTAAAAAAATGTTATTATTAAAGTGAAATTTTATATAAATAAAAAAAATTAATTATTCAGATTTGGCAAATTCTTAACAATTTGAATCTGTACCTTATCACTTTTCAATTTTTTTCAAAATTACCCTCTATAACTAATAAGTGCCTAATTTTCATAATATTTCATATTAAAATATAGACATTTATGAGTATTAATTTCTAATTTACATATAAAATAATCCCTAATGTATGAATTTATACATTTTTACATTTTTTATGATCTTTAATTGAATAAGAGCATTTTATTCACAAATTTGGTATTAATTGCAGGTTTCTAGGGAAGAATAGAGATTTGGATTAAAGAAGAATGATATATTCTAAAAGGAGAAAGTTGTAAGGCCCAAAACGCACAAAAGAGTGAAAAAGTCCAACTCAGCAGCGAGAATGCATCAGATTGATTGAGCTATTTTTATGTTTTTATCATTAAGCCCATGAGCGCGACGTAGGAAGTCACATAACCCTAGCAAATTAGGTTAAATAGGGGGCTAGAGGCACAACCCTAGTGTGCCAGATTGAGAGGAAAACACAATTGAGTGAATTGTAATCCAATTGGGAGAATGGAAGGTGCTAGAAGTATGCGTGACTAATTCTACCCTTTGGGGTTGGGAGTAATCTGTTCGAACTCTTATGTATTTAGGTGATATCTTATATTAAAATATTCAGTTCTTGATTGATTATTGGTATTTTTGTTTTACTTTAAATTTTCTGTGACAAATTGAGAATCTTAAATTTGACTCGAAAGTATTTTTACGATTTTGACCTAAACAATAATACTTAATATATTTGAGTGCTAGGAGTAGACTTGAAATGTTAATTGCTATTAACGTCTGAGCTTCCTTCTAAGTTGTTCTTATAATTATGCGAGGGATTGATAGTTAGGGAACATTCTTAAGGATTTTATATGCGAGGAATCGATATAAATGATTTTTATACGGGCATCAATTTCAATCAAAGAACTTAATATTGACATGCTAATCAAAATACATGAGAGTGAGAGAGATGAAACCTAATCCCTATTTTTCCAACTTGAAGCAACCAATTCTTTGTCTGTTTTTTGATTGATCATCGCCAACACAACCACTTTCAACACACTTTTAATTGTTTTGTTCTATATTTAGCGATTATTGTACTTGATAATTCACTATTCCTTGTGGGATCGATATCCGTCCTTAGGGACAATTATTACTTCTGACAATGCGGTGCACTTGCCGTAAAAAGACATCAATAACATATTTGAAAATCTGAATTCAAAAAATACAATTTGAAAATCAAAATCTCATTTTAGAAGGTATTCGAACTCACTCATAGGAGCTTCATCGATTTTCAGTGATGCTAAATTGTAGTACTATGGTTGTTCCTTTTAAGTACCTGGGTATTCCAGTAGTGAATCGTAGGAAGAAGGAGTTTTGGAATGATGTAATTTGTAAAGTCACACAATTTGTGCAAAGTAACTTTTCTATTCAAATTCAACATGAAAAATACACTAGGTAGGTCTCCTATTTATAGGTGAAGGAGCCTTGGAGAACAAGCTAAAGGGGTAGGATGGGAAAAGGAAAAAAATGGGCAGCCTTATGGTTTGACTTAGTCAAACCCGCATCTTAGACTTGTCCTTCTAGAAACTAGGTCAAAATGTCTTCCAAAAGGGCTAGAAACAAGCTAAAATGATAACTACACCCCCTATTATGCTAAAGGCACCTTATGCTATCATATATTTGCTATTTGGACCCCCAAAATGAACCCAAACTATTTACAACTTGTTTTATTCTTAAGAAGACCAGTAGGAAGAATTTGAGATGCTCTGGTATTTGTCTATTTCTCCCTCTATAGAGGTCTTCACTTGAATGTTGAGATGACCTTTCATAGTGTGCCTCCTTGGTCATCTTGTTGTTTTGGTTTGTATCATGCCCCCCAGGTTTGAGAGAATTCGACCTCGAATTTAGAACTCCTACAAATAACATAGTTAGTTTGTTCATTGGATTTATATATGAGAGTGGTGAAGCAAACTTATGTTCTTTAAGCTTGGGGAGTTCATAGGGGTGGATTCTAGATACATGCCATGTTTGGAAAGAATATTTTTGGGATGACAAAACTTTTGGGTGGAAAACTTTAGGAGGTGTTTGAAAATCATCCTTAAAATTCTTTAGCAAAGATGACAAGTATGTAGAAACTTTTGGTAATGAAAAAGAAAAGGAAGGAGTATACCTTGGAGGAGCAGTTATGTTTGTGCGGGCTAACATGATGAGACTCGTTTTACTTTCCTCTGCTTTTTCATTTTCTCTTTTTTTTTATATTTTTATTTGGTCTTTATTTGCCAACATGGTGCTTTTAGTTGGATAGTTGGCAGCGATGTGCCCAAAACCTAAACATTTAATTGGGGGTTTTAGTGGGTGACTTAGGGGTAGAGGTAGAAAGGTTGTCTTTAGAAACTTTTTTGTGAGTAGTAGTTTCTTTTGAAAAATTGGAAGGAGAAGTTTTTGTAGAAATTTTGTTTGCATCCTTCCATGAAGATTTGTAGAAGCCATCATTATGAGCATTTTTTATAGTTGTTTTCTCCGAAATTTGTGATTCCACCTTGATGGCTAGGTGAAACAACTTATTTAAAGAAGAGTACTCATATACTTCTACAACATCTCGAATTTCTCTCCTCAAACCACTCACAAATCTAATTATCTTTGACTTTTCATAATCATGCATATTAATTTTAGTCAAAGTTGTTTCTAAGTCTTCAAAATATTCTTTTACCGTCCTAGGTCCTTGATGAAGCTGTTAGAGCTTCAACAAGAGTTCCTTCCTAAGAGGAGGAACAAATCCTGCGCGCATGCATAATTTCAAATCATCCCAAGAGACCACAGTTGGCCTCTTGTTTAGCCCAATCTCCATTACAGTTTGTTGTCACCATTGGATGGCATAGTCTAAAAAAACTAGGGAAGCTAACCTAACCTTTTGGTCCTTGGTGACCTTATACACATTAAAGAGATGTTCAACTTTAGCTTCCCATTCTAAATACAAAGTAGGGTCATTGGACCCACTAAAACTAGGTAACTTTACAAAATCAAAAGAATGTTGTGGTTGTTGTTGGTGTTGATGGTGTCGTTTGTCAAAATTGTGCACTCGCCCATCATGTTCTTCTTTTTGACTTCCATAGTACACGTAATTTCTAGTAGCTCCTCTAGGTTCTCATCTCCTTTCTCTAACTTGTCTCTCTTGAGCATCCCCTAGCCTTTGCATTCTTTCCACTAGTTGCCGTATTTTGTCTTCTTTGTGGGCCAAACTCCTCTTGGCATCCTCAAGCTCTCCCAAAAGGTGTGCCTTGTGAGGTGATTGCGGAGTTGAAGATTTACTTGAATTCAAATGAGCCATAATTTTTGCACAAAGGAAACAAACAATTAGTGAAAAAAAATTTAAACACTCACTCACGTGTTTCACTCAAGAAAGATTTGCACTCAAAAGGAATTTCTTTCAACAAAGGTTTATCTTGGTGTTGAAAAATTCTCAAGTGAAAGATGACAAAGCCAAACACACTTGATCTCAAAGAACCAAAACAAAACTTAAGAAATTTGAAAAGACAATCAAGAAAAACTCAAAACAAGAAAGCTAAACCAAATTGGAAGAAAAGATTATGACAAAACTTTTAAAGGAAGAAAAGCAAGAAAAACACACAAAAAGACTCTAAGATACTTACTAAAATTTTAACAATGAAACTTTCTTGAGAAATTTGTCAAAGCAAAAGGATAAAAATTCCACAGTGGTTGAAATCAATTTGCCAATCAAGTTGAACCCAAATTTTTGAAATGTTTTTCTTTAAGAATTTGTACCCAAAACTTGCGCTTCACTCTTTCTTCTTCTTCTTCTTCTTCTTCTTCTTCTTCTTTTTTTATTTTTTTTTATACTAGTTCTTGAATTATAGAGATGAAATGTCCATAGTTTTGATCATGCATATTTTCATATAACTCCAAATACCAACAAAAAGTTTGGGTTTCAATTTAATGGATCACTTGAAATCTTTTGTTTGGAACGTAAATCTACTCTAACTAAAACAAGTTTCCAATTACTTATAATTTTCACAATTAAAAGCAGAGTAAGTAGAAGCAAAAGATAAGGACTCCTAGAACACTAAAGAACATAAGACTCAAAGCAAAAGAGGTAAGAACAATAAATGACACAAAATAAAATTCAAAAGTGGAATTTAAAGTGCTAATGAATTAAAAAGCGGAATTGTAAATGACAAGAATGTAAAGGTAGAATTTAAATTGCTTGAAAGTAAAAGAAAGAAATTAAAGGTGCAAGAAAGTAAAATGCCAAATCAACTCAAAGAAAAATAAAGCTCAAAGAGCCAAAGCTCTGATAACCACATGATTTGAGTTGATTTTAGATGTTTTCTTTTAAGGTGATACTTTACTTAAGATTGAGATTTTAGCACAATTATGGTGAGAATCCTAAGAAGATCCCCACTGGACACGAACTTAACCAAGTGGTTAAGTAAGTATGAAGGTTCACTTCACAAGGACAAAGAAAAACACAAGAATATGGGTGACAATGATGTAAAGGCGAAAATTAAATAACATAAAGGAAACAACAAAATGATTTGACCGAGTGGAAGAGAAGGAATTAAACAAGAACATATAACAAAGAGAATTGATGGAAAGGAAGATGAAAGAAATAGATGAAGGAAAAGGAAGCTTATGGATAATGGAATGAGAGGATGAAGACGCCACTTGGATGGTGGATTATCCAAGATAAGTGTAGAGGGCCGCCACTTGAGAGCTCTCAACTCACTTAAGATAAGATCTTAAAGTTAGAGGACTCAAGCCTCACAAACACCTCACACAATTTGTGCAGAGTAAATTTTCTATTCAAATTCAACATGAAAAATACACTAGGTAGGCCTCCTATTCATAGGTCAAGGAGCCTTGGAGAACAAGCTAAAAGGTAAAGATGGGAAAAGGAAAAAAATGGGCAGCCTTAGTCAAACCCGCATCCTAGGCTTGTCATTCTAGAAACTAGGTCAAAATGCCTTCTAAAAGGGCTAGGAACAAGCTAAAATGATAACTACACCCCCTATTATGCTAAAGGCACCTTATTCTAGCCTATATTTGCTATTTGGACCCCCAAAGTGAGCCCAAACTATTTACAACTTGTTTTATTCTTAAGAAGACCAACAGGATGAACTTGAAATGCTCTGGTCTTTGTCCATTTTTTCTCCCTCTGGTGAGGTCTTCACTTGAATGTTGAGATTACCTTTTATAGTGTGCATCCTTGGTCATCTTCTTGTTGTCTTGGTTTGTATCATGGCCGTACTAGGAAAATGGAAATGGAGACTTAGTGGTGAACATTTGGGTATATGAGAAATTATACTAGTGTTTAAATATGGTACATGGAGGAGTTTACAGGATACAAATGATCCAAGATATGATTCTTGGTGGTGGAGAAACATTAGAAGAATATGTGGAGGTAAAATGAGTAACTTGTTTGAATCGAATAGGGGTGGAAAGTAGGGAATGGGAGTAAAATTCTCTTCTAGTAAGACGTTTGGATTAGAAGTGTGCCTTTTGAGGTTAAGTACCTAATAATGTTTTCAAATGCATTCAGGAAAGAAGGTATTGTGGATTAGTTTGAAGCATGGCAAAATAATTTATTGGCTTGGAATTTATATTAGAGAAGGAAATGGTTTATTTGGGAGACTGAGATGGTGTTAAAATTTATGCAAGAATTGTTTGGGAGACTGAGATGGTGTTAGAATTTATGCAAGAATTGGAAAGGGTGTCTGATGGGCTGCACACGATGAAATCTGCTTATCATATTCTTACATCACAACCTACTCACCAGATGTAGGTTAGATTTGAGGAGTTTTGGAAATCTAAAGTGCTCTCATCTACTCAATTCTTTGCATGGAGACTTATTAACAAGAAAGTACCCTCTATGGACAACCTTTCGTGCAAAGGTGTGCAAGTAAACTCAGGAATGTGCGTGTCGTGTGGACTACAACCAGAGAGTATAAATCACTTGTTTTTTACTTGTATGGTGGCACCGAATGTGTGGTACTTATGCTATCAGTGGACTAGAGGGGCAAATGTATACCATGAAAGGTTAGATACGTATTTTAATCAACACGAATTCATGAAGCTGAGTAGTAAGAGTAATAGGATTTGGAAATGCATGTGGATGGCTATCACATGGGTTAATGGTTGATCCATTGGAAAATTTTCACAATTACTCAAGTTAAGACATGGGCATGGGTCAAATATAAGTACACAAATTCAGATTTTACATATTTTGACTAGTGTTTAAACCCTGTGCAATGTTTAAAATCTATTAGCTAACTCTACTCCTTTATCGTTTGATATGCATGTTGTGTAAATGTATCTGCAGTATGTATAGAGGTGCTCGGATCTTGTGGTAACTAGATCTAAGGTTTTTGCGCTAACATTGTATGCGAGGTTGCATAGTTATATGCCCATGTTTTTTCCTAGCTGTTTGTGGATGCAGGAAGGTTCTCTCTTGAGTGTAGGTGTTAAATGTTGGGGATGCACTAGAGAGAGGCATGCTGAATACAATTGTAAATCCAATTAAAAGTTTGGAAAAATCCTAATTAGTAATTATATTTTTTTGGATTATTTAGTTTGGGTGTTTGTGAGACCTATGAAAGGCACTGAGGTTACCCTTCTCTGATTTGAAGGAAAGAGACTTTGATTTAGGTAGAAGTTCCTTTTTTTTAGAGGTTTAGGTGATCAAAATCCTCTTTATTTGTCTGATTCTTTATTTTAAGATTTTTTTAATAGGTTAGAGCACTCCTTATACTCTTATTTATTTTATTTTTTTATTGTTGATTAAAAAAAATTAATTTTTTCATTCACATACAATTTTCACTAGATTCATTACTCAACTCCTCATCTACACCCTTATCACAAAAATGGAATTTTTCTAAGATTCTTGATTATTTATTAACACCATACATATCAACATACTTTGCACTTTTATTCTCAATAAACATAGTAACAACATTAGAATAATTTTTTAAGGGTAAGGTACCATTTATGTCTTTCTTAAATCAAAGAAAAAACAGATAACTTAGTGGCAGGTTCATCTCATTTGATTGACATTATCAATTGGACAAAATGTAAAATGTTTCATGACTACAAAGCACACACCAACAGATGACCTCTTGAAAACTAGTATCTATCATACTCAAGATGCTTATCTCACATGCCAAAGTAAATTTCATTCTTCAAGTCAAGTAAATATAACCTAACCGAACCAGATTCCATCACAAAAGAATAGACATTCATGCACAGTGCCCACATACATGTTCATTTACATGACACTTAAAAACTAATTAGCATTCATAAATCAGAAATACAATGCAACAAAGCAACAGGTTATAGAACAAATAAATAAAAATCATTTTATTTTATTTTTACGAGAAAAAAAACATGGTTGTACAAACAGATAGCCCAAACAGGGCGAGAATAAGTGGGAGAGTTGGATGAGCAGAGAACCTATATTAAGCTTTTATCTCAGGTGAAATCGTCAACAAATTCTACTAATATGAAAAAATTTGGAGAGGATGGTGAGGGTTGGAAAAAGGAGAAAGAAAACCTATGAAGATATAATACAATAGAGAGGCAGAACCAATGATGGGATTTCCACATCAACAGGTCACTGCTGACCTTGTTGCACCATTTAGGTGGTGATAGAAGAATAGCCTAAGCAAGAAATGCTATACAGAGAAACCTTTACATGAAATAGCTCCGTAGAGGTCATTCCATTGAAGTAGTTCATTCATATTTGTTGACTCTGATGACACGCTCGCACACACCTGCATCAAAATACATCAAAATACAAGTCCAGAATCAATCACTAAACACTGAAGGCAGACAACAATACTTTCTACATCACCCTCGACACAACCAACAAATTTAATTTCTAACAAAGATTGGACGGTTTCACTAGCTGGGCAGCGATTACATCCTTTGTTATATATGCCATCCACCAATTGTACAAAAGGCCTAAAAATTAGTGGGGTTCTAAAGGCAGTTATCTTAAAGGACACTGTATACATCAAAGTGAACACAATATTTTAAAAAGAAAACAATGGAAATGAAATTAAAATACCTGCTCATGCGCATATCGAAAATCATCCATTCTCAAAGGCTGAATGTCAGAGCTGTCACACAATCCAGGTAAAGGTTTGTTCCAGATAATGCTACGGTTTTCTCCTGAAAGACATTTCATGTCAAAGTGAGGAAGAGATCACCATTCCTTGGCCTATTATGCAAGCACATTATGATGCAAAGGATTATATTTAGCACTGATCTGATATTTCTGTATGACAGAGAGAGCTAGGTAGATAGTTGTGTTGTATGTCACTAACCTTCTTTTCCTTCTCTAAGATCTCTCTTATTGGGCAATGAGCTGCCGTGACACACAGGTCCTGCAATCAAAAGATAACAATGAGAATGTTTGCTGCAGAATCGAATGTTACCTTCTCCAGAAACCAAGAAAGAAATGAAAAATATATAGAAATGCAACCTTTAGATCACTCCCAGAATATCCATCAGTCATATTAGACATTGCCTCAAAATCAACATCAACTGCCAAATCTTCTTTCGCTAAAATGACTCTGAGAATTAACCATCAATCTACATAAAAAAAAAAAAAAAAAAAAAAAAAAAAGACCTGCATTAGAATGGATGTCATTTGTAAAACATGAAAATACAAGTCAACAATAAACATAACATGCTCACCGTCTTGGAAGCCTCCTAATAAAAGCCTCATCAAGATCAAAAGGCGTGTTCGTAGCAGCAAGAACAAGTACACGCTCTTTATCTTTAGTACGCAAACGATCCCAATTAACCATAAACTCATTTTTCATTTTTCGCATAGCCTCATGCTCACTGGGGTTTTCCCGTCTTCCTAGCATACTATCAACCTGCCATGACAAATCAACTCGATAATTGCAACTAAGAAAAAACAACATACTTGCTACCATAAAAACTGACAACATTTAAATATGCAGGTTGTTGGGAAAATCGGGTAATTTCCCCACTAAAACAATACAACTAGTAAAATGAACCAGTACAACAAAGACAAAACACTAACAGAATTACTCGACAAATAATATTGAATATTATACTACTACAGAAAAGAAAACAGCAAAATACTATTAAATAGGGCGGAAAAATAAAAGAGATAAGGAGGAAAAACACACCCAAATATTTTTATTGGAGTTCAGCCAATTTAGCCTAATCTTCTAGCACAGCTGAAACAGTCCGCTCTTATTAATGAGAGAGAAGATATTACAATTTGGGATGATCAACAGTGAAGGAGGGGAGGTTAATTTATAACCCTAAAACCTCCTCCCATACAATGAACCCACCGATGTGGGACTTGGGATTAAGCCAAAAAGTCAACAAATCTTCACCTTGGCTTAATTTCAAGTCCCACCAAATACAAATCTTCTCAAAAAAATATAACAAAAAAAAATTGTTACGAATTTGCGCCTCCTGGCGCCAACATCAAATGTGCAAGATATTAACCAAGTCTAAACAGTGTTCAAGCTTGCCCCTTGTAACCACCTTGGTGAGCATATCTGCATGATTCTCCGTAGTGTGAATCTTCTGGAGAACAATCTCTTCTTCTTCGAGAATCTCACGCACAAAGTGATAGCGAACATCAACGTGCTTCGTCCGTGCATGAAAGACTTGACTCTTTGCTAAATGAATAGCACTCTGACTGTCAGAATATACCTCAAGTTGTTTGTGACCAACTCCCAATTCTTTAAGCAACCCGTGAAGCCAAATTGCTTCCTTCACAGCCTCTGTAATCGCCATATATTTTGCCTCTGTCGTAGACAAAGCCACCGTAGACTGCAAGGTAGACTTCCAACTAACTGGCACATTTGCTAAAATAAACAAATAGCCTGTTGTAGATCGTCGCTTATCCAAATCACCTGCATAATCAGAATCACAATATCCAACTATGCATTTGCCAAGTGATTCATCTTACTCAAATGTCAATCCATTTCGCAACTTGCCTTTGACCCTTGCCTGGATCATGCATGTACCTGCTAGCAACACTAATCGCCTGTGAAATATCTGGTCTCGTACACACCATTGCATACATCAAGCTTCCAACTGCATTTGCATATGGGACTTTCGTCATGTATTCTCGTTCTTCATCAGTCATCGGAGATAAACGGCTACTCAATTTCAAATAAGGAGCAAGTGGGGTACTTACAGGTTTTGTATCTTCGTGCATACCAAAACGTTGTAGTACCTTCTGCAAATACTGCTTCTGTGATAGCCAAAGTTCCCCCCTCTCTTTGTCCTTTTTTATCTCCATGCCGAGAATCTTCTTGGTTTCCCCCAAATCCTTCATCTTGAACTCTTTACTTAACTGAGCCTTTAATCTGTCAATCTCAACTTGGCTCTTTGCTGCAATAAACATATAAGAGTAAGTAAATGTAGGAACCATCTTGAAGTCTGCGCAAATATACACAATGATCGTATTTGCTTCTCTTGTACTTTTGATCCTTCATGAACTTATCAGATCATATGTACCACCGTCTTGGAGATTGTTTCAGTCCATATAACGATTTGCTAAGTTTACAAACCCAGTCTTCTTTACCAACAACCTTGTATCCCCACACATTTGAATGCACATAATCCAGAATACCTTTGGTATTGTGAATTGCAGTACCAAACTTCACTCTTCGTTGTTTTCCCAGAACACAATGCTCACAAAATTCAAGTTTGCAAGCCTTCGTACCTTTCAACAATCCCTGCTTGGAAAGAATTTGCAAGGATTTCTCTCCAGCATGTCCCAACCTCATATGCCATAGCTTCGTTGCCTCAGCATCCTTCTTAGTGCTAGAAGTTGTTGCTGTTACTGTCCCCATCATTGTACTACCTTGGTAGTATTACAGATTGTTCTTCCTCACGCCTTTCATCATTACTAGTGCTCCTGAAGTTGCTTTAAGAATTCCATCTCACATGATCACAACTAGGCCTTTAGATTCTAAAGCCCCCAATGAAATGAGATTCTTCTTCAACTTTGGCACATACCGCACATCCTGCAAAATTCTGGTGGATCCATCATGATTCCACAGCTTGGTTGAACCTATCCTGGCTGCCTTACATGGATTATCATTACCCATGTAAACAACCCCACCATCGAGTTCCTAAAATTCAAAGAACCATTCCCGAATGGGACACATATAATAAGTACAACTTGAATCCAATATCCACTCATCTGGATGCGATGATGCTGAAGGTGAGACAATCAAAGAGATATCTGACTTCACATCACTTTTGCATTCTGCAACATTTGCATCTTGTGGAGCCTTCCCTTTCTTCTGTAGTTTTGGACAGTTTTTCTTCCAATGTCCTTTCTCATGACAGAAAGCACATTCATCTTTGGCAACGACTCTACCTTTAGAGTTAGACCTTCCTCTTCTCCCCTTTGTTTGGCTTTACTGATGACCTCTTGCCACCAATGCTTCTTTTGATGTCGTTGATTTGGTTTTCATCTTATTATGCTTTCTCAATTCATGACTATACAAAGCAGAACAAACAACATCTAACGACACATTCTCCTTCCCGTGAAGAAGCGTAGTCTCCAAATGTTCAAATTCATCAGGAAGAGATGATAACAACATCAAAGTCATCCTCAAACTTCACATTTAGATTCAATAGGTCTGCTACTAATTGATTAAAAATAGTGATGTGTGCATTCATAGTAGTACCTTAAATCGGAACAATCTTTTCTTCATTAAGAGCTTGTTCTGACCACTCTTCTTCAGAAACTTGTCCTCCAATGCCTTCCATAGTTTGTGTGCAAAAGTCTCATTTTTTACAGCATACTTCTGCTCTCTAGACAGGCAGGATCGAATAGTTTTGCATGCCAACCGGTTCATGATGCTCTAGTCTTTCTCATTTACCTCTTCTGGTTTCTCTTCCTCAATAACAATATCAAGACCCTGTTGAAAAAAAGAGTCTAAGACCTCTCCTTGCCACATGCCGAAATGGCCAGTGCCATCAAATATTTACATCGCCAATTTCAAAGTGGACATTGGGAACCTCGACAATGATGACGAGGAGCCTAACATCCCGGATACATCCTTCGCTTCTATATTTGCCATTACAGACTCAAAATATAGTATTCAATATTACAATATTACAAAAAAAAGGCAACCCAAGGACGAACCTTCGGCTCTGATACCACTTGTTGGGAAAATCGGGTAATTTCCCCACTAAAACAATACAACTAGTGAAATGAACCAGTACAACAAATGAACTAGACAAAACACTAACAGAGCTACCCGACAAATAATATTGAATACTATACTACTACAGAAAAGAAAACAGCATAATACCAATAAATAAAGTGGAAAAATAAAAGAGATAAAGAGGAAAAACACACCCGAATGTTTTTATTGGAGTTCAGCCAATTTAGCCTAATCTCCTAACACAGCTGAAACAGTCCGCTCTTATTAATGAGGGAGAAGATATTACAACTTGGGATGATCTACAGTGAAGGAGGAGAGGTCAATTTATAACCCTCAAACCTCCTTCCATACAATGAACCCACCGATGTGGGACTTGGGATTAAGCCAAAAAGTCAACACAAGTCTCCAAATTCAGCCAGTTTTTCATTTGCCTGTTGTTTTAGGATGTTCAAAGAAAGTAAAAGGGTTGGAAATCAGATACTTATAGCTAATTAAAGAATAACTGTTACAGAAAATAATCACAAAAACAATATAACCAAGGAATTCAGTAAAAAAAATCAGCTTAAGTTCAAAAATTTTGGTTCGGAACTACTAGAAGTTAATTCCAAATCACAGTCCAATGTATCAAGCCAACATAAACACGGTTGCAACATTCCAGACACCATTATCACTCTTGTTCAACTTAGCAAAGCCTATGAGGTCTAGCCCCTTTAATAATATAAAATCAATAACTATATACCTAAACTACATTTCAAAGTAATCAATGAAGGGACGAGAAAAATAGTTTCAGAGTATAATTGGTATAATTAAAATGACACCTGAATATTTTATTATTAAAGTTAAAAGAGCATATAAATAGAAATTCAGTTATTCAGGTTTCATTTTAAAAGAATCATCATCTCTCTAAAAACTCATTTTTCCTTTTCTCTGCAGGATTGCCTAATCAAAATTTTAGATAGAATAAGTTCATTCTTGGCTCCTTTTCATTTGAGTTAGTTTTGATCTGGTTAGGTTTTCATTTAGTTTAAGTTTGCATGTGATGCTTTTATTATCAGAAGTAGTCTCTGTTAGCTCAGGGTCTTAATAGTTTCTTTATTTGCTTATATAGTTTACAAATTTTGCAGGTCATTTCACATTCTAGTCACACTTGTTAAGAATTTAATGGGATAATATATGCTTGGATGTTCGGCAAAAAGATGATAGATTTAAAGAGCGGGTGAGTTTGAAGTGGTCTAGCTACGATGTTCAAGGAGGAGGGATATATTTTTCAAAGAAAAATTGAAAAACTAAAAGCAGACTTAAAAGTCTGGAACAAAGAAGTTTTCGAGGACGTAAATCACATTAGTGAGAACTTGCAAAAGAAGATTAAGGAGTTAGATGATCGAGATGATTAAAGAGGCTAGACGATTTAGAAATAGAAGAAAGAAGGTCCCTTTTAGCTGACTTTAATAAAGCTTTGTTTAAACAAGAGGCGATTTTGCTTCAGAAAGCAAGGCAAAAGTGGTTGAAACGAGGTGACCTTAATACAAAGTTTTTTCACTCATCAGTTAATTGGAGGAGGGTAAGGAACGCGCTACATGGGGTTTTCGTTAATGATAGTTGGTGCGAGGATAAGGAAGTGGTCAAGGACAAGGTTAGAGAATTTTTTGAAGATAGGTTTGTCTGGAATGATGTTTGTGAAGTTAGGTTGGACAATGTTGTTTTTAGTACCATTTCAGAGGCGGACAATGAGATGTTGATTGGTGACTTTTCTGAAGAAGAAATTAGGGCAACTGTCTGGAGTTGTGATAGTTCAAAGAGCCCTGGACCCAATGATTTTAACTTTGGTTTCGTAAAGTTTGGTTGGGTTATTATTAAAAAGGACGTGGTGTTGGTGGTAATGATTTCGTGGCCAACGGTAAATGGCCTAAGGGATCTAACGCATCGTTCTTATGCTTAATCCCAAAAGTTGACAATCCTCAACAGCTCGGCAAGTTTAGACCTATTTCGTTGGTTGGTTGCTTATATAAAATTATTTCAAAAGCGTTGTCTTTACGTTTGAAGAAGGTGATTAGCAAAGTTATTGACCTCAGACAGTCGGCTTTTTCTTGAAGGAAGGGGTTTGTTGGATAGTGTGTTAGTAGCTAATGAGGTTTTGGAAGAAGTAAAAAGTAAGAAGAAGAGTTGTGTTTTCTTCAAAGTTAATTATGAGAAGGCTTACGACTCAGTCAGTTGGGAGTTTATTTATTATATGTTAGATAGGTTAGGTTTCTGCGGTAAATGGATTCTTTGGATAAAGGGCTGTTTAGAATCTACTTCTGTGTCAATGCTCATGAATGGAAGTCCTACTAAGGAGTTTTTTCCTAAGAAGGGACTATGTCAAGGTGATCCGTTAGCTCCGTTTTGGTTTCTTATAGTGGCAGAGGGTTTGGCAGGGGTCTCAAGATTGGCAAAAGGGAAAAATCTGATAGATAGTGTGAAGATTGGAAGGGCCAAAGTGAGAGTATACATGTTACAATACGCTGATGGTACATTATTTTTTTGTGAAGCCAACAATAAAAGTGTGTTCAATATTAAGGTGATTCTGCTTTGTTTCGAGCTTGCATCTGGGCTTAGGGTTAATTTTTTGAAGAGTAAAATTGGTGGAACGGGGATAGACCAGTTTTCGCTCCAGCAGTTTACGACAATTTTGAACTGTGACGTGATGGTAATCCCTTTTGTCTACTTGGGGCTGCCGATTGGGGGTTGCCATAAGCGAGATGTTTCTTGGAGTGGAGTGTTAGAGAGAGTTAAGGCTAGGCTGAGTAGGTGGAAGGGCAGGTGTTTGTCGCTAGCTGGGAGGATTTGCTTGATCAAGTTTTTTCTTTTTTCTGTTTCGCTATTTTTTATGTCTTTGTTCAAAATGTCATCTGTAGTGGCAGAGAAGATAGTAAGGATTCAGAGGAATTTTCTTTGGGGTTGGGGTTTAGAAGGTAGGAAGATAGCTTGGGCCTCTTGGAAAAAGGTTTGTGAGCCTCGTGAGATAGGGGGTCTTGGAATTACCGATTTAAGGATCTTTAACTTGGCTTTGTTAGGGAAGTGGATTTGGAGATTGGGGTCGGATAAGGGTGGTTTGTGGAAGGAGATTCTTGAATCTAAATATGGTGGTTGGAGAAGTTTGAGAGAGGACTGGAAATTTTGTAAGGGCTCGCTTTGGTGGAAAGATTTGAAGGAGGTGTGGGCGTTGGAGGGCTAGAGAAGGAATTTTGAAGACGCTTTCAAGTGGAAAGTTGGCAATGGAAGAGAAATCTCTTTCTGGGAGGACAGTTGGCTGATTTGTGGTGCGTTGAAGAGGGTTTTTCCGAGGTTGTTTTCTGTGAGTTCGGCCAAAGATGCAAAGGTGGCACAACTAGGTGATTGGATAAATGGTGTTTGGGTTTGACGTTTAGACTGGCCAAGGTCTTTCTTTGAATGGGAGAAGCCTTTGGAGTGTCATCTTCTTCAGGTGTTGCAAGGGGCGAGGTTGGATTTGGAAGAGGAGGATAGTTGGGTTTGGAAGGTTGGAGAGCTTCAAACTTATTTGGTTAATTCTGCCTATGTTTTGTTAAGGCGGGATCACGAGGAGGAGATGACTTTTGTGTACAATAAGTTGTGGAGGTGTAAAGCTTTGCCTTTTTGCACTTTTCACTGCTTGGAGGGTGTTGGAGAATAAGATTGCTACCTCGGTTAACTTGAAAAGGTGAGGAATTCTGGTCGACAACCTTTTGTGTTGTTTGTGTAGGAAGGAGGAGGAATCTCACAACCATTTTTTTTTATTGCAAATTTGCTTGGCTTGTTTGGTGTCATTGCTTTGAGTGGCTTTGCGTGAAGTCCGTGACTCACATTGAGCCTGGGTCAATTTTTTTCTTTAGTTTAGGTTGTGCAATGTTTCAGGTTTGGTTAATGATTTATAGGGAACAATTTGGATTGGAGTTGTGAGTGAAATTTGGAAACACAGGAAATGTCATTTTTTAAAAAAGGAAAGACTGATGTGTTTGAAGTGTTCGCAATGGTTCAAGTCAAGGTTTGGTCTTGGATTTATTCAAAAACTCGGTGTAGGTGGTTCTCTTATACTAATTGGTGTTTAGACCCTTTGACTTGCATGAGGTTGGTTTCTTGAAGCTCTTGTAGACTTTTTGTTTTTGTTTGTATCTTTGATTTTGTCTGTTTGGTAGGTGTTTCTTGGAAAGTAGGAAGAGGTTAAAGTACAATTTGTATAAGGGTTGGATCACCTCTAAAGTGATTTTTATTTATTAATTTTTTATTGCTGATAAAAAAAGTATATATATATATATATATATATATATATATATATATATATATATATATATATATAAAGTTTTCAAATAACAAATCTTTCTCCCATAGTTCAACCTGCTTCGTCCCAGAAAAGAATCTGTTTGTAATTTATTCACGTAGTCTTTAAATTTGCGTGGTTTCAATTCAACATGTTAAACCTTATAATATGATTTTTATATTCATCTTTACATCTCTTTTCAATTTACGAATTAGAATATGCTAATAAAACTTCTCTAATTTTTAAAACATTTTTTTGGGATAAACTTATATATTTTTTTAAGTTTTGTTTCGTAAGTTTAAAATCAATATTCATAGTAAAAATAAAATTTTGAAAACTAGCAAATAGTAAAAAAGTGCTGAAGTTGCATGCTTAAGTGTGTCAAATTAATGGAAGGGCATAGTATATTTTATTTCTGGTTTAATTATATATTATTTATTCTTATTTCAGGTACTTTGACGTAATGTTGAATGCATCTTTTAGGGTGTGTTTGGATTAGAGGGTGTGGGGGAGTGGAAAGTTGAGGGTGAGTGGGAGTAGAAGTGTGAAGAAAGTTGAGGTTGTTTGGATTGGGATATGTTAGAGTGGATGTGTGAGGAAAATTTATTGAAATTTGTGAGTGATGTGATAGTTGTAGGAATATTATAAATTATTTTGAATAGTAAAGTTTGTAAGATTACAATTTTACCCTTCTATATAAAAAAAGAATAAATAATGATTAATCCTATTTCATATTTTTGTTAATTATAATTTAAAATTAAAGTATAATTATATTATTTAATATTTAATGAATAAAAAAATATTTTTTATTTAAGTTAATTTATTTACATAATTTTAATATTATGTATGATTTTTAAATTATGTTATGTTATATATATACAAATATATATTAAAATAATTTTAATAATAATTTTCATTATTATGAATAGCAAAATGAATATATTTTAAAAAGAAAATAGAAATTTAGAATATAACATGAATATTAAGTAGCTGTGAAAATATATAATATCAAGTCATTACATGAAGAACATAATAATGTTAATTAGAAAAAGAAAAGACATTTCCAGTAATAACATTTGAATTCTTATTGTGCAGACCTTCAAACGGTTTTCTAGAAGACATATCTTATTCCGTTGTATGATAATAATTTCATCTTTTTCATCAGCAACGTCTTCAATGCACCATTTGAAAAAATTACAGCCTAGAACCATGCCACTTCTAATCTGTTTTGAAGAAAATAATAAAATTGAACAATGAATAAGTTTAAAATAACATTCTTAAGTTTGTTTAAAACGTAATTGAATAAATTTTACCTTGTAGTTGGGACAACCCCAAAACTTTTTTCCAGCATTTTTTTGTGTTGTCGCTATTCTCAAAACAGCAAATTGTCCACAATCACAAATAGGATCAACGAAGGCACTTGTGCTCCCAGTAGCATGGGTAAAAGTACCACGTTTTTGCACACTACGAGCAGTACAACTAGATGACGACGTGTTGTGATACGCAGACATTGAATGACACTTAACCAATGCTGTGGAAGTAATAAGATGGTAAAATAGTTGCATTAAAAACAATATGATTATGTAAATAAGTAGCATGAAAAGTAGCATATAACCTTAACAATAACAATAACAATGTCAACGTCAAAAATAACAATAACAATAAAAATTACAAATAAAAATAACAATGACAATAACATAATGATAACACAGTCAATGGCCTTGATGACGTCGAATGTCACTCAGAGTATCCTCAATTCTGTCCATCCTTTGATCAACCCTGTCAATTCTGGTATTCATGTTTTGTATGACAGACAAGATTTGATGTAACAATTCGGTTTGAGTGGGGTTTGCCTCCTCAGGTTGACCACCTTCATCATGTTGTGCTGGCTATTCATCCTCTTCATCATCTTCTTCATGTGCATGGTGAGGTCTACCAAGTTGCCATACGCCATTGACCTGGAATACATTTGATTTTGTCATACTTTTTTTGCCAAAGTAATTATTCCAGCCTAGCATTATTGGTTGTTCATTGGACACGTCGAAGCCATACACCTCCAAGATCCTCGTTATGAAATTTGCATATGGGAGAGGCATCTTGTTATCCCGACATTTGATGATGTGTTGCATGATGTAATGAGGCCAATTAATGCGTACATTATTTTTGATTAACCACAACATGAAAACATCTTCATTCAGTAGTTGTGCATAGTTGCTTCCTCGAGGGCACAAGATATGCACCCATGTGTAATGCAACAGTCGGTCATTCATTTTCAGACTACCGACATTTTTTAGATTTTCACCTTCAACATCTTCACGAATCATGGACGATAATGCTAGTGCTCGATCAAAATTCAGTTCCTCAGGGATCGTCCCAGGGGTTAACTTAAGGCCGTCATACTGTAGATGAGCAATGGTCATCCAATCAATTTCTTTAATGTGTATCATTCTTCCGCAAATCTCAATGGCAAGGTGACCAGCAGGTGTCAATTTTGCAGTTGTATAAAAGACTCTTACCAAATCCTCATAATACGGAAGATCAATTCCAACGAAAGGTTGTAAACATTGCCAATTCAGAAGATTTTGGAATTCAAATCCTGGACCAGCAAAAAATGGAGTTTGCATCACTTTTGGTGGTAATACTACTCTTGCGTGAAACTTCTTTTCAAACACCAACAATTGACGCCCGGTACTGAAGTATCTTGAATAATCAAGAACTTGTGGAATCCTAGTTGCTGGCTGAGGAGGAACGACGACATCTTCTGCTGGAGATTTACCCTTATGGGTTCTGTTACGTTTATGGGATGATGATGCCATGTATAATGCAATTACTACAATAAAGAACTAAAAAAAAGTTAACATAATATCATAAACATAATCGTAGGTCTTTTCAAACACAATAGTGGAAGTTAACAAAGCAAAATATTACATGGCCAATGAAAGTAGAAGTTCACAAAGCAAAATATTACATGTCCAACAATAAACAAACATAGTCAAATATTACATGTCCAATAATTAAAGGTAACGCCGATGCAGAGATATGAAATAATGCCTAGTCATAAATCCAAACAATTTTGTCATGCGACGCTCATATAGCATCCTAAATAGTTGCTTAACTCTTCCGGGATGGTCACATAAAAACTTGTAGCATTGATCCATGAGCTGTTCATCCTGAATGTTAAGGTCCACGAGCATTCCCCAAATATCAGACTCTGAGTACTGGTATGAGGCATGACGTCGATGGTGGTGTACATGCTCAGCATATAGGTCGTTTCTTCGTCTAATTTTGGCAGCTACTTCTTGAGTTGCCGTTACTTGTGCACGAGCAATATCCACCAATTGAGAGGCATTTTCATTTCCATCCTTCATTGATGCCACGCATTGTTGAAGATTAGTATTCAACATTGCAAAATGTTCATCAATGTCGTCCATAGTAGGGCCTTTTCTCTTTGATCCTTGAGATGGGATGTGCCCGCAGAGCCAGCTGACGGCATAGAAGGAGTGTTTGACGGCGTGTCTGAAGGAGTGTCACTAGATTGGAAGTGAGGAGCAGGTGATCGTGGGACGTAGTCATCTGCCTCCTCATAGTTCGGTTGCTCGGGGATATAATCCATATTATTGTCCCCAAGGTTGACACTGAAATTGCTAATGTGAGGAGGTGAATTGATGTCACGGGCTGTCCTAACCCGACTTCCCGTGGCTCTATCATTAGACCAAACTCCATGAGGTCATAATGGCGAATGGGATTGACACGCCATTTCGCCGCAGATGGTTTGGCCTGCATACATTTGACATATTAGTATTTGATGCGAAATGTGAAGTGAAATGTAATTGTTAAATAAAAAAGTACTTATCATTGTACCTTAATCAGCTCACTCCAAACTTCGTCCTCGACTTCAAAAAGTTTGGTGGTCTGGTTCCATGTGAAACCATTCAATCCACCAAACAAATCATGGACTTCCCTCCACCTGTCCTTGAGGCTTTTCTGGCTGTTCTTCACATTATTTTTCTTAAGACCCGATAAGCCAACCTCATTTAAAGCCATAACTATGTTAGTGTATCCTTGAGTGGTCCAACTACCATCAATTCTACACCCTTTTCTTACCTCGTCAATCATTGCATTCAGCAAAATTAGGTCCATCTCCGCCGTCCATTTCGTGAACTCTCGCAGGTGTGAACCTGATGAATTTGAAGAAACATTTTTCCCACGATCCATCTAATTAAGTTAAATAAAGTTAGGATGACAAACACTGAAAAATAGGACAAAATATATTAGTTAATGAAATTAATTGTTTACATAATCTTGCCACATTTAATTTGCTATAGTGTCCCTAATATGACACCCTAGCCTATAGTCATGTTCACGAGCATCGGTGGTGCTTGGTTGGACATCTTCTCGTAACAATTCATTGTCCACTTCTTCAAGCAGAGACTCGTCATCGTCGACCCCGCGTAGAAAGTTATGCAGAATACAACAAGCTAAAACAATTTTTGTCATAGTATCCACATCATAATGTGGCTCAGTCCCACTAGCTATAATTGGAAAACATTTTTTGAGCACCCCAAAAATTCTCTTAATTACATTTCTAAGTGATGAATGTCGATGATTAAACAACTCTTTTGCATTTTGTGGCCCTCTTCGCGAATATTCTTTCAAATGGTATCTCACCCCACAATAAGGTGTTATTATATTTCGTTTTAACATAAAACCTGCATCACCAAGATAGTATTTTCCTACAAACATTGTGGAAACCTGGGTTAGTATATACTACTTCAACCTTTTAATTCTTCTGCACACCCAATACCCTATAACTAACCTTTTGGAATAACCAAAGGATCGTCTCGTACCAAAGCATCTTTCAATATCCTTGAATCGGAGGCAGTTCCTTCCCAACCGGCTAGGACATATGTGAACTTCATGTCAAAGTCACAAGCTGCAAATATGTTTTGGGTTGGCCAATCTTTTCTCCCTCGAAAACGAGGTGCATCAGCACGTTCAACCTTAACACGTACATGACTCCCATCTATGGCCCCTAAACAATCATAATGTAAACAAAATTTCATAACTTTAATTGAACACAAAATAAGAAATACATTACACATAATTTGAAGTAATGTTATCACCAACAAACCTTAAAGAAGGGGAAAAATTGACTGTTGTTAAGGATGTGTGGTTCTACAACCGTTCCATTTGGTTGAATTAAGAATTTCCCCTCCAACTTTAAAATTGCAGTCAAAACATTATGAAAGTGACGGGAAACTGTTTCTCCAGACCGATAGAAAAAGAATGACACGCTTTGATTCTTGACATTATGCCCAATAATGTGCAGAAATTTCGCTACTTGTTCTTCCACGGTTGATCGATATGCATCTTTAACAATTCCAGTTGCCCGTATTCATTCACATAATTTAATAAAAGCTTCCGGTCCCATGCGAATAATATCACGAGATTGTTTAGTGTGAACCAAGTACTCCATCAATTCTTGTCTGCGCCGCTCTTTTTGTGGTTGGGACTCACTCATACAGTTACTTCTAGTAGGCACCGTGCGTAACAAATTCAATCCAAAGGCAATCATACAAAGGATCATGACTGATGCACCTTCATTATTATTTTTTATTTGTTCTTCGATTTGTGAAATTAAATTGATGTTCGCCGCAACAAGATCGTCATAAATTGCAACTGTTTCCTCAAAGTGTACCATCTCTGCCTCGTGATAATGCCTTGTCGAATTGATAATGTTATCCATGTAATCTTTAACTTTCATCCAGAACCATGATTACGTGTAAGTGTGAATACAACATACCGTAAACGGTTACTGTTTTGGTGTAAAACTACACCAATACAGTAATCCTATAACCTAATCCTAATTCATTTTAATACAAATTTTATTCTAAATTTCATTTGTCTAATATAAGAAAATTGATATACATACAAACAAAAATTATATTCATGTACATTATAATTGTATCAACGAACAAATAAATATAAATAAAGAAAATAAACAATTACATAAAATAAAAAAACTATAATAACAATAATAACTATGTAGAAATATTGAATTTCCAAATATTTATGTCAAATAAAAACAACTTTTTCTACTTCTATTAATTAGTACAATTATTTTAAAGTGTTTTTAATCTAAACCCTAAACCTAAACATTATACAATTTTATTTCCAAATTTTTATGTCAAATAAAAACAACTTTAGCTACTTCTATTAATTACAATTATTTTAACATGTTATTAATGATAACGTTAATAATTTATGTTCAATCTAAAAAAATAACCTAAACCCTAAACCTAAACATTATAAAATTTAATTTTCAATTTTTATAAATATTATTTGTAAATAAATATTCAATTTTTTATATAAAATTAAATCTTCCAAAATAATAACTATTCAAATTTATTATTAAAAATTGAAATTTATTCTCTAAAATTTTTCTCCTTTTATTAATTACTACATATTTTTTATAATGTTTTTCATGATTACGTTAATAAATTATGTCAAATCTTAAAAAAATCACCTAAACATTAGGCCTTATTTTTATGTAAAAATATTATTTTTAAATAAAATCAAATGTTTTCTATAAATAATTATATTATCAAAAAGTTATAAAAATCTACATTTATTATTATAAATTCAATTTTCTGATTTAAAATATTTTTCCTTTTTTAAATTATTACAACATTTTTTATTATGTTAAAAATTAAAATATTAATAATTTATGTCAAAAGTAAAAAAAATTACGTCAACATTATAAATTCTTTTTTCCATTCTGTATGAAAATTATTTCCAAAAAATATAAGTAATTTTTATAAACAATTACATTTTGAAGAAGTAAAAACTATGTACATTTATTATTAAAAATTCAAATTTTGTTTCTAAATTAATCTTAAATAAATTAAACTATTTTCTTTAAAATAATAAAATGTTTTAAAAATTATAACTATATATATTTATTATTCAAAAATGCAATTTCTTATCTGCGCTTTTTCTGCTTTCTTGAATTACTACAACACCTTTTTTAATTGTTTCAATTATAACACCAATAATCTATGCAAACAGTAAACAAAATTAAAAAACCTCCACAAATTTAATTTCTATTTGCATTATGTAAAAATATTTATTTTAAATAACTAAACATTTCTCTTATAATCAATTATATGTACATAAATTAATAACTATTTAGAACCCTAAAATAATAATCACCCTAAAATAGGAATCAGATAAACAAGTTAAGACAACACCCTAAATCCTAACTTATTAACATCAATAATAAAAGCATAAACCCTAAACAAATTCAGTTACAAAACCATCCTCATCCAAACATAATATTATACATATTGTTAACAACAAATTTAAATATAAAATATGTCTAAAATAAAAAAATTTATCAAAACAAAAAACCTGAAGAAGAACACTATAAAATCAAGTGAAGTTGGATTGATGAAGAACACACCACCAGAACCCACTGCCTAAAAAAAAGATAAACAAAAAAAAAACAAAAATTAAATCAGCATAACCGATTAGCACATAAGCTATAAAACGAACACAATCGATTACCCACAAAAATTCTAGCCATAATCGATTATGTCAGGAGTTCAAAAACCAGCATAATCGATTATGTGAAGAACATAATCGATTACCCTCCAAAATACACACTATGGATAATCGATTATGCCAGGAAACTTGTCTCACATAATCGATTATGTCCTTCTCTGTAAGCCAAAATCGATTATGTGGCCTCTTGTTTTCCCCTCAAAACCGATTATGTGCAATACAAATGAAGGCAAAGCTAACCTCAGATCAAAGAAGGACTACCAAACTGAAGTTGGCACCACTCTGAAGAACCCTTCGAAGTCCAGGGAACGAATTCACAGCTCCCTTACACTGCCTTTGTTTACACTGCCTTTGTTTGATGACTGAAGTTTGAAGTTACACAGCAACGGACAATGCTTTTATATACAATTGAATGCCTTTATTACGCACCTACTCTGTAAGGACCTGTAAAATTAAATTGGAATAAAAAGGAATATATTTTAAATGAATTCTAAGTATGTTTTTATTTAAAATAAAAAAGGAAGGAAAGTGTAGTTAGGAGACTATGAGATCGCCTGATTAGTACATAATCGCCTGTCGCCTAGATTACACGTGATCGCCAGTCGCCTGGTGCACATGATCGCCGAAAGTGCACTCAGTATGTGGTCAGGATACTGGATCAACCAGAGTGGGTTCCAACAACCACGCGTATCAAGGTGTGGGTTAAGCCTTAGATACGCTGTGCATGCGAAGCTCTATGCTTGAGCAAAAGAGATCGTCCTTAGTGTTGCATGCATGGGCGCACGAGGAGTGGTGCTGATCACCAAGTCATGTGGAGATGATACCTTGGACGTAACATAGTGGGATGAAGAACCTTCAGCAAGGCGTGGCGATGTGTCGTCGGGCATCGCCAAGGCGCGAGGCATGCGGGCATCGCCGGACGCGAGGCATGCGGGCATCGCCGGGCACGAGGCATGCGGTCATCGCCAGGGCGCAAGGCATGCGGGCATCGCCAGGGCGCAAGGCTTGCGGGCATCGCCAGGGCGCGAAGCATGCGGTCATCGCCAGGGCGAGACATCGGTCGTCTTCCAGGGAGAGACATCGGTCGTCCGCCAGGATGAGACATCGGTGGATAGTCATCGCGCGAGCGGTCATCGGTGGAAGGTTATCGCGCGATGTCGAGTTTCACACAGATAAGGTGGGACCCAGGCTTTCAGCAGGAGACGTACTGCACGCGCGACACGTAGACAAAAAGGGTGGTTCAGAATAGTGACATCAGAATGTTGGCCTGTGCAGAGGCACGCGTAGTCGTACTGTTAAGGGAAGCGTACACGCAAACTTCCCTGCAGAGTGGGTGGTGGCAGCGGCTTTTGTGGACAAGTTGGTTTAAGATTCAAAACCCCACTTCTGAGAGGCAAAGAACGTTGCAGTGGTTCAAGAGTGAGTTTACCTTCATCCTTCTCTTTTCTCTCCTTCGCGCTGCGATTCAGGCATCCTCAAGCACCAGTACGACGAGTGACGACTGCCCTTAGAGCACCTGGGAGGTTCTCTGCAAGTTCTACAAACCAGACGCTAAAACAGAGCTAAGGCATCTTTAAGCTTCGGTGGGTTTTGGAGCTCTTGGTGTTTTGCGCAAGTCCAGGTAAGGGAAGCTAGCCTTATTTCCAACGAAAGCCTTATATTAGATGATTGAGATGATGGGGCAACGTGGTCGCCGGTTTTCAACTGTTATTGCATAATCCCCTATTTTTGGACGAGATCGCCGGTTTTGGCGTTGTTTTTCGAACTCCCCTGTTTTTGGTGTTGTTTGAAACTGTTTGAGATTTAAATGTGATATTCGAAAATCTGAACCAGGGGATGATTGTTGTTGTGATTGGAATCGTTCATTAAGTGTTGTATGATGTGTTGAATATTGTGAATGTGGGATCAAGGCATAGTATTTTCAGGAAAGAAAATACCGTGTAAGATCGTGTAGGATGTGCATTGACCGGTGATTCGTTTATTATGAGATATCCTGACTCTCCTGATGTAATGGAATCATATAGATGAAGTTATTCAGGCGTTGAGAGTCGAAGGAGGTTTATACGTATGGGTGAGTTGTTTGAAAGAGAACGAGCTTGACCCGTTGTATGGATTAACCCTGTCATGCTAGGATAGTGATGATATTGAGATTCATTTTTACGCTTGTGAATGTGTGTGATTTCACGGCAACCCTGTGAATGTGTGTGATTTCACAGTGGGGCAGTATGACAGGTGCAGATCTCTGAGTCTAGTCAATGCATGAGTCTTCCGGAAGTGGTGTCAAGTGTCTGTGTGTGATGAGTCAGTGGAAGTCTGACGTGAGAAATGAGAAACATTGAATTGATAGACACTTGATGAATTATGTGATTTTGAACGACTCTTGAGGAATTGTGAAATATGTGTTTACTTGATGGTCATGTGAAGAGAATGAGAAAGTTGATGGCTTTACGTGGGTATCTTAAATTTGTTTTATCTTGATTTTAAGGTTCATATCTAAACTCTCTTTCAAATATCTAGCTTACCCTGTGTTTGGTTCTGTGGCTGTTTTTCTTAAAACTGTGATGATCGTGTATAATTTACACGGGAGCAGATGATGTTGCAGGAAGTAGAGCTCCTCAGTGAGTGGTCGCCGGAAGGAGATCGCCTGTTTCTATTTCTGTTAGGCGATCACCCTTTTTCTGTTTTCTGATAGGAGATCGCCGTTTTCTGATAGGAGATCGCCTTTCTCTGTTAGGAGATCGCCTGTCTTTCTATTTTACTGTATTTTGTTTAAGTTTTTGGAAAATTGACCGAGTATGTGTTAAACTCCCTGTGAGGAGAAACTTCATTACATATATATAATTATGTTCACTTCAATATTATTGTTTTACCTTTATTTCATTTCATAATTACGAAAAAGATTTGGCGGGATGTTACATTAATGGTATCAGAGCAGTTCGTCCTTAGGATGACCTGAGGGCTGTGGATCCATTGTGTTTCTTCTGCTCATAAAATTTATTTGAGTTTTAAATAACAACTATAGTGAAAGGTTTTCAAACGTTTTTGTATTGAAATTTTGTGTGTGCTTTAGTGAATATATGCCTTAACTGAAAATCTTAGTATTAAGAATGATAGGGTATTGATAAAGTGGTGAGGATGCACACTCATAACTGGATCGAGATGATTCTCAATCTTAATTCAAAAGGTGTGATTTATGTCATTTTATTGAGTGTTTTTGTAATTGATTGAAAGTGGTTGTTTGGATTGATGGTTGTATACCAGTAGCTGTTCTGGTGTTTTGCTTGAGGTTATAAGTATTATGATTCTGTTGATGAACTCAAATTCTTAATGACTTTGAGATGCTGACCTTTGTAAGGTCTAGATGTTACCTCCTGAATGAATTGATTTCTTATCGATCTCATTCTTGTAGTTGTAGGGAATATAGAAACCCATAGTTTCAAAATCTGAAACGAAGAAGATGGCACGTAGACCCCCTACCCCTCCCCAACCTTCTTCGGAAATGAGCCAGATTGCCAAGGCTATTGAGATGATGGCAACTGCCATCCAACAACAGAATGCAGCAATGGCTCAGAATCATCAAGCTGCTATGCACCATTGGGAAACTACTCGGTCGGCTGAAACAAATTCCCACGTCGGTCAGCCTCAGGAACAGATGGGACTGACCGAGTTCATGAGGCACAACCCACCCAAGTTCAGTGGGAATGCTACCCCTGATCAGGCAGATCAGTGGATCAGAGAGTTGGAGAAAATCTTTAGGGCGACCTCCTGCCCTGAAGAGAAGAAATTGGTGTTCGCCACCTATCTGTTATCTGGAGAAGCCGAGTTCTGGTGGATGGGAGCTCAGCAGATCATGGAGGCCCGAGAGGATGTGTTGGATTGGGAGAGCTTCAGGGTGAGGTTCCTGGAGAAATACTTCCCAGACAGCGCAAGGTTTGCGAGGGAAGCTGAGTTCCTAAAGTTGGAGCAGGGGGATATGTCTGTGAACGCCTATGCTGCTCGGTTTGAGTACCTCGCCCGATTCTATACCCAGGCGACCTCCGAGGCCTGGAGGTGTAGGAAGTTCGAAGAGGGGCTGAAGCATGGGCTGAAGAGGACCATAGCCCCGATGTGCATCAGGGAATTTCACGCCTTAGTAGAGAAGGCGAAGATGGTGGAGACCCTGGAAAAGGGTGATTCTCGGGTGATCAGGTCACACCCAGGGGGTTCTTCCAGTGGGAAGGCCAAGGTGCAGCATCCATAGAGCAAGCCCTATGCGAGACCTCCACCACATCGGGTAGGAGCAGCGTCATCCCAGTTTCAGCAGCAACAACCTTGGAAACTTAAATGTTTCCATTGTGGTGGACCCCACACCGCCAATGTGTGCCCCAAGAGAGATTCAGAGAGAAGGTGTTTTGCCTGCCAAAAGACGGGGCACGTTGCTAGAGAGTGCCCTAACAGGAATAGGGCGACTCAACCCAGTGGTTCTCGGCAGTTGAGGAATGAAGGCAGCAGACCTCAGGCAACAGGGATAGTGTTTGCCATGACAGGAGCAGAGGCGTCTCAGTCAGGTAACCTCGTGCAAGGTGTTTGTTTTATAGCTGGTAGAGGTGTAAAAGCCTTGTTTGATTCTGGAGCGACACACTCCTTTGTGTCAAGCCTGTGTGTAGCCGAGTTGGGCCTTCTAGTGAATGAGTTACCGTTTGAATTGTTGGTCTCTACACCTGCGTCAGGACAGGTGTTGACCCCCACAGTTTGCCCCGAATGTCCAGTGATAGTAGAGGGACGCAGATTCAAAGTGAACTTGATCTGCCTACCTCTTCAGGACCTGGATGTTATCCTGGGAATGGATTGGCTAGCTGCCAATCACGTTCTCATAGACTGCGGTAGTCAGAAGATAACGTTTCCAGACTCCAAGAGTCAGATGTGATATCTGCTCAGCAAGGGCGGTCGGAGTTGGAAGAAGGGGCGAGGTGCTTCGTGGTTCTAGCTCGGTTGGAAGTGAAGAATGAAGGGGACGTAAGCAGAATACATGTGGTGAAAGAATTCATGGATGTATTTCCAGAAGAAGTACCTGGATTACCCCCTAAGAGAGAAGTGGAATTCTCTATTGATTTGGTACCTGGAGCTGGACTAGTGTCAATGGCACCTTACAGGATGGCTCCAGCCGAGTTGGTAGAATTAAAGAAGCAAGTGGAAGAGTTGTTGGAGAAACAATTCATCAGACCCAGTGTATCTCCATGGGGGGCTCCAGTGCTCCTAGTTAAGAAAAAGGATAGAGGGTCTCGGCTGTGTATAGATTACAGGCAGTTGAACAAGTTGACCATCAAGAACAAGTACCCCCTACCTAGAATTGACGATTTGATGGATCAAATACATGGGGCCTCGGTGTTCTCAAAGATTGATATGAGATCGGGGTACCACCAAATTTTGGTAAAAGCTGAAGATGTTCAAAAGACAGCATTTAGGTCTCGGTATGGGCACTATGAGTATGTGGTGATGCCGTTTGGAGTCACAAATGCTCCAGCTCTGTTCATGGACTACATGAATAGGATTTTTCGCCCTTTCTTGGATAAGTTTGTGGTAGTCTTCATAGACGACATACTCATTTATTCAAGGACCGAGGAAGAACATGAAGAACATCTGAGGATAGTGTTGGAGATTCTGAGGGAGAAGCAACTCTATGCCAAGTTCTCTAAGTGCGAGTTCTGGCTGAAGGAAGTCAATTTCTTAGGACACGTGATATCTGCTCGGGGAATCTCAGTGGATCCAGCCAAGGTAGAGGCAGTGCTGCAGTGGGAACGTCCTAAGACAGTCACTGAGATAAGGAGCTTTGTGGGTTTAGCTGGCTACTATCGGAGGTTTATTGAGGACTTTTCCAAGGTAGTGGCTCCTTTAACACAATTGACCCGCAAGGATCAACCTTTTGCTTGGACCGACCGATGTGAGCAGAGCTTCATGGAACTAAAGGAAAGGTTGACTAGTGCTCCAGTGCTGGTGATCCCAGAGGTAGGAAGACCTTTTGATGTCTACTGTGATGCTTCACATCAGGGTTTGGGATGTGTTTCGATGCAAGAGAAAAGAGTGGTTGCATATGCTTAAAGGCAACTCAAGGTTCATGAGAGAAACTATCCTACTCATGATTTGGAGTTGGCGGCGGTGGTGTTTGCCTTGAAGATTTGGAGGCACTATTTATATGGAGCTCGGTTCCAGGTGTTTAGTGACCATAAGAGCCTGAAATACCTGTTCGATCAGAAGGAACTAAACATGAGACAAAGAAGGTGGATGGAGTTTCTAAAGGACTACGATTTTCAACTCATGTATCATCCAGGGAAGGCCAATGTAGTGACAGATGCTTTGAGTAGAAAATCAATTCAAGTAGCCACCATGATGATGGAAGAGCAGAAACTGATCGAGCAGTTCAGAGACTTAAACCTTGGGGTAGAATTTCATGTGAATCACATTAGTTGTAGTAAGCTGGCTATAACTAATGACTTCCTTGGAGTGATAAAGGATAAGCAGTTGGAGGACCCTAGTCTGAAGCGTACTGTGGAGTCACTAGGGACCGACCAGGCTAGAGACTTTGTGATGGGCGATGATGGGATCTTGAGATTTAATGGCAGAATTTGCATACCTGCAAATGAAGAGTTGAAGAAGATGATCCTAGAAGAAGGTCACCAGAGTCGCCTTGGCCTACATCTAGGCATGAACAAGATGTACCATGACTTGAAGGAGTCATTTTGGTGGTCGGGCATGAAGAGAGACATCGTCCAGTATGTTACTACCTGCTTGACGTGTCAGAAGGCAAAGGTAGAGCATCAAAGACCTGGCGGGTTGTTACAGCAACTGGATATCCCTAAGTGGAAATGGGACAGCATCGCCATGGATTTTGTTACCCATTTACCCAGATCGGTAAAGGGTCACGATTCAATCTGGGTCATCATTGATAGGCTGACGAAGAGTGCCCACTTTCTTCCAGTGAATATGAGGATGCCTATAGCCAAGTTGGCACAGTTGTACATCAAAGAAATAGTGAGGTTGCATGGAGTGCCTTCCAGCATTGTTTCAGATAGAGATCCCAGGTTCACTTCACGGTTTTGGCAGACCTTACAAGATTGTTTGGGAACTAAGTTGAGAATGAGCTCGGCATATCATCCTCAAACAGATGGACAGTCAGAGAGAACGATCCAGTCCTTGGAAGATCTGCTGAGGACGTGTGTCTTGGATCAATTGGGAAGTTGGGATGAGGTGTTGCCGCTGGTGGAGTTTACTTATAATAATAGTTACCACGCCAGTATTGGGATGGCACCATATGAAGCCCTGTATGGGAGGAAATGCAGAACCCCCTTATGTTGGTACCAGGAGGGCGAAGCAATCTTGGTTGGGCCAGAGTTGATTCAGCAGACGACCGAGAAGGTGAAAACAAATACAAGGCAGAATGAGAGCTTCTCAAAGTAGGCAGAAATCCTATGCAGATCAGAGGAGAAAGCCTTTGGAGTTTGCTGCTGGAGACCATGTCTTCATGAGAGTGACACCAACCAAGGGTGTAGGACGGGCGATCAGATCAAAGAAGTTGTCCCCTAAGTTCGTGGAACCATACCAGATCTTAAGGAGGATTGGTCCAGTGGCTTATGAGATCGCCCTACCTCCCCATTTAGCGAATCTGGACAATGTCTTTCACGTATCACAGCTGAGGAAGTACATGGCAGACCCTAGTCATGTGCTAGAAGTGGACGATGTGCAGATCAGGGATGACTTGTCCTTTGAAGCAAAACCAGTTAGGATTGACGATCGGCAAAGTAAACGGCTCAGAGGCAAGACCATCAACATGGTGAAAGTGGTGTGGGATGAGAGATCGGGTGATTCAACTTGGGAGTTAGAAGAACCCATGAGAGAAGCCTATCCATACCTCTTTTCCTTGTAAATCAATTTTCGAGGACGAAAATTTTTCTTGTTGGGGAGAATGTAAGGACCTGTAAAATTAAATTGGAATAAAAAGGAATATATTTTAAATGAATTCTAAGTATGTTTTTATTTAAAATAAAAAAGGAAGGAAAGTGTAGTTAGGAGACTATGAGATCGCCTGATTAGTACATAATCGCTTGTCGCCTAGATTACACGTGATCGCCAGTCGCCTGGTGCACATGATCGCCGAAAGTGCACTCAGTATGTGGTCAGGATACTGGATCAACCAGAGTGGGTTCCAACAACCACGCGTATCAAGGTGTGGGTTAACCCTTAGATACGCTGTGCATGCGAAGCTCTATGCTTGAGTAAAAGAGATCGTCCTTAGTGTTGCATGCATAGGCGCACGAGGAGTGGTGCTGATCTACTCTTGGAAATGTGAAGCTACCAACGTCACCAAGTCATGTGGAGATGATACCTTGGACGTAACATAGTGGGATGAAGAACCTTCAGCAAGGCGTGGCGATGTGTCGTCGGGCATCGCCAGGGCGCGAGGCATGCGGGCATCGCCGGGCGCGAGGCATGCGGGCATCGCCGGGCGCGAGGCATGCGGGCATCGCCGGGCGCGAGGCATGCGGTCATCGCCAGGGCGCGAGGCATGCGGGCATCGCCAGGGCATGAGGCTTGCGGGCATCGCCAGGGCGCGAAGCATGCGGTCATCGCCAGGGCGAGACATCGGTCGTCTTCAAGGGAGAGACATCGGTCGTCCGCCAGGATGAGACATCGGTGGATAGTCATCGCGCGAGCGGTCATCGGTGGAAGGTTATCGCGCGATGTCGAGTTTCACACAGATAAGGTGGGACCCAGGCTCTTAGCAGGAGACGCACTGCACGCGCGACACGTAGACAAAAAGGGTGGTTCAGAATAGTGACATCAGAATGTTGGCCTGTGCAGAGGCACGCGTAGTCTTACTGTTAAGGGAAGCGTACACGCAAACTTCCCTGCAGAGTGGGTGGTGGCAGCGGCTTTTGTGGACAAGTTGGTTTAAGATTCAAAAACCCACTTCTGAGAGGCAAAGAACGTTGCAGTGGTTCAAGAGTGAGTTTACCTTCATCCTTCTCTTTTCTCTCATTCGCGCTGCGATTCAGGCATCCTCAAGCACCAGTACAACGAGCGACGACTGCCCTTAGATCACCTGGGAGGTTCTCTGCAAGTTCTACAAACCAGACGCTAAAACAAAGCTAAGGCATCTTTAAGCTTCGGTGGGTTTTGGAGCTCTTGGTGTTTTGCGCAAGTCCAGGTAAGGGAAGCTAGCCTTATTTCCAACGAAAGCCTTATATTAGATGATTGAGATGATGGGGCGACGTGGTCGCCGGTTTTCAACTGTTATTGCATAATCCCCTGTTTTTGGACGAGATCGCCGGTTTTGGCGTTGTTTTTCAAACTCCCCTGTTTTTGGTGTTGTTTGAAACTGTTTGAGATTTAAATGTGATATTCGAAAATCTGAACCAGGGGATGATTGTTGTTGTGATTGGAATCGTTCATTAAGTGTTGTATGATGTGTTGAATATTGTGAATGTGGGATCAAGGCATAGTATTTTCAGGAAAGAAAATACCGTGTAAGATCGTGTAGGATGTGCATTGACCGGTGATTCGTTTATTATGAGATATCCTGACTCTCCTGATGTAATGGAATCATATAAATGAAGTTATTCAGGCGTTGAGAGTCGAAGGAGGTTCATACGTATGGGTGAGTTGTTTGAAAGAGAACGAGCTTGACCCGTTGTATGGATTAACCCTGTCATGCTAGGATAGTGATGATATTGAGATTCATTTATACGCTTGTGAATGTGTGTGATTTCACGGCAACCCTGTTAATGTGTGTGATTTCACAGTGGGGCAGTATGACAGGTGCAGATCTCTGAGTCTAGTCAATGCATGAGTCTTCCGGAAGTGGTGTCAAGTGTCTGTGTGTGATGAGTCAGTGGAAGTCTGACGTGAGAAATGAGAAACATTGAATTGATAGACACTTGATGAATTATGTGATTTTGAACGACTCTTGAGGAATTGTGAAATATGTGTTTACTTGATGGTCATGTGAAGAGAATGAGAAAGTTGATGGCTTTACGTGGGTATCTTAAATTTGTTTTATCTTGATTTTAAGGTTCATATCTAAACTCTCTTTCAAATATCTAGCTTACCCTGTGTTTGGTTCTGTGGCTGTTTTTCTTAAAACTGTGATGATCGTGTATAATTTACACGGGAGCAGATGATGTTGCAGGAAGTAGAGCTCCTCAGTGAGTGGTCGCCGGAAGGAGATCGCCTGTTTCTATTTCTGTTAGGCGATCACCCTTTTTCTGTTTTCTAATAGGAGATCGCCGTTTTCTGATAGGAGATCGCCTTTTTCTGTTAGGAGATCGCCTGTCTTTCTATTTTACTGTATTTTGTTTAAGTTTTTGGAAAATTGACCGAGTATGTGTTAAACTCCCTGTGAGGAGAAACTTCATTACATATATATAATTATGTTCACTTCAATATTATTGTTTTACCTTTATTTCATTTCATAATTACGAAAAAGATTTGGCGGGATGTTACATACTCTCATCCGTCCACTCTCCCTCCATTCATGCCTTTCGAATGCTCTTTGAAATGGTCAAAGGATTCCCTGAGTTTTGCTCAGGAATCTCACGCCAGAGCCAACATAGTGTGCATGCAGTATTCTGGCACAATGCATGCTGCACGTGGTTTGTCCTTGCATGGAGGAGTCTATGGTGCAGGCATGGTTTTGTCGTTGCATGGAGGACTCTTGTGCCTTAACAGTGCATGGTGCAGGCCTTTTCTCGTTGCATGGAGCCTTTTGTCGTTGCATGGAGGAGGAGAAAATTAAGGGCACAAGGGTAACTTCATCAATCTGACGTGGCATTTCCCTCCACACTCTCATCTTTCTCTGCATTCATGAGAGGATCCCATTTTTGCTTAACTTTCTCTTTCTCTCCTCCCTCACCCGCATTCATCTGTGGAAGCAAACGCAGATGCAAGTCCTATATCCGTCCTCGTGAACAGTACTTCACTTGAAGCAAACAGGCCATTAAGTTTTTTAGGAAAGGTAGGTTGAACCATGTATTTGTCAACTTTAGAGTTGCTTTTTGCATATTATATTCAATATTTTGCTGTCTTGATAATTCAAATGATGTTAGGAAAAAATAGAAATGATATTCTCACATCACTTGCCCAAACTGCAGAGTTAATTTCAGTAAAGTAGGCAGTAATTAGGCATGTCTGTTATAACAAGTTAGCATAAGTTGTTAGAAAGTGCATTTGGTACAAAATATCACGGACATGGACTCATGATTCTTACACTATGTTTGGAAGGGATGACATTGGGAGAAAATAAATAAAGAGGAAAACAACAAATAATTATGCTTTTTTCCCTGTTTAGATTTTACACCTTGTTTGGCTTAGCTGCTAACACCCTTCATGAACCTCCATTTGGCATCTAGTGAAGCATAAAATTGTCTGTTTTTAGTTAATTTCTTATAATATGAATATCAAGCAAGATGAATCATAGGCTTCTGAATCAGGTAGAATTTAAAAAATTCTAGTAAAATAATGTAGGATGAATTATATATAAATTCATATTTTAAGATTCAGCTCACTAAAATGCTTTTAGTGGGATGAAAATTGATTCAACTCAAGGTATAGTTCCATTTCATTCTTCATACTAAAGCTTGTACCTGTTTATTTTAGGAATTGAAGCTATCAAAAGCTCCAAATTTAAAGGACATGTCGGCATTAAGTTTTTTTTCTTCAACGATTTTAAAAATCATAAGCAATCATAGTCTTCAATTATAAAATTCCGTTTTAATGATCTGTTTTATTACACTTGAAGCTGGTTAGAAATTAAGCATAATCAAGCAAACTATAAAGATCATTCGATTAGTTAGTGCTTTATTAGTTAAGTTCTCTAAACATTTGTAAAATCACCACTATTAAATGATACGGATACCAGAGTTATAGAAGGATCCTAATATTAATTGGGTGTCTTTTCTAATTATCAGTTGTTTCTCTTTATAGAGGAGAATAATTGAGTGTCTTTTCTAATTATCAGTTGTTTCTCTTTATAGAGGTGAACAACCTTTATTTTGTCTTTGTGGGTTATGATTCTAGTATTTAATTATTGATTATTTCCCTCTTTAGTTAAACTTAGAATGAGTGTACTACTTGTATATATTCAGACCATTTGTTTTGATTTGAATAATAAGAAAAAAGATATATTCATTCTCATATCCTTTACCTTTCTTTTACTCTTTTTTGTTCATCTTTGTTCTCTTTTATTCATCTCTGTTCTATTTCATAATATGGTATCAAAGCTCTGATCAAAGCTCTGGTATCAGAGCTCTGGTTGCTACATTTATCTATGGGTGAAGTTGTTGATCCTCATAAGATCTTTGTTCACCTTACCATGTTAGTTCATCAGATAATTCATCCTTGAATAGAGTTTACTCTCTCATTACACAACAAGAGAGACAAGTTTTTTGGTGATCAATCCAAGGCAATGATTGCTACTAGCAAAGGAGGTTATAAAAACAATGCTATGACCTATGGCATGGGTGGTGGATATGGAAGAAGATATACTTCCAAAATTTGCAGTTATTGTGGAAAGATAGGGCATACCATTGATACATGCTATAAAAAGCATGGCTTTCCATCCCATTTCAAGCTTCAAAATCGGAACCATGATCAGAGTCATATAGTTTTTCAGAATACAAAGTTTAGTAATAATGAGCAGAATCATCAAGGTTCAAAGTCAGAAGTGGAGTCTCAACAAAGTGGTTTAACTCCTGAGCAGTTTCAAACATTGTTAGCTCTTTTACAACAGGTCAAATCCATTGAAAATGTTTCTAATCAAGTCTCTGTTATTCCCTCCAATCAAACAAGTAATAATTTTATTTCTTCCTTCAGTTCTTGGATTATTGATAGTGGTGCTATTGATCACATTTGTTCATCATTAACTTATTTCACTTCATATCATCAAATTAATCCTATTTATGTCAAATTACCAAATGGAAATCAAGTTGTTGCCAATTATTCTGGAAGTATTTTTCTCAATCAAAATCATGTCATAAACAATGTTTTGTACATTCCTTGCTTCAATTTTAATCTTCTTTCAGTAGCAAAATTGATTGATAAACTATCTTGTGTTATTACCTTTGACTCTAATTGTTGTACATTCAAGACAAGATATCTAATGAAATGATTGGATCTGTTAAGATGCAAGATAGACTTTATATACTTTGGATCCCTTCTTACCAGAAACTTCAAATCACACCCATCAAATCTACACACACCATCAATACTGTTAAAGTTAGTGCTAGTGATCTAGAATCCCTTTGGCATTTTCGATTAGGTCATATTTCAAATACATGTATTGATGTTATCAAGAATAAATTTCCTTTTGTTAAATATAGCAAATCTTTTGTTTGTGATGTTTGTCATTTTGCAAAGCAAAAAAGACTTTCATTTCCTATTAGTACATCTAAATCAAAAAAATGTTTTGATTTGATTCATGTAGATATTTGGGGACCATACTCAATACCATCAATTCATGGTCATAAATATTTCTTGACCATAGTTGATGACTATTCGAGGTACAAATGGATTTTTATTTTGAAACAAAAATCTGAAGTTGTTAAGGTTTTGGAAAATTTTGTTATTTTTGTTCAAACACAGTTTGAGACAACAATAAAAATAATAAGAAGTGATAATGGAACTGAATTTTTCATGACTAATTTTTTGTCAGTAAAGGAATAATACATCAAACATCATGTGTCCATACTCCACAACAAAATAGCATAGTTGAAAGGAAACATGGTCATTTATTAGATGTAGCAAGAGCTCTTATGATACAATCTCATTTACCCAAAATTTATTGGTCATATTCTGTGATACATGTTGCGCATATTATAAACATGCTTCTCACACCTGTTTTAAACTATTCTTCTCCTCATGAAATGCTTTTCAAAACCGATGCATATTTTAATGGATTAAAGGTGTTTGGTTCTTTATGTTATGCTAGCACTTTGTCAACAAATAGAAGAAAATTTGATCCAAGAGCATCAAAATGTGTTTTTATTGGTTTTCCAAGGGAGACAAAAGGATATATTTTGTTAAATATTCAATCAAGAGAAATTTTTGTGTCTAGGGATGTTGTATTTTATGGACATGTTTTTCCATACCAAAGGGTTCAAGATACTGGCAATGAAACTAACAGTCCTGACATTAATGATCAAATTTTATTTGTTGAAGATCAACCTGTCTTAAGTCAGCCATCACAAGTCATTCTTGCACCTTGTGATAATGTTGAAAATAGCTGTGATAATAATTGTGAGTCACACATTAAGGTTTCAGAAGAAGATTGTTCCCATATAGACCAAAACCTCAATGAAAATCATGACATAGAACAAAGTTCTGAATCAGATCCATCTATCCAAATGAGCACAAGAATAAAAAGACCACCTGAGTATTTAAAAGATTATCATTGTAATCTTAATGTTTCCAATAAATCTTCAAGAGTTAAATATCCTTTGAATTCTGTTTTGTCTTATACCAATTTATCGCCTTCTTACAAATCTTTTGTTATGTCTCTTTCTTCACATGTTGAGCCAAACACTTATTCTGAAGTTGTGAAACATGACTGTTGGAGAAAAGCTATACAATGTGAGATATCTGCTTTAGAGTCAAATCAAACTTGGGAGACTGCTCTTCTGCCTAAGGACAAAGCTGCCATAGGTTGCAAATGGGTATTCAAAATAAAATATAAGGCTGATGGGATAATTAAAAGGTATAAAGCAAGGTTAGTGGCAAAGGGATATACACAAATAGAAGGCATTGACTATCTTCATACATTCTCTCCAGTAGCAAAGATGACCACCATAAGGTTGCTTCTTTCTTTAGCTTCTATTTATAATTGGGAATTGAAAGAATTACACATAAACAATACCTTTTTACATGGAGATTTTAAAGAAGATGTATACATGGTTTCTCCTCCTAGATTGATTTCTATTCCACCAGGAAAAGTTTGTAAACTAAAAAAGGCTTTATATGGCCTTAAACAAGCTAGCAGAGAATGGTTTGCCAAACTATCATCATTTTTGCTTTCTATGGGATATACTCAGTCTATGAATGATCATTCCTTGTTCATTAATTCTTCTAAAGGATCTTTTACAGCATTATTGCTATATGTGGATGATATAATATTGGCAGGAAATGATAAAGAAGAGATTGCTCGAATCAAACAAGCCTTGAATCAGACATTCAAGATTAAAGATCTTGGGAATTTAAGATATTTTCTTGGTCTAGAAGTAGCAAGAAGTATGACAGGAATAATGGTAAATCAAAGGAAATATGAATTGGAATTGTTAATAGATGCAGGTCTTTTAGCCTGCAAACCGGCACCCACTCCTATTGATAATCTTGAGAAATTCTCTTCTACTAGAAGTGTTCCTTTCACAGATATTCAAGCCTACAGAAGATTGATTGGAAGGCTTATGTATCTCACTAATAGCCGACCTGACATAACATTTTCTGTGCAACAACTTTCTCAGTTTCTTGCTAAGCCTACAATTGATCACTATAATGCAGCGATTAGAATCCTCAGATATATCAAAGGAGCTCCAAGTCTTGGTTTATTTTTCTCTTCCATTACTTCTGTTCATCTCAAAGCCTTTTGTGATAGTGATTGGGGCACCTGTAGTGATTCAAGACAATCAGTGACTGGTTTTAGTGTGTATCTTGGGAATTCTCTCATATCTTGGAAATCAAAGAAGCAAGGAACAATATCAAAGAGTTCTTGTGAAGTCGAATACAGGGCAATGGCCACGGTTACATGTGAAATTCAATGACTAACTTATCTTCTTCAAGATTTCAAATTCCTTTTGAGCAACCATCTCTTTTATACTGTGACAATGACTCAGCAAGATACATTCCAGCAAATCCAGTATTTCACGAGCGTACAAAACATATAGAAATAGATTGTCACGTGGTCCAGGAAAAATTAAAGAAGGGCCTCATCCATTTGCTTCCCATTTCTACCACAGAGCAACTGGCTGATATTTATACCAAAGCTTTAAGTCCTCAATCTTTTAAGAATATTTGTTCCAAGCTGGGTCTCATCAATATTTGCTCCCCAGCTTGCGGTGGGGTATTAAATGATATGGATACCGGAGTTATAGAAGGATCCTAATATTAATTGGGTGTCTTTTCTAATTATCAGTTGTTTATCTTTATAGAGGAGAATAATTGAGTGTCTTTTCTAATTATCAGTTGTTTCTCTTTATAGAAGTGAACAACCTTTATTTTATCTTTGTGTGTTATGATTCTAGTATTTAATTATTGATTATTTCCTTCTTTAGTTAAATCTAGAATGAGTGTACTACTTGTATATATTCAGACCATTTGTTTTTATTTGAATAATAAGAAAAAAGAGATATTCATTCTCATATTCTTTACCTTTCTTTTACTCTTTTTTGCTCATCTTTGTTCTCTTTTATTCATCTCTGTTCTATTTCATAATAACCACCAACACATAAAAAATGTATAAATTTAAGATTTTACTTCATTAATGTGCAATTAAGCATATTCCTTTATTTGATTTTAGTTTGTAAATATTTACATCAAATGTTGCTTATGTGACAGAGTGATAGTATTGAAAGATGTGACGTGTCAATAGTAGATGTTGATGTGGCAATTGGACCATTGAAATTAGGATTGGAACTTGTTGACCACCCATTTTCTCCACCTTCCACCACCACTCTTTTCCTTTTTCTTCCTCTCTCCTCCACCTTTCACCACCACCCTTTTCCCTTTTCTCTGTCTCTCCTCCACCATCTCCAGCACCTGAACTTGAATGAAAATTATCATATTGGTGTATTTTGAAAAGTTAAAAGAAAAACTTGATTAAATTAAATAAATAGATAGATTATAAACACCATTAAACCTTTTTTTTTCTTTTTAATACTTTCTTCCATGCTAATTAAGGGTTTCTGAATTGGAAAAGAAGTTATAATCATTCTTAGCATTCTTCATATATCTATGCCAGTGAGAGAAATTCTCTCTCCCTCTCTTTAGAAACCCTATTGCACGCTTTGCAATCCAGCTCCATAATGGCCAACAACAATCTACCCCGAAGAATCATCAGGATTCGCTTCCATTTGCTTGTTGATTTCCCAATTTTAATTTCAGTTTCTCTAATCGGTTCGTTCGGTGGCTGATAAAACGAAAGAAACTTGAATTACAATCATGAATTTTTTGTTTCTTCCTTGCCCTTTGCTATCGCATGTGAATTCTCGAATTTTGCCCTCTTGCATAAATTCAGTGGTGAATGAAAAATTTTGAAAAGCTCATGAAATTGAAACATCTTTGGAGCTAAACATTGGCGATTCAACTACCTTTTTGCTTTTTATATTTGTTGGAAATGAACCCTATTTCCACCACCACCCTTTTCCCTTTTCTTCCTCTCTCCTCCACCTTCCCACCACCACCCTTTTCCCTTTTCTCCCTCTCTCCTCCACCATCTTCCAACTTGGATCACAACCTTTCTCACAAGTTTTCCCGGTTCCATTCCATTCGGCACTATCAACGACGGTGGATTTGGAATTAATGGCGGTGCACGAGATCGGGCACTTGCTAAGGTTAGGTCAATCGTCTCTGAAAGAAGCGGTTACGTTTCCAAAAATTTCATCACGGAGGAAGAAGGTGGTACTAGCGCATAATGATATTGAAGGGATTCAATTCCTCTACACTTTCAATCCCAATTTCAATGGTTCAACTGCCACGTCAACATCTAATTTTGACACGTCACATCTTTCAATCCCACCTCTCTACCACATAAGCAGCATTTGACGTTGTAAGGTACGACTTAACGGAAATGACCAATTTGTATAAATTTTCAAAAACATAGGGACCAAATTGATTTTTTTAAAAACCACTGTATTAAATTGAATATTGACCCTAAATATAGGGACGAATAAGGTAATTATACCGAAAAATAATTTAAAATACCCTTACAACCATCACATCATTCACTTATTGCAATAAACTTTCCTTACACATTCACTCTAACATACCCCGATTCAAACACACTCAACTTTCTTCACACTTTTTTCTCAAATCTTCACACCTCCACTCTCCCACACCCTCAATTTTTCACTCAATCCAAACAAAGCATAAAGGTCATAACTTATAACGAAAAAAGAATAGTCTAAACTTGTCATGCTCTTTATAGGAAATGATACCATCGCACAGAGATATCTGTAAAATGGAATTTCAAGAACCTAAGCAACATTCATGACACAACATATACCCAAAAGGGGAGATAAACAGCAAGGCAAGGCATTCGAATGACATGAATAATTATAAACAAAATCTATAATTATTATACGTGCTTTTGTTTTTTTTCCTTTATAAAAGGAGTTGAGAAACTTATAATAGAAATAATTATATTTCAAATGTAGATACAAACAAACAAATCAGGTCTTACCTGATTCAAGGAATTCTTAGGTGTTTCATACTCAGCAGCAAGAAAAACAAAAACCTGCAACCATGCAAAATTAAACAAAACTAAGTCCTTGACAACCCTGAAATTCTAGCTTCCAAAATATTTAGAATAATAACTAGTGAGAAATAAGAATATATTGGGTAAGTAAAAGAAAGTAGATCCAAGGTTTTTATTATTACAAGAAAAACTCCATTTATTTATGGAAAAATTTCGTAGGCTACAGTCAAAATTTGTAAATAAATCAGCGTATACGGATTATCCAAAAAAACAAAATCTGTATGTAATGTGGGCGTAGAAAATTTACTTACGGATAATATATCTATGGATAATAAAAATAGTAGTTATCAACTAACTCCAGTCCGTAAATCATGTGTCCATGAATAAATCCATAGATAATTGAAAATATTTTATTTTTAAATTTTTAATTATTATTTGAATTTGTTTATTCTTAATTATTATTATTTACAAATATTATATTACACTCAATTTTATGATTATTATTGACAATTATTATTAATTAAAATTAGAGCCAAAATATTTGTTGTCAATGTTATGATTATTATTATACTTATTAGTATGATTATTAATATTAATATAATTAATAATATAAATATTATTAATATTAATATAATTAATAATATAATATTATTAATATAATATTACTATTCAGATTAATAACATTATTAATTATTATATTAATATTATTAATATTATTAATATTATTAATATTATTAAATATTATTAATATTATTAAATACTATTAAATATTATTAAAGATGATTAAATATTATTTAAACATTATTAAACATTAATATTCTTAAATGTTATTAAATATTATTAATCTTATTAAATATTATTAATATTATTAAGTATTATTAACATTATTAAATATTATTTATATTGTTAATAGTATTATTAGTAATATTATTAATTTTATTCATATTATTAATATCATTAATACTATTCATATTACTAATATTATTAATAATCATATTATTCATATTATTAATATAATACTAATAATATTATTTATACTATTATATTAATATTATTAATTTTATAATATTATTAATATGTATATCTATTACTTATGATTAATTATATCATAATAATATTTTTAATATTACTTGTATAATTATTATGAGAATAGTTTGTAGATAATAAAGATCCATGGATAATAGTTTGTATATAATAGAGATCCGTAGATAATAATTGATAGATAATGCTGAATTTATCTACAGATTAAAATTTTTAGATAATATCCGTAAGTAATATAGTCTGTAGGTAATGCTGAATTTATTTACGGATTCGGATCTAATGCATAAAAATACAACTTTGTACACAAAAATGAAAGGGCAAGAATAGAAATATTTATTTCATGAAATGAAACATGATATAATAATAGACAAGACAATTTAAACATTAAGACACGCATTATGCTGGGAGGCATAGAAAAGAAAACAAACACACACTTCGTAAGGATTATGTTCAAGAAATCATGTTTTATTTTCTCTAAAAGCTCTCAGAGGGGTTTCCTTTCCAGAATAAATTGAACCAAAACATGGGCAAAGTGGATAACATGACAAGACATGAAAACATTATCAATTTTCACTCTTCCCGTTGCTTCTCCATTCTTTCCGTTGCTTCTTCATTCTTTTTTTCTTCACCTTTCTCGTTGCGTCTTCATTCTTCTTTCCTCACTCTTGAGTCTCAATTTTTCATATTCTCTACACTCGTCACTCTTCATATTTTCACTCATCACTCTTCACATTTTCAATTGTGTTTGCTCCTAACCGGTAAGAAAAAATTTTATGTTGTAATTTTTTTTGTTCCTCTGCATTTATTAATACTACACATTTCAATCTTCAAAGGTTTCGCTAACATTCGAAGGGTTTCACTCATGTTCGAACGGCTGGGGTTTTGGTTTTCCACTTGTAAAGGTATGTTGTTTGCCTTAATTGCTTTTCAATGAGTTTGTGGAATGAGATTTTGATTTTGATTTGTTAAGTGCATGTTAGGGGTGGAGTGGGTGACCATGTTTGTATTTTCTTTGACATCCTGTTCTGGGGCGTTTTGATTTATAGTATAGATTTATATTTGGCAAAAAATTATGCGAATCACCATTGCCATTTCTTTCCGTTTATGCTCCCTCCAAAAATGTATATATTATATATGGTGTTAGTGCAGAGTATATAAACTTTAACTCGGTCTTTTGTTAATTACAGTTCCTATGGATGTGTTTTAAGGCAGTTTTCTTGTACTTGGTTTGGTGACTACTCCCATGCTTTCTTCCTTTGAGAAGTAGTTTAGTGCATGCATTTAGTTTGTGCTGATTTGATTACTCATAATTCATAGCCAATAGCCTTTATATAACACAGCGCTGATGCGCCTATCTATCTGCTTTTTTATTTTTATTATTTATATATATTTATTTTTAATATTAAAATTTAAATAAATGATGTTATTATTTGTATATTTTTATTATAAGTATAAATTTATAATTCATTTTAAATGTTTGATCTATCTATAAATTTTTTATTTTTATTATTATAATATGTGTATTTATATTTATTTAAATGAAATATAATTTTATTTTTATATTTTAAATATCAAGTTATATATATATATATATATATGCTTTAAATAAAAAAAATTTAAATTTTTACCAAGTAAATATAAAGATCGATATTAGGAATATTTTTATGCATATTATTCAAAAGAAATAAAATTGTGGTTAACGAATATTTTTATTAATTAAATTATAATAATTTATACATATTATTCAAAAGAAATAAAATTATTGTTAACAAATATCTTCATTAATTAAATTATAATAATAATAATAATCAAATTGTATAAAACATATCATTCATTATTTTCTCAATTTTTTTAGAAAATTACAAATTTTATTTATTATTTTTTTATTTACATATTTTTATCAAGATTAAAAGAAATTAAAATAGATATCTTGTTAAGTATTATAATTTATTTGATTTTCATAAGAAAAATTAAGAATCAAATTACAACCTGAAATAAATAGAAAAGTAACAAAAAGGTATAATGAAAGTAGAAGAAAAACTAAAAAGTTATTTAGTGAGCTAAATATTTTTAGTAGAAGAAACAGAAAAGATAAATAATTTATATATGTTTATTTATATAATTTTATTTTGCAGGAGACTTAACCATTGAAAAATGTTTTAAAAAACAAAACTAAATTATAATATCATTCTTAAAATCAGTTGTAAAGAAGAATATTTTTATATATAGGTATAATGTATTCGTTTTATTAAAATAAATTATAAATTTATATTTTTAATATAAATATACAAATAATAATATTTTATTTGATTTTAAATATTATTTTATATACAATTTATCTTTTATTCATATTATTGATAGATCTTAAGTATTATATAGGATTCAAATTCTCTAATTTTTAAGAAAAATAAATGTAATTTAACCATTAATATTAATAAAATTAAATTTTTGAATCTATTAATTTTATAAAAAAATAAAGTGTATTGATAAGATATTTATGAAGTTTTATTTAAATCTCTTTGTTATTTTAAAAGAATTAAAGTAACTATCCATCAAAATATTTTTTCAATTCAAAGTTATTCTTTTCAAATAATTAAAATAATGAATGTGATGCGTCTCTCGACCAGTTCCTTTCAAATTTAATATTAATTACTTTTTAGTTTTAAATTTAAATAATTATTAAATAATAAAATAACCAAAATAAAATAATAAAATGAAATATTAATAGGATAATAAAATAGGAATAAATTTATGTATAAAAAAAACAATTATAAAGGAATCTCTTTATTTATATATATATATATATATATATATATATATATATATATAAAAGTATAGATTACACTGATTTTGATATATTAAAAAATTTATAATATATTTTAAAATATTAAATTTAATATATTTTAAACATATAAAAAAATTAAGAAAATCTAAGTTTTATTTTATCTTCTTTTTAGGAGAGTAGATAATGTTTTATTAGTGAGACTTATTATTATAACAAATCTATGTTTTTATTAGTTGACCAGCAACTTCTACTTCTTTCAAAGTTTTAATAAATAAATTTATAAAAAATAAAAATCATGATTTAATAAAATTTATAGATTATTAAATTTCATGGAGAATAGTATTTTCTACACCAATACTTACAAAATTAAATTTTCTATAACAATTATGCAGATTAAATTATTTTGAGTGAATTTTTTGAAATAAAAGAATTTACACTGAATTTAGTAAAAGAAAAAAAATATTATTATTTTTTCTAATTAAATTAAAAATATATTCCATTACTTTTCATTTTCAATTTTACTTCCAAATGATACGTAAAAAAAAAAAAGAGTAGATCTTTAGTACCAATAAAAGATTTTTATGTACCAATAATAACATCAAAATATATTAATTTATCAAAATAATATTAATTATTTATTTTAACACATTAAATACATTACATTAAAATATCATTTTTAAGAAAATAAATGTTACAACGACTTATATTTTGAATTAACATTAATTATTTATTTGAACGTGATAAAAACCCTACCTTAATAATCAACATCCTTTTCTATAAAATCCCAAACTAACAACAAAAAAATAAATAATAAAATTATCTATTAATTTATTTATTTTTCTCAAATTCTATTTGTTTTAAAAAAATTGAAATCCTTGTCTATTAATTTATTCTTTTTTTTTTTCAAATTCCATTTGTTTTAAAAAAAATTAAAATTTGGTAACGGCTTTTATAATTATACAACTATTAAATATACATACTTTTTTAAAGAGGAATCCTCTTAGATTATAGATTATAGATTATATAGATTATATGATTCCATTGGGAGATTACCAAACACTGTTATTGTGGTTTGTGCAAACAACATGTATAAAAACATGAATGGATAAAAACTGTCACCAAATTAAACATCAGCATAAAAACTAACGACATTCTTCCAATCCAAAGACAAGTTGTGTCTATACGTTGTATTATTTTATGCATCAACAATTATTATATAAGAAAAGGAAGCATTTTTCTCTTTTAAAAAAAATCAAGTTGTCAATAAATAATTACATCAATATTTATGATAAGTTTGTCCTACCTAGTACTAAATGTTAATAAATGAACTTTATTTCTCAATCAATTGTAACCAGCTTATCGTTTTTAAAAATTGCAATCGTTTATCGTTTTTTAAAAAAAATAATTTGAATTATAAAATAAAATTACTATTTAAAAATAGTAATAAAATATTTTATCTAAGACAAAAAACAAATAAAATCATGTCTATATTATAAGCTACATGAAAAATAAAATATTTATTTAAAAAGAGAAAGAAAAATATAATTATCTTAAAAAATAAATATGTTATACTTAAATCTTATTGTCTCTAGAATTACGCATGATTTAATAAAATGTAATACTTTCACTAATACTATAATATTTTGTAACAAAAAATTAATTAGGAAAACATCCTAAAAGTTACAGTGAGTGAATGTATAGAGAATATTTAAAGTTACTTTTTATGAGTATATTTAAAGTTAATTTAAGTTAAATAACTCTTTAAAGTCTTATAATTTCACTAAATTTTTAACTACACATCTTTACCTAATTTTTTATTTTATCAAATCTTCTTATTTTAGAAAATAAATAGGTATTTACTCTCTAATTGTCATTTTTGTTAAACTATGACAATTCTTATATTTTTTGGTAAAATATGAAATTTTACTTTAAAATTATATGAATTCAAGAATTTACTTCATAAACATCGCAATTAAACATATTCCTTTATTTGATTTGAGTTTCCAAATCTTCAAGCGCAGTCTAGTCAAAGTTAATATTTGTTAATTTTTACAAGTTGTTCAATAATTTGTAGTTATATATAAAGGGCATTCTCCCTCTTTCACTATCATTTTATTTTATTTCAATTTTATCTTTATTTTTATATTTATATTTTATTTTATTATTTGAAAAATATATGAGAAGAGATATTTGTCATTTTGTGATGAGTTTTAATTTTATATCTCAAAAGGATAACTATTTTTAAATTCAAAAATTTTAAATTCAAAAAATTTTAAATTCAAAACTAAATATTGCAAAGTGAGGTTTGCTAAGGAACATTGCATAACCGTTCATCTTCACTTTTATCCCATCAAATACCTTTTTCGTTTTCTATTTTCGTATATAAAGTTCAAAATATGAGAAGTTGTAGTTTCAGAACCACGAAACCAAGTAGTAAGTGTTGTTTTTCAATTATAAAGTAGAAGATGAAAATGTAATGTCTGAATTTACTTTTCTTTTTTATTCATTTATGCATGTTTTTAGTATTGTATGGTGACAATATTGTTATTATTGTGCTGACACAAATAATACCATAAATAAAAGTGTGCCAGTGAAAGTGAAAGAGGTTAGTCTATGAGAAAGAAAGGGCTTAGGGAGAAAAGGGAAGACGCGTTAGTCAATAAGCGAAATGAGTGAGAAAATGTACCGGGAGAGGGAAGAACAAACAAACCGGGTTAAGAATAAGGGTGTGGTGGTGATGAAGGATATAGAAGGGAAGTGGTTGACGGTGATAATAAAAGATAAGAATAATTTGACCAAGTCTCTATGCGGGTTCAAGACAAAGAAAAGATAAACATATTTCATTATATTTTCTATAATTTCTTCTTTTGCACATAATATTTTTCATGATTAATGTTGATTGAACAATCGAGGATGAATTTTTAGTTTATTACTTAATGTGTCACATGCAATATTATATATTTATATATAAATATATAAAACTCAAACCTTTTTTTTTTTTTTTGCAAAATTCAGAAAAATCATGTCTTGAAATTCTATTAAAAATTTTCTAGTAAAAGTAGTGTGTTGAAATTTTGAAGTGTGATAAGACAGAAATTCCTCCTTAAGAATCATTGTAACTGTTAGTGCCTCCTTAACTGCAACGTTATATTGTTTTATGTCTTTCCAGAGTGAAAGAGTTGTGTCCAATGGTTTCTTCTCCTTCATAAGCTTTATTTATAACTTTTCATTTTCACAATCTTGCAAGCACCAAAAACACCATTTCCACCTTCAGGTTTGTCCCATTTGTATGAGAATATAATATATGCTGCTTTTAATTAATTTTACTTATTTTTCCTTTCAAGTTATTATATTGATATTGATGCAACCGATCCCTTTCATGATGTGAAGTTGTAAAACAATGAATTATCTGAAATTGTTTGTTTTTTTGTGATTTGTTGTTTGAATAAAATGAAAGTTTCCTGGTTCACTTTGCTTTGTGCGGACTTTATATTTCTTGCATCCCAAGTTTCTCTTTCCTTATATATCACTTTCAACCATAGCCCAAATTATAGTCACACTCAACTTGTAGAGAATAGAGGATCTGCACAATTACACTTTCCATATAAATTTTCATTCTCTCTCTCTCCCTCTCTCCCTCTCTCTGTGTTTCTCAATTTAATTGTGAAGTGCATATACTGCATACTACTCGACATGGAGTTTGTGTATTTGTTTTCGGTGTTATAAAGTAGGAAATAGAAGGAATTGATAGCAAAGCCAGCATAGGATTTAATCAATCGTTCACTGTTTAGGTTTGAGATTCTGAACCGAAAGTTTTCAAGGTTACGGTGGTTTTGGCATAGAAAACCGAACTAAGGTTAATTAAGAGTTTCGATACTATCCAAACTTTGCTTCTTTTTGTGTTCATAAACAAGTGGCTTGCAACAAATAGGTGTTGTCCAGAAAGAAAAGGATAAGAAAAATATCTATTTTGCAATTAAAACAAAATTGAATATAATTAGGAGTAGATTATATTAGAACCAACCGTCATAATTCATGGTGTAGTCTTACATCTTTAATTTTCCTGTCAAAAGAACGTCTTAGTTTATCAATTTATTTCAATATTCTGAATTTCGTAATTGTTTTTGGTAGCAAAAGTTGATTATCTTATGTTGTTTTTGATGCAGGGTTGCGAAAGTAGGACATTCTCTTATTATATTTTCCTATGGGTGGTGGGAGTCCTCTTCTGGTTACTATTTTGTTCTCATTCTTGCTAAGAAGTGAGTCGTGGGGATGGTTTTCATCATCAAAGGAGACTCCTTCCAATGATAGGACCTATTCCAATGGAGGTAATTTTAGAGGTTCTAGTGCCGAGTTCTCCATCGAGGCCTTCAACGACCAAAAGGGAGTGAAATTAATAGATAATGCTCAGAAGAAAATGATTAGCTCAAACTCTTGTTGGCAAAATGCATATCAACATCTTTTTGCTGGGTGTTCTGAGATCTTGTCTGTTGATGAGAAAAGGTCTAGATTAGCTTGGCACCTAAGTGATTGCTTTCAGAGGGATTCTGGAAGATCTCCTTTTCCCCACTGTGACCCCAAAGCTTCTATTGCTTCATGCTTGAGAACCTTAGATGACCTTGCCCATAAGGTTTACCTTGAATTCTACCTTGAAACCAACACCATTTGTTATCAGTTGCAGTTAAGTGCAGTTCTTTTTCCCAATTTATATTTTTTTATTTTTTGTGTTTGTCTCAACTTGACTAATGTTTTGTACACTTTTTATAGGGCATATGCATTTAAACATGAAACGGAGAGACTTGTGACTGAATTAAAAAGTTCAGCCCAGTATGTTGAGGATAAGTTAGATAACATTGAAGAGAAATCAGAACTTCTATTACAAGACTCTAAACGGATTCATGATTCTCTTGATTTAATTGGTAGCCACACTCAACAAGTAGCTCAAAATGCTAGAAATCTGGAAGGTCACATAGATTCTGTGTTAATTCATTCACAGAATGTTTATGAGCAAACTACAAAAATTGCACTATCACAATCACAGTTACAAGAAGGTCAAGAGGATATGAAGAGAAGTTTGGATGATGGGGTAACAATGCTCAAAGAATCTTATAATTATTTAGGAAAAGAAATTGAAAAGTTAAGGGATGAAGCCATTGAGATAGAGAATGAGGTAATTAAAGTCGGAGATGCCATGTCTTCAAGGATGAAAACCCTGCAAAGCAAAGCTGAAGATATTGGGAATATGGCTGGGCTTTCCTTAGATAAGCAACAACAACTTTTAGAGGGGCAATCCACATCACTTGAGTCCCTAAACTCGTTAATTGAGTTTCAATCCAAAGCACTAGAAGAGAGCAGGTCGACAAGTTAACTCATAAATTTGAACAGAGATTATGTTTGGAAAAAGTTTAACTCCTTGGTCTATTTTGCAGGAAAACCCTACAATATTTTTCTGAATATGGACATAGGCAACATCAAGAGCTTGTTCAGCGTCAGGAACAAATTCAAGGATTTCATGATCGTTTGATGGAAAATTCAAAATCAATATTGTCTTCTCAGGTTTGCAATTTCTTGTAGACTACTTGTTTTTGTACTTAATGAATTTTTAACCAAAACTTCTATTTCTACTTTACAGGAATCTTTTGAATCAAAGCAGGCTTCCATGTTTGTTGTTTTAGACAGGATTTTTGCTTTGCAAAATGCCTTGTTACTTGAATCAAGAATGATCAAAGCTTTCTTTGTTTATTCCATATCAATCTTCGTCATCTTCATGTTGACTAGTACAAAGCAAACATACAACATTAGACCATTCCTATATATTGGTATGTACCGACTAGTGCTATGAGTTTATAAACCTCAATTTATATATTTTTGACTAAATATTATTAGTTGTTTACAGAGCTTTTTGCAACTTTCTTTGTGGAAGTTCTCATTATTCGTTTATCAAGTGACAACATTGAGCACCAAACCTGGATAATAAATATGGCCAGATTATTATTCATGGTAGCTGCTTTAGTTCAACTGCTACATTCCATTTGCACATACAAGTAAGTTGACAAACATTAAAAAATGCTATTTTGGATAATAAACTTTATATCTCAGAATTGTTTGTTAACCATGCAGGAACTATGAAACTTTGAACCATCAAATGTTGTTAACTCTAATAAATAAGGTTAACAGCCTGCAAAAACAAAAAGAATTGTCATGGGAGGTGGATACTGATTACGAGGATTGGTCTGAATGGGTAGATGCTGATTTACCCGATGATGTGAATTGCCTTGATGATCCTGATTACATACCTTTAGAAGAAGTTGCAGAGGATTCAATCACAGCTATGAAAAATTATAACTTACGCTCTCGTAGTCTTTTTCATTGATTGTTACCACACTCCATACTAATTTTGTAATTAGAACTTTGAAGTCCACCAGTGAACATCACTTTATTCCATTAATTTATTTCATGATTCTGGACTATGTGTGTACTAGTGTTTGTAAAGGTTTTTGCAAAGATTCTTGTAAATTTTAATTCAGGTTAAGAATTGAGACCAGGGGAAGGGTGGTTGGTTGAGAAGTTTATTGGAAAGTAATTCCTTTAGAGTGGTACTAAAATAGGTGACACCAGTGTGCTAAATTGATTTTAGGTAGTGTGTTTGCTCACAAACAGAGGCATGACATTGATGTTTATGTGTATGCCAAATTTGGAAGCGAGAAGAGCAAAGCTTGAGAATTCCAAGTTATTTTAGTTTGAGGTAAACCTATTGCTGCCTCAATGTGACCATTTTGGTGTGCTGCATACCTGCACCCATGATTATGTCTTTTGATTGTATCTTCAAGCTTATTGCTTAGGATCCTTATGGAGCCAGGGAATGAATGTGATGTTATGCATTCATGAAGCTATTCGGTCATCTTATAAGGACGATCAGTGATAATTAGTTTAATATTTATTTGATTTGTAATAAGTTGAACTTTTCTGTGACTACTATGTATTTCATAGTTCTTTCGATTTTGTTAAATCAAATAATTTATTCATCTCAAAAATAAATAATTTCATGCATCGAATTCCCCTTACTTCCTCTTTTTTCTCTCTTTCTTTGGAGAATTATTATTCACTTCTTTTCCAAATATTTCTTTTAGTATTTTACTCCCACAAATTAGGACTAAATTAAGCATCCTATTATGCAATATTTTGTACATAATTAAGGACAAACCTATAATTTAACTAATCAAATAATCTCTATCTCAACACTCCCTCCCAAATTTGATAAATGAATACATTCTCAACTTGTTTAATAATCATCAAAAAATCTGGTTTGTCACAGTCAAGTTTTTCTTGATGAAAAAATTATCAACTTCTACATGCTTCATACATTCATATTGGAAGCAATGTCGTCCAGCTTTATTATCACAATATATTTGAATAGGATGCGTATGTGCATACCCTAAATTCTAGAGAAGTAGTATAAGCCACAAACATTCATAGAGTCCAATAACCATTTTTCTAAGTTCAGCTTCTGCATTGGATCTAGTTAGAACATTATGCTTCTGGCTTTTCCATGTGGCAAGATTACCTAGGTTGATATTCTATCGTAAAGAGCATCTACCCAATCTGCATCATTATAAATCATCACATCCTTATAGTTGGAGTTCTTCTTGAACAGAACTCCTTTCCCAGAAGAAGCTTTTATGTACCTTAAATACTCAACTTCATTTCCTCTTCAATTGGAGAATTTTATACTTTGCATGTTGTCATCTCAGTTTCTTTCAATAAATCCAATGCATACTTTCGTTGCTAAAGAAAATACCTGGTTTTGATCTTTAAACCTCAATTCCAAGAAACTATTTTGAAGGACCAAAATCCTTTGATGAACTTTGGTTGTTCTATTGATATCTAAAAACAAGCATTGACTTGGTGAATCTACCAAATCATGCTTCTAGCGGTTGTTTCATGTTTCAATCTGTAGAATGACTTCTTCAACTTGCATACCTACTATGTCTATCTGAGATCTCACATCCTTCTGGTAGCAAATAAACTTCTTCAAAAAATTCCTCGAGTAAGAAGACATTTTTCACATCAAATAGTTGTGAGGGCCAATTAAGGTTTTCCACTAGAGATGACTGTTAGAATTAGTGGCCTAAACAAGAGGAAGGTGGATTGTTTTCACAAGATTTTCGCAAAGTTTGGAAGTAGAGTGAAAAGTTCTGAAAAATCAACCAATTGATTTTCTGTTCAACTGAATAAAATTTTTGTTTTAAGGCTCTTTATAGAAAATCAACCTGTTGTTTTCTTGAAACAACTAGTTGTTTATACCAACAAAATATAAAACCAAGTTAAAACAGTTTACAAGAGGAGAGATAGAGAGAATCACACAAGAGGTTTTATTGGTTCACTCTTAGCTACATCCAATCCTCGGTTAACCATTGAGAATTCACTATGTAATCAAACATAGATTACAAAACACACTCTAGGAGTGATGATCTTGAACCCCTCAAGAACACACACCACTCCTTGGCAACACCATAGTTTTCATAAACCCTTTCTGAAACCGCCTTACACACAAACACATAGAAATACAGTGTTCAAGAAGAAGAGAATAGAATACACCTGGGCTTTACAAAGCTATAGTTCATAAGTATACAAAACTCAATCCTATTCCACACACTTGTGATGATCCAAAGCTCTTGAATTCTTGAAAAACGTTTTTAGCAATCTCTCTTTCTTAAAGTCTTGAAAAGAATATAAAACAACCTTTATATAGACTCAATCAAGTGGTCAAATCTGTTAGATTAAAAACCATAAGTAGTTGATAGCATTTAAAACAGTTTAAAACACTTAACATATTTTTGTTATAAAAACAACAAGTTGTTTTCCAAAACAATCGATTGAAATAATTTTTCTGTTAAGGTTTTCATAAAAACAATCAGTTGCTTTGTCGAAATAACCAACTGTTTCTGTTTGACAACAAAGACAAAATAAGCATAGCTTTCCAAATCATTTTGAAAATCACTAAGTGTCAAACAATAAGCTGTTTCGACAATTCAACAGGTTGAAAAACTTGCCTTATTCTCAAACCCTTGAGTAGCAGCTTTTTCAATAGGTTGATTTGAAAAACAACTAAATAAAAATTTCTAAGCTTTTAAGAAAACACTTCTTTCAAAAGAGATAAAGATCAAATGAGCTTGGATCATTTCAAGAAGTGAATTAACAAGTTCAAACAACTAGACAACACACACATCAGCAGGGTCTTCAAGCTTCCCACACATATTTGGAGACATCAAAGCATCTTGTTCAACAAGCACCCCCTATTTGATGAAGACAAATCCCTGATTTGTTTGTGTTGTAGCATTTTAACTTGATAGGTCCTGCAAAACAGAATTTGTACACATACATAGGAAGTATAGCAGCAGGTTTTAAAATAGTTTCATAAGGCACACACAAAACCAATTTTGACAGCAGCATGTGCAGCAGAATCAATGTGCAAATCAGTGTGTATCAGAGTATGGCAACAATAGATTAATCATAATTAAAACAGAATTAAAGCACCATAGAGTAGCAAAAATTACAACCAAGAAACCACTAATTTCTCCCCTATTTGTTTTCATAAATAGACTAAGAGAATAGATGGATATATTAAGAAAGATTTTGAGACTCAAGGATACCCAACTTATTTTCAAGAGAAAAAACCTTTCATGAGGTAGTGATTTGGTAAAGATATTCGCTAGTTTCTTTTCAGTTTCAATAAACTGAATTTCACAATCTCCACTACTCACATAATCTCTTATAATGTGGGGTCGAATCTCAATGTGCTTTGTCTTTGAATGCTGAATCTGATTTTTTGTGAGGTTGACTGCACTTGTGTCATCACAAAGCAAAGGCACATTGTTGACCTTCAAGCCAAAGTCTTCTAGTTGTTGTTTGATCCAAAGAATTTGTGCACAACAACTACCAGCAACTATATATTCAGCTTCTGCAGTTGAAATAGCCACACAAGCTTGCTTTTTGCTATGCCAAGATACGAGGCTTGCTCCAAGAAGATTACATGTGCCACTTGTGCTCTTTCTATCCAGCTTGCACCCTGCAAAATCAAAATCAGAATATCCAACCAGATTTATAAGAGAGTGAGAGGGATACCATAAACCAACACTGGTTGTGCCTTTGAGGTATTTCATAATTCGTTTGGCAACCTTGAAGTGGGATTCTTTTGGATTTGATTGAAATCTAGCACATAGGCAAACAACAAACATGATGTCGAGATATAGCAAGGAACCAATTAATCCTCTGAATTTGGTTTGATCCATTGTTGTTCCAACCAAATCTACATCCATGTAGTCTCTAGTTGACATTGGTGTGGATGTCTCTTTGCAATTTTCCATCTCAAACTTCTTGAGAATCTCCCTGCAGTACTTAGCTTGATTTAGAAAGATGTCATCCTTTAATTGCTTGACCTGCAGCCCTAAGAAGAAGGATAACTCCCCCATCATAGATATTTCAAATCCCCCCTGAATAATTGCAACAAATTCCTCACATAGGCAATCATTAGTAGCCCCAAAGATGATATCATCAACATAAATTTGAACCAAGATGATGGCAAATTTTGACTTTTTAATAAAAAAAAGTCTTATCAATTTTGCCTCTCTCACAGCCATGAGATAAGAGAAAACTTTTAAGCCTCTCATACCACACTGTCTTGGGGCTTGCTTTAGTCCAGACAATGCCTTTTTCATCTTGTACACATGATTAGGATGCTTGTGATCTTCAAAGCCGGGAGGTTGTGAGACATAGACTTCTTCATCAATGAATCCATTGAGAAATGCACTCTTCACATCCATTTTAAAAAGTTTGAAGCCACTCATAAAAAAAAATGCAAGCAATAATCTCACAGCTTCTAATCTAGCCACAGGTGCAAAGGTTTCATCATAATCAATATCTTCTTCTTGATTATACCGTTTGGCAACCAACCTAGCTTTGTTTCTAGTTATTACTCCAGATTCATCTAATTTATTTCTAAACACCCACTTAGTTCTAATGACTTTCATGCAATCAAATTTAGGAACAAGAAACCACACATCATTTCTAGTAAATTGATTTAGTTCATCATGCATGGCAGCAACCCAATTTTCATCTTTAAGAGCATCACAAATGGTTTTAGGTTCAATTTGAGATACAAAAGCCATGTGTTTGCAGTAATTTGAGATAGAGTTATGAGTGGAGACTCCCTTATCGATTTGTCCAATGATGTTGTCCACAGAAAGGTCTCTTGGAATTCTCCATTCTTTGGGAAGATCATCCTGATGCAGAATTTCTACAGGTTGTTTCACAGAATCACGGTTGTTTTTTTGGGCAGGATTCTAGCTTCTGCAAAATTGTATTCTGATCATCTTCTTCTGCATGTTTCTTCATAGAGTCATGTTTTGTATGGTTAGTTTCATTAAAGACAATATGAATGGACTCTTCCACAATCATTAGTCTTTTGTTATACACTCTATAAGCATGGTTACTTAAGGACTAACCAAGAAAGATACATTATTGCTTTTCCATCAAACTTTCCAAGGTTTTCCTTTCTATTATTTAAAATATAACATTTGTAGCCAAACACTTTTTTAGATGACCAATGTTGGGTTTTCTCCCATTAAACAGTTCATAAGGGGTTTTCTTCAAAATTTGTCTAATGAGGACCATATTCATTACATAGCAAGTTGTGCTAACAACATCCGCCCAAAAATATTTTGGTAATGAAGACTCAATCAAAATGATTCTAGCAAGCTCCTTGAGAGACTTGTTCTTCCTTTCCATAACCCCATTTTGTTTGGGAGTTCTAGGAGCGAAAAAGTTATGGAAAATACCCAATTTTTCACAAAACCCACTGAATGTTTCATTATGAAATTCTCTCCCATGATCATTGTGTATGGCACAAATGTTACTGCAACACTTGTTTTCTAATCTCTTGAAAAGCTTTTTAAAGGTAGAAAATGCATCATTTTTGGATTCCAAAAATAGTGTCCATGTGAACTTAGAGAAATCATCAACTATTACAAGTGCATAGTAGTTTCCACCAAGACTCATGGTTCTTGAAGGACCATACAAATCCATGTGCAACAGTTCAAGGGGTTTGAAAGTTGAAACAACATTTTTTCAGTTTAAAAGAGTTTTTTATTTGCTTCCCCTTTTGACATGCTTCACATATGTGGTCTTTCTCAAACTTGAGATTGGGTAAACCTACCACAAGATCTCTTGAGATCAACTTATTGAGATGATGCATGTGCTATCCTTCTATGGGTGAATCTTTTTTGCACATCAGAGATGATTTCCCCTTTAAGCATCCTGAACATTTCATATACTTGGATCAGGGCATGCTTCCTTGCCCTCTTCACATCAGTTGTGCCTTCATGGGTAACCTCAAGGATGTCCCACATCTCTTTTGTAGATCCACATTGAGAGACCTTGGAAAATTTATCTGAATTCAAGGCAAAAGTGATAATATTCTTGGCAATGCAATCATATTGAGCTCTTTTGCTTTCACTCTAAGTCCATTCACACATAGGTTTTTCAATAAAAACTTTATCTTTTTTAGCCTTAGGAATGAAAGGGCCATTTGTGATAGCATCCTAGATTCATCTCAATTGATTCAACAAAATTTTTCATTCTAACCTTCCAAAATTGATAGTTCAGCCCACAAAACAAAGGTGGCCTGTTTATTGAAGCACCTTTCCCAAATGATAGTTTTTCAGCCATTTTCAAAAAGTTTTTAGGATCGAAACTTGAGTAACTCTCAAGACCTCAACTCCTGATGTCAATTGTTAGAATTGGTGGCCTAAACAAGAGGGGGGTGAATTGTTTTCACAAGATTTTTGCAAAGTTTGGAAGTAGAGTGAAAAGTTATGAAAAATCAACCAATTGATTTTCTGTTCAACTGAATAAAAATTTTGTTTTAAGGTTCTTTATAGAAAATCAACCTGTTGTTTTCTTGAAACAACCGGTTGTTTATACCAGCAAAATATAAAACCAAGTTAAAATAGTTTATAAAAGGAGAGATAGAGAGAATCACACAAGAGGTTTATACTAGTTCACTCTTAGCTACATCCAATCCTCAGCTAACCACAGAGAATTCACTATGTAATCAAACCTAGATTACAAAACACACATCAGGAGTGATAATCTTGAACCCCTCAAGAACACACACCACTCCTTGGCAACACCATAGTTTTCAGAAACCTTTCTGAAACTGCCTTACACACAAACACACAGAAATACAGTGTTCAAGAAGAAGAGAATAGAATACACCCGGGCTTTACAAAGCTATAGTTCAAAAGCATACAAAACCCAATCCTATTCCACACTTGTGATGATCCAAAGTTCTTGAATTCTTGAAAAACGTTTTTAGCAATCTCTCTTTCTTAGAGTCTTGAAAAGAATATAAAACAACCTTTATATAGACTCAATCTAGTGGTTAAAGTTATTAGATAAAAAAACTAGAAGTAGTTGAAAGCATTTAAAACAATTTAAAACACTTAACAAAATTTTGTTATAAAAACAACAAGTTGTTTTCCAAAACAATCGATTGAAATAATTTTCCTGTTAAGGTTTTTATAAAAACAATAAGTTGTTTTGTCGAAATAATCGATTGTTTCTGTTTGACAGCAAAGACAAAATAAGCACAGCTTTTCCAAATCATTTTGAAAATCACTAAGTGTCATACAATAGGTTGTTTCGATAATTTAACAGGTTGAAAAACTTGTCTTAGCCTTAAACCCTTGAGTAGCAACTTTTTCAACTGGTTGATTTGAAAAACAACTAAATAAAAATTTCTAAGCTTTTAAGAAAACACTTCTTTCAAAAGAGATAAAGATCAAATGATCTTGGATCATTTCAAGAAGTGAATTAACAAGTTACAAACAACTAGACAATACACACACAAATCAGCAGGGTCTTCAAGCTTCCCACACGAATTTGGAGACATCAAAGCATTTTGTTCAACAATGACAATACTCAAACTTGCTAATTTTGGCTACGGGAGCAATGTTTCAGTGTAATCTATTTCATATGTTTATGTATACCCCTTTGCACTAATCTAGCTTTGAATCTCTTAATTGTATTAAATTTCATAGTTTAAACTCGTTTCTTTTCAATTCGATAATCTACCAATTCTCATGTTTAATTTCTTTGTAAGGATCTCATGCTCTCATTCATAGCATCCTTCCACTTGGAGTCAGCTAAAGCTTCCTGCACATTGTTAGGAATAGGTACAATAGATAATTAATTTATAAATAAAATATTTGAGCTAGACAAATTCTCGTACAAATGTAATAGGGTATATGGTCTTATTGGTCAAGTTAGGATCATAAGTAGGCTTAAGTACATCTTTAGTGACACAAACTAGCATATTTATTTTTGCTTTATTAGTTTCTTGAGGAGACAACTGGTATGGTATATTGTCATCATAAATGGACAAACCTTCGATTTTGACATGCTCAAATTCTCCCTCATTATGTGGTTGTTGATCATGAGATTGTTGTATAACTCTCATTAAATATTTGCACACTCATCACACACTTTCATCATCTCTTGATACAACTATTGTACTTCCTTTCTTTCTAATCTGAATTCAATGTCAACTTCTTATGGAACAAAAGTTTGAATTTCATCGTAATTCTCCCTTAAATAACAATATCCTTTTTGGTGATTAGCATAGCCAAGGAATAGATACCTTTTAGCTCTAGGAGACAACTTACTTCTGTGCAAGTGAATATAAGCCACACAACCAAGTTTGTGTGTGAAAATTCAACAATTCTAGAACTTACTACTCCATAAAACTTACTACTCCATCTGTAAGTAATTTAAGAGGTGTTTTATAAAAAGAGCTAGACAGTGTTCGGTTGATAGAGTATACTACATATGTGAGAATTTCTCCTCAATATATAGTTGGTATGTAAGCTACAATTAGTGTAGCTAGGACCCTCCCATTCTATTGTGGAGTATTTGGACAAGATATTTAATGAACGACTCCATTGACTACTAAAAAGTGTTGAATTTCTACTTTCATGTATTCTCCTCCATTGAACTTGTGGTTTGTACTTGGTCTCAATCATTTTGCAACATTTCTAAAATAGTCCTCTAACTTCATTCTTAGACTTCATAAAATATAACCAAGTTATTTGAGTGCAATCACTAGAAAATGTTATAAACCACATTGAGTCACCTAATGTTGTTATCCTAGATGGACCCCATACACCGAGTAAATGATCATAAAAGGAAAAGAACTTTTATTTGAAATTAAATAAAATAATTTATGTGACTCTTTACAAGCTAACAAACATCACAATACAAAGTTGAATTGTCTATTTGATTAAACACATTTGGAAATAATTTCTTTGTATAACAAAAAAATGCATGTCCTAGACACTTATGTCATAACCAAAGTTCAGATATTTTGTAATAGAGCGACATTTTTCTCCAATGATAGTGGGTTTACTGACATTGACTGTGGAAATACTTTTTTGTGAAGAAAGATTAAGATTCTTAATTTTTCTAGCATAAAAAGTCACATGATCAAAACATGTAGAGTCAATTATCCATGCATTAGTAGATGTGATTATTAAGGCCATACCATTGGAATCATCATTATCTGCAATTGTAGCAAGATCATGCCTTTGTTATCCTCTTTCTCATTGGTAGTTACAACACTAGTTGAATTTCATTTTGAATACTTCTTTTATGTTTGACTATGATCCCCCACTTGGGAGTATCCGATGATTTCATAGCATGGTTCCATGGTGTGTCCATCCTTATACACTTGTAGTTACCCTTTCCGAAACCTTTTGATTGTTTTGCTTGCTTCCTTGTCATCATAATTGTGGAATCAGAAATCATATATTTTGTTTCAACATTGTTCATCGGATTGCCTCTCTCCAAATCAATGGATAAAATTCTTCTAAATTAGGTGTCACTTCCTTACCCAAGATTTCTCCACGACCTTGCTCAAAATCATCATCCAATCAAGGGATATATGCACCCTCAATCTTTCAATTGACTTTTGATATGACTTCACACCTTCAGGGTTCTTCATGACTACTTTATCGGGTCCTTCATGACTACTTTGTCGGATGGTCCAATTCTCTACAAATCTAGCTGAACCAACTCTCCATAATATTTAGTTAAGTTTTATTTATTATTTTTTTTTTCAGTGAATGCCCTTTGATTCAAAACAAACACCTATAGCTCATCACTTCCATCATAAAACACTCTTGACAAAGCATTTCAAATATCGAGGGCAATGGATAAATGGACACCTTTCGATGATTTCTAGCTTCATGGACATCAACAACCATCTTTTCACTTTTTGGTTTTTCAGTATACCATTTTTCATTTCCTCGTCTTTTTGTGTTGGAGGCTTTACCTTTCCACGGCTGTAGGAAATATTTTGTCCTCTCTACAATGTTCATCACCATTAGTTGTGATCATATGTCATAGTTGGACTCATTTAAGATGATGCTTACGTTAAATACACCTTTAGATTAGACTTCCATTGGAATTGGTTTCTATGTATCTCTTCAGCTAAAGATCTCAAAGTATTTAGATAAAAAAGGAAAAAAAAAAAACAAGTTGTGGTACCAAATTAAAAAACATAATTTATTCTATGATTTTCATTCATATGTTTTTTTATACAAATATACTGTTCTTGTAGTATTTTATTTCTATAATTCAGGACTAAATTAATAAAGTTCTAATCATACAATATTTTGTACATAAGATTAAGGACAAACTTATAATTTAACTAATAAAATATCTTCATCTCAATAGCAACTAGTTTCCCATGAGTACTACAAAATATACATTTAGTGTTTAAGTCAACCCTCATTTGCCGTGAGGATTAATCTGTTTGCCTCCTTTTGTGATTTGTTGCACCAAGGTAATCAACAACATTGTTTTGCTTGATCCATTTACCCTGAGGTTGTTTCTTAGATGCTGATCAATACTGTTGACATCCTTCAAGTCGTTGCTTATTAGAAAACAGTTGGTGGAATCAATTATTTTTGACTGATTATCTTGATTGTATACTGTAATCAGGTTAGAAATGAATCAGCAGAAAGTTTTCTTTCATTATTGAAGAAATGACAGGAATTATGTAGTTACTTCTCTCTAGTTGAAAACAAGGTGTCACAAGAGAAATATGTGAATCTGTTTTAGTGAGGTGGATGTCCATGAGATTGAAGAGGTTAACGAAGATGGAACTGATGAAATATTTTAAGTTTCTGAAATTCTTGTTGTCTATTATGATGATCCAAATAAAAAAATGAGCAAGAGTTGTACTTTAGGGTAGTCTTCTTGCCAATAGTTTTTCTTCTTCTCAGGATGTAATCGTAACTTCTTTTAGTTGTCTGCTAAGTTTGTTCCCATTGATATTGCCTTTTAGGTTCATTGGAAGGGTTGTAAACTGGATGCGGATTCTTGGGAACCAATTGAAGGTCTGAGGTATGCTGAAGTGTTGTACAAACTTGTTCTGCTAAATTTTTTCCAATAGTGTTTAATAAACATTAAGGAATTTGTCATTCAAGGCTAAGTGGAAGGTATTGTTTTTGTCATTAATTTTCATATAGTTTATGTACAGTTTTTTCTAGAACTTTATTTAAAGGTTTGGTGTGATTATGATGTGTGTTGCTATTAGGGAGGTGTGGACGTGATATGTGGTGAACCTCCTTGGCAAGGTAGTACCGGTTCCTAAACAAAGAGAATCTTTAGATAATAAGAACAAACAAGCAGTTGTTTTTATGGATATTGTTCAATAGCTTAAGCCCAAATTTACACTAATGGAAAATGTGGTTGATATCTGAAGGTTTTCTGGGGAGATATGTCTTGGGTCGCCTTCTTCAAATTAAGGCGATTTCTCTCTACACCATATCATTTTTTATATGCACTCAACATAAGTTTTTAAACTCAACTTTGTTCTTATCACATATTTGCGTATGGATGTCAATATTCAAAAGTCACATATTTGTCTACGGATATACATCCGAAAGTGTCAGCTTTGCTTACGAATATTGGTATTCGAAAGTGTCATGTTTACCTACGGATATTGTCATCCAGAATTTTACTCTTTGACTACGAACATCGTTATTCGGAAGGCACCATCATGCTTCTGGATATACATATCCAAAAGCCAATCATGCTCAACTTTTTTTTTTTGAAGTGTGATGATTTTGGTATTTTTAATGGAATAAAACCCCCTAAACCAGACCAATTTAAAGAATATAAGTAAAATCAACATTAAAAGGTATTCATAAGGTCAAAGCAACTTCTTCATCAATTTCAACTTCTTCTTGTTCAATATAATCTTCAAATTCCTCATTTGGAACTGAAGTACTCAAACTAGCAAGCCTTCTTCTCACAGATGTAGTTGGTCACACACAGTCCACATTAGAAGATCCTCCTCTAGTCCTCACCATGTTCCTAATCATAAAATACCATCAAATCAAAAACAAAAAAACTCACATACACTGACTTTCAAATTTCAACATCCAGAACCCTTACACTTATGAATTTTCACATCGGAATGCCTGCGGATATCCATATCCTTAGGCAGAAAATTACCTATAACCTTTTGGACATAAGCATCCAGTACATCCCGGATATGCATGTCGGGAATAGAAAAAACACTTCCAGATATAGATATTCGAGAATCACAAAATTTGCAAAAACTTACTGACTGCACGACGTATCAGTTTCCTCAACCATAGCTCTTCTCCTCCGTGAACAACAGCTCTTTTCCTCCTCTCCGCTGTCATGTCTTAGGAACTCAATGGTGTATGTTGGGTGCCGTTGTGCCTTATGTAGTGAAAACCTAGCTTTTATTTCATTAAGGATACAATAGACATTTAACATATTTATTAAGGACACATAGGACATTTCACAAAGGGTTGTTGGGTATAGGTAAAAAATAGTATGGTGCAGGCCTCAAATTAATTTATCAAGCACCTCTAGTAATTATGGCGGCATGTGCTTATGGGCTTCCTCAGTTTTTTTTGCCCATATTCTTATGGGGGCTGCACCTTCTCGGAAGATTAATAGTTAATTAAATTTTAATATTGGTGAATAACCTGTGTGAAATTTATATTTTCTTAAGTGATGCATAAGTAGCATCAATTTCCACTCCCAACTCATGATTTATTGTGAGGGTGTTATTCCCTTGGAATTTGAAGTATGTAATTGATCAATTACCACTGGTGCAGAAACGTAGAACAAATGCGGTTATTTTCATTTTATAAATGCGGCTATACAACCGCATTTGATCAACACGCATTTGTAAATCAGAGATTTACAAATGCGGTTATAAAGAACCACATCTATAAATACTATTTACAAATGCGGTTGTAGTAAACAACCGCATCTGTAAATCACATTTACAGATGCGGTTGTAGTAAACAACCGCATCTGTAAATTAATTCCTTGATTTACAGATGCGGTTAAGGTAAACAACCGCATTTGTAAATCAGGTTTTTTTTTTTTTAGAGCATTTGTGCAGTTTCATTATACCCAGCCAACCAAACAGATAAACAAATTCAGATAGTTATAAAAGTTTAGGAAATATGCGGACGAAGATTGTCTCACATATGTCATGGCTTCCGAACTCATGGGTTCCTCATCCGTGAAGAACTACATTTCAAAATAGGTTGATAAATTTCTAATTTATGGTAGAAAACGTTATGCAAAATTTTAGAAATTTCTAACAAGTGTAAATATAAGAACTAAAACATCAAAATATCCTAAAAAAGACCTAAATAATACTAAAAAATAAAAAAGTGATAGTAAATGGTGGAATTTTGAAATTTTGGTGAGGCCAATCCCCCTTGGCGAATTGGCCATGGCGTTCGTTACCTCATTTCGAGCAACTTTCATTTTTTATGTGTCTCCATCCGACTTCTCCATCAAAAGTTATGGCCGTTTGAAGTTTTCCTACAAATTTTTCACATTAAATCCTAAACATACACACACTAAACACATAAACACACTACAATCAAGTTTTAAACATACATCCAAATCCAAATATCGATATTTATTATAAAATTAATTAAAAAATTTAAAACCGTAAACCCTAAAAAAACTAACCTTCTATAGTTGTGGGTGCAACCAAGTCCCCAAGGTGTTGCCGCATGGTGTTGCCGGCCAGAAGACTTGGCGGAGGTTTACGGTGGTGGAGATGGAGCGAGAGGCGTGGAAGAGATGACTCAAGTAAGACGCGGTGGTGTTCATTTACAAATGCGGTTATGTGTATGACCGCATTTGTAAATGAAAAGCTTTTCATTTACAGATGCGGTCATACACATAACCGCATTTGTAAATGAAAAGCTTTCATTTACAAATGCGGTTTTAACCAATAACCGCATTTGTAAAACAAACTAATTTCAAAAATGCCACCGCGTTTTTAACAAATGCGTTTTAACGCGAAACCGCACTTGGAAAGGAGTCTTCCTTTCATCATTTTGCACTAGTGTACTCAACCTTTAAGAATAGATTGCTGGTTAAAGACTTGATGTGGAGGTTGGTGCAAAATGATGAAAGGAATACTCCTTTCTAAGTGCGGTTTCGCGCTAAAACGCCTTTGTTAAAAACGCGGTGGCATTTTTGAAATTAGTTTGTTTTACAAATGCGGTTGTTAGTTAAAACCGCATTTGTAAATGAAAGGCATTTCATTTACAAATGCGGTCATACGCGTGACCGCATTTGTAAATGAAAGTTTTTCATTTACAAATGCGGTCATACGCGTGACCGCATTTGTAAATGAAATTCATTTCATTTACAAATGCGGTCATACGCGTGACCGCATTAGTAAATGAAATGCCTTTCATTTACAAATGCGGTCACGCGTATGACCGCATTTGTAAATGAAAAACTTTCATTTACAAATGCGGTTTTAACTAATAACCGCATTTGTAAAATGTTTTTAACCTAAAATTTGAAGCGCGCCACTGCACTTTCACTCTTTCTGCTCTGCTCTTCCTTGTCGCTGTTGCTGCGCTGCGCTGTGTTCCTTGCTTCTGTGCATCTTCATTGTTATTGCTTCCATTGTGAGTTTCGTATATATCCCATTTCATTCTCCTTTAGGAATGCTGTTCTTATATATGGTTTTTTCCTTGCGCAGTGCTTGAAGTTACTGTTGCATTGCTCGCCGCTGTCGCGCCCCGCTTCCACCTCTGGTTTTCTATCAGTTGAATCATCATCTTCGCACACAAGGTTAGTTGATTTTTTGAATTTTTGACTTTATTTATTATAATTTGTATATTATTTAACATAAATTTATATTATATAATTTTTAATTTTTAAAATTTATATTATTTAGTTAGTAGTTTTTATGTTAGTTTTGTTAATTTTTTTTTGCTGTACTTTGAATATTTTTTTTTATGTATTATAATTTGTATATTATTTAATATAAATTTGTATTAATTTATATAATTTGTATTATATAATTTCTATTTTCTAAAATTTAAATTATTTAGTAAGTATTTGTTAGTTTATAGTAGAATTTATGTTATGTTAGTTGTTACATTATAATAGAATATCGTGTTTGTATTTGGACCTCCGACAATAATACGTGCTGGTATTGAGTCCGGGGGTGTTCGACCCTCAGCAAATGCATGAGATAGAACACTTATTAGAAAATCCTAGGTATCTATATTGCAGAATATATAATGGATCGAAGTTGGATTCATTGTGCTCGTATAAGTGATGAGTACGAAAGAGGAGTAGAAGAATTTATACAATTTGCGCAGCGTAACGCGATTAATAGTGGTCGTGATGGAGGAAAGATTAGGTGTCCGTGCGTTAACTGTTTGAATGGAAGGATACTGGATGTGAATATCATGAGGGAACACCTGCTATGTGATGGGTTTCTTCGATCTTATACAACTTGGACATGGCATGGTGAATTATTAAATTTACCACGTGTTTCCGTAACTGAAGAATATGTGGGATCCACCACGGATGAAGCAGAACACGATGATGTAGTTGATGATCGATTGGAGGACATGATTCGTGATGTGGGAGCTGAGTCTTTTGCAAAAGCGCATGGATATGGAAGTATGTCAAGCGATGCAGAGACTCCATTGTATCCTGGATCAACTAATAACTTCACACGGTTGTCGGCAGTGTTAAGATTGATGAATTTGAAGGCACTAAATGGATGGACCGATAAAAGTTTCACGGAATTGCTCCAGCTGTTGAAGGATATGCTTCCAGAGGGAAATACTCTACCTAATCGTAATTACGAGGCCAAAAAGATTCTTTGTCCAATGGGTATGGAGTATAAAAAGATACATGCATGTCCTAATGATTGTATATTATACCGGAAAGATTTTGAATTGTTGAAAAGTTGTCCAAGGTGTGGGTTGTCACGTTATAAATTGAAACAAACAGATGATGATACTATTGAAGAGATGGAAGAGCATGGACCCCCAATGAAGGTTATGTGGTATCTTCCCATCATTCCAAGGATGAAGCGTTTGTTTGCAAACCCAGACGATGCTAAGAATCTTAGATGGCATGCAGATGAGAGGAAATGTGATGGCATGTACCGACATCCAGCTGATTCTGTTCAGTGGAAGAAATTTGATGATGAGTTTCCAGAGTTTGGTAAAGAATCAAGAAATATCCGACTTGGTCTAGCTACAGATGGAATGAATCCGTTTGGTAATATGAGTACAAATCACAGTTCATGGCCTGTTTTACTAGTTATTTACAACTTACCTCCTGGATTGTGCATGAAGCGAAAGTACATGATGTTGTCTATGATGATATCTGGTCCGAAACAGCCAGGGAATGACATAGATGTTTATCTAAGTCCCTTAATCGAAGATTTGAAGTTAATGTGGGATGAGGGTGTTCAAGTATTTGACGGATTTGCTAATGAAACTTTCAAGCTTCATGCCATGTTATTTTGCACCATCAATGACTTTCCGGCATATGGTAACTTATCAGGTTATAGTGTTAAGGGTCATAAAGCATGTCCAATATGTGAAGAAGACACTGCTTCTCAACAATTGAAACATGGAAGGAAGACAGTATATCTTCGCCATCGGAGGTTTCTTAGAAGTCATCATCCTTACCGGAGGTTGAAAAAAGCCTTTAATGGACACCAAGAGACTAGTGGTCCACCAACTCCACTAACTGCTGCTGAGGTTTACGAAAAGGTAAATAACATAGACCACACCTTCGGTAAGTCAAAAAAAAAAGTCAGTTGTGACTAACATTTGGAAGAAAAAATCAATCTTCTTTGATCTTCCGTACTGGTCGAGGTTAGAAATCAGACATTGTATAGATGTAATGCATGTTGAGAAGAATGTGTGTGATAGCTTAATTGGTACACTTCTTAACATTAACGGGAAGACGAAGGATGGTCTAAATGCTCGTTTAGATTTGGTTGAGATGAACATACGAGGGGAGTTGGCACCGATAGAAATGGGTAAGCGTACATATTTGCCCCCAGCCTGTTATACCATGTCAAAAAATGAAAAAGTAAGTTTCTGTCAATGTCTAAAGGGTGTAAAAGTGCCACAAGGACATTCCTCAAATGTGAAGAGCCTAGTGTCAATGCAAGATTTGAAGCTAATTGGGTTGAAGTCTCATGATTGCCACATCTTGATGCAACAGCTTCTGCCTGTAGCTATTCGTGGGATCTTACCAAAAATGTTAGACATACCATAACCCGTTTGTGCTCATTCTTCTCTTCCATCTGTTGTAAAGTCATTGATCCATTAAAACTAGATGAACTTCAAGATGAAATTATTGTTATCTTATGTGAATTGGAGATGTTTTTTCCTCCATCTTTTTTTGACATCATGGTTCATCTACTTGTGCATCTGGTTAGAGAGGTTAGATTGTGTGGACCAGTGTACTTAAGATGGATGTATCCTGTTGAGCGGTATATGAAAATTTTGAAAGGTTATGTGAAAAATCATTATCGTCCAGAAGCTTCAATGATTGAAAGGTACATAGCTGAAGAAAGTATTGAATTTTGTTCAGATTACATGTCAAAAGCAAATCCAATAGGTCTTCCAGCTAATTCATGGCACCATAGGCGTTCTACAAGTAAATGTTTACGCGGTGTGAATATTGTAAGCAAATCTCGGTCAGAAGTCTTGCAAGCACATTTGTATATATTGAATAATACAGATGAAGTTATACCTTACATAGAAGCTCATAAAGCCATTGTGAAGGCAAATAATCCAAGACAAGCAGACAAATGGGTCTTGATGGAACATAATAGAACATTCATGCCTTGGTTTAAAGAGGAGGTGTTAAAGGATTCAACGGCATCGGAGACCTTGACCTGGTTGGCTGCTGGATTGAAGTTTGATGTCATTTCTTGTAAAGCGTACGAAGTGAATAATTGTATATTTTACACTAAGTCTATGGATGAAAAGAGTACAGTTCAAAATTCTGGTGTTACTCTTGAAGCCGAGTCAATGCAGTTTTCCACCTCGAAAGATACAAATCCTGTAATTGGATCAATGGCATATTATGGATTTATAGAAGAGATATGGGAGCTTGACTATACTAAGTTTTCAGTTCCAGTTTTCAAGTGTATATGGGTTGACAATAAAAGTGGGGTTAAAATTGATGAATCAGGATACACACTAGTGGACTTTCGAAAGATAGGGTATCGAGATGAGCCATTTATAATGGTTCAACAAGCATCTCAAGTTTTCTACGTGAAAGATCCTACGTCAGAACATTGGTATGTTGTTTTACACGGGAAAAAACAAGGGGAGGCCATAGATGATATTGAAAATGGTGAACCCCATTCATTCACACCAATGATAACTAATAAAGATGACGATGTACTTGATCATGTACATGCAACCCGTAAAGACCACAGTGAAGGAATTTACATATGAACTTGTAACCCATTATGGTAATAAATTTAGAAATATTTTTTTATAATATGCATTTACTATATTATGTTTTTGTTTGATATGATTTTCTTTCCATGCAGATGAACTAATGTTTGTTAAATAATTTTTTAACAGAGATATGGGTGACGATCAAACTCCAATTAGACCCCGATCCGGACGAGGCAACAGAGGACCTACTAGGATGAAGCGTCTGGCAAAGAAACGTGCCGCTGGTGAGAAGACAGCTGTTGACATTGACGTCAACACTGGAATGGCATCAGGTCCTAATGCAGATGAGTTTAATAGCTATCTTGGAGTTCTTTCTCGTGAGAGAGTCTCCGTTTTGATTAATTCATGGGACGAGGTGTCAGAGGTCGACCGAAACATGCTGTGGGAGGATGTTCTGGTAAGCTTTACATAATTATTGTTATCATATAAAGCTATTTAATATTCATTGACTAACTTTACTTTGGTTATGTTATTTTCCAGGCAAATTTTGAAATTCCTAATGTGGAACCGCTTCGATCAAGGATTCTATCCAATATCGGACTAAAGTTTCGCGCCTTTAAGTCAAGACTCACGACGAGATACATTTTTGGTGAGCTTAAGGATGAAAGTCCTTGTGAAAGATACAATTTTATTGATGAAGAGACATGGCTTGCTTTTAAAGAAAGCCGTCTAACTGAAGAATGGACTGTAAGTGAAGCTACTTAACTATTTTGACTTATATAACATTAATGAGTTAATATTATTGAATTCACTTTGTTTATTTCAATTATGACAGCATCGGCGGAAGAAAGCTCAAGAAATAGCTTTAAAGAATCTTACCCCGCACGTAATGTCTCGTGCGGGGTATCGAAAGCTTGAGCAAGCACTGATGGTTGAAAAGGAGCAATCCAGACAGGGGAGTGCATCTCAGGATGTGGAAACAGGGGTCACTTATCCTCCATCACCACCTACGCGCCATGACAAATGGAAGAGGGCCCGAATTAAGAAGTCGGGTGCACCAAGTTCAGAGCAATCAGGGCTTATCATTGAAAAAATTGTAAGTTATTTAAGCCTTTTTTCATCTATTATGATGCATTACTTATAATAAAACCTCATGATTTTTGTCTCTTGCAGGATGCCTTGGACTCCCAAGGTAATTTTCTTGCTGATGGTCGTCGCGATATCCTTGTTGAAGCAATTGGACAACCTGAGCACTCTGGTCGTGTTCGTGCAGCTGGACAAGGAGTTGGGATTAGACTTTATTTTGGAGCTGCACCACGACACTCATCCTCCTCCTCCAAAGAGAGCAAAAAAGAAATGGAGCAAAGGCTACGTCAGGAACTAATGGATGAGATGAGAAGGGAGACGGAAAAGATGAGGCTAGAGTTGCGACAAGAGATATCGCAACAACTTTGTGCTGAGCAGCCGATTCAGACGCTTCTTAGTCCCGCTCCCAAGAGCACAAAGGGGAGTTGTGCAGCTCCTACAGCATCAGGGGATGATATCATTGGCCAGACGAGGCAATGTGAGCTACTGGTAGAAGGTGGCATCATTCCTCAGGTGGTGGCCATTGGAAAAGTCTATGAAGACGCCACCACCTTACATAACGTTCCTCTCTCCCCTGATGCACAAAGGTCACGGTTGAAAGAGTACGAGTACCTGATGCTCGTCTTCCACTACCTTCAGAAGAGGTAACAACTGTGGCCGAAGCATTTCAGTCCTTTGTAGCCTGGCCCAGACACCTGATTCGATATATGCCACAACCACTGGTAATAATTTCATTTCATGTGCTAATTTATATTTATATATTACATGTAATTTATAACAAATCTTTTTTCTTTTTGTAGAAACCTCGTCGGAAACCAAGTCCGAAAAAGAAACAAGAGGTTCCGCTTGACGATCCTATAGCTTCCTTAGCTATAGTTGCTAGACAACTTGGACGAGATCCTCTGGAAGTTCCATGGGATGATACCTTTTTTGAAACAAACCCTGAGCTACCATTGTACATATACATGTCAGATCTACTAGAATTTGTAGCTGGGGATCAGGAGCTGAATATAAATATCATTCAATTTTTATGATGTAAGTATCGTTACCTACATTTCATTTTCATTTATGTTAAATTAGCATTCATTATGATTTAACTAATTACTTGTAGGTTTTTGAATGGTGTCTCTGTCACTGAGGGGAAGGAAAATGTGTATGGATTCTTAGATCCTGCATATACTAATCCCACTGGAGCAAAGACAAATGAGACCCAATCATACATCACTAACACCCTGGAAAAAGAGGGAAAAGAGGTTTATTTGTGCCCTTATATTAACGAGTAAGTTTAAATATATATATGTTAAAAGTTTATTATATTCATGTTTTATAAATTTACTCAACTATTTTCATGGATGATATAGGGGTCATTGGCAATTACTTGTCTTATCACTGAAGGATAGGACGGCTTTGTGGTTCTGTTCCCTACACAAGAAGATATCCACAAGTTTTAAGAATATCATTGATAAGTAAGTACACTATAAACTTAACTATGGTTGATACTATAAGTAATCCACTAACAAGGTTTTTTGTCTCAACCAGTTCATGGCGTGGATATAACATTCTAAAAGGGAGATCGAATTCAAATTTTCAAAATTTGAACTGGATAAGATTAAAGGTATGTAAGATTTTTCTTTTTTTTTTTTCATTGTTTAATTATACTAACTTTTACAATTTATTGAATTATAGTGTAATAAACAACCAGGAAGCTATGAGTGTGGCTATTACGTCATGCAATGGATGAGTACCATTGTAAGACTAGGTCTTACAAGTAATTGGCAAGAGGTAAGATTTCTTAAATTATTTTTATAACTTCAAACTAATTTATCTATCTTAAAACTAATTTATGTGTCAACCATTTTGAAATGCAGTTCTTCACGGATGAGGAACCCATGAGTTCGGAAGCCATGACATATGTGAGACAATCTTGGTCCACATATTTCCTAAACTTTTATAACTCTACGATTTGATCAATAGTGTAAGAATAGATAGAGATTATTACTATTTTGTATACATTTTGATCAATTACTATAAATTGACTTTGTTTCTCTGAATCTGTTTATTTGTCTGCCTGGCTGGGATGGGTATAATGAAACTGCATAAGATAATTCGTATGGGAAAACAACTAACCAAATAGTTCTAAAAAAAAAAAAACCTAATTTACAAATGCGGTTGTTTACCTTAACCGCATTTGTAAATCAAGGAATGATTTACAAATGCGGTTGCTTACTACAACCGCATCTGTAAATGTGATTTACAGAGGCGGTTGTTTACTACAACCGCATTTGTAAATCATTCCCTTGATTTACAAATGCGGTTAAGGTAAACAACCGCATCTGTAAATCATTGCCTTCATTTACAAATGCGGTTAAGGTAAACAACCGCATTTGTAAATCATTGCCATTCATGAAACCTGGCACACCTCTGGAGCATTTACAGAGGCGGTTACGGGAAACAACCGCATTTGTAAATAGTATTTACAAATGCGGTTGTTTAACCGCATTTGTAAATCTCTTATTTACAAATGCGTGTTGATCAAATGCGGTTGTTTAGCCGCATTTGTAAAATGAAAATAACCGCATTTGTTTTACGTTTCTGCACCAGTGAATTGTTTCATCTGAGGTTACCTTTGGAGGCACAAAATATCACTTAGCATATGCTGAAGTTGCTCGTGTGCAGATTTTGGTAAGAACAACACTATACTTAGCATCAAGACTCATCTGGACCATCTTTTAAACCCTGGTGATTATGCTCTTGGTAGTTATGAAGAAAAGGACCAAAAGAAACGTGGGAAGCCTAGTTCGTGGAAGCTTATATAACTTGATTGTCAACAAGAAACTATTCTTTCACTACCCGTCAATTAAACATTTCAAACCCTTCGATGACTCTAAATGACCACAAATAAATTAGAACCATCTGTCAGTGATAATAAAAGTGAAAATGATTAACCAAATAAAAATGGTATAGTTCTGACTAGGCATTTACAGCACCAGCTAATTTTGACTATTTTCATTATATTTGCTTACACACTTACCTACAATTGACAAAAATGATCGTGTTATAGAGAAATTTCTGAAATAGAACTCATGAGCACAAGAATGCGGCCCCAAATAATGCACATCCTTGAAAATTCTTCAAAAATGGATCATTTGTCTATCAAAGGACCCCTCCCCCCAATCCCCTATATAATATTTTTACCCTAGTTTCACAAAATTTACTACTAGTCAGATCCCTGAAGTAAAATGTCAATCCCTCTTCATTGCTTTGGAAAGAAGGTTTTTGTAGTTGGTATTGCAAGGTATGAGAAGATTGTCAAAGTGATGCCCCCAAACAGCACAAACCGATCATAAGCAGCATTTTGTACTGTGTAGACCCGCATACCTATTGAATTCCAGTTGCTCTCAGTCCAGACAGGGTCCACAATCCCCATTTTTTCTGAGGAATTAGGAGACAAAACATTCCACACTCCTGATTCAAATTTTAGCCGTGTGGAGTATGCTGGAACATACCTGTAAAAGATTAAACATCACATCCATTTACCCATTTATTCACATGTAAAGCCAACAAGAGAGGGCGCATTCCATGGACGGTGAAACCACCCATATGAATTAACTACAGTTCCCAAATTACGTACACCATATATACAAACTTACATGGTGCCAATTGTGACGTAAAGTTTACATATGGTATAGATTTAGAACATGATGACACAGGCGAATGACGCCATCCCTTTGGAGTGCAAAACGACTAGACAAATCTATATTAATACCTATTGTGGTGATTATGCATGTGTATATGTTGAAGGTGTCAAAAGCAAGTGGAGTAACTTCCAAAAATGAGTTACACAAATTAGTGGCTTAGGCTTTCGTTCTCTATCATCAAGAAATCTTAAAGTGGAACAAACAAACAAAAGTTTTAGTTTTAGAGGAGTTTCTAAGCTAATACATCCAAATGTTGAATCAAACATAGACTTTGAGAGAGAAATTAGAGACAAGATCTCTTGATATGTGGATTCAAATGATTATCTTTGATTGTGTCAATTCTTGTAATTATTGTAATTATCAATCAATGATTATTAGCATTGATTGTTACCTTATTTGCTATAGTGTCATGATACTGGGTATTAATTGTAGGATTATATACTGTCAGGTTTTGACTATATATGTATATTATAATCAACAAATTCAATACAATATTCTTTCACCTTTCATTACCCTTTTCTCACTTGGTATCAGAGCTGTAAAGCTCTGAAGGTTTTTTTGATCCAATTCAAATCATGGCATCCGCTGCAGATTCAAAATCCCAAAATTATCTTCCATTCACTGTATCTGTCAAGTTGGACAGAGAGAACTATCTATTATGGAAATCCTTGGTGATTTTTATAGTCAAAGGTTGCAGGCTCGATGGCCTCATGCTAGGGACAAAGGAGTGTCCTGAAGAATTCATAATTTCTGCAGATTCAAGCAAGAAACCAAATCCCACATTTGGAGATTGGCAGGCTCATGATTCACAACTCCTTGGATGGTTGATTAATTCAATGACTGTTGAAATAGCAACACAATTGTTGCATTGTGAAACCTCAAAACAACTTTGGGATGAAGCCCAAAGCCTAGCTGGTGCACACACAAGATCTCGAATCACCTACCTTAAATCTGAGTTTCACAGCATCAGGAAAGGAGAAATGAAGATGGAGGAATATTTGGTCAACATGAAGAGTCTTGTTGACAGACTTAAATTTGCAGGGAGTCCCGTTTCCAACTCAGATCTAATCATTCAAACCCTAAATGGTTTAGATTCTGAATACAACCTTGTGGTGGTGAAACTATCTGATCAAACTAGTCTCACTTGGATTGATCTGCAGGCCCAATTACTGACCTTTGAGAGTAGACTTGATCAACTGAATGGTCTTACCAAACTCACTCTTGATGCATCAGCAAATGTTGCTAATAAAACTGATTACAAAGGTAACAAATTCAACACAAATAACAACTGGAGAGGCTCTAACTTCAGAAGTTGGAGAGGAGGCAGAGGAAAAGGAAGAATGTCTAAACTAGCATGTCAATTTTTCAACAAGGTTGGGCACACAGCTGTAAACTGTTGGTACAGGTTTGATAAGTCTTATTCAAACTCAAATTATTCAGCAGACAATGACAAACAAGGAGCACACAATGCCTTCCTAGCCTCACAAAGCGCTGCTCAAGATTATGATTGGTACTTTGACAGTGGTGCTAGCAATCATGTGACACACCAAACTGAAAAATTTGAGGATCTAGCCAAATATCATGGTAAGAACTCATTAATAGTTGGAAGTGGTGAGAAATTGCAGATTGTTGCCACAGGTTCCTCAAAACTAAACTCATTCAACTTACATGATGTCTTATATGTGCTTAACATTACCAAAAATTTATTAAGTGTGTCGAAATTAACGGCTGACAATAACATTCTTGTTGAGTTTGATGCAAATTGTTGCTTTGTAAAGGACAAGTTAACAGGGAAGGCAATTCTAAAAGGGACATTTAAAGATGGCTTATATCAGCTCTCAAGGACTGAAAGGGACTCGTGTGCTTATATATCTGTCAAGGAGAGTTGGCATAGAAGGCTTGGTCATCCAAATAATACAGTCCTAGATAAAGTCTTGAAAAGTTGTAATGTGAAACTATCACCTAGAGATCATTTTAACTTTTGTGAGGCTTGTCAATATGGCAAAATGCATTTTTTACCCTTCAAAACATCTTCCTCTCATGCTAAGGAAATTCTTGAATTAGTTCATACTGATGTCTAGGGTCCTGCACCAATAATATCTTCTTCTGGTTTCAAATATTATGTTCACTTTATTGATGATTTTAGTAGATTTACTTGGATTTATCCTTTGAAACAGAAATCAGATACTGTACAAGCCTTTATTCAGTTTAAAAACATGGCAGAGAATTTGTTTAACAAGAGAATTAAGACAATCCAATGTGATGGTGGTGGTGAATACAAAGCTGTGCAAAACCGTGCAATAGAAGCAGGGATACAATTTAGAATGTCATGCCCTTACACATCACAACAAAATGGTAAGGCTGAGAGAAAACACAGGCACATTGCTGAATTTGGCTTAACATTGCTCGCACAAGCCAAAATGCCCTTACATTTTTTGTAGGAAGCTTTCTCCACAGCAGTTTATCTCATAAACAGATTGCCCTCTCTAATCATTCAAAATGAAAGTCTTTACTCATTGGTTTTTCAAAAGGAACCTGACTACAATTCCTTAAAACCCTTTGGGTGTGCTTGCTATCCCTGTCTTAAACCCTATAATCAGCACAAACTACAATTCCACACAACCAGATGTGTGTTCTTGGGATATAGTAACTCTCACAAAGGATACAAATGCATAAATTCTCATGGAAGAATCTTCACTTCTAGACATGTTGTTTTCAATGAAGAACATTTTTCATTTCATGATGGATTTCTCAATACAAGAAGTCCCTTGAAAACACTAACTGAGAATTCATCTCTCCCTTTTTCTTTGCCTACTGCAGGTAACCCACATATTGGAGCCACCACACTTCCAGATGATAACAATCTTGGTGATGAACAAGAACCAACCAATCCAATTGAGAGTGTTGCAGTTAATTTTAGCAGAGATCAGGCTGCAAATAATTCAATAAGGAGCAGTCCAATTTCTGAAAATAATTCACCAAGCAACATTCAAATTTCTGATCTCACAGAAACAGTTGTTGGAGATCACCAAGATCTTGTTGAACCAAACATCAACACTCATTGGACCAGGAGCAAAGCTAGAATTCATAAGCCAAAGAAGCCATATGTTGGGTTTGTTGAAACTACCACAGATGAGAAGGAACCAGAAAATGTCACAGAAGCACTCACAAGACCACAGTGGAAAGAAGCTATGGAAAAAGAGTATCAGGCACTCATGTCAAATCAAACTTGGCTCTTGGTACCATATCAAGGCCAAGAAAACATCATTGATTCTAAATGGGTCTTCAAGACCAAGTACAAAGCAGATGGGACAATTGAAAGGAGAAAGGCAAGACTAGTAGCAAAAGGATTTCAACAAACAGCTGGATTGGACTATGAAGAGACCTTCAGTCTAGTTGTCAAGGCCAGTACAGTTCGGATCATACTCTCAATTGCAGTACACCTCAATTGGGAGGTCAAACAGCTGGACATAAACAATGCATTTCTTAATGACTATCTTAAAGAAACTGTGTTTATGCATCAACCAGAAGGATTTGTAGACTCAACTAAATCTGAACATGTTTGCAAGTTATCCAAGGCAATTTATGGATTGAAACAGGCCCCAAGAGCCTGGTTTGACAGCCTAAAAAATGCCTTAGTCAGCTGGGGTTTCAAGAACACAAAAAGTGATTCCTCACTATTCACTCTAAGAGGTACAAATCACATTACCTTCCTACTTATATATGTGGATGATATAATTGTTACAGGGAACAACACCAAGTTCTTGGAATCCTTCATCAAACAACTCAATGATGTGTTTTCATTTAAGGATCTTGGTCCACTGCACTACTTCTTAGGCATAGAAGTCCAAAGAGATGCATCTGGCATGTACTTAAAGCAATCAAAATACATAAGAGATATCCTAAGAAAATTTAAAATGGAAAATACTTCATCTTGTCCAACACCTATGATAACCGGCAAGCAGTTTACAGCTGAAGGGGAGAAATTACAAGACCCAACCATATTCAGACAAGCTATAGGAGCTTTGCAATACTTAACAAACACAAGGCCCGATATTGCATTCTCAGTTAACAAGCTCAGTCAATTCATGAGCTCTCCCACTATAGATCACTGGCGAGGCATAAAAAGAATATTGAGATATCTTCAAGGTACCATTCAATACTGTCTACACATCAAACCATCAACTGACTTGGACTTAGTAGGATTCTCAGATGCAGACTGGGCAACAAGTGTGGATGATAGAAAATCCATGGCTGGTCAATGTGTCTTCCTTGGTGAAACACTTGTTTCTTGGTCTTCGAGGAAGCAAAAGGTAGTCTCAAGATCCAGTACAGAGTCAGAATATAGAGCATTGGCTGACTTAGCTGCTGAAATAGCATGGACACGTTCACTTCTTGATGAATTGAAACTCCCTCTGCCAAGAAAACCAACATTGTGGTGTGATAACTTGAGTGCTAAGGCGCTAGCTTCAAATCCAGTTATGCATACTCGATCCAAACACATTGAAATTGATGTGCACTACATCAGAGACCAAGTACTGCAAAATGAGATTGTTGTAGCCTATGTTCCATCAGTTGATCAAATAGCTGATTGTCTCACTAAGGCATTAACTCATACACGATTCAGCCAACTCAAAGACAAACTTGGGGTGACTCCCTCACCCATCAGTTTGAAAGGGGGAATTAGAGACAAGATCTCTTGATATGTGGATTCAAATGATTGTCTTTGATTGTGTCAATCCTTGTAATTATTGTAATTATCAATCAATGATTATTAGCATTAATTGTTACCTTATTTGCTGTAGTGTCATGATACTGAGTATTAATTGTAGGATTATATACTGTCAGGTTTTGACTATATATATATATTGTAATCAACAAATTCAATACAATATTCTTTCACCTTTCATTATCCTTTTCTCACTGGGAAGATACCTTGTAGTAGAGAGAACACAAACTCCCTTTCCATCAGTCTCTACTTTGATGCAAACTTCATCTTTACCATTACAACCATGTTGACAACCTGAGCTGTTAGTCTCCCTCGGGATAGAAGTTCTGTTAGCCAGAAAATTCCAAATGAACCTGGGAATATCATTGATGTATCCTGTATATGGTGTAGATGAAGGTTCATCCAAGATAATGCCAACATAATGGCTAGGACAGGTTGACAAGGGTGAAATATATTTCTTCACCAATTCACAAGAAAGACCAGGATCACAGTCCAACAAGCAACCCGTAAGTTGTTCAACAAGTGAGACATTAACATTTATAGCAGCCAAAGTTGGATCTTGAACATCTTCAATTTCACTAGCGAGTATGTAAAGGGTTCGAGCAACAACAGAAGCAGCAGCGACTACAGCCGATGAAATTACATTTGCTGCATCAACCATACAAAAATAAGAATGCATGTGACAAAGAGGCAGCCATCTAAATTTAGGACAATCGAGCAAGGAAAAGAAAATAAGGTCAAGAGCATTGACTGGCTCACATAAATCATCAAGGTGACTGTGGTAGAACTTGTTGAGAAAGACAGAGTCAAAATCTTCAAGCACAACACCAGAGATTGCAGGATTCTGATCAAAAGAGGAGGGGGAAAAAGAAGAAAAAGACCAATGACCAACGGAGATTTTTTCAATTATATGCCAATATACAAAATATTTTCAGAAAAGCAGTCAAATTATGCCAATATGAATGATGTGAGAATTATTCATAAAAAAATTAATTACGTTTATACAAATATGGCACATTGGGTGAACTACATCTTTCACGTAACTTATTGAAGTAGTCAGTTTTCATAACCTTTTTTATTAGAGCATGCTATTGCAATTTGTCAACCCGCTCTTTGAGCATTGATACTACTCAAGATGTGATGTTCACATTTATAATATTATGTACACTATTATACTGAGAATCTGTATACCCAAATATGGACAGTTCATGAGCTTTATATCAAATTAATTTTAAGAAAATGTGCAAGTATCTTGGTATATGACTGTTATGTATAGAAAAAGGTGACTTGATGAAACTTTATGATCTCTAATGTACGATAGCATAAATAAGAATCACGAGATCAAGAAGGCTCCTTAGAACTTCTGAAACACTATATTTAATAACTTCACCCAACTAACCATGTCCTTACCTTATGAGGTGTTTCCCATTTATTTATTTTCTGATAGCTATTGCTGTACTTTTTTCATAATAGCATTATTTAGGGGAGGGGGCAGGAAAAAAGTTGTATTATCTATCCTGTACCTTCTCCAAAAAGGACATTTAAGATGATGGAGGTATCCCAGGATTTGAAGAACTTGCAGATGCTATCTTTACGTTTTCAGATAGCAGCCACTGTCTGATTTGTGGCAGAAGAATCCTGCATTGATGATGAAGTGTTAGTCATAAGCAGATTTGGCATATTTCTCTAATTCTGGTAGTGCATACACAGAAACTATGTAACAATACACACTATCCAACTAATATTTCAAAATTTTCTATAACAGCCATGAATGTGCACATAGTTGAAATATCAATCAAGATTACTCACCCCTTCTGTATGAGCAAAAAATTTGTTAACACCTTCACTGAGACCCTTTCCAACAGAACCAATTTCAATGACCTGTGAAATACCAGCCAGGAAAGGGTAAGGTTATTAGCAGAAAAAAATAATCAAGCAGAAGCATTTATAAACAGTCTAGCCTATAGATTTAAATGTGAGACGGTAGATCCTCTCCAATACTTCCCAGCAGTCATATTTAGAAGGAATATTAGAAATACCGTTTCGATTAATCGCTGATTAAGACCATGAACAGCATCTGAGTGCAAGTCAAGTTCTACCAAAAATCTCCTACTTCCAAGATAACCCCATGCCTCCCAGTGAAAACTGCCAAACACAAGCTGCATTGAGTTCAAGAATTTATCAGCAATCAAGTTTAGACTAGGGTTTAATAAGTATTATTTTATGCATCAACAATTATTATGAGAAAAGGAAGCATTTGTCTTTTAAAAAAAAAAATCAAGTTGTCAATAATTACATCAATATTTATGATAAGTTTGTCCTACCTACTAGTAAATGTTAATAAATAAACTTTATTTATCAAATCATTTATCCATCAAATCAATGGTAATCATCTTAGACTAACCTCAAGTAGGACATCTTCATAGTGGAGTTTTTCCAAACCTCCGATAAATGTCAGCGGTTTCTAAAAAACCTCAGTAAAAATTTTATTGTTTTAATTTTTTTAAGTGGAGGTTTCTTTTTCTGAAATATTTTTTACGCACTCATTGTATTTTCTGAAAGGCTTTTTAGTTTTTCTCTTGGCTTATCACTTTTCACTCATTTTCCTGCATGAAACTCCTTCTTATTGTTGTAGTTGGGTTAGTCCCCTAGTTCACAATGATGTGAAGGCCTATTTTTTAAAAACTCATTGCGATATGCTGGATTTTAACCTCAACGCCATTTCCTCCTCTGACAACAACCACACACCGCCGATCTCCGTCCTCAAATGGAAAGCTGAAGCTTCAGTTCCTCTGTTGTCTATGTTGCCGACGTCGTCGCCGACAACTTTGCATCCTCGACAACGCCTCCTTCTCCGCTGGAGAATCCTCCGTCCGCACCATCCAGCTCTTTTTGATGACCAATTCCAGTGTCTCGCCGGCATGGCTGGAAGTCTCGTCGAAGGTGGATCAGCACGGTGCCACCGTGGAGCAGATGATCACTTTGCGGAAGCCGCAGGTGAAGAAGAGCCACCGTGGACGGAGGTCGCGAAGCTCGCAGTATCACAACGGTCTTTCCATCGCAGAACAGGAAGATGTGAATCGCATATTTGATTAGTGGATTATGGTAGTTTTTCTTTGTGCACGCTACTATGTCTGAACACGTTGTGTGGTTTTGGTTTGTGCAGGGATTGTGGCAAACAAGTGTACTTAGGTGAGGTTGCCATTAGAGGATTCGTTTTACATTATGTGCTTCACTTCCTCGATTATCGCTTTCTTTCTTTTGTAGGTGGATTTGACACGGCACATTCTTTTGGTGCCTTTAAAAAAAAATGGGAAGCTAATTGTCCATTGAGCAATGTTGCAAATTAGATGAATAGTGTGGATTGAATTAGAATGGTGGTGAGAATGGCACGTCTTATTCTTGAAAAGTACGGAAAAACTCACGTCAAGAGAATGAGTTGGCTGGTACAGTTTCTCAACTGCCATGATATTTTACATGTGAGTGAATTATCTGATAGATGAAACTGCTCCAGAACCATGAGCTTCTGATATATTAACAGAAAATTTTTAAAATATTTAAAACAAATAAGCTTGGTGTTGCACATCGAGTAATGGATGACATCGTCAACCAACTGCTTGCAGTTCCGTTAATTGGTTCAGAGGCATTGTTCAACATGATTTATATAATATTTCACCCAAGCGCAGAAGCTGACTAGAGTTGTCAATGTGTTTAAGTATGTGAAAAGTGGGAGGAATTTAATTTCCTGTTATAGGCCTTTTATTGGAATCTATATTATTCTTTTTCTGCATTGGGTAGATGAAGCAACTCCTATATAAACCTTGTCTACATGGAAATAATTAGGTGTTTATTCAGGCAGATGGTCAATGATGGGATTAAGCTAGATATTTTTTCATTGAATTCTATGATCAAAAGTTATGAGTTATCTTTTCGTTGCTCTTTCCATGTCTCCCAAAACCTAATCAAAAGACCTAAAAGAAATATCAAACTCCATTCAAGAGTGTTTATCGGCTATTAAAGAAATCCTACATCACCTGCGCCTCAACCATTGTGCCGTCCAATGCCGCAAGCCTCTGCGGAACACCAGGTCACATGCTACAACATCGCTCGTGCCCCAACCACCACGCCACCCAACGCCGCAAGCCTCCGCGCACAGCAGTCTCCATTCCGCAACACCGCTACCGGCGTCTAAATCTGTTCAAATGCCAGCATCCTAACCGCCATCGCGCCACCCAATGTCGCCTGAAACTACACTACCGAAATCTATCCCATTTTTCACGTCCCCATCCTTCATCTCCTTTAGAACAGCAATGATTGTTTCTCCCACTTAAAAAAAAAAAACAAAGAAAAGAAAAAGCAACAACAACGGCGCCACCCTCCCCTCCTAAACCTAATTCTCAAATGGCACCCTCCACTGCAAACCCTAATTCCCCAAACGGCACTCAAAACCCTAACGCACAAGAGCAAGCGGTGCCCCAAACCAACCATAGCAAGTCCAAACCCTCCTGCGGCCCAATTGCCTACTGCACCCCGCATCACTACCAAACCACTCTATCCCACAACCAAACAACTGTTCAAGCGGTCCATTTCCAGTCCAATTACTCTCCAATCACTAGTACAAAAAGAAGAAAAGGGTACTCTTTATTTAGTGCGACTTTTGCACTATCCTCTTTCTTAAAAAACACGGTGACATTTTTAAAATTATTTTGATTTACGAATGCGGCTATTTGTATAGCTGCACTTGTAAATCAAAGCGCTTGATTTACAAATGCGGCTATTTGTATAGCCGCACTTGTAAATCAAAGCGTTTTGATTTACGAATGCAGTTTTACCTGTAGCCGCATTCGTAAATCCTTTTTTACCCTAAATTTTGAAGTGCACCACACACAATTTCATACTTTCTTTCTCGTCTTTGCTTTCGTTTCGGGTTTGCGCTTTGAGTTCATCTTCTTCTGCTGCATCTGCATTCCATTTGTGCCAATGTAAGTTTCTTGAGTTTTCTTTCTTCCTCTTCATCTTCACAAATATATGCATAGATGTTTTCGTTTTTCTTATATATGTTTTTTTCCTTGCATTGGTGGTCTCGAAGCACTGTTTCATTGGCTGGCATTCGTTGCTCCTTCACTGCTTCCCTATCCACCGCTGCTTCCCTATCTGCCGCTGTCGTTACTGGCGCTCCCGTGCCACTCTTCATGTATAAATCTTTTTCGTTTTTCTTACATTGTTCGGTTTCTTGCATTGTTCAGTATTCTTTCATTGCCTTCATGGGTTCTTGTGGGTTTTTTGGTTTGCTCCACTGCTGCTTCCCTGTTCGCCGCTGCTTCTGTTGGCGCTGTCGTTGCTAGCACTCCCATGCCACTCTTCATCAACGTTGCCTTCACACAAAATTGGCGATGTTTTAAATTTTTTGAATTTTTTTTTTAATGTTTTGGCATATACAAGTGTGGCTACAAGAAATAGTTGCACTTATATATGGTATTTACAAGTGCGGCTATATAGTCACACTCTTATCTCTTCGATTTACAAGTGCATGCTGATCAAATGCAGCTATACAGCCGCCCTTATAAATTTAAAATAGACGTACTCATTTTGCCTTTCTGCACCAGTGAATGACCCAATTGGACTCAGGATTCCACTTTGAGTACAAAAGTGTTTTCTGGGACGCATAGTAATGTTAGGACAGGCTCAATTACATACAGGCCCAATCTATGTTAACCTAAAACTTACATATATAAGTGAGATATTCTGGAAATAAAGGAGAAGAAAAGTTTATAGTTAACCCTAGTTTAGTAGACTTAGTATTCTATAGGTATTGTTCTTGCCGGTTGACCCTCCTGTCGGTTGACTCTACGACAATCACGCACCTTCTTTCCACACCTTGGATTATGCTTTACTATCTCGAAACAACCTGCACCTGCAAGATAGAAAGGGGCATCCTAGAGGCCGTTTGCACTCTGACGCTCAAGTCAAAACTAGGGCAAGCACACCAAGTGTATTGAGTATTTCTGTTTAGGTTTAGAAAACTGCGTACCTTTGCGAAGTATTTTACTACCCTTTATATAGTCTAGGGTTTCCTCTGCGCCGCTACCCATGTTTAGGGTTTACAGGAATACCCTTGCGCTACTATCACCCAGGCTTAGGGTAATCTAGCACGTAAGGTTTCCTTAACTGGAGTGCAAACTCAAACAGGGTGGCCACCTGGGTACCCCCTCGTGCACCTAGTCTTTGGGGCCACCTGTCCCTGGAGTGCCTTCACTGTTCACGTGCCATGCATGTAGCATCACTGGAAAACCCTAGTTCTGATGAGTACTCAACCCCTCAGAACTCTACACCTAACTGTGCTTTCCCTACTACATGCATAGACACTTCGTGACTTAGGCCTCTACTTACTTCTGGGCATTTTCTGATAACTGATCTTCTCTTAGGACCCACATCAGATGCTTTAGTTCTTTTGTTCAAAACACCCAAGACCGATGTCACCTCGTCCTACTCTATCGCCGAGGACACATCATCCTGCTAAGTGACGAGGACACATCAGTCCACTCTAGTGATCGACACGCTGATGACTAATCATCCCATCAGTCCCTACTACCTATGGGACCCAGCCTACGTGGCTCTGGCCCATGCTGTGGAACCCAGCTGATGCGGCTCACCCTTACTAGCTGTTCTCGGTGTCCGAGGACTGGTCGGTACACAAACCCCCCAGTCTCGAGTTGTTAACTTGTTTAGCGAAGAGATTAAGTCATCGGCTCGGGTGACCTACGTGGCACTGAGCGAAAGGACATGAACAGTGCGCTGAAGGGACATCTCCAACCCCCTTTTAATCTGCAGACACGTGGCTAGATCAAAGGTTAAGTTTTCTTAACGTTTGCGCTTCCTTGCCTACGTTAAACCCTTTCAAAACCCCGCGCCTCTATACTGTTTCATCACTTTCCACTCAAGCCTCCATACTTTCTAACTTTTCTTGCACGCTTTTGTTCTACTCCAACCCTCGCGACTCCTCATCCTCGCTTACTCAAAAGGTATGGTTTTTAATATTCTTCTCGCCTTTGTTTTATGATTCCGCTACTCAAAAGGTTTGTTTAATAATAAATGTAAATAGTTTTTATTTTTTAAACATTTAATTATTCATAAAAAAAATAGTTTAATTTATTTAAAATGAATATTTTTACAGAATAGAAATAAGAATTTGTAATTTATAGCATTTTTTTTATATTTTACGTAAATTATGAATGTTATAATTAAAAACATAATATCAAACTATGTTGTAGTAATTAAAAAAACCAGAAAAAATTTAGAGAAGAAATTTGAATTTTTAATAATAAATGTCTTGAAAATGTAATTGTTTATAAAAAAAATAGTTATATTTTTTTAAAATAATTTTTTTACAGAATGGAAAAAAAAGTTTATAATGTTGAGGTTAATTTTTTTTAGATTTTACATAAATTATTAATGTTTTCATTAAAAATATTATAAAAAAATGTTATAGTAATTAAAAAAGCAGAAAATTTTGAAATCAAAATTTTGAATTTTTAATAATAAATGTAGATATTTATTATTTTTTGTAAATATAATTGTTTATAAAAAAAAGCGTTTATTTTATTTAAAAATAATATTTTCACAGAATGGAAATAAAAGTGCCTAATGTTTAGGTTATTTTTTTTAGATTTGACAAAATTTATTAATGTAATCATTAAAAATATTATAAAAATATGTAGTAATTAATAAAAGCAGAAAAATTTTAGAGAATAAATTTGAATTTTTAATAATAAATGTAGATAATTATTACATTTTGAAGATTTAATTATTTATAAAAAATAGGTATTTTTATTTAAAAATAATACTTTTACTGAACGGAAATTAAAATTGATAATGCTTAGGTAATTTTGTTTGGATTTTACAAAAAGTATTAATGTTATCATTAAAAGCATTAAAAAAAAAAGTTGTAGTAATTAAAAAAAGCAGAAAAGGTTTAGAGAAGAAATTTGAATTTTTAATAATAAATGTAGATAGTTATTACTTTTGGAAAAATTTAATTGTTTATAAAAAATAGATTTTTTATTTAAAAATAATATTTTTACAGATTGGAAATAAAACTTTATAATATTTAGGTTATTTTTTTTTTAGATTTTACATAAATTATTAATGTTCTAATTAAAAACATTAAAAAAAATTTGTAGTAATTAATAAAAAGCAGAAAAAGTTATTTTTATTTTACATAAATATTTGAAATTTCAATATTTATACATAGTTATTATTGTTATTATAGTTATTTCATTTTATGTAATTGTTTATTTTGTTTGTTTATATTTATTTGTTCTTTTGATAGAATTATAATGTACACCAATATAATTTTTGTATTATGTATATCAATTTTATTATATTAGAGAAATGAAATTTAGAATAAAATTTTTATTAAAATTAATTAAGATTAGGTTTTAGGATCACTGTATTAGTGTAGTTATACACCGAAACGGTAACCATTTTTGGTATGTTGTGTTCACACTTGCACGTAATCATGGTTGTGGATGAAAGTTAAAGATTACATGGATAACGTTATCAATTCGACAAGGCATTATAACGAGGCAGAGATGGTAGATTTTGAGGAAACAATTGTAATTTATGACGATCTTCTTGCGGCGAACATGAATCTAATTTCACTAATCCAAGAACAAATAAAAATAATAATGAACGTGCATTAGTGATCATTATTTGTATCATTGGTTTTGGATTGAATTTGTTACGCACGATGCGTACTAGAAGCAACTCTATCAGTGAGTTCCAACCACAAAAAGAGCGTCGCAGACAAGAATTGATGGAGTACTTGGTTCACACTGAAAAATGTCGTGATATTATTCGCATGGGACCGGAAGCTTTCCTTCAATTATGTGAACAAATACGGGCAACTGGACTTGTTAAAGATGCATATCGATCAACCATGGAAGAATAAGTAGCGGAATTTCTATACATTATTGGGCATAATGTGAAGAATCGAAGTGTGTCATTCTTTTTCCATCGGTCTGGAGAAATAGTATCCCGTTACTTTCATAATTTTTTAGTGCAATTTTAAAGTTCGAGAGGGATTTCTTAATTCAACCACATGGAACGGTTGTAAAACAACACATCCTTAACAACAGTCGATTTTACCCCTACTTTAAGGTTTGTTTATGATAACATTACTTTAAATTATGTATTATGTTGTATTTATTTTATGTATATTTAAAGTTATGAATTTTGGTTTACATCAGGATTGTTTAGGGGCCATAGATGGGACTCATGTATGTGTTAAGGTTGCACATGCTGATGCACCTCGTTATCGAGGGAGAAAAGATTGGCCAACCCACTTATTTGCAGGTTGTGACTTTGACATGAAGTTCACATATGTCTTGGCCGATTGGGAAGGAATTGCCTCTGATTCAAGGATATTGAAAGATGCTTTGGTACGAGACAATCTTTTGGTTATTCCGGAAGGTTAGTTTGAGGGGATTGGGTGTGCAGAACAATAAAATGGTTATAGTACTATATACTAACGCAGCTTTCCACAATCTTCGTAGGAAAATACTATATTGGTGATGCAGGTTTTATGTTAAAACCAAATATAATAACACCTTATCGCAGGATTAGATACCATTTGAAAGAATCTTCGCGAAGAGTGCCACAAAATGCTAAAGAGTTGTTTAATCTTCAACATTCATCACTTAGAAATGTAATTGAGAGAACATTTGGGGTGCTAAAAAAACGATTTCCAATTATAGCCAGTGGAACTGAGGCACATTATGATGTCGATATTACGACAAAAATTGTTTTAACTTGTTGTATTCTGCATAACTTTCTTCGCGGGGTTGACAATGATGAGTCTCTAATTGAAGAAGTAGATCATGAATTGTTACAAGAAGATGTACAACCAACCCCTACCCATGCTCGTGACCATGATTATAGCCTAGGGTGTCATATTAGGGACACTATAGCAAACGAAATGTGACAAGATTATGTAAACAATTAATTTGATGAATGAATATATTTTATATTTTGTTCCAATGTTTGTCATCCTAACTTTATTTAAGTAAATTAGATGGATCACGGGAAGAATGTTTCTCCACATTCATCAGGTGGTTGTCGAGAGTTCACTAAGTGGACGATAGAGATGGACCTAATTCTGCTAAATGCAATGATTGAAGAGGTATGTCAAGGTTGCAGAATTGACGGTAGTTGGACCAGTCAGGGATATACTAACATTGTTATGGCTCTACACGATGCTGGATTAACAACTATGAAGAAAAACCATGTCAAAAATCGTCAAAAAAGCCTGAAGGACAGGTGGAGGGAAGTACATGATTTGTTTGGTGGATTGAGTGGTTTCGCATGGAACCAGACCACGACAAGTTTTAAAGCGGAGGACGAAGTTTGGAATGACTTGATCAAGGTACGATGATAAGTACATTTGACAACAAACACATTTCACTGCACATTTATGAACTTGTACTAATATGTGACATGTATTTAGGCCAAACCATCTACAACGAAATGGTGTGTGAATCCCATTTGCCATTATAACCTAATGGAGGACTTGTGGTGTAATGACAGAGCCAACGGAAGTCGGGTCAGGACAACCCGTGACATCAATTCACCTCCTGACATAAGTAATTTCAATGTCAACCTTGACGACAATAATATGCATTATATCCCCGAGCAACCCAACTTTGAAGAGGCAGATGACTACGTCCCACGATCACCTGCTCCTCATATTCAATCAAGTGACATTCCTTCTGACACTCCCTCAAATACTCCTTCTATGCCTTCTGCAGGCTCTGCAGGCACATCCTCGTCTCGGGGATCAAAAAGAAAAGGACCCACCATGGACAGAATTGATGAACATTTTGCTTTGTTGAAATCAAATCTTCAAGAATGTGTTTCCTCAATGAAGGATGCTAATAAGAATGGCTCTGAGTTGGTTGACATTGCTCGTGCACAAGCAACCGCAGCACAACATATAGTTGCGAAAATTACACGATGAAACGACTTATATGCTAAGCATGTACAACATCATCGTCGCCATGCATCCTCCCAATTCTCTGAGTCTGATATTTGGGCAATGCTGGTGGAGCTTAACATCCAGGATGAACAGGTCATGGATCTATGCTACGAGTTTTTATGTGAGCATCAAGGAAGAGTTAAACAACTATTTGGGATGCCATATGAGTGTCGCATGACCAAGTTGTTTGCATTTATGACTAGGCATTGATTTCATATTTATGCGTCCGCGTTACCTTTGTGTGTTTCACTTACATGTTGTCCTTTTATTTAATTTGAGTTGTTGTGTAATCTGTCTGTGTATGTTTGTTCTTGGAGAATAATGATCAGAACTTTTAATATTCTAGTTCAGGAATTCTAGTATTGTTTTTTCATTGGTCATGTAATATTTTGTTTATGAACTTGTACTATTGTGTTTGATAAGTTCTACTATTCTATTTATGATATTGTCATTTACTTTATACAAAGTTATAATTGCATTATACAAGGCATCATCATCGCACAAACGCCACAGAACCCGTAAGGGTAAAGCTCTAGCAGAAGATCATGTCGTTCCTCTTCCCCTAGCAACGCATATTGCATAAGTTCTTGATTATTCAAGATACTTTAGTATAAAACGTCAAATGACGATGTTTGAAAATCTGTTTCACGGAAGAGCGGTCTTATCACCAAAAGGTATGCATACTCCATTTTTTGCTGCTGCAGGGTTTGAATTCCAAAACCTTCTGAATTTCCAAGGTGTACAAGCTTTCCTTGGCATGAAATTTTCGTATTATGAAGACTTGGTTAGAGTATTTTATACAAATTTGAAGATCACACCTATTGGTCACCTTTGTGTTGAGATTTGTGGAAAGCGAATAAACATTACTGAATTGGATTGGATGAACATTGCTAATCTCAGGTATGACGGTGTTAAGTTAACCCCTGGGACGATCCCTAAGGAAGTCAATTTTGATCGAGCACTAGCATTATCGTCCATGATTCGTGAAGATGTTCAAGGTCAAAATGTCAGAAATGCCGGTAGTCTGAAAATGAAGGACCAACTATTACATTACACATGGGTGCACATCTTTTGCCCTCGTGGGAGCAACTTCGCACAATTATTGACTGAAAATATTTTCATGCTCTGGTGCATCAAAAATAATATAATGATTAATTGGCCTCATTACATCATGCATCACATGATTAAATGTAGGGATAACAACATGTCTTTGCTGTATGCAATTTTGATAACACAGATCTTAAAGGTGTATGGCTTCGACTTGTCAAATGAGTCAGCAATAATGCTAGGATGGAATCATTATTTTGGGAAAAAGAGTATGAGGAAATTAAATATATTCCAGGTCAATGGCATATGGCAGCTTGGTAGGCCTCACCAGCCAGACGAAGAAGATGATGAAGAGGATCAATTGCCACAAGAAGATGTTGGGGGTGGTGAACCTGAGCCCGCAATCCGCAACCAAATGGAATTGTTAACCCAAATTATGATCAACATACAGAACTTGAATACCCGGATGGACTAGGTTCAGGATATTCTGGTTGACATTCGATGTCATCAAGGCCATTGATGGTCTTATCATTATGTTATTGTCATTATTATTTTTATTTTTCATGTTGAACATTAATGACTTGTTATTTAATATTAACTTTTTATGGTAGTTTTCATGGAACTTATTTAGATAATGATATTGTTTTCAATGAAACTTTTATAACATTTCATTTCTATAATGCATAAATAAAATTTGGGCTCCATGACATAATACGGAACTTCAACACCATTGCTTAAGTCACCTTCAATGTCTACATATCACAACACATCATCATCTAGTTGTACCGGGTGTGGTGTGCAAAAACCTCATACTTTTACCCATTCCATTACGAACACAAGTGCTTTCGTTCCTCCTATTTGTGATTGTGGAGAGTTTGTTGTTTTGAGAACAACAAAAACAGAAAAAAAAATGCTGGAAAACGATTTTGGGGTTGTCCCAAGTACAAGGTAGAATTTGTTAAATTAGGTTTGATACAAACTTAAGAATGCTATTTTAAATTTATTCACTGTTGAATTTTATTCTTTTCTTCAAAACAGATTACAAGTGACATGGTCCTAGGCTATAATTTTTTCAAATGGTGCATTGAAGACGTTGCTAATGAAAAAGATGCAATTATTGTCAGACAATGGAGGCAGATATGTCTTCTAGAAAACCGTTTGAATGTCTCCATAAGAAGGATTAAAATGTTATTAGTGGGGATATGTTTTTTTTTTCTAATTAACATTAGTATGTTCTTCATTTTTACATAATTCTAAAATTATAAACAAATTAACATGTCTTTATCTCTTTTTGGATTAAATGTAATGACTTTATATTATATATTTTAAAAACTACTTAATATTCATGTTGTGTTCTAAATATCCATTTATTTTTAAAATATATTGATTTTGTTAAGGATGATAATGAAAATCATTATTACTAATCATATTATATATATATATATATATAACATATCATAATTTAAAAAATCATAAATAATATTAAAATTATCTACATAAATTAACTTAAGTAACAAAATCAATTTAAAATAATAAAATAGAAAATAATAAATTATACTTACATTTATAATTATATTTAATTATTTTTTTGAATTTTACATTTTTTCTTTTATTTATAAATTAAAATATAAATTATTATAATTAACTAAAATATGCACAAAATTAATAGTTACTTATTTTTTTATATATAAGGGTATATTTGTAATCTTACAATTTACACTATTCAAAATAATTTAAAATACTCTTTCAACAATCACATCACTCACGTATTTCAATAAATTTTCCTCTCACATCCACTCTAACATACCCAAATACAAACAACCCTAACTTTCTTCACACTTCCACTCTGCCATACTCTCAACTTTCCACTCCTTCCCACCCTTTAATCCAAACAAAGCATTACTGAGGTTTAAAAACCTTTTACTACTTATGTTCTTAGTAGAGGTTATAATAACCTCTGATAATAAATCCCTTCTAAATTTTGTTTTTTAGTGATATAGCAAAGTATTATAACCCAAATTTTTTTAGGAAAAAGGTACCTTCCACTACTGATTTGATTCGACATCCGTTTAATTGTAAATAATAATATGTTAAATCAAGTTATTTAAAGAAAATAAAAAATAAATTATTAAATAAAAATAATAAAATAAAATTATTAAAATGGTGTAATTTGGTAATGAAAATATGAAAATGGGCAAATGTATAAAAATAATTAAAACAATTATTATAAAAATAAATACATTTCTTTGTAAAATTTGAATAGAAATAATTATTTATGTTGTACGACTTTAATTAAATCTACTAATATGTCTAATTTTTTTAATAAAAATCTCTCGGTTAAAATATTTTTTCGCCTCATCAACATGATAAAATATAAAAATATATATAATAATTTAAAATTTGTTTAAAACTTACATTAATTGAATAATAATGTTGTGTAAAAAATTATTTTATAGCATATAATTTCAAAATTTTAATTTTTTTTTGTTTTAAAAAGTTCATAAATAAAGTTGAAGAATTAAAATTAAAAAATTTGAAAAAAAACTTATCCTAAATCAAATTTTAATATATTAAAAATATATGAAATATTTTAAAGAAATTTGATTAAAAGTGCGATAAAGTAAAAATATTTACTACTTTTTAATTATTATTAAAGTTACAAATATTTTTATTATTTTAGAAAAAAATAAATTATTTCGTGTAGTAATATTAAAGATTGATACAATTTTCGTTCAAATAAAATACAGAATCTAAATAAGATAATTTATATTTTATTTAGAGTTTAGACCGGCTAATGAGTTCCATTTAAAAAAACTGAGATTAATGAACATAATTGAAATCATAAGCATGAAACTAGTTATATTCAAATTCACTTTCATGTTTATTATACACCCACGTTATAATCTCTAATCTATAGTGAAAACACAGGCGCAACGGTGTATTTGTATTTTTTTATTTATAAATAATTATGTTTAATATTAAAAATTGAATAAAAGAGATTATATATATATATATTATAGATTTAATATAAAATTTATTAAAATTAAATCCATCATTTAAATATACAAATGAGAAATAATATTTTAATAATTTAGTGTTAATGATAACAAATATAAATGCATCTTTCAATAACTATCTATTTTTTCTTTTGCATAAAGAGAGTCAATGAGAAGACAATAAATAAAAAATAAATAAATAAATAAATAAACACACGGTTATTTTGATCTTTTTCTTTGTGCTTCCTCCTATGATCTTTTTCACCCTCCGGATTAATGACTTTTAGACATTCGTATCCAATAAACTTGAAAAAAAAATAGAAACATGTAAATAAGCTTAATAAAACATTCATCTCTTTTTAGTTTTAAGAGCTTAAAAAAATTATCTTTGAAGATACAAAAGAAAAATTATCTTTGAAGATACAAAAGAATTGGTGAATAATTAATGTCTATAAAACAATCATTTGAGTCTTTAATAAAAAATAAATAAATAAAAGGATTTAGGGGGAAAATAGTGAAGAAATAAGAAACATGTGTCATGTGAATATCTAAAACGCATAAAACAAAATGTGATTAGATTTAAAGTCACAGTGTCTTATGAAAAAGAAATTGAGAAACTTACTCATTTGAGAGTGAGGAAACAGAGTGAGTGAAGGGAATTGGAAAAGAGAGCACGTTAGACTAATTATTCGTCTTAATTCAACCAAGGGATCAAACTTCATTCCCTTAATGACGACAATTGTAAACCAATACAAAAACTATATACAAAAACACAATGTATGTAAAGAGGATGGAACAATTGGAACAAAATAAGAAAAAATAGAAAAAAAAATGGAGGATGAGAGTAGGTATATACAAAAAGGAGGGAAGAGATAGAGAAAAGAAAAAAATGAGAATGGAAGCGTGTGTCTCATAGAGAGAAAAGGATATGAGAGAAATGAGAAAACTTTAGATACATTAATATTGTAATTGATTTAAGAGAGTGAAAGGTAGGTTGTTGATAGTGAGGGAAGTGGAAAGAAGTTTTTGATAGAGATGGAAGTGGGAAGTTTTTGATAGAGAAGGAAGTGTGAAGTTATTAAAAAAGTTACAGAATCCCTTTATATATAGGTTTAAATATTATTTCTTTTAGCTATCATACTATCAATGATATTTATTTTATTAATTAATTCAACATTATAACATAGATTATGAGTAACAAATATGAGATTGCTAAGTATCATAAAACTTAAACATCTGAGTATCTATTTTTTATAACTGATAAAATATTAAAAATTATAAGAAAATATGAATGATGGATTAATGAAGATATTCGTTAACAACAATTTCATTTCTTTTGAATAATACACAAAAAGACATTCCAAATATCAATCTTTATTAAAATTTGTATTTATAATATATTTGTATTCATTAAAATAAATTATAAATCTACACTCTTAATATGAAGATGCAAATAATAATATTTTATTTGATTTTAAATATTAGTTTACCTACAATTTATCGTTTATTCATTATTTACAGATCCTAAGTACTATATAGGATTCAAATTCTCTAAATTTTTAAGAAAAAATCATGCAATTTAACTATTCATATTAATAAAACCAAATTTTAAATTTACTAATTTTATAAAAAAAAAAAACCTAGTGAAGGAGGGCAGAACAAATATCTTTAATTTTAAAAATAGAGAATAAAATCAATTTAAATCAGAAAAGTAACGTACTAATCTCTCTACTCTATCCACATCTAGTAACCATTAAGTGACAATAAATAAAAAACTGAAAAATAAAAATGAAAAATTATTTTTGTTAACTTTTCTCTCTCTTCATATTGTTATCTTAAAATAAGGAATTAACGGAAGAGTGTAGAGTGTAGAGTGCATATAAAAGTTGTACATTAATATTAATTTAAAAATTAAAAAATAAATTTATTTTTAAGTAATTTATATGAAATAACAAAATATTTCATTATACTAATAAAATTAGATATATTAAATAAGAATATAATCGGTACAAAATTGTGTACACCAAAATAGTAGTTAAAGTGAGGAATCCCTTTATATATAAGTATAAATATCATTTAATTATAAATTTACTTTTTATTTATATATATATATATATATATATATATGATTTAGAACTTATATAAAGTTTATCAGATCTATTTTTTATTAAGTGTTGATATATTGATACTTTTAACAATAAAATATATATTTTTTATATTTTAATTTAATATTTTATTCATTTTCATTTTATTTTTTAATTTAAAATATTATTATATTAATATAAGTGTTTGTGAAATATATATATATATATATATATATATATATATGTTTTTCATTATTAAAAAGCTTTTTCCTTTTCCATTTTATGAATGCCCATACTTTGACACCAGTGAGAAATGGCCAATAATAAGTTTCTTTCTACCCCACCCATCTTCTCTTTCAACTTCTCTACTTTGTCCACTTTGACAGTCATAAATGTGTAAGTAAAAGTTTAGAACAAGTGAGACAAGAAAGGTAATGATATTCAATGTTTCACACCACACTTAAATAGATACAGTTGATTACTACATTATAATAATATTATAATACTTAAACTTAAAAAATAAATTAAATATAATTAAAATATTATTGTACTGATTTGTAAAATGTATGTTTTCTAGTGCTTGTGTTGGAACCACTCTATTTAATGGCTGAAATTATTTGAGTAAATTAAAAGATGGATAATAATCCATTCATAACTCAATTTTGTTATATAATCACATTATTAATTTCTAATATTATTATTTTAATATTTTTTTATATTATTTAATTTCAAACTTATTCTTTATTATATATATTTATTTTTAAATTTATCAAATTAAAAATTGTATAAATTCTAATGGTTGTGAAAGGATGGAAAAAGAAGTTAATAAACAGAAATAGTTAAAGGCAGAGATATTTGGTATTTTATAGGAGAAAAGGAATGGCCCTAAGGGATTCATCCAAGTCCATATCCTTAGGTTCCATGTTGTTTTCTAGTTTCCAGTCAAAGGAGTTCACCAGAGATCCCAGCATGAGGTGCAACATTCTGACGGCCAGTGGAGAGCCAGGGCATATGCGTCTGCCACTGCCGAAGGGTGTCAGCTTAAAGTGCCGACCCTTAACGTTGATCTCTGAGTTCAAGAATTTCTCCGGGGAATTGGCCATGGCGTTCGTTACCTCATTTCGAGCAACTTTCATTTTTTATGCGTCTCTATCCGACTTCTCCATCAAAAGTTATGGCCGTTTGAAGTTTTCCTACAAATTTTTCACATTAAATCCTAAACATACACACACTAAACACATAAACACACTACAATCAAGTTTTAAACATACATCCAAATCCAAATATCAATATTTATTATAAAATTAATTAAAAAATTTAAAACCGTAAACCCTAAAAAAACTAACCTTCTATAGTTGTGGGTGCAACCAAGTCCCCAAGGTGTTGCCGCATGGTGTTGCCGGCCAGAAGACTTGGCGGAGGTTTACGGTGGTGGAGATGGAGTGAGAGGCGCGGAAGAGATGGCTCAAGTAAGACGCGGTGTTGAAGGGAAAGGGTAAGTGTGAAGAGAGCATTGATGGGCAAAGGGTGGAGAAGGAGAGGATAAGAAGAAGAAATGGAGCACGGCAGGGGTCTTAGCGTTTTTCATTTACAGATGCGGTTGTGTGTATAACCGCATTTGTAAATGAAAGTTTTTCATTTACAAATGCGGTTATGTGTATGACCGCATTTGTAAATGAAACCGCGTTTTTAACAAATGCGTTTTAACGCGAAACCGCACTTAGAAAGGAGTATTCCTTTCATCATTTTGCACTAGTGACATGTGCATCATCCCACACCTCTGGGCTCCTCCCTATGGCCCACTCGTTTATCAGCACCTGAGCACCCTTTGGGACCGTCAACCCGCACACTTCCATGTCTGTTTTCGCCCTTCGTGGAAGCAGAAGCGGCGCCGGTGGGTGCATGCGCAGACTCTCTTTTATCACCGCTTGCAGGTACGGAAGCCTTGCCACGTCCGATTCCTCCACCGCCTTCCCCACTCCGATCACTTCCGCCAACTCCTTCTTCAACTTCCTCATCGCCTCCGGGCTGTGCATCAGCTCCGTCATTGTCCGTTCTAAGCCGTAGGCCTTTGTATCAGTCCCCGCAACCAGTAGATCCTGTCACCAATTAACAAATTACGTTCACACTGCATGCTTCTTTTGACAAGTACGGATGCATTTTTATATGACCTAAGATAAATAAGGAAATTTTAACAAAATGGGGCACTTATTTTCAGATGCCAAAATTAAAAAAAAATTATAGAGTAATTCTTGGTCAAATTATCAATTTAAATTCATTAATTCATTATTTTTTTTAATTAAAATTAATAACTTCGGTTTAAATAAAATTGAGCATTAGATTGATAATTTCAATATATTTTATTTTAATTAAAGTTGTCAATTCAATTAGCAAGTTCAACTATTTTTTTTAAATAATTAATATTTTTTAAAATTAAAAAATTACATAATAATAATTTAAAAATTATTTAAAATACATGAAGTGAATAAGAATAAAAATATTGTGCAAATTTGTATTTTATAGATAAATAATATTAAAAAAATTAAAACTAAATTTTATTTTCATAAAAAATAAAGTTACCTAAAATTAAGTTGGATTAAAAATAAATTGTGTAATAAATATAAACTATTTAGTACGTTATAATATTGTTCTCATCAAATATTTTAATATCATTTTCTTTTAATAATGACTTATATTCAATAATTTAATTTATTTTTTAATATATTTATTTTACATAAATACATGTATATTATTACTTTTTACATATTATATAATTTATACTTTCATATATTATATAATTTAAAAATTTATACATAAATCATATCTCATTTTTTATAAGTCTATTTTTAATTTTAACAATATTTAAAAAAATTAAATATTTTTAATTTATCAAACAAATCATTTTTAATCCAATTTATTTAGAATTATTTTAAAAAAATTCATTTTAATTCTTCAACTTTATATATCATTTTCTTAAATAAAACACAATTAAATTTTGATATTATTTACAAAATAATTTTCTTACTACATATTCTTATTTTGAAAAATATTAACTATCATTTTATTTAAATAAAATAAAATCAACTGTTGAATTGATAACTTTAATTAAAATAATAATGAAGTTATTAATCAATTATTCAATTTTATCTAAACTGATTATCAATTCGTTGACAACTTTAATTTAAAAAAAAATAAAATAATGGATAAGAATTTAATTGATGTTGGCAACTTTGAAAAAAAAATGTTATTTTTGTAATTTTTTCAGAATTTGTCCATTTATGTAAATGTGAAAAAAAAAATTCACCATTTTGGTAAAATTTCCGATAAATAAACAAATAGATTTTTCATATATTAATTATATTTTAAAATTTGAGTGGTTGCCGTGAAAAGTAGTATAGTAGCAGAAGATACAGATCCAATGAAACACAACAAAATTAAGAAATAGATAAGATAAAGACAGGAGTGTATATACATACAAGGAATAAATGTTTGATCTGCTTTCTATGTATGTTTTCGCTGCTCTTTTGAGAAATATCAAGCAAGATATCAAGCATGTCATGGCTGGTGACATAATTCTTCTCTTGCCTCTTCTTCAACCGCTCATCGATTATGGGGTCCAACACATCGAACAACTTGCCTATATAATTGGTGGTGTGTCTTCTTATACCTTGTGGGTCAAACATTCTCAAGAATGGGAAGCAATCCACCAAGTTTGGAGTTCCTGTTGCTTTCAAGAGAGTCCCCACAACGTGCTTGTACTCACCATTACCTACAGACGGAACAAAATCCTGAGACACAAAAGTGTAGGACAAAAAGTTAAAGCAGGTCATGAATGCTGCTCTCCCAATATCCACCACTTCGCCCTTAAGGCTACTTTGGCGGATATCACTCAGCAGGTCCTGCAGTTTCCTGCGTCTAAGGTCTTGGCTTGCGTCAAGGGTTTTGACGGAAAACAAGCTTCCGTGGCAAATTTTTCTCAGTTCTTGCCAAAGGGGTGAGACAGGGAGAAAGATCAAGCTGTAATGGTTGTGATTGTAAGATGTTGTGATGTCGGGGTTTGTTCTGTCGGAGAACAGGGCGTCATGGGTTTGGAGAATCTCTTGGGCTGCGATTGTTGAAGAGATTACTATGGTGGTTGATTGGCCTATCGTGAAACGCATTATGGGGCCATAGAATTTGGCAAGCTTGGCCATTGTTTGCTGTGGCTTCTTGTACAGTTGACGAGAGTTTCTGATAATGGTGAGGAGGGATGGTGATAGAAATGCTGAGGTACAACTGGGTCAGGAATATGATCCTAAGCCCAAGATTTGGAAAGTGTATGAGAGGAAAAATAAGAGAGAGGTTAAGAGGAATGATGTGGCCCTGAATCAGGCTTGATATGTATGAAGGGTATAAGGGGTATAAGCATTAGTAATATATATAGGTGGTTAGAGGAGAGAGAGAGTATCGAGAATTCTGTTAGAAGTGGATTCACTGTAAACGTGAATTGTAGAGGCCCTGTGGCTCTGGATTGGTAGCTTGCAACCAATTACTGTTAGATTGTTATTTGATCTGCATTCCATCAATTGGTCCGACCTGCCGGATAAAGACCCAGCCCGGAGAAGACCGTCGATGCCAAGGAAGCCACCTACGCCTAAGATGGGTGATCGGATTGACGCTTTGGAGACCCAAGTGGGACATGTTACCTCCACGCTCGACGCACTGGTTCGACAGATGCAGCTCCAGTCCGAACAGATGCAGCAACAGAGTCTAGTTCTCGCGAAACTAAGCAAACTGAAGGAGGGGAATAGAGAAGGAGAGGCATCGAGTGGAAACTCGGGTGGTGATTCGCCTTCAAGTGAGTCTCGACTCGCCGGGAAGAAGGTGAAGCTTCCACTATTCGATGGCGAAGATCTAGTGGCTTGGATAACTCGTGCGAAAATATATTTCGATGTCCAGAACACACCGGAGGATATGCGGGTGAACCTTCATGTTTGAGTATGGAAGGTCCCACGATCCATTGGTTCAATTTACTGATGGAGACGGAAGATCAGCTATCATGGGAAAAACTCAAAAGGGCATTGATCGCACGTTACGGTGGTCGGAGATTGGAAAACTCGTTTGAAGAATTATCCACGCTCCGTCAAACTGGAAGAGTTGAAGAGTTTGTTAAAGCATTTGAATTGCTTTCCTCGCAGGTGGGTCGATTGCCGGAGGAGCAATACTTAGGATACTTCATGAGTGGGTTGAAACCTCCGATCCGGCGAAGGGTGAGAACTCTGAATCCTTCTAATCGGATGCAGATGATGAGGATGGCGAAGGATGTTGAGGAGGAGCTTAAGGAAGACGATGTAGAGGGTGAAAAAGCTGTGGGGAAAAGGTTTGTGGGCCGAAGAGAAGAAAGTGGGCTTAAGTTCAGTAGTGGGTTTAACCCGACCCAAAAGGACATGAATAGACCCGAAAACTTAAGTTGGCCCAACCTGGCAAAAACAGGGAGCTCTTTTGGGTCGAACGCGAACCCAACTTCATCGCTGAGCTCGACAGGACGGAAGAGCGACGGCGACCGCCGCGGTAGAGCTTCGGAACGGTGGCGGGGAGTGCGAAGTGAGGAGATGGAGGAACGACGAGCAAAGGGGCTTTGTTTTAAGTGCGGTGGTAAGTATCACCCAACCTTGCACAAATGTCCTGAGCGCTCCCTACGTGTGTTGATATTGGGGGAAGGAGAAACAGTGGGAAGATGGAGAAATAGTAGCGTTGGAGGTAGAAGATGCCGAGGAAGAGGAAGAACCAGAGGCGGGGTGCAAAATTATTGGGGTTCTGGGAAAGATGGGAGAATATAATACCATGAAGTTGGAGGCACAATTAGCTGATGTGGTTGTGGAGGTGTTGGTCGATAGTGGAGCTAGCCACAATTTTATTTCACCTGAATTGACCTCCGCCTTGGGACTACTAGTAAGCCCTACTACTGTTAAGAGAATCAAGCTTGGGGATGGCCATCGGATTATGTCCGAAGGCACGCGTAAAGAAATTAAGCTTTTTCTGGGGTCTAGGCTCTTTGTAATAGATGCTCTGGTGTTGGAATTAGGAGGGTTAGATGTGGTTCTCGGTATATCATGGTTGAGCACATTGGGGAAAGTGGTAATGGACTGGAAAAATTTATCTATGCAGTTTTGGCATAATGGGGAGCTGGTAACATTACAGGGTCAAGGAAAAGGACAGGTTCGACATGGCTGTCTCAATTCCTTCTTGACAGGCCAAGGATGGGACTGGAATGGTGAAGGGTGGTGGACTCAATTGGAAGAGAAGCAGCATGCCATGGAATTGGGTCAAAACAGTGTGCGGGAAGTATTGGAGCGGTTTCCTGCAGTGTTTACAGACAAGTTAACACTACCTCCAGTAAGAGATCAGGTGCATAGAATCAATTTGTTACCTAATTGTGGTCCAGTCAATGTGCGGCCATACAAATACCCTCACCACCAAAAATCTGAAATTGAGAGACAAGTAGCAGAGCTGTTGCAGGCAGGGGTTGTTCAGCCCAGTATGAGCGCTTTCTCTAGCCCCGTCATTTTGGTCAAGAAGAAGGATCAAACATGGCGGATGTGTGTGGCTTATAGAGCTCTCAATAATGTAACTATCCCGGATAAATACCCTATACCCATTGTGGATGAATTGTTGGATGAATTACATGGGTCAACAATTTTTTCGAAGATTGATTTAAAATCAGGGTATCATCAGATACGTGTGCAAGAGAATGATGTGCACAAAACTGCGTTTAGGACTCACAATGGTCATTATGAATATCTTGTGATGCCTTTCAGATTGATGAACGCACCAGCCACTTTTCAGGCCACAATGAACGACATTTTTAGGCCATTTCTTAGAAAGTTTGTGTTGGTATTTTTCGATGACATATTGGTGTACAACAAGGATGAAAAGGAGCACATACAGCAACTTCAACAAGTGCTACAGGTGTTAGTGGATCAGTGTTTTGTTGCTAACATGGCTAAGTGTAAATTTGGATGTTTGCAAGTAGATTACTTGGGTCATATAATTTCTGGTGCAGGGGTTTCTGTGAATCCAGAAAAGGTTAGATGCATCTTGGAGTGGCCTGAACCTAAGAATGTTAAAGGAGTGCGTGGGTTTTTGGGTTTGACTGGATACTACAGGAAGTTCGTCAAGGATTATGGCAAGATTGCCAAACCTCTGACCGAATTGACAAAGAAAGATGGTTTCAATTGGGGTATGGCTGCTAAGGAAGCTTTTGAGAGGTTAAAGAAAATTATGACAACATCTCCTGTTCTTTTGCTGCCTAATTTCTCTGTGCCCTTTGAAATTGAATGCGATGCTGCAGGGAGAGGAGTAGGTGCTGTGTTGATGCAAAACAGACAACCAATTGCTTATTTTAGCAAAGCTTTGTCTGACAACAACTTGATGAAAACTGCTTATGAAAAGGAGTTGATGGCTTTAGTCCTTGCCATTCAACATTGGAGGCATTATTTATTAGGCAAGGAGTTTGTTGTGTACACTGATCATAGGAGTTTGAAGCATTTTTTACAGCGGCGGATTTCCTCTCCTGACCAACAGTGCTGGTTGGCAAAGTTGTTAGGCTATCAATTTGAAGTGCGTTATAAACCGGGTTTCGAAAACAAAGCTGCTGATGCCTTGTCTCGTTGCTATGATGAGGGTACATTTTTTGCACTGGTGCACACTCCTATATGGTTAGGGAGTAATCAGCTACTACAAGAAGTGAGGAATGATGAATTTGTTCAGAAGGTAATGGCGGAGGTGATAAAAGATCCTATGGCTAAACCGGGTTATAGTGTGCAGCAAGGGGTTTTATTGTACCAGGGCCGTTTGGTATTGGGTGCTAAATCTCCCTCTATTCCTTCATTGTTGAAAGAATTTCATGAAACTCCTATGGGCGGCCATTCTGGATTTTTGAGGACTTATAGGCGTATTGCAGAGAATCTTTACTGGGTGGGAATGCAGAAATCCATCCGGGATTATGTACGAGCATGTGATGTGTGCCAAAGACAGAAATATGATGCAACTACTCCAGGTGGTTTTTTACAACCTTTACCTATTCCCAATGCTGTATGGGAGGATATTTCCATGGACTTTGTGACTGGCTTGCCTAAATCTAGAGGTTTTGAAGCGGTTTTTGTGGTGGTAGACAGACTATCCAAGTATAGTTATTTTATCTTATTGAAGCATCCTTATACTGCCAAGTTTGTGGCAGAAGTCTTTGTTAAGGAGGTGGTGCGACTTCATGGAATTCCTAGTTCCATTGTAAGTGATAGAGATCCCTTGTTTGTGAGCCATTTCTGGAGGGAATTGTTCAAATTGCAGGGTACGACACTCAAAATGAGCTCCACCTATCATCCCGAAACAGATGGGCAAACCGAGGTTATCAATAGGTGTCTTGAAAGCTATCTTCAGTGTTTTGCGACTGATCAACCCAAGACTTGGGCCTATTGGGTGCCATGGGCTGAATATTGGTACAACACTACTTATCATGTGTCTATAGGTAAGTCCCCTTTTGAAGTTGTGTACGGGAGACAACCTCCTAAATTGCTGCGATACTTGAGCAATGAAACAAAGGTAGCTGCAGTTGCTTTGGAGTTAAAAGACAGAGATGAGGCTTTGGATCAACTTAAGAAGCACTTGTTCAAAGCCCAACAACAAATGACAGTGTATGCCAATAAGAATAGGAGGGATTTGCAGTTCGAGATTGGTGAATGGGTGTTTTTTAAATTGAGGCCCCATAGGCAACAGTCAGTTGTTCGAAGGATAAATCAGAAACTTACAGCACGTTTTTATGGTCCTTTCAAGATCATTGAGAAGGTTGGAGAAGTTGCTTATAAGCTTCAACTACCTGACTACTCCAAAATCCACCCTGTTTTTTGTTGAACCAAGTGGTGTTCAAGGTTTTGAAGAATCCAAATCCTTTGAAGGATGATGAAGCTTTTGCTGTGCTTGCTGTTGCTGTGCTAGTTTAGTTAGGATCTGGGTAGTTTGAGTTGTGTAACTCAACCTTTGATTGAATCTAAAGCTCAAGCATCTCAACTTTCAAACAAAGTAAAGTGTTTTTTCAAACTGAGTTAAAACAACCGATTGTTTTATCGAAACAACCGATTGTTTAAGCTTAGGTGTTTTGAAAACTGTTTTGAAATGTGAAAATTGGTTAAGTAACAAAACAACCGATTGATTCGAGGAAACAATCGATTGTTTGTTATGTTTTTATAACAGAAAACAGTTTTGACTTTGACTGAGCTTTAAATGCTTTTAATTCATACGCTCCAGTCATTGAATGCTTTGACCAATCTTTCTGAAAGCTTTTATGAGTTTGTTAAGATTTGATAAACAAACTTCCTTTTATATAATTCAGAAAATCTCTTTTTAAAAGGATAAGAATGCTTTTGAAAAAGAGTTGAGAAGAGAGTTTTGGAAAATTGCTGAGATTGCTTAAGAGCTAAAGAGATTGATCAAAGTGCTGAGATAGGATTCTCTTGTATTGATTTCAGATTGCTTCTGTAACAAGTGTAATCCTTGTAATTCTGTGAACATTCGTTTTGTGCTGTTGCTAAGAAGAGCTGTGTGTTCTTGAGGGGATCAAGATCAGCTTTCTTAGTGTGGTGTGCTGACCAAGGAAAGTGTGTTTCTTGAGGGTGTTCAAGGTCACTTTCTTGGTTGTGTGTAAGTAATCTAGTGTTGATTGCTTAGTGGTTTTCCTCAGGGTTTCTGAGAAGACTAGATGTAGCTCTGGGTTGGAGTGAACCAGTATAAACAACTGTGTACAATCTCTCTATCCCTTACTCTTTAAATTCAGTTTGTTTGTTGTTTGCTGATAAAAACAACCGATTGGTTCGAAGAAACAACCGATTGTTTTTCTGACAGTGCAGTTTTGCTTACTGTTTTGACTAACTGAATTGCTTGATCAATTGGTTTCTGAGATAAACTCATTCCAGCTTCAAAAAGTTTGCGAAAACCTCTTTAAACAATTCACCCCCCCTCTAGTTTAAAGCCATTATTCCTAACAATTGGCATCAAGAGCTTGGTTCTTGAAAGTTATTCAAGTTGATCTTTTTTTATGGCTGGAAAACTATCTTTTGAGGAAGGTGCTTCAATCTACAAACCACCTTTATTCTGTGGATTGAATTATAAGTTTTGGGAAGCAAGAATGAAAATCTTTATTGAATCAATTGATCAAAGAATTTGGGACTCAATTGAGAATGGTCCTTACATTCCAAAGTTCAAAAAGAATAATTCCTTTACTATAAAACCTTTGTCCAAATGGACAGATGATGAATGTAAGATGGCTCAGCTTGATAGGTCTGCTCAAAACATTATAGCTTCTGCACTAGATACTAATGAATTTTTCAGGATATCAAAGTGCAAAACTGCTAAGGAAATGTGGGAGACTCTCAAGGCTGCTCATGAACCAAAGGAAGCAATGACAAAGAATCAAGCAAGAAGGAAGAGAAGACAAAATAAGAAAAGCCTCAATCTTTGCTTAATGGCCAGAAGGGAGGATGACTCATGTAGTGTAAGTTCATCAAACTCTTCAAACTCTGAAAATTATGGTCAATTGCTTCAAGCCTTTCAAGAAACACATGAAGAAGCAAACCGATTGGCTCTCTTAAACAATCGATTGAAAGAAAAGAATAGCTGGCTTGAAAACAGGGTAAAAGCACTGGAGGAGGATTTAGAAAATTCAAAAATGGATTTTGAAAATCTGGAAATCATTTACAAAAACTCCTCTTGCAAGTGTGACACTCTAGTTTGTGAAAATTGCAAAAATCTTGAAAAGAAGGTCCACTATCTTGTTAAAACAGTGGATAAGCTTTCTAAAGGCCAATCCAACTTTGAAAGTGTGCTAGCTTCTCAAAAGTGTGTTTTTGGAAAATCAGGATTGGGTTTTAATCCACAAAACCAGCAAGATAGATTTTCAAAAACTTTTTCAAAAAGTTCAGAAAAACAATCGATTGGACCATCGAAACAATCGATTGTTACATGCTTCTATTGCATGAAAAGAGGTCATTCTGTGCGATTCTGTAAAATCAGAAAACATGCTGTTCCTAAAGGGCTTATGAAGTGGATTCCCAAGAAAAATAAGGCTTGTGTTGATGAGTATACACCAGATGGACCCTCATTCATAAGGGGACCAAACCTATGTACTTGAGAATTTTCTTTGTAGGAAATCTTGGAGGAGAGAAAGCAGCTTTGGTACTTGGACAGTGGATGCTCCAAGCATATGACAGGGGACAAATCAAAGTTCCTGAGAATATCCTTCAAGCAAGAGGGTCATGTCACCTATGGAGATAACAACAAAGGAAGAATACTTGGAAGAGGATCCATAGGAGATGAGAGCATCTTGGTGATTCATGATGTGCTCTTTGTTGAAGGCCTAAAGCATAATCTGCTGAGTATTAGCCAACTGTGTGACAAGGGGTATCAAGTGATGTTCAAGGCAAACACATGTGAAATCTGTCTACCCAACACTAAAGAGGTAATGTTGGTAGGTAAGAGAGTTAATAATGTGTATCTTCTAGATATCTCTTCACCATGTTCAATTGGATGTCTTCTATCCAAGCAAGATGAATCTTGGCTTTGGCATAGAAGAATTGCTCATATTCACATGAATCATTTGAACAAGCTTATATCAAAAGATCTTGTGATTGGGCTGCCAAAACTCAAGTTTGAGAGGGATCACATTTGTGAAGCTTGCCAAAAAGGGAAACAAGTGAAAAGTTCTTTTAAAACCAAAAATGTTGTCTCTTCATTGAGACCTCTTGAACTCCTTCACATGGATCTCTTTGGACCCTCTAGAACTATGAGTCTTGGTGGAAATTATTATGCTCTTGTTATTGTTGATGATTTCTCTAGGTACACTTGGACCTTGTTCTTGGAGTCAAAGAGTGATGCCCTTGCTGCATTCAAAAAGCTAGCAAGAAGTCTTCAAAACACAAAAGGCAGTAACATAGGCTCAATAAGGAGTGACCATGGAGGAGAATTTCAAAATGAGAAGTTTGTCAAGTTCTGTGAGAAGTTGGGAATTCTACACAATTTCTCTGCTCCAAGAACACCACAACAAAATGGAGTTGTAGAGAGGAAGAACAGGTCTCTTGAAGAGCTTGCAAGGACAATGCTTAGTGAATCTTCACTTCCTAAGTATTTTTGGGCAGATGCAGTGAGTACCTCCTGTTATGTGATGAATAGGGTGCTTATAAGGCCCATTTTGAAGAAAACTCCATATGAACTTTTCAATGGAAGAAAGCCTAACATCAGTCACCTCAAAGTCTTTGGCTGTAACTGTTTTGTTCTCAACAATGGAAAGGAAAGCTTGGGAAAATTTGATGAGAAAGCTGACCTTGGCATCTTCATTGGTTATTCCCTCACAAGCCATGCTTATAGAGTCTACAACAAAAGGTTAATGTCTGTAGAAGAATCAGTTCATGTAGTCTTTGATGAGGCAGATCGCAGAATTAGTGAGAACCCAAAGATCAGTGCTGAGGAAGATGAACAGAGCATCAGTTTGGAGAAGCTGGATATCTGTGCAGAAAAACAACCGGTTGATTCGCAGAAACAACCGATTGAAATTATGCAACAGAGTGAGCTGCCCAAAGAGTGGAGAATTCCCAGAGATCTGTCAGTGGATAACATCATAGGGCAGATAAAGGAAGGTGTCTCCACACGTAGCTCCATCTCAAACTTCTGCAGACACACTGCTTTTGTCTCTCAAATTGAACCAAAGTCAATTGAAGAAGCTCTCAAGGATGAGAAGTGGGTTGAAGCTATGCAAGAAGAGCTAAATCAATTCGAAAGAAATGAGGTATGGTTTCTTGTTCCTAGAACTAATGAAATGAATATTATTGGTGCAAAATGGGTTTTCAGGAACAAGCTAGATGAGGAAGGAGTGATCACAAGAAATAAAGCAAGGCTAGTTGCCAAGGGCTACAATCAAGAAAAGGGCTTAGACTATGATGAAACCTTTGCTCCTGTGGCTAGATTGGAGGCTGTAAGGCTGCTGCTGGCTTTTGCATGTATGAGTGGTTTTAAACTCTTCCAAATGGATGTAAAAAGTGCTTTCTTGAATGGCTACATCAATGAGGAAATCTATGTAGATCAACCACCGGGTTTTGAAGACCACAAGTATCCCAACCATGTTTTCAAGTTGAAGAAAGCTTTGTATGGTCTGAAACAAGCTCCAAGGCAGTGGTATGAGAGGCTTAGCAACTTTCTGCTATCTCTTGGCTATGAAAGAGGAATGGTAGACAAGACTCTCTTCATCAAGAAGTCACATGCAGAAATAATTCTTGTGCAAATATATGTTGATGACATCATCTTTGGTGCTACACAAGATAGGTTGTGTGAAGAATTTGTGGCTGCTATGAAAGGTGAGTTTGAAATGTCTATGATGGGAGAACTATCTTTCTTTCTTGGATTGCAGGTTAAACAAACAAAGGATGGGATCTTCTTAAGTCAATCAAAGTATTGCAAGGAGATTCTCAAAAAGTTTGAAATGGAAAATTGCAAAGAGGCAAGCACTCCAATGCCATCAAGCTGCTACATGGATGCAGATGCTACTGGAAAGAGTATAGATCAAACAAAATTCAGAGGTTGTAAGCTAGATAGAAAAAGCACAAGTGGCACTTGTCACCTTCTTGGCTCTAGCCTAATCTCATGGCATAGCAAGAAACAAGCATGTGTTGCTCTCTCTACTGCTGAGGCAGAATATATAGCTGCTGGTAGCTGTTGTGCACAGATCCTATGGCTCAAACAACAACTTGCAGATTTTGGTGTACAAATCAGCAAAGTTCCTTTGATGTGTGATAACACAAGTGCAATCAATCTTACCAAAAATCAAATCCAGCACTCAAGGACCAAACATATTGAAATAAGACATCATTTCATCAGAGATCATGTGCAAAACGGGAACTGTGAAGTAAAGTTTGTGGAGACCAAACTGCAACTAGCTGACATCTTCACAAAGCCTTTGCCAAAAGAGAGGTTTTTCTTCTTAAGAAATGAGTTAGGTATTCTTGATCTAAATAATCTCTCTTAAAATCTGTGTTTGGTACATGTTAAAATCTATTTGTGAAGACAAATAGGGGGAGATTTATTGGTACTTGTATATCTGTATCTCCTTTGCATAAATATGTTTAAATCTCTGAGTATAAAAGTGTTTTTCTGCTGCTGCTGATAGAAACAATCGATTGTTTCGTGTAAACAACCGATTGAATTTTATGTTAAAAGAGGTATAATCTAACTAGCTGCTGTAAGAAGCTTTGGATGGTACAAATTTTTTTTTGCAGGAACTGCTTCAGATTTAATCAGTACAACACAAGCACCAGGGATTTGTCTTCATCAAATAGGGGGAGATTGTTGAACCAAGTGGTGTTCAAGGTTTTGAAGAATCCAAATCCTTTGAAGGATGATGAAGCTTTTGCTGTGCTTGCTGTTGCTGTGCTAGTTTAGTTAGGATCTGGGTAGTTTGAGTTGTGTAACTCAACCTTTGATTGAATCTAAAGCTCAAGCATCTCAACTTTCAAACAAAGTAAAGTGTTTTTTCAAATTGAGTTAAAACAACCGATTGTTTTATCGAAACAACCGATTGTTTAAGCTTAGGTGTTTTGAAAACTGTTTTGAAATGTGAAAATTGGTTAAGTAACAAAACAACCGATTGATTCGAGGAAACAATCGATTGTTTGTTATGTTTTTATAACAGAAAACAGTTTTGACTTTGACTGAGCTTTAAATGCTTTTAATTCATACGCTCCAGTCATTGAATGCTTTGACCAATCTTTCTGAAAGCTTTTATGAGTTTGTTAAGATTTGATAAACAAACTTCCTTTTATATAATTCAGAAAATCTCTTTTTAAAAGGATAAGAATGCTTTTGAAAAAGAGTTGAGAAGAGAGTTTTGGAAAATTGCTGAGATTGCTTAAGAGCTAAAGAGATTGATCAAAGTGCTGAGATAGGATTCTCTTGTATTGATTTCAGATTGCTTCTGTAACAAGTGTAATCCTTGTAATTCTGTGAACATTCGTTTTGTGCTGTTGCTAAGAAGAGCTGTGTGTTCTTGAGGGGATCAAGATCAGCTTTCTTAGTGTGGTGTGCTGACCAAGGAAAGTGTGTTTCTTGAGGGTGTTCAAGGTCACTTTCTTGGTTGTGTGTAAGTAATCTAGTGTTGATTGCTTAGTGGTTTTCCTCAGGGTTTCTGAGAAGACTAGATGTAGCTCTGGGTTGGAGTGAACCAGTATAAACAACTGTGTACAATCTCTCTATCCCTTACTCTTTAAATTCAGTTTGTTTGTTGTTTGCTGATAAAAACAACCGATTGGTTCGAAGAAACAACCGATTGTTTTTCTGACAGTGCAGTTTTGCTTACTGTTTTGACTAACTGAATTGCTTGATCAATTGGTTTCTGAGATAAACTCATTCCAGCTTCAAAAAGTTTGCGAAAACCTCTTTAAACAATTCACCCCCCCTCTAGTTTAAAGCCATTATTCCTAACATTTTTCACATATCCTTATTAAAGAAGGCAGTTGGGAACTACCATGTCCTGGGAGAATTGCCTAAAGAATTAGAGGTTGTTGCTGAAGAAGAGATATATCCAGTAAAGGTTTTGGGCTCTAGAGTAACAGTTCAGGAAGGAGTTTCCATTCCTCAAAGTTTGATCCAATGGAAGAATAAATCTATTGATGATGTCACATGGGAGGACAATGCTGTGTTGAGGGGTCAATTTCCAGAATTTAACCTTGAGGACAAGGTCATTTCTGATGCGGGCGGCATTGATAGAAATGATGAGGTACAACTGGGCCAGGAATATGATCCTAAGCCCAAGATTTGGAGAGTGTATGAGAGGAAGAATAAGAGAGGGGTTAAGAGGAATGACGTAGCCCTGAATCAGGCTTGATATGCATGGAGGGTATAAGGGGTATAAGCATTAGTAATATATATAGGTGGTTAGAGGAGAGAGAGAGTATCGAGAATTCTGTTAGAAGTGGATTCACTGTAAATGTGAATTGTAGAGGCCCTGTGGCTCTGGATTGGTAGCTTGCAACCAATTACTATTAGATTGTTATTTGATCTGCATTCCATCAGATGGTCCTGGTGGAAGCTTGTAGCTTGATTTTCTGCTCCTTGCATGCAGTGAACAAAGAGCATGCATGATGGTGCATGCCAACATGATGATCAGTGTAGTGGCTACAGTATCCATGTCTGTGGTCAAAATAGAAGAAAAAAAGTATAAGATATATTTTGAATATTGTGTTAGCAAATAGACAAAATATGGAGAAATAATTGAGCAATAAATAGACACACAGAGACGTTTAAGGTTGAATCTAATGGCTAAGCTCATACGTGACGTTCAACTTCACTTTTTTTCAGATTTAGAAACATATTAATATATAAACACTTAAAAATGATTGTTCTTTTTTTTTTGGTGTGTGTGGTTTGAAATGAGTGACAGCTTTGGCATATGGGTTGAAGATGGTGTTTTTAGGGTGTAGCAGCTGCAAGATATTTTCAGAAATGTATCTGATGATATGATAATAAGAGGCAAGGAAAGGACTGAAATAATTGAGAGAGAAGTGCAGAGAAAAGGACTCACTTTCTCAAGCACTAGAATGGATACCAAACTTCCAAGGATTCTCCTCCTTATATAGAATCAAGGCTCTCTCAGGTAATCATTATAATTATCACCACTAAAATCACTGTGTTTTACTTTGAACCACTGATAAAACATTTATTGGTGAAAAATTATACTTTCACATTCACATGTTTCTCTTATTTTTGTTTTATGACTATTTTTAATAATAAAATATTATATTTACTTAATAAAAATAAATATAAACAAAATTTTGAAATAATAATAATAATATATTTGATAATTATAAAATATGTGTGAAAATATCATCCTAAAAGGAAAACTTTCTTTTTACCCAATCAATTATAATAATATAATAATATTTTTAATTAAAAATAAAATAAAATATAATTAAAATAATAATTTATTAGGATGTGAAGTGAATGTATTATGTGTGTAATATATTTAAATATTTCCTAATATCTAATCAGGTTTTATTTTTATGGCAATAACACTTCCATAATTTTTTTGAATATATTAACTTATAAGTTTTTATAGTTTATCATTTTAATACGATTGTTCATGCATTTTCTACTTGTTTTTTATTTTTTATTTTTTTCCTTTAATTCAAAATAACTCTATCTTTCACCCTATTTTCTATTTTTGTTTTTCGGTTCTAATCCAAAGAAAAACTTAATTAAAATAATTTTAATGTTTTTACTATCTAACTTTACAAATTTTATAGTACAAAAGAAAAGTTTCACATCTGGGTCCTGTTCACGCTTTTGTCTGAAGTTATGTCAGTTAATGCCCCTACACTTGGTACTCAATCTCATCCTTATTTTTCTATTCATGGGTTGCAGGTTTGTGGTGAGAATGGGAGTACTCGGGTTTGTGGTGTGAGAGACACTAGTCCAAGATAAAAGGAAAACATAAAAGCGAAAAGGGCACAAATAAATGCTTAAAAGTATAAAATAATTAGTTATATATTAAAATAATAGATGTTTTTAAGTTTTTTATACATAATTTCTGTTTCGGTGAAAGTCGGACGATCGTTTACGTGTCTCGGTCTCACCATGGGGCCGAATGGTCAGGTGGACAGACCAACTATTCACATACCATTACTCCTAAACCAAGTTAGTAAAACTAATCCATGATTAGGAGCTAGATAATGTAGCCCTAAACACGGTCCAACTCTCTAATCCGGCCTAATAGGAAAACCCATCAAGATAATATAAATAGCACGTATTTCAAGGATCAGGTACGTCATAATCTACCGTGCTATGATAACCGAGTGCCGAACATTCTTACTAACTTGAGCGTCGAAGTGTCTTCTGCAAATACCATCCGAGTAGAGTGAGAGAAAAAAGTTACCGAGAAAGGAAGGGAGTAAAGACACACTATGACCGACTGACAGGAAAGGAACAAGACTGACTTCAATAGTTCTCTAGGCCCAACTTCAATAGTTCTCTGGGCCCAACTTCCGAATGAGAACAATCTCATATCTAATGTACTAGTCCTGTACCCGTGCATAGAGCATGAGTATTTTATAAAAAAAGAAAAAAATTATAATAATAAAATATCATAATAGAAAAAAAATTATAATATTAATAAATAAAATAGATTATGTAATGTAACACTATAATGCAACATCATTCTTATAAGTAGATGTGTAATAAATAAAGAAACAAATTAAAAATTAGATCTAACAATAAATAAAAAATAGCAATATATAAAATTAAAAAATAAAAGTACAAATTAGATATAACAATAATAATTCAAAAACATAATTATAAAGTGCATTATATTATTTAATTAACAAATTTAAAATAAATAATTTATTAACGATTTTAATTCAATAAATTATTACACAAAGCTTTTGAAAAAAATAATTACAATAAGTAACAATAAATAAGAGAAAAAGACAATCTTATGACAAAATATGTCAAAGAACAAACAATAGGAACTAAATCACATAAATTTCTTACTTTAGTTGGCATAATTGAGTGTTGAGCAATATTGGGTTATAATGTCAACATATTTCAATCACCCAGCAGATAACTGAAATATAAAACTGATGGAAGGAAATATATGAAAGATATCAAAAGATAAGAGACTAATTTTGTATCTGTCATACTTGTACTGTTAAGTCTTAAAAGAACAGGAAGTAGAAGTATTATTCTATCAAAATGCAAAGATATAAATAGAAAATTTTGATAAGATATTATATTTATTACGATTTTGTAGCAGGAGCACAAGTATGATCAAAACAACTATATTACCCTGTAAATTCAAATAAGAAACATTTAGATAAAAACAAATGATCAACTCACTGTTGGCTTATAACAGTGGCTTGGAAAAAAAAAGTGTGTGTGAGTGTGAATCAACAATATCAAAGTTATCATCTTTCAATCTCTTTTCCTCATATACACTCTTTCAATTATGTTCCTATACCAAAATTACATCATTTCAAGCACCGATACTTTCAAAAGGCACGAACATGAAGAAATATTCATCCTAGAAAAAAAGTTTGACTATACTATGAATAAAATAAAATAGAAAACCTACAATGTAAGAAACATAATTGTCTTGAGGTTGTTGTTCCACAAAAAAACATATACAAGTAGACAATGACAATTGTTATCATGAGAGTCCATTTTTTATATGTAAAAAAATGAAACAAAGCAAATGAATTGTAAATATAATGATGTTCATACCTCATATTTTTTATCAACATGTTCATACCTCATATATGTGATGTAACACCATGTTTTAAAGATTTCAAATACTTCCTTGTAAATCATATTAGTAGTTGAGGTTATTTGTTGTTCGTCTTGATCCAAAAACACATTTTCAAATCTTTTTAAATTTCACTCGAGAAACAGTAAGTGTGTGTATGTGAATCTGAATCAAGAGTATCTAAGTTATGATCTATGAATCTCTTTTCTTCGTATACACTCTTTCAATTATTTGCTTGTACCAAAATATCATCATTTTAAGCATAAATATTTTCAAAAGGCAAGAACATGAAAAAATATTCTTACTAAGAACAAAGTTTAACTATACTACCAAGAAAATAAATTAAAAAAATGCAAGCTTAGCAACATAATCATCTTGAGCCAACTGTTCTAACAAAATCACATTTGCTATCATGAGAGTCACTTTTTTATATGTAAAAAAATGGAACAAATAAAATGAATTGAAAATATACTAACGTACATATCTCATATGTGTGATGTAACATCATATTTTCAAGATTCTCAAATACTTCCTTGTAAACAACATTAGTTACTGGAATTAAGCAGTTTTATTCTAGTCTACTTGATAATACTTCTTGGACTGTTGGTACAGGTTCTTTTATTAATTACTAGAATGATAAGTGATGTTTCCTTAGCACATATTGTAGGGTTATCTGATGATGTTAACATTCAGGATACAGTCTCTCAGTTTTGGACAGGTTGTGATTAGAATATTCCTTTGTCTTTACAACAGATGCCTCATATTTTTAGTCATATCATGGTTAGGGCGAAACAGGATATTCCTAATTGCACTCTAGAGGAGTCTGGTCGATTCACTCTTAAATCAGCTAGGGCTTTTTTCTTGGAACTAGTTGTTCCTTGTGGTTGGGGTAAGCTTATTTGGTCTTCATATATACCGCCTTCAAAAACCCTTGTCCTTTAGAAAGTTTTTCATGGACGACTTCCTACAGATCGGCATATTCAAAGTAAAGGTTTGCATATTTGTTCTATGTGTACGCTTTGTGAAAAGAATGATGAATTTATTCAATATTTATTTTTTGAATGCCCTAATACTTTGTATATTTGGAGTTGGGTTCAGCAGATTTTTCCTACTTCTCACTTCTCTAATAAGGATGATTTTCTTTCTTTTATTAAGAGTGATGGTAGTACTTTGGTTAAATTGATTAAGCTTGCTGTGATAACCTTTTCTATTTGGATGCTATGGCGTATGAGGAATTATGCTCGTTTTCAGGATAAGATTGAGTTTCTAGGGCTATTTCAGTTATTAAAGATTCAACTTGTCTAGTAGGGAAGTCGTCTAAAGCTTCAATAAAGAATTATATGATGGATTTCAGTGTGATTAAATTTTTTGGTATTAATATTCTACTGGTAAAGTTCTTCGTTTTCTTCCTGTTAGATGAGAGTTTCCTTCACCATGTTAGGTTAAAATTAACATGAATGGGGCTGCTAGGGGATATCCAGGTTTTGCCACTTGTGGAGGTATTTTTGGTGGGAGTATGAGGGAGTTTATTGGAGCATTCTCTACGTTTTTTGACATTAAGACTACTTTGATTGTTGAATTTTATGGAGTTTTATATATGCTTTTGAAGAAGCTCAAAAGATAAGACTTAGTAATATCTGGCTAGAATGTGATTCTGTCTTGGTTTGTGTTACATTTATTGCTAGGAAAACTGTTTCTTGGATGCTTCGTAATCGATGAAATACTTGTCTTAATTATTGTGGAAAAATAAGGTTTACAGTTTTTCATATTTTTCGTGAAGGAAATGAATGTGTTGATAAGTTGGCTAATTTAGGATTTATTCATAGAGAATCATTTCATTGGTATAATAGGCTTCCATCTAGTTTGTTCTTAGAATTCTTTATGAATAGGTATAGTCTACCTATGTATCGTTTTTGTTAACATATGAGTTTTGGTATAGTTTCCGATATTTTTTTGTATTTTCTTTTTTTTTAATAAATTTTTTTTATAAGATTTTTTTTCATGTTATTTGTTGTTACTTGAGTGTTAAGTTGCATACTTAACATAAAAGTGAAGAAAATATTATTTTGCAACTAGTTTTAATTCATTAATTATAGAGTTGTTTCATGAATGAACTCTATAAACTACTGCTTGCAGGTGAACCAAGATACTTTAGATTTTCTCTTGCATTGTTTTGTTTGTTTGTAAGAGAGTAGTTTTATATATTATTGTTCCAGTAAGAATGTCCAGTTGATTTGACATTTCTTGTAATGTTTATATATAATTTTGTAACAGCTTAGTGAAGAAACAATTTTCCTTTGACAGGGACGGTTTACAAGCATTAACGGTTTAGTATAATTTTAAAATTGTTTTATTTTAGTAAATAATTATTTTTTAATGTTTTTTAGTTTGTGTTATTTAGAATTTATTTTAACAAGACATTATTAAACTTATATATTATCTATTATTGAATTATTTATAATATATAATTTATTATTAAATTATCTATAATATATAATTCAACATATAAGTTAACAAATCTTGACATAATAAATGTAAAGTATCATAAACATTATTAATAAATAAATAAATATTTTGTTAATAAAAATTTTAAGAATTGTGTTATTAAAGTATCCAAATAGCTTTGTTTTAATTATTAGTGTTAGTGTGAGATTCAAGTCTTCCTTATAAGAGATGTAGTCAATATAATATAATAAATTAAGAAGAGATGGTTTTAATTATAACTTTCAATAACCTACTAACATATCTTTTCAATTAAAATTAAAATTAAAATAATTTTAAAAAGTAACTTTTTATATTATATTACTTGAAGAATACAAATATGTAATAATATTATAGAATAAATCAGTAACATTTACTAATTAAATTTTAAATTTTAATTATTAATTACAATAAAAATATAAAAGTAATAATTTTAATTTATTCAATTATAGATATTAATTAATTAATTAAAATTTTTAAAAGTAACATAATTAAATATGTTTTAATATATACAAAAATAAAAATAGAATTTAAAAAAATATAAAATTTAAAGAACAAAAAATTAATAAAAGAATGGTGAGTTATTGAGTGGTCAAATCAACTCATCATCCGTTCTATTATGAAGTGTCCCGAGTCCCGTTCTGTTAGGCCAACAGCCGACAATAACAAATCACTTTCACGCCAACTACTCATTCGTCATTTATCTTCCATCTCTTTGTTTTCTTCAAAGCTTTTATTTTTCTCTTTACCTATTAATCAATGAAACTATTTCATAGTTTTTACTTATTAATAGTAATTATTTAAAAAAAAACTGAAAAAAATACACAATTAATATATACACTCAAATTAAATGCACAAAAAAATGTATAATACTGCATGAAAGGGTCATAAATAATTGTGTTTTCCAGGAATTCTATTACCATGGGTGTGATATATTTTATTTCTAAATTTCAGATTCATATTTTGAAAAGTTTTATATTCTTTAATGTCTTAATTTATTTTTTTTATAATTTTTTTTATACGATGACAGATGATTTTTGAGGTGTTAGTATGAGAAATTACATAATAATATAATATAAAAAATTTTATAAAAAAAATAATAAATTGTATTTTTTTTAATAATTTATATTAGTTTAATTATTTAATTTTTTTTAAAAATAAATTATTTATTTTTGAAAAATATTATATTAATTTTTTTTAATTATTATAAAAATATTATTTTACATAATTAATTTACTTTTATCGTCTGTACACACAAGATACAATACCAAACTTATAAAAAAAAAAAACAAAGACAAAAAAACTTCCAAAAATAAGATAAACAACTATATTAAAATTTAAATAAAAACCAAGAAAGGAAAAAAACATTCTCTGTCAAAAGACAACAAAACTTATTTTCTAATTTTGCACATCCAAATAATACACTTTTTTCGTCATAAAGTGAACACAATTCAGAGACATCAAGTGTTCCAACTCAAGGCTGGCCTTCAAAAGATAATTCTTATTAGGTTTATATTTCTTTATCTTTTTATATGTTATATGAAAATCATTAATGGCCCAGTTGCCGGCTATAAATTTAATTACTATTTATTAGGAATATAAAGAAAAATTATATTGTGGAAAATAAAAAATACTTAATATTACCATTAATCATAACTAAAATAAATTGCATCACAAATTACTATTTCAAAATATCTTGAAAGATTGTTTGCTCATCAAATTTTAACTAAAATAAAATAATATGTCCCTAACTTCTTGAGTACTTTTTAAAATATCTAAAAAGATATATTTAGATGTATTAAAAGTCTCATATTGAATAATATTAATTAAAAATAAAATAAAATAAATAATATAAAAAAACTCACAATTTACTAGTTTAAAGTTTTAGATTTAAAAGTAGTATTTTAACATTGTATATATGTTTATTATATATATTTTGGGTGTCTTTTGTTGAAGAATTTACAATAATCTATGAATTTTAATATTGTTACTTTTTTGCTACTTAACAAATATATAATATAATATTTTCACGTTTAGTATGCATTTGTAAAAATTAAAAGTTTTAAAATATAAAATATTAATTTTAATTGTATTGGATGATAACTCGTAGCGCTCAGAGCTCGTTAGTCAGATCTTGGCAATCTCTCTCAGACAGGTCAGCTCGGCACATGGACCTTGTTTGTGTGCCATGTGGCTGGGCTTCAGGTATACATATATATTAATTGTCATGCATGTGGATAGCATAATCCTCCACGAATAAGACTGATCAACAAAGTAAAGAAACGTAATAGGCTTAGCGGTGTATCTAGCATACCCAGATCTGTGATAAGCAAAGTATTAAGGCCCGAGCCCAGTAACACTAAGGCAACCCAGGTAAAGCTATATGCATAGCACGAAATAGCATACGAATGAGTGTGTATTAGTGTGAAACACGTGATCAAATGCTTAGGGGCAAGACTTTGCACCAAGATTACGAGGCTGACCCAATCTGCTTAATGGGCTTAAAACACGTAACAAATCTGTTATGCACTGATAATCAGTGGCATGCGCTTAAAGATAATGATGCTTAAATATATATATATATATATATATATATATATATATATATATATATATATATATATATATATATATATATATATATATGATTACTCACATGTTTGTTACAACTGCATATAGATATGTTTGTTAATATCACGCAAGATTCCCCTGTTATGCGTATATATTTGTTACACATGCAATACTCCTTGATAGTGCTAACCCTAAAAAGATAGGGATGCGCACGTACATATAACAGAAGGAGCACCTACAGTTTGGGACCTGATGATTATGGGTACCTGTAGCAGGTGATTTTTTGTTACAGATATAAGATAATGTATTGATTTTCGATTAAAATTTGTTTATCTCAAGTGCAATAGGTACATGACACGCTATAAAAAGGGACTTCAGGTTCTAGATGAAGGTACGCAATAACGCAATCCTAAATACACTCGTGAATACTGAGATTACTTGGTTTCCTTTTTGTTCATACAGCCCTTACTAACTTGAGCGTCGGAGCGTGACCGGCCGTGAGGGCGCCCTTTGTCTCTACAAGTGAAGCGTTCAGTAACCAGAGAAGTGCAGATTCCCGGGAGACAGGCGAAGCCTGAACCAAGCAACAGAGTTAACCGGCGGCTAGTCAACCGGCAAGAACATTTGGCACCCACCGTGGGACCTTGTAAAACTAGGTCCCATCCACATTGATAAGCAAGCAACTAGGAGATATGAGAAATACCAGGCAAGGTGGTCCCACAGGATCTAAAGGAGGCGACATCTCCATGACCCAACAACTCATGGACGTCATCATAGCTCTTCAGGAGACGGTGGCGGCAACTAAGGCTGAGTAGGCCCAGAGACAAGATTAGTTCTAACCCGAGCTGGATGCCTCGCGAGGAGCTAATGAAGAGCAGCATAAAGCTAATGACGAACTACGCAGAAACTGGCAGTGCGTAGGAGAGTATGCAGCGGGCGACCGGTACACTCCTACCCAGAACAAGGCTCGCACAATGCCCTTCTCACAAAAAATATTAGACGCAACCGTGCAAAATAACATGATGGCACCTATGATCACCTTCACTGGTGTCGAGGACCTAAACGTCCACCTTGCAGCCTTTCAAACTCAAACAATGATTCTAGGGGGCACAAATGTCGCCCACTACAAATTGTTCGTGGGGACACTCGCAAGTACGACCCTTAAGTGGTTTATTGGCCTACCCAATGGCCTCATCACCAATTTTGACCAGTTTTCCACATTGTTCAAGGAGCAGTTCATTGTCAACCAAGCACCACCCCCTGTTCCTTTTGCTCTCTTTGGGGTGATTCAGAACCAGGGGGAATCAATGAAAGATTTCTTGAACCGCTTCGGGGCACTAGTGGTGTAACTCCACACCTAGGACGAGGCGTTAATAGTACATGCCTTCGTTAAGGGAATAAGGTCGGGACCTTTCAGCGATTCCTTGATAAGGAACCGACCCAGGACGTTGGCCGAGATCAAGCGACAAGCAGTTGCCCACATCGCCGCTGAGGAGTGGATGAGCACTAAGCTAGGGAGCATGGGTGGAGGACCGGCCAAGGCCCGAAAGAGCATTCGTACCCAACCTTAAAGGGTACAGGAGACCACAACAGAGAAGAGGTCAACACGATAAACACCTTATGAGCCCAGAGGGGACAAACCCAGGTCGAGGTCGAGCAACAGCCTGCCTCCTCAACCTAAGTTCAAAATGCCCTACAGGGAATTACTTACTATCCCGACTGTTATTGAGAAATTGGGGTCCCTGCCAAAGTTTAACAAGGTTTTGGGACCCAAGAAGAACACTTGGTGCGAATTCCACCAAGGTTATGGGCACGACGTCGAGAATTGTTTAGCTTTACGCTATAAGTTCTCGAGGCTGTTGAAGGAAGATTTCATGCATGACTATGTGCAGGAAGACCCGGAGGGGTCAATGAGAGAAAAGTCGACAGAAGAATAAAGGCATGAGGTGCTCATACACCACGAAATCAATACCATCTCGGGAGGATTCTCCGGGGGAGGCTGTACCGCCTCTCAGCAAAAGATGTACGCTAAGGAAGTAATGGTCATAGATGCATAGGTATCGGAGTAACCAGCCGAACCTGACCTCTGCTTCACCTAGGCAAACTTGAAGGATGTGGTCCCACACGACAATGATCCAGTGGTCATATCAGTAGTCACCGCAGGAAGAAGGGTACACAGGGTTCTTGTTGATCAGGGAAGCTCGGCTGACGTATTATTTTGGTCGATGTTGAACAAGTTACAGTTGTCCCCAGATCAGCTGAGGCCCTATGATGGTTGCTTGTATGGTTTTGCCGGAGACCAAGTAGAAGTGAGAGGGAAAGTGGAGCTGAGGACGACCTTCTCAGATGGCACATTGTCTCGGACTATTGGTATTAGGTACTTGGTCGTAAACGCTCCTTCAACCTATAACATTCTTTTGGGTCAACCTGCCATAAAAAGGCTAGGGGCAGTGGCCTCTTCGAGGCATATGAAGATGAAGTTTCCCTCTTAAGAAGGGGAAGTGATCATAGTTAAGTCCGACCAAAAGGCGGCAAGAAAATGTTATGAAAACAGCCTGAAAACGAAACGAGGAATATGCATGGTTACCACTCAGCCATCGGAAGTGGGTGATACCTCACACAGAAAGATCATCACTGGTAAGCAACTTGGAGTGGAGCCAGCAGTGAATTTTATTTTAGTTAATATATAATGTCAATCATGAATAGTGAAGGGGACACTCTTTTTCCCTTATGGGGATTTTTTAATGAGGTCGCCCAAACAAAAAGTGTTTGAGAAATGATGTTCCATTATATTGAAAATGAAACCAGTGCACCCAATATGGTGCACACGAAACCAGCTCGCCAGGTCAGGCAGAGCACGAAACCAGTGCACCTGATATGGTGCACACGAAACCAGCTCGCCAGGTCAGGCGGAGCACGAAACGAGTTCACCAAATGTGGTGTAAACGAAACCAACTCACCAAATGTGGTATAAACGAAACCAGCTCACCAAATGTGGTGTAAATAAAACCAGTTCACCAAATATGGTGTAAGCGAAACCAGCTCGCCAATTATTAGGCATAGCACAAAAATGAAGTCAGCTCGCCAAAAATTGGGTACAGCCCAAATGAAACCAGCTCAAGGATACCCATTTGTCTAGCAGTTGGGACCTCATACTGATCAAAGGCACTAACCAAATCACAGCTCGCCAGAATTTGGTTTGAGCCCCAAAAAGGAGACCTCGCTCTAGGAAACTTCCACAGGAGGGGAACTATAGGTTCACAACAACTTAAGCTTGAGAGCCCTACATGAAGAAGGACTCTAGGTATGGACAACACAAGGTTAAGATTTGTTTATCACAAGTGCAACAGGTACATGACACGCTATAAAAAGGGGCTTCAGGTCCCAAATGAAGGTACGTAATAACGCAATCCTAAATACACTCGTGAATACTGAGATTACTTGTTTTCTTATTCGTTCATACAACCCTTACTGACTTGAGCGTCGGAGCGTGACCGGCCGTGAGGGCGCCCTTTGTCTCTGTAGGTAAAGCATTCAGTAACCAGAGAAGTGCAGATTCCAGAGAAACAAACAAGATCTGAACTAAGCAACAGAGTCAACCGAGAAGAACATTAATATTTTTTATTTTATTTTCACACCGAAGGAATTCTATTTTGATTTATAAAAGAATGAAAACTTATTCTTCCAAAATAAATTCTTTTTCTACATCATAATTTCATTAGTTGAAAAAACTTAAAAATAACTTTTTAAAATAAAAGTAATAGAATTAAAATGATATTCGAAAATTTTATATAAATAAAAAAATTAATTATTCAGATTTCACAAATTCTTCCTCCCTCATACCAGTTTGAATATGTAGCGTATCATTTTTCAAAATTTTCAAAATTACCCTCTATTTCATATTTGAAAATCTCAAATTTAAAAAATACAATTCTAAAATTAAAATCTCATTCTAGAAAAGTAAATCAGCAATAAAAAAATACATTTAAGAAAAGAAAATTCATAATACAAAATCTAAATACATTTTGGAAAATAATTTTTAAAATTCAAAAATATATTATGAAAATCTAAATTTAGAAATATATTATGAAAAAAAAAACTCTGAAAGTATTTTTTTATCACACTGTCTTCTCACTTACGGTCATTTTTATTATTTTGCAAAACATTTTCGTTTTTTCGCTAACAAATCAGGTACAACTTCACATTAATATGGCGTAAGAAGAATTTTCTACATTTCTTATCTTAAAAACAAGCACATTTTTTTTCTAAGAATATAAGAATATGCACCCGTCCTTCATCATTTAATGTTGCACAAAACCCTAACTTTCTTAAACACTTTACATATGCTCTACTTTTCTTGCAAATAATGTTAAGTTCGTTAGCTTCTTATATCAGGAAATATGTAGGCCACTTTTAAGTTTTAATGAAATTCTGAACAATAAAAACACCTTTTTCTTAAAAAAAAAAGGTACAGATGTATAATATTATTTTAATTTTATAATTAATATTAATAAAATTTAATAATTAATATTAGGGTTTATAATTAGTATCAATAAAATTTTATAATTAATATTTGAGTTTATAATTAATTAATATTATTTTAGTTAATGTTATTTTATTTATATAATTAATATGAATGAAATTTTAGTTTTATAATTAGTATTTTAGTTAGATTATTATTTAAATGATTAATTTGATTATTAGATGTAATTATTATAATTTAGAATTGATTATTTTTTGAATTGCGTATAATTAGAATTGTTAATTTTTTGAATTATGTGTATATTTATAATTATTTAATACATGTTAATATTGACTTCAGGGTATCTTATCCTCGACAAATTTATAGATTTTGGATTGAGATATCCAAATTTAGTGGACTCATAATTACATTATCAACTTACCTGTGTATATTATTTAAATGTCTCGACAAATTTTTTTTATTAACAAAATGAGAAGTCAACCAAGTGCGAAGTCCCGAAATTGACATGGTTGAATCTAAAGGTTTATAATTTTCATTAATTAACTTTTTGTCTTCCTTGTTTATCAAATAAATATTAATATTAACTTTACATTACTATTGAATTGTAGTGTAATAAACAATCAGAAGGGTATGGGTGTGGCTACTATGTAATGCAACAGATGACTACCATTGTAAAAGTTGGCATTAACAGAGACTAGGAGCAGGTAATCATATTTAAATTATTATTTATAATAAATTATTTGTACTTTAAACACTAATTTGAACTTATTTTGTGTTGCAGTATTTTATGGATGCTCAACCATTGAATTTGGAATCAATGGACTATGTGAGAAACGCTTGAGCCACATATTTCATTAGGTTATATAACTATAGGATAGATGATGAATGAAAGAGGTTTAATTCATTTGTTCTTCAATGTTATTTTATTTTACATATTTTTAATGTAGGAATTTTTACAATAGATAAGTGGAAGTATTCATTTTCAATTATTCATCAATTTATATATATATATATATGATTGTCTGAATTATTATGTGAATCTGTCTGGGATTTTAAAATGTATAGGTTAACTAAGAGAAGGAATCGCAATAAACGAACTGAATTAAAAAAAGTCATCATAAATTACGATTATAGTCAAAATCATAATCTATGATCCAATATTGTGACGGTTATGGACATACCCGTCACCTATAGCATGCATGAAACACAAAATAAAAAGACTTAGAAAACAACCGTCGCCAATACCTTTTTTGAGTCATTTTTAATTTGTGTCCATAACCGCCACCTATAATTATCTAATAGACTACAATTCTTTTGTAAATCATTATTTATATGTAGAAATATAGATGACGACTTAAGTCATCATCTGTATTGAGTAACTTTAGATGACGTAATATTTTAACATTTTATATAAATTTATGTTCTATTTTTTAGGTGTCTTTTGTTGGAGAATTTACAAAAATATGTGAATTTTTATATTGTTACTTTTTTGTACTTAAAAGAAATATAAATCCTATTTTCACGTTACATTTATAAAAATGAAAATTTTAAAATATAAATATTTTTATTTAATATATTTTTTTCACATGGAAGGAATTGTATTTAGGAATGACAAAACAAGTCGGGCAAGACAGGCTAACCCACCATCGTTTAGGCAGGTCAGGTTCACTTTTTGAACTCGTCAATCCATATTGGTCCAACCCATTTAACTCGTCAACTCAGCGGGTCACAAGTGGGACGGGGAGGATGGCCGGTCCTTTTGGCATTTTTAAAGAGGGATCTCAATTTTTTGGAATAAAATTATCGGTGGTTAATGTTTTATATAAAATTTTATTTACATTAATTTCTTTATACATCATTTGATTCATTGAAGTATTGTTGATATTTACTTTATTTTGTTAGGAATTACATTACACATTTCATTAGAATATTAAAATTTGATTTAATTTTATTACTCTTTATTGTATTTTTATTGTCCAAAAAGTTATATAAATTATTATAACCAAGAAGATAGACCAAAAACAAAAAAAAAAAATTACAAAAAAAAAATTAAAAAATTGAAAAGTGGCAGGTCAACGCTATGACTAGACAGGTTACTATTTCCAGCCCGCATAATCTTGACAAGCTAGGCAACCCTGTCTCACTTTTGATGGATCAATGGTAGATCGAGCCAAAACGGGTCGAATTGACCTATTTCGTCACCCCTAATTATATTTTGATTTACATGAGAAAGAAAACGTATTCTTACCAAATTTTATTTTCTTTCTACATCATACTTCCATTACATAAAAGACCTAAAAAATATTTTTAAAATAAAAATAAGAATTAAAATAATATTCAAATATTATATTATTAAAATGAAAAATTTATATAAATAAAAAATTAATTATTCAAATTTCATCTTAAAAATTACAATTATTTCTCTTTCTAAAGGTATGCACCCGTCTTTCATTTTATGTTGCACAAACCCCCTAACTTCCGTAAACACTTAACATACTTTTTTCTTACAAATATTGTTAAGTTCGTTAACTTCTTGTATCAAAATCTATGTAGGTGACTTTTAATGAAATTTGGAGCAATAAAAACACCTTTTTTTTAAAAGAAAGGGGTATATTTGTAGAAGTGTTAAAATGTAAGGATGCTTATGATTAATTTCAATAGTTTAAGGGTAAATGTAAGTGATATTGATGTGTACTAATTTTTATAGATGTTTAACAATTTGATAGCTCAATATACATGTATGTGACTTTTAAAGTACTGAGGGATCATGTGTCATGTTATACTCACAATTCATGTTTCAAGACCATCAAAAGTTTCACCATCATCATTTGCATTAGTAATCTCTTCATGTGTATTTCTAGTAACATTACTCTCTCCATTTGCATCATCTTGTTCACTTTATTTTCCCTTCCATTTTCATTGAAACTTCATTCAACACATCATTCATAGCCTCCCCAACAACTATATATATTAACATTGACATTTTCATAATTTGAAAAACACGATGGAGGTTTCCTTCTTCATCTCTCACTTCCCCGCCAACTTTGGGGAGTATGAGATGTGGAAAGTCTTTCGCCGATATGGAAAAGTGTTGGAGGGTATTTATATCTAGAAGAACAAGTAGAGTTGGGCTTAGATTTGGTTTTTTCAGGTTCAACAGAATCACCAATCTGGCGAGCCTTGAAAAATAGCTCGATAATATTCGGATTGGCAATATGAAGATTCATGTGAACATTTTTGAAACACAGACCAGGGGGAGGCAACAAGTTGAATAAGGTTAATACGAAATCATATAGCAGGAAGAAGGACAAACCAAAAGCAAACAAAGTGTTGAGGAAGAAGACCACTTTGACTTATGCTCAAGTCGTAAAGGGGGATATGTATGTAACCAACCATACTAATGGATGGAAAGGCCAACAAGTAATAGTATAGGAAGAGGATAATGAGTGGCTACACAAGAGCTATATAAGGCGTTTGTCACATCCCACTAATATGGAAGAAATAAATGATATATAGCTTCCTTTTGAATGGCCTCAACTTTATACGTTTACGCTGCATGGGTGATTTTTTTTTTTTTTTTATCGGCAAAAAAAGAATAAATAGAATGGAAGTATTTTAGGGATACCTCAACCCGTATACACCATCCATCAAGGACGTCTTGCATAAAAAAGTCATACACAAAACGGAAACACATAAGACAAAAGTACACAACCATCAACCAGACTGATCCCCACAAAAACCCCTCCCCTCAACGCACCAATTAACACTTTCTGACCGATTTCATACACGCCAGCAGCTCAAGGCACCAATCAGAGTACGAGAAACTTACCGCACGATATTTGGAAGTCACCCAAGACCATACCTTCACCTGTACCATCATGAAAATCTCAATATGGTCTAGCACACCATTCTTAAAGATCCTCCTGTTCCTATGTTTCCACAGCTCATCTACCACTGCTACCCACACTCCGCCCCAAATTTGGTTGACACTTTTGCTCACTCCACTAATCTTGAAATTAAGGAAATGCATCCTTGGCTCCCTATGATTGATCGAAGACATCCTTATCCACTCGTAGCACTTAGACCAAACCTGCCAGGCAACTCTGCATGTGCAGAAGAGGGGAGAAGTGGTTTCCTCTTCCGCCACGCACAAACCACAAACACCACTGGCTAGACTAATCCTCTTCTCACCAGGTTTGCTCTAGTCGGAATCTTATCCTCCAAAATCCTCGAAGCTGTAAGGAGAGCTGATGGTTGAGCCTTAATCTTCCAAAAACCCTCATAAACCTCCTCCTCTTCCCCCAAAACCTCTTCTTTGAGAATATTATATGATGACTTGACTGTGAAGACTTTTGCCTCAGTATCTTTCCACACCCAAGTGTCCTCCTTACCCACATTTATTTTCTTCTCTCCTAGTAGATGCAACAACTCTTGTTCCTGATTTTTCTCCCACTCGAATAGGTTCCTTCTCCAACCTATCTGCCAAGCCCAATCTAGATCTTCTTGCATCGCCCCTCCCTGCCAGAGAGACGATTCCTTCTCAGAATAAATAGAAAACAACCTTGGGAATTTTACCTTGAGAGTTGTGTTTCCCACCCATATGTCCTCCCATAATCTTATATCCTTCCCATTTCCAACCTCCCACGTACAATTATCCTCAAACTTGCCTTTCCAATCCTCACACGCCCACACATCCTTCAAATCCCTCCACCAAAGAGAATCTGTCGTATTATTCTTTGGCTTTCTCAAATCTCTCCAACCTCCATACTTAGATTCGAGCACTTCTTTCCATAAGCCTGTCTTTTCATACCCCAGCCTCCAGATCCATTTACCCAACAGAGCAATATTAAATCGTCTAATATCTATCATTCCTAACCCTCCCGCCGCCTTCGACTCACATACCTTCTTCCACGAGACCCACGCTATTTTCCTTCCATCTGCGCCCCATCCCCACAGGAAATTCCTCTGCAGCTGCACCAGTTCTTTCACCACCATAGCCGGCACTTTATACAATGACAAGAAAAACAGAGGGATAGAGGATAATACTGACTTAATCAAACAAAGTCTACCTGCCATAGATATAAACTTACCTTTCCATCTTCCTAACCTGCTTCTCACTCTTTCCACCATCCCTTCCCAAAACGTTCTTCTTCTATGACATCCCCCTACTAGCATGCCCAAATACTTAAACGACATCTTCATCATGTCACAATTCAGAATGGACGTGCATCTTTGTAACATATTTAAGCTGCCTCCCACTCCGTCAATGTTTGATGGATATCAAGGAAGAGAGGATTTCACTAATGGAGGAAGAGGTCATCCACCAAAAACATTTAAAGTTTTTTTTATTAGTCTTTTTAAAAGAGGAGGCCCAAGCCCAAAGCCCAAGCCCAAGCCCAAAAAGGCCAAGCCCAAGAAGCCCAAGTCCAACCCATGAGAAGCAAGGCCAAGCATTAAATAAAAGAGCATCATTTGTATTTCTTTTGTATAAGTTGTAGGAGGTGTGGATATTAAATATAGGAGTGTGAATATCTAAAATAAAGTCACATTGTACATGTGACTTAGGAGAGTAGGTGTAAGTGTAGTTTTTAGGAGGTGTCATAGTAGAAAAAGGTCACACCTCCCATGTGACTTGTTTTGGTGGGAATTTCAAAAAAGTTTCTTTTGAATTTTCCCACCTATTTTTTCAGCACCCTCACACTATAAATAAAGGTGTGGGCTCTTGTAAAAGGAAGATGGGAATTTTATAGAAAAGAAACTCTACTCAAATTTTGAGAGAGAATTGTGAGAACTTGTTTCTCCTTCAACCTTGCTTCATCTTGAGTGCTTTTGGTTCCCTCAAGTGGCGGCATAGCTCACTTATCTTGAAGCTTTCACACTTCAAGTGGCGTGGATCATCCAACCAAAGCTCATCTTCCACATAAGTCATTTCTTCTCCATCTTTTCATTCCATTTCATGTCTTAGTTACTTGCTTAGCTATTTTGTTCGGTGCATTTAGTTTTAATTGCAATTCTGTTTGGTACATTTTAATTCCTTTGCTGTATTCATTTGTTCTTCCTTCAATTCTTGTGGTTTGTTCGGTCAAAACTGTTTTCCAGCACATTCTATTCGGTTCATTGGTTTTCAAAACTCATTTTAATCGGTTCAATTGATAGTAAATGGAGCTTCCATGTGAGTTTGGTTTTTGGTGCAAGATTTGGTGAGTTCTTGAAACATAGAACCTTGATCCACTTCTACAAAAGTGCCTAACCTTTGCCAACTCAAGTTGATTCCATAAAATATCAAAGAATCATGTTATTGTGGCTAGTGGAGTCACATCAATGTTACTCTTGTAAAAATTAACCTTGAGCCCAGAAGCTAATTCAAAACAATTTAGAATAGCCTTAATCACAGACACGCTTTCTACTTTCGCTTTGCAAAGAAACAAAGTATCATCCGCATATTGAAGCATATTGACCTTTATAAATCTGTCCCCAACCTCCAAACTTTCTAACAAGTCTTTCTCGACTGCCTTCCTGACTACCCCGGTTAACCCTTCTGCCACAATGAGAAAAAGAAAGGGTGCAAGGGGATCTCCTTGTCTCAACCCCTTTTGAGGTTTGAATTCCTCTGTAGGACTCCCATTTACTAACACCGACACCGAAGAAGACTCGAGGCAAGCTCTGATCCATACTATCCATCTTCCGCAAAAGCCTAGCCTTTCCAACATATAATAAATAAAGTCCCACATAACCGAGTCATATGCCTTTTCATAATCAACTTTAAATAAAACACAACTAGTCTTTCTCCTCTTCACTTCTTCCAAAACCTCATTTACCACTAAGACACTGTCCATTAAACCCCTGCCCTCCAGAAAAGCAGATTGCCTGTCGTCTATGACTTTGTGTAAAACTTTCTTCAACCTCAAAGACAGAATTTTAGAGACTATCTTGTACGTGCACCCAACTAATGAAATAGGCCTAAACTCGTTCAGTTGTTGTGGATTGTCTACCTTAGGAATCAAAGAAATAAAAGACGCGTTCGTAGCTCTTGGCCATCTTCCGCCTTCCTCAAAATCACGGACTGCCATAAAAACATCTGCTTTAATAACATCCCAATAGAACTTTATAAACCCAAAGTTGAAGCCATCCGGTCCCGGGCTTTTGTCACTATCACAACACCACACAACATGTTTTATTTCTTCTTCTGTTATTCTTTCTACCAACGTAACATTGTCTTCTTCTGAAATCCTTTTAAAATCTGCGTTATCTAGCCTGACCTGCTTGTTTGCTTCTCCTCCAAATCTCTGTTTGAAAAAATCTCTCACCTTTTCTTTCACCACCCTCTGTTCTTCATACCAATGACCTTCATCTCTCACCCTACTGATACCATTTCTTGACCTCCGCCATTTAATAACCGAATGAAAATATCTTGTGTTTAAGTCCCCTTGTCTCAACCATCTCTGTCGCACCTTCTGCTGTAATAAAGCTTCCTGCTTATAATTATTCCTTCTCTGTTCTGCTAGTAACCACTTTCTGACCTCCTTTCCTTCCTCTTCTAGCTCGTTCTCATCGTCCTTAGCATCTAGCTCCTGAATCTTTTTCTGTATATCCTCCCCCAAATGGTCTATGTTACCAAACACCTCTCTATTCCACACTTTAAGATTTGCTTTCAACATTTTCAACTTCTCTTTAAAAGCAAAAATCCCGCTTCCTTGCACCTCGTACCTTCCCCAGTTCTTACTAACGAAATCCAGGAACCTTCCATCCTTTTGCCAAATGTCCAACGACCTAAAAGGTTTTGGACCCCAATTTGTAATATCTGTTTTTAACACCAATACACAATGGTCAGACACTGATCTATCTAAGACAAATTATTTACTACTAGGCCACTTCTCCAGCCATTCCCTCGACACCAAAATTCGATCTATTCTACTCTTGATTAAGCCATTTGGTTTATACCATGTATACTTTCTCCCCGTCATCGGAATATCCACCAACTCTGTGTCTTCAATAAAACTGTTAAATCTTCTCATCTCCCTTCTGTGATCCTCGTCGTTTCCTACGTTCCTCCTTTCTCCTAGTCTTCTGATAGAATTAAAATCCCCGACCACACACCACACCTTCTGATTATGCCCTCTCCTCCTCTCACTTATCTCCTCCCAAACCGCCCTTTTTTCCACCAAAGACCCAGAATTATACACATTAACAATAACAATCTGAACAGGCTCACCTATCTTCCACTCTCCTTCAATGATGCTATAGTTATTCCCATTAAAAGAAGAACGAAGATGAAAGAGGCTTCTCCTCCACATCGTAATAACCCCTCCAGCGTTATTAACAGCTCCGTTTTCAACCCATTCTAGTTCATTAGTACCCTACATTTTATATATCTCTTCCTTCTCCAGCTCTTTACATTTAGTTTCCTGTAAGCACACCCAATCTGCTTGTTCTTTCTTAATCAGCTCTCCCACATACTTCTTTTTTATGCTTCCCCCCACTCCCCTAATATTCATACTAATTAGCTTCATCATCAGACAAACTATTCTCCACCCTGCTTGTACTTTCCTGCATGCTAGTAACTTCCCTCCTACCTGCAGATTTATCTCTAATTTCCATTGCTCGTAAATGACCAATCACAATATCGTCTTCACCCGCGAAAGAGAATCCCACCTCCTTACCAATGTTCCAAATCCTAATAGCTTCTGAGTGCTCACTTTTCATCCAAAAAATCCTATTGCAATTCTCAACCGCACTATCAGATATGTAGTTATTCATACTGTGAGATTCTAACCTTGGGAGCCGCTGATTTTCCGTAGCCACCACAGAAGGTGTGAATTCCAACAAGCTTTGCCTTTCCGAGTCTCTTTTAGATTGATCTCCTCCTCCCATTATAACAACTTCAATTTTACGCAACAACAGTCCTTCAATTTCTCCTTCCGGTCCCGTTCTCCTTTGTCTCCTTCACCTTTGCGCACTTCCAAACTAGCGCCATCATCAATCTTCTCCTTCGCATTGGTACCACCGTCAATGACCACCGCAAAACCAGCGTCCCCGTCCACCTTCGCCGTCGAGCTTGCACCTCCGCTGGCGTCCCCCACCGTTGCACTGTCGTTGCCTCTCCACGTTGTGGCTTTCCTTGACCTAGAACGCAGGTTATATTCATTGCCTTCAACTGATAAGAACAAAGGGGAACCCGTGAGGGACACTAAGGGGCGACGTCGCACCAATTTCCTTCGTCGGGAATGCTCCGCTTGTGAAGGCTGTTTTGTTCCCGATGCATGTTCATGATGTGCTCCTGTCATCAAGGGATCCTTCATTTTTCCCAGCACCTGAGAACCATCTTCTTCCTCCCCAGCTGCGTCGCGCTGCTCCTCGCCGCTGCCCACTCCTTTCACTAGCGCCTCTCTAGCTTCGGCGCCCTCTGGGCTTGATTCTATGGCCTGTCCAGAACGCTTGCTGCACCCCCCAGATTGTTCGCCTTCCACCTCCCTTGGGCCTAGACCCATAAAAACACCGAACGCACCCGTTTCACTCCTCTGGGCCTTTAAAGGCCCAGTTCCTAATAGGTCAACTTCCTTAAAGCTACTAATGACTATTTCTCTCTCCTTCTGCCTTATGTCCACCTGCTGTGCTGACTCTTCCTCAAAGCAGGCCCTAACTGTGCCCTCTTTTTGTATACAATCCCCAAGCATCCCTATTTTAGTGTAACCTCCTCCTTCACACCTCGATTCCCTACCGCTAGTCGAGGTATTACTCCACGCACCACCTCCTAAGCTTGAACCCACGCTGCATGGGTGATAACACTATCCTTCTGATGGAAGAAGCAGATCCAAATATGGAATCAATGGTTAAGCAAAATAGAGAATGGTTGGAAGTTATTTTTTAATTCCATCATACTGTGGAATAACCTAGAGAGAGTTGGCTATATAAGGGTTTGGGTAAGATATTGGGGGATTCCGTTTCATTTATGGGGGTGGAAATGTTTTGATAATGTTGAGGTTAATGTTGGTACTCTTATTGTTATCGACAAGAACACTAGAGATGGGAAGAAATTCAATATGCTAGACTGTGCATTTGGCTACCAGTCTCCTCAGAACTTAGATACAAGAAGAGTATGATGATTAATGGTAACATTTATCACACACGGTTTGAGGAAGAACCCCTCTTTAATCCCTTGTGATAGTTTGAAACCTCCATGGATTGGCTTGGTTCTTTAATTGTAAAAGGGAGTGGCAGAAGCAATGAAAAATTGAGGATAATGAGGAGCTGCGAAGAGCTCTTGGATCCTTGGAGTGTCGTGAGGAGTGTGGAGAGTGATAGGTTAGGCTTAATCACTTTGAAAAAATGAGAGAGAAATCAAACAAGGTGTCAACCCTAGAGAGATGAGGCAATGAAAGCTTTGCTTGCAATGTTTGAAGCATAACTCTAATATATTTGATTCGAATATTAATGAGACAAACACCTCCATTTATAGGTGAAGTGTCCGACCAAATTACAAGCAAATTGGTTGAAATTTTGAATTTGAATTTAGGTGCCAAAGCTAGTTACATGACAAGTGTGAAGGAAATGTGAACCATATGTTTAACCTAGGTGTGAAAGGTCTCATGTGCCTAGGGTTTAAGATGGATCATAATGAGCCCAATTAAACCCTAGGTAGGTTTAAAAATTTATACTATTTGAATAAGAAATTTAAATCATATTCTAACTTTTACAACTAGGTCATGGCTTCTTCAAAATTGTATAAGAGTATGTCTCTGCTTGGAGTAGTTAAGTCTCACTCTTTTTCTATTCTTCTGATCATTGTCCTAGTGATTAGTCCTTTGTCGGGGGCTCTACCATCACCTTGACCAAGTGTTGTTGTGATAGGTGGAGGTGAAAATGACGAAAACAAGGATAATGGTTCTTGATCCCAATTGTCGATGGGGGTGCAATATAGGATGGGAGGAGATTCAAAACGTGAAAGTGTCAATAATTTCAGCAAGGAGAATAGTCACACCATCATACCATAGACGATGCAGTCCACATGCACTTTATTTGGAGGAAACGGTAACCTAGTGAAATTATACGATGTTGAACAAGGTGCTTTAGTGCCTTCAAATCTATGTGAAAAGCTTAAAGACACTGCTACTGTGTGTGTGATGTCTAGTAGTTTTTCACTTGTTAATTCACACCTTGTATTGATCCAAGCTCACTTAAATCTTCATTTCTTTTGAAAGAAAAGTTTTCTTAAAAGCTGAGAAATTGTAGTCAATTGTTTTTCGAATCAACCAGTTGAAAAAGCTGCTACTCAAGGGATTGAGGCTAAGGCTACTTTTTCAACTTGTTGAATTGTCAAAACAACTTATTGTTTGACACATAGTGGTTTTCAAAATGATTTGGAAAAACTTTGCTTAATTTTTTCTTTATTGTCAAACTGAAACAATCAATTATTTTGATAAAATAACTGGTTGTTTTTATGAAAACCTTAACAGAAAAATTATTTCAATCTGTTGTTTTGGAAAACAACTTGTTGTTTTTATAACAGAATTATGTTATGTGTTTTAAACTTTTTTAAATGCTTCCAACTGCTTTTGGTTTCTGATATAACAACTTTGACCACTTGATTGAGTTTATATAAAGGTTGTTTGATATTCTTTTCAAGACTCTAAGAAAGAGAGATTATTAAAAACGTTTTTCAAGAGCTCAAGAGCTTTGGATCATCACTTGTGTGTGGAATAGGATTGGGTGTTTTGTATACTTTTGTACTATAGGCTTTGTAAAACACAGGTGTATTTTATTCTTTTCACTTTGAACACTGTAATTCTGTGTATTTGGTGTAAGGCAGTTTCAGAAAAGTGTTTGTGAAAATTGTGGTGTTGCAAAGGAGTGGTGTGTGTTCTTGAAGGGTTCAAGACCACCACTCTTGGTGTGTGTTTTATACTCTAGGTTTGATTACATAGTGAATTCTCAGTGGTTAGTTGAGGACTGGATGTAGCTCTTGGTTAAGAGTGAACTAGTATAAACATCTTGTGTGATTCTCTCTATCCCTTCTCTTTTACACGATTTTAATCATTATTCTTTCTTTAATAGTATAAACAACCTGTTGTTTCGAGAAAACAACCGGTTGAATTTCTATAAAGAACATTAAAACTTAACTTTTATCCAGTTGAACAGAAAATCAATTGGTTTAGTTTTCATAACTTTTCACTCTACTTTCAAACTTTGCGAAAATCTTGCAAAAACAATTCATTCCCCTTCTTGTTTAGGCCACTAATTGTAACAATTAGCATCATGAGCTGAGTTCTTTAAAGTTTCTCAAGTTTCAATCCTAAAACCTTTTTGAAAATGACTAAAGAACTACCCTTTGGGGAGGGTGCTTCTATAAACAAACCACTTTTGTTTTGTGGACTGAACTATCAATTTCGGAAGGTAAGAATGAAAATTTTTGTTGAATCAATTGATAAAGGTAACTGGGATGCTATCACAAATGGCCTTTTTATACCTAAGCTTGAAAAAAGATGATGTTTTTATTGAAAAACCTTGGTCCCAATGGATTGAGATTGAAAATAAAAAGGCTCAATAAGATTGCATTGCCAAGAACATCATCACTTTTGCTTTGAATTCAAATGAATTTTTCAGGGTCTCTCAATGTGGAACTGCAAAGGAGATGTGGGACATCCTTGAAGTTACCCATGAAGGCACAACAGATGTGAAGATGAAAAGGAAGCATGCCTTGATCCAAGAGTACGAAATGTTTAGGATGCTTAAAGGAGAAACCATCTCAGATGTGCAAAAGAGATTTACTCACATAGTAAATCAACTAATTAGTCTTGGCAAAATCTTTGAAAGAAAGGAGTTGAACATCAAGATCCTCAAATGCTTGGATAGATCTTGGCAACCAAAGGTCACTTCTATTTTTGAATCCAAGGATTTAACTACATTGACCATTGCCTCTTTGTTTGGAAAGCTAAGAGCATGAGCTTGAGATGAATCGGCTTAATGACCAAGAAAATAAAGAAAAGCAAGTGAAAAACATTGTTTTAAAAGCTGCAGGTCAAAAGGGTGATCAAGACTCAACTGAGTGCAGTGATAGTGAGACTCTCAACTTGCTCACAAGGAAGTTTGGCAATTTCTTGAAGAAGAACAACCGAGACACAAACTAGCCATCAAACAGGTACAATAGTAAGAAAGTTAATGAATTTAATTCTACAAACTATAGTTGTTTTGGATGTGGGAAACAAGGTCACATCAAGACTGATTGTCCAAACAATGAGAGCAAAGAGAAATAGGCTAACAAGAAGTTTGAAAAGAGAGGCAAAGTAAGAAGAGCCTACATAGCTAGGCAAGACAATGATGAATCATCCTCAAGTTCATCATCAAAGGAAGATGACGAAGCCAATATGTGTTTGATGGTAAAAAAAGATTCAGAAACCAATAGTGTAAGTTCTAGCACTTTGTGAATTTTGAAAACTATAGTCAAATTCTTGATGCCTTCAAAGAAACTCATGAGGAAGCTAACAAACTTGCTCTATTGAATAACCAGTTGAAAAAGTTAAAAAATTGGTTGAAAATAGAGACAAAACCTTAGAAGAAAAATTAAGTAATTCAAAAACTAATTTTGAAAACCTCGAAATGATCTAGCAAAAATCTTCTTGTAAGTGTGTTGATTCGAGATTTTGTGAAAATTGTGATTCCCTTCAAAAGAAGGTTCACTATATTTTAAAAACTATGGACAAATTTTCCAAAGGCCAATCCAATCTTGAAATTTTTCTTGCTTCTCAAAATTGTGTTTTTGGAAGGCTGGGCTGAGATTTAATCCAAACAGCCAGAACAGACCTTTTTCAAAACCTTTCTCAATTTTTTTTGAAAAACAACCTATTATTTTATCAAAACAACCGATTAAAATATGCTTTTACTGCATGAAAATGGGTCACGCTGTTAAATTCTGCAGAGTTAGGAGGTTTTTTGTTCCTAAAGGCCTTTTGAAATGGGTTCCTAAGGTTTCTAAGGTTCCTAAGGTTTCTACTAACATCATTGGACCCACATTCAAAAGGGGACCAACCTTTTCTTGTAGGTATCCTTGGCAGCCAAGAAACATCTTGAGTTCAAAGAATAATTGTTGGAACCAAAGGCTTTGATGAATCAAATCTGTGAAGAATCTGTGCAGAGCTTGGTTGCTATGATGAAGTTAGGTTTAGATGTTTTGTTTCTATTTTAAAATTTGTTTTATTCGTCCTTGATTCAAAACCTTAGCTTGAGCAAACTTGTTTTTAAAAGAGAAATTGTTTTTTGAAAAGTTAAGTGATAAACAACCGATTATTTTATCGTTTTAACCGATTGCTCCTCACTAGCCTGTTTGGTGGGTTTTTTTAACTACTTTATAACAGCTTTAACCAAATCAACCGGTTATTTCGAAACTTCAATCGGTTGAATTTTGAAAATCTGTTTTGCCAACAACAACTGGATTTTATAACAGATTCAAATGGGCATTTTGTGAGGTTTATAAATAGAGACTCTCTTATCTTTTGAAATATACAGAAAAAGCGAAATACATTTTGAGATATAGAAAGAGTTTGAAAAAGAGAGTTTTACAGAGATCTAAAAAAGTTTTTGCTGAAGTTTAAAGATTGCTCAAATAGCTAATGTTCTGATCAATACACAGATTTAGGAACTACTAAGCTTGGTGTTTTCTATTCCTTTCTTTGTTCCTGATATTTTATCCTTTCAATTCTTGTAAGTGTGTGAAATCCTTTAAAATCATAGGGTGTTCTAGTTTAAATGTGTGTGGTGTGTTGAAGAGAGTGTGTGTGATCTTAGGTTAAAAGATCCTCTCTTGTTGTTGTTTTTGTTGTTGTGTGTATGTAAACTGTTGTGTTTTACATAGTGGAACTCAGAAGGTTTTTCTGAAGAACTGGACGTAGCTCAGGGGTTGAGTGAACCAGTATAATTGCTTTGTGTGATTCTCTCTTTCTCTGACTTGGTTTATTTTTTTAATGTTTCTATATCTGATATAAACAACCGGTTATATTGTTCTTGCAATCGGTTATAATTATGTTATATAGCATTATTGTTAACTCTATAATAATATCAATCGGTTATATCGTAATATCAACCAGTTTATTTTCTGCTGCTTGTTTTGAAAGCTTGATTTCTTTTGGCTTCTCTGATCTTTGTCTTTGGGAATTGATAAAGGAATTCATTCTTAACTAAACATTTGCGAAAAACTTTCAAAAACAATTCACCCCCCTCTAGTTTTAGCCATTAATTCTAACAATAACTACTCAAGGGAAAACCAACAAGAGTAAAGTCAATCTTTGTGCCTGCACTTTTCAATTGTATATGTCTTGCAGGGTTCTTTGAAAGTCAAAAGACATCCTTGGCACATGTATAGTTGTTGATCAGAAGAGAAACTTCAAGAATAAAAAGAGTATGTGTGTTTTCATTTCTCAACTTATGTAAGTGTCTCATTTGATCATATGAACATCTCAATGTTTTCTCTTGGGGGAATCTATTGAGGTTATCTCTGTGCAAAGGTATGAACAAATTGCATACTGTATTTTTCATCACTTTGGAAGATTTTTTTTTTTTTTTTGGTTCTGGAAATATTTTCTTTGTTGTCACAGTAAAACAAACAGTTGAAAGCTCAAAACATCTTGTTGTTTTGCCTCTCGCACTTCTGCATAAAGCTACCATAATTGCTTACGCATGGTTAAACTTGTTGGACAAATATGCAATAAATATGTCTCAGAATCTGGCATGAAGGAATATATTCTAGTCATAAAGGAATATATTCTATTGTTTCTTGGAAATTTAAGAGCTTTTTATGAATGGTCAATCAAAATAAAAGATCTGTCAAAATTTTTTCTGTTTGGACTGACACGCTGCCTCTTTCCCACTGCTGAAGATTCTCTTTCTTTGGAAAAACAACTCACTAAAAGATGATTCATCTTGGCAATCTTTTTCTACTTATATATGCGTGTGATTTCAACTAAATATTTCATAGAAACTACCTGTTTTTTTTCTCTGCACCTTCACTTGAAATTGTTTTTCCACTACATCTTCATACATTTATTTCTGCATCATGGCCTCTTCATCCCCCTCACCAAAGAGAAATAAATCACGTGTTGTCAAAAGGGCTGAACATCCTGAAAATTGGTTTTCGGGTGACAATGAGAAAATTAACAAAATTCTGCATGAGTCAAGTAAAAAAGTTATCAATAACCCAAAGTTGATATCCTTCAACTGGCTAAAGGAGCAGAATCTCAAGGAGGTGAGGAAGGCCATGAAAGATCAGAAGCTAAGAAGGTTTCTTGAGATGTCTAGAAACACTTATCCAGATCTTGTGAAGGTATTCTACACAAATCTATTTATTGATGATGAAAACATGTATTCACATGTCAAAAGGGTAGATATGGAGATCACTGTTAGAATTTAATGGCTTAAACAAGAGGGCGTGAATTGTTTATTAGAATATTTTCGCAAATAATGGAGTGGAATGAAGATTAATGAAGAAGTACAGGCAAAGCAATCAGTATAGACAAGAAACAAATCAAATCAACCAAGAAAATCAATCGGTTTGTTTATACAAATCAAACGATTCTTTATACCAACAGATGTTAAAATCACAAATCAAACAGTTTTAAAGGAGTGAGAGAAAGAGAGAATCACACAAGAGATTATACTGGTTCACTCCTTACCAGAGCTACATCCAGTCCCCTGAAACCACTGGGTATTCCACTATGTAACCAACAATAGATTACAAACAACACACAACCACAAAGAGGTGATCTTTACCACTCAAGAACCCACACCCTCTTAGATACACCACACACACAAAGTCAGAACACCCTCTGACCTTTCTGTACCATCAGTTTACAAATTTAGAAACTTGAAAACAATTACAAAAGAAAGCAGTAAGGATTACACCTGATTCAAGGAATTACAACTGAATCTACTCCACTCTTAAACCAATGCAAAGCCAAAGCAATCTTGCAATCTTGAATCCTTTCACAATGTTTCACAAAAAGTGTTTTTGAACCTCTCTTTCTGTATATTTGAAATAGGGAGGTAATCCCAGTTTTATAGCTCTTAAAAGTAGTTGTTTAAGGTAATCATGAGCCAAAATAGATTGAAATCATAGAAAACAGATTTAACAGTTTTAACTAAATTCGTTAAGGATTTTCAAATATCAACCGGTTGAATTGTTAAATTAACCGATTGAATTGGTTTGACAGTTAAGTCAACCAAGGTCAAACCAGTTTAAAAACCTTTCAAGCACTCTAAGAGAAAAATAACCGAATAAAACGATAAAACAACAAGTTATTTTTTACTTACTTTGATAACACTTTTTCTTTTTAAAGAAAGATTGATTCAGATTTGAATTGACTAAGAGTGGATTAGCAAATTCTAAACTACCCAGAACCCATGCCCACAAGCAATAACACAGTCTTCAAGCAATCTTCATGGATTTGGAGACATCAAAGCTTCAATTTCAAGACAAATCCCTGAGTTGCTTTGGGATGTTCTGTTAGAATTTGGCACTTACTGGAAAACACAAAATGTCCAGGAACAAGGGATAATCCATTCGAGATATTATAAGCATCATAGAACCAATTTTCACTAAGTGATTTCCAAAAGGAAGATCAGCAAAATCAATGTGAAAATCAGTTAAAAATAGATTGATGCAGCAGTTAAAATAAAAAACAACCAAGCTAAGTAGTCTAGCTAAAGCAGTTTTAAAACAAGATAGGTGGCAAAAATTAGAACATTACAAACCCATAACACTTTTCCCCCTATTTGTCTTCACAAATAGAGTGAAGGAAGGATAAAAACAGCATAAACAGAAAAATTGTTCAGAATTTTAAACCATAATTTGACAAAAAGCTGTTCAATTTCTTTAATCATCCTTGCCATACTGCAGTTCAAACAACTGATTCTACACTGCTTCAATTTGCTCATCTAAGGTCTGAAACCTTACATCCATGGTTTGGAATCTTGAAGCACACAACTCATGGAGACTCCTTTGATCATCAACAAAGTTGTCCATCTTGTTCACCATGAGTCTTTCAAAGGGAGACAAAGATGTAATTCTTTCATCCATGTGTGTAGAACTTGGTCCAGCTTCGAATGCTCTAGCAGCAGGTTCATCTCTAGTGTTAGCAGCTAGATTTTCTTCTTCAACATGAGCTCCACTTGATGAGCCAGCTCGATCTCCATTTTTACTCACCCATCTAACATCAACTTTGGTAAACCCCATCTTGCTTAGGGAACCATTGTTGATCTCACTTGTAGTCTTCAATATTTCAAAAAGTTCCTCTTCTCGGTCCACTTCAAAATAATGCAAGAATTTAGAAATCAACATAGTATAAGGGTAATGATAGTCACTTAACCTTGTAGATTTATGCATATGTTCTTTGAAGATGTGAATCCAGTTGAGTTTCACTTTGTTCATTATGCAATAGATGAGGACCAGATCTTCTTCAGACAAGGTGGAGTGGTTATTGCCTCTTGGAGTAAGCAACCATGAAATAATAAAGGCAATGAGCCTTTCATTCAGTTTCAGCCCTCCTATTGAAAAATTTCTCACTCTTGAAAGAGGATTCTTTAGACAACTCTTGTAATATTGCATTTTGTTGAACTCTTCAACAACTCCTATGTTCCCTTTGTTGATCCTTAATCCAGTATACTTCAAGCCAGTGATTGTTGTCTAGACATCATGGGTAATCTTCATATCCACCCCTTTCACATGTGAATAGATATTATCTCCAACAATTTGAAAATTGGTGTAAAAGACCCTTACCAAGTCTGGATAGATGTTTCCAGACATCTCAAGGAACCTTTTCAGCATCTATTCCTTCAGTAAGCTCCTCACCTCTATAAGTTTATGCTCTTTCAGCCAGCTAAAGGTGATTAACTTTGGGTTGTTGATCACTTTCCTGCTTGTTTCATGGAGATACTTCTCAATCATCTCCTTTTCACCCGAAAACCATCTTTCTAGGCATCCACCTCTGTTCACTGCCCTAGTCTTCATTCTCTTGGAAGAGAGAGGTGTGGATTCCATGAATAATGGTGAGTGAACACGAGAGAGGGAAGACAAACTGCTGTTTCAATCAAATATTAACTATAAAGAAGGAGAAAATAGTTGGTTGTTTCTTGTGAAGAAAACAGCTGATAAAACACATTTTTATAAGCAAAAAAGGCAATCAATACTCTAGGTATTTAGTGGGTTAATTTCAAACCTAAAAAGAATTTGTTCAAAGGTAATAAAGTGAATTGTTAGACCCAAAACAGAATGCTCAGAAAAACCACATGCAAATTTGACCAAACCAGAAAAATTTAAATTCCCAAGATATTGAAGAATATATTCCATTAATGACAGTAAGTACATTGAGAGAATAATATTCAAAGTAGTAATAAGTGTATCTTTGACCTACAACGGCTCTAAGAACAGTCAAAGGCATAAATCAATGCACAAAGATTTAAAGTAACTTTTTAACACAGTACTATCAGGATAGAAACAATGGATTGTTTTGTGAAAACAATCGGTTGTTTTTCGGTGACAGCAATTGAGTTTTATAAAACCAAAAGCTCTGACAAAAATCAACATTCAGAGATACACACTCACCATTTGCATGAATATAGAAGAGATAATGTATTAAACCAATCAGGAATCAATTACAAAACCAAATAGATGAATTTATAGAATTGAAATAGTTTGTCAAACATAAAGAAACCATAGTACATGTAAAGTGATATAGGAGACTGCATATAACATCAGAACCAAAACTTCATTCTGAACAGCTTCCACTCAAGCAAACTTCTATAGAGTCTTGAACCTAGAAGCAAAATCCTGCAAGAACAACATATCAAGTGGCAAGATTTGGTCCCTTAAAGAATTTGGGTCCATTGGTGTTAGTTTGATCACAAGAAACTTTAAGATTCTTTGGAATCCACTTTAATATGCCTCTGAGAACAAGAACTTTTCTCACTTTGCAAAATCTAATAGAATGGCCTCTTCTCATACAATAAAAGCAAGAAACAATCGGTTGTTCTGATTTTTTAATCAATTGTTTTTCTGCAAAGGTTGAAAAATGATTTGAACTTCCACTGTTCTTATTCTGTGGATTGAAACTCAAACCAAATTTTCCAAAAACACAATTTTGAGATGCTAGCACATTCTCAAAGTTGGATTTTCCTTTTGAAAGTTTGTCCACAGTTTTCACTAGAAAAAGAACTTTATTTTCAAGAGATTTGCAATCTTTACAAAAACTTGAGTCACACTCACAAGAAGAGCTTTTGTAAATAAGATCAAGAGTTTTGAAATCATTTATGGAGTTATCTAGCTCTTCTTCTAAGATTTTAACTCTGGTTTCCAACAAGTTGTTCAAACTTTTCAACCTATTGTTTATGAGAGCCAATTTATTGGCTTCTTCATGAGTCTTTTTAAAAGCCTCAAGAAGTTGATAATAACTATCAGCATTAATAGAAGAGGTTGTACTTACATTGTTCGATGCAGACTCTTCTTTTGCCATCAGACATATGTTGGTTTTGGAAACTTCAGAGGATGATCCAGAGGAAGACATATCATTGTCTAGCCAAGCATTTCCACTTGAATCTTTATGAGTTCTTTCAAGAGTATCCCACATATCTTTTGTTGAAACACACTTTGAAACTCTAAGAAGCTCATCAGAATCAAGAGCAGATACAATAATATTTTTGGCAATACTATCAAGTTGGACCTTCTCATTTTCACTCTTGGTCCATTAGGACAAAGATTTTCCAAAAAAAACTTTATTATTCTTAAGCATAGGTATAAAAGAACCATTCATGATAGCTTCCTAGATTTTTCTATCTATAGATTTAACAAAAATTTTCATTCTAATACTCCAAAGTTGATAGTTTACACCATAGAATAAAGGTGGTCTATTGATAGATGCTCCCTCCCCAAAAGGTAACTTGTCATCCATTAAATTTTTTTTTAAACAAGACTCTTAAACTAATGCAAAGCCAAAGCAATCTTGTAATCTTGAATCCTTTCACAATCTTTCACAAAAAGTGTTTTAGAATCTCTCTTTCTGTATATTTGAAATAGGGACGTAATCCCAGTTTTATAGCTCTTAAAAATAGTCGTTTAAGGTAGTTAATCATGAGCCAAAACAGATTGAAATCATAGAAAACATATTTAACAGTTTTAACTAAATCTGTTAAGGATTTTCAAATACCAACCGGTTGAATTGTTGAATGAACTGATTGAATTGGTTTGGCAGTTAATTCAACCAAGGTCAAACCAGTTTAAAAACCTTTCAAACACTCTAAGAGAAAAATAACTGATTAAAATGATAAAACAAAAGGTTGTTTTTCATTTATTTTGAAAAACACTTTTTCTTTCTAAAGAACAAATTAATTCAAATTTTAATTGACTAAGAGTGGATTAACAAATTCTAAACTACCCAGAACCCATGCCCACAAGCAACAACACAGTCTTCAAGCAATCTTCATGGATTTGGAGACATCAAAGCTTTAATTTTAACAATCACTCCTGCTGTGTGGACTGCCATCACTGGACTAAAATAACCAGGGATAAGGATCAACAAAGGGAACACAGGTGTTGTGGAGGACTTCAACAAAATCCAATTCTATGTGAGCTGTCTCAAAAATCCTCGCTTGAAAGTGAAGGGTTTTTCTGTAGGTGCTTTAAAACTGAATGAGAGGATCATTGCCTTCATTGTCATATGGATGTTAACTCTAAGGGGAAGTAATTATGTTGTTCTTACTGAAGATCTTGTCATAATCTATTGCATAAACAAGAACATCAAAGTCAATTGGATCCATGTCTTCAAGGAGCATATGCAAAAATCTATGAGTTTAAGTGACTATCATTTCCCTTATGTTGTTTTATATCTAAATTTCTTCAATATTTTGAATTTGACCATGATGAAGAATTGTTTGAGGTGGTAAAGCCATCTCATGAAATTAAAAATAGGTCTCTTAGCAATATGGGATTTATAAAAATTGGTGACAAATGGGTTAGCAAAGAGGAAAAATAGGTGGGTCCTTCTTAAACTAGAACAAATGATGGACACTAAGCTGCACCAAATGCTGGGAATCAATTTGACCATGAACAAGATGTTAAAGACACTAAAAATTCAAATGAGCAAGTTGTTGATGAAACCTATGGAACTGGTCTAACTGCTGGAAATGCATATGAATATGTTATGCATGCACTTGTGGGCTATGAGCCACCCACAGATCATGGGATTCCTATGTCACAATTTGAAAGGTTGATGATCAACCGCTTAGACAAGATGGTTGGTGATCAAAAGAACCACTATGAGTTCTATGTTGTCAGGTTCCAACTTTTAGATGAGCAAATTGAAGTTGTGCAAAGCCAGCTCTTCGAATTCCAATATGAGAAGGATGATTGAAAGTTCAAAATATCACTTTCTGTTTCTATTTTATGCTTTATGTGTTGTTGGACTGTCATATTTTCAATTCTATTTTATGATTTCTGTGTTGTTGGATTGTCATATTTTCAATTCTATTTTATGCTTATTTATCCATTCTCTTTGTCTATTTGTGAAGACAAATAAGGGGAGAAATTGGTGGTTCATTTGGTTGTAATTTTGGCTACACTATGGTGTTTCTAATTCTGGTTAATCTGTTGTACTGCTACACTCTGATACACTAGTTTTTCTGCTCTGATCATACTCTGATACACTAGTTTTTTTGTTGCACATACTATTGTTGTCAAACTGGTTTTTCTGCTTATGGATGATGCAGAAACTGGTTTTGAGTGTGCTCGGTAAAATATTATATCCTGCTGCTATACTTGCTTTGTATGGTATATAATTCTGTTTTGCCAACCTCTCAAGTTCAAAAACTACAACACAAACAAACCAGGGAGTTGTCTTCATCAAATAGGGGGAGATTGTTGAACAAGGAGCTTTGATACCTCTAAATCTGTGTGGAAAGCTTAAAGATCCTATTGTTGTGTGCGCATGTGTTGTTTAGTAGTTTTTGACTTGTTAATTCACACCTTGTATTGATCCAAGCTCACTTAACTCTTCATCTCTTTTGAAAGAAATGTTTTCTTAAAAGCTGAGAAATTTTAGTCAGTTGTTTTTCAAATCAACCAGTTGAAAAAGTTGTTACTCAAGGGATTGAGGCTAAGGCAAGTTTTTCAACCTGTTGAATTGTTAAAGCAACCTATTGTTTGACACTTAGTGGTTTTCAAAATGATTTGGAAAAGTTTTTCTTAATTTTTTCTTCGCTTTCAAACTGAAACAATCGGCTATTTCGATATAAAAAAATTGATTGTTTTTATGAAAACTGGAACAGAAAATTTATTTCAATCTGTTGTTTTGGAAAACAACTTGTTTTTATAACAAAGTTATGTGTTTTAAAATGTTTTAAATGCTTCCAACTGATTTTGGTTTCTGATCTAACAACTTTAACCACTTGATTGAGTTTATATAGAGGCTATTTGATATTTTTTTTCAAGACTCTAAGAAAGAGAGATTATTAAAAATGTTTTTCAAGAGCTCAAGTGCTCTGGATGATCACTTGTGTGTGAAATAGGATTGGGTGTTTTGTAAACTTTTGTACTATAGCTTTGTAAAGCCCAGGTGTATTCTTTTCTCTTCACTTTGAACATTGTAATTATGTGTATTTGGTATAAGGCAGTTTCAGAAAAGTGTTTGTAAAAACTGTGGTGATGCTAAGGAGTAGTGTGTTTTCTTGAGGGGTTCGAGATTATCACTCTTGGTGTGCGTTTTGTAATCTAGGTTTGATTACATAGTGAATTCTCAGTGGTTAGCTAAGGACTAGATGTAACTCTTGGTTAAGAGTGAATCAGTATAAACCTCTTATGTGATTCTCTCTTTCCCTTCTCTTTTACACTGTTTTAATCATTGTTCTTTCTCTGCTCTGCTGGTATAAACAACATGTTGTTTTGAGAAAACAACCGGTTTAATTTGTGTAAAGAACATTAAAATTGAACTTTTATCCAATTGAACAGAAAATCAATTGGTTAATTTTTCAGAACTTTTCACTCTACTTCCATACTTTGAAAAAAACTTGTGAAAACAATTCACCCCTCTTGGTTAGGCCACTAATTCTAACATACGATGCTCAAGGAAGCCTACTCTTTGAGGTTGGTGATAGACATGGTGAGAGTGAAATGCACAGGTGGCCCAGAGTAGCATGAATGGGGTAATAGCCATGTCAGTTTCAGATGGGAGAAACATACATGTCAGACGGAGCTAGAAAGAAATTTTTTCTCCAATGGCTAATGCACATGCAAGCAACATTAGCTCAAAGGTGAGCTCTTCTGGGTCGCAAATAGTAAATGGAGGAGCTGTGGGGGGAGGGCCCGTGGTGTGGAAGGCCCAGCTATACCCCGTGAATTTGAATACAATCCTTACTCTTCCTTGGACCCTCCAACGGTGTCCCTGGACTCTTTCTGTCTCGGGTGGGAAACGCAAAGGTGTGTCTTGGCCGGTAAGGGAGATGTTGATGGTGGAGGGAACCAAATCCCGGTGGACGAAGCGGATATTGAGATAGAAATGCAGACCCCTAGCAAGAAATCCCACATGTCTCTCATAAAATGCACGAAGATTAATCTAACTCTCTACTTTGCAGAACCAATTTCTCGGTTGGGGAATCCAGTAGAAGAGTTAGGCGATCGAGAGTTAGCAATGGGCGTCACAACTCTTCGTGGAAATAGGGCTAACACAAAAGGTTAGATTCCTGCCTTTTGTTTAATTTTGTCTCTGATTTTGAAATTAGAAACTGTAATCATATGTTCTGGTTAAGGGATAATTCTTGTGTGTCCACTAAGATGTGGGACCTTGCTAAAATGCTAGGATTCACTTATTCAGGGGATGAACTAGTGGTAATAGACAACATACAACGAATGGAAAATGGAAAATAGATATTTGAAATGCATTCAGAATAAAGGAGAAGGGTCAGAGAAGTTTTTATGAGGATACTTAGTTTTAATTCTAGAGGTTTGGGAGCAACCTATAAATGTAGGTACATTAAACAAGTTATTGCAAACGAATCAATTCAAATGGCTTGCATTTAGGAGACAAAAATGGATAATATTATTTTAGAAGTCAGTGTTTTTGGGGATACACATTTTGAGTGATTGGCAACAAAACTCTGCTATGAATGGTGCTGAAGGACTATTAAGTGTGTGGGATAATAGAGTTTTTAGTTTAGTACAATCTAAGGTAGGAAGAGCTTATATTATCCTAGAAGGGTTTGCGTGCGAGGCAAATTAACCAGTAAATATCTACTTGTCTTGTGTGCTCGCAAAAATGAAAGATATGTAAGAGGAATTATTTATCTGTGGTGATAAGTATCTAATTTCAGTAATATTTCATATTAAAATATAAACACTTATGAGTATTAATTGCTAAAATAAATATAAAATAATTCATAAATTATAAATTTATATTCTGTTACATATTTTATGATATTTATTTGATTAAGAACATTTTATTCCCAAATTTGGTGTTAGTTTCAGGTTTTTAGGTAACAATGGAGATGACTGGACTAAAGAAGAATAATATAAGCTAAAAGGAGAAAGCTGAAAGGTCCAGATTGCACAAGTGCACAAAAAGCCCAAATGCGCCATGTAGGAAGTCACTTAACCCTACTTAACCCTAACAAATTAGTTTAAATAGGGGGCTTGAAGCACAATCCTAGTGTGCAAGATTAAAAGAAATAGAAGGTGTTAAAAGATGTGTGACTAATTCTACCATGTGGATTTGAGAGTAATCTGTTCGATCTCTTATATATTGAGGTGATATCTTAATATAATATTTTGTTCTTGATTCATTATTGGTATTATTGTTTTGCTTCTAATTCTTGATCTAGAATCTTAAATCTGACTGGATTATGGTTCTGACCTAAACAATAATACTTAACATATTTGAGTGCTAGAAATAGACTTGAAATATTAATTGCTATTGACGTCTAATCTTGATACTAAGTTGTTTTCATAAATATGCAAGGAATCGATATTGAGGAAGCATCTTAAGAATTTTATATGCGAGGAATCGATATAAATGAATTTTATATTAGCATCAATATCAATCAATGGACGTAATGTTACCATGCTAATCAAAACACTTAAGAGTGAGAAAGATGAAACTCAATCTATATTTTTCCAATTGAAGCAACAACTCATTGTCATCCTAACAAATTCCAACAAACTTTTACTATTATGTTTTATATTTAACGAATCTTTTACTTGAATATTCAATTGTTCTTTATGAGTTCGATATTTGTCCTTAGGGACACATTATTACTTCTAACAACACGGTGCACTTGCCGTAAAAAGTCATCAAGTTTTTTACGCTGTTGCCAAGGAACAATTTGATTTTTGAGTACAAATTCCTAAATATTGTGAATATTCTAACTGTATTTATTTTTTGTTAATAATTCTTAATTCTTGTTTATATTTCTTTAGTTTGTTTATATTTGTTTAATGTTTTTTATTTTATTTTGTTTATTGTTTTATTTTTGTTTATTTTATTTTAATTGCATATTTGTTTTAATTTGTTTTTATTTTATCTTCAAATTTATTTTGAATTTATTTTCTTTTATTTTTTTTTAAAAAATACTCTATTACTCTAGTGAATCCTTGTGCTAACCCTTGATTTAGTTGTCTTATATGATATTGAGAGGTCGAATTCCCAGAGACCAATTATTATTTGAAACAGGGATTGAAAGGGTAGCTAAAAGAAACAACAAGGCAAAGACAAAAGAAAGACAAGGAGACACTAGATAGGGATCCTCAACCACTTCTTTTTGTTCCCACTAATATTTTTCAAGAGGAAAGCAACATGACAGAAAACAAGCCCCACCTCGTAGGACGACACTTAGAGATTATGTCACGTACCGGGGGTCAAGGTATTTTTCTAGTATTGCAATACCTACTACCACCAGGGCCTTAGAGATAAAACCTATTTTTCTTAGTCTCACTAGTATCGACCAATTTACAGCAATGGATCATGAGGATTCATATTCAAATTTGTCTACATTTTATGAATTGGTGGGAACAATGGGCTTTCAATCAAGTGACATTGAAAATGTTTATATGCACTTGTTTCCTTTTTCATTGGCAGGAAAGGCTACAGAATGGCTAAAATCACATCCAAATCAGAGTCTCACTTGTTGGAACGATGTAAAGGAAAAATTTCTGCAAATATTTCTTCCAGTCTCTCGTTACATCAAAGCAAAAATTTGAAATTTCTATGTTTATACAAGGAGTAGATGAATCTTTTTGTGAGACATGGGAGATATTCAAAATGATGCTTACAAAATGCCCAAATCATGGGTTTGAAGACATTGCTCAACTAAGCATATTCCTTAATGGTCTCAGATTTGACATAAAGATGCTCCTAGATGCTGCAGCTGGAGGTACAATGATGGATCTTGATGTGGAACAAGCGACAAGGACTACTGATGCATTGACATCAACTGATTATCAAGTCCAACATGATAAACAAGGTATTCAAAAGAAATGGTTGTTAGAAGATGCACTCTTGGCTCAAAATAAAATTCTAACACAACAGATTGAGCAACTAACCGCACAAATGGCTAAATTGCCTCAACAAATTCAAGTCGTGCAATTATATCAGAGCTACAATCAATCAATCAGGTGTGATTTTTGTGGAGGTGATCATCCCAATGGTCACTATTTCTATCGAAACAACTCATCTGAAGCAGAAGTAAATTACATGAGTAATCAAGGAAGGCAAGGTGGCTTCTCCAACAATTATTCTCAAGGTTGGAGCAACAATCAAAATCAAAAATTTAGGTGGAAGGAAGATCATGGTTCATCCAATATGCAAGGTCCTTTCCAACAACAACAACAACCCCTATATCCTTCAGATACTAAAAGACTAAATAAATTGGAAGATACCTTGGAGAAATTCATGAAAGCTACTATGGCAAGTCACGAGAATAATATGGCGGCAACCAGATGGAACAGATGGCCCAACAATTGGCAGAGAGACAAAGTGGCCAACTTTTAGCCAACACCCAAACCAACCCAAGAGGGCATTGCAATGAAATTACCTCTGAAAGTGGTAGAATAGAAGGAGAAAGGGATGGTAATGAGGTAGGGGTTGAAAAAGAAAACAAAAATGAGACTGAGGGGGGGAGGGATGAGAAAGAGAGAGAAAAGAAAAGAAGTGTGGAAGAAAAAATTAAAAATAAGGAGAGAGGTGTTCTTGAAAAAACTTCAGCATATCCTCATGCTCCTTCAAAAAAAGATAAGGAAAGAAAACTTTTTGACAAATTGCTCCCTAAAAATTATTTTGCAGGAAATCTGAAGTGGGATTCAACATTTGAAAGATTTCGAAAGAATATGAGCTACATTGAAGAAAGAAATATAGAGTTGGAGGATAGATACAATGCCCTTATTCAAAAAGGCTTGCCTCAAAAATCCAAAGGACCCAGGAAGTTTTAATCTTCCCGTGTCTATAGGTGCTTTATCTGTGGACAATGCCTTACTAGATTTGGAGGCAAGCATAAATCTAATTTCTTTTGCAATGCTGAAGAAAATAGGTGATTTGGAGATTAAATCCACCAAGATGACTTTAAAGTTAGCTGATAGAGTAACCAAGTATCCATATGGTGTGGTTGAAGATGATCTCGTCAAGGTGGACAAATTCACATTTCCTGTGAATTTTGTTATAATGGACATGAAAGAAGATGAGGAGGTTCCCTTGATACTTGACAGACCCTTTATGAAGACTACTAGAATCATAGTTGATGTTGACAAAGGAGAACTTCAAGTTAGAGCTCAAGATGAGGAGGTAACTTTTAATATTTTTTATGGTCTAAAAAATTTTAATGTAGGGGAAGAATTTGAACAAAAGGATGTAAAAAAGGAAGTTGTCCACCTTGAGATAAACAAGCGTCAAGCTAGATGACGTTAAACAAGCGTTACTGGGAGGCAACCTAGTCCACATTTTAGTTTTATGTTGTTTTGTTATCTTTGTGTTGATTTTACCTTTCAAAAACCATGTTTTCTTGCAGGATTTCTCTCCTAAGCTAGTCTAATCTCTCTTAAGCGAGTTGAACAACAAAAAGTGGGGTGCTCTCTAGAGTCATCTCACTCAAGCGAGTTTGACAACGTAAAATTTAATTTTCCTGCAGGGAATCTTGCTCAAGAGAGTTTTACGACGAAAAACATGAGTTCCTTACAAGGAATCTCGCTCAAGCAAGCACACTTTCACTTGAGCGAGAATTTTTTGAATAAAAAAATTATAAAAAAAAATCTCAAAGGCAGCCCAATCCTCATATGTCTCCCGATCAGTTTGAACTTATTTATTTTGTGATGGAGATCAAGCTCAAGAGGACATGGAGGCCAATCATCACGAAGAAGAAGAGGTTGAGGACGTTCATGGAGATCAAAGTCAACCTCAAAGGCTCACAAGAAGCATGTTCAAAGCTTTAGGAGCAAGGGGACGTTTATTTTCCCTTTTTGTAATTTCATTATGTGAGGATGCTTAGAGGAAAACATGAGAAACCTCTTGTGTTAAAGCATCTTTAGGTCTTTAGTTAGGAGCATTAGGAGGGGGTGCATTAGTAAATAGGTGTAGGAGTTAAAATAGGAGGTGCCAAAGTGAAAGAAGAAGTCACACCTTCCTCATGACTTGTTTAGGCACCATTTTCATTTGAATTTGGGGGGAATTTTTGAATTCATTTAGCTTGCATTTCAGCACCTTCACACTATAAATTAAGGTGCTGCCCTTGTATTTTTCAGATCTGAATTTTGAATTAGAGAAATTATACTCAATTTTGGAGTGAGCATTGGAGAGCTTTGCATCTTCTTCACTAGTCTTATCTTGAAGGTTCAATGGTTACCTCAAGTGGCGGCTTGCACACTCATCTAGGAGCCTTCATCCTCTTAGTGGCGTGATCATCCAACCATTCCTCCATCTTCATGAGCATTTTCTTCTCCTTTCTTCCTTCTTTTTTAATTTTCATGTCTTAGCTTGTGTTCTTGTGTGATTGTTCGGTTGATTTGTGTTTCCAGCAGCTTGTTCTTCTTTTCCAGCACTTATATTCAGTTTCCTAGCCTTTAATTTCATCTTTGTTCGGTTCAATTTGACAATAATTGGAACTTCCATATGAGTTTGTGTTTTGGCATTAGTTTTCTTTTCCAGCACTTATATTCAGTTTCCTTGCCTTTAATTTCATCTTTGTTCGGTTCAATTTGACAATAATTGGAACTTCCATATGAGTTTGTGTTTTGGCATTAGTTTTGGTGAGTTCTTGACTTAGAACATTGATCCAATTCTAAGAAAAAGTGCCTCTCTGATGACCAACTCAAGATGTTTCTTAAGAATGTCAAGAACCTTTCATCTTATGTTCTTGAATTCACATCATGTGGTATCTAGAGTTTAGGTGTGTTCTTGTTTAATTTTTGAGTTGTGTTGCACTTTAATTCAAGAGCTCTATATTCTTGTGTTTACATTTCTGTTTTTAGGCTTATTTTGAGTTTTATTGCTGTTTTCTTATTTGTGCCTATCATATGTTTGAGTATTTTCCTTTTTGAATCTATAATAGTTTTGTCATTGTCTTGTTTTTCCATAATATGTCATCACTTCTTATAGTACTTTTATTGCAATTTTTTGTTTCTTGCTTTGGTTTACATTCTGTTTTTTGAGTTTATTGCTTGATCCTTTGTGCATTTTCTGTTTTTGATTGAGTTCGTACTTGTATTTTAGACCTATACAAGTTCTATTACACAATTTCCATTATGTCTTTGCTAGTTCATAATTCTGTTTTTCATTCCTCTTAGGATTCATCTGTTTCTGAAAAAGTGCTTACTGTTTTTGCTTATTTCAATTGATTTACTCACTGGAAATTTCTGAAATTCTGGATTTGTGATCTTCAAAGTGTTAGAAAAGAATAGAAAAAAGAAGTACAAAAAAATTCAACGTACACAAAAAATGATAAATAAAATACAAAAAGTGTACATTCCTGCCGAAAAAAATACGGTAATCTGGCAGCGATTTTGAAAAATTTATCTCATTTTATTGGCTTGCTGTTTTTACATAATTCCAGTGCCATTTTTGAGTTAACATCTTGAAGTTTGTGTGGTTAAAATTTCATAGTCCAGTTCGCTCTATATCATTCCAGATAAATCAGTGAATATCAAGCACAGTTTGCATTAAAAAAAAATTTCTAGTAGCTAATTTTTTTTGTTTTCTTCATCTACTCTAGTGCTTTTCTTTAAGTATTCTTTTGTGTGCCTACTTTCTCTTTGAGTTCCTTATTTTTCTTGCTTTTCTAATTGTTCATTACTCTTTGAGTTTATCTACATCTAGTATTCCTTTTGAAATTGCCTTTTCTTGCTTATACCTTTTCTTGTTTGTCTTTATTGTTTCTTTGGTTTTGTGGTGTTGGCTTTGAGATTGGTGTGCCTTGCTTTGACATATTTCATTTGAGGTTTCCAAGATCTCAAGATCAGATTGGTGCAAGGACTTTATTTCTTTGAGAGTGATATATTTTCTGCCTCAATTCACTTCGGCAGTTTCATTGCCAAGCTCACTGTTTTGCCAATTTTAATTCTTGACTTGATTGTTGTTTTGTGTCTTTGCTGTTTTTGTTCTTTTTAATTACAAATGGCAGGATTTTCAAGTGATGCATCCTACAAGCAGAATTCTCCTTCCAAAGCTTCAATCCTTGGTGAATTACAGGAAGCACAAAGAACCATTAGATGCTTGGAAGAAAAATTACAAGAGATGGAGTTGCAACATGTTAGGCCATCTCCCTCTATTCATAATGGACATCATTCACAAAGACATTGCACAAGAGCTTCCTCAAATGACATAGGCCGTGAAGAGGACCATAGGAGAAGAAGGACTTCACCCCAATTTCATGGCCAAAGACATCACAATCAAGGGGAGAGACCTCTCCATGGCAATGGATACTATCAAGATGCAAAGTCAAGGCTTCCTTCGGTCAAGCTTCCTAATTTTAGTGGCTCTAGTGATCCAAATGTATATTTAGATTGGAAAGCCAAGTGTGAACAAATATTTGAGATCCATGAGATCCAAGAAGAGCACAAACTTAAGCTAGCTACCTTAGAATTTAGTGATTATGCCATGAAATGGTGACATGGAGTTGTAAAGGACATTATATATCACAAGGGTCCTCCCGTGGACTCTTGGAACTCTTTAAGATATCAAATGCGCACTAGGTTTGTGCCTCCACATTTTAGGAAAGACCTTATGTTGAAACTCCAACGGTTTCAACAAGGCACGCTAAATGTAGATGAATATTTCAAGGAGCTTGAAACGCTTGTGCTTAAAATTGAATTAGAAGAAAGTGAGGAAGCCATGATTGCTAGGTTTGTTAATGGACTTAGGAAGGATATCCAAGACATTGTGGAATTGCAAGAGTACTCATCATTGGGATCTTTAGTTCACTTAGCAATGAAGGTGGAAGCCCAACTTGCTAAGAAAAATTCTTTTAAAAACTCTTTCAATGATGGCTACTATAACAAGTCTTGGAGAAATAACAAATCTTTTTCAAAATTTCCTTCCCAAGATTCCTCTTTCAAACCCAAGGAATCTAAGTCATCTACTTCTAGGCCTAAGTCACCAATCAAAACGTCTAGTAAGAAATGCTTTAAGTGTTTGGGTTATGGTCATATTGCTTCAAATTGTCCTTCTAAAAGGAACATGTACATGCATGATGGCATTATTATGAGTGAGCATGATTCGGATACACCTAGGCATTCTTAACATTCAAGTGCATCTAGTGGGAATGAGAGTGAGAGTCCATTAGAAGGAGACTTGTTGGTTGTGAAAAGACTTCTTGGTCAAGTTTCACAACCCTTTGATGAAAGTCAAAGGGCAAATATTTTTCATACAAGATGTCTTATTCAAAACAACATATGCTCCTTGATAGTGGATGGGGGTAGTTGTGCAAACGTAGCTAGTACAAGAGTTGTAGATAAGCTTGGCTTGCCTACCATCTCTCATAGCCAACCCTATAAGTTGCAATGGCTTAGTGAAGTAGGGGAAATAGTTGTGAATAGGCAAGTCCTCGTCCATTTCTCTATTGGAAAATACAAAGATGAGGTCTTGTGTGATGTTGTGCCCATGGAAGCCACACATGTGCTTTTAGGAAGGCCTTGGCAATTTGATCAAAAAATTTTACATGATGGTTTTTCCAACAAAATTTCTTTTGATTTCCATGGTCACAAGATTACTCTAAAATCTCTCTCTCCTAGAGAAGTCCATGAGGACCAAATCTTAATGAAGAAAAAGAGGGAGAGTGAAAAAGAGGAAAAAGATAAAAAAGATAAAAAGGATAAGAGTTCCAAGCCTACACTCCTTGTGTCTAGGCATGAGCTTCATAAGGAATTAGTGGCACACCATCCTCTTTTCTTAGCCATCCCTAGAACTCTTAAGATAGAACCACTTGTTGATAGTCCTCATAGTTTGGAAAAGTTGGTAGAAGAGTTTCAAGATCCTCCAAAAGGACTTCCACCTTTGCGAGGGATTGAGCACCAAATTGATTTGATACCGGGCTCTTCTTTACCAAATCGTCCAGCCTATAGGACCAATCCAAGTGAAACCATGGAAATTCGCCAACAAGTAGAAGCCTTAATAGAGAAAGGGTGGGTCCAAGATAGTATGAGCCTGTGTGCTATGCCTGTCATCCTAGTGCCTAAGAAAGATGGATCATGGAGGATGTGTTCGGATTGTAGGGCCATAAACAACATAACAATTAAGTATAGGCATCCCATACCTAGGCTTGATGACTTGTTGGATGAGTTGCATGGTTCTAAAATATTTTCAAAGATTGATCTTAAAAGCGGCTACAATCAAATCCGTATCAAACCGGGTGATGAATGGAAGACGGCTTTTAAGACCAACTTTGGTCTCTATGAGTGGTTGATTATGCCTTTTGGCTTGACCAATGCACCAAGTACTTTCATGCGCCTCATGCATCATGTGTTGAGACCTTTCATTGGTAAGTTTGTTGTTGTTTATTTTGATGATATTCTCATTTATAGCTTATCTTTGAATGAACATAGGTTGCATGTTAGGAAAGTTTTGGAAACCCTTAAGAAGGAACATTTGTATGCTAACCTTGCTAAATGTATGTTTGCTCTTGATCATATAGAATTCCTAGGGTTTGTTGTGAGTTGTAAGGGGGTCCGTGTGGACCAAGCTTAGGTGGTGGCCATTCAAAATTGGCCTACACCTTCAAACATCAATGAAGTCCGAAGTTTCCATGGACTTGCGTCTTTTTATAGATGCTTTGTACCTAACTTTGGTACAATTGCCGCACCACTCAATGACATAGTGAAAAAGGATGTGGTCTTTCAATGGGGAGAAGCACAACAAAAAGCTTTTGAGATTTTAAAAGAAAGATTGACTAATGCTCCCATATTGGCCCTTCCTAATTTCACTAAGACATTTGAGATAGAGTGTGATGCTTCCAATATAGGCATTGGGGCTGTCCTCCTTCAAGAGGGCCACCCCATAGCCTATTTTAGTGAGAAATTGAAAGGTAGTCATCTCAACTATTCTACCTATGATAAAGAGTTATATGCACTTGTTAGAGCTTTGCATACTTGGCAACATTATCTTTTTCCTAAAGAGTTTGTGATCCATAGTGATCATGAATCTCTTAAATATTTGAAAAGCCAAAACAAGCTCAACAAGAGGCATGCCAAATGGGTAGAATTCCTTGAGCAATTTCCTTATGTGATCAAGCACAAGCAAGGCAAAGTAAACATTGTGGCGGATGCACTTTCTAGAAGATATACTTTGCTAAACATTTTGGGATCTCAATTTCTTGGCTTTGATCACATTAAGGATCTTTATCATGATGACCGTGATTTTTCTCAAATCTTTCAAGAGTGTCTTAAGGGAGGACACAAAGATTTTTTTATACAAAATGGATTTCTTTTTAAAGGAAAACGTCTTTGTGTTCCTCATGGTTCTATTAGATCATCTCTTGTTAGAGAAGCACATGAAGGGGGTTTGATGGGACATTTTGGGGTTGCTAAAACTTTGGATGTGTTGCATGAACATTTCTTTTGGCCTCATATGCATAAACATGTTCATAGTTTGTGTGATAAATGCATAGCTTGCCACAAAGCTAAATCTAGGATGCATCCCCATGGATTGTATACTCCCCTTCCTATCCCTTCAATGCCTTAGGTTGATATTTCTATGGATTTCATCTTAGGATTACCCAAGACATCAAAGGGAAAGGACTCCATTTTTGTGGTAGTGGATCGTTTTTCAAAGATGGCTCACTTTATTCCTTGCCACAAAGTGGATGATGCATGTCATATAGCAAACCTCTTCTTCCAAGAAGTGGTTCGCTTGCATGGGATACCTAGGACTATTGTGTTTGATAGAGACCCAAAGTTCTTAAGCCATTTTTGGAAGACCTTGTAGGGCAAGCTTGGTACTAAGCTTTTATTTTCTACCACTTGTCACCCACAAACTAATGGTCAAACCGAAGTGGTTAATAGAATATTGGGCCAACTATTGAGATGCTTTATTTCGGGAAACCCTAGAGTGTGGGAGAATTTACTGCCTCATGTTGAGTTTGCATATAACCATGTAGTACATTCTACCACCTCTCATTCTCCTTTTGAGGTTGTCTATGGGTTTAATCCCTTAACACCTCTTGATCTTCTTCCTATTCCCCTTCTTGAGGATGTCTTGTGCAAAGATGGTGATGAAAAGTCTTCTTTTGTGAAAACTTTGCATAAAGACATCAAGAAGAGAATTGAGAAGAAGGTTGGCAAGTATGTGGAGCTTGCCAACAAAAGGAGAACAGCATTGGTCTTTAATGAGGGTGATTGGGTTTGGCTTCATTTGAGGAAGGATCATTTTCCTACTCAAAGGAAGTCCAAACTTATGCCTCGAGGAGATGGACCTTTCCAAATCCTCAAGAGGATTAATGACAATGCTTATGAGTTAGATATGCCTGATACATTCTTAGGTAGTCATACTTTTAATATCACTGATCTACCTCCTTTTTCTGTAGGTCTCCAGAATTCGTGGTCGAATTCTCTCCAACTCGGGGAGTATGATGGAGATCAAGCTCAAGAGAACATGGAGGCCAATCATCACGAAGAAGAAGAGGTTGAGGACGTTCATGGAGATCAAAGTCAACCTCAAAGGCTCACAAGAAGCATGTTCAAAGCTTTAGGAGCAAGGGGACGTTTATTTTCCCTTTTTGTAATTTCATTGTGTGAGGATGCTTAGAGGAAAACATGAGAAACCTCTTGTGTTAAAGCATCTTTAGGTCTTTAGTTAGGAGCATTAGGAGGGGGGTGCGTTAGTAAATAGGTGTAGGAGTTAAAATAGGAGGTGCCAAAGTGAAAGAAGAAGTCACACCTTCCTCATGACTTGTTTAGGCACCATTTTCATTTGAATTTAGGGGGAATTTTTGAATTCATTTAGCTTGCATTTCAGCACCTTCACACTATAAATTAAGGTGCTGCCCTTGTATTTTTCAAATCTGAATTTTGAATTAGAGAAATTATACTCAATTTTGGAGTGAGCATTGGAGAGCTTTGCATCTTCTTCACTAGTCTTATCTTGAAGGTTCAATGGTTACCTCAAGTGGCGGCTTGCACACTCATCTAGGAGCCTTCATCCTCTTAGTGGCGTGATCATCCAACCATTCCTCCATCTTCATAAGCATTTTCTTCTCCTTTCTTCCTTCTTCTTTAATTTTCATGTCTTAGCTTGTGTTCTTGTGTGATTGTTCGGTTGATTTGTGTTTCCAGCAGCTTGTTCTTCTTTTCCAGCACTTATATTCAGTTTCCTTGCCTTTAATTTCATCTTTGTTTGGTTCAATTTGACAATAATTGAAACTTCCATATGAGTTTGTGGTTTGGCATTAGTTTTGGTGAGTTCTTGACTTAGAACATTGATCCAATTCTAAGAAAAAGTGTCTCTCTAATGACCAACTCAAGATGTTTCCTAAGAATGTCAAGAACCTTTCATCTTGTGTTCTTGAATTCACATCATTTTGGCTTGGGGACAGATTCTATTATTCATGGGGGCAGATCCAGCAAATGAAACAAGGCCATCTATAACTATAGTTGAAGATTTTAACACAAAGTTGGATAACTTCTTAGGAAGGAAGGACTGAGCAATAATATGGCTTTGACTTTCTAATTTTCTTTTATTTTCAGTTCTTTGAATTTTTTATTTTCTGTTTATTTTTTTATTTTATTTTTTGGTTGATTTGTTTTTTATTTATTTGTTTATTGGCTTAGTTTGTTTTATGTACTATTTTAATTTTCTGTTGGCTGCTTAATTGGTTACTTTTATGTTTTAAATTATTTTTCTTGAATAAATTTCAGTTTTAATTTAATTTTTGATTAGTTTTCTAGTTTTATTTTTCTTAAATAAAAAAGAACTAGAATATTAGTTGAATTGTGGAAAAAAGAAATTTGTGTTTAAATATTAAATAGTGAGATGAATTAGACACAGGTTGGAAAAAAATATGATTGAATCCCTATTCAAATGTAGTTGAAATTCTGATACATGAAAATTTAACAGGATAATTAATTAGGACAAAGAATGACAAAATAAAAAGGTATGAGGTCAATTAAATCAAGTGAGTGTGTGAACTTTAAACAGTTGTAAGAGTTTTACTAATGAATTGACAATTGTGGTTGCTTAATTTTTATTTTTTTTTTCACATCATAAAAGGGCATGAAGATTATGAGGTATTTGTGTTAATTAGGAACCCAAGGCCAAATAGCCAACCTTTATCTTATTAGAATTTAATTTTTTTATATCCCCTTTGAGCCAAGAATTTTTGTTATTATTGCACCCTAACCTTTGATGATATATTGTCCTACCCTTTAGCATGTTTAAGGAAGGAGAACATAGATGCAATAAATATAGAAAAGGGAATGGTTGGTTCTAATTGTCGAAAGCTCAAAAAGTGGAAAGTAGGAATAATATATTCCTATTGATGAGAAAAAGAAAGAGAAAAAAGAAAAATTCATGTTGAAAATCATGAAAATGAGAAAGAAAAATGAGGAAAAGTTTGAAGTCAAAAGAAAATGGTGATTAAATAACACATATGTGCTATACTTGGATTATAAGTATGTTCTTCTTCTTTAAGATGTGCATTTTGTTATCTGAAAAAACCAATATTTTTGGAAACCCAACCTCATTACAACCTTGGAAAAGACCTCAAGATTCATGCTTCTAATATATTTGTGATTTGAAAATGAAATGAAAAGTAACTGTGATTTGTTATAATTCGGTGAAAATAGAGAGAAACACTTACCTATGAGCATATGAGAATAAATTCCTTGATGAGTTGTCATTTATTTGTTTTGATTTGATCCTGGAAGTTGATTGTATCTATATTTTTCTATTTTTAAATTTGAAAGCGTCATAAGTTTCTAATTTAATCTATTGTTTAGTAAATTAAGTTGTTTTTATATTGAAATTCAAATATATATTCATTTACTTTGCTTGAGGACAAGCAACATTCTAAGTTGGAAAGAGTGATAAGTGCCTAATTTTAGTAACCTTTGGCTGCCAAGATCTATCAAGACACTTTAGAATCTTTATCTTCAGCTTCTCTTTTTCAAAGATCTTTCCAAGGCTCATGAGGTGATTCACAATGTGAGAGAATCTTTTTTGCACTTCAGAAATTTTTTCTCCCTTATGCATCCCGAACATTTCGTATTCTTGAATGAGAGCATGTTTTCTTGCCTTCTTCACATCATTTGTTCCCTCAAGTGTGACTTCAACAATGTCCCACATTTCTTTTGCAGATTTGCATTGTGATACCCTGAAAAATTCATCACAACTCAAAACAGAAGTTATAATATTCTTAGCAATCCAATCAAATTCAGCTTTCTTGCTTTCTAGCTCAATCCATTCAAACCAAGGCTTCTCAACAACAACATCATCTTTTTCAGTTTTAGGAATGAAGGGACCATTTTCTATACCATCCCAAATTCCTCTATATGTAGATTCAATAAAAATCTTCACTCTCACTTTCCAAAATTGGTAATTAACACCACAGAATAACAGTGGTCTATTTATAGAAGCACCTTTCTGAAAGGCAATTTGTCAGCCATTAAAACAGATTTGAAAAATAGAACTTGAGAAAATTTCAAGAACCTAGCTCTTGATGTCAATTGTTAGAATTAATGACCTTAACAAGAAGGGGGTTAATTGTTTGAAGAAATATTTTTGCAAATAATGAATTAGAATAAAGATTAATGAAGAACTACAGATCAAGGAATCAGATCAGCCAAGAAAACTAAATTGTTTAAAACTGTTTTCAGAAAAACAACGGGTTGAAAATACAATTTAATCGGTTGTTTATAGCAGCAGAGTTAAAAACACAATTTCAACAGTTTTAAAAGAGTAAGAGAGATAGAGAAGATCACACAAACAATTATACTGGTTCACTTCTTACCAAAACTACTAGGTATTCCACTAGGTAATCAACAACTAATTACAACACACCAAAACCTCAAAGAGGTGATCTTGACCACTCAAGAACACACACCCTCTTTGACTTTTCACACACACAGTCAGATCAACCTCTGACTTTACACATACACAGATTACAAGTATTCAAACTAAAAACCAATTACAAAAGTGTATGGAACAGATTACACCTGATTACATGAAATCACAGTTGACCCTAATCCACCCTTAAACCAAAGCACAATCCAAGGCAATCTTGTTTTCTTGAATCCAAACTTTTACAAAGATGTTTTTTGCATCTCTCTTTCTGTATTTTCAAATAGGAAGGGTAACCCCAGCTTTATAGCTCTTGAAACTAGCCGTTTTAGGCAGTTAAACACGAGCCAAAATAGTTTAAAATCAAATGAAAACAGATTTAACAGATTTATGAAAAACTGTTGAGAAATTTAAAAATCAACCGGTTGAGATGTCAATTTAACTTATTGAATTGGTTTGACACTTAAGTCAACCAAGGTCAAAGCAGTTTAAAAATCCTTCAAACAGGTTGAGGGAAAAATAACCGATTAAAACGAGAAATCAATAGGTTATTTTTCACTTAGCTTTGAAAAACACTTTTCTTTTTAAAACCAGATTGATTCAGTTGTGAATTTGATTAAGAGTGGATCAAACAAATTCTAAACAACCTAGAACTAAACCCCAAACGCAGAAGCATAGTCTTCAAGCTATCTTCATAGAGTTGGAGGCATCAAAGCTTCATTTTCAACAGTTAATTCTACCATGTGGATTTGGGAGTAATCTGTTCAATTTCTTATGTATTGAGGTGATATCTGAATATAATATTTTGTCCTTGATTGATTATTGGTATTATTATTTTGCTCTAACTCTTGATCTAGAATCTTAAATCTAACTGCAAAGTATTTTTATGGTGCCGACCTAAACAATACTACTTAACATATTTGAGTGCTAGGAATAGACTTGAAATGTTAATTACTATCAACGTCTGATCTTGATACTAAGTTTTTTTATAAATATACAAGGAATTGATATTTAGGAAGCATCTTAACAATTTTATGTGCGAGGAATCGATATAAATTAATTTTATACGGACATCAAATATCAATCAAAGGACATGATGTTACCATGCTAATCAAAATACATAAGAGTGAGAAAGATGAAACTCAATCCCTATTTTTCCAATTGAAGCAACAACTCTTTGCTTTGTTTTCTTGTAAATCATTGTCATCCCAACAAATTCAAACAAAATTTAATTATTTTGTTTTATATTTAGCGAATCTTTTACTTTAATATTCAATTGTTCCTTGGGTTCGATATCCATTCTTAGAGACACATTATTACTTCTGAGAACATAGTGCACTTGCCGTAAAAAGTCATCATGTAAACAATAAGATCCTAATAGGATTTGGTGCATGCTAGGGGACTTTAATGCCATAAGAAAACAACATGAGAGGGTAAGAAGGTCACACAACCATGAATTTAGGAAATAAATGAGTGAATTCAATTTGTTTATCAAGAAGATGGATTGTTTGAATGTCCCTATGGTTAGGACAAAATACATGCGGTATAGATCTAACGGTGAGGCAAAGTCAAGACTTGATAAGGGTTCTTTTGGCATAAGAGTGGTTGGAGGTTTGGCCACATAGCAAAAAGTATGTCATGAATAAAGTAGTATCTGATCATTGTGCCATAATTGTTAAACAGATTCATCAAGATTAAGGGTTAAAACCTTTTAAGTACTTAAATGTATGGCAAACAAAAAGAGGATTTAGGAGTAATTTCTGGAATAGACAACCTCCTCAAGTTAATGATATATGGATGTTCAAATAAAAGTTGAAAGCTCTTAAGAAAGAGTTGGGGACTTCGAATAGGGAGGTGTTTTGTATACTTTATAATAGTAAGGTAGTTCTGATGAACAAAATCAGTGAGTTGGATATCAAGGACGAACAATCAGGACTTGGGAAGGATGAAAGGGCTACCAGAAACTCTTATTTCGTAGAACTTAAAAGTGTGAATATGAAGATAGAAATGTTAGAAAAACATAAATCTAAAACAAAGTGGTCATAAGATGGCGACCTTAATACACAGTTCTTTCATAGGATGATGATATGGAGATTCAATGTAAACATGTTGAATGGAATACACATGGGAAAGGCCTGGTGTGAGGAACCTAGTAAGGTACTCTAAGAATAGGTTTTCAGAAGTTGACATGTGTCAAGTAAGATTGAACAGGTTAGATTTACACAAATTGATATGAAGAATAATAAGCTACTAGTTAGAAGGTTATCTGAGGAGGAATTCAAGAAGGCAGATTGGGACTGTGATGGTAATAAAATCCCTAGACCAGAGGGTTTTACTTCAACTTCTTTAAAAATTCTGAGATGATACATTGGGTTGTATCCAGGTTTCATACGTTTGGGCTTTGGCCTAAGGGTTGTAACGCCTATTTTATTACGCTCATTCCCAAAGTCTCCAACCCTATAGATCTACAAGACTTTAGACCAATATCCCTGATGGGTAGTATGTATAAGATTGTCGCTAAAATGCTTGCAAAATGATTGTAGAAAGAAATGCATAAGATTATTGACCCAAAACAATCTACTTTTCTGAAGGGTAGGGGAATTCTTGATAGTTTTGAAGTGACAAATGAGGTTATAGAGAAGGTCAAAAGAAAACGATAATGTATAATTGTCAAGGCCGATTTTGAGAAACCTTACGACTCTGTCAACTAGGAGTTCCTACTTTATATGCTCCGAAGAATGGGATTTTGTGTTGAATGGATTAGGCCTTTTTTCATGTCATCCTCAATCTTTGTTCTGGTCAATGGTAGCACAACCAATGAATTTTCCCCTTTTAAAGGGTTAAGGCAGTGTGATCCGCTAGCACCCTTTTTGTTTAATATTATGGCTGAAGAACTAGGGGTAATAAGGGAGGCCAAGCATAAAGGTTTATATAAGGGGATTAGAGTAGGATCAAATCAAGTACTAGTTAGTTTGCTACAGTTCGCAAATGACACTATATTTTTTGCAAAGTGGAGGTTAAAAACATTTTTGTCATCAAAAGTGTTTTGAACTGTGTCTGTCCTAAAAGTTAATTTTAGTAAGAGTAGAATAACAGATATTCAAACACACTCATGGGAGCTTCATCGATTTTCAAAGATGCTAAATTGTAGTATTATGGTTATTCCTTTTAAGTACCTGGGTATTTCAGTAGTGAATCATAGGAAGAAGGAGTTTTGGAATGATATAATTTGTAAACTTAAGAAGAAGCTTGCAATTTGGAAAGGAAAGCATTTATCCTTTGCAGGGAGGATCACCCTTATTAATTTTGTTCTTTCAACTATTCCACTATACTACTTGTCTTTGTTTAGAATACCAACTAGAGTAGAAAAACATATTAGGGGATTGCAGAGAGACTTTTTATGGGGTTGGGATTTCGACAATAGGAAAATTGCATAGGTGAAATGGCACTAGTTATATAAATCGAAGGAAGAGGGGGATTAGGAATTAAAAACCTTAAATAGTATAACATGGCCCTGCTAGAAAAATGGAAATGGAGACTTGGTTGTGAGTATTCAAGTATATAGGAAATTATACTAGTGTCTAAATATGATACATGGAGGAGTTTACAATATACAAATGATTCAAGATATGACTCTTGGTGGTGGAGAGACATTAGAAGAATATGTGGAGGTAAAATGAGTAATTGGTTTGAATCAAATAGGGGTAGAAAGTAGGGAATAGGAATAAAATTCTCTTATAGTCAGACGTTTGGATTGGAAGTGTGCCTCGAGGTTAAGTACCCAAGAATGTTTTCAAATGCACTCGGGAAAGAAGGTATTGTAGATCAATTTGGAGCATGGAAAAATAATTTGTAGGCTTGGAATTTATATTGGAGAAGAAAGTGGTTTATTTGGGAGACTAAAATGGTGTTAGAATTTATGCAGGAATTGGAAAGGGTATTAATTGGTACTCATAAGGAAGTCATGTGGGTATGGAAGGGAGAGTCTGATGGGATGTACACGATGAAATCTGCTTATCATATTCTTACATCACAACTTACTCATCGGACGCAAGCTAGATTTGATCAGTTTTGGAAATCTAAAGCATTCTCTTATGTCGGAGACTTATTAAAAAGAAAGTACCCACTATGGACAATCTTCGCGCAAAGGCGTGCGAGTAAACTCAGGAATGTGTTTGATCACTATCACATGGGAGATTTGGAAACACATAAATAATATCATCTTTAATGGGTTAGTGGTTGATCCATTGGAAATTTTCACAGTTACTCAAGTTAAGACATGGGCATGGGTCAAATATAAGTTCAAATTTTCATTTTTTACATATTTTAACTGGTGTTTAAATCCTGTGCAATGTTTAAAATCTATTAGCTAACTCTGCTCCTTTATCGTTTTATATGCATGTTGTGTAAATGTATCTGCAATATGTATAGAGGTGCTAGGATCTTGTGGTAAGTAGATATAAGGTTTTTGCGCTAACATTGTATGGGAGGTTGCATAGTTCTATGCCCATGTTTTTCTTCCTGACTGTTTGTGGATGCCGAAAGGTTCTCTCTTAAGTGTAAACCCAATTAAAAGTTCGGAAAAATCCTAATTAGTAATTATGCTTTTTTGGATTATTTAGTTTGGATGTTCGTGATGTGAGTTGATTTTAGGGTTGCAAAATATTATAGGTTACTATTTTGTTTATGATTTTTGGATTAAAAATTATGGTGAGAAACTCAAAGAAGATTTCCACTGGACACGAACTTAACCAAGTGGTTAAGTAAGTGTGAACGTTCACTTCTAGAGGAAAAAGAGAAAACACAATTATATGGTGATTTAAATAATGATGGGTGAAAATGAAAAGCACATAAGAAAATGAAAACACAATATGGATAAAAGTGGCACAAAGAAAAGAAAGGAAAAAGGTGAAGAGATGAAGAAAGCTTATAAAAATGAGAGGTTGTCATGCCACTTGGAGGGTAGGATACTCCAAGATGAGTGGTGTAGAGTCATCACTTGAGGTGTTGTGCACTCAAGATAAGACCAAAAATAATAGGAGACTCAACTCACTAAACACTCTGACAGAGTTTCTTTATTTTCAAAATTTGATGTCAAATACATGAGACAAGACACTCTATTTATAGGAGAGAGTGTCTTGGAGAACAAGATAGAGGGGTAAGAGTGTCATTTGTGAAAAAATTTCCAGTAGGTAGGTCAAAGAAACCCTAAACCTAGAAGCACTTGTCATGAAAGGTGGGCTTGGCAGAGGCCATATTTATGCTAAGTGCACCCCAAATTATGCTAAGTGAACCCTACTATAGCTTATTCTATTATTTGGACCTCCAAAGTGAGCCAAATTTATTTACATAAACTTGTCTTTTAGAAAGACCAGAAGAAAGAACATTTGATGCTCTGGCCTATGTGTAACATCCCGCCAAATTACTTTTCATAAATATAAAATGAATTAAAGGTAAAACAATAATATTTAAGTGAACATACGTATTTATATAAAATGAAGTTGCTCCTCACAGGGAGTTTAATACATAACCGGTCAATTTTTCTCAAAACTTAAACAAAATACAGTCAAATACATTGAAACCGGCGGTCTCCATACATAAACCGGCGATCTCCTATCAGAAGATCCAAAACAGCCGATCTGCTATCAGGACAGAAATCAGGCGATCACCACAAAGAGATAGAAACAGGCGGTCTCCTTCCGGCGACCACTCACTAAGGAGCTCTACTTCCTGGGAGATCATCTGCTCCCGTGTAAATTATACACGATCATCACAGTTTTAAGAAAAACAGCCACAGAACCAAAACACGCAGGGTAAGCTAGATATTTTAAAGAGAGTTTAGATATGAACTTTTAAAATCAAGATAAAACAAATTCAAGGTACCCACGTAAAACTATAAATTTTCTCGTTCCCTTCACCTGATCGCCAAGAAATCACACATTTCACAATATTTTCAAGAGTTCTTCTATTCACATAATGCACCAAGTGTCTATCAATTCAATGTTTCTCACTTCTCACGTCAGACTTCCACTGACTCATCACACAAGACACTTGACACTACTTCCGGAAGACTCATGCATTGACTAGACTCATAGATTTGCACCTGTCATACTGCCCACTGTGAAATCACACACATTCACAGGGTCGCCGTGAAATCACACACATTCACAAGCGTATAAATGAATCTCAATATCATCACTATCCTAGCATGACAGGGTTAATCCACACAACAGGTCGAGCTCGTTCTCTTTCAAACAACTCACCCATACGTATGAACCTCCTTCGACTCTCAACGCCCAAATAACTTCATCTATATGATTCCATTATATCAGGAGAGTCAGGATATCATAACGAATCACCGGTCAATGCACATCCTACACGATCTTACACGGTATTTTCTTTCCTGAAAATACTATGCCTTGATCTCATATTCACAACATTCAACACATCATATAACACTTAAATGAATGATTTCAATCACAGCAAAACTCATTCCAAGGTTCATATTTTCGAATATCACATCTAAATCTCAAACAGTTTTCAAAATAACACCAAAAACAGGGGAGTTCGCAAAACAACGCCAAAACCGGCGATCTTGTCCAAAAACAGGGGATTTCGAAATCTGTATTTAAAACCGGCGACCACGTCGCCCAAACACATAGAACAGAGCATCACGAAGATGAAAATGAAACCGGCGACCACGTCGCCCTCACTTCAGAAACAGCTAATCTACGGCCTTTATTGAAAATAAAGCTAGCTTCCCTTACCTGGACTTGCGCAAAACACCAAGAGCTCCGAAACCCAACGAAGCTTGAAGAATGCCTTGGCTCTGTTTTTTTTTCGTCTGGCTTGTAGAACTCGCAGAGAACCTCCCAGGTGCTCCAAGGGCAGTCGTCGCTCGTCGCACTGGTGCTTGAGGATGCCTGAATCGCAGCTCGAAGGAGAGAAAAGAGAGGGATGGAGATGCACTCACTCTTTCACTCTAGAGCTACTGTAAATTTCTTTGCCTCTCCGCAGTGGGTTTTTGAATCCAAGCCTACTTGTCTACGCATGCTGCTGCCACCACCCCCTCTGCAGGAAAGTCTGAGTGTACCTTTCACTGAACAGTACGACCACGATTGTCTCTTGCGCATGCCAACACTTCCCTGAACAGTACGACCGCGAGTGTCTCTTGCGCATGCCAGCTTTCTGATGTCACTATTCTGAACCACTCTTTTTGTCTACGTGCCGCGCGTGCAGGACGTTTCATGCTGGAAGTCTGGGTCCCACTTTATCTGTGTGTAACTCGACATCGCGCGATAATCTTCCACCGATGACCGCTCACGCGATGACTATCTACCGATGACCTCTTGCGCGATGACTATCCACCGATGACATCTCGCGCGATGACTCTCCACCGATGACTCATCCTGGCGGACGACCGATGTCTCGTGCCCTGGCGATGCTCGTATGCCTAGCGCCCTGGCGATGCCCGCATGCCTCGCGCCCTGGTGATGCCCGCATGCCTCGCGCCCTGGCGATGCCCGCATGCCTCTCACCCTGGCGATGCCCGCATGCCTCGCGCTCTGGCGATGCCCGCATGCCTTGCGCCCTGGCGATGCCCGACGACATCGCCACGCCTTCCTGAAGGTTCTTCATTCCACTATGTTACGTCCAAGGTATCATCTCCACATGACTCGGTGACGTCGGTAGCTTCACATTTCCAAGAGTAGATCAGCACCACTCCTCGTGCGCCCATGCATGCAACACTAAGGGTGATCTCTTTTGCTCAAGCATAGAGCTTCGCATGCACAGCATATCTAAGGCTTAACCCACACCTTGATACGCGTGGTTGTTGGAACCCACTCTGGTTGATCCAGTATCTTGACCACATACTACGTGCATTCCCGTCGATCACGTACACTCTAGGCGATTGGCGCTCATGTCTCCTCTAGGCGACAGGCGATTATGTGCTAGAGGAGTCGGAGATCGCCTCCGTCTTCACTAACGGCGATCTCGTAGAAGACTTCTTAGCTACATTTTTCCTCCTTTACTCTTCTTGATCCACATGTCAGCCAACCGACCTCTACTAGCTTACCCCAGATCATGGGCGACGTCCGATGTCTGCTACTACGAAACTTCATTTACCAACTCTTTGTATTTTAAATAATAACATTTTTCTGAAATTATTTAAATATAACACTTTTATTCCAATTAAAGTTTCTAGGTCCTTACACTATGTCTAGCTCTTCTTCTATTGAGATCCTTCTGAAATTTGGTGAGGCCATGTCTTGGATGCTGAGATGACTGACTTAATTGTAAAGTGTCTGTTGTTTCCTTGGTTATCTCCTTGTCTAATTGGGTTGTATCATGCCCCCCAAATTGGAAAGAATTCGACCTTGAATTTAAAACTCCTATAAATAACATAGTTAGTTTGTTCACATAGAAGATAGAAGAAACATTTCTAGAAATGGTTTATGAATCAAACTTATGTTCATGAAGCTTTGTGATGGAGGACCATCCGGAAGGACACATATTCGGCCTTTAACTAGGGTCATGGCTAGCATAATGGAAGAAGAAGAAGAAGAAAGAGTTCAGAAAACTCTATTTTTATGGAAAATTGATTTTTAACTTTTCTTCCAAATTTCCTAGTTTTATAAATTTGTACAAAGTAGTATAGGTTTTATTTTTGGGTTTGTATTTCGACCATTATCTTGGGCCATGTTTTATGTCAATTTTACTAACTAAATTAGGGTGTAAATAAAAAAAGAAAGGGTCTAGCTAGAGTTACAATTAGGCCTCCTTGGACCTAATGCAACTCTAGACCATCTGAAGAGTTTTTTTACGATTAATGCTTGCACATTGGCTGCCCATAGCACTATAAATACAAATGTTTGCCTACTTGTAAATTAGATTGAAATTGATAAAGAAAGGTTGCCCAAGTTGCTAGCTCATTTGTCTTACAATTCTCATTCTCAAGTTTTCACTTCTAATAGTGTTTTGCTTAAATCTTCTTAGGAGTTGGCCTAACCTCTCTTAAGCTTCATTATCATTCTCCATACACCAATACTTCACAATTTCTTTCACTCATTTTAACCACCCAATCCCACCAAATTCCGTACCCCAAATACAAAACAAAAGACTCATAGCAATGCAATTTAGGATTGCATCACTTTGGAAGTTTGCATGGATGAGTTCTGGATGCAAGCCATGTTTGTAGAGAATCTTTAGGGAGGATTTGATTGTTTTGTGAAAATCCTCTTAGAAGTTGAGAACCTTTAGGAGGTTTTTAAATGTCACCCCTAAACTTTTTTATCAAAGATGTCAAGTATTTAGAATGAATTGGTAATGAAAAAGATAAGGAAGAAGAACACCTTGGAGGTGCAGTTTGTATTTTTGTATGGGTCAACATGATCTTTTTTACGGCGTGAGGTGAGGTATTGATACCCATTTTATCATTTTTTTCTTTATCTTTTTTATTTTCTCTTTTTGTTTTCATTTTTATTTGATCCTCGTTAACCTCTTTTGGAGAGAGAGGTTTTAACATAATCTTGTATGCTTTGAAGTTGAAAGAAATTTTATTGGTGTGGCTATCATGTTAAAATCTTTCTATCATATTTCTAAGGCCTTCCCAAAAGCACATGTGTGGCTTCCATTGGCACAACATCACACAAAACTTCATCTTTATATTTTCCAATAGCAAATGTTTTGAGGAATTGTTTATTAACAATTATTTCATCCTCTTCACTAAACCATTGTAATTTGTAGGACTTTGTATGAGAGATGGTGGGTAATCCAAGTTTCTCCACCACTCTTGTACTTGCCACATTTGTGCAACTACCCCATCTACTATTAATTAACATAATTTGTCATTAATAAGGCATCTTGTATTAAAAATATTTTCTCTTTGACTTTCATTAAAAGGTTTTTGAAGTTGTCCAAGAAAGCCTTACTACTAACAAAACACCTTCACAAGGTATCTCAAATTTTTCCTCACTTTGGCTTCTTGAAGAGGTAGGGGAGCTAGATCTTGAAGATTGGGAACTATGCTCACTCACTAAAACCCCCCCCCCCCCCCCCCCCCCCCCTTTGACCATCATTGTTCTTTTGGTTGGACAATTGACAGTGCCCAAAACCTAAACATTTAAAGCATTTCCTACTAGGTTTTGGTGGGTGACTTAGGGGTAGAGGTGGAAGGTTTGTCTTTAGAAACTATATGGTGAGAAGTGGTTTCTTTTGAGAAATTGGAAGGAAAAGTTTTTGTAGCAATTTTGTTTTTATCCTTCCATGAAGATTTGTATAAGTCATCATTATGAGTATTTTTGAAAGTTTTTTCTTCAAAATTTGTGATTCCACCTTGATGGCTAGGTGAACCAATTTCTCTAGAGAAGAGTACTCATATAATTTTACAATATCTTGAATTTCTCTCCTTAAACCACTTACTAACCTAGTTATATTTGACTCTTCACTATCATGCATATTAATTTTAGTCAAAGTAGTTTCTAAGTCTTTAAAATATTCATCTACCGTCCTAGGTCCTTAATGAAGCAGTTGGAGATTCAACAAGAGTTCTTTTCTATAATAAGGAGGAACAAACCACGTGCACATGCATTCTTTTAAAGCATACCAAGAGACCACGGTCGGCCTCTTGTTCAAACCAATGTCCATTACAACTTAATCTCACCACTGCATGGCATAATTTAAAAACTCTAGGGAAGCTAACTTAACTTTTTGGTCCTCTTCGACCTCATACACATTAAAAATATGTTTTACCTTAGCTTCCCATCCTAAATACAAGTTGGGGTCACCAAAGAACCTTTGCATTATTATGCACTCTCCATTCTTCTTTTTCTTCTTCTTCATTCCCATAGTGCATATAACACCTTGTAGTGCGTTTAGGTTCCCGCCTCCTTTCTCTAACTTAACTCTCTTGACTCTCTTCTAACCTTTGCATTCTTTCCACTAGTTGTATTTCCTCTTCTTTGTGGGCCATGTTTCTCTTGGCATCTGCAAGCTTCCCTATAAGATGTGCTTTTTGTGGAGATTGTGGCTTTGAGGACTTTCACGAAGATAAATGAGCCATGATTGTGCACAAAAGAAAGCAAACAACTAGTGAAAATAACAATATAATCCATTCACTCACTTTTATCGCTATAGGATGGAAAAAAATTTAATTCACTTCAAGAAAAATTTGCACTCCAAAATGGTCTACACTTGGTAGTAACACTTCAAGTGAAAGAGGCCGAAGCTCTTATCATTCACTCACCAAAAAGCCCCAACAAAACCAAAGAAAGATTTGAAGACAAACAACAAAAGATAAATGAAAGAAAGCTAAACCAATTTAGAAATTAAAGGATGACAAAACTTTTAACAAGACAAACAAGAAAAGCACTTATGAAGACTCAAAGATTCAATTCATATGAACACTTGCATTCTATGTTTGGAATTAAATCAATCACTACTCAAACAACTTCTAATTTGTTTTTTAAGTTCTTCACAATTAAAATCAAAATAAGTAGAATGGATTTAAGACCCCTAGAACACTAAGAACATAAGACTCTAGCAAAAGTGGTAAGAAAACAAAATTGACACAAAATTATTCAAAAGCATAATTTAAAATGCTTAATGAATAAAAAGGCATAATTGTAAATGACAAGAATTTAAAGACGAAATTTAAATTGTTGGAAGGTAAAGACATAATTGAAATATGCTAGAATTTTAAAGCAGAAAATCAACTCAAAAAGATAAACACAATTAAAATCATGCTCTAAATACCACATGATGTGAGTTGGTTTTAGGATTACACATTTTTATAAGTTACTATTCTATTTATAATTTTTTTATTAACAATTATAGTGAAAAATCCAAAGAAGACTCCCACTGGACACGAACTTAACCAAGTGGTTAAGTAAGTGTAAAGGTTTACTTCTAAAGGACAAAGAGAAAACACAATTATATGGTGATTTAAATAATGATGGGTGGAAATGAAAAGCACATAAGAAAAAAAAGACACAATATGGATGAAAGTGGCGCAAAGAAAAGGAAGGAAAAGGGTGAAGAGATGAAGAAAGCTTATGAAGATGAGAGGTTGTCACGCCACTTGGAGGATAGGATACTCCAAGATGAGTGGTGTAAAGTCGTCACTTGAAGTGTTGTGCACTCAAGATAAGACCAAAAATAATAGGAGACTCAACTTACTAAAACTCTGACAGAGTTTCTTTACTTTCAAAATTCAATGTCAAATACATGAGGCAAGACACTCTATTTAAAGGAGAGAGTGTATTGGAGAACAAGATAGAGGGATAAGAGTGTCATTTGTGAAAAAACTTATAATACGTAGGTCAAAGAAACCTAGAAGCACTTGTCATGAAAGGTGGGTTTGGCACAAGTCCAATTTATGCTAAGTGAACCATACTCTAGCTTATTCTTCTATTTAGATCCCCAAAGTGAGTCCAATTTATTTACATAAACTTTTCTTTTAAAAAGATCATAAGAAATAACATTTGATGCTCTGACCTATATCCAGCTCTTCTTCTGCTGAGGTCCTTCTGAAGTTTGGTGGAATCTTGTTTTGGATGCTAAAATAACTGACTTAATTGTGAAGTGTTTGTTGTATCCTTAGCTATCTCCTTGTCTAATTGGGTTGTATCAGTTTGTAGGGCCTATGAAAGACACGGAGGTCACCCTTCTATGATTTGAAAGAAAGGCTTTGATTTAGGCAAAAGTTTATTTTTTTTAGGTTTAGATTATTAAAACCCTCTTTATTTATCTGATTTTTTTTGTTTTAAGACTCTATCTGAAGAGTATTGAAGTATCCTAATATTTCTATTTATTTTATTCTTTGTTGCTAATAAAAAAAACATTGACTTTTTTATTCACAGATTCCTGAAACGCAGCTTAATCACAAAAGTGTGATTTTTCTAAAACTCTTGATTATTTATTTGCACCATACATATCAACATACTTTGCACTTTTATTCTCAATGAACATAGTAACCACATTAGAATCATTTTTTAAGGGTAAGGTACCATTTATGTCTTTCTTAAATCAAAGAAAAAACAGATAACTTAGTGGCAGGTTCATCTCATTTGATTGACATTATCAATTGCACAAAATGTTTCATGACAACAAAGCACACACCAACAGATGACCACCAAAATGTATACTCATAAATTTATTTTAAAAAACTCTTTAATAATATTGTAATTTACTTATGAACTATTTTATTACATACGTGTAGAGCTTCATTACTAAGGAAAATTAAAAATTTAATTGTACCATTAACTCCGTATTATATCATAAATAAATAATTACACCCAAAATATTTGTTTTTCTCTCATGCTCTTCCTAAAGTATTTTAAAAATACAAAGCAGCTCGTCATTTAAGATGTGTCCCAATGTTCCCCATTCAATAGATAGATATATGCAAACTTAAAATTGCTGAAAGATTATTAGTAAATAAACATTGGTTACTAAAACATGTTCTTGCCATTTTGGGATGTGCAAATTTTAGGTTGAGTATCTCAACATAGATATCACCTCTTGAAAACCAGTATCTATCATACTCAAGATGCTTATCTCACATACCAATGTAAATTTCATTCTTCAACTCAAGTAAATATAACCTAACCGAACCAGGTTCCATCACAAAAGAATAGGCATTCATGCACAGTGCCCACATGTTCATTTACATGACACTTAAAAACTAATTAGCATCCATACATACATACATACAGCACAAACTGCAAATCAGAAATACAAGGCAACAAAGCAACAGGTTATAGAACAAATAAATAAAAATCATTTTATTTTATTTTTTCGAGAAAAAAAACATGGTTGTACAAACAGATAGCCCAAACAGGGCAAGAATAAGAGGGAGAGTTGGACGAGTAGAGAACCTATATTAAGCTTTTATCTCAGGTGAAATCGTCAACAAATTCTACTAATATATGAAAAAATTTGGAGAGGATGGTGAGGGTTGGAAAAAGGAGAAAGAAAACCTATGATGATATAATACAATAGAGAGGCAGAACCAATGATGGGGTTTCCACATCAACAGGTCACTGCTGACCTTGTTGCACCATTTAGGTGGTGATAGAAGAATAGCCTAAGCAAGAAATGCTATACAGAGAAACCTTTACATGAAATAGCTCAGAGATCTCATTTTTCTTGATCCTCCTTCTCCGTAGAGGTCATTCCATTGAAGTAGTTCATTCATATTTGTTGACTCTGATGACACGCTCGCACACACCTGCACCAAAATACATCAAACTTTGTATATTAGCACCAAAAGTACTCTATCAAGCAATGCATGATCAACATGAAAAACAAAACCCATTTTGTAATCCATTCCAACAACCTACAGAGATAGCTTAATGTTCAATATGTCAGCATCGGTATCATTTTCCCAACCTTCCATCCACCAGACACAAATAATAAAGGTCATTAATTCATTGTTGAACTTCCATTTCCATGGCAATATTCCCCCAACAATTTAAAGCTTAGTGAGCCCGTTTTATTAGGTAATTAATTGCCTTTGCACCAAGAGTCAAGACTACCTCCTCCCCAAAAGATCTCATCAATTTTAGTCATTCCAACCTTTAACAATTCGATTATTCTATGCTAGAAACATAGAATAAAGCCTCATCTTGTTTAAACAAGCTGAAAATGCATGTGCCAGTATCAGATTTACACTTTAGTTCTCATCTGTGGCAACATCTGCCCATCCAATAAAATCAAGTCCAGAATCAACCACTAAACACTTAAGGCAGACCAACAATACTTTCTACATCACCCTCGACACAACCTCCAAATTTAATTTCTAATAAAGATTGGACGGTTTCACTAGCTGGGCAGCGATTACATCCTTTGTTATATATGCCATCCACCAATACAAAAGGCCTAAAAATTAGTGGGGGTCTAAAGGCAGTTATCTTAAAGTATCCTTTGTTATATATGCCGTCCACCAATAATACAAAAGGCCTAAAAATTAGTGGGGATCTAAAGGAAGTTATCTTAAAGGACACCGTATACATCAAAGCGAACACAATATTTTAAAAAGAAAACAATGGAAATGAATTAAAATACCTGCTCATGCGCATATCGAAAATCATCCATTCTGAAAGGCCGAATGTCAGAGCTGCCACACAATCCAGGTAAAGGTTTGTTCTCAGATAATGCTACGATTTTCTCCTGAAAGACATTTCAGGTCAAAGTGAGAAAGAGATCACCATTCCTTGGACTATTATGCAAGCACATTATGATGCAAAGGATTATATTTAGCACTGAACTGATATTTCTGTATGACAGAAAGCTAGGTAGATAGTTTTGAGTTGTATGTCACTAACCTTCTTTTCCTTCTCTAAGATCTCTCGTATTGGGCAGTGAGCTGCTGTGACACACAGGTTCTGCAATCAAAACATAATGATGAGAATATTTGCTGCAGAATTTAATGTTACCTTCTGCAGAAACCAAGAAAGAAATGAAAAATATATAAATGCAACCTTTAGATCACTCCCAGAATATCCATCAGTCATATTAGACATTGCCTCAAAATCAACATCAAGTGCCAAATCTTCTTTTGCTAAAATGACTCTGAGAATTTTTTCTCTGTTTGGAGCATCTGGCAAATTAACCATCAATCTACGTAAAAAAAAAAAAAAAAAAAAAAAAAAAGACCTGCATTAGAATGGATGTCATTTGTAAAACATGAAAATACAAGTCAACAATAAACATAACATGCTCACCGTCTTGGAAGCCTCCTAATAACAGCCTCATCAAGATCAAAAGGCCTGTTCGTAGCAGCCAGAACAAGTACACGCTCTTTATCTTTAGTACGCAAACCATCCCAATTAACCATAAACTCATTTTTCATTTTTCGCATAGCCTCATGCTCACTGGGGTTTTCCCGTCTTCCTAGCATACTATCAACCTGCCATGACAATGACAAATCAACACGATAATTGCAACTAAGAAAAAGCATACTTGCAACCATAAAAACTGAACATTTAAATATGCAGGTCTCCAAATTCAGCCAATATTTCATTAGCCTGTTGTTTTAGAATGTTCAGAGAAAGTAAAAGAGTTGGAAATCGGATACATATAGCTAAATTGAAGAATAACTGTTACAGAAGATAATCACAAAAACAATATAACCAAGGGATTCAGTAAAAAAAAATCAGCTTAAGTTAAGAAATTTTGGTTCGGAACTGCTAGAAGTTAATTCCAAATCACTGCCCACCCTTCTCTTCGACCCAATGTATCAAGCCTACATAAACACAGTTCCAGCATTCCAGACACCATTGCCACTCTAGTTCAGCTTAGCAAAGCCTAAGAGGTCTACCCCAAGGTTATCAAACTCTAGGGTTAACTCATAAACCCTTACGAGTTTAAGGGTCAGGTGAAGGTTGACGAGTCGACTCGGGAGTAAATTCATTTTTGAGTAAACTCGGAGTTGACTCGGTCAGACCCGGTCAAACTCGGCCAAACTCGCGAGTTTAAGGCCGAGTCACCGAGTTACGAAAAAAAGGCCCAAAACGGTGCATTCCATTGTGATTAGATTAGGTTTTAGCGTTCTTTACTTGGTTCCATTCTTTACGCTCACAATGTCATCTTCTTCATTGTCGTCATCGCGCTAGCATCCTCGTCACACCGCATCGCGCCGCTCGCCGCACCGCTTGTCGTACCGCACCTCGCCTTGCATCCTCGTCGCACCGTGCATCCTTGTCACTAGCCGTTCGCAAAGCACTTCAATCAACTACGTGTTGCTGCTGCGGTGGATTTTTTGGGGTTAGGACAGATTGGGTTTAGGGTTAGGGTTTTTAAATTAGATTGGGGCTTTTTAAAATGGGTTGGGGTTTTTTAGGTGATTGAGTTTAGGGCAGATTGAATTTTTTTAAAATTTTGGCTAATTGATTTTTATTTTAATTTTTGGCACATTGTAAGATGTCTAGAAGTGGTTCAAATTTAGCATTTCCACTACCACCTAGAAGTAAGAATGTTGCAAGAAATAGAACAGATATTGGATGGAAGCATGGAACTGATGCTTCAGGGAACGGAAAAAAAATGAAATGTAATTACTGCTCAAAAACATTTAGTGGAGGAATTTTCAGATTCAAATATCATCTTGCCGGAACAAGATATGACTCTGAACCTTGTGTATCAGTACCAGAAGAAATCAAAGCTTTTAAACTTGATAATATTTGTGTTGTTTTAGTTATTTTGTTGGTGTATGAACTTGTTTATTTTAATATTTTGGAATTGATATCATGAATTAATTTTGTTTTGTTAAATTTTTTATGTGAAGTAGACTCTTACGAGTCGGGTTTACAGGGCTTCCACGAGTCTGAGTAGACTCTCGAGTCTGATAACCTTGGTCTACCCCCTTTAATAATCTAAAATCAATAACAGCATACCTAAACAACATTTCAAAGTAATCAATAACTATCCAATCACATTATATAAGCCACAAACTCCTTTGGCACATCCCTTTAAGATCATTTATACTGACCATAACTTTGCTTTTCTCTATTTGATTATATCCTCTTAAAATAGTCTGACAATGGGTCATACTGTGAAGGGGGGTCAAAAAATTTATTTAAAACGAAGGAAAAAAAGAAGATAAACAAATGACATTATAAACCAACCTCGTCAACAAAAATAACACTTGGAGCAATTTTGCTGGCCAGAGAAAAAACTGCTTTTACATATTTTTCTCCTTCACCAAACCACTGCAATAAACAAAACCATATCTTTTCTGTCACTGAGGCATACAAGGAAATACACAGCATAACAAAAGAAATTTGCAACATCAGTACCTTTGAAGTAATGCTGGACATTGAAATGTTAATGAAATTTGCTCCAGCTTCAGTAGCTACAGCCTTTGCAAGCATTGTTTTTCCCGTGCCAGGGGGCCCAAAAAGCAATATTCCTTTGCAAGGCTACATCCAAACTAATTACAATGAGGTTCTACACACATTATATGAATATGATCTACTTAAAAAATGTGTTCCACAAGTCATACAAAGAACCTAAAACGGAAATCTATTCACCTTAGTCAGCTGTCCTTTGCAAAATAATTCAGGCCTCTGAAGAGGAAGCATGACCAATTCCTTCAAGGTGTCCTTCACATTTTCTAAAGCTCCAATATCATCAAATGTGACCCCAATATCAGTTGGTGGAATAACATCAGCAAGCAGCTTCTTCTCAAACTCGTTCTCAGTAACCACATCCTGGAAAAACAATTCAAAAATACCGGTGACTGTTCCATAATTCAAACCATTCCACAGTAACGAAACCAGATGGATACTAGCAGAGCAAAATATCTCCACAAGAAATGATGGTAAAAGGCATAAACTTGTAATATCTAGTGTTAAACTACCTTGAGTGATTTTTTCAAGCTTTTGTTTTCATTTTGAATGCCATGTAGAATGTTAAGCCCATAATCAATGCTGCACAGTAAGATGAAAGTTTTGTCAACAAAAAATACTGTTATAAGAAAAGCAACATGCCCAAAAATAACAAATACAACCTTTCTGCAGATATCACAAGCTTAGAATCTTTGGTAGAAGCTTCAGATGAATGCATAAAATGGTAACTTATAGCCCAGCCAATGATCTTCTCCACACCTAGAAAATGGAGATCATAGAATATTATCAGTCATAAAACAGAAAATCTTGGCATCTCATATTCAGTGGGGAAAAAATCTATACATTACAGTACAAAAGGACAAAGAAACTGACTTTCAGTTGCTAGGGTTTGATCTTTGATGCAAAGAGTCTCAAGGTCAGGGCAATCCAATCCAATCCTGTTGAGAACCTGAATCATTAGAAGAATCTTATCAGATGTTTGACAATGGAAAAAAAAAATTTAGTAACTAATACAAACTTTAGTCACATATAATACTTAAAAAATGAGCATCAAGGTATCATTTTGTTGGCAGTACTTGGCCATGCGAATCAAATAATGGATATGGTTGGCCAAGACGAGTAGGCTTGAAAAAGCAGGAAACAAAAAGTTATTCACACAAACAACTTTTAGAATGATTTTGAACATTGTTAAGTAGAGTTGGGAAAATTTCACAGCCAATGCAAGTAATGCCACATATTCCAAAGGCGAAAAAACACGTAACCCACAAACCGGTGAAAAGAAATGAAAAATGCAGAAAAATTGCAGTAACAAGGGCAATCATAAAATATAACAAAATATCCTTGTCCTGCTTCATGAATTCGTATGAAACATAATAAAATCAAAAACAAGCACATAAAAATTAACATGTGTTGCTGGACTCACTGTGCGAACGCTGACAATATTGGACTGAGCTTTCATAGTTTCAATATCACGTTCTAATTGTTTCTTCCAGTCAGAAAGTAAACCCTCATCCTGTCGATGTTTAGACATAATACGAATACATGAACTGTAAATAGCAATGGAATAAATTTCAAAATTAAGTCAATATGAAGTCATACCTGAGGCAGCTGTATTGTCACTTTGTTTGGGAAAAGGCGACCAAGTTGCTTCATTACTTTAGGGGTTTCTTTGCTCCGATCGTGTAGTCTACTAAAGTTATCCTAAAAAAGAAGAAATGGAGCTGGGTTATATATACAATGTATATATAACGATATTAACAAGGATCTAGATCTATCTCCAAGCTAGGAATAGTGTAAAGGTACAGAAGACAAGTGCCCTAACTTCCAAGCTAGAAGTATGCAACAAGCTTTAAATCAAGGTAAGAAGTGCAAGGGCTGTGACTCTTATACCGGGAAGGCAAGATCAAGGAGTGCTGTCTGATTGCTCCCAAACTTGGTAAATAGAAGGCCACCAGGTTGGGTCTGGAAGCATAACCATGCAGCAATTAAATAAAGCAACAAAAACATTCCCGTAATCATCAGACCCTACAATGTAATGCTAGATAAAAATACAATAATGAGACAGTACCTTCTCCTTTCTATTGTCAAGCATAGTATGAGAGCCAATTACCACAACATTTGGTGGCAAGCTTTCAAATTTATTTTTCAAAACGTCATAGTTCCCAACCAGTGTCTTCTCTATATCTTTAATGAACAACAGTAGTGGACCACTTTTAATCTGATTGGAGGTAACCTATGCACAAAGCAAAGAGGGATGTTAAATGTACTTCTTTAAGAATAGAAGCATCTTTTCATCCAGTAACGAATAAGGACAACCTCAAAGATATCATTTATTGCAACTTTGTCCGTATCATCCCCTCCAGAGACATCTACCCGTAGTAAATGATTGGCTGCAGTTTAAATCCTCAATGAATTATATGTGCTAAAATAATAGCACAGAATATACTAAAATGCAGATAAGGCAAGAAAATTTAAAAAAACAGAGTGAATTACCCGAACAAAAGAACCCTCTATCATCTTCACAAAGTCCTCCAAGATCATTGCCATCTGGAATTGATTTATCAAACCTAACCCCAATTTTTGAAGACCCATTATCTTCAAAAGCAAGCATAACTTTACCCCGGGAGCCATAGCTTGGTCCCCTGACATATATAGCAAAAATTATATTCTTAATTTCCACAAAGTTAAAAAAAAATAAATGAATATAAAAAATTTGCAGGAGTATAAAATATTAACATAAACAGAACAGATATTTAAAAATGTGAATGAAATTTGAAAAACATAAAAGCTCTCTAGTTAGTCAGCAGCACAATAGAAGTTGAAACACCTTCAGAATAGCTAGGAGCCAAGGAGCAATGAACCAGAGAAAAATCCATTAAAACCCATAACACAGTAAATCTGGAGCTCGAGTCCATTTTGCTTCAGTTAAATACAAAAGGAGAAATGACAAAAACACAAAAATATCAGAAATGAAGTACTAAGAAATGGCTCCAAAGTGAAATTATTTCTTTTCCTTGTCAAAAAAGTGTGAATGTTTCTGAAGTTATAGCCTCTGCAAATGAGAACTGCCATTAAAATCCCATTTCACTTCAATAAAAGTTAAGCATGCTTTTTCAATGTGCATCCTTCTCTATAAAAAAAGACAAAATACGAATCTAATAATTCATGCATCAACCTTTATTACTCATAATTGTAAAAATCTTTTAAGTATAATTATTCCATTCCATTAAACAAATTACCTTGAAGGATAATTTGGTAGTGCTGAGACGGCAGAAGGAAAATTCCCAACAAATTTTACTCTATCACCTGCAAATTTAGCAAGCAACGTGTCATCAAAGACAAAAAAAATGTCGCCAAGCATTCATTATAAAGCAAAGCCAACAGGAAGTAAATTTGCGGATCAATGCTTATTTCTAGGGCATAACAGCATACCCTCTTTAAGAGTAGTGCCTTTTGATGATGCAGTGGAAACCTCTTGCTTCAGCATAGCCTGAGAACTTAACGTGGATCCACCTATAATTTCAGCATCAACACTAGATGCTGGTTTCTTATTATGTAATGTGGCAGTCTGGGAACTTCTTTTAGCAAACACAGATGGCCTTTCAGGTCTGGAACTTTCTTTAGCAGTATCTACTTCCTTTGCAGGTGCTCCCTGAAAAGCCCCATTTGCATAATTAAGAATAAGTGTACATTAATCCTGATTTACCCAACAACCATCTCAACAGAAGCAAGCAAATAATCCCAGTAAACACCATGATCAAGAAATACTTTAGACTGGTAAGGAGATTTTGGAAAACCTCTATCACTATAACAAAAGAAGAATGTCTAATATAAAACATACACCAGGCAATGAAAGAGAATCCACAATCAATAGCCTGGCACCAAAATGCTTCGCTAGTGCCTTGCACAAAGTCTCCTGATATATTTCCGAACCTACACAAGAATCATAAAAAATATCATTATTCTATCACACAACAGGGAAATAGAAGCATAAGCAAGAATTATGTAACCACCTGCAGGACCAGATAACAATATTCGCGGAGATACTGATGGGAGATCAGAAGCATATTTTCCAAAGCCATTGCACTTAAAATGAATATATGTAGAAGCAATCAGAACGTTCTTTGTTGTATCACTGCATAATACAAAACATCATAACTAAGTAACCATAAATTATCTCTCATCAATCTCGCCATTAACTACAAGCAATTCAAGCCAGCACTCTAGAAACAAAAATACCAACAAAGTCATAGTTCACATATAATTGTGACCATAATGGCCTTTTAGTTCAGACAGATGAATGAAGAGATAAATTGATAACAAACAACTGTATGCACCTTAGATAATAGGGGAAAGTTTCAAAAGAGACATCAATATCCTCAGATTTGAGAATTCTCTGTTGTAAACTGTCCTTGAATGCTTGCCGCCTGGTTGAAGCCAATATTGATGGGGTATCAACATCTTTAAGAAGTTCTCTTAATTCCCTTCGCTCTTCCAATATCTTGGTAATGCCACAACTTAAATCGAGTTCAGGACATGAGCCAGCAAGCATGCGCAGTAATGGCCTCAATTCATATGTAGCAGCTGTCACCTTCCCAACATCAGCATCCACAGTGGTGTCGATTTCTGTTGTGTCAAGGCTAGGATTTTCATTAACAGTGTTAGAGGATGCCAGAACAGTTTTGTCTGCAGTGAAAACTCCAGATGATGGTATATCTTTATTGGTGGCATCCTTCATTTCACTGTCGGGCACATCGTCCCCATTGACAGAAGGTAGTGATGAAATGTCAGTGTTCTGTTGCACATTCTTTCCATTTTTAGCAGGAGACGAAAGGAGAGATAAGTCTTTATGAAGATTAGATAAAGAGGCCAATATTGATGCTCCAGCAACAGCAGAAGGGTCACCAGATCTAGCTTCAACTTGTGGTCCATTTATAGGAGCACTCTGGGCTTCTAATATACTCACGGAAGAAGGTATACCAGCGGGACTAATATTGTTATTTGTGAGCTGCTGAAAGATCTGAATTCAGTGTTAAGTACACACAATACATAAACAAAAGAAATTTAGGAATGGAAAAAAGCAGCTTATAATGAATAAGCAGAACACATGACATGATTAACTGATATCCTTGTACAATGTAAGTGATCACATAAGCATGTAAAGAAAGAAGAAGCAACAGAAAGTAGATGGAAAACAGATAAATTCTTCTAATAGAACCATATGTAAAGGATACATAAGCATGCTTGCCAGAAGAACCAAAGACCACCTCATCTCCTCCACTTAAAATCAAACGGGTATTCTTACGATGAGTTCTGCCATTAACTTGAATAGAACCTTTGCCCCCTGTGATTTCAAGTAATGCAACAGACGAGCCTCCACGCTGGGCAGAGTCCAACAACAACTTTGGTCAGTAATCTTAAAAATCCACGAAACTGCTAAACAGTACTTTTCTTCAGAGTGAATAATTTTCTGAAGCATCCCAAACAAAACTAGTTCATTTCATTAATATCTTTGATTAAACATCTAAAATAGGTTATTTTTGTTTGAGAAATGACTATTTTGTCATGATAAAGCAGGAAAGAAGATGGCTCACTAGCTATTCATCTGATCATTTCAAGTTTTGAAAGACAAGAAACTCTACCTCTATGTGGCTCAACTTGCACAACATATTACCAACAGTGGGATCTTTAAGCCATAAATTACAATTACGACCTTGACCAACAGTGAAGCTAAGATCACTTATGGACACATGAGGATTCTGGAAAAGGATGAATAACAAAAACATTAATTCCAAATATATAATAGTACATCAGAAATGGAATCTTTAACAAGACAAACACAAACCAGCTCATAGTAGCCCCTCCCCATTATAATCCAACAGCAAATAGAACAAACCTCGAAATATACGTGAATATTACACAAGTCTACCATCAACGATATTTTTTCAAACAAAATCAAATACAATATCTCTTTTCACCAAACCACTCCAAATCTGTTCTGCACAGTTAAAGAGACACCTTATAAAATGAATATGTAATTACAATAGAACCAGGTGTCCTGTTATTACATATCTACCAAATGCAATTTGTGAGATACAGTATAAAACAAAATCAGCAATGCACAAAAGACTCAAATATCCCGAAGTTAATAAATTCAACCCCAAAATAAAAGTATGTCAAGACTGATTTGTTTTGTTATTAATCACATCCAACTAATTTGCTTATTATGCATGGATTGTCATAATTTAAGACAATGCAAAGTTATGTCAAACAGAGTAAGTCAAGTAATTAACTCTTACTATCAAATAAGAAAGAGCCCTGGGACAACTAAGGAGTGTCTTTTCAACCTTAACGTAGTGCTACTTAAACAAACCTCCCATGACATTATTGCTAACTATGACAAACACCCTCTTATTTGAGAGATTAAACTTTTTTTTAATTATTTACGTCTCTATTCTAAATCTTGCAAAACACTTTGTGCAATCACCACCTCGTCATCTCTGCCCCACAGCCAGTTAAAACAGCATCACTGCTTCCTTCATCTGCATCTCACAAAAACAACACCCCTTCATGTCCGTCTCAATCTGCAAACTTACTTCCCTCCCTCCAATGCCTACTAGATAGCAGCACCTCCAATGTCAAATCCCCCCTCCAATTGCTGCCACCTACCACTGTTTAAAACCACACCAGAACCTGTGCATGTTCAGCTAGCCTTGGTGCATTGACACTGACTTCCAGCTCAACACATTCCCAGCACACTCCCCCTCAGGTCTATCACTATCCGTGCCCCCTTAATCCTCCAGATCATTGTTGTCAATGGTGGTGGTCAGTTTGAACTGGAAGAGAAGTAGGATATAGATAGGCAAAGTAATAGCATCTTCACTTTTTTCATTTCTGTAGCCATTAAACTATCTTCCTCATTCTATTCACATTTCCTTCCTTCTTTCCTCAATGATCATTTTCCTTATCCTTTCCTTGATCCCTCTCTCAAACTTCTTTTTCCTTACTTTGGGCAAATATGCATGTGTAGCAGCACATAAAGGGAAAAGGGAAACACTTTGTACAACCCACAAGTCCAAGTTCCCTTCCTCCATGGAGGCAGCCAATTAAAACTATAAGAGTGGTTTGCCTCATATGGGTGTCACCAGACTCCAGAACAGTGAATAATAGAATCATCAGGAATCCGTATTTGTTTCCACCAACCTTGACACAATGAGCTTCCAGAGGTAGAAGATGTTCGTAATGGAGATCAAAGGCCAAAAACCAAGGTAGATCCTTAAAGCTAAAGCCCTTATTACATAGGGCATGAAAGCTCTCTGCAGTTACAGACACATTCTTACCATAAATTCTAAGACAACATATGGCATGTTTCCTAACTGGATTTCCAGCAATGAATTAATGAGTCCTCTCCCCTCTTTTTTTGACAAATTTGTGATTAAAAGTGTGCAGTTGCAGAGATGCAGTTTAAACTGTTTTGGTGAAGGGGAGGGCACTGGAGAATCCTTTACTTTGTAATAAAGTTGTGCCTGGGACGACAAGTAACCCCATAGTTTACATATGTTTCTAACATAATTTTCACTAATAACAAATGCAGGAGATAGGTGTAATCATTCAGTATAGTACGATAAATACCTCAGACAGTAATTAACCAACAGTCAATGTGATGCATCACAAGGTGTTTAGAATATATGAGTAGGCTTGAGTAATTTCAGATCCCAGAATCATAAAGTGATTAGTAAGTCATTGGGGTGGTTCAGTGCTGCAATCCATTTACTTGTAGAAGAGGATAATAGGGACGAAGAGTCATGCCTGCAAACAACAGACACAATCCTGGAAAACCATTGCTCTTGAGATGGAAGTTGACAAAATCCCCTATTTACCCACTGTTTTGTCCACCATTCAAGTCACCCTTCCAGTAATTTTTCCATAACACCAATAAATCAGTGTTTTTGATTCAAGACTAAATGCACCTTTATACTGCAAGTTGAAACCAAGAAAAACAAGTAGGACCTCTTCGCTTTCCAGCCATTCACTCGACCCAGTAGTGTTTCTCGCTAATCCACAGCACTGAAATTGTTTCTAGCCAAGTGTCATTTCACACATCACATTTCAGGCCTCTTTGTTCTATTTGCAATTTTAACCTTTAGTTTGAGAGGTCTGTTCTGAATTTGTTGCACATATGTTCCTTGAGTTTTGTCATTCACTTGTGTGCACGTCTGACTTTTGATTATTATAGTGTAATCAATTGCGGATCCCAGAAAATAGAAAAGCCAATAATCTGCTATAAATATAGCTCATATCATCGCAGACAGGAAAATAGCAGAAGTCACATACAGGTTGAAATATATACCAACTATATATGTATAAAAAAAATCAAGTTGCATCCGAACAAAAATTAAATTGCATAAAAATTGGCATAATATTAACCATAAAGTTCAATTGGCCAGAGACTCACTAGAGATGACATGAGGATGCAGGAGGCATGCCACAACCATGACACCATAGTGACACACAGCATAACAACCATGGGTTCAAGGAATTCAACAAGCCAATGGTGCTATACGCTATAGCACCCACCACAGAAGCTATTTAACAGATATTAATTATGACATGCGTCTTAGTCTTTCGGTAATTTATATTCAAGCAAATTACATAATGGCAGTATAAATTATTTCCCTTGTATTTACAATCTTCAATTGTGGGCTTCCCTCATTCCACCAATGTTAACAATTGCAGATCACGGAAAATGGCAGAAAATCAATGATCTGCTATATCATACAGCAGAGAGCATCGCAGGCAAATAGCAAAAGTTGCACTGTGATTGCAGATCCAAGAAATTCTGCAATGCAAGAGTACAATAACAATAGCAGATCGTGGAAAATGGTAGAAAATCAATGATCTGCTATAGCATACAGCAGAGAGCATCGCAGGCAAATAGCAAAAGTTGCACTGTGATTGCAGGTCCAAGAAATTCTGCAATGCAAGAGTACAATATAGACTATAGTGGCTATTTGACAACACTGATTATGTATGAAAATGCTTTTTAGTTTCTGGTAATTCTTTTATCTTTTAGCAATTACATAAGTGCGGTATAAATTATTTCACTGCCATTAAGGGTTCTCCCGCTTTCAGCTATCCCACTATAGCAGTTTAGATTTCAGTCAATCCGTGCCACTATTTGGGATTGAAAACTATATGTGGAATGTGAAAAAGTATTAAGCATCTATCCGTACAAGAGTAGACAAACACAAACACAACAGCTCCGGAACCACCAAAATCACTATTCTTAACAAAAGAAAACTTCAAAGATCAAGATTGCTATGTATTCCTCTTGCGAAATTTGAAAACAAAATTACTCAGACACGCACAAAACCCAAAACAAGCAAGCGTGGTAAAAACCCAACTAAGAACAACAAAAACAAACCTGAGAACACTGTGAAAGGAGTTTTGCCCACGCAACCTTAGGGCTCAATTTTATAGGGCGTTTCTTCGACCGACCACCCGTGGACACAGTCGCCGCCACTGCGCCAGCCCCCTTCGATTTCTCCGCTGTTTCACCTTAATTTTCCACAAATTCATAAATCTCATCTATCTGAAAACCCCATGCATGCACAGAACCAACAACCCGATGTGAAACCCGGGCGAAAAAGATAGTAATTTGCTTACCTAGACACTGAGGGGACACCAAAGCCTCCCCCTCAACGGGCGTAGACGGAGATTTATCAGGCGAAATCGCATCACATCCATCGACGGCCTTCAACGACGTCGTATCGGGCAGATCAGACGGCCGCAGCTCCGGTTCGGCAGATTCATTGGCGGGTCCAGATTCGTTGACCGGTGCGATGGAGGGCACGGTGGTGGATGAAGAATCCTCGGACACCTGCGTCACCACAGAGAATCGATCAACACGAGACACCCATCTCCAATTGAGATTAAAATGGAATACACAGATGAGGAAAAGGGTAATTGGCACAAAAAACCGAGAGGTGGGTAGCGAGGAAAGGGAGTAAAGATTGTACCTTAGATCTTTTGGTGTTGTTGGGGGGAGAGGAGGAAGAGAGAGAGCGCTTGGAAGAGGAGGAGCTGCTGCGTCTGGTTTCGACCATGGTGGTGGGTTGTGGAGGGTTCTGAGGACGGTCCTTTTCGGGGAAGATGAGGAACGCAGGCTATGACTAAGAATGATTGGGGCAGATCATGTAAATTTTGTTAAGTTTGTGCCTTCGTGCTTTTAATGTAAGTGTGGGGTTAATCAATCAATATAAAATAACAATAATATAAGGTATATAATAATTTTAGTACGTTCTTATAGAATTTTCCAATTATAGATATTAATGTATTATAACTTTCTTCACTTTTCATAATAATTACCATCACATTTTATATAAGTACACTTATTTTCTGCTCAAGAATAAAAACTTAATTTTCTGAATTATTTAACATTTTTCAAGAGATATTCTTTCATACAAGTTACTTTGAATATTAAGTTGTTTTACCACGCCTTTGAAAAATAAGAATTCAATTTTTTACCATATATTTAAACAATGAGATTACATTTTCATTATATCACGTCATCTTATTACATAATGAAATTCTAAAAGTTATATCAAAATATTATTTTTACTTTATTATTATTATTATTAGTGAAAACACAGGTATTGATGTGACGTGTTGTATATCCATATTTTTTATTTATTTTTTTTGGGTTTTATTTTTATTTTTTAAAAATAATTTCTTCTAATTTTTTGTTTCTTCTTTTTTATCTTCTTTTTATTATTCAAAAATAATTTATCTCAAGAACTTTAAAATAAGAAGTTAAAAGAGAATATGTATGTGAGGTTAATAAAAAAAGTGGGGGATGATAGTTAAATAAAAATAAATTAAAAAATATATCATTTTAAAATAGAAAAATAACATACCAATCTCTTCTCAATAAAATAAAATTAAAAAATTGTTTTATTAACTTCTAAAATTATAAAATGTCTAAATAACTAAAATAAATTAATAAAACAAAATATTAAGTAAGGATAAAATAGGAAAATAATTTAAAGCAGTTATACTTAATGATCTAAGTTACTGGAATTAAAAAAATTATTTTTTTTTCAATGGTATATTTATTTTAAATATATATATATATACATACATAAATATATAACAAATTTAGTTTGTAAGAGTCGCCTTTGTTAATACAATTTAATTTAGATATTTTAGAATAATTAAGAATGAATTCTTATAACAAAATTAACATTATTCATAGTTTAGAATTATTTTGTAGGTATATTGATTAATAGTAATATTTTTATTGATTTATTACATATCTTTAAAAGTTTGTTGTTTTTTTTTTTGTTATATAAATATTACATTATAAGTTTATAATGATTATAATTTTATTAAATTGATATATGATCTAAATTTACAAATCTCATATTTTGTTGTATTTTTAGGAATGGCAATGCAAGACGAGTCATGCGAGTCAATCCACAATCCACTAGTAAAAAGTGTGGGATGGGCTCAGTAATTCAACCCATCGACCCACTTAAGCCCGTTCCACATAATCCGCAACCCGCGCAAGTCAACAGTGGGGTAGGACAGGTTAACCCGCTTATCTGCACACAAAAAAAGAGGCAAAGTTGTGTACTTACGTCAAACACCTATGTTTGAATACATTCAAAATATATAAAGACAAACAGATTAATGATGTTTTTTTCAAATTGGACTGAACTAGTCGAACTATCATTTTTTTTTCTCTTGTTTATTGTGGGAATATGATAATGTTTTATTTTGTACGATGACCATTTATTTTGTACGATAACCATATTGGTTGAACCATTAATTTTATTTTATACAGTTGAACAATTGAAAATATGACCTTATGCTATCATTGTTGAGCAAAACAAAATCTGATTGGAATAAGCCCTTACGATGCAGAAGGTTTTGGTAGTACATATTGAATGGTTGAGAATAAATTAATTGTGGAGTACTTATGTCAAGCATGTGGGATATGACTCACCTTTTTTCTGTCCGTTTTCTTGTCATTAACTGAAATCAATGGGAGGTTACTTACCGTTCACAATTAATTGTCATCAAAGGGAGGTTACTTACCGTTTATAATTAATTGTCATCAAATGGAGGTTACCATTCTCAATTAATTGCTTTTGATTGTTGTTGTCTCCTAGAACCACTATATATAGTGACTTCTTTCAACCAATGTAACACACACAAAAACAGCAACACACTTGCTTCCTCTCTCTCCTTTCATATACTCTCTATTTCTTTTCTTTGGGTGTAAGTGTTTAACCCATATAGAGAGAATTTGTTTTGGGGCTATTTATCTATTAGTTTGAGAGGAATTCATTGTACTCCCAGTACCATTATAGTGAAAGGTTTTTGGCTCTCTCGCCGGTGGTTTTTTTACCTCTATTTAAAGGGGTTTTCCACCTAAAAATTCTGGTATCATTCTCATTTTCTTGTTACTTTAATTTCTCATATAATCTTTGGTTGAAATTATTACGCTTCCACACACGATATCACTACAAAGCACTTGTGTTTGAATACATTCAAGATATAGAAAGAAAGAAAGACCAATAATGTTTCTTCAAATTTGGCTTAACTAGTTGAACTATCATTTCTTTCTTTCGGTTTATTGTGGGAGTAGAATCATATTTTATTTTGTACGATAACCATTTATTTTGTACCATAACCATATTGGTTGAACCATTAATTTTAATTAATGTTTATTCTACACTTTCTGACAGAATCTTAATTTGCAAATTGGATTAGAAGGGATGAGGAATGTAATAACACACATCTAATGTTATTGAAATGGAAGAATATTTACATTTTTGAATTGGCTATATTTAATGTAGTCATGTAGTTGTTTGATGTTTGAGTATGTTTTGAAATGGAAGAATATTGATGTCTGATGATTTATCTTAATTGAATTATTGATGTTTGGCTATGTTTGAAATGGAAGAAAATAATTTTGATGTTTGATGTTTTATATCAGTAGCAAACATAGGTTCAATTTTTTATTCAATTATAATCAATTTATATTCAAATTTTTTTATTATTATTCAATTTTTTTATTCAATTTTTCGGTAGCAATGCAAAAAGTAACAAATATTTTGATTGAATTATTTTATATTCAACTTTTCAGTAGCAAACATTTTTATTGAATTTTAGAAGAAAAAAAATTATACGCAAGTTGGCCTCCATACCTGGGGATTAAACCTTATGCGGGTGTGACACAGAGAAATCGGCCCGCGTTCATTACGCGGGGAGGGCCAACCTTACTCGCATTTTGTGGGTCAAATACAGAGTGGGCCTGCAGGACGCATCAACCCGCATTGTAATCCCTTTGTATATTTTTATCCATACATCTTAAAAATAAAAACATTAATTTAAAGTCTAATAATCTTATAATAATAATAATAATAAAATCTTGTTTAAATAAGAAATTAAACAAAAATTAAGTAATTATGAAAATAAATAATTTTTTAAATTTTATTATATGTAAGTTTTAAATTGTAGATAATTTTTTATTGAGAATTTTTTTTTGAATTTAAAAAAAAATATTTAAATGATAAAATTGTAAGAAAGTGGATTTTTTTTTCAAACTTAAATTTTTCTAAGTTTTTTAAAATTCAAATTTCCAGTTAAAAATAAATAACTGTCAAATCTATACTATATTTTAATATTATAAGAAATAAAACTGAAAAAATAAGTGTAAAGCAAAGAAAAAGAATACACCAATATCTATATGGACTTAACAGTTTTTTTTTTTATTTACACATTTACTTCTCAATTTTATTCTTACATTAATATTTATTTTATTTTGAATATTTTAATATTTTGTCATTTTTTCTCTAAACTAATACTAAATATACAACAGTTTTTAGGATATTTGATTTTGAAAACAGCTTTTTCTATAAAAAAAAAAACCTAATATTTTGTCTGTATTTATAAAATTAATATTTCTTCTTTAATTTATATATTTATATATATAAAATAATAATAATAGAAAATATGCATCCACGTGTCACGTGTGCAAGTAAAATATACTTGAACCAATTCATTTGGTTTCACTAATTGCATTTGCTTTCATCAAGCTTTGATTTGAATACAAAAGAACAAAATAGACTATATAATTGTCAATGACATAGTACCAATAATTTCTTGAGTTTTTTAAAAAAAAAACTACAAAAAAAATTAATGTGATATATTTATAACATATTAATCATATATAGGTATTTTTTAATTTTATTATAAATTTATATATTTAAAAAATATAAATACAAAGGTTAATGAAAAATTAAAAATTACAGATACACATAAATTTGTGATAAATTAAATTAAAATATTATAGTATAAATTTATAATTTATTTTAATAAATATAAATATATATGATAATAATAAAAATAAAAAATACACATACAAAAAATTTATATTATTATTTTATCCACATATAAAACACATAATCATTAATTTCTGTTTAACGGTTTTATTCTACATCTCATGCATTATAATAATTAATTTTCTAAAATAAATTTATTCAAATTTTACTTTTTTAAAGATCTTATATGTCAAAAAATAAAATGTATTTCCAAAACTTAATTTTTTTAAAAACTTTAATTGCCATATGTAATGATAATTCATTTTATTTTAACATTTTTAAAATGGCCCAATAGCAACTATGTTTTGGTTAGTATTAACAATTATTATAGTTAATCTACATTGTGTTGGTTTTCACATCTTCTATTACTTAAGAAATGTGCAATGGAGAAAAAAGGGTAAAGAAAAAAAGGTTAGGAATTGAGATAGCAATTTTGTAATTTGGAAATGGCAAAATGGAAATTTGTGGGGTTGGTGGCTTTGGTGAAATTTATGGTAGTAGCTTCTAGAAAAGAACAAGTTTTGTTTGGACTATATGAAGAGATAAAGTGTATGGTTTAAGAGAGATGGAAAACTGAAAAAAGAGGGCACACACATACATACATGCATGATGTAGTTAGGTTAGAAGACCCACTTTCTCATTTATTTAGCACACTAGATTCATTCATCTATCTCCATTTTTTTTTTTAAATTGCTTAAAATTAATTTATGAAATTTTATATAAATAATTTCAAATTATAACTTTTTTAGTGTATTATTTAAAAAGTGGAAATATATAATATACTTACTTCAATTATAAACACTTACCAATTACGTTTTAATTAAGTTGTAATATAAATAATATTTCTAATTTATTTAATTAGTAACTTTAATTAATTTGATGAAAATTTAAAATATAAAAATAATTATTAATAATTTAATCTTATATAATTTGCTCATAAAATTTATATTCATCACTTATATACTATGAAATATCTTTGTCTCTAAAGTCGATGTGAGATATCTGACGTCGTCTCATCACGTTGAGGCTGTCAACTCGTGCATGAGACTATATAATGGATAATCCAATAACAACCCAATAATAATAATATGATCAACCTAACAAACTTTTATTCAAATAGATTTTAAATAATTTAAGACGTAAACTTTAAATTTAATTTAATCTTATAAATTTAATTCATAAAATGAGGTTTATATCTAGATATATTATGAAATGTTTTTTATTTTTAGACGATAAAATCTCTAAAAATAATTTTAAAAAGTAAAGAAAAATGGTACACTAATCTAGTGGTTCACTTATTGATAGATATAACTTTCAAATGGTTCTAAGTATGACAAGTCAATCTGACTCTCATTGGCATAGATAGACCCACATGTTTGTGTGATTGTTACTGGAATCAATTTTCTCATTGGACTTGAGCAAGTTTCTTACAAACACTTTTAAGAAAATAAAATAAAACTTTTAATTTAAAAGATTTGAAACCATAAATTAATTTTAATTTGGAAGAAAAAATATTTTTTTAAAGCACACAATAATTATACATAAATCATATTTCAAAATGTATAAAATTAATTTACAAAACTTTGATGCACGTGTGACCTATAGTGGGAAGCAATACTTACGGGTGTAGATTAATCGGATTTTATTTTCTATTTTTTAATCTGACCCAATCCAAGTTATTTTTAATTGGATGAGATTGATTTGAGTGAATAAGGTAAAGTTTTTGAAAAATATTTTCAAAAATTTTGTATATTTTCTATAATATTTATAAAAAAAAACAGACTGTAAGTAAAACTAAATCAACAATATAAATGTAAATTAAGTAGTGAAATTAAAATAAATTAAAAATAATAAATAGTTAAATTGCTAAATAATAAATAATAAATAATAAATCTTTTTGGAATATTATTTTTGTGGATTGAATTGAGTTTTAGGGTTTTAGGTTTGGTGTATATATATAAAAAAAACTTTTCATTAAAATGGTAAGACATTGAATGAGTTCCGTTGGATGAATTGAGTGGTTGGAATTACCCAAACCAATAAATACCCTAAGAAAGATCTTCAAATGTTTTCTATTCTTATAATTATTATCCTTCTCTGCATTTAAAGATTATTATTGGCAGTTGATGTCCTTGTAATTTCTTATATTAGACATTAACTCTCTTTTTTTACATTTTATATATATATATATATATATGACATTTTTTGTAGTTTATTTATAATCTTTGAAATGTCAATTTAATGTTGATATATGATTGTGTAAAACAATTATAGTTTACTCACAAATTATCGTTGGTGTTAATGTTAAAATAATAGTGATCGATTACAATTATTAAATAACGATAAAACTGTTTAGATTTTTTTCTTCTTAAAATACTAAACTTATACATCATATTTTACTTAAAGTAGTTTACTAAAATCAATTCTATCTATCACAAAAATTTCATAATTACTCATATATAATTATCTTAGCTTAACGAGTGGTGTGAAATTTGAATATATAGTGAGTACAATATTCCACAAAGAACTTTGTCATTTATATTGTTAAAAAAATTATTAAATAAAAACTAATTTTACAAATTAAAATAATTAGTTAGTATATTAATTAAATTAAACATTATTTTATAAAATAAAAAATTAATATATAAAATAATTTCTATTATTCATAAAAATTTATAAATTAATTTTTAAAATAGCATATAACATTAATTATCAAGCTTCTATTTACTAGCAACTTTAGATTTTGAATTAATTTTTATTATAGTTTTTTAAAGATTATTTTACAATCTAAAACATCCGTACTCCAAACTTTAATAACTAATTTAAATACCAATTTAGAAACTATTTTATAGATTTTTATTAATAATAAAAATTACCTCTTTAAATAATAGTGATTTTTTAGTCTTTAAAAATAGTATCTAATGTAATCGACATAATAGTATTTAATTATTATTTATTTTTAAATTTGATTTTTATTTAATATTATTTTTTTAGTGTATTTTGTTATATATACCTAATTGAATACCGTATAAAAAAATCTAACTAAATTAAAACAGATCATTACGCATAAATATAATTCTATATGTTATTATATGTAATTTTTTTCTTCTAAATTTAAATTCACTACAAGAAAATCATTAAATAGAAACCGATTTTAGAGTCAAAAAATAATTAGTTGTCATATTGAATAAATTATAGACCATTTTAGAGACTAAAAAATTTTTGATTTCTAAATTAATTTATATTATTGTTAAATAGTTTCTAAATTGGTATCTAATTAGCTACCAAAGTTTTAACTACTAATTATTTATATTCTAAATTTGTAAAATTGGTATAAATTTTTGAAAGAAAACTCGAAAGATATCAATTTTGTAAGTTTGATTTCTGCTAATTTTGATCAAATGAGAGATTTTTGCTTAAGCGAAATATCCTCGCTCAAGTAAGATTAGTACAGTAAAGTTCAATTTGCTCTCGAGTCTATTTTCATTCAAGCGAGAAAATTCTTGCTAAAGCAAAAATGGAGTGAAAAATTTGGTGTGATTGAAGGGTGTATTTATGTTTGATATGGAATATGAAATATGAAAATGTAATTGAGACATAGTATTTTCAAGAAAGGAAATACCATGTTGAGATTGTTAGGTTTTGACTCTACTGATACAATGAAATCAAATAGAAGAAATTATTCAAGTCATGAGAGTCGAAGAAGGTTTATAAAATTTTGTTTGAGGTTTAAAAATAATATGGTCTGACAGATCATATGAATTAAACATATTATATGAGGTGATTTGATATTGGGATTATTACGCACATAACTGTATGGGTTTCACAATGAGATAGTATGACAGGTGCAAATTTTTGAATCTAAGTCAATGTACCAGTCTTTCGAAAGTACAATCAAGGATTTGTCTATGTTAGTCACTGAATTTTTGACACGAGTAGTATGGATTACGAATTATGATATACACTTGACTGCTTATGAAAAGTAATGGATTTTGTGTTTGTAATTTAAAGTTACATTTATATTAGAAAGTTTTAAAAATTAATAGCTTATCATGTTGTTTGTGTTGTGTTTATTTTTCTTAGATGATCGTGTATTATATGGATGCAAATGATATTGCAGGTGATAAAATAAATTTTACAGGGAGTGAAATGAAATGCTTATATTTTCTATGAATTTTTGTTTGATATATGTAATATTAAATTCTTTATGAAGAATAATGTATTTTTTTAATACTCTAGATGATATGTACATGCGTATATATTTTAATTATGTATGATATAATATTTAAGTGATGTGATATAATTAGAAATGTTAATACAACATCCAACTTTATAATGTTAGTACAATATTTTGTAGGTTTCAACCGTTATAGCTACAAATCATAAAAAAATTCTCTTAAACTTAAAAACTTTATAACAAAATTTTACTAAGGAAAACCAAACTTCATGCAAGTTACACTTATAACAATTAAATACATTTATTAAAAATAAAAACAGTAAATATATAGGAAAAAATGTAAATTACAATTTTAAAAATTAAACACAATAACTACACTTAATAAAAAAAACTCTAAATACATCTATAAAAAAAATTAAGAACTTATGTGAAGAGCACTGGAGAAGAAGAAAAAGAAGAAACAGTATAATGAAGAGAAGAAAAAAACCACTGCAACCAAAGCACCCAAGATCCAATTTGAAAAAAAAAACATAACAGAAAATATTATAAGTTAGTTAACAAAATTGATTATGTATGTAGTTATAGAAAACCAAAATCAATTCCAACACTTTTCTCACACAACGAGAATCGATTCTCGTTCTACTTTTAAAAGCCATAGAATCGATTCTCTCAAATCAACTTGCACCCAGAAAATTCAAAAATCGATTGTGCACCATTTCAGAAATTCGAAAATCAATTTTGCAGCATTTGAAAAAATCGAAAACCGATACTACACCATTTACAAAAATACGAAAATCGATTATGCACTTGCTCCCATTCGAAAATCAATTCTGCTTGTTTAAAACAAACACCATAATCGATTTTAGTGTTTTTAAATGATTCTAAATGTACAGGGCTATCAAAAAAAAATCAAGACAAACCAATTCTCTCGTTCCTCAAACCAATTCTCTTATTCTGGACACAGGAGCTCTCACAATACAAACTTCACATCAAGCAAAACTCTCTCAAACCTAATTTTATTTATACTCTCACAAACACTAACAAAGTTTACGGGTTTACAATTTTTTGGTCAAGATTCTCTTCTACAACTTTTTGGTCAAGATTCTTCTACACCACTGCTAGCATGGTAAAGAAGAAACCACATTCAAAAATACATGCAGAACTACCCACAATGTTTAATATATTTAGAATGGATGGAAGGGTACGAAAGTAAAATTACATTTGTGCCCCTTTTGTCAAGTGTAATCAGTGCAAATCTTCTCACTTTTGTGAGAAGTAAAAAAAGGTCCCACCCAGCTCCCCATCACACCAACACCCTCAAACACTCCAAACCAAATACACACTCCACCTGCTTGCCCCTTCCTCCTCCCTTATCATACCCAAAAACAAATCGACCATTAATGAGGATTAAACTCATACATCCTAAAGTTTGATCCGACCTATTTTCACCATTTTTTTACTAATAAAAAAGATATATTAATTTTTAAAGCATCATATTTTCAAATAGTAAATGTATTTGTACTATTAGAAAAAAGTAAAATAATCATTAAAATTAGGAATAAATTGCATTAGTAGCCACATAACTACTGATTTTGGAATTAATTGTGTTTTTAACTCAAAAAAATTATGCAGGATTTAACAACCAATAATGGTAGTAACCAAATAATTCGTATTTTTGTTATTGTTTTGTTCAATTATCTTGGTACAAGGGTTTGGGATAAATATAACGATCGAAATTAAAAGAATTATAATGTCAAATGTAATTTCAGTTGCTATGTGTGAATTTTTCTATAAACAATGATCGAATTCGATTTAGTAAAAAAATTAGTCAATGATCGATTTGATTCGGTCAGAAAATATTCAATTTACTTTAACAACAGACTTTTTGATTGCTATACAAATTTCACATACAAAATATTAAATAAGCGTGCTTAATTCGAAGGAAACCCTTTTTATTGAGTAAATTAAGTTACTAGACCATTAAATAAAAGAATTTATTAATTTACTTAAGGATAAAGGATAAATATATATATATATATATATGTATATATATATAACTTAAATTAATTAATAATATTATTATACTTATATTTATAATACAAATTTATCATAGTTTAAAGTTAATAAATAATAAAATTATATATAAGGAAGTTTTAAATGAAAATAAATTATATTTTTTTTAACACATACATATAATATGTCAAATAAATTTATATAATATATACTAATATTATATGTTTCTTGAGTCAAAAGAATAATTAATACTCTTAATTTTATCAATAAAAAATAATTACTTAGGTTTAAAAGATAGTAAAACCTTAGTATCTATTAATGAACTGTACTAGCTTGTATTCAGATTAGAAATAAACTAGTATCATAGTATTGTTTGTCTTATCTTTAGAATTGTAATTTTACATATATACTTTTTTTTTTTTGCTTTTATAAATTTATTTATTTATTTTATATAAATTGTATTTCAGAAAATTTCAAAATTACTTAAAATACAATTCAATCATTATATTTGTATTAATTGCTTTATCTTTACAATATTTATATTTATATAATTAATTTATTTTAATATATTATATTTTATTTGAAAAACATGTTATTTAAAATGAATAAAAAATGTATTAATATTCTTTATTATTATTATTACATACTAATCAGAAATTTATATTTTTTTACATATAATGATTAATTATTTTTTATTTTTATTTATTTATTAATAATTTTCTTACAGTGATCTGCTTCAAGAGTCCATGATCCTACTCCAAATTAAGCACTCTAATATGTGCTGCGTGTTTATGTTTAATTAGAATAAGCAAATGACATAAGTTTTAATGTTATAGGATTAAACGTAAATTTATCACTGTTCTTCCTTCAAATTATATGGAAAAAAATAGTATAGAAAATAATTACACGTTTAAAACAATTATCACTTCAATATTGGTTACATTAATTTCAATAATATAATCTATTATGGTTGGCGTTGGCGGATTTTAGAAATTAAATACCATTTTGTTTTAGCGTTATTGAATATCATGAATTATTTTTAATTAAGAAAAAGATATTTTTATTCTCTGAAACTATATATTCCAAATTATAGGAGCATAACCTTGGCGTCACGTAAAATTGACCTAATTTTTTTACACAGGACCGACAAGAGCTATCATTCACAACTTTTTTGTTTTTAAATTTGTCATAATTTGGTATTTGTTTTAGATTCTCATCTTACAGTCGGTTTAGGTCAATGTCCAGTACTTATCCTGTCCCCTGGCTGAAGACATTAGATTTTTGGAAATTAGTGCTTAATTGTAATTTTAATTTAATTAACAGGTAAAGCATGTTGGAAGCAAATCATGTCATATTAAAGTTAAAACACGTTGATGACTCCTAAGTCTGTATGGTTTTGGATTAGATCCAATCATTGCCATGTTTAATTACATTAACATGCACATGTAAACACTGATTAAATATGATTCACACATCACTAATCTAATCATTAGGCATGTGCATGTGCATGTTCTATAACACTACCTCCTTAATATATACACTACATTAGTCATTTTGGTGTTATAAGACATATTTAGTATCCATTTTTCATGACATTTATTTCTATAACTCACATATTAACTAATATTTTCTATGTAAATTAAAATAATAACTAAACTTATTATGTTGATTATGGTATACAAATTGATATTTTTTAATATATATTTTTGTTTTAGTTGTTTTTCTTCCAAAATAGTAGTATTATTCTATACTCAATTTTCCATTCATGTAAAAATACTAACTTGAATAAAAATTGGTGAAATTCACAATTACTATATTAAATTAGATAATATTTTAGAATTTCTATACAAAATTGATTGAAAGTTTCTCTTAATATGTTTTTTATTTCACAAAAATTATTGTTTGATTTAAAAGTATTGGTGGTTGCTCCTCTTATTTCTTGGTGGTTCTGCTCTCACTCTCAGATTTTGAAAAGCGGCTCCATTGAAACAGAGGGGGCCCTACCTGTAGACTACACTTCGACGATCAGGTCAATACTGAACTAAAGAACAATGAGTAAGTAAAAATAGTTCAAGCTTAGAATCGTGTGTCTTTCTAGGGTTCTTACCACCCTTCTTATAGGTTGTATCTAGGTCAACTCCCCTATCCCACGAGAATCTTTCCATAAGTGGAATTAGGGTTACCTATCAAGGCATCTTGTGCGTGTTGCATAAACTTAGCGCAACCGCCGCACAGGACTTTCCTCTTATGGAGTGCGTAGTCTTAACAGTATGGCCGCTAGGGTAACAACTCGTGCTCCACTTGTTACGGAATCCATCTGATCTGTGGGTGCCCTAATTTTCCACGTGCCATGCATGCAACCTTCCTTGGAAGCCCTAACACTCTTGGGCTTTGGTGCCTCCAGAAAATACCTTACTCGTGTTAGACCTAAATGTACTATACACACCACACGCATGGACTCTCCGCGAAATAGGCCTTTATTCACATAAGGTAATAGACGTATGCTCTCTAGGGCCCCACTTATGTGGCCCATCATACCGACCAGATCACTGGAGCCGATGTCTACCGGTACCGATGTCTACTGCAGTCGATGTCTACCGGTGTCGATGTCCACGGCGATCGATGTCTACCGGAGCCGAGGCCTGATGTCTGGCAAGTACATAAGCCCCCCAGGCTTGAGTTGGAGCTTGCTTTAGCAAAAAGCCTAACTGTTTTCCTTAGCAACCTATGTGGCAACGTGTGATGGGATGTGCATAGTACCTCGAGGTGACATCTCACCATACTCTTTTTGGAACGTACACGTGGCCAGATTAGTGGCTGAAAAACGTTGCCGCTTGCACTTCCCTAATACAATAACATTTCGAAAACTCAAGTGTTTCCCATTGTTCCATTACTCTTCACAAAATCCCTGCGCCTCCCTTCAAACTCTCTGCGCCTTCTTCATCTCCATACGTTGTCCTTCCGAAGTGCATTTATTTAAAGGTACGTCCGTTATCTCGTAACTGTCATCGCCTTACTATTCTGATGCTCTCAATCTGCTTTAACTGTGCTGAGTCTGTTTATATTTCTCGCCTCTTATGATTGCGAATCATTCTGTTTTTCTGCTTTCGCGAAATGCACACATTTCCTCTTCTGAGTTTGCACTTTTCTCTTCCTTTGTTTTAGCCCTTCTTCGTAAGATGGATCAAACAAACCCACCTCAACGCTCCCCTAACTACAAATCACTATATCCCTGGGCTCCCAACGGACTCTTAGAAGAGACCTCTGAGTTCATCACCTTCATGAGCATAGTGGATTATAGGAAGAGCAAGACTTGTCACAAATCCCACATCTTTGGAAAAGAGCACGACAAGTTTGTGTGGGTGGTACCTTGTAGGGTAGGTGAGCCTGTCTGCTGTGATGAGTCGTCAGGCCAGGAGGGACCGTTTTGCTTCATCTACTCCACCCTCTTCAAAAAACTCCTCCTCCCTCTCGCCTTCACCAACTTCGAGCGAGCTCCCTTAACCAAAATAAACGTGGCCCCTGCCCAATTACATCCCAATAGCTGGGCATTTGTTAAGGCTTTCTCCATCCTGTGCCACTACTTCAGCCATCCGCCGTCTGTGGACGTGTTTCTCTACTTCTTCGAGGCCAAGAACCCTAGTAAGCAGCTGTGGGTGAGTTTCAACGGGGTCGCTGGAAGAGTACTGCTATCCCTCTTCCTGCAATTGTACAAGGGTTTTAAGGGGAAATTCTTCAAAATCTGCAGCAACAAGAATAACCCTACTCTCTTGGATGAGTTTCCCCTCTACTAAACAAAGAAACCTGTGCTCCAGAAACTCAGGGGCTTCGAGGACTTGCCCCCAAGGGAACGAGAGGTGTGCGACTTCCTCTCCAGCTTACACGTAGTGTTCAGCTCTGCCAAGTTGATTAAGCACGAGTACAACCCCTCCTCTCTTAAGGGCTACATTGATACCCCTTCCCCTTTATATCTGTTGGTGTTGCTTTGATTGCGTGTGCTGTTTGCTTGATTACTTATTATTTTCTCCTTTTCTTCACAAGCATGGTGCTGGACGTTGAGAAAAGGAGGCAACTGGCCACCTTTGGCCCTGCAAAAGAATACTGCTTCAGGCCCTTCTATCAAGGGTAAAGGGTCCAAAGGTGTAGCGAAAGCTGCTGAGGTTTCTCCTTCTGAAGATGAGGACACCTGTTCAGGCCTCATTTTCTCTAGGAAACGCAAAGTCGACGTCGCCATTCCTGTACCTTCAGACTCCGAAGGCCAGACTCCCTCCTACAGAGAGTGCCCTCCTAGCACCTCCTCTCCTTACAATGCCGTGGTGCAAGAAGGTGGGGTGGGGGGGAGAATGTTTCGGAGGGTGACCTGTGGGACCCTGTTGTCGATCTGTCTTCCTACCTTTAGAAAGTACTGAGATCCGCCCAAGCCAAGGAGAGGCTGGGAAGCTTGGAGGTGAAGCACGGGTCACGACACCTTGAGGAAACCCTTGTTGGGTCCAGCCTCCTTCTTACTAAGGTGCGGGAGGCAAAGGAGTTAGTTGACCAAGAAGCCTTAAAGACCGCTGATCTGAAACGTCAAGTGACAAGGCTTACCTTGGAGGTGGACGAGCTCCGCAAAGCTGACCGAAAGACCAAGGGCCTCTTGTTTGAGAAATCTCAAGAGACCCTGAGGTTATATGCCAGAAATGGTGACCTTCGCACTGAGGTGGATGATCTGAAGAAGGAGCTTGGCAACAAGGATGAAGAGATGGCCCAAATAAGGGAGGAATTGGCTAAGCTGAAGGAGGAGGTGGCCCACAAGGATGAGGTCTTCCAGCAGATGAAGGACGAGCTCACCGACGATGCTGCTGAGACCTACGGAGCAGGGTTTGGGGATGCCATGACTTAGGTTGCTTGTGTGCATCTTGGGATGGACCTTTCCCAAATCGACCTGAACAAGACCATTGTTGATGGGCAGTTAGTGGATGTTGAGTAACGGCGATGACTCCTCCTGTTGGTTGATTTTATCTCTGTACTCTATGAACCTTAATGAATTTGTATCTATCCTGTAATTGATGAATTTGTATTTATCTGTGGAATCTTCTTTCTTGATTATGTGTCTATTCCTTGGAACAATTTGTCAATTCAAAATGTGCCAATGACCGCTTTTACTTAAGTACCGCGATCTTTGCTTAACTTGTTTCTGTGCGATGCTTACCTATTCCCTGATCTAACACACCTAAGCGAAGGGCAAAGGAATAAGTTTGTTTACTGTTCTCGACCTTGGCGTATAAAGGCAAGGGAGATGTCTTATTGGCCTCGACCTTGGCATATAAAGGCAAGGGAAAGGTCTTACTGGTCTCAACCTTGGTGTATAAAGGCAATGGAGAGGTCTTACTGGTCTCAACTTTGGCGTATAAAGGCAAGGGAGAAATTTACTGAGGGACCATACTGTTCTCGACCTCGGCATATGAAGGCGAGGGAGAGGTCCGCTTACTTTGTACGATACATTGAAAACACATTTATTTCAACTGTTTTCTTTTTATTGGGTGACTTCATTAAAAAACCCTCGTAAGGGAAAAAGAGTGTCCCCTTAACTACGTAAAATAGTGTTCTCGTCGGTTGATCTGGCCGTCGTTGACTTCAAGGCGGGTGGTTGCTCCTTTTATTTCTTGGTGGTTTTTCTCTCGCTCTCAGATTCTAGAAAGCGGTTCCGTTGAGATAGAGGGGGCCCTACCTATAGACTACACTCCGACGATCAAGTCAATACTGGGCTAAAGAACAATGAAAGTAAAAATAGTTCAAGCTTAGAACTGTGCGTCTTTCTAGGGTTCTTACCACCTTTCTCATAGGCTGTATCTAGGTCAACTCCCCTATCCCGTGAGAATATTTCCTTAAGTGGAATTAGGGTTACCTATCAAGGCATCCTGTGCGTGTTGCACAAACTTAGCGCAGCCGCCGCACAAGACTTTCCTCTTATGGAATGCATAGTCTTAACAGTATGGCCGCTAGGGTAACAACTCATGCTTCACTTGCTGTGGAATCCATCTGTTCTGTGGGTGCCCTAATTTTCCACGTGCCATGCATGCAGCCTTCCCTGGAAACCCTAGCACTTTTGGGCTTTGGCGCCTCTAGGAAATACCTTACTTGTGTTAGACCTGAATGTACTATACACACCACACGCATGGACTCTCCGTGAAATAGGCCTTTATTCACATAAGGTAACAGGTGTATGCTCTCTAGAACTTCACTTATGTGGCCCATCATACCGACCAGATCACTGGAGCCGATGTCTACCAGTACTGATGTCTACTGTGGCCGATGTCCACGACGCCCGATGTCTACCAGAGCCGATGCCCGATGTCTGGCCAGTACAGGATCTAATTGTTAATTATTTTTACACCTGTTTTTTTATAAAATATATTTAAACGTTTTCTAAGTCTTAAGCCTACAAACGAAATCTTTATATATATATATATATATATATATATATAGAGAGAGAGAGAGAGAGAGAGAGAGAGAGAGAGAAATTTACAAATGCAACCTATATGTTTTATATATTTTAGAATTATTATAGATTTATTTTTTAAGTAATTGGATTTGAATTTTAAATTTTAAAATAGAAATAAAATAAAATAAAGATGGTTGAAATTTGGAGAGAGAAAAAAAAAGGGAAGGTTGAGATGCAAAGACAGAGAGGAATAAAAGAGAATCTAAATAAATTTTTTGAACATATAAAATATAATGTGCATCACTCAAGTGCTTTATAATGTCATATTTGCACTCAAACACACTTAGCTTATCTAAATTTTGCAATATAGAATACAACAAATGTCAATTCTCAGAAAACATGTTTATTGTATTCAATCTTTAGAGATATGATATTGTTAAATGCAAATGCAAATGCAAAAAATAATAGAGATAAATGTTGGGAATCCCTCCTTAATTTAATGGGAGACCATGACCAATGAATCTTGATAATTGATTCATTGAATATATTCAATGATGGGTAATTTCAAAGTGTTGAAATTATATCTCTCTTAAAAACTATGAAGTTCAACCTAGAAAGTTGAAGATAGTATTTTCAAGGTAACTTGAAAATGTGATAAGCATTAATTATTCATTATCTCTTTATGAAGAAACCTTCCTCTCCTTCTCTATATAAAGGGAATTTGCGAGGAAGAAAAAGACAAGCAAAGGAGAAGAGCAACATAGAGAGTAAATGAGATAATAAATATTCACCATAGTGTGAGATTAGAAATCCTAGTGAGATTCTAGAGAGACTTTGTATTTCATCCTTCTTGGGTGAGATTAAGTGTTATCCTCACAAAGTGAGAGAAATAAACATTGTAATCCTATTTTCATAGTGGAGACATTTTGTGGAGTAGGTCTCGTGGGTTTTACTTCTCAAGTTGGAGAGGCTTTCCCACGTTAAAAATTCTCGGTGTCATTACTCTAGTTTGTTCTATTTTCTTTTGTTTGCTTATTGCTTCCGCAATTTCTCATTTTGTATCTACACCTAAGAGGGACAGTTAGTGTAGATTTTCTCAACAGTGGTATCAAAGTTTGGTTCTAATACAAGATGGAAGGAGGCATTACTGATGGAGATATTTTCAAGTTGACAGCGGACAACTATTCTTATTGGAAGCCCATGATGGAGGATCACTTATACTGTAAGGATATGCATGAGCCTATTCTTGCAAAGACAAGCCAGAAGGTAAGACTTATAAAGATTGAGAACTTTTGAATCGAAAAGCTGTTGCAATGATTTGAAAGTATATTGATAGAATTTTGTTTGAGCATGTATCCACATACATAAATGCTTATGAGTTATAGTCAAAACTTGAATCTATGATTCAAAAGAAAACTCAAAGAAATAAAATATCTCTTGTCAGAAGACTGGTGAAACTTGACTACAAGGATGACCAGAGTATGATGGAGCACTTAAATTCATTCAAGGGTCTTGTCAATCAATTGAAAAAGATAGATATGAAGATTGATGATGAGTTGTAGGCACTTTTGCTACTTAGTTCGTTGCCTGAAAGTTGGGACACATTAGTAGTCACGATCAACAACTCAGTCCCAGATGGGAAGATCTCAATGGACACTATTTCAGACAGTTTGTTGAATGAAGAATCCATAAGAAAAGAACGAGATACAAATTTTTAGTATGAAGCAAAAGTTATTGAGAAGTGAGGAAGAGGTGAAACCCGTGGGAGAAATGAATCCCGTGGAAGAAACAAAAGCAAAGCCAAAGGTTGTTCTCAATCTCGCACAAGAACAACAATAGGCTATTATTGCAGCAAAGAAGGTCATAAAAGATTTGAATGTAGATTTCTGAAGAGAGATAAAAAAACCCGAAACTATCCATCCAGACTTAGTTGATCCAAAGGAAAATGACTGTATTCCAACCATAGCCTTCGCGGTATACGATGATGTTTTCTTATTGGAGAAGACAATTACTTAAATGTTGCATATGGTGATTGCTCTTGGATCATTGACTCTGGTGCCTTTTTCCATGTAAGTCCACATGAAGATTTCTTTTCAAATTACAAGAAAAGTGACTATGGTACTGTGAAAATGGGAAACCATGTTACAAACAAGATTGTAGGTATTGGTGACATCATGTTACTAACAGACACAGGAAACAAGCTTGAACTGAAGGAAGTAACGCATGTTCCAGAAATGCCTCTCAACCTTATCTTAACAAGTAAGTTGGATGCTGGTTTTATAAGCCACTTTGGTACTGGAAAGTGGAAACTAGCAAAAGGGAACCTAGTAATTGCCAGAGTTTCAGAGGAAGGATCCCTTTACATTATACAAGGAAGAATTTTTTCTAGAGAAGCAAATATTGCTACAGACTCCAAAGATCTTTGGCATAGAAGATTGGGGCATATGAGTAAGAAATCACTCCAGATGCTCGCCAAAAATCACTTGCCAAGTATAAAGGGTCAAATCTTGGAATCCTGTACTGATTGCATTTATGATAAACAATGCAAAGTCAGTTTTCAAAAATCATGCGATCCCTCACAAAGATAAGAGGTACTTGAACTTGTGCATACAAATGTCTGTGCACCATATGAACAATATCTTGGTGGAGCCTTCTACTTTGTCACATTTAGTGATGATCACTCAAGAAGAGTATGGGTGTACTTGGTGAAAACCAAAGACTAAGTATGGTTAGCATTTAAAGAATTTCATTATCTAGTGGAGCGTGAAACGGGGAAAAAGCTTAAGTGTCTGAAAGCAGACAATGGGTGGAAAGTACCGTGGTACTTTTGAAGCATATTGCAAGATGTATGGCATCATGATGAAGACACCACCAAAGACTCCTCAACTAAATCGAGTAGCCGAAAGAATGAATCATACTATTGAAGAGAAAGTCAGATGCATGTTACAAGGTGCTAACCTCCCCAAGTCTTTCTGGGGTGAAACAATAAAGATTGCAGTTGATCTCATAAACTTGACACCTTCAAGACCTCTAGATGGATAGATTCTAGAAGAAGTGTGGTACAAGAAGAAGACATCCTTCAACCATCTGAGAGTATTCGGATGCAGAGCCTTTGTTCATATTCCAAAGGATGAAAGAAAAAAAACTAGATGCTAAGGTCAAGGAGTGTATATACCTTGGGTCCCTAAAGGATGAATTTGGGTACAAATTGTGGGATCCTATAAATAAGAAAATTGTTAGAAGCAGAGATGTTGTGCTCTTTGAGGATCAAATGATCAAAGATATTCAAAAGAAAAATTAGTGCAAGTCCAAAGTTCACATTGATTCAGGGGGAGAGATTCCTTAACAGATAGATCCTGATCAAATAGACCAACAAAAAAATCTTGCTCACCCAATTCTTGACCAAACTGATGAACAACCAGATCATGATCAGATAATGTTTGATCCTCAAATACAACAAGAACCTAAGCCATTAGAGCTACAAATGCAAGTTGAATTGAGACACTCTAAAAGAAGAAGAATGCCATCATCAAAGTATCCTGAAAAAGATTATATTACTTTGACAGATTGGTGAACCTCAAAACTTCTTAGAGGCTATGAAGTCAATTGAGAAAGGGGAGTGGATTAAAGCCATGGAAGAAGAGATGAGCTCTTTACATGAGAACCATACTTATGATCTGGTGGAGCTATCTAAAGGAAGAAAAGCCTGAAAAACAAATGGGTGTATAAGCTTAAAACTAAAGAAGGAAGTTTGAGACGAAGGTACAAAGTTCAAATTGTTGTGAAAGGTACAATCGAAAGAAAGGAGTCGATTTTGATGAGATATTGTCACTAGTGGTAAAGTATTCCTTCATAAGAGTAACATTGGTTATAACAGTTAGCCTAGACCTAGAAGTTGAACAACTTGATGTCAAAACAACTTTTCTACATGGAAACATCAAAGAAAAGATCTATATGGAGCAGTCCAAAGGCTATGAAGAACCAAACAAGAAACACTTAGTGCATCGTCTGAAGAAGAGTTTGTATGGTCTAAAGCAAAAAACAATGGTATAAGAAGTTTGAATCCTTCATGACCAAGCACAATTTCAAGACAACTGTTGATCATTGTGTGTTCATCAAGAGGTATGAAGATGGAAACTTTATTATCCTACTATTATATGTCGATGATATGTTGATTATTGGACAAAGTAAAACCAAAACTATTGATTTTAAGAAAGTTTTTAAGCAAGTCTTTTGCGATGAAAGACTTAGGTCCTGTAAAGCAGATGTTTGGAATGAAAGTGATCAGAGATTGCTCCAAGAAGTTGATATGGGTATCACAAGAGAAATACATTGAGAAAGTTCTCAAGAGATTCAACATGGATAAGGCCTGTCAGTGTTCCACTTGCTGAAAATTTCAAGCTAAGCACAATGCAATGTTTGACTAGTGAAGAAGAAAAGAAAGAGATGAGCAGAGTGTCTTATTCTTCTGTGGTAGGAAGCCTAATGTACGCCATGATTTGCACAAGACCAGATATTGCCCATGCACTTGGTGTTGTGAGTCGATTCTTGTCCAATCTTGGCGAAAAGCACTGGAATGCAATAAAGTGGATATTGAGATATTTAAGGGGAACTACCAAAAGATTTTTATGTTTTAGTAATGAAGATCCTATGTTGGTAAGATACATAGATGCAAACATGGCTAGAGATGTAGATTCTAGAAAATCAACATCAGGGTATCTAACTACTTTTGCAGGGGGAGTTGTATCTTGGCAATCCAAATTACAAAGATGTGTTGCTTTATCAACAATTGAAGTAGAGTACATTGCCGCATCTGAAGTTGGCAAAGAGGTAAAATATATGAAAAATCTCTTGCATGATTTGGGTCATGTTCAAGAAAGAGATGTTCCCGATTGTGACAACCAAAGTGCAATCCACCTAGCTAAGAATCCTACATTTCATTCTTGAACAAAGCACATTGATTATCGTTATCATTGGATATGAAATGCTTTGGAGGATGGAGAGTTGCAGCAAGAGAAGGTTCATGCAGATGACAACTGGTCTTACATGTTGACCAAGGCAATTTCAGCTAAGAAGCTAATAGACTGTTGTAGGGGAGCTGGATTATTGATACCCCTTAAATTAGTCAGGAAGGGGGAGATTTGTTGAGAATCCCTCCTTAATTTAATGGGAGACCATGACCAATGAATCTTGATAATTGATTCATTGAATATATTCAATGATGGTCATTTCAAAGTCTTGAAATTATATCTCTCTTGAAGACTATGAAGTTCAACCTAGAAAGTTGAAGATAGTATTTTCAAGGTATCTTGAAAATGTGATAAGCATTAATTATCCATTATCTCTTTATGAAGAAGCCTTCCTCTCCTTCTCCATATAAAGGGAATTTTTTAGGAAGAAAAAGGCAAACAAAGTAGAAGAGCAACATAGAGAGTAAATAAGATAATAGATATTCACCATAGTGTGAGATTAGAAATCCTAGTGAGATTCTAGAGAGACTTTGTAGTTCATCCTTCTTGTGAGATTAAGTGTTATCCTCATAGAGTGAGAGAAACAAACATTGTAATCATATTTCCATAGTGGAGACATTTTGTAGACTAGGTCTCGTGGGTTTTACTTCTCAAGTTGGAGAGGTTTTCTCACATTAAAAATTCTTTGTATCATTATTCTATTTTGCTCTATTTTCTTTTGTTTGCTTATTCCTTCTGCAATTTCATATTTTGTATCTACACCAAAGAGGGAGAATTAGTTTTGATTTTCCCAACAACGAAAAATCGAAATCGAGAAGATTAAAAAAAATCAGTCCACAAATTCAAGAACCAAACAATCATCTTATCATAGTTATCTAAAGATTTAGTTTCAAGTTTGAATAATTAATCAATTTAATTAATATACTAAACTAGTTATACGAATTAAATCTCAATATCATTCAATTTAATTGAATTCGTATTCAGTTATCAAATCAAGATTCAATTGATTCCTAATTTGAATTCTAAAATCATAAACACATTAAAGATGAGAAGAACAAATCCAAACATATTAAGAGATCAATGCAAAACTTAATTCAGCTTGTTCGATCTTGATTTTGAGAATTGATCCTCAAGATTTAGTTCTCCATGAATGAAGAACATCAAAGGAATTTAAGAAAGAAAGAGAGGAGAAGAGGAAAAGTTAAAAAGGAAAATTGAGAAAAAAGAAGATTAAGAGACAATTCTTAAAACTCTAAAATTTTGTAAAATGGCTTTTGTCTATAGTTTAAAGCATAATTAAACTATGTATATGCTCTGAATTCTTATGAAAACATGGCCTAAACGTGGGCTTTAATTAAGTCCATACACCCAATTAATAAAGTCTAAACTAAAATAAGGAAAAGCTAATCCACATGGGTTCTTCAACAAATATGTTTCAAATTCAAAAAAATAATAAACAACAGTAGAGAACTGAAATCCAACAAACTATATGTTCATTCTGAAGTCTTAGAAATGTAGAATCTAATGCACTAGAATCAACTAAAAAAAATATTTACAAAAATAATTATGGATAAAATAGTGAGAAATGGTCAAATAAGCTAAAAATACAAAATTAAGGTAAATATGTACAATGAACTCAATTTATTACTAATGAAAGGAAATGAGCTAAGAAATTAAAATAAAGCACATAAAAAGTGCAATCCATGTACAATAAAGCTATAAATTCATGTGCAAAATATGTGTCATCACTTATTTTCAAGGTCTACTTCTTCTGTCTTATAGGTTTATATTATTGGGTCTAGAAGTATGTATTAGATCAAAATTCAGTAGACTCTAGGTTTTGTTTTGATTATCTGTTTAAGAAAAAAAAACATGATCTTATAAGCACTAACTCTCAATAGATGCAAGCATTTCATATTGTTTCATCTAATAAGCTTTTGCTTAGACAGATGCAAGTTTGCTTACTTCATTTGATAAGTTTTTGCTTGGATAGACAATAAGTATACCTTGAGTAACATAAAATGAAGCTTGAGGCATTTCATGGTACATGTTGAATACTAATAAATGTTTATTTTATGATTTTAGAGAGAATGTTCGTTTCTTAGTTTCTTATAAGAAGATCTTGCATTGAAGTGTCTACATCAATATCTCTTGAAGAATGTGCTTAAAGTTTCCTCACATAAATGACTTTCTTTGAAAAGGTAAAATGGAAATTTTGCGAAGTCAACAAGTTGTGTTAGGTTATATGCTTTAGTCAAAGATGGAAAGAAGCTACATATCCTAGGCTTGATAAGTCGCACCATGTTGTGTAAAGAAGCCACACAAATTTAATAAGGTATGAAGAACATTTAATGCATCCATGTGCTTAAGCGTGGATAGACGTAAATGAAGAAGAAGAACAATGCAAGATCTTATAACGACTCTATAAGAATTTGCAATAATTCTTTTCTTCTCAACATCTATACATAAAGTATCTTGTGAAGAAGAAAGGTTGACTAAACTCTTACAACGAGAACAAGAACAAGCTCTTGTATCTTAAACAATCCTTAGCCTTTGTTTTGTGATGAAAAACATTGTTTGTATTCATAGCAAATTAGAAGAGTGTACTCAAACTTGTATTTGTTCAAGACGTTATTCTCTTCTAGTGAGTGAAGCCCATGACTATTTATATTACAACCTTTATTTAAAAAAGTTGTTAAGCTAAGAGCGAATGTGTTTAAAGAATACTTGGTGTTTAGACAGAAGTGACCGAGTCCAAATAATACTTATTTTGTATCTTGCAGTAATAGTCTACTACTAGAACTTGATCATGTTGATTAAGAATTAGATGTAGTTCAAGTTATCAGACAAACCAATTTAAAAATATCTTGTGTAAATTTCTCTCAACTCTTATCTTTTTATATTACATGTTATTAATCTGCTACACATCTAAGAAAGAGTGTTTTGCGAAAATATACTTTGAAAAATATTTTGGACAGTGTGTTTATTAGCTTGAAATTGCATTTGACGATTCTTCATTAGACACAGTTCTTAATAAAACTTACTTTATAGTGCGTCTGTCAAATATAATTTTGTTTATTCACATCTTTTAGATGAATCTATTTGAACTTTTTTGAAAATCTCGAATACACAATTAAGTCCTCCATTATTGTGTATTTCACGTGTTTTCCCACATATGTGTTTTGATTCTTTAGCGCATCTTCTTCTTTTCCTCTATTTCTTCTCTTTCGTTCACTTAAGCGAAGATGTGAACACACCTTTATGACTAAATTTTTTTTCTTTTTATTCATTCTTCACTTTTGCTTGAACACTTTTTTATTTTGATTTTGTTTAATTTGTTTGAAGTCATAATAGTTTTTTCATATTTTTTTGTCAAGGTTTAAGGGGATTTATTTATTTTATTACACGATTTTTTTGTTTGATTCTAAGTATAAATTATGGTATCAAATTCTCTTTTGAAAAACATACGTCGAATATATTTCGGGGGCTGTTCTCCCTTTGGAAGTATCCACCCATGATATTTTTTGGAAGTTGTAAGGTAAGTTTTCACTTTTTTTTCCAATCAAGGTTTGAGGGAATATGTTTCTGTTGGATATTTCAAGCTACCCAAATAAAGATGATTGATGAAGCCAGCTAAAGATGTTTGATGAAGCCATAAACATTGAAGAGAAGACTTGCTGCCTCATTAGAGTTTAGGTAGTTTAGTTTAGTGGTTGTGTCTTGATTTATCTTCTATCTCAAGCATATGATGAACGGTCCAACCACAAAACCTTTTCAAAAGAGTTAAACCATTTTTTTTTTAAATAACTAAAAGGTTTTTTCAATAAATTAAAAGTTCTTTTAACTGGCTAAAATTTTGTTTCTTGAAACACTGCAACTTTTTCAATTGATTGAAACTGCTTTCAATTGGTTAAAATTCTTCTTACCTAAAATGTACAGTTTTTGAATTGATTATTTGAAGAAACAATCTGTTAAATTTTTTCCTCTGATGGAGTTTATGTCTAAAACTGTTTTGAGTTAGTTATGTTTCCATTTTCAGTTTCAACTACTCAATCTATTTTAAATTTGACTAAGTATTTTTTGGAAAATCAACCTGCTATTTCCTTTTTCAACTTGTTGTTTTCTTAACAATTTTCAAAATTATTTTGAATTCTGGTTTTGTTTAAAGTCTATAAAAGGAAGGCTTGTTTTCTGATTTCAATATCTCTTCACTACACACATACATACTAGTTTTCAAAGCTTGAAAGAATTCTGAGTGAATTGGTTTTTTTGGAGAGATTTTGAGTCTTTAAGAGTTCTTGGTGCTTTCACTTTCATTACTTGCTTGAGGTCAATGATTCATCAAAGTGCTGCTATTTGGAGGTCGCTTTAGAGTTTTCTAAGTCTACAGAAAGGTGTTTTCATTCCTTTTTCTCTACTGTGTTGTAATCTCTGTAGCTTTGCTTCTAAGATAGTGTTTCCTGGAAGTGGTGCACTACTTTAATAGTGTTTTACAGGGTGTGTTTCAGTTCTTGTAGTGTTCAAGAGCTATTATTGGTTGTCTTTGTGTAAAAAGATACTTTTGATTTAGTGAAATCCATCTTAGTGTGAGGTAAGACTGGATGTAACTTATTTTGAGTGAACCAGTATAAATCTTTGTGTTCTTTAAGTTTTCTTTCCCTGCACATTTTCTTTTCTACATAAAATTGTGCTTACTAGTGTAAAATACAACATGTTGTTTTATAGATTTATCAATTTTTTTTTTCATTTGTTGGTTTTGTTATCAAAAAATTAATTTGTCAACTGAAAAGATAATTTGTTAATTTTTCTTGACTAAGACTTGAATCAAAATTTCTATCTATTCTTTTGAGTTTTAATCTATTAAATCTAGGTGACATAAGTTGATATCAAGAACTTCTGCTGTTCAGGAAAATCTGATAAAATTTCTATTAAGTGAATATCTTGAAACTGGTTTTGAATTTACTTAAGTGAAAATATTAATATGTTGTTTCTATAAACAATCTGTTGATTTTCTTATGGTATTATTATGTTAAGAAAATTTCAACTAGTTATTTCATAAAACAAACAGTTATTTTTTTGTCAGGATTGAATATTTTGACCTTTGCGAAAATTAGCCTAAGTCCAATTCACCCCCGCTCTTGAACTTAGACTCCCATAAGGCAAAACTTTCTTCTTCTTTGTCTCTTACACACCTTTTTTTTGTCAATTTTAGGTATGAGTTGAAGGACTAAAGACAAACAACAAAAGTGAAGATCCTCTTATTGAAAACACATGTTGGAGGATTTCTTGGATATTGTTTGGGGGATCAAGACTAACAAAAAGCATGAAGGTTCTCTTTTTGAAAGCATACACCCACAATATTTTGGAAGTTGTAAGGAAAGTTTTTCACATCTTCTATCATGAATGCATTTCTTGATCCCAAATTCCTTAAACTTACAAGGGAACACACAAATCCCATGAGATATAAAAAAATGTACTTTTAAAGTAAATTATTTTTTGTTGTTATTAATATGATAATCTTAAATTAGAATGATCCTAACATATAACTTTGTAACAACTAAAACTAAATTAGTACTTTAACTAATGTGATTCAAGCTTCTCAATGTGACGCTTTAAGAATAAATAGGCACATGATTTTAATTTTTCTATGTTTATTTTGCTTTAATAGTTTGCTTAATTTATTTCTTTTTCAATTTTAATCATCTTTATAAGCAACTACATATAATAATGACACTAACCATTACTCTATCCCAGAGCTTAGCATGTCAAAATCTCTCTAATGACTTTTTATTTAAAGTCTAGGTTTTGCAAACCCTTTTCAATTAAGATCTCAAAGTTAATCAAAATTGAATCAAATTTAAAGAATTAAATGGAAGTAGTTTTTGTAATGATGCTTGTAAGAATCTTAAACCTATTTTATTTAAACTTAGAAAGTTAAATGTTGTGTGTTTTTCTATAAATAATAAAGAAAGAAAACTTGTTATTTTATTGATAAGTAGTGTCAGGGAAAAGTCCTAAAACCCATGATTTTGATTAAGTATTGTAAAACATGTCGTGTTTTGTTTGTAAGACAATAGTTTTAGTTCAACAATATATAACGTAAAACATAAATGTTTCGTTTGACAAATGATACAACACTATGATGTCTTTCGTTTTTGTATGATAAAAAATGAACATGCTTACACCATACATACATAAAATTAAGTAAACCTTGTACTACACGTATATACACATGCTTATTCTATGTTGTAGGGAACGTTACTTTTGTTTGCCAAGAAGATTTGTTCAAGCACAAGTCACATCAATAATCTCTTGGATGAAGAGCTAAATTTGCTTTCTTCAACAACACCCTAACACCACCTTTTCCAACTCTAAAAAGACTACCTGCTTTATCAACAAGTAAAAGTACACTACCCAAGAAAAGATAAGTATATTCAACTATTGGGATGTTTAGTAAAAAATAAATGAGCAATTATTGTTGCTTGGAGTGCATTTAATGCATCTTTCACAAATAAGCTCATAAGACACATGGACGCCATTCAAGTGAGTTAAAGCTGCCTAATGCCCATAACAAATTTGCTATGGTTATATTTTTAGCGCTTATTTAAAGTCATTCATCAAGAAGAAGAACTATATAAACCACGTTGCATTATGCTAATGCTGATAAAAAAAAAAAACGTTGCATTGTGCTAAAAGTATATATTTTCTTGTAGTGGTGCTAAAAGTTGTTCTAGTTCATGCATCCTTAGAATTTTCATAAAGAACATCCTTTGTATTTAGTTAACAAACTAGAAGAAAGAGAATAACCTTGTATACTTTGATATACGATATCATTTTTTAATGAGTAATCATGTGATTTGTGGATCACTAATTAGATAATTTACTTCTTATAGTCAAGAATAATTGTTTGGTAAAAAGTACTTGGTTTTTAGCTAGGAGCATTTGTTGTTCAAATAATACTTGTTTTAGTTGGGAATGATTGTGTACAAAGAATATTCAATTTTAGCTATAAGTGACTGAGTTTAAAGAATACTCATTTTAATCAGGAGTGATTGTGTTTCAAAGAATACTTATTTTATCTAAGAATCATTGCATTCTAAAAATAATATTCATTTAAGTTAGAAGTGAATGACTATGTTCCAAAAAATACTGCTTTTATTCCAAAATAGTTGCTATTCAAATAATATTAATTTTAGTGAGAAGGATGTTTCAAAGAATAATCAAAAGGTTTGAAATAGGATAAACATGATATTACCTCTAGTAAAAGATTTACTAATAAATTTTTAATTAAATAGTTGATTTAGTACTACAGATATTAATATTTCGTTTTTAGTACAATACAAAAAATAATAATTTTGTATAAAAACTTTAATTCTATTAATTTTATTTTAATTTCATTAATTTGTTAAAGTAATTGCGTTCAATTTTTAGTAATTGTCAAATATGTTTATTAAAAAATAATATTAACGTGAAATTAATCTTATGTTAATATGCATTAAAAACTATTAACATAATATCTTTTTAGTTTGCCATCCATAAAATAATTCTTGATCCAAAACGGAACTAATTATGAACGTGGAAGTTCAATATTTGAAGATCATCAAATAAAAAAATAAAAATTTATAAACATATAAAAAATTTATATTTATCTTAATTTTTTTAACTAAACATATTTGAATATGTATGCGCTACTTTTTTTAGTAATGAAGAACAAAAACTAATATATATATATATATATATATATATATATATATATATATATATATATATATATATATATATATTCAACAAGATTATGTTTCAAATTTTTCTCTCATTAGTGTTTGAAAACGGAAGATATTGAATTTATAATTAATTAATTAATCAGTTATTTAATCTAGTTTTCATCTAAATTGATAAAAAAAGGAATATCCACACCTAAATACAATATCATAATATATTATAGTAACATTAATTTTTTTAAAATTTGAATACTATCCCGACATATCTTATCCACGAGAATAGCTTGATAATGATAAAACCTATTTTTTTTTGGATGAAAATCATTTCAAGACTTGAAATAAAATCAGTGAAATTCTATTAAATAATACTTTTGTCAAACTTGAAAATAATGTATCTCTCAATAAACTATTTACTAATAATTGGTTACATAGCAAACTTTATTATAATTCCCTTAAAATATTTGTAATTCGTTAGAATATAGTCATTTAATGGTTAGTGATATAAGAAGATAATATTCCAATTATTGGTTGATACTAATCTCTTTTAAATATTTAACATTACACGTTATTTTTATAAAAAAAAAATGTTTATTTGGATGGCTAAAAAAACGAGTGTTGTTATGTTGATGTGACTAAAAATGTACTCTTTCATCACAACTAAATATGTTATTATTTTAATTATATTTTTATATTTTAATATAAATTATTAATATAAATTATTATATTATTGGAATGAGTTGTAAAGTAGAAGTATTTTGGCTGGAGTGTTAAACTATAATTTTTGAAAAAAAGTGCTAAATTATTTGTTTGTTGTTCTGATATCTAATGTACAAACTTAAAATAAAATAAAATCAAAATCAAAATCAAAAGGCTTCAAAAATTAAAAGGGTAGTTTTGTACTTACACAATAACTTGTGGGGTGAGATTAAATTGAAACGGTCTCATAGTTGCATCTCATATCATTTTGAATTGAGACCGCTGAGCTGAATATTTTGCAGCTGCATCAAAAATTATCCATGGTTAGTGTTCTTTCTCCGATTTTTGATTTTTGATTCTCTTTATCTTCTTTGTTAAGAGACTATATCCAATTTATCGTGTTGTTGTTTCTTGAATCCGATTATGCATGTCCTTGAGATTAGGGTTTTACGATTTTGGGATCTCGTTTCAGCAATAAATCCGAGAGGCCTATTGTGCATTATACTCATTTTTTTCCTTCATGACTGCAGGACGGACACGATTCACAGGACCCTAAGCAAAGCCCTGCTGATATGACTGCCTTTGTAAGCTGTTATTTGTTTTTATAAAGCAATTATTTCATGTTGTTCCTCCAATTTTTATCTTTGATGTGGCTGGTTTCTATTTACACTGTAAAAAATGGTCACTTTGCATGTTTTTTTATCCTAATTTGGTGCAGTTTGTTTAAGTTTCATGATGTTTGTGTTAACGGAATCGATTTCTGACCTTTGTCTACCCTACTTTGTCTGCTTCTAGGTGCAAAATCTTCTTCAGCAGATGGTGAGTTGTATAGTATATTTTTTAGAGCTGCATTTATGATTTTTTTGAGTATGTCCCACTGCTGCTAACTAGAATTTTGTTTCCAGCAAAATAGGTTCCAGACAATGTCCGACTCCATCGTTACAAAGAATATCCTTTTTGTGTGCTTTTCAAGTTCTTTAAATGTGCTAGTTGGAATTTGTTTAGGAAATTAATCTCAGACAATGATAATTTGTGCTTGACTGCATCTGTTTTTTTTTTCCCTTCACCCTTCTCCCTAGAATTGAGATTTGATTCAAAGGGCTAGACTGGGTGGAGGATAGGAGATCTAAGGGGTTTTTGGTTTGAGAAAATATTTTTTTTTTCTATTTCCAAAAGTTTGTATAGGAAACAGTGAATTTTTTTTTTTTAATTATGTTTTTATTTTCTATTCTAACATTTTTGGTTCATAATTTTAAAACCAGGAGTAGCATTTTTTGTAACTAAGAGAAAATAGTAGATCAAATAAGAAAAGTTTTTCTTCATACAAAGTCCCTAAGGTGACTTACATTCTGCCGTTGACAACTTACCTATATTTTACTCAACTGTCTTGCCAGGAATCACATTGGGAAGTTAGTTAAGGAATTAATGAATCCTCAAAGTTTGTTTATATAATGTTTAACTGTGATCTGTTAGTTTCAGTTCACATTGTTTCATCTGATTATTTGTGTTTTGTTACCAATATATAAATCTATTTCTGTTGTTACAGTATATAAATCTATTTCTGTTTTGTACATCACTGGCAACACTCTAATGCCCATGAACTTTGAATTATATAATGTTAAGCTGTGATCTGCTAGTTTCCGTTCACATTGTTTCATTTGATAATGTGTTGTTTTGTTATAAATCTGTTTCTGTTTTGTAAATCACTGGCCACATCCAATGCCCATGAACTGTGATTTATACAATGTTAAACTGTGATCCGTTCATTTCAGTTTATATTGTTTCATTTGATTATTTGTGTTGTTTTGTTACCAATATATGAATCTACTTCTGTTTTGTAAATCACTGGCATCACTCCAATGCCCATGAAAATGGATTCATGTCATCAGTACTCAAGCCAATAACATGATTGCATGTATACATTGTTAGGATCCAGATTTGTGCTGTCACCTAATAGCTATTAGGAGGGGTAAAACCTTGACATACACAGTAACCCTGATGATAAATTACAACTGTGCCCAACTGCACCTTGACCTTTTTCTTATGAACACAATGTTATCACCTTTGCGATTGAGCACCATTTGTGTATATATGATATAATGTTTTGACTGAGGCAGGATGACTGTGCTTCCAGTTTTATTATCCAAGTGTTGTAGACTTGCCAAATACTTGAAAACTGTGGAAAAAATGTTTTTCTTGACATTGCTGTACTTGATGATATGGGAAACCGTATAAATGAGTTAGAGCAAAGCATCAATGATCTAAGAGCAGAGATGGGAGTGGAGTCCTCTCCATCACCTGTGCCCACTGCGAAGCCAACAGATGACGAAACCAAAGAAGAGGGTTCAGCTTAAGTGGCGTTCTGATTTGAGTTGCTCATTATTCATGTATTGCATTGTACAAGGATTTTGATATTCTGCATCTATATTTGTCTGCCGAAGTGGTTCGGAAAACAGATGTGCTGTTTACCTATGAGTGCATCTAATCATTTGTAGCTAACTCGTATCGCTTTTTATGATTTAAGGGTAAACCTATTTTTTATGTTGCAACCTGCCCCTTTTTTAACTCAGCATTCTCTGGCTGCCCGAATCCATACCCCTGAATCCAGCCAGGGGTTGCTGTACTAATATTATTCACTTTTTATTGTTTCTACAAACCTCTTTATTTTCGAAATTTTTAGAGAAAGTTGTTGTAAACCCCATTTACCAATGTCCAATGCAGGATATGCGATTCTGTATTTAAACTCAGCTCCGACAGTGGTGGTAGTTTGTGGCATCATCTTAACTTTTGTGATAAAATTGCTTGTCTCTAGTAGCACTATTCATTCAGTACCCTACCCCCTTGTGCTGTATTCCGTCGCTTAAAATTTTCAATTCTTAGTTTTCAAATACATTTTCAAGTATTTGGTTTAACTAGAAACTAACTTAATCTTAGTTCAATTTTAAAGCACTTCTAACTCAATTTAATCATAAAAAAAACAGTACTTTTTACTTTTGTTTAAATAACAGTTACTGAGGCAAATGTCTCTCCTTCATTTATATACTAAAGTTTTGGGATTTGATTAATATTATTGTTCGGTGGTTAAGATTTAATTGGTAGATATTGAGATTTAATTAGTTAAGATTTAATTAGTTGGGATTTAATTAGTTGAGATTTAGTTAGCAGTTTCTATCATATATCTCTTTAGTTGAGATTTAGTTAACAATTTCTATCATATATTTCTATCATTTGTAATCTTTAGTACTCTATAAATAGAGTATTAAACTATTATCTAAAATATGAATAATATATGCACTTTGTTTCCTTCTCTCAATTCTCTATCATTGTTTCTTGTTCTTGGTATAATCGGAAGCCACCTAGGGTTCCCTTTGTCCAAAGCCTAATCGTTCTTCGAAATCTCTTACGAGAGGACCTAGACACTTATACACACGATCGTTCATATCAATTGGTATCAGCTTGGACCTTCTTGGACTTTCAATGGCCGACTCCACACGCTCCACTCAAGCTACTAAGGAGATGGAAGATCGAATCTCCCAAAGGATGGATATTAGGTTGATGGAACTCGCAAATGCATTGCAGGAAACCTTGAATCGTTCTATGAAAGACACCATACAGGAATTACTTACTCAATCTCAAGGAGAAGGCACCCATGGCCTCTCACATGACAACATGTCGCATGGATCTCGACCAGGGTCTTCTTATGTGTGTGGCACACAGTTGGCTCGCATTGACTTTCCCAGATTCAATGGAGAAAATGTTAACCAGTGGATTCAACAATGTGAAAATTATTTTCTCATTGACAACACCCCAGACGAATTCAAGGTGAAATTGGCAATTGTGCATTTAGAAGGTAAGGCCTTGCAATGGCATACCGCACTTATGAAATCAGGTTTCGATAGGGGTACACCTTCATGGACAACATTCATGAAAAGTATAATTGATCGGTTTGGTGCAATTGACGATGATCCTATTGTTGAGTTGATGCGTTTACGACAAAGGACTTCAGTTGATGCCTATCATGAGGAGTTCGATTCAATCATTACAAGATTGAAGTTATCTGATGATCATATTCTAAGCTGCTTCCTTGGTGGATTAAAAAAAGAAATCAAACTAATGGTAAGAATTTTCCAACCTACGTCTCTACAACATGCGTTTACTTTGGCCAGGACATATGAAGTAGCCCATTCAAGCACTTTGATGGCCAACTTCGACAGGGGAGTCCTAGGTCCAGCAGCAGTGCCTATATCATCGTCTGCTCCACTCAATGCGGCCCCCAGACCCAACCCAACATGCCACTTAACATCGGAGTTCATAGCAGAACGCAAAGCCAAAGGCCTTTGTTATTTTTGTGATGAACCCTACTCAATGGAGCACAGTAGGGTACACAAGGAATTACAGCTTCACGTCATGGAGATGGAGGAAGAAGTTGACTCACGTGATCGTCCTCCTAGTGACGCGACTAAATTATTGCAAAGGAAGGCGCCACAAATCTCAGTCTACGCACTAACCGGAGTGGCTGGGTTCAAAACTATGAGAATAACTGGATATCATAAAAAACGACCTTTACATATTCTCATTGATAGTGGTAGCACTCATAATTTCTTAGATGCCCAAATGGCTCAACAATATGGGTGCATAATTGATATGATTGCCTCTTTGAATGTTGTGGTAGCAGATGGGTCAAAGATAAAGATATCTTCTATGGTTAAAAATTTTAGTTGGACAATTCAACACACAACTTTTACTGCTGATATGCTCCTCCTTCCTTTGGGGTGTTGCGATTTAGTGTTGGGAATTGAGTGGCTCATAACATTGGGCGATATTTTATGGAATTTCGACAAACTCACTATGGAGTTCAATGTACAAGGAAGGCGACATGTTCTACGTGGCTCTATAGCCCCCAAGATCAAACCTACACCCAAGCAACAGTTGAGTAACGCTTTTCTTGAAGGTGTGCATTTATCTATGATTCACATTGGTGCAAAGGAGGAGATGTTGTTGCATTCCTTGACTACACATGCTGCACAAAAGGAGATTCCAACTAAGATTGCGAATTTAGTCCAAGAATTTGCAGATGTTTTTCAAAAACCACAACAATTACCACCTTTTCGACTAGGCCATGATCATCATATTCCCTTGATTCAGGGAGTTAATCCCGTCAACAAAAGGCCTGTAAAGTACCCATTGTTCCATTCTTGAGGGCAAAAATGTTGTTGTGGGGAGGGTATTGTTATATACTAAAGTTTTGGGATTTGATTAATATTATTGTTGGGTGGTTAAGATTTAATTGGTAGATATTGGGATTTAATTAGTTAGGATTTAATTAGTTGGGATTTAATTAGTTGAGATTTAGTTAGCAGTTTCTATCATATATCTCTTTAGTTGAGATTTAGTTAACAATTTCTATCATATATCTCTATCATTTGTAATCTTTAGTACTCTATAAATAGAGTATTAAACTATTATCTAGAATATGAATAATATATGCACTTTGTTTACTTCTCTCAATTCTCTATCATTGTTTCTTGTTCTTGGTATAATCGGAAGCCACCTAGGGTTTCCTTTGTCCAAAGCCTAATCGTTCTTCGAAATCTCTTACGAGAGGACCTAGACGCTTATACACACGATCGTTCATATCACCTTCCTACTTTTTGGCATGAAATGCAATGAACATCAATTTTCGATACACTCTTGATTAAATTTTATTAAAATACTAAAATTAAATTTTGAGGTAGTCCCGTTCCATTTTTAAGGAGCCCCACTTACGATATTCTATTTTTTATTCCTTTTTTACTGAATAAATAAAGAAAACTGAATAGAAAAAAGACGTGAGAATAAGTAGTTAGAAAAAGCTAAGCAAGTATGAGGAAGGGAGGAAGAAAAGTGTTGTGGCGATATTGAAAGTTCTCCTAAGACTAAACAAATAATTTTAGAGTAAACTCTCCATGTTTTATAAATTGCTTATACTATTACTACAATGACTGCTTTTATATATAAACTACTTACAACTTTACAATTGCTACTACTATATTATAAATTACTTACAACTATTACAATCACGCTATTATTTTATAAAGTACATACAACTATTACAATTACGGCTATTATTTATATATTAGTTAAAACTATTACAATTACGGCTACTATTAATACTGAATGAGCTTCTTTATATTAATTTTAAAAAAAAGTTTTTTTAATAGAATAAGCAAACTTATGTTTTTTTTTTTTTTTTAATGTGTTTGCTTATTTTTTATTTTAAAGATAAACATGTTTTGATTTTTTTAAGAATAAAATCCTAGTTTTTTCAAAAATTGTTTATTCCATAAACATTTATTTTAAATTTAACTACATTGACAAATTATTTTCATAACTACTACCACTAATCTCACATCATTATTATTTGACTAAATTATAACTTACATACCATCAATTAATAACCAATTACTACAATATTCTAACTATAATTATTTTTTCATTGTTATCATCATAATTAGTATCAATATCACTTATACATTATATTACTACACTAATCATGATCGTTATTTCTATACTTTCGTTGTCATGTGTAATACTTGTTATTAAGGTTGTTACCTTCATAATTATCCTCATATCTTTACAACAAAATGAACATAAATAAGTAAAAAGTAATTTGTAAGATTTAAATTTAATTCAAAAATTTGAAAACTAAAAATTACACATTAATATTAAACATTATAAAAGTAAGAACTGGTGTTAGTTTATAAATATTTCACAATTTAGAATTGATAATCACACTAAACAGGGTTTGAGAAACTGAGATATTTTAATTGAACAAATAGATCGGTAGCTGAAACTAGAAGTTGCTTTCCTCAAATCTTAGCTTTGCCTCTGGAATGGGAACTTTCGTAGTTTTGTATTTACCCTAGTTGCTTAAATCATATTAATTATTTATTTTTGCCTTAGATTACAAGCAAATATCAATTACTTGCTTTAATTAAGTTGGTTTTGTTTCTTAGCGTTGCTTCATCCTCCATTTAGCTGCGAAAACGCTAAATTTAGATGTGACTTGATACTTTCTGATTTGATTTGTATTTTTAGTATAAATAATAAACAATTTTATAAAGAGGCATAGGAGAAAACATTTTATATGTGCTTTTGTAAGAGAAAAAGAAAGGCTGTTAATTCAAAGCTCAATAAGAAGAATGACTGAAACAAAAAGTTGCACTAGAACACATTTATGCTTTGTGAGTCACATGGAAGACAATATTCAATTATAGAGACCGTACAAAGATGTTTCGTGAAAACTTTTGTTAAATTATCGTAATTTTAGATTCTAAAATAATATTTACTTGAATTATGCAAGTGAACAATTAGTAAGAAAAAATTGAACATTTCTTGCAGTTAACTTTTAACAAGGGTGCTTAAGTTATCCAAGAATATCCCAATAGTTATACATTCATTCCAACATAATTTATTTTCCTTGTTAAGAGAATGTATTTATTGAGGTAATTAATAAATATTTCTTTTTTTCTTGTATATAGGTTTAAAGCTAGATTGGTTATTAAAAGACACACTCAAACTTATAAAATTGATTATGAGGAGACCTTTCCTATTGTAGTAAAGATGAATATAGTTTGAATTGTTCTTGTACTAACAACTCACACTATAAGAAAATCATTAAATAGAAATTAATTTTAGAGATAAAAATAATTAGTCACTAAATTGATTAAATTAGATACTATTTTAGAGACTAAAAAAATTATTAATATTTAAAGTAGTTTTTATTACTAATAAATAGTTTCTAAATTAGTATATAATTAACTACTAACTTTAGAAAAAAAGTTGGTAGCTAAAACCTTGGTAGCTAATTAGATACTAATTTAAAAACTATTTATTAAAAATAAAAACTACTTTAGATACCAATAATTTTTTTAGTCTCTAAATTAGTATATAATTTAGTCAATTCAGTGACTAATTATTTTTTGTCTTTAAAATTAGTTTCTATTTAATGATTTGTTTGTAGTATCATTTTGGATGGAACTTACACCAGTTGGATGTGAAAAATGTCTTTCTTTGTGGAGCGCAAGAAAAAAATGTACATGGAGATTCCTTCAAGATTTTAGTGGAAAGAATAAGATATGCCTTCTAAAGAAGACCTTATATGGTCTTAAGTAATCTCTAAGAGTATGGTTTGGAATATTTACAAAATTAATGATTTTCTTAGGATATAACAAAAGCCAAGGAGTTCATAATTTATTTATAAAGCACCATGTTACAATTAAACTTACACTACTGTTGGTCCACATGACTATTGTATAAGATGATGAAACAAAGAATTTGGTGACTCAATTTGAAATGAAAGACGTGGAAAACCTTATGTATTTCCTTGGAGTAGAAGTTACTTATTAAGGAAAAGATTTTCATCTTCCAAAGAAAATATTCAATCTCCTTAAAAAAATAAGCGAGTTAGGATATAAAACCTTAATAGTTCCAATTGAATAGAATGAGTTAGGATATAAAACCTTAATAGTTCCTATGGAATAGAATCATGGAATTGAAAGTGAGCTCTTTGTAGAAAAAATTCAATATAAAAAACGGGTAAGAAAACTTATTTATTTATTACACGTGATATCATACTTTCTTATGCATTTAGTGTGGTAAGATATTTTATGCATGACCATAGAGAAGGTCATAGGCAAGCAATTAACAAGGAGTCAACCTAAAATAAATTTATTTTAGAAATTAAATTGAACCTTAAGACTTGTAAACATATAAAAGGTGTTTTATGAATGATTGAAATGCTTTATTTGACTTAATTTTTATTTCATGTGGATTTCTAGGTATATTTATTTTATTTATATTCTCATTCAATATGTGCAATTGGATCTCATTTGAAGTAAAGAAAAAACGGTTTGTTGTAACTTTTGCCTACAACAACACTTGGCTAAGTAATTAAGGTTATATCTATTAAAGAAAAACATTGATATCACTACAATCAAATACAACCAAATGATTATGCTTTCAATCATTACTCCTACATTTGAAAAATTAAACCATGTAATAATCAATCTTTAATTTGGTCATATAAGTTTGAAATAGTTAGTACATTTACTAAGCCATATATTTAAGTTGAGATTTGAAAATGTATAATAAAAATTCTACTAAAGTATACCCCTTTTAATATTTGAATTTGTTTATTCTTTGAAAATCCAAACTTTCTTAATTCATTCAATTTATGAGACTACAACTACTTATCACATACATCTTATCATAATATGCCAAATATGTTGCTAGATTTACCTTAATATAGGGTTACTAAGCTTAAATTTTCATGGATTAACTTACGTCAATAAGCAATGAATATGAATTTTGTTTAGATATAACTTAGAAGAAAATATTTAATAGTATTTATTATGTGTTACCTTTATTAGAGTGTATATATATATATATTTTTTTATGCTTATAGAGGAAGGAAACATGAAAAAGGATGAGGATAAAGTAAAAACCTTTTTACTATAAAGTTTCTCATAGAATTTCACAAATGTTTAAGGAAGCTCGAAAAGAAGGTAAAATGCCTGAGTGGATTGGAAACAATGTGTGGAACAGTCTGCTAGAAAATTTGATTATGCTTTTCTATTGATCAAAGTGTGATACACTTAAGAAAAATCGAGCATCTAATAAAGGTGGAAGTTTGCACTCTAATAGCTCTAACAATGTGCATGAACAGGCCATTCTCTTAGAATGAATTCTTTAATATATTCATTGTATTCACATGTGAGTTAATAATTATGTATTAATTGTTTAATTATAATATTTTATTGTTTATAGATAGAGGAGCTTGGTCACTTAGTACATGTAAATGAGGTTTTTCAATAAATTCATATACGAATAATACTAGTCAATTTGTTGATGAAAGATCTAGGTGAATGCAAGTGAGTCATTTCTTTGTTGTTTACTTCCAAAGTCATTTATTTACTATATTTATAATACATTTATTTTTTGAACATGAGGATTCTAAGAGTATATTTTTCACGAGCAATGTCTGAGTTTGTTTCTACTATTAGTGTCTCAAAATGCTCTTCCTTAGACCTTGTTGAGTGGGAGAGACTTAGGAATCGATGTTGGTTAGAAGTTGTAGGTGGAAGGTATAAATGAGGAGTGTATGTAGTTGGATATGTTGATCCTTGTGATGATTTTGTTAAAATTTATCTACGACAAAAAGAAACATATTCTAGACAACAAGTTGATTCACAAGAGAATAACCAACTAAGATAATGACTAACGATTAATGGGGAGTGATTATCGACCAATGAAGAGGAATAGATTCATCACACGAGTTCCCAATTCCAGTCCATTAGACATTTCTTGGTGCACTCCTGCAATACTTACCAACCCCGATAGCAACTGCTGCACAAAACATTTCTGAGCATCAACAAGAAGAAAATAGTCACCAACAACAAGATAATGAATACCTATAGGGAGATCAACAAGAACATAATTCGCCTAAAATGTATAGTAATTATTAGTTATCATAGGAGATTTTTATTATAGATTATTTATAATACACACGCATGTATATTATGGTTATATTTTTATTATGATTGGAGTTTTTTATTTTATAGTATTGAAAGCTTACACTGTATAAGTTAGTTATACAATTATTATTATTTTTTTAACTTTTCAGGGTAACTGTTTTATTTTATTAGATGAATTATTGGTTTGAAATTGCCAATTTATATTTAAAAGGGAATAGGCAATGCAAATATTTGAAAACAACATGCTTCTCATCCATTCCTTGTTATATATTCACATAATTGCACCCACAAGCAATAAAAAATACGTTTAGAAGAGACATTAGTTTACCTACAAAATATATTTGTATGTAATTATTTACAGACAACATAATATTTATGGGCTGTACTATATGCAATTACCAATATGTATCATATGCAATTATATACGAATTTGTATCGTAAATAATTACATATAAATTTTACAATAAATGAAATTACATACAAATGTATTAGTAAGTAATTACCATTATAAGAAAATCATTAAATAGAAATTAATTTTAAAAATAAAAAATAATTAATTGTTATATTGACTAAATTAGATACTATTTTAGAAACTAGAAAAAATTGTTGGTTTCTAAATTAGTTTCTATTATTGATAAATAGTTTCTAAATTGGTATCTAATTAGCTACTAAGGTTTTTGCTAATAAGTTTATAATTTAAATAATTAGTAGTTAAAACCTCGGTAACTAATTAAATACCTATTTAGAAGCTATTTATTAATAATAGAAATCAATAATTTTTTAGTCTCTAAAATAGTATTTAATTTAGTCAATATAATATTAGTAATTAATTATTTTTATTTTTTAAAATTAATTTTTATTTAATGATGTACATACTAATGTTACCTAAGAATTCACCACATGAATTTACCTACCAATTCTAAAATCAATAGATAATTGTCACTACAAGACATTTACCTATACATTTTTCTTTGAGTAATCTATAGGTAACTAATTTTTACCTACATCTTGTAGGTATTTCCATTTTTTTTTTATTGTAGATAATGTCGACAGTGAATTTATTTAAAATTAAACTAATGATAACAGAATTAAAAGACTCATTTGGTGAATATAATATAATAGGACACAATTATATCATATAAGATTAGAGCATGAAAAATAATATAATGATGATGTATAATCATATATAGTACTTGGTGTATACAAGTCAACAACTAAATAATGTTAGAATATAAAGTAAATTATGTTCACATAAATTTTTTTTATTTATTTATTTATTTATTAAAATTACATATATTTTTGTAAAATTTGAATTTGAATTATATTTTTAATTATAAAATCATTAAAATTTAAATTTTAACTAAATTATGCAACTTTATATTTATTATATAACTATTTTCATATTATAAAATTATATAATATTTTAAACTATAACCAATATCTTAAAAATATTTTAATTACTATTATTTAATTTAATATTATAATAAATAATACAATTTTAATCTATTTGTCATAATACACATAAATATAAATACATATTAGATAGTATGTTGAATAAAAAATTACGATATATATTATCATATAAATTAATATTAAACAATTTTATAAAATTTTATTTTATTTATATGTTTATTTTTTCTTAAAATTATTTGTGTTGTAAAACTAATATTATGATGGAAATATTTTAAAAAAAATGTATTTAAATAATAATAAAAATATTATATTTATTTTAATTATTAGTATTATTTAAATTATCAAACAAACGCATTTAAAGTACTTAAAATAAAGTATATACGCGAAAATTAACAAATATAATATTTTAGCTTTAAATATATATTAAATTTTATAAATTTAAAGTAAGTTTTGTTTACTCAATTTGAAGTTAATATGTAATGTAGAAAGTATGTCTCTCTTAAATACTGATTTCATTTGCATTACTACAAATTATTACAAATTATTTACAAATTTGCAAGATAACCTATTATTATGAAAGATTTATATTATAAAAAATTCAATTGCATGTTTATTTTCTTTAAAAAGTATTTATGTTTAGATTAAATTTATTGATTAAAAATATATTTTATAGACAAATTTACATTCTAGTGTAATTTTTGAAGAAACTACTATAATAAGCTAATTGTAAAAAAATAAAAATTTAGATAAGTTGTAGTTTCGAAGAAGTCAAGTTTCACGAACATAATTTTAATATTTTATTTTTATAACATAAAAATTGTGTTTAATATACATAACTTTATTTTAAGTATTTTTTTACAAAATTATGCTTGGTAAATACTACTTTTATTTTATTTTTTAAAAATTGTGTTTAGTAAATATGATTTTTTTATTTTATTTTGTTTTTACTAAATTTTTGTTTACCAAACAAGATTCTAGTAAAAAAAAGTCACATAAAATATAATTTTAAAATAAAAATAAATAAATAATTAAAAGTCATGTTTATCAATACGATTTCAATATAAAAAGAGTAAATAAAAATCATACTTAATTAAAATGATTTTAATAAAATAAAATTAAAAATCGTGTTGTATAAAACAAAATCATATATATCAAACACAAATTGGTATTGTTAAAATAGAAAGTTAAAATCATGTTTATAAAACACAATCATACTTCCTAAATATGACTGATTAAGCTAATTATATAATTTTTTTAGAATTTATCCATTCTAATAATTTCTCTGAGATTACAACATAATAATAAATTCTCCTATAAAAGAAAATACAAAAGACACAAAAGCAAAGACTGACTATACAGGGCTGCATTTATACAAGTGGCATAGTAGTGACAGTCTTTATTCGCCGCATTTATATGGGAAGGGTAGAAACGTATTTTCATAGAAGTTCACTGAAAACAATGAATTCCACTAAGACCATATTTGCGAAGAAAGGTGAGTTCATTCAGTCATATAGTGATAGTCATACTCATACTCGCAGTGATAGATGTTAAAGATATGTAGTGTAGCCAGCATTCCAAGTTTTTGCAACAATATCAAACATCTTCCATGATAGAGAGCTAAGAGTAAACATATATGTATCACATATTAAGTAATGCTATATGTCACATCACATCACACCCATATGCAATCCAAAACCAAACACACTCCTCATTTCGCACATGTTTCCCTTCCATCACTTTGTCTTAAAGGTTACATCCACTAAGCTAGTTGTGGACAAGAATGCTAACCCACTCATCACCTTATGCCTCGATTCTTTTCATGTTGCATTCTACCCTTGTCAAATACAATATTATTTCTAATGAGTTTTTGGAGGACATACAAATCCTCAGGATGTGCTCACCTAGTCACTCATGCAAAAACCACCACTTTCTCTTTTCACCATCACTCCTTCCTACCAAAAAAATGTTACTTTCACAACTGTAAATTAAAAGACACCAGATTACAACTCTAATTTGACTCTTCTAACAAAAAGTTGTTTGTCATTCCGGTTGTAATCTGATGTTTCCAGTTGTAATATGATACATGATTGTCAATATTTCATTACTCTTCTTACAAATAGGAAACAACTTTTACCACCTCCCCATTATGGTCTTGCTACAATTTTCAAGTGGATAACAAGCAGAGCACCTACACATTCATTAAGCAAACCAAACAACTATAACACAACTCAATAAATAAAGGCATTGATATGATATGATATTGAAAGAGTGTTGTCACACTTTTCCTTCATGACATCTTCGACAGTGACACTAGTTGTTTTCCTTCTGGGTAAGGATACGTGCATTCTAGTCGGCTAGGTTTGGTCTGGTGCTACATTTCTTTCTGATGTTCAATCCACCCCCAACACATCTTACATTTCAGTCTATCTTTGTAAGCTATCAAGAATAACTTTTTTTCTTTTGTTTTCTTTTTTAACCAATGGACGCTACCAATGATCTTTTGATGCTTGCAACTGATTTTTCCTAAACGATATTTTTAGAACTAGCATCCAGTTAAATACTGGCCCAGTTATAGAAAGAAATTACTTAATGACTTCAATTTCTGGAAGACCAACAAGTTCAATTCCAAAATACGGACAAAACAAGAATATATGAAATATAAAAGTGCAGAGAAGAATATATACATGTCCAATCATGAACTAGAACCAGATACTTTGTTACACATACATACCACCATCTTCGGTGTTTGATGTTCTTGCCAGCAAATCTGAAGAATAGACATAATAACTTCCTTGTTTAACCACCAATGCAGTATCAAAGCTATAAAATCAAACCTCGCATCCTTGTACTGTAGATTATTCAGAAATGAGTACTGCTTCCTTGTGCTTCACCTTATTCTTTCTATTGTATTTGTCTTTCACTCAAATTATGCAAAGTTACAAAAGTCCCTGACATAATTGTGGTATTTGTAGTGATACTGTACCAATCAAATTATTCCATTGAACAAGCTAAGATGTTTAATCTTATCTGACTAACATGGAACATCTTGGAGGACAACACTACAATGTGTAAGATGTTTTCACACACCAATGGAAATGAGTGATGAGGGGGCATCATAATCATAAAACCATAAAATTTTCAGATTATTTGCTCTAGCTTTTGAAAGTTATACTATCTATTATGAACATTTTGCATGATTGTTTCTGTAGAATGAATGTACCCAAAAATTTATGTTGACAAAACCCCAGTTCTGAAATCATTTAGCTGAAATAGAGTATATGTATTAGGGGGACCCCATCATGAATGGCATCAACATTAATTGTTTCCAATGGGGTTGCTCTGATGTAAAAGATAAATTAAGAAAAAAAGAAAGAAAAGAGAAGATTTTTTTAAAGAAGAGTTGTATCTGGCCATATCAATAATAGGACAAAACTTGCAAAAGAAATACTCCAATAAAAAATACGTGTATTCTTTTATTTACCTAACTTTTGGGACATTAAAATGAAGGATAAAGTGACCAAAAAATAATGCAAAAAACGTTTTTATTGAAAAATATCACAAAATAAGTGCCAAAGAAACTTTATGCAATAATATACATACTTATCTATAAATAACTAAGCACACTAAATGCATTTCACACCAAGTGAACATTAAGTGTTATACTCCACTCTTGAGTTAGTTCATCTGTTCCTTTCTGTGACCATGGACGGAAAGAAATTAGAGTACAAAGGTGAGGAAGCACTGAAGGAGATAGAGAGGCTTACAATGAAGGCTTCTGAAGTTCAGGAAAGCCTTTTGAAACAGATCTTAACTCATAATAGAGAAACGGAGTATTTGAATAAGTTTATGAGGCGAGAAAAAAATATAACTGACATAGCAGAGTTTAAGAGGAGTGTTCCAGTCACCACTTATGAAAGAATCTTCCCATATATCCAGAGAATTGCAAATGGGGAAGACTCTTCTCTCATCACTGCTCACTCAATAACAGAAATGTTATGCAGGTAATAACTCTGCTACTGCTAGTATTTGTTCATTATTTCATTTCTTTATCATAACTTTCTGCTTGTATTTTATGTAAACAATTTTAATCATATATTATGGTATGTGCAGTTCAGGGACGTCAGGTGGAGAGCCTAAAATGATGCCATCAATTGCAGAAGATCTAGAACGCCGTACCTTCATGTACAATCTTACCATGCCAATCATCAATCAGTTAATAACAGTAACATCGTCACATCTGTTTATTTCTTGGCCTTGATTATGCATGTAGACATTTTTTACTCATACCCTTTTTGTTGCATTTCAAATTAATATTTCAATGTTCATTTGCCTCGAATTCCAACATATGGCTGAAGCTTAACTTTCTTGTTTAGCAACTTGAGTCTCTTCTGTGCTTGATGTCATCATGCTTGGGTTATGATTCTTCATTCTAAGTATATGGACAAATGAAAAAAAGATAAGATGAAAAAGATATGACTTGACAACTATTAGGTTGGTGGAGGGCCCATTACCATGCATAGGTCACGTTTACATTTAAAAAAATGATTCTTTTCTTGTTATATCATATATAGTGCATGCTAACTGGCTAGTGCATCTTGACATGTATTTCATTTATGCATATTTTCAATCGCATTAGTCGTACATAGTTAATTCCCATATACCATGGCCAATACCAGAAAGTCCAAAAACATATTTGTCTAGTTAAATTCGTACTACCTAGTACCTTATAGTATCAGATATAATATATTATCTGGTAATGGAAACATTATATATATATATATATATATATATATATATATATATATGTACGAACATTTCTTATAACTAACTGTTGCATGCTGAGTATTTCATAACCATTTTCCCAACCATATCTCCAACTTGAACATAATATGCAATCAATCTTAGGTACGTTCTTGATCTTGATGAGGGCAAGGCGATGTATCTGTTCTTTGTAAAAGTAGAAATGTCTACTCCTTGTGGCTTACCTGCAAGGACAGTGTTAACAAGCTACTACAAGAGCAAGCACTTCAAGGGTCGCACATACGACCCTTGGAACGATTTCACAAGCCCTGACCAAACCATTCTATGCAATGACAGCAACCAAAGCATGCATTGCCAGCTTCTAGCAGGTTTGGTCCACAGGCGCCAGGTCCTAAGGCTCGGTGCCGTCTTTGCCTCTGTATTTCTTCGAGCCATTTCCTTCTTAGAACGAAACTGGAGGCACCTATGTGAGGACACATGCAATGGTCAACTAAGTTCCTCCATAATAGAGCCTTCATGTCGCTCATGCATGTCCTCAGTGCTTTCAACTCCTGACCCTCGTCTCGCTAATGAGATCACAAGAATCTGTAGCCAAAAGTGTTTGAAGGGAATTCTGTGCCAGCTTTGGCCTAAGGCCAAGTACATAGAGGCTGTGGTCACAGGGTCCATGGCTCAGTATGTTCCTGCTCTTAAGCATTATAGTGATGGGAGGTTGCCTTTGGTTTGTACCATGTATGCTTCATCTGAGTGCTACTTTGGGGTTAATCTTAAACCTTTGTATGATCCTGTGGATGTTGCATTTACCCTCTTGCCTAACATGGGCTACTTTGAGTTCCTTCCTCTTGGACATAATGAGAAACTTTTGATGGACTTTGATGAAGGGGATGTTCCCAATGATAAGCTCGTGGATTTGGTGCATGTCAAGCTCAGTTGCTTCTATGAGCCCGTGGTAACTACCTTCGCTGGTGAGTTCCCAGATTAATTGATCCATTTCCTACCCACTTCATGCATGCATCCTAATTATATGTTAACACACACAAGCTTTTCTTTTTCTTTATGCTGTCATCTAATCCAAATAGTTAGTAACTAACACAACCGTTACTTTAGAAGCCTTTTTCTTCTTGTAATGCCATGTACTTCAAAACAGTTATTTATATGTCTGACACAACTCAAAATATTTCTATTTTAATAATATTTGCTGAAAAACCTATTTATATAGTTTCATTCTTTAATGATTATTTAGTAGAACGGTGTATCTTTGTCATTGGTATCGTATCAGACAAATTTCTACGAAGTACATAAAAGTGAGTTGTGTACTTTAGAACAGTAACCCATTTGTTAATGTCATCTGTAACATCCCGCCAAAATAAAGCCATACATACATGTATAATGGAAATAAAGGTGAACAAATAATATTGAAGAATACATGATAATATATATATAAGTAATGAAGTTGCTCCTCTTAGGGAATTAAATACATAACCAGGTCAAATGTTTTCAAAATTTAAACGAAATTCAACCAAATACAACAAGACCGGCGGTCTCCATACATGAACCGGCGATCTGGTAACAGAAGGCCCAAAACAGGCGATCTGCCGCAGGACATAAAACCGGCGATCACCACCAAGAGATAGAAAACCGGCGATCTCTTCCTCGGTGACCACTCACTAAGGAGCTCTACATCCTGGAAGATCATCTGCTCCCGTGTAACAATTACACGATCATCACAGTTTTAAGAGAACAGCCACAGAACCAGAACAAGCAGGGTAAGCTAGATATTTTAAAGAGAGTTTAAATAAGAACATTAAAATCAAGGTAAAAACATTTCTCAAGATATCCATGTAAAACTTAGAGTTGCTCATACCCTTCACCTGATCGCCCAGAACCACACATTTCACAATATTTCCCAGAGTCGTTCTATTTCACAAACAACATCAAGTGTCTATAAATTTCAAGTTCCTCATTTCACATGTCAGACCACCACTGACCCAGCACACAAGACACTTGACACTACTTCCGGAAGACTCATGCATTGATTAGACTCAGAGATCTGCACCTGTCATACCATACCACTGTGAAATCCACACAGGGTCGCTGTGAATCCACACAGCATGCGCATATATAATCTCAATGTCAATAGTTCTCCCGGTATGACAGGGTTAATCCATAGAACAGGCGGAGCTCGTTCTTTTTCACACGAGACGCCCATTCATATGAACCTCCTTCGACTCTCACCAACTGAGTAACTTCCTCTATGTGATTCCATTATCTCAGCAGAGTCAGGATATCCCCTTAGGAATCACCGATCAATGCACATCCTACACGATCTTACACGGTATTTTCTTTCCTGAAAATACTATGCCTCGATCCACATTCACAACATTCAACACATCATACCACACTTAAAGGAATGATTTCAAATCACAGCAACAATCGTTTCAAAGATTCAGACTTTCGAATATCACATTTAAGCTTCAACAATTCAAAGTAACACCAAAAACAGGGAGTTCGCAAACGTCGCCCAAACCGGCGACCTGGTTCAAAAACAGGGTATTTCGAAGTCTGTATTTAAAACCGGCGACCATGTCGCCCAAACACATGAAACAGAGCATTCACGCAGATGAAAACGAAACCGGCGACCACATCGCCCTCATTTCAGAAATAACTAAACTATAGCTTGTAATGAAAATGAAGTCTAGCTTCCCTTACCTGGACTTGCGCAAAACACCAGGAGCTCTGAAACCCAACGAAGCTTGAACAACGCCTTGGCTCTGTTTTTGCGTCTGGTTGAAGGACTTGCAGAGAACCTCCCTGGTGCTCTAAGGGCAGACGTCGCTTGTCGCACTGATGCTTGAGGTGGCCTGAGTTACAACGCAAAGGAGAGAAGAAGGGAGGGAGGAAGTTTGCACTCACTCTAACACTCTTGAGTCTGTAACGCTCTTTGCCTTCCCGCAGTGGCTTTTGAATCCAAGCCTACCTGTCCACGCATGTTGCTGCTGCCACCCCTTCTGCAGGAAAGCCTGAGTGTACGTTTCCCTGAACAGTACTACTGAGCGTGCCTCTGCGCAGGCTAACACTTTGAGGTCACTATTCTGAACCACTCTTTTTGTCTACGTGGCGCGCGTGCAGGACGTTCCATGCTGGAAGCCTGGGTCCCACCTTCTCTGTGTGTAACTCGACGTCGTGCGATGACCTTTCCACCGCTGACTCATCCTGGCGAACGACCGATGTCTCCCTCTGGGGGACGACCGATGTCTATCCCTGGCGACGCTCTCATGCCTCGCGCCCTGGCAATGCCCGCATGCCTCTCGCGCCCTGGCGATGCCCGCATGCCTCTCGCCCCCTGGCAATGCCCGCATGCCTCGCGCCCTGGCGATGCCCGCATGCCTCTTGCCCTGGCGACGTCCACATGCCTCGCGCCCGCGCGATGCCTGCATGCCTCGCGCCCGCGCGATGTCCACATGCCTCGCGCCCGCGCGATGCCTGCATGCCTCGCGCCCATGTGTAGCAGGCGACCGGCGATCATGTACTACTAGGCCATAGCCTTCCAAACTACACTTTCCTTCCTTTTTATCTTAAATAAAAACATACTTAGAATTCATTTAAAATATATCTCTTTTTATTCCAATTCAATTTTACAGGTCCTTACATCATCAGCCACTATTATACACATCCATTGGTTAGATCTACTAACGCAAGTTGAATTTACTTTTCCTTTGACACCACCATGACCTCAACATCTAGGGCTGTATTGATACCGCGTGGGTGACGTGCTGCAAGTGGTGGGATTCCACAACAACGCCCCACAAGTGCGTTTCATCTGCAGGAGAAATGTAGTGATCAGCGTGGACACTAAAAAGACGAACGAGGAGGACCTGCACAGGAGCTTGAGCAAGGCAAAGAAGTTGTTCGAACCCTACGATGGTCTCTTAGTGGAGTACACGAGTTACCCCGATACGAGTTCAGTGCCAGGACACTACGTATTGTACTGGAAAATTCTCTATTGTGGCATAAAGGCAGAAGCTGAGAATGGGAATGCAGTGGTACTTGATGGAAGTGTACTTGAGGAATGTTGCATTGCGGTGGAGGAGCAACTGGACTACGTATACAGACGGTGCCGTAGCCACGACAAGTCGATGGGGCCACTGGAGATACGCGTGGTGGATCCAGGAACCTTTGACGCATTGATGGATTTTTTTATCAGTCAAGGGGCTTCCATGAATCAGTACAAGACTCCCAGGTGCATCAAGTCTAAGAAGGCACTCAAATTACTCAACTCTAAAGTTACTGCCTCCTTCTTCAGCCCTAGAGAACCCAAATGGGTACCCAAGATGTGCTGAATCAACTAACTTCCATTTTGCTCTTTCCTTTCATGCACAAAAACTCAACTTGGCTTTCATCATATCAACCAATTTCTACTCCTAATTAACCATTTAGATATGTATGCTCTGTTATGAATTCAAGAAAAAATAATCTCTCAACTTCATTGCTATGCAATAGGTTCTTCTTTGTTCTATTGTTATTACAAACCAACATTGTCACAACTATTACATCTCTTTTATGTCACAACTTAGGGGTTTCACCAACCATCTTGTGTGAGTAAGTAATTCTCAAATACTCACTACATCAAATACTAGTTTTTCTGATAAAAATATTCATCCTTAAAAACTATCGATAAATTAGTTATTGTTATTAAGAAAATTATAATATAATTATCATTTCAATGTTAAATTTATTCGTTATAACTATTAATTACTTTTAATTATTAATACACTATTAGAAACTTTTTTAAATAAAAACAATTTTAAATGAAAAAATAATCCGTTTTAATATTATTTTAAAGATTAAATAAATTATTAGTATTTAAATTAATTTCTATTATTAATAAATAAATTTTAAATTATTATTTAATTACCTATCACATGTTTTAGTAACGTATTGCATGATTGTTGTGATTGGGATTGGGAATTTCATAGTGTACCCAAACTTCTTCTAAGCATTATTGTAATAAAAAAATTACATTGAGTAATTAGACGATCGAGAACTACGGTAAGAAGCATTACAGTTAGCAGAATAGGCCTTCAAGAACTTTAGCAAATAACATGAAACAAATCAGTGGGATTCCACTCACGCCACAAAAGAAATGGTTAGAAGCAATACCGGTAAAAGAGGAGGACATTGATAAAGAGTTTTTAGCTGGATAAGTATTGAGTGTAAATTCTAAAAGTAGCAGGATTTTCTTAGAAGGTAAAGTTCTTTCAGAATTTGTTTCAAATCTTTCTGGATGGCATTATGCCAAAGATGAAAGGACATTAACCTGCTTGGCCCCATCTTCTATTTCTCGATCATTCACTTCCATCAGACTTGAAATTTCTTCGATTTTCCTATTACAACTCAGCTCTAGTGATCTTTCTATATGTAGGAAAACCATCAACACCTTGAAATTCTCCACTCCGAAACAGGTCCCAGTAAAGGTTGGTTTGTTGATTCTAAGCCAAGAAACCAAAACCTTCATAAAGGTATATGAATTAGTATAAAAAGGAAGTTTATTAAAGTATATCAATTACTGAACTGTGTGGCCTACCTCTTGAAGTGCTTTTTCCATTGGTGCAATTTCTTTTAAACACTGGGTAACTTTTGATTGCTTACTTGCAGAAAGGAAGGATACCATCCATGGCAAAACTTCCTCCAGCAACATTATATGAACACTATACCACCAGAACTTTTTTCTCTTTAAACATTCTTGGTTTTTGAAATTCAACAATGCTGGGATTTGATTATTCTTTCCTTACACGATGAACAACCATCTATTGTGTTTGGGATTTCAAGAGAAACCAATTTCTGTTGTTGGATTACTTGATTTCTCTTGACAACAAGGATTTGAAATTATATACCTATTTCCAATTGTCAATTCTATTAAAGAAGTCTAGCATCATACACATTTTTCTTCTCTTCATAGCCAAAAATTGTCAACAGTTTTTTTCTTAGAATCAACTGATAAGTGGCGGCATCTATTTTCATTTCTTCAAAGATTCTAAGAAAGGCGATTATCTTCTTACTGGAAGTTGTGATGAAATTGCAATTTTGCTGGACAATAGGTTTGTACATGAGTTCTTAGTTCCTTAACTCTGGGTTATTATGTCTTAGATTTGGTTCTGTGAAGTCTAGGTACTTCGATAAAGCTCTGTTTGTACAACAGGTTGCTGAGATTTGTGACTTATGACTTGTGATAGGTTCTGCAGCATGCATGCTCTCAGGATAGTTACTGCAACTTGTATTTATCTGCAGTATTAATGTGTGCCCTCAGGATAGTATATTGATAAATTTTGAGTTTGTTATTTTCAAGTTAAGTTGCAGCAGTGTAGTTTTCAGTAACTAGTTAACTTTAGCATTGCTTGGTTTATTGGCTGTGTACAAGAAATTACCAAAGTAAATTTGAGGCATTTATGGGATTTAGAAGCTTGCCTTATGATGCATATAATTTGAGGCATTTATGGAACAAATGCATATTCCATCTTCTACAAGTGGATAGTTAAAGTAGGTCACTTTTATGTGAAAATGGAATATAGGCAAGGGAATTATGTCAGGTGGTCGTACACATCGGTGGTTCATTGTTGGTAACGGTTGGATTTTCATGTTGGTATATATGATAATTTTAAATATTAGATAAATATTAAAATAATTCATGGACTAATTATAATGAGTGAGTTGTGTAAAACTCAAGACAGCCCATGAAGAGACACGACTAATGTTAAAAAATCTTTTTTTAGTCAAAGCAAAAGCTTAATGCTATGGAGGTAACATTGCAACAACTATCATGCTCACCGAAATCTGAATTTAAGGGGTTTCTCACATTCTTTCGTATTATATTAACATTTTTTTGCATAACTGTCACCTCAATATTTACGAAGGTGGCTTTATAATTCTCCCTGCAACTTGCATTCATAACTCAAACACTACCACGATCAAATATGTGAACATATGTTATAGTTGTGGGTAAACAACCTGCAGCAGGGGACAGTCTTGCCCATTTCAGCTAACCCAATAATTTGACACACCCAATTGGGTTGAAATAACAGTCATAGTAGGAAAATTGTGACTTTGTAAACTCATTCCTGACCCATGTCCATAGAAAATTTGCTCAGGATAAGCTTTTCCTTTCTGAAATAACATTATGTTTCTTTATGTCAGTATATTCTATATAATTGTAACCCATATCTCCTTCTAGATTGTGTTTCCTTTTTGGTTAAGCAACTTAGTTCCAAAATGACTGAAATTTTGTTTAAGCTGATTACGGATTACATTGTACGTTCCCAGCCACGTATTACAACTACTCTAGACTTGGCACAATTAAAAGAAATTAGACCCATACTCCAACAAGATGAATAAATGAAACTTATTTTATAGCACGTCCAGATGAAGAATTTTATGCCAGATCCTTCTAACTATCCTACCAAGGGAAATGATATAGACCATATAACTTTAATAATGAATTTAAAACTTGTATATTTATTTTAAACTATTTCCATTCTGATTTAATATTGGATCATGTAATATATTTTACTTTTAATTTTACTACATTATATATTGTTTATATTGAATGATTAAATTTTTAGTATTTATTAATAGATCAGAAAATTATTTACAAGCAGGTCAAAATTTTTTTATATAATGGTAAAAATCTTACACATAAAATTAGTCACCAATATTTTTGTCACTAAAATATCTAAATATTTTATTTAGCGACTGGAAAATATCCGTTGTTAAATGTTTTTATCTTTTGTCACTTATTATGTCATCGAAAACTGTTTCAATTTAAATAAAAATCTATCCATTAACAATTGAACATAATGCGTCACTATATACTTTATATTTATGATTGAATTAACAACTGAAAAGTATTTTAAATTTAACAAAATTATGGTCTATTAACAATCAAACAAATGAATTGTTATATAATTTTATATTCAATCGAATTAGCGAATGAAATTACAAATTTTTTTCGGTCACCAAAATTGTCTCCTATACTTGGGGGTGGCCAAATTCTTAGTGACTGAATAACGATCGAAATTTCAATGATTGTTTGATGATCGAATTAAAAATTGACCACTAACTACTTTGTGATTAGGATTTTCACTATTATATGATTTTTGTTGCTATTTCAATCATTAAATGTTTGTGATGGATTTAAGCCTTTTAGTAACGGAAAAAAGAAGTTTCTAAAATATTTTTTTTTTTTGTAGTGAATGTCTATATTGATTGAGCTAGTATTGATTGAGCTAGCAACGTCTATGTGAAATTGGTTCCAATGATATTTAAGCACAAGAAGAAGATAGAACAAATGCATAATTTAAGAAGAGAAATATAAAAAGTTTTAAATTTTTTGCTTTTAAGGTAAACTTGAAATTATCTAATTTTAATTAATTAAATTAATCTTGTATTCTTATAATTTAATTTTTTTTATCTAAATAGAATTTTGTTATAAAATACTTCAAAATTTATTATATTGCAATATTTTAGTTGGAATGAAGTAGTAGTAAGGTGTAGTATTTTAAATTACAGTTGCTTAAAGTGGCTTAACTAATTAGACTATATATATTATGATGCATTTACTTTTTGCTAAAGGCAGAAAGTGCTTTGTCATACAATTTGAACTAAGGAATGCTCATGTTTTGGTTCTTTATGACAAACCATGTTGCATTATTTGTATGCATGACATGTGATCCCCTTTGGATATCTTGCCAAATGCTGCTTGCTTATCTTCTATACTTTTCATCCATAGATTCTAACTTTTTCAACAAATATCAAACATAAATCACAAGATTTAGACATGGTATCATATGCTTGATTAATATTAATTTTCAATCAAATCAACATTTCATTTTAACACCCACATTACAATAAAATCATTAAATAGAAACTAATTTTAGATTAAAAAAATAATTAGTTGCTATATTGACTAAAATAGAGACCATTTTAGAGACTAAAAAAATTTTTTATTTCTAAATTAATTTCTATTATTATTAAATAGTTTCTAAATTGGTATCTAATTTAGATTCTAAATTTGGTAGCAAAAACCTTGGTAGCTAATTAGATACTAATATAGAAACTATTTAACAATAATAGAAACTAATTTCGAAACCAAAAATGTTTTTAAGTCTCTAAAATGATTTCTAATTTAGTCACTATAACAACTAATTATTTTTTGTCTCTAAAATTGGTTTTTATTCAATGATTTTCTTGTAGTACCACATATGTAAGTTATTGAAACGAAAACAGTTGCAACAATAAAATATTAATTTAGGTTAAAAATAATATTTTTTAATTATTTTAATAGAAGTTTTTACAAATTTTATGTCTTCTCTTATTCATTACAAAGGACTCGAGGATACTAACACTTTTACTCTTGCTATCACTGAAGGTCATATATTAAAAAAAAAAAAATTAGTAAATTCGATTATCTTAATCTCCAATTGAATCGGTTCTAAAATTCATAAACCAATTAAAAACTGGAAAAATCAATAAAAAAATCAAGGTTGGTCAAAAAATTAATATTTTATATTTTTAAAAATAAAAAACATTAAGTATTTTGTTTTTTTTAAAAAATTGATATTTTTAACGAATATTATTATTTATGATTGAATTTTAAACCTAAATTTTATTTTATATGTATTTTGAATGTTAAATACTTATAAAATATGTTACTTTTAGCTTTTTAAGTAATGATATTAAATTAAAATATTATATTTATCTAATATTATTATTTTATTATATTAGTTCAATCAAACTTCAATTAAGGTTCAACTAGTAAACTTTGAATAGATATCTTGATCATGATAAATGCAATTTAATAGTGATGCTTGACATATAATTCTAAAACACATTTGAATTATGTCAAAAGATAATATGTATTTCTCAACTAGATTATAATTTTTTAAATATAATCAATGAGATTATAATTGTAACACTCGCAAAACAAACATTAAAATACTATTTACTTAACAATATAAAATAGTAGGTTCTTTAACAAAAGTTCAACAATTCAAACATAAACCTTATTTAATATATGATATATTGGTATACATGTTTCTTAAAAAATAATCATTAAATAGATTTATAATTTTTTCTAGATGGAACTTTAATGTTTGTATTTTTCTGTTTATGTACAAAGTACTATCATAACATATAACTAAGCAAATATAAATATGAGGGTAAGTTACCGAAAGGAAGAAACAAAGACAGTCAAAATTCTAAACTAAAACAAATTAGACCTTCATTTTTTCATCAAAGCTTTCACATATATATTTGGATCACACATGGATCCACATACAAAGGATATTCATCAAGGAGAATATCTACTGAAATTTTTCAGAAAACTCTATTAAGCATTATCTATCATAGATTTAACACCGAACCATTTTTAGCATCCTAGTTTTGCAAACCTCAACTATATAGGTTAGGGTGGGTTTAAAATATATATTTACCCAGACTCTAACATGTACCTTGATTCACTCTTGCATACTCAAACATGAGGTATGGCGATATAATAAATCTCCCTTCAGCTTCTCTCCACTCGATGTCTTAGTCTATGTGACACGACCATCAATGAAGCTAGGAAATATATGTTATAATATAGATATTTACTTAATACCCACAATCAGATTTGTTACCTGAACAAAACACATATTATATCACTACAAGAAATTTGACAATTACTTGTTAATAATTACATACAAATTTGGATTTGTAGATAATTAGGATGTACATACAAAAATTATGTACGAAATAATCTTTGTATGAAAAGTTGACTTACATATGGATTTTTTTGAATGTAACATTAAATTAGTTTCGTGTTAGTTGTTTGTAGGTATAATCTGTTCGTAATTTTGACGCATTATGACATAATTTTTTTTGAAGGATATTATTCATATGTAATGATACGTGAATCAGTTGGTAAATAAAGCCAAACATTATGTACATATTACATGCATATAATATGTCATTGTTATTCACATTACATGCATATATAACAATTCAATTAAAATAATGAATTGTTGAATTCAATCATCTCTACATGTAAACATACATATAGAATGACTCCTTGTGAAAGTTGACATTTCATTTTGAAAGAGAGCATTATACTCAATTTTCACAACATTACACTAGTCAAGATTAGTTAAAGCTTGTTTAATAGTAGTTGTTGTAGACACAATGAAGAGTTTGGATTTTGAAATACCTACTTTTGATTTTGTGATCATGGGATGAACATTGTAAACCGATCAGGCTAAACCATCATTTTGAGATGCATATGTAAAGGAATTATCTCTTGGAGCAGTTGATATTAAAATATCATTGAGAGGTGCAGAAGCAGGAGACATATTTTGCAAAATAGAAGCATGTGGCGTGTGTGATACATTTAGTGTAGGTTGAGATAAAGGTGAAAAAATAGGTTGCATAGGACAATCGACAATCGTAACTGTGAAATGTGATTTTATAACAGTTATAGGCATGCTACTTTTGATATCAGAAACATTTTTTTTTTCTTTTATTATAAAAGGATTGTTAGAAAAAAGTAAAAGGAAATACACCTTCATTAAATAAGACATGGTGTGATATGTAGACCTTTCCAGAAATAGAAAGACATATATAGCCTTTGTGTTTAGAATTGTATCCCAAAAGTAAGCACATAGTTGATCGAAAATTAAACTTCTGCTTATTATATTGTCTTATCAAGGGGTAGCATGCACAACAAAAGACTATAAGAAAAATGTAATTTGGAGTTTTGTGAAAAAGCTTTTCATAAGAAGATACATTATGTAAAACAGGAGTATGCAACATGTTAATAATATGAACTTCACTAATAAAGGTGTCACCCCATAATTTTTTGTGTAAAGAAGCTCTAACAAGAAGGGTTAACCTAGTGTTAACAACATGCATGTGTTTTCTTTCAATTGATCCATTTTGTTGATGAGTGTGAGGACAAGTTAGTCTCTATCTAATACCATGTTTCTTAAGAAATGGGACAAGGTTTAAGAATAGCCTTTAACATATGATTAGTTTGATTTTCAACAAAGTTTTGAAAAGAATAAACACATAGGAAACTTGAGATTTAGAAGGAAAAAGATATGTCCAAGTAAATTTAGAATAAGCATATAAAAAGGTTATGTAGTATTTTGCACCACTTGTACAGTCACAAGACCAGAGCCCCAAATGTCAATGTAAACCAATTATAAGGGACTATGATAAACTATAATAGAGTCTTTAAAAGGTAGCTAGTGCATCTTGGCTCTAACACAGACATGACAAAGAACATCAAAGATGAGATCTTTTTAAGTAAACTGAATATTGTTATTTGTTACATTCTTTTTAAAGTTTGGTATGAGGCATGTCCAAGACAAGAAAGCCATAGAGACAAAGCAAAAGTAAGAGATGTATTATCAACATTGAAAACAATAGATTGTTAAAAATGCTGAAAAACATATAAGTCATCTTTAAGAGTTCGTGTAAGAACAATGCATTGTGTCCTAATTTTTAACATAACAAAGTTTAGAATGAAAATAAAAATAAACAGTGTTGTCTTTAGCAAAATTTGACACAATAATCAATATTTTTGAAAAACACTTGGAACATGCAAAAGATTTTTTAATAACAATTATGTTTATGTGCGTAGGCTATTAAAAACAACATAACCAATGTGGAAAATATGCATACTTATACCATTACCCAATTTTCCATATTCTTTGTCATTTTAAACTGTCTTGTGTGTGAAGTTCTGAGAATCATGTGTAATGTGATGAATAGTCCCGTTATCAAGGTACCACAAAGGATCACTTATGGTAGATGGAGTTCTCAGCAGTGAAATAGTATCATCAATACTTGTTGAAGAACAAAAATAAGATTGATTAGCTGAACTAGAAGATTGATAATCATGAGCAAACCTATGCCAACCATTGATTGCTATGTGACTGAACTTATTACATATTTGGCATTGTGGTTTCTATTGTTGCTATGAAGAAGAATTCTTCCAAGAATTCCTTGTTGAGTTCTTGGTGCTATTGAATCATTGATTTTGGTTTTAAGAATTATTTTTGTAGTTATATATGGAGCCTTTTTTATGGGATTGAGAAAACTTGTTTTTGAAATTGTTAGCAGAATTTGCAGATTCAAAATCTAAGTATTATTGATGGTAACAGATTCAGTGACCTTGTATTTTTCTAGTCTTCTTCTTGAGATAAAAGCAATGTTTCAGTCTCTTCAATCGTGTAGAGGTCTGTGCATGTAAGAATGGTTGTGATAAAACTATCATAATCTTCATACAGAAAATCCTCGTAAAAAAAAACTCTTGTTATTTTAGTTAGGTTTAAGTTTGACGAGAATAATATTCTACAACTAGTAATTCATTGATTTTCAAACCAACCCATTTATTATCTATTATTTGATTAATTAAACCTTTATATTGGAAATGGTGAATAGTCAAATGATTTGACAATTTCTCACGGGGGGCTGAATCAAGATAATTTTGAATCAGAGTTTTCGATTTTTGTTCATCCTTCGCTATAATAATATCTCGAAGTTTTCAACAATAACTTGGTATATCTACTATACGACCATTAACTAAAACATGTCTATGGTTTATGAATTGGCGGGCTTGAGGGGATGACTTCGATATGATCTTTTGTGGTGATAGAAACCCAATAGCAGCTAAGGTATCAACAATTTTCTTGATGTCAAGAAGATAAGTTATAACATTCCTATCATTTTCAAGTTGAATATTTAATTTCTTCACTTTGTCTCTTGACTGAAAAGCATGATATACGTGCAATTTATTCTAGAAGTGGAAAGAAGAGGAGAGACCTACCATTTGAGTGAGAATGGACGAATTCATAGAGGCTAGAAGCCAAACAATCAAGAATTGGTTTTCTTGCTCATAATGGAGATATTCTTGATCAATGATGTTATGAAGAATATCGTTAGTGGTAAGATATTTGACCTGAACATGTTGGCCTTCCAAAAATTTGAACAATTGTAGGCCTTTAATAGTGACAAATACTTGTTGCCAAATTAGAAAGTTGTCAGTAATGAGTTTAAGAAATGTTGAAGACATGTGGAAGAGAAGAGAACACAATAGAAAAAATTTCAAAGTTATGGGTAGGAAAAAAATTGTGAAAGTCATGGTAGCTTTGGATACCATGCAAAAAAGAAAAAGCAAGAAAATGAAAGAATTTCTATTATTGAAGATTGTAATAAAAAAATCACTATTACAAGAGAGGATAAAAAGCATATAATGGAAAAAACGAAGTAGATGATATAACTAAATTAATTACTTTTTTAAAGTGTTATTACGTATTTACAAGTTTTCTAAGTTCAGGATAAATGTAACTTATTAAAAAATGTTCTACTGTATCGTATTGAGTTTTCACTTCATTGAGGTTGTTCAAGGTGAAGGGAGGAGAATGAATATATGATTCTGGATGAAAATTTAGATGTTGCATTTGTTGGGTTGGTTTTCTCTATGACTCATCCTTTTTGTCCATTTTAATGGTGTGAACATATTCTTGTGTGCATTGTATTATTTGCGTCATCGTTCATTTTATACTACGAGTCCATAACTCGAGAGAAAAGGGAGGAGAATGAATAATGCTTTGGATTTAAGATTTTTTAGAAATGTCTCTTTTGGGGCAATTCTTTTTCTTTTATTTTCAATATTACGTGCATTATGTAAAATTAGGTGGTTGTTGTTTTAACTCGCTCATTGCTTTTGCATTCTTATAAATACGAATAAATCTCTATATTATAACACTCATATGTAAGCTTTAAGAATATATATTTAACAAAATCAAAACAAACTTTTGCTACAAAATTCTTTTAGTAATAATTTGCGTTAATCTAATTTAGTAAACAAGACGAGTTAGCATTATTATTTGATACTACACTCAATTTGGTGGAGAAATATATGTAGTGGACAATCTATATATCAATTCGTATGAGAAAATATATAAAATGGCATACATCGATAATTTATTATTGAAATCCAATTATTCTGGAATGGAATTTCTCTAATTTCTATTGAAGTTAATTCACCTGATTAATATGACGAAAAATTTAGATAGTTTTACATAAACTATACCAGATCTCATATAAGTACATCATATAGATCCAATGAAATGAGAAATTTTAAACTATAGAGATGGTATTTTTGGTTTAGAGTTTCAAAATAAAAAGAATCTGAAGTAAGATAGTTGTAGTTGTAGAGATGAAGGTTGAGATGTTTTTACATCGCTGCTTTATTAACATAGTACCAATATATATATTATACACATATGTTACAATTGAAATGAATTTTGGTATTCATTTTTCAACAGCAAGGGTAGCTACTTCATGAGTCTAAGTTCTCATGTGTGATTCATAGACCCCAAGAACATCAAGGTTCTTATGGGCTCTTCTACACGGTGGCTCCTCCTCCGTCGTCTCTCTGCTTGATTATACTTTACAAACCTACCTTGCTTGGCAACGTCGGCGGCAATTGCCACCGTGGCCGCCGCCTCATCAACGTGATGAAGCTTCTCGCCGACGGATCTCCTCAACTCATTGGCCAGAGAGCTTTCGCCGGAGATGTGAGGTTTCATCCTACTCTTTATCAGAGAGACTAAGATATTAGAACCTTAGGGTAAGATAGTGGGGCTTTATATACAAATAAAAAGCCTTGTCCATTTATTCCCCAAAAAATTAAAATAATTAAAGACTTTTTTTTATCAATGTTTCATATAATGGTATACTTTGATATTTATTATCAAGTTTAAATGATTTTTTGTATTAATTGATTTCTAAGTTGAACTGAAATTAAACATAATTAAAATGCATTTTAAATTGGTTTAAATACAAATTCTACGTTAGAATGACGACACCTGGAGAAAAGTTAGTTGAGTGGTTCTTGGCTACGTGTCAGTTGTCTCCTTCGTAAGTCTCAGGATTCCTTGTAGTTTTGGATAACGCGGGCAATTATCCACAAAAATATTTAAATATTTTAAATTAAAAATGTAAAAGATAAAAAAAAAAAAAAGAAGCTTAGTTATCTTTTAGTTTTTATATTAAGGATAAAATATCACTTTCATTTCCTAAATTCTAAAAAGTTCAATTTTTTTCAACCTCTTTTTGAAAAATTCAATTTAATCTTAATTTTTTTAAAAAATTAATATACTTTCAACTTTTTTTAAACATATAACTTTTAAAACGATTCAATGTAATAATTAAATGTACATTAACATAATCAATAAAATAAATCGATTTTAATAAAAATGATCTAATATAGAAAATTACGTTGAATGATTTTTTAAAAAAATTGCAACTATATATATATATATATTTTTTTTTTTAAATTTAGAACTAGATTAAGTTTTAAACCTTAATATTGGAAATAAACATTTATTTAAGCAACAAAGAAATAAAAATAATAGCTTCCATCCTCAATAATTTGAACAAAAGATACATGGGTTCTAAAAAATACTCATTGCTGAACACTTTGTTCCTCTACTATTTAAATATCGATTTTAATATTAATTCCTGACCAATGAAAAACGTTGAACAAAACGGGTCAGATTATTGATAAGCACAAATCCTTCCCGACCAATAAAAAAAGTTAAATAAAAATGCTCAGATAATTGATAAACAGTTACAATAGTTATTGAGGTATTGATAGGTGCAAGGGACTTATCACAATATCTAACCTAAAATATCTATTGTCTTTGTCTCACAATTGTGTATATAACAAATAAAGTATTTTAAAAAACTTTATGAACTAAATAAATTATAATTTTGGCATTTAAAAGGATTATTTCACCATTTACGACGCATATTGTTTAAATACAAAGCTAAAATTTATGTTATAGCTTTTTAGTTATTTTTAATACAATAATGTGTTTTTAACAGCATATACTAAACAGCGTACTATTTTAAAGTTAAAGAAATGTATGTTTAAAATTAAAAATATAGACCTTCAAATAAACTTTTTGCTAAACCTTATAGGTTTTTTACTCACACATAAAAACTTAAGATGAAAAGAGTAATAGATCATACTGAAATTAAGGAGAAATCTTTAAAGTTTGCTTTGTTGGATTAGGATTCCTTAATCATATAATGAAACGTGAATAATGATTAAATAATACTTGGTAGACCCGTGATCGTATGGCTGAGGGACGAAGGCATGATCTTGATTAGGTTCCCCTTTAGGGTGTATCGCTTAGAATGGAATTATGTGAGTAGAGAGACAAAGAGATGAGAGGCTCGAAAATCCCTTTAAGGAATTAGTTTCGGCCGTGTGATGTTAGAATATGAGAGTGTCTCTTTAGTTGTCTGGTAATCTCTATTTATAATACACCTAAGGGGAAACCCTAATTATTTATGGTAAGGGTAATTACGTCCATCAAGCAATTACCAATAATATAATAGGATAAATATGGTAATAGATCAATTAATAAGATAAATAATCGTGAGGTGCCACATAATATTCTTACATTCTCCCACTTGGCTAAAGGATTATTTATTATGAGCATTAGATAAGTCTAGCCAGATTTTAATACTCATTTTAGTTCTAAACTATAATTGTAGCAGAGAAATACAGTCTTTGAATCCGTATTCAACTCAAGACCCCCATTAATCATACTACAATACAAATTTAAAACTTAAGTAAATTTTAGGATCAATTGATAAGTAAGCCCTTTAGACTTTAATTTGTACAGTTAGTGTCTATGTATATTTAGGCATGCATAAACATATTTAAGAACACACAAATCAAGGTAAATGAGGAAATTTTATTAAACATAAGTAAGTACAAATATGCTAAATAAGGTCTTTAGATAATCCCATCTTCGAAACATGTTCTTTGAATGCTTTAGGTGGGAGACATTTAGTCATCGGATCCGCAAGCATATTTTTAGTACTAATATACTCAACACAAAGCTTATTTTCCTCAACTCGCTCACGTACGAACAAGTACTTTGTATCAAGATATAATCCAGCGCCACTCGAACTGTTATTGTTCGAAAAACTAACGACAGCTGAGTTATCACAATAAAGCTTCAATGGCCTGGAAATGGAGTTAATGACTTTGAGTCCAGCGATAAGATTTCGCAACAACATTCCATGACAAGTTGCATTATACACTGCAACATATTTTGTCATCATTGTTGAGGTTGTTGTTAATTGCTGCTTATGACTCTTCCATGAGATAGGCCCGCCTGATAACATAAAGATATACCCAGAAGTGGATTTCTTGTCATCTTTGCATTTTGCAAAATCAGAGTCAGAATAACCCACCACTTCTAAACTGTCACTTTTCCTATAGGTCAACTTATAGTCTTTTGTGCCTTGTAGATATCGAAGTACTTTCTTAGCTGCTTTCCAGTGATCTAGACCAGGATTAGATTGATATCGGCCTAGCATTCCAGCAATGTAAGCAATATTCGGACGAGTACAGACTTGAGCATACATAATGCTTCCAACTATAGATGCATAAGGTATCATCGCCATTTGCTCTTTTTCAGCCTCTGTTTTCGGACATTGAAAAGAACCGAAAACATCTCCCTTAATTACTGGAGCCATAGAAGGAGAGCAATGCTGCATGTTATAACGAGTGAGGACACGCTCAAGGTAGGCCCTTTGGGATAATCTCAAAATCCCCTTAGCTCTATCTCGGTATATTTCGATGCCAATAACATAAGCGGCCTCTCCGAGATCCTTCATGTCAAAATTATGCGAAAGTATGCGCTTTGACTCATGCAACATGTCTATACTATTACTTGTCAATAGAATGTCATCTACGTAAAGGACAAGTATAGTAAAGTTGCTCCCACTCATCTTGAGGTAGGTGCATTGATCCACTTGATTCTTAAGGAAACCTTATTTCTTCATGACTTCATCAAACTTTATGTACCACTGCCGTGATGCTTGCTTCAGCCCATAAATGGATTTCTTCAGCTTGCAGACTAAGTGTTCTTGACCTTCAGGTTTCAAACCTTCTAGTTGTTGCATGTACATGTCTTCATGCAAGTCGTCGTTAAGGAAAACGGTCTTGACGTCCAACTGATGTAGCTCTAGATCAAAGTGAGCTACGAGGGCCATTACAATCCTTAAGGAATCTTTTCGAGAGACAGGTGAAAAGGTCTCTTGATAATCAATTCCCTCTTTCTGGGTGAACCCTTTTGCAACCAATCTTGTTTTGAAGTGTTCAATGTTTCCATTCTGATCTAGCTTGGTTTTGAACACCCATTTAGATCCTACGGGTTTTATTCCGTCAGGTAATTCTACTAGATCCCAAACATTGTTTTTCTTCATGGAGTCAAGCTCATTAAGCATGGCATTATTCCATTCAGAAGACTGATCACTAGTAATGGCTTCATTGTAAGAGGTAGGATCAGTATACCTTCCGACATCCATTTCTGCTTCAGTCAGGTAGGTTACATAATCATCAAAATTAGTTGTAGTTTTAGTTCTAGATGACCTCCTGAGCTGATTAACGGGTTCTGCATTGTACTGATGTTCGTTGTTCAGGGTGCCTTCATTCTCGGATGGATTTAGAGTAGCATCAGGTTCTGAGCATGGAGTAGGTGGTGTAGTGACGCACGGAGTGGGTACAAGAGGAGTGAATAGAGGCAAATTAGTAGTCAATGTAGATCTCTCCCCCGCCTCTTGTACTTCTAGTAAATCCAGGTAAGGATTGTCACTGCTCCCATTGATTTTGAAATCCTCTAGGAAATGAGCATGCTTGGTTTCTACAATGCGGGTGATGTGGGAAGGACAATAAAATCTATAACCCTTTGAGTGATCGGGATACCCGATGAAGTGACAAGTTACTTTTTCATGTCAAGCTTCTTTAAGAAAGGGTTATAAACTTTAGCTTCAGCAAGGCAACCCCATACTTTCATATATCTAAGACTCGGTTTCCTTCCAGTCCAAAGTTCATAAAGAGTTTTAGGGACAGATTTGGAAGGAACTCTATTGAGTATATGAACTGCTGCTTTTAATGCCTCGGTCCAGAGGAATAAGGGCAAATTGGAGTTGGCTAACATACTACGCACCATGTTCATTAGGGTCTTGTTTCTCCTTTCAGCAACACCATTTTGTTGAGGAGTACCGGGCATGGTGTATTGGTTCACAATCCCCTGGCTTTTACAAAACTCATAAAATGGACCAGAGGCTTGTCCCAAATCAGTATGTCTACCATAGTATTCACCTCCTCTATTTGATCGCACAACTTTTATTTGAAGATCAAGTTATTTTTCAACTTCAGTTTTATAATCTTTAAAAGTTGTAAGTGATTCAGATTTTTCCTTAATAAAATACAAGTACATGTAACGAGAATAATCATCTATAAAAGTGATAAATGAATTATGTCCTGTTATTCCAACGATGCTGTAAGGGCCACTAATGTCAGTATGAATAAGTTTTAATAATTTTGAACTCCTAGTGGCACCTTTCTTAGTCGTGGATGTCATTTTTCCTTTGAGGCATTTGACACATGTTCCAAAATCAGTGAAATCGAGAGATGGTAAGACTTCATCCTTCACAAGTCAAGATAAGCGATCTCGTGAAATGTGGCCTAAACGTTGATGCCACAATATGGATGAAGTTTCTAAGTCTCGTTTTCTCTTGGTCTTTGTTAAGTTCTCATTAATATTATATGATAACAAAGATTTGGAGAAGCTATCATCTAGTTCTAACTTATAGAGACCGTTATCCAGAAAACCAGTACCAAACAATTGAGAATTTAAAGAAATAGTAAGTTTGCCATGACCATGGGAAACATAAAAACCATCAATGTCTAACTTTGGTCCTGATACAAGATTCCGAGTAATCTCGGGAATATATAAGGTATCATAAAGTTTAATACATTTTCCAGTTTTCATAAGTAATTCTAAGGTTCCCACAGCTTCGACAAATAGTTCTTGTCCATTCCCCATCTTAAGTGTTCTTTGGTTTCTTTCCAGCTTCCGGATTGTAAGGAATCCCTGGATTGAATTGGTCACATGAACCATAGAACCAGAGTCAAACCACCAAGTATTAGTTGGAACATTTAAATTAAAGGACTTAATTATCATATTTAAATGATTACCTTTCTTAGCCAACCACTCCTTAAAGCTTGAGCACTCAGACTGCTTATGTCCTACCTTGCGGCAGAACTTGCAGTAGGGCTTGCTAGTGGATTTGTTAGAGCTGGAGGGTGCACTTGCATCAATTTTAGGGACCTTATTAGATTCCTTTTTATGGAATTTAACCTTCCGCTTCTTTGATTCAACAGCCACGAGGTAAGCAACATCTGGTTTCTCCAGCTTTAGGCGCTCTTCTTCTTGAACAGTCATAGCAATCAACTCACTCATGGACCATTTGTCCTTCTGAGTATTATAGTTGACTTTGAAGGCTTCAAATTCAGAAGGAAGAGAAGTCATAATGAAGTGGACTAGGAAACCTTCACTAATCTCCATGGCTAATCCCTTAAGTTTACGGGCCATGTCGCTCATCATCAGGATGTACTCGCGAATGCCGGTGTGCTCGTCATATTTGGTAGTCACCAACTTCAAGATAAGAGTACTAGCATGCGCCTTAGAGGTTCCTTGAAATTGTTCCTCCACGGAAGCTAGATAAGCCTTAGCGTTAGGTGAATCAGGAATGCCTCCTCTGATGATTGGGCTGATGGAATTCTTGATAAGCATAAGACACATCTTATCTTCAGGAGTGCTCTTATCAGTGAGGGCAAGAGGAGCAACTTCAATTAGTGCATGATCAAAATCCAGCATCCCAAGAGTCAGCATCAAGGAATCTTTCCAAGAAGAATGATTTTCACCAGTCAAGGTCTCAATTCCCATATTAGGGGCTGGTTAGATGACGAATTAAGATACTTAGGCTAAGGAAAAAGTTAGAGTGACATAGGGAAACTTAGATCTAAAGCAGGCATAAGTAAGAACCATTATGATAATGAAGCTGTGATAAAATCTATTATAACATCAAAATAATAAACTAGATTAGGTTCTACTTAAACAATCAGCTTTCACTTTGGTTAGCTACCAATTATTTAAGCATAATGAACAATTGTAAGTAAGGTATGTGCAATAAGAATGTGACACATCATCTTTGGACAGAAGTGAACATTTAAGCTTATGCACATATTAAGTTTGCAAAACACAAGTGCAACAAACATCGTTGGACAGAATAGAAATAATTGTGTTTTTAGGCAAATGTCATGTGAATATTTAATAATTAAGTGTACTCACAAGTAAGTGAAGGTGCTTAATTAGACTCAAATAACAAGACATAACCCATCATCGTTGGACAGAAGGGAGACTCCTGTTATTAAGTTTAAGCAAAAAATTTTAATTTTAATTTTATTTTAAGGTGAGTAGCGGAATATTAGGGATTTGATTTTAGATTTGGTCTTGAAAATTTTAATTAGATTGATATGTTTTCAAGTTTGACACGACTGCTATTTTCGAAAATAGTAATAATAATAATACCCGAAAATTAATAAGGCAAGAATATACTATCCTAAATAAGGAAAAACTTGGAGACTAAGATATCAATTTTTATTTTATTTTATTTTATTTATTTATTTTTAGGAAAACACAATCAAATCAAATTCATTCCTAATTAAGGGAATCAATTGTATTTCGAAAATTTTAATTAAGAAAAAAATATTATTTTCGAAATTTCCTAATTAAGGGAATAATGAATTTTCGAAATTCATATGAACAACAAATAATGATGATGAACATAGAATCAAAATTAATTCCATTCCAAATAAGGGAATACTCACGAAAATTATGAAGAACACATAACATTCATATTAAATTAAAATTTTCAAAAATAAGTGGTTCAATAATATATCAAAATAAAAATATCGAAAATCAATTTGGGAGAAATGAAAGAAGAATCGATTAAGCAACATAAAACTGCTCTGATACCAAATGTTGGATTAGGATTCTTTAATCATATAATGAAACGTGAATAATGATTAAATAATACTTGGTAGACCCGTGATCGTATGGCTGAGGGACGAAGACATGATCTTGATCAGGTTCCCCTTTAGGGTGTATCGCTTAGAATGGAATTATGTGAGTAGAGAGACAAAGAGATGAGAGGCTCGAAAATCCCTTTAGGGAATTAGTTTCGGCCGTGTGATGATAGAATATGATAGTGTCTCTTTAGTTGTCTGGTAATCTCTATTTATAATACACCTAAGGGGAAACCCTAATTATTTATGATAAGGATAATTACGTCCATCAAGCAATTACCAATAATATAATAGGATAAATATGGTAATTGATCAATTAATAAGATAAATAATCGTGAGGTGCCACATAATATTCTTACATGCTCAACATTATAAAGAAAAATTTTAATAAATTCATTAAATTAAGAAACTAAATGTAGCCTAAGCTGCATTTGGACAAATTTAACATGTTGGATTTATTCACAAAGTTTCTCCTCCCCTTGCGACTCTAACAATTAGAAAAGAAAGAAATAAAAAATAACTCTTTAGGTCGTTCACTATAAAAAGTGAAAGACAAGAAAGTTAAAATATTTATATAAAAATATCCTGAATAATAATAAAAAAATAGATCAGTCATTGTATAAAAGTTTCTCCACATAAAATAGGTTTATGCATCAAATTGGCGTATGTCTTAAAAAAAAATTATTAATTTTTTTTTTAAATGCAAAAGCGGGCAAGTTAACTTATGTTTTAAAGCGAAATCTTTTTAATTTATGAAGAGGTCGTATATCATTTTAGTTATTTTTTCAGATTAAAAGTTGTAACATACGACTTTGGTTCTTTTAAGGAAAATAAAAAGTTTATATATAATTTTTTGGTTTTTTTTTATATATTTTTTAAAATAATTGAAATCATATACGTGAATACTACTTCAAAAAGAAAAAAAAAAGTATGATGGATATGTTTAAATTCCGATATCAAATTAACTTTTTTTATTAGTTATTGTTGTAGATTTTACGTTGATTACGAATAAAGATATTTCATAGTATATAAGTGGGTGTAAACTTCATCTTATAAGTTGATTTTATCCTAAAAAGAATTTGTTTGACTGATCAAGTCACCACCCATAAGTAAATAGGAGTATTAAGGGTACTTCAACCTGTATACAAAAAACATATAGCAAAATATATCATGGTACACAACATGTACTACATGACCTGTCCTCAAGATGAAAATCTGTCCATACTAAAAGTCACAATATTATCTCATTCACTCTCCAACAGATCTAACAAAAATAAAATAAACCCCTACAGACCAACTTTCATATTGCAAATTATGTTGACCCTTACTATTTGGATCAATTCTTTGAGAGAGTACCTCTCGACATTCAAAATAGTGGTTTAGCCTGAAACCCAAAAAGCTTCACAGTTCCTGGGTGAGAAACTTGCCAAATACATTACGTACCATAATTCAAACATTTAATTGGATGAAGACAACATTCTAGATATTATCACTACCCACATACATCTCCAAATCCCATTTCCTTTTTTCCTGACACCATTGATATCATATAGGGGAAAAATGTTGATCTAGCCTGTTATGATGAACAAAGGCCCTATCCACCCACAAATCACATAGTTGTCATACCTCTGTAGCCATTATATAGTTAAAAAATAAGTGTCTTGTGTTCTCAAGATACGTTCTGCATAATACACATATTCATTCACCTACATTTATACCCTTAGTCTGCAGATTATCACAAGTTGCAATTCTACCAATGATTACCCTCCAAGCAAAGAACTGGATGGAGGGTAAGGCTTTAGTACTCCAAAACTCCTTAAAGACAAACTCTTTGTCAATGGTTGTTGTTGGTAGTAACTTTGAGTAAGTGGATTTTACTTTGTATTTTTTAAGTAGTATCCTTTAGTCAAAAAACACTCTTAATTTCGCTCATGAATGATGCTACCATCTCTTGCTCCCATATAAACCATTTCCTTCTCCATATTACCTTCCATTGCTAGTAATTCTCACACCAAATTCTAAAATAGTTCAGTGTACCATCTTTAATTTATGAATTTTGAAATACTCTTGGAAACTTCCTTTAAAGGATCTTGTCCAAGCCAATTATTAGTCCAAAATCTTACTTTAGTCTCATTTCCAATTTTTCAGTCTTTATTATATTCAAACCAATTGTTTGTATCTGTCTCACAACACTTCCTAATATCTCTCAACCACCGAGATTCTTGATTTGAGGCTACTTGTTCATCCAGCCCTCTCTGAGAACCATATTTAGATTCTAAATCTGTGTGTTTAAACCCTAATCTTCTCTCCTAGCCTCTACTTCTATTTTCTTAATAATGTCATGTTTAACAGCTTTAAATCCTTTATTTTCAAGTCCCCACATATTTCGTTTTGCATATATTATCCCATTCCACCCAAACTATTCTTCTCGTTTCATGACTCCAATTCAAAAAAAAATTCCTTTAAGTCATTCTAATCCCTTTCTCCACATCCACAGGTATTTTAACATACTTAATAAGTATTGTGACTTTTCCAACAAAAGAAATATATTTTCCTTTCCATGAGACAAATCTTTTCTTAACCTTATAGAACATTTCTATTTTTCTTAATTATTTTGCTGACTGATTCTATAATTATTAATATTGTATTTTCTTCAAAATAACACTAAATATAATATTTTACATGTTACTATTGAAAATATTATATTAGTTCAGCTTTCTTGATATTTCAGTGAAAAATTTTAATTGCCTAGACTTTTTATTTTAATAATTTTATTATCTATATATAGAATCATCTCTATTAATTAAACTTTCGTGTTTTAATTTTAAAACTTCATATTTTTAGCATTGAATTTATATTTATAAATATTCCTACAGTGTGCGTAATATTTGTCAATTGTTAAAAAAGTTCAAAAATTTACTTGGTCCTCGTTGTTCAATTTGATCAATTCCAAATTTAAAAGGATTCTGATAAAAAAGACTTTGAAAAAATATATAGAAAAGTTTTTTTTAATGAAAACTTAATGTATTATTTAGCGTGCCTATCATTAAAAAAAGGTGATTATAATTTATATTTTTATTCAAAACACATCGTTATTTTAAAATAAAATTGTTGATTAATAATTAAATATGCCAATTACAACAATCTTTTTAAAAAATAACAAAGTTGTATGTATGAATACGACTTTTAAATTAAAAATAGAAACAAGTGGTATAAATGCATGTGTCTTCTAATTTAGAAAACAATAAAAATATAATCAAAGTCATATGATAATGGACACTTCATAAATTTTAAAGAAATGAAAAGCAAAACTTATTTTTTAAACTATGATTTTTTGTTTTGAAGTGTTAACCCATTTTCATATTTATATTAAAATAATATATATTTTAACAAATTTAATTAAATATATTTTTCATCTATTTTTACATAGATTTATTTATTTATTTTTTAAATTTTAGACTTTCTATAATAAGAAAACTGAAAACTAAGAAATGACTCATTGTTAAATTTTTTTATATGTTAAACAAATTTCTAATATAGGTTATAATTTAGAATATTTTATGTTAACTTATTGTTAATATTATAATACAGTTTAAATTAAAAATTCATTTATTACATATTAATAAAAAAATACGATTAAAAATTCATTTTTATAGTTTCTTTATTATAAATACTTATAAGATTTAAGATTTTAAGTTAAAGACAAAATCCAATTTCATACATATCTAATCCATTTGAAAACTAATTACATCAATTTTTGCATAAACCCATTATCTCATAATCTGCTACTGTGATATATATGTTTGCATATTCCAAAGAAGGGAAAGGGAGAAGTATTATTATTGAGAGAAAGTTTGGCACACACAAAAAATGCAATGCAATAAAGATGCAGAGGAAATTGTTGAGGTAGAATTTATTGAGAAAGCATGGTGATTTTATGAAAAGAAGATGCTAACCACACTTGTGCTGAAATTCATATATTTCAGATGAGATTTGATTCGTAAGATGAACATCATGAAAACCGTGTTTTGAGGATGACAACTAAGATGCCCTAACTAAATGGTAAAATCATGTTGTCATCTGTCACACGTGGAATCAGAACAAAAGGGAAAGTATATAAGCTGCCAAATATCAAGAACATAAATAAATATCTGATCCACACAAAAAATAAAATCTCAAAGAGCTTATGCTCACACGTACAAAGAAAATTGGGGGAAAAGCAAAAGCTAAAATGAGTGAATATATGCTTTGTAGAAAAGATATATGTTGATTATATATTCCAAATCTCATCAACTTTTCATTTTCTTCATCTAAAAGTAAATACAATTTTTATTAGTTTTTGCTTTTTATCTAAAATATGCAGTGTTATTTGTTTGGCACAGGATAAAGAATACGATAAAGATAGTATATGAAATTTTTTTATCAGAAAATATAATTAAAATTAAAATAAATGCTTCAATTCGTATACAGAATAAATTATTATAGCCTAGCATCCGCCAAGCCACATAATAAAATAAAAACAAAAAAAAAGGTGTATGACAAAGGAAAACACATACATGTGGTATTTATTTGTGTCACTTATTAAATTTCATTGTTAAATGGTCTTGTAAAATAATGATGCTTAGTGAAAGCATTATAGGTAGAACTCATAATATGAAAAAAGTAGTTAAATTTGTTAAATGGTATACTTTCACAATTTTCCCAAGATGAGAGGATAAGTGTTTCCAAATTTTATACTTTTCCATTGCCAAGAAATGTATAGTTTAGAATTTCTCGTTATTATTTTTTTTATATTTTTAGAAATTATTCTAACTAGTCTGAGACTCGTGGATACGCACAGCTTTTTTTTTGGTGTTAAATCTGATTAAAAAGATATTTTTATTTTATTATTATATTTTAATAGGCAGTTTTTTTACATAATCAATTTTTTACTGAATTTCAGGATTTTTGATAAAATATATGTATTTTGATTGAAAAAATATGTAATAATAAAATTAGTTCAGTGATGCAGAAAGGTGGGTTTATGTGGTGGACCCATCTTTATCACCCTTTTGTTGTCACAATCCACAAAAGTATATGAATCTAACTCCGGGATTTTAGAAACCCACCATTGTTAGAGTTGAATAAATCTAATACAAATTAATATTTTTTTTTTCACCAAAGTGGTTGTAAGAAAATTAAATCATGTCCAAATGTTTCTCTTAGAAGTTTAAGCGTTACAAAAGTACTTGAAGATAAAAAAATAAAAAAAAAGTTAAAGGAGAAATCTTCAATATAGGATTTTGGGTATTTTTGAAAACGGTTTTTCAATTAGAAAAAAAAAGTATTTAAATAATTTATATGATAAGTGTTTGCATAAAAGGTTTATGTAAATATTAATGTGATAGTATTAAAACATATTTATGAACCAAAATAATAACATGTAAGTGATTAAAAAGACTAATAGACATTTTAAGGACTTGTTTGAAGAAACAATGTGTTACACTTTGATTTTTACAAAATGTTAGAAATATTATGTTCCTTTTCTTAACCAACGAGCGCATCTGGTGTAGTGGTATCATAGTACCCTCCCACGGTACTGACCGGGGTTCGATTCCCCGGATGCGCATTTTTTCTGAGTTTTCATCAAAACCTTTTTCATTTTGCTTTCAGCTGCGTACTTGGACTGTTCATGAAGTTAATCTTCCTCTTCCTTCTAATCAATCTTTAATTTGAATATTTGTAGCCATTGTTAATTTTAGTTAATAAAAAAAAATGTTAAATTTGTGATAAAGATAGATATTTATTAAGTCCTTGTGATTTGATAACATTCACAATGGAATGTAAGTTGTCATGATGCCTCACAAGCTAGAATCCCAAATTCAACTTATCATTCAATGGACAACATATTGACTCTCAAATTGACTTAAGGAAGAAAAACACTTTCAACCACACTTTTTTTTTTTTTTTTATAAAAAAAATGACAACTTACATCTAATAATAAAATATTAAATCAAGGTAAATGATCAAAATATAAATTAAATTATTCATTTATAAATTAATAAAAGTAGTTGTAGAATGATTATATAAAAAAAAAATTGTCTTCAAAATATGACAATCCTTAATTTAATATGTACAATTTTTTGTCCTATCTTTTTTTATTTGACAGCCATCACTCTAATATCAATAAACATACTTGGATATCCTACTCCTTTCATATTTATAATTCTTTTTTATAAATTCTTATTGCATCTCATGTGATTTTACGTTGTGTTAATGGATGGTGTTAATTATATATAGGAAAATTATATTTTGATATCCTTGGTTAAAAAAATACCTACTTAATAACTTAATTTTAATAACATAATATATATATATATATAAATACATATATATATATATATATATATATATATATATATATATCAATACTTTAAATTAGAATAATGGATCTATAACCAAGTGACAATTTTTGTTAACTCATTAATTATACATTTATATTATTATAATATGATTCTCAAGTAATATCAAATAGTTATTTTTGTTAAAAATATCAATGTTCTATATATATTCTACAATTTTGCACCAGATAACTCAAGATGTATCTTCTACCTTGAAGACACATTTTTGTAGGAAGATTGTCAAAAAAATATAATATCAAATTGTATGGACGCTCAAGTGACTTCTTTGAATTTATATGATAAGTTTGGGGTTATAGGATTTTTTTGGGTTATATGGATAAATAATTTGTTTCATTGTAGTAGGATTGTAATATCTCTAAAATGTCTCACATTTATTTATTATTTCTTTACTGATAAAATAATAATTTTGTCAATTTAGATTTATAGTAACCTCTTTCATAAGAGTATTGCAATGTGTTTATTGGTATTAATGTTGGTATAAATATGTAATGTATTTCAAAGTTATTAGGAGAAAATAAAAAATTGTGTAAACTTCGAAGACATAAAATATGCAAGTGTGAAGATAAAGGTAGATGTGCTTCTTGTGTGAAGATGAAGAATAGTAAGAACCAAATTGTGATTGAAATGAAAGGCAAAATAGGACAACGTGAACCCTAGCACGACATAGAGAAAACGAGGAAGAAGAAGAAAATAATTGCACATATATGTTATCAGCCCCCTTAAGCTGGGAATATATATTTTTCATTCCTAGCTTGGAATGAATGACATTAAAGTAGTTGGCAGTAGGGGTTTGGTGAAGATATTTGCTACTTGCATAGAAGAGGAGATGGGTAGGAGTTTGAGAAGATCAACCAAGACATTTTCACGAACAATGTGGCAGTCGATCACGATGTGATTTGTCCTTTCATGGAAGATAGGATTAGAAGCAATTTGTATTGTAGATTGGTTGTCCTTTGTAGGTGCAGTAAGAAAACTGGTTGAGATTATTTCCACTAAAGGTGATGTCAGGTCACGTGTTGGTAAGATAAAGAAGCCGAACAATGAGTCTTCTATAAGCAGAAGACTTGGCTTCAGAAAGTCTGAGACCATGACGAAGAGAAAGCCAAGAGGATTGCATCATAGGTGTAGGCATGGGCGCACAATCCAACATACCAATGTCATACAGAAGGTCCATGGTATACTTGCGTTGACTGAGATGAATTACGGTCTAAGAATGATCAGATCCTGTTAGGCGGATTGATGTTAGCTTGTTCATATTCATATGCATCTGTAATGGAGTTTCATGCTACTTCAAGGCCCAAAAAATATGTTAAGTCCCCAAGATTTTTTATTTAGAAGTGTTGATCCAGAAGATGAGTGATTTAAGATATTTTCTCAGCATCATTTTCAGTGAGAACAATATCATCTACATACACAAGAAGAGTAATGGTGTTAGTGTCATGATGTTTTAAAAAAAGAGAATGATCAGCGGAAGACAAAACATAATTTTGAGAAAGTAAAAAGAAAAGATAATTTCGCATACCATTGTCTCCTAGCCTGCTGGAGATCATATAGAGAGCATTGTAGTTTACATACACTTGTGTCATTTGTGAGAGATAAACCTGGTGGAGGCTTCATATAAACATCTCCTCTTCTATGCAAGTAGCAAATATCTTCACCAAATCCCTACCTCCAACTACTTTAATGTCATTCATTACAAGCTAGGAATGAAAAATATATATTCCCAACTTGAGGGAGCTGATAACATATAATTTTTCTACACTTTTTTTTTTCGTTTTGGGCTTTTCCTTATACATGGGTCGGAGTCTATGACCCATTTCTTTTTACACCTTATTTTTCTTTTATCAGCTTTTATATTGTAAAATATTGTTTTTAGTTTTTCAAAGAGTGAATAATAATGTGCAATTATTTTCTTTTTCTTCCTCATTTTCTCTATGTTGTGATAGGGTTCACATTATTCTCTTTTGCCTTTCGTTTCAATCGACGATTTGGTTCTTATAGATCTTCATCTTCACACAGGAAGCACCATCTACCTTTATCTTCACACTTGCATATTTTATGTTTGGGAATCCATTTATATGTGGCAGTAAGGGCAACTAATTTGCGCAGAGTGGTTAATTTGGTAACTGGTACGAAAGTATCTAAGAAGTCTAGCCCTTTAAATTGTGTTTAGCCTTTTGCAACCAATTAAGCTTTATATCTCTCTATGGTGCCATCAGATTTGTGCTTTACTTTGTATAACTTTATGATATAACCCAACTCGACAAGTAGATGACTAAAGGCACCACAGACACTTCACAATTAGGTCAGTCCTCTTAGCATCCAATACAATGCCCTACTAAACATTAGAAGGATCTTACCAGAAGAAGAAATGGACATAGGCCAAGGCATCAGATGTTCTTTCCTTTGATCTTTTTACCAGACAAGTTTATGTAAACAATTTTGGCTCTTTTTAGGGGTCCAAATAGAAGAATAAGCTAGAGTAAGGTGTATTTAGTAAATTGGGTTTGTGTCAGGCTCACCTTTCATGACATGTGCACTTAGGATTAGAGTTTCTTTGACCTACCTTCTAGAAGGTTTCTCATAAATTACGTCCCTACCCCTACCCCTCTCACTCTTGCTCCCTAAGTCACTATCTCCTATATAAAGGGTGTCATGTATTTTCACAATTGAAATTGAATAGAAAAGAAACTCTGCTTGAGTGTTTAGTGAGCTTTGTTCTCCTCAAGTTCTTAGGTCGTATCTTGAGAGTAGTGCACCTTAAGTGGCTGCTTTTCACCACTTCTCTTGGAGTCTTCCACCACTCTAAGTGGCGTGTTCTTCCTTTCATCATCCATAAGCATCTCTTATCTCTTCATCTTTTCCTTTCATATTTTACGCCATTGTCTTCCATTTATGCTCTTTGATTCCTCTTTTTTCTTTCAGTCATCATCTTATCATTTCTATTTTATGCTGTTTTAAATTCCGCAATTCATAATCTTCACCATACAATTGTGTTTTCTCTTTTACTCTCTAGAAGAGAACTTTCACACTTACTTAACCACTTGGTTAAGTTCGTGTCTAGTGACAATCTTCTTTGAGCCTATCACCATAGTTGCTAAATCAAAAACCATAAACAAAGTGCAACCCATAAAATTGTGCAATTCTAAAATCAACTCACATCACTTTATTTCCAGGGGGAAGAGTTGCGATGGTCCATGTGTTATTGGTCTCCAAAGTATCTAACTCTCCTTGCATAACACACTTCCAACATATTTGTTTATATGCCTCCTCATAGGTTCTCGGTTTCGTCTGTGATGATATAGAGAGAACATCATTTTTAAAAGCAAGAGATAAAAATTGATAAGTAATAAATTTTGATATAGGATACCGAGTACTTACATTGTTGGTGTGGGCAGTTTATGTGTGAAAATCTTCCAAATAGGTAGGAGTTTTCCTTGGTTGTGTATAGATCGTCTAAAAGGTGTTGTTGACATATCTTCAGTATCAATAGCAAAAGGAAGACAATCAATAGGAATGTCTATAGTATCAATACTGCTAACAATAGAATTTTCTTCAGTGGTATCAGGTTCCATAGGCTCCACATTACCATTATTGAAATTTTTAGTCATAAAATCAATCGCATAATCATAGTTTCTAGGAATGGGGAGAGAAAAAATTTCGGGACTCTTATGAGCATCAACATTCAAATGGTAAGGAAAGTAATTTTCAGGAAAGACTACATGTCTTGAGACCTCAATTTTATGATTTTTGAGATTTAGAAAAAGATAACATTTTGTATTAGGTTGAAACCCCTGAAAGACACAAATAAAAGAACATTCATCAAATTTTTTTTCTATGAGCAATTATGGTACTGAAATAACATAGATAACCAAAAACGCGTAAAATAAAAATATCACACAACTTTGCATTAAGTTTTTCATATGGAGTGTTGTTGCTTAACAAAGGAGTAGGTGTACAATTAATTAAAAACACATAATGTAAAGCAGCAAAATTCCAGAACAAAGGTGGTAAGTTTGCATGTAAAAGTAAAGCCTGCATAATATTCAAAATGTGCTCATATTTTCTTTCAGCAATACCATTTTGTTTAGGAGTTTTGATACAAGTGGTTTGATGTAAAATGCCTTTAGAAGAGTAGAAATCTTTCATAGCAAACTTAAAACCATTATCAGTTCATACCATATTAACATTGTTTTTAAAGTGATTTTCTACATAAGCAATAAACTTCATAACATGATTTCGTGTTTTAGATTTAGTGTGTGTAGGAATAATCCAAGTAAAACTAGAAAAATCATCAACAATAGTAAAGAAATATCTATGAGCATTCATAGAAGAAACAAAACAAGGACCCCTAATGTTCATATGCAATAATTCAAAAGTTTGAGCATCACTTAAAGCAAAAGGTAATTTCTTTTCTTTTGCATGATTTCAAGTATCACAAATATGAGTTTTATGAACAGAAACATAAGGGTATTGAGACCTGAAAACACCTAATCGTTCATCAGAAAGATGTCCCATTCTATAATCCCACAAATTAAAGTTCTTATCAGTACAATTGAAAAAGACAATAGTTTTTGCAGTAGTGTTACAAAAAACAAAGGAATAAAAACATTCAATCGACCATTAGTGCAAACTATACAAATCTTCGTGTTGGTAACAATGTCCTGTATCACACATTTATTTGAAGAAAGTATTAATCTAGAACCAAGATAGGAAGACATTTTTGAAATAGAAATTAAATTGAAAGAAAATTGTGGGACATACAAAACATCATTGAGATAGAAGTTATGATTGAAAACAATAGTACCAGAATAATTTGAAAACACATGATGACCATTTGGAAGATTTATAAGCACATGCTTCATGCATTTATAAGAAGCAAAATTAGATAAGTTAACACAAACATGACCATTGGCTCCTGAATCTAAGATCCAACAATTTTTCATGCAATGTAAATAATTTATGGTAAGTAAGTTACCAATTGAAGACTGATCTGCCACCTTATGATTGGAGTTAGTAGATAAGGATCCTACTTAATTCACTTGTGGTTGACCCACACCATTCAGCAGTGCTTGAATTATGCTTGAAGAGGTCCAAAAGGATTTGATATTGTAACGACATTAAACTAATGTTCCCTTCCTCCTATCCTTTTGGGAACTTCCCAGAAGAATAATTATCAGTAACATCAACATTATTAACTTGGGTAGGTTTATGATGACTCTCTTACGACAAGTGTACCGAGTTATAAGTAATAATTTGTCCCAAAGGATGGATATCAAACCCACAAGGAACAATTATTTAAAATCCTAATAGTAGCATGCACTAAGTATAAGAATATGTACAATAATTTGATTTGAAAGATATTAACATAAGTTTGCATGAAAATTAAATGAGAACAAAATAAATGAGTAAAATAATTCAATTAAGAAAATTGGGAATGAGGTTAATCCTTCTCACTCGTCTGTAGTTTTAATGAATACAAACATATAACATTCCATCTTGATGGACATTGATGAACATATAAAAATCATTCATATTGATTTCTCACATACGAAATTATTAAAAGAGTTTCCTAAATATTGATTTCTCGCATATTTATAAAAACTCCTTATCATTACGAACAAATGTTATAAAACAATTAACATTTCAAATTTATTCCTAACATTCAAATATTTTAAGCATTGTCATTTAGGTCAGATACCCAGAAGTACTTTCCAGTCAAATCTAAGAATCAAAATCATGAATAAAGTTTCAAGCTTTGAGAATAAAATGATAATACCAATCATCGATCAAGAACAAAATATAATAATAAATATTACCTTAGTACATAAGAGTTTGTGCATATTACTCACAATCCCAAAAGAAACAATTAGCCACTCATGGTGGCTATTACAAGCATGGAGAGCAAGAAAAGAAGATTTAGAGCGTTTCTCTTTGACGATTGCCTCCTGTAGGGTTTCCTTCCTTTGGATCCCCTTTCAATGATTTATAGGGTTATGCCTCACACCTTCTATTTAATGTAATTGGACTTGGACTAAGTAGCATCTCGCTTAAGCGAGATATGACTTGCTTAAGCGAGTTTCACGAGAAAAAACCCAACTTCACTAGAGTGAACTTCCTTAAGCGAGTCTTGGGCAAGTTTTCAATACTTCAATTTTTTTATTTCATCTTGTCTTCAATTTGTCCATTCTCCTTTAGCCCCCTTTCTCCATCTTTCCTTAAATTTATGAAATTAGCACAAAATTGGAACAAATCATTCTTATTCATCTCATAATCCAAAAATATGTAAAACGGTTCAAATTCCTAAATTAGAGGTTGAATTATAACTCTATTAACAATTAAAGTCCATAAGTGCCTATCCTTTTGTATGAAATATTACTAAATTATAACACTTATCAGTTTGTCATTAGAGAACTTATATCCGAGAGGATATCCGTGCTTTTTGTAACAATTATGTACAGTGTGACCACTCACACTACAATGAGTACATATTTTTCTAATATTATTATATTTATTGGTCCTATCATCTTTATTAGGGAAATCATTCTTTTGAAAGCAAACACTCTCAGTGTGACCAGTTCTCCCATAGAAATTACAAATAACAAAAGTAGAAAAAGGATTACGATTCGAACTAGCATTATTAACATTCGTGACCAACACATTACTAACTAATTGACGCTCTTGTTGAGCAACAAGTGAAAAAATTTCAGGTATAGGAGGAATGGGTTCCATAAGAAATACATGAGACTTTATATTGTGATATTAGTCATTTAACCCACGAAGGAATTCCATAGCCTGATCCTCACGTTTTCTCTAACTAATAGTAGTCATAACAGAGCAATAACACTTAGTTTTATAGATACAAACAAGATTAGGTCTAAAATTCTATATTTCATGCCATATAATTCTAAGTTTCATAAAATACTCTATCACATATTGATCTCCTTAACTCAGAGTGGCAACTTCCATTCGTAAATCGGAATCCTAAAAAGACCACCTTGAGAATACCTAGTTTTAAAATCGTTACAGATATTAATAGCTAAATCTATCCATATAATACTATGCCTAATGGGAATAGAGACACAATGTACTAACCAAGACACAACCATGTTGTTGCAACGATTCCACGTCGAAAAAGTACGATGAATCTTGGATAAGGATGACAAAGTGGGGCGGGCTGCCTCTTCCAACCCAGTGACCTGCTTAGGCCCGTCCCGCAGTACACGCGGGCCAAGTGCAAGGCAAGGTGAGCTGGCCCACATAACTTAAAAATCTAGAAATTTTTTCTACACCCCAATATTTTCTTCATGCGGCCTCATATTTCACATTCTGGAATTTTTACTCACATCTTATTACGCATGTGTCATGAGAATAATATTGTGAGACCATTACCTAATGCATCTAAATAAAAAAAAAGAATTAAATTTATTTAAAGTTTAATTTAAAAAATATTTTTTGTTAATTTTTAGAAAATTATTTCTTATGCGAGCTCGCAAACTCGCGGGTCAACCCTTATGCAGGACAAACATATGTGTGGCGGATCAGCTCGCATTGTCATCCCTAATCTTGAATGGGAAAGATGTGTTCCAAGAATAAACTCTATTTTATTTTTCGCACTTAGAGTTGTCATCAGGGATCTGTTCCATGAGTGATAATTGGATGAGTCAAGAATTGGTTAAACCAACAACGCTATTGGATTTTCATTAGGATGTAACAAGAGAAAGGTTTGATCAAGTTGTTCCTCTCCCATATCTAGAAAAGATAGAAAACCCTAAAAGAAAGTTAGACCAACAAAAAAAAAACCTTAAAAATAAGAAAATGATAATAAGAAAGTAGAAGAAGACAGAGCGAAAAGTGGAAGAGAAAAAAAAAGGTAAAAGAAGAAAAATATCATAGTACACAACAGAGCTCTTTAACTTGAAGAGCTCTAATACCATATTGGAAAGAAGATAAATGTAGATGGTGTTTCCTATGTGAAGATGAAGAACTGTAAAAACCAAATCGCCGATTGAAACAAAAGGCAAAAGACGACAACGTGAACCTTAACACAACACAGAGAAAACATGGAAGAAGAAGAAAATAATTGCTTATTATTATTCACTCTCTGGAAAAAAAAAATCAACGTTTTACAATATAAAAGTTGATAAAAAAAAAGGTGTAAAAAGAAATGGGCCATAAATTTTGGCACATGTATAAGGCAAAGTCCAAAGAGTAAAAAAAAAAAAACTATAGAAAAACTATATGTTATGAAATAACAGTAAATTTCCATTACATAAAACTTGAAAGATGAAAATGGGAAACGGGCAAAAAAAATTCATGAACTTATGTTAGTCATGCATCATTTGAACTTTTCAGAAAACATGACATGTGGTGAAATGGGTTGGTCACTATTTATCGCTTAGATTGGGCTGCATGGCAAGAACCTTAGACCAAGCTGGTCTTGCTGTAATATCAGCAACCCATGCAGTAACATGTGGTCGTGATTCAAACAACTTCTTACTCGGTGTGTTCATCAAGTAATGAATGGTGGGAAGGTGATGCAGATCCGCCAAGGTGAAGCACTCACCAGCCAAGTATTTGGAGTTCGATAAAGTTTTCTCGTAGAAATCAAGAGTAGTACTCAGCATCCCTTCTGCCTGTTCTACAGCTGCTGGATCTGTAGGAAGCCCATACATAGGCTTTACTGCAAGCTCCCATACAAGTTTTGAAGCTACTTGATCGTAGCGTTGGCTCTCAATTTCCATCCACATCCTTATTGTTGCCATTTTCTTGGAGTCGCTGCTTATCAGTTGCGTCCCCTTATCAGCATACTCATGAACAATATATTGACTTATTGCCCTTGATTCTGTGTTTCAAATTGTTAGTTCCATCTTATCTACTAATGCAGATTTAAACTCTAATATTTTAAATTATATAAAAGTTGTACTTGACAAAAATAATTTTTAATTTTTTTAATTGAAGTGAAGTTGTACATATTAAACATAACTTTAATTGATCTGGTTTTTAATTGAAGTTGTATATGAGAAAGACAATTTCAATTATATTTTAAGTGAAAGCGTTGTTATCATACCCAACTATTATAATAACTGAAATTGTGTTTTATTTAAAGATTTTAAAATTATCTTTGTCATGTATCAATATATTGTTAGAAAATCTATCAAATTAAAATTATTTTCAACTTGCTTGATTTTGTAAGAGAAAAAAATAAATCAAAATTATTTTTGTTATACACAATATCCGTGTGATAAAGTTGATGTGTTTCATAAACACGACTTTTTCAATATGTGAACTTCAAATACAATTTACTCATTTTTTTCGAAATTACATTGTAAAAAATATGTGGTAGTGCCAAAAGAAAAGCTATTAAAAACAATGTATTATTGTTTATATATATATAATACCAAAGAGCTTCAAATCTCCATCTTCAAACGCTGGAACTTGCCCAAATGGCTGCATCAGATTGAATAGCAGAATTGAAAATTAGCTAAACAAGGCTAAATAGCATTAGAACAAAAAGAAAATTTTACATAATAAGTCTTGAGTGTGGTAATGCTTACATTAAGCAAAAGGAAGGGTTCCTTTTTGTGTTCACCATTTTTCATGTCAATCATAACAAACTCAAATTCAAGTTGCTTCTCGTACAGGGAAGCAGTAGCTCGCATGGTGGCTGTTGAGAAGGGGTTTCCATGAAGTTTTATTGTTGCCATGATTGAATCTGAATTTATTTTTCAGTGAAAATGGAGGACAGGGAAGGGAGTGCGATTTGTGATCAGATTTTTCTTTTCAGCGAAAAGAATTATGTATATAAATAATGGATAACTTGGAATTGGGGTTTGTGATCAAATTAGAATATGACATTGATAGAAATTACTTTTCAGGAATTTTTCAAAGAAAGAAAGATTTGTAGGTGAGACAAACAAGCCAGATAACTCGAGGGAACTATTCTTTCGTCATTTTGCTTGAAAAAGACAAGTCGGCTAATAAAATAACATTCAAAAGTGTTTTTAAAAAGATATAATGTACATATAAATAATTAAATTTGTAATATGTAAATTAAATATAATGATTTTCATGATATAATTTATTATATAATTAATTATTTGATTATATGTGTTTATATGACTTTTCAAAGTTTAAGATTCAATCACTCTATACTTTTGATAAGTTAAAAAATTCAATTTTATATCAAAGTTTACTAATTAAAAACATACTTAATCCTTAAAAATATATTAAAAATAAACTAAAAAATAATTTATGTAAAAAAAATTTAGATATATTTTTTATTACTTGTTATAGACTGTTCTCGCCGGTTGATTCTTCCGTCAGTTGACTTCTACGATCGCTTGCACCTTCTCCCTTCCCTTTGGCTAGAACAGCTGAACTTGCAAAAAAAGAAAGATGGGCGCCCTAGCGCCAATTTACACTCCGACACTCAAGTCAAGATTAGAGCAAGAAACACCAATGTATAGCAAAGAGTTCTAGTCTCAAATGCTGCGTACCTTTGGGAATGCCTTGCTACCTGTTATATAGCCCTTTTAGGGTTCCTGCCACGCTTATCCTCGCGTCCTTGTGTTGGCTCTTAGCGAATTTAGGGTTACCTTTCTAGGACTCTATCACACAATCTTCTTGCGCGTCCTACGGCAGCCTACCATTCTTGGAGTGCAACTCTTGTCGCAACCTTCCTTTCCTGAAGTGCTTAACCTAAGCGTGGGCGCTCAGACATACACTGTAACCCTAGCACTGCATGGCCAAATCTTCTATCTTAAGTTAAATAATCACGTGCCTTTTTATGTGTTTCTTCCTTTTAAGGACAAATCCTCTATGCGAAAGTCTTACGTCACATAGGAACCTTGCGTGCGTGACGCATCTATGAATCTGATTTATATTCTTATACATGTGATTCTGTGGGCCCCTCTATGGGTCCCATCATACTGACCTCTACTGTGCCGACCTCTCACTCAGTGGCCAACGTCCAAGGTCTGGTCACTACACAAGCCCCCCAGGCTCGAGCTGGGACTTGTTCCAGTGAAGAGCCTTATAACTCGCCCGGTCGACCCCTGCAACACTGGCCCACGTGTAAGGACCTGAAAAATTAAATTGGAATAAAAGGATATATTTTAAATGAATTCTAAGTATGTTTTTATTTAAAATAAAAAAAGGAAGGAAAGTGTAGTTTAGAAGATTATAAGATTTCCTTGTTAGTACATAATCGCCGGTCGCCTAGACTACACGTCGTCGCCAGGGCGCGATGCATGCGGGCATCATCAGGGCGCGAGGCATGCGGGCATCTTCCAGGGGGAGACATCGGTCGTCCGCCAGGATGAGGCATCGGTGGATTGCCTTCGCGCGAGAGGTCATCGGTGGATTGTCTTCGCGCGATAGGTCATCGGTGGATTGTCTTCGCGCGAGAGGTCATCGGTGGATAGCCTTCGCGCGAGAGGTCATCGGTGGATTGTCTTCGCGCGAGAGGTCATCGGTGGATAGTCTTCGCGCGAGAGGTCATCGGCGAAAGGTTATCGCGCGATGTCGAGTTGCACACAGAGAAGGTGGGACCCAGACTCCCAGCATGGAACGTCCTGCACATACGCCACGTAGACAAAAAGGATGATTCAGAATAGTGACATCAAAATGTTGGCATGCGCAGGAGACACTCGCGGTCGTACTGTTCAGGAAGTGGTTGGCATGCGCAAGAGACAAACGTGGTCGTACTGTTCAGAGAAACGTACACTCAGACTTCTCTGCAGAGTGGGTGGTGGCAGCTGCTTTTGTGGACAAGCTAGTTTAAGATGCAAAAAACCCACTTCTGAGAGAGGGGAACGTTGCAGTTGTTCAAAAGCGAAAGAGTGAGTTTACCTCCCTTCTCCTCCATTCTCTCCTTCGCACTGCGATTCTGGCACCTTCACACAAGAGTACGACGAGCGACGGCCACCATTAGAGCACCTGGGAGGTTCTCTGCAAGTCCTTCAAACCAGACGCAAAAACAGAGCCAAGGCATTCTTTAAGCTTCGTTGGGTTTCGGAGCTCCTGGTGTTTTGCGCAAGTCCAGGTAAGGGAAGCTAGCCTTCATTTTCAATACAAGCCATAGATTAGCTGTTTCTGAAGTGAGGGCAACGTGGTCGCCGGTTTCGTTTTCATCTTCGTGAATGCTCTGTTCTATGTGTTTGGGCGACGTGGTCGCCGGTTTTATATACAGACTTCGAAATACCTTGTTTTTGACCCAGATCGCCGGTTTTGGCGTTGTTTGCGAACTCCCTGTTTTTGGTGTTGCTTTGAAACTGTTTGAGATTTAAATGAGATATTCGAAAATAAGAACCTTGGAGTGAGTTTTGCTGTGATTGAAATCATTCCTTTAAGTGTTATGTGATGTGTTGAATGTGGTGAATGTGGGATCAAGGCATAGTATTTTCAGGAAAGAAAATACCGTGTAAGATCGTGTAGGATGTGCATTGATCGGTGATTCCTAATGAGATATCCTGACTCTGTTGAGATAATGGAATCACATAGAGGAAGTTACTCAGTTGGTGAGAGTCGAAGGAGGTTCATATGAATGGGTGAGTCGTGTGAAAAAGAACGAGCTCGGCCTGTTCCATGGATTAACCCTGTCATACTGTGAAAATGATGAACTTGAGATCGAGATTGTGTTGATGCGCATAGCTGGGGAAACATTACAGCTGTTTAGTATGACAGGTGCAAATCTCTGAGTCTAATCAATGCACGAGTCTTCCGGAAGTAGTGTCAAGTGTCTTGTGTGCTGAGTCAGTGGTAGTTTGACGTGAGAAATGAGGGACCTTGAAATTGATAGACACTTGATGCAGTTTGTGAAATAGAATGACTCTGTGCAAATATTGTAAAGTGTGTGATTTCTTGGCGATCAGGTGAAGGGAATGAGAAACTTTATAGTTTTATGTGGGTATCTTGAATTTGTTTTATTCTGATTTTTATGTTCATATTTAAACTCTGTTTAAAATATATAGCTTACCCTGCGTGTTCTGCTCTATGGCTGTTTTTCTCTTAAAACTGTGATGATCGTGTAATTTTTACACGGGAGCAGATGATCTTCCAGGAAGTAGAGCTTCTTAGTGAGTGGTCGCCGGGGAAGAGATCGCCTGTTTCTATCTCTTGGTGGTGATCGCCGGATTTATGTCCTGATAGCAGATCGCCTGTTTTGGGGTCTTCTGTTAGGAGATCGCCGGTTTATGTATGGAGACCGCCGTTTTCGTTGTATTTGATTGATTTCGTTAAGTTTTGAAAAACATTTGACTGGTTATGTATTAAACTCCCTGTGAGGAGCAACTTCATTACTTATATATATAATTATGTTCTCTTCAACATTATTTGTTTACCTTTATTTTCATTATATAAATATGAATAGTTTTTTGCGGGATGTTACACCACGCGTCCTTGTTACAGTCCTGAGTGATTTGACGTGTGCCGTACCAAGAAGTAACATTTTCGTGCATTTTTCCTGGAGTGTACACGTGGCAATCTTAGCGGCTAGGATGGCTTGACGCTTCATGTTCTCTTTTATACGTTACTCCCTTGCTTCCTACGCTCCCTACTGTTTCATTCCCTCTCATTCCTTCATTTCAAAGTCTCTTCTCTTCGAACTGTTCTTCGAGCGCCTACCACTCCTCTCAAACTTCAACCTTTTATCCCTTCATCAAACAAAGGTACATTCTTTCGGCCTTCTCTACCTTCGTTTTGTTACTACTGTTCTTTGTTTACCTGTAACTGCCTGGGATTGCTTTTTGATTCTCGCCTTCGTTTTGCTTTGCCCTACCTTACTGTTCCGCCGCGTTTTCCTAGAACGCGCTATCCTTTCCCTCTTTCTGAGCTTATCTTTTTTTTTTGTCTATCCTTGTGTTTTAGTCTTCGAAATGAACCAGTCTTCCTCCTCCCATTCGGGGTCTGGATCGGACTCCTCCCAATCTTCTGCCCGTTAAGTAGTTCTAGGGCTCCACTCAGACTACTATCAACTTCTGTACCCCTGGGCCCCTAAAGGGCTTCTCAAGGAATCCTCTGATTTCACCACCTCCGAGTCCATCGTCACCTATAGGAAGGATGAGGTGCGAAGCAAAAGTAGCCACACCAATCGCTTCTTTAGGAAAGACGATGATAGGTACGTTGAGGTGGTTCCTTGCACCACAGGCGAGCCCCTGTGCTGCAACGAGACCTCGGGGCAGGAGGCCCCATTCTATTTCATTTACTCTACCATCTTCAAAAGGGTCTGCCTTCGCTTATCCCTCAGTGGCTTCGAGAGGGAGTTGCTGACGGAGATGAACGTGGCTCCAGCTCAGCTTCACCCAAATGGTTGGGCCTTCGTGTGCGCCTACGCCATCCTCTGCAACTACTTTGGGCGCCTGCCCTCAGTAGACTCCTTCCTTTATTTTTTTGAAGCCAAGAGCCCTGGGAAGAACCTCTAGGTCAGCCTAAATGAGGTTGCTGGGAGAGCACTCATAACCCTCTTCCAACAATCTTACAAGGGATTTAAGGGCAAATTCCTGAAGATCCGCTGCCTTCCGACTGACCCTACCCTCCTGGATGGGTTTCCACTCTATTGGGTGGAGAAGCCCAATCTGGTTAAACCCAGGGCCCTGACGGACTTGCACCCGCAAGATAGGGAGGTGTGTGAATTTCTGTCTAGCATCGAGGCAGTGTTCAATACCGCCAAACTCATCCAATATGAGTACCTGCCCAAGAGCTTGCGGGGGTGCATAGGTAGGGCTTTAGCCCATCTTCTTTGCAACTCTCCTCCTTCTCTTAACTACTTCTGTTTGTGTAGTTTATTCGGTTATACTTTTTACACTCACTGTCCTGACTTCATGTTTATTGCATAAATGACAATCAGGGCTGAGCGAAGAAGACAGCTGGCCGCGCGTGCCTTGAAGAAGAAGAGAGGCGCTAGCTTGTCCCGATCTGTCCAGGAGGAGTCCCCTCCTTCTACCGACGATATGGCTCTTGACGTTGCGCCTGTGGCAGCCGCGGCCGTTGCGGGACCAACGCTCCTCCCCAGATTGCGGCTGCTGAGGCTGCTCCTTCAGACGACGAGAGAACTTGCTCCGGATTGGTGTTCAAGCAAAGACGCTCGCAAGACACTGTCGTACTTCTCTCATCTGGTTCGGAGGGAGAGGGTCCTCGGACCCCCTTGGGCGTTTCCTCCTCTCCTCGCGTCGTCATGGAGCAGGAAAAGAATGTCCCGGTGGAAGGGCAGTTGAGCCCCCCTAACTCCCTAGCGCCATTACTGCTGCGCATCTTAAAATCCTCCCAAGAGATTGAGGAGGTGGAGAGCTTGGAGGTAGGGCCACTGATGGACCAGGTGGCCTAGGACTTCAGCAAGGCTTTTGGGAGTGTCAGCCTCCTCTTCACAAAAATGATGAAGGCTCACCAGGAAGCCGAGCATCGGACCCTGGCCGCTGTGAGGGTAGAACGTCGCATCACGAGTCTCACCCTGGAGGTGGCCGAGTTGCGAAAGTCAGATAAAGAGGTCATGGACCTCCTGTTCTCTAAGTCCCAAGAGGCCTTGCGAGCTCACGCCAAGTGTAATGATTTTCGCATGGCCGTGGAGGACTTAAAGAGTGAGGCGAGTCGCCAAGAGAAAACCATTGCGGATCTTAAGCAAGAACTGGCGTGTCGTGACGACGACCTGGCCCAACGGGACATCGAGTTGGTTAGGACGAAGGAGGAGGCGGCAGAGCTGAAGGCGGAGATGGCTCGAATGGAGGAACGCTACCAGAAGTCCAGGAATGAGCTTAGTGACGAGGCAGCTGAAGCCTATAGTGCAGGGTTTGGTGATGCCATGGCCCAGGTTGCCTGCGTGCATCCGAGGGTGGACCTCTCCCAAACCGATTTAAACAAGGTCATCTGTGATGGGCAGCTGGTGGATGCTCCTGTCAACCCTTGAGCCTCTTGTAAATATTTGTACATTTCAACTTAATGAATTTATTCTTCAACACTTTCGTCTTCTCTTGGTAACTTTATCTTTTTCCGTATGGCTGAATATTTTAACTCATGGTGTACTTAGCACCCTTCTTACCTTCTGTTCTTACCTCTTTGGTTTCTTCATCTATTATTATTATTATTATTTTGACCTCGACTGACGCGCCAAGGAAGACCTCCTTCTCTGTCGACCTCGACTAATAAGCCAAGGAAGACCCCTTCTCTGTCGACATTGACTGATAAGCCAAGGAAGACCTCTTTGTCTGTCGACCTCGACTGACGGGTCAAGGAAGACCTCCTGTTTTTGACCCTGTAAAAATTAAGGAAAAGGATTGTTATGAACCATACTATTCTTCCCCTTTCTTTACCAAGGTAGAAGAGGCTCGTTCTTCTTGCCCCAGCCTCGCTATAAGAGGAAGAGGACTTTCACTGTGAACCATACTATTCTTCTCCTTTCTTTTCCAAGGTAGAATAGGTTCGTTCTTCTTGCCCCAACCTCGCTATTAGAGGAAGAGGACTTTCACTGTGAACCATACTATTCTTCCCCTTTCTTTACCAAGGTAGAAGAGGCTCATTCTTCTTGCCCTAGCCTCGCTATAAGAGGAAGAGGACTTTCACTGTGAACCATACTATTCTTCCCCTTTCTTTAGCAAGGTAGAAGAGGTTCATTTAACTTCCCTCGACCTTGCTGTAAAAAGTCGAGGACGAGGTCTGTACTTACCTCAACCTCGCTGTACAAAGTCAAAGAAGAGGATTTTTACCCCGAACCACACTATTCTTCCCCTCTCTTTAACAAGGTAGAAAAGGTTCATTTAACTTCCCTCGACCTCGCTGTAAAAAGTCGAGGACGAGGTCTCTACTTACCTCAACCTCGCTGAACAAAGTCAAGGAAGAGGATTTTTACCGCGAACCGCACTATTCTTCCCTTCTCTTTAACAAGGTAGAAGAGGTTCATTTCACTCTTTAACACAAATATATCCTTCTTAACTTTTTTTATTTTTATTGGGTGACCTCGTTAAAAAATCCCGTTGGGAAAAAGAGTGTCCCCTTAACTGAATGATACAATTGTGTTCAAATACAACTTTACTAACTGAAATAAAACTTGAGGTTGGCACCATTCCATGTGTGTGGAATCGCACCGCCTTCTAAGGTCTCCATCCTGTATGCCCAATTTCCCAAGGCCTCCGCTACTCGAAACGGGCTTGTCCACTTGGGGGGTAGTTTGTTTTCTAATTGGTAGGAGTAGGCCTTCCGCATTACCAGATCGGCGATTTGAAACTGCCGAGGTCTCAACTTTGACCTATATTGATGTTCTACTCTCCTCTTTAACGCTTCAGACTTAACGCGGGCCTCCTCCCTGACCTCGTCCAGTAGGTCTAGATTCACCCTTCTTTCTTCATTTGATTCCTCTGCCACAAAATTCTGGAATCGAGGTGAGCTTTCCTGTATCTCTACTAGAATCATGGCATCTAACCCGTATACTAGGCTGAAGGGCGTTTCTTTAGTGGTGGATTGTGGAGTGGTGTCGTACGCCCACACAATCCTGGGGACCTCTTCTGTCCAAGTCCCTTTAGCCTTCTCGAGCCTTCTCTTCAGGCCTCTGAGTAGGATCCTGTTGGCCGACTCGACCTGTCCATTTGTCTGAGGGTGCTCAACTGATGCGAACACCTGTTTGATGCCAAGCTCCGAGCACAACTTTCTCAATTGCTGACTTGAAAACTGGATATCATTATCAGATGCTAGACGCCTCAGGATTCCAAAACGACACACAATATTCTTCCAAACGAAATGTTGGACCTTATGTGCCGTAATTTGCGCCACTGGCTCAGCTTCGATCCATTTGGTGAAGTACTCTATAGCCACCACAAGATCTTTCATCTGTCTGATTGCGAATAGGAAAGGTCCCAAGATGTTGATTTCCCACGTGTGGAAAGGCCATGGACTATGGAGGGATCTTAGCTCCTCTAGTGGCGCGCGATGCAAGTCCGCGTGCTCTTGACACTTTTTATACTGCTGTGCGTACCTTATGCAGTCTTCTCTCATTGTGGGCCAATAATACCCTGCGCGGATGACCTTTGTTGCTAGGGCTCGTCCCCCAATGTGGCTTCCGCATATTCCTTCATGAAGTTTTGCTATTATGCGAGTGCACTGTGTCCCACTTACGCATATCAAAAGAGGATGGGAAAAGCCATGTTTGAATAGGTTCCCGTCAATCAAAGTGTAGCGGGGTGCGTTCTTCTTCACAACTCTTGTTTCTGCGGGGTCTAACGGAAGTGTTTTGTCTGCTAGGTAACGTTGATAGGGCGCCATCCAAGTCTCTCCTTCTTCCACCAAGCAAACTTGCAACGACACTACGACTGGAAGGCCATAGGATTTTATGCGAGATGCCTTCAGCATTTCTTGAGTCAGTGACCTATGACTACTTCCTCCCTCATGCACAACGTTTATCATTTGTACATCCGTGGGATCTCCCGTAGCTGTTCGAGGTCCCCTTAACTGAATGATACAATTGTGTTCAAATACAACTTTACTAACTGAAATAAAACTTGAGGTTGGCACCATTCTATGTGCGTGGAATCGCACCGCCTTCTAAGGTCTCCAACCTGTATGCCCAATTTCCCAGGGCCTCCGCTACTCGAAACGGGCTTGTCCACTTGGGGGGTAGTTTGCTTTCTAATTGGTAGGAGTGGGCCTTTCGCATTACCAGATCGGCGATTTGGAACTGCCGAGGTCTCAACTTTGACCAATATTGATATTCTACTCTCCTCTTTAACGCTTCAGACTTAACGCGGGCTTCCTCCCTGACCTCGTCCAGTAGGTCTAGATTCACCCTTCTTTCTTCATTTGATTCCTCTGCCACAAAATTCTGGAATCAAGGTGAGCTTTCCTGTATCTCTACTAGAATCGTGGCATCTGACCCGTATACTAGGCTGAAGGGCGTTTCTTTAGTGGTGGATTGTGGAGTGGTGTCGTACGCCCACACAATCCTGGAGACCTCTTCTGCCCAAGTCCCTTTAGCCTTCTCGAGCCTCCTCTTCAGGCCTCTGAGTAGGATCCTGTTGGCCGACTCGACCTGTCAGCTGTTGGACTTCTTTGACCGTGACTGGGCTCCTCATTGTCATGATGCCTGCACATTTCTCTGGGTTAGCATCTATCCTTCACTCTGTTAGTAAGAACCTTAGAAACTTTCCTGCCTCCATCCCGAACATGCATTTTTCGGGATTCAACTTTAAATTGTACCTGGTGATGGTGCTAAAGAGTTCCTCCAAATCAGTCACATGTTGACTCCTTTCCTGAGACGTGACCACCATGTCATCTACGTAAGCCTGGATGTTTTGACCCAACATTGGGGCGAGTATGCGGTCCATCAATTTTGGTACATCGTCCCTGCGTTCTTCAATCTAAAGGGCATCACCTTGTAGCAGTAGCTAGACAGTTCTGTCATGAATGCTGCTTTTTCCTCATCGCGGGAGTGCATCCGTATCTGGTTGTATTTCGAGAAGGCGTCTAGAAAGCCGAGTAGTTTACAGCCTGACGCGTTGTCGACCAAAGAGTCGATGTTAAGCAAAAGGTACGAGTCCTTGTGATAGGCCTTATTGAGGTCCGTGAAATCAATACACATTTTCCACTTGCTGCTTGCCTTCTTCACTAGTACCACATTGGCCAGCCACTCAGGGTATTAAATTTCCCTGATGTGGCTCGCCTTTAGTAGTTTCTGGGTCTTTTCTTTGATAACTTGTCGTCTTTCATCATTAAACTTCCGACGTCTTTGGCACACCGGGCGAACCTGGGGGTCCAAAGTGAGGTGGTGGCATAGGAAGTCGAGATCAATCCCTGGCATCTCGGCTGTAGACCATGCGAAGGAGTTCAGGTGTCGTGACAGAACAGTTGCTATTTGGTCCTGGTCCTCCTGGCTCAATGCCTTACCGAGCTTGAAGGTCTTGCCTTTGATCACCCGCTCCAACACCTCTCCCGCAGGCTCTGGTCTTCTGTAAGGGGCGACCTCTTCCGAGTCTGAGTGCTTCCTAGTGGGTGGGTGGAATGTTATTAAGCATACTCCCCTTTTTGTTTTGAGGTTGTTTTCGTAACACTTCCTGGCTGTTTTCTAGTCAGACTTGATGGTGATGACCATTCCCTCAAGGGAGGGCAGCTTCATCTTCATGTGCATTGACGAGGGTACCATTCCCAACCTATTTAATGCTGGCCTACCCAACAGAATGTTGTAAGCTAAAGGAGCGTTGACTACGAGGTACCTGATGTCCACAGTGCGAGATCTCTGACCATCCGTAAACGTCGTCCTCAACTCAATGTGCCCCCTGACCTCTACTTGGTCTCCCGCAAACCCATACAGGCAGCCGTCGTACGGCCTCAGCTGATCAGGAGATAACTGTAACTTCTGGAAGGTGGACCAGAACATTACATCTGCGGAGCTTCCTTGGTCCACTAGGACGCGATGGACCCTCCTACCAACGGTGACTACAGAAATCACAATTGGGTCATTGTCGTGGGGTATCACGTTCAGACGATTTGCCCTTGTGAAGGTCAGGTCGGGTTCTGGGAACTGATTTGCCTCAACTTCCTCCACTGTCATGACCTCCCTAGCATATCTTCTCCTCTGGGAGGCAGTGCATCCTCCTCCCGAGAATCCCCCGGCGATGGTGTTGATTTCCCCATGGATGAGCACTTCATGCCCTTGATCCCCTATTGGGGCTGCTATCACCATATCTCCCTGTGATTCCTGCAAGTAAGGCGTTAAGAAACCATTTCTTACCAGATTATCCAGTTGATACCCCAAGGCGAGGCAATTGCTCAAGGTGTGACTGTGTGCCTGATGGAAATCACACCATTGGTTTTTGCAGGGGCCCAATTGCTTATCAGACTTTGGGGGAGCCTTTAACCTGCTTGCCACCTTTGGGAGTGCTATGAATTCCTTGAGCCCGATTCTGAAGCTGTGTCTGGTGGGTTTGGGCCTCTTAGACTCATAAGGCGCGGTCCTCACCTTCTTCTCCACAGCGGTAGCATGGACCCTTGGGGGTTGAGCACATCCCGTTGCGCGAGGTTTGAACAGATCAATCCTCGCACGTTTCTTTGCCACCCGTTCTTCTACGGTGATGTGGGCGATCGCCCTACACTGAATCTCATCGAATGTCCTTGCTGGACACCGTATCAGAGCGTCACTAAAGGGTCTAGGGAGGATTCCTCTCTCAAAGGCATGCACAATCATAGCCTCGTCTTTGGTCTGCAATTTCACTACCAATGCTCCAAACCGATTGAGGAAGTCTTTCAGCGGCTCCTCCTGGAATTGCTTCACATCAAAAAGGTCGAAAGCAACGGGGGTTCGTGCCCGGTTGACGATGAATTGCTTATTGAACAACTCCAAAAACTGTTCAAAGGACGTGATGTACCCGTCTGGGAGCCCCATGAACCAGTTTAATGCCGTTCTTACAAAAGTACCCATGAACAACTTACAGTGCATGGCGTTCGTGCCCCCTGAGATCATCATCTGAGTGTGGAAGGCCGTTATGTGGGCTTCTGGGTCCTTGACCCCTATGAAGGTAATTTTTGGGATCACGAAAGACGCAGGTATCACCGTCTCCATGATTTCTCGCCAAAAAGGCATTGGACGAGCCCTGACTGGGGGTGTGGCTCTTGGCTCCGTTGCAGTCCGCTCTCCTATCCCTCTTCTCAACTCTTCGTTAGCTCTTCGCAACTTCTCATTGGCCGCCAATGAAGCGTTCAAGTCTGCCCTAAACTGATCCTGCCTAAGGGCCTTGTCAGTGTGGGATGCGGCGAACGCTTGCTGGAGGTTGCGGATGGTCTCCATGAGCTCCTGGATGGTAGCCGTATGATCACCCTCGTCCCTTACAGAACCACCTTGCCTAGTACTCCTCATGTTATTGATTCTACTGGTTGCTACTATGGATGGGACCTAGTTTTAACGGGTCCCACGGTGGGCGCCAAAATGTTCTCACCGGTTGACTCTCCCGTCAGTTGACTTCTACGATCGCTTGCACCTTCTCCCTTCCCTTTAGCTAGAACAGCTGAACCTGCAAAGAAAGAAAGATGGGCGTCCTAGTGACCGTTTGCACTCTGACGCTCAAGTCAAGATTAGGACAAGAAACACCAATGTATAGCAAAGAGTTCTAGTCTCAAATGCTGCTTACCTTTGGGAATGCCTTGCTACCTGTTATATAGCCCTTCTACGGTTCCTGCCGCGCCTATCCTTGCATCCCTGTGTTGGCTCTTAGCGAATTTAGGGTTACTTTTCTGGGACTCTATCACACAATCTTCTTGCGTGTCCCGCGGCAGCCTACCATTCTTGGAGTGCAACTCTCGTGGCAACCTTCCTTTCCTGGAGTGCTTAACCTAAGCGTGGGCGCTCAGACATACATTGTAACCCTAGCGCCGCATGGCCAAATCTTCTATCTTAAGTTAAATACTCACATGCCTTTTTATGTGTTTCTTCCTTTTAAGGACAAATCCTCTATGCCAAAGCCTTACGTCACATAGGAACCCTGCGTGCGTGATGCATCTACGAATCTGATTTATATTCTTACTCGTGTGATTCTGTGGGCCCTCTATGGATCCCATCATACCGACCTCTACTCCGCCGACCTCTCACTCAGTGGCCGACATCCGAGATCTGGTCACTACATAGACTACATAAAATTCTAACAAACCTAATTAAAACAAAATTCAATCAAACCAAACCTAAACAAAAATCAAAATCCTAAGAGCGAGGAAAAGACACTGTACCTTAAGTGGGTGAGAACATCCAAATCCAAGTGAGTAGTGAGAAAGAACGTGAACGTGAACGTGAACGTGAGAAGGTGAATAATATAAAAGAAGGTGCACTGAGAAGTGAGAGGGAGAACCAATGTGAGGTGCGCTTTTTCAGTCACAAGACAAAAAAGAAAAAAATCTCCTCCAAATTAAATTTTGTTTAATTTTATTTCAATTTTTTTAACTAACAAGACAACGCATAGATAAATTTTAGTGAGATTTATTAGAAAACATAGTTAGACAGTTACTAGGTTTGAAAAACCTCTAGTACTTGGTTTTCTTATTATAACCTCCGTTAATAAACTTCTCTTAAAATTAAATTTTTTTTAGTAAAATTATAGTTAATAATATTTATAGTTTATGATAATTTTTAATAAAAATACTTATATAAAATAAAATAAAAATTAGTTTTGATTAAATAAATATTTAAGATTAAGAATATTTTTGAAAAATTTTACATGTCTAAACTTACACCTTCAAAAATTTTAAAGAATTTAGTTATCAAATATATTAAAATTATATTTTTAATTATTTATTTATAAAAAAATTTAAATATATTTGTTCGTTGAAATTTAAAAACATCTAAAATATTTTACTGAAATTTTAGAATAAACATTTAGAACTTGATAAAGGTTAAAAACCTCCATTATTTTACTGAGATTTATAAATCTTTAAAATTTAACATTAAAAAAAATTCTGTTACTTTCCTGAAATTTTAAAATAAATTTTTAAAACTTAACAAAAGTTAAATTGAAATTATATTAATCTTTGCTATATAACCTCTTCTAAAATATTTTTTCTTATAGTGATCTTACAAATTTAGAAGGAAGGTGGGGAGAAATTTTTTATCAATATTTTAAAATAAAATAAAATCAGTTTTTTCAAAAGTTAAAATTAGATTTAAAAAATAATAATTTTTTTATACATTATCTTGTGTATAACTTTAAAAAAATGATTTTAACTTTTTTTTGCTTGTTTTTGTTTACTATTTATAAAAATCTTATCCAAAAGTAATTAAGTGTAGAAGTTTATCTATGAATTTAATTGATATATAAAGAAAATTTTAATACTACTATGTAAAAATTGCTATCTTAATTTTGTATAATAGATATTCTAAAATTAATTTCAAAATATTTCCAATTCATTGATAATATCAAAAGGTTTATGCAAAGTTTAAGTGACAAAAAGAAGGCTCCTTTGCTATATGCCAGTGGTACTGGAAAAAAAAAACTCATGTTTTCAAGACAAAGACAATTTACTCAAGGCTTGTGGAACAGATGTTAAAACAATAATAATAATAATAATATTAAAAATATAATATCATAGAGGGATAATACTGAAAAAAAAATTATTGATTAGAAACCAATTTTAAAAAAAAAAAAATTTAATTGTAGTAGTGACTAAATTAGAAATAATTTTTGGAGACTAAAACATTTTTTAGTTTCTAAATTAGTCTCTATTATTATTAAATGGTTTCTAAATTAGTATCTAATTAGCTATCAAGGTTTTTCTACCAAATTTAGAACATTAGTATCTAATTAGATACCAATTTAGAAATTATTTAACAATAATAGAAATTAATTTAAAACCAAAAAATTTTTTAGTCTCCAAAATGGTCTCTAATTTCATTATTATAGTAATTAATTTCGTTATTATAGTAATTAATTATTTTTTATCTCTAAAATTAGTTTCTAATCAATAATTTTTTTTGTAGTGTAATATTTAAAATTAAACATAGCACATTTTTAACATTCAAAATAACATAAAAATGAAATATAGTATAATATTTATGTTAACACAAAATAATATTCTTTAATAATAATAAATTTATTGGAAAAAAATGAAAAATACTTTATATTCCTTTTAAGGAAAAAAAATAACATTGTACTAAGATTTTTCTTTAAAAATATTTTTTTCTATTTTAACTTAGTTTATTAGTTTTCATAATGATTCAATAAAACATGATTTTATAGTCTTAATGGATCAAACACTATTACTAAGTTTATGGGTGTTCCGTTTAGGGTTTGGCCAATTACTTCCTGTACTAGACAACTGCACCCGATTTCAGTGTAAAATGATGAAATAGCCCTTAAATAAAATGAGGTGTACAAAGATACATTTCGCACCTCTTTTCTAGAATATGTTTTTAGATTTTTTTTCCTAGAATAATTTTTGTATTTCAGAATTGTTTTTTGTTATACAATATTCTTTTTTTCAGATATGTTTTTCGGTAATATATTATTTCTAATATTAAATTTTATTTTCGAAATAAAAGGTATTTTCAAAAATTTAAAAGTATGTAAGATGTATATTCAAAAAGGTTGCGTGTTACGAGATTGAGACACTCCTCTTAAAAGGCGTGTCCGTGTCAGACACATGTATCGGACATGATACTCGCATGACATTTATCCTTGAAGTGTCCAATTCAAAATATATTTGTTTGATTTTTGACAATTCTTGTACGATTCTAACATAATTTTAAAAAGAAAAAATATATTAATTTTTCCAAAACTCAAACTTATAGTATAAATTTTCAGTATGATTATAAAAATAAGAAACAAATCATTTTGAACCAACCATAAAAAGTATCTTTCTACTCTAAAAAAAATTAAAACATATTTATACACATAAATTTTTATTATCAATTTATAAAATTCATAATTATATAGTATATAAATTTTTATAATTATATAATATATAAATTCGTGTTCCCATATCTTATATTTTTAAGAATTATACATATTTTTATCTCCATATTTCCATATTCTATTTGTGTCAATGTCGTATGAGTATCCGGTTTTATCTCTGCTATATACGATTTGGGTGTAGAAACAATTTATCTAGGGTTTGTTAGTCCAATTTTGAAGCCAATCACTCACCAAAAATCGCGTGTCGTTTAGGAAATAATGGTAAGTAGACTTTGAACCATCTTCCTTGGTCCTTAATTGAACGCTGTCGTTTTTGTCTCCCTGCTTTGTAACGCAAGAGCTACTCACAAACGCGCGCGTTAACAAATTGAAATTCCGTGAGAAACTCCACCGAACTTAGCATTTCCTTTAAAAATGGCTTCCCAGAACCCAGCGGAAGAAGAAAACTCAAAGCGAAATTGGTCCCTCCAAGACTTCGAGATCGGTAAACCTCTGGGAAGGGGCAAATTTGGTAGAGTTTATGTTGCTAGAGAAGTCAAGGTTCCTAATTCTCGCTTTATTCCTATTTTTTATATATAAATTTTCTGATTCAGTCAAGTAATTGAAATATTAGAATGTTTACATAAGTAATCATCTTTAGAAGTGTAGATTTTGTTCTCAGAGTAGCCAATAGAGTTAATTTTTTGTGTTTAATTTAATTTTAATTTGTTTCCCAGAGCAAATTTGTTGTGGCGTTGAAGGTTATATTTAAGGAACAAATTGATAAGTACAGAATTAATCACCAACTGAGGAGAGAGATGGAGATACAGACCAGTCTTCGGCACCCTAACATCCTGCGTCTTTATGGTTGGTTTCACGACACTGAACGTGTTTTCTTGATTCTCGAGTATGCTCATAAGGGTGAGCTTTACAAAGAGATGAGAAAAAAGGGCCATTTTACAGAGAAGCAAGCTGCCACGGTAATCTATTTTCTCGAATGTGTGGAATGTTTTGAAGATCTTTTTCATAATTCATGAGGGATGTTTCTTTTTCCTTCCAGCTTACCAAAATTAATTTGTGTACTTTGGTTTTTGAAGAAATTAAGAGTTTTATGAAAGTTAAGTTTATGATTGATTTTTACATAGGAGAGAAATTCAATTCATTTTACCATCTTATTCTCTTACCCTGTGAGTGTTTGTAGAGAAGTTTATCCAAATAGAACCTAACTCTATTACTACTTTCCTCTGGCCTGATTTGGTGGAAGCTTTCATCTTCCTACTTGGAAGGAAGATAACTGTTTTTCATTGGTTCTTGTCATTTCTTCAATTACTGGGTTTTAATTCTTGAGAAAAGATGAGTATGAGAAGAAAGCAGCTGTAGTTTTTTAATTTTAGAAATTTGATTTTTGTTTCTGAAGAGGTTAAATAGAATGCAAAGCAGGAGTAATCTTTGAGAATTTCTTAAATTCAAATTATGAGTTGTTTATGATAACTGCAGCAGGTGAACTAGTTTTAGTGGCCTGCTGTGTGGAATATTAATTTATAGAGAAGTTGATTGTGTAAACTTTGTGAAAAGTTTCACAATTAGTGATTATGGAGCCGTTTGTTTCTGGTTTTTTTTTCAATGTGATTTAAATTAAAAGATATGTATAGAAATGAATTATATTTGTGTATCTTTTGAATGAATTAAAGCAAGAACAAAAAAATATTTTAGGGATTTTCTCGAGCAAATGATAATTTTTGCAGAAGTACTGAAAAATTGTCATAGAATTCCTTTTTTACTATAAAATAAATAAATGACCACTGTATTATATTATATTATGGACAAGGCTAAATAAAATACTGTGTCGTTATCTTTTTTGCTCCTTTATTGAGGTAAAATTTCCTTATTATGTTGACTCTTAACTTTGTCTTTTATTTTGATAATTCTAGTATATTTTGAGCCTCACGAAGGCGTTGGCTTATTGCCACGAGAAGCATGTTATTCATAGGGATATCAAGCCTGAAAATTTGTTGCTGGATCACGAGGTATGCTAAAATATCCTTCCTCTACCAACGATGTATGTTTGCACACCAATGTTCACTTACGGTAATCTTTGGAATTCTCGTGCCTGAAGTTTTAGTGTAGGTGCTCGAATCTGTTTTTGGCTGCAATACTCATTAACATTAAATTCAAATCTCTAATGCACTTTCCCCACTCCTCATCGAAAAGAGATTAAATGAAAGAAACTTATTCTTGTTATAGATATAGTATACAATGAATCCATTCGGTCGATAGTTGGAGTCAATTGATTATATTTGGGGTTTAAGGCACGTGCATGTTCAACTGATAATGACTTTATTGCAGGGTCGTCTTAAAATTGGAGACTTTGGTTGGTCTGTTCAGTCTAAAAGCAAAAGACATACCATGTGTGGCACATTGGATTATTTAGCACCAGAAATGGTTGAAAATAAAGCTCATGACTATGCAGTTGATAACTGGACTCTTGGTATCCTTTGTTATGAGTTCCTCTTTGGTGCCCCTCCATTTGAGGCTGAGAGTCAAGCTGATACCTTCAAAAGGTACAGAAATTCGTGGGCTATGTTTATTTAAAGTAGATGTTGTTCTTTCATTGTGTATGTAATATATTTAGCTTTGTGTAGGATAATGAAGGTTGACCTAAGCTTCCCTTCCAACCCTTCTATTTCTTTAGATGCCAAAAGTCTGATTAGCCGGGTAAGTTAACATTTCAAACTTGGCCAAAGTAAATTCTTTCAGTGAACAAATTAGTGGCCTTTCTGACAGCAATCTATAAATTGATATAGCTTCTGGTGAAAGACTCCTCACGAAGGCTCTCTCTTCAGAAGATAATGGAGCATCCTTGGATAATCAAGAATGCAGATCTTACAGGTACCTGCTAGTAGTACGGGCTTAATTACTCATCTAACTGGCCACGAGGGATTAAACTGAATTCTGTATCTGATGTTGTAAAATGCAAGCAAATGGCCGTGAGGTTAGGAGCATTAGGATTGTATATCTGCCTATTTATAAAAGTTGTATTGTAGGTGAAATTTCTTCAAGTCTCTGCGCATCTAAACCGCATGACAAATAACTTATGCACAGATTTATTGTCATGCTCGCTCAGTAGTGAATGTGACAGCTCAGATTTAATGATTCCTCTTTGATGAGTCCCATGTAGTTAAAATTTGGATGATAAATATTGATATTTTTTCTTTTATTTTTATCAGTTTTTAAATGGAAAAAATATTTTATAATATGAATTTAGATGCCAATTTAGGATATTTGCTGTCCATGATGAAATTTGGATTCTAATTCCTACTGAGCTGCTTCAAACGGTGCTGCAATTCTAAACCAAAAGCAACTTAGTGAAATAATGTGTCCAGTGATATTAACTTTTTTTTTATTATTATTATTATTATTATTATTATTATTATTATTATTATGATTATGATTTCTTTCAATCAGAGGAACACAATTCCTTGTGTTGTCTACCTTGTTAATTCTAGGTAGATGTGAGAAGATCCAAATTTTTAAAAATGTTTCTGCATTTTCTAATTATTTTACTTATACGATAATGAATAAGATTAACTGTGAATATGAGTACTTAATAAAAATATGAAAAACGAATGAAATAGAAGTCCGTTGCAGACAACTGAGACTCTGCATAACACACGGATACTTTAGTTGATATTAGAATCTAGAAACGAATGGAATGCCCGTCTCTTTGTCTCGCTTAAGGCTGCATCAGAACTTATTAGTTTACACTGACAGTTTGGAGAGCCACTGATTACATAAATCAGTTGGAGAGCCAACTGAGAGTCTCGTTGTTTGCATATCTACTAAGTCTTGGAGTTTCGCCATGTCTTTTTGTTGCAGATTGAGTAGTGCTAGATAGCTAGAAAAATGAGTCAAATATGACCTAATTCAACTAGATTTAAGGAAGCTGTTGGGTGAGTAAGTGGTAGGGATTCGTCTTCTATCCAAGAATCACTAAGTTTGCCTATTTATTCTGTCAAATATTTTTACCATTAGTTTTTTCCTTGTTCATTTGAGCTTTTTATAGAAAATTAACTAGGGCTTTTTGGTAACGTGTTATATAAACATCTCTTAGAGATGGAAGTACCATGTGCTTTGGTGGAAAAAGTAAAAACAGTAATATTACCTGAAGAGTAATATATATGTCAAACTGCGTCGATGGTACTACCTGCTTCTGGGGAGTTGTGGCATTATTGTGTTTTGAGGTTTTAGAGGTTAAAATAAATACATTGTTTTCTTTTTGCCATCACATCAAGAATTCTTCAAGAACACTTATTGTTGCATTTATAAACAACTTAAGACCTGAAATTCTGTAACAGATTGATCTTCATCTCTCAAAAGAATTTTTTTGTTGTTAAAGATTAGTCATATGTAACATATCACCTTGTCTATATCATGACTTGAGACCATCCGGATTTTAAAAGCCGGATCCATCCAAATGATAGATTGTTGTATACTCAGTGACACTGATTGATGAGCCATGATGTAACCATATTGTTGCATTTTTTACTTAAAGGGAAAATTTGATCCAATGTTGCAGGTGGATCCATTAGACTCTCTATGAATATCAACTTGTTCTTTGTGCTGAAAGCAATAACCACAAAATGACTCCAATTAGTTGAATCAAGTAAAGAAGAAACTAAAGAAGTAAGGGGGTTCTCACCAAGATGTTAACACAAGTCCTTACTCCTTATCAAATTTCCTCATCAACTTTATTCATCAGATATGTGTGGTAGAACACTTCAAAAGAAGTGTATAAATCTCCAAAATAATAGATAGAAATCTCGCAAATAGAATCATTTCAATATCCATAAAAAGAGTAGTTCCTCATCCAGAATACTTTACCATATTTTGTGTTTCAATAGATTTTCTGCTTCGATACCATAACAAAAGAAACAAAAAGAAAAAGAGAAAAAGAAAATAATAGAGCAGAGAAGCAAAATAAGAAAATTTATTGTTCCTACCAAAAATGTACTTAGGGAGTGTAACTGGAGAAGGACACGGACAAAGTCAAGGAAAACCTCTGAAATTCTTTCTATATTGGACCTTGAAATATCATAATTTCGAATTGAATTTCTTTAGAAAGAAATCTTTTGTCTCATGGTAACCTGCTCCAGTTCCCTTACGAAACTTTCTTTATTGGGTTAGCCATACACTTTACATGTTTCTAGTGATTCACATGACATTTTCAAATTATAGAAATCTTGGATAAGAATCTACAACGTGTTAGCTTTCCGTTGGTCTCTTGAGTTAATAATATGAGATAAGATAAATTGTACTTTCTGGAGAGTGTGTATTTATAGAACTCTTAGGTGGCGGCCTTTAGGTTGGTCGTATAAGGTCTTTGGATTGACCGTATAGTATTCATTTATTGGTCCATAAATAGTCTTTCATTATTAAAAACTCATTGAATAGGCTATTATGTTTATATGATCATTGATGCATATAGAGAGTCACCCAAATTCTTTGATATTCTCAACCTTATGGTGAGTAGGTACACTTATTATTTGTATTGTGGAAAGCATTTGCATAACAAAAAAACTATATATAAAAAAAAAAAGAGAGAATTAGAAAAACATGAAACGTTTAAAATTTTTGATAGTCTAATCATGTCCTAGATTATTTAAGCAAGTCACGTAACATTATATTGTCTAAACATAACTTACTAATAAATAATCTAATGATCAAACAATATTTCAATGTTTTTAATCTTTTATAGCTTCGTAAAGATATATGTTCTCATATTTGTGGTAAGGATGTCATACTTTTGTAATTTTTCGTGTTTTGAATTTTGTATATTAGAGAGAGAAACAATAAGAGTAAAAATTTCCTCGTATAGTCTCGTACGAATTTAAGCTCACACTCAAATATGTTTTCTTTGTCGACCACTTAGTCAATTGTTTTATGTTACAATACATGAGAAGATAAGACAGTATAATCAAAGTTTTACGTGCTATTCCTTTTATGAGTTGAACTTGATAGAAATATCATTTGAGTCGTGTGTATTAAATTCACACGGAAGATTCTGAGTATTTTAACATTGATTTTCGTAATTGTATTGGACCTTTTCATTTACCAATGCATTGGATATGACATTGATAAAATTTGCTTCAGATCTTATATATTCGGCAGTTCAAGAATTATATAAATAATATGAACAAAACTAGTTAACGATCGCCATATCTATTTCACTCAAACAAGTAATTCTTTAGACCATTAATTTTTTTATTTTATTTTGTTATCATCAAGATTTAAAGTGATTGAATTTACTGATTACACAAAATCATTCAATAAGTAGTATTGAAATCTTCTATTCTAACAAGGAGTTACTACTGTTTTCACTTATAAAATAAAACTAACTCACAGATCAAGAAAATAAGTTAATTACATTAAATTTTACTAATATTATAATATTCTTCTTAAAATGCATTATGATAATCTTAAAAAAAGTGAATTTTTTTTTTTTTTTGCCTACACCTGATAAGATAGACATTATTTGTGATGTACTTTTGTTAACTCTTTCGTCACTTCCCTGATGAAGTGTATGAGAGAATTCTTACCCGTACGATCAAGCTTTCAATTGTCTAATATTATTATCTAAGGTGAAAAAAATAGATTCAAAATCATAACTCTTTTAGAAGTCTTTTAGTAAAACAAGTTTTAACATGTACATACAACAAGAATAAAAGAAGATCTATTGAACATCACATTCTTTAAAAAATAATAATAATAATAGTAATAATGAAAAATCAAGATTAATTAAAATGCTTTCCCTCTACATTTAAAGTGTTTAGCGAGATAAAACAACTCAAATTTTAACAAATACAAATTGAGTGACTAAATTATTTATAATGAAAAAGGTAAATAAAGCGAAATATAAATATATTTTAAAAAATTTTTGGAGCTAGAAAATAATTAATTTCTTTAAAATAAAGTAACTGAAAGACGCATGATTATAAGGAATTTTGGAATTTAAAAACGTGGCGTATTAGAATCGTGTGCATTTATAATTCCATTTTTTACTTTAAATAATATATAAATAAAAATGATCAAATACGTCATCAAACGGTGTCGTGGTGTAGTTGGTTATCACGTCAGTCTAACACACTGAAGGTCTCCGGTTCGAGTCCGGGCGACGCCACTTCTATTAAGGTTTTTATTTTTTTAAAATAAAATTGATATCTGTTGTAAAGTTTAGAATTCTCATAATCACTTAATAATAAAATAACTTATAAGGATTATAAAATAGCTTTTAGAAGTAAATACCTAAGCCATGGGTATTAACACATCAAGACCATAGCTTATGAGATCTACCAAATCATTAGGACAAGGAAACTACTCATGCACATATAATCAATTTTAAAACACTTTTTAACAATTTCTTTCCTGTAACATCATTGATCTAATTTCTCTTTGTTATAAGAAGACTTTAATCATTTCTATGGTGTAATATTTATCAACTAAACAAAAATTAGTTGGTATAATTCGTACAGTGATTCATGTAATAGAAATATTATGTTGTATGTTAAGTTCTCACAGTGCATAAATTATTACTTTTTCTTGTTTCATAAGTAATATAAATGTGCTGGTAGTTAAGTGATTAATTTAAGGTGAATTTGTTAAGTATTCTATATAAAATTTGTATGAGAGTATTGTTGTTGTATGAGAATGTCTCATCATGATAATTTTGTTTGCTTGTATTATAGTATCTGTTAGACATAGATTCTAATAGTCAAGTCGCGTATAAACAATTGTAAATTTTTTTTATGTTCAAGTCAAATATTTGATATTCAATAATTTTATAGTTAATAAATGTTATTAAATAAGTATATTGATTTGGATATGATTAAACTATTTATATGATGAAGTTGTGTATATTAGATGTTGAACTCAATTAACACAAATAGTACTATTAAATTTTCGTACTAGTATATCATGTTAGTTAATTTTTATGGGTGTAGTCTATCATATCTCGATCATACGGTATAAATATAAATTGAATGATGTTGAAAATATTAATTACAATAAAGTAGAATTAACATAAAATGCATTTAAATTAAAATAATGATAATTAATTTTGAGAGTATTTTTATTTTACCAAATATAACATTATATTTTCCATTATAAACTTTGTAAATACAATCATACTTGGTAAATAGAAATATATCAACTTACAAGAAAAATAATTAAGATACTATAACAAGTCTCATACTTTTTCCAAAAAAAAAAAAACACATTTATATTTCATATTTTATTTAGACTTAGAATTGACATAAATTACATTGTCCTCCATTGAAAACAAACTTAAATTGAGGTCTTATCCTAAGTTGTGTATAAGGTTGATGTAAATTAAAAACTTTGATCTTGGCTAGTTGATCAAAGTTTCAACAGGCCATTAATAAACATCAAGATATACTAAAATTCATCTTCACTTAACACTGTTATTTCAAAATTCTAAAGACACACACTACTATACATCTAAAAAAAGAAATCTAAAACTCAATTTTCCTTTCATGTTAAATAGATAAATAGATACTGTAAACTTAAAATTACTATAAAACTTTGATTTCCTACGGCAATATCCAAGATAAGAACATAAATATTAAGCTTTTTATCACACAAATTATAACCAATTACATTTAAGCAATAAAATATTAAGCTAGTTGTCAATCTACTCCATCCATTTCATTTTATCTTTCATTGAAGATTTTCTCATAAAAACAGTAACTCAATAAGTGAATAAGTTTTGTTTAGTAAAATATCATTACACTCTTCTTTATTTCATTCTCGTAATCGTCGCATATTTAAATATATAATAATTAATTTTTCTATAAGCACATCTAAGAGTATATATTTTTTATAAATATATGAGATATAGGGATTGTTCTCCCACGTAATTGAATTGCAGCTTCAATGAATGATTATTGAATTCTACTTAGTTGGTTTTTAAGTAATATAAATGAAAAAATTAAATTAATGTCAGTATTTATTTAGGATAATATTGTAATAAAATTATAGTTATTGCGTTGAAAGATATACTACCTTCATTTGCTTATAAAAACAAAAAACAATTAATTTAACATATATATATATATATATATATATATATATATATTAAGAAAGTACATCATTAAATTTTACTACTATCTTAATATTGTTCCTAAAATACCCTTATCGTAAAAAAAATACATACCGTGATTAACAAAAAGTCAAACATTAATTAAAGTTAGGACATTTAAAAGAAGATATTATTTAATAAAATGAAAGTTAATTAAAATTTACCTATATTTGAGAAATAAAATAAAATAATATAATTTTTTTATATATTCTAAAACAGCAATATTCTTTTATTTTTTTAATAATACTCATACCATAATTAAGAATATTACTTTTCTTGTAATAATTAAGAATATTACTTTTCTTGTAATGAAAAGTGATTAAAGAAGTTTTAACCACTCCATATTATATTATTATTATTAAATTATTATTAATGTTATTAAATATTATTACATATTATTACATATTAGTAGATATTATTAAATATTATTAATAGTATTAATATTGTAAATACGAATAATATTATTATTATTAGTATTATTATTATTAATATTAAAAAAATATTAATGTCATAAATATTATTAATATTATTATATTAACATTATTAATTTTATAATGCTAATAGTATATATATATATATATATATATATATATATATATATATATATATATATATAATTTTAATTCATAGGTAATACTTATCAATTCTAGTCCGTGAGTAAATATGAAAGTAATCTGACATATTTTTCTTTAATTTTTTTCATTATTTTTTTATCTTTTTTTATTATTTATAATTATTTTTATTTATGATTATTCTTTATTTATAATTATTATTTATGAATATTAGTTATGATTATTATTTATAATAATTTTTATTATAATAATATTATTTATATTATTAAAATTATTTATATTCTTATTATTATCAATATTAATATTAATATTATTAATATAAATAAAAATATTAATATTATTAATAATGTTAATAAAAAAAATTTATTTTAATAATAATATTGAATTTATTTACGAATATAAATTCGTAAAATAGAGAGTAAAATTTGTTAATAATGTAAAATTTATTTATCGTTAGATATTTGTGGATAATAATGAATAAGTAATGCTTTATTTACTTACATAAAGCATTATTTCTATATTGAACAAGTAGTAAATTCGTCAATTATAACCTCTACTTAAAAAAAAACATTTTTATACTAATTTAAGATATTTCAACAAAATTGTTTAAAAATGATATATTTATGGTTGTTTTTAATATGATGCAACTCTAAAATATCGTCAAGATTAACACAGAAAATAATATATTGTACTAAAAAAAAAAAATTTACCGATAATATCTTTATGAAAATTTTTAAATAATAGAATATATTACATTTTATGTAAGAGATCTGTACTAATATATAATAAAGATTCTCCTTATAATTGGTATTTTGTTTACATAATTTTTATTTTATTTTATTTTTATATCAATATTTTATTTTATTATTTTATTTTAGTCATTTCATCGTTTTGTGATTGTTGAGCAGTTATTAAATAAGGAGTGATTTTGAATCTTAAACAAATTTGACATTGTGGTTTTTATTATTGATAGTGTAGTGACTCACCCATCTTGTTTTGGAAATCGCTTTCATGTGTTTTTCTTTGTTTTTAAAACTAGAATACACCAGAAATTTGAGTAGATGTTACTCTCTCCGACAAGTACCTCAGGGTTAGTTTGCTTTTTCATTATCATTAATCTAAAGACATTTCTCATTATTGAACCAATTTTGTTGTATGCATTGGTAATTGAGGCATCTCTCGTTTGCTCCGAAGAAAGAGCTAAATCTCCTACATTATGATCCAATGTATTTCTGTGTTTTGGTTTTTTGGCTCTTTCTCAAGTATAGTTCAAGGCCCACTTTAAATGTAAAAACATTAAATGAAGATGTAAATTGAGACTATGTTTAACACTAAATACGAGAAAATGGGTAAAATCAGAGTTTGAAGGAATTAATTTTAAAAAACTTATATACACTACATAAAAATCTTATTTTATATTTATAAAATTAATTTCTGATTTTATTTTTATTAATATATTTAACTATTTTTAAAATTTTGTAATTTATTTAAAATACAGTAGGGATTTCAATAATCTGTCGTTGTAAGTGAAATTACATAAATATTTTATCAATTCAATTTATTTTTTTATAAAATTTAGTTTTATTAATATTAATTGTTAGAGCTAAGTACTCTAAGCAATATTTTTTTAAAAATTTAGAGTATCTAGATCCTATATAGTGGTTGGCATGTAAATTATTATAACTCAAAGTTTTAATTCCACATAAAAGAACATACTAAAATAATTCGGTCCTTCTTCTGTCATGTCCTTCTGCTAATTTTCTTATTTATAAATAAAAATATTACATTCTTATATTTTCAAGAATATTAAATATCATCTTATTTATTGACGAGTAACTCAGTAAGATGTATCTATAATATTGTCAGGTATTTGTTTTGATTTTTTCTAGACTTTTAATTGGGACTTAAAAAATCCAATATATTACTGTAATTAATATAAATGTTTAAATATCCCTTATTTAACATAGATATTAATAATATCATTCTATCAATAAATACATCACTCAAACGGAAGCAAATAGAATAATCTATTATTTACAGAAAAACTAAGAAAAAGAAAAGTTAATGTCTTACAACATTCTTTACGTAACTATCGCACAAAATATAATTAATCTACCATGTAAGACTAACATATTGATTAACACTTAAGGTAAATTATTCCTTCATCTTCATACTTTCTCCTCGCATCTCCATATTTGGTAAAAAGTTAGTTTTAATTTTTAAAAATTTAAATAACTATAAATAAACCATAATCTCACATTTTTAAATAACTTCAGTTGCACCCCACATCATCATACCTCTCTTCTAGTCGCAACACTTTCATTCTTCTACAGTTACAATGTTTGAGAGAGCAGTTTCATTATTTATGTGTGTGAAGGTTGACGAGAAGATTCCTTATATTCAATATTTTCTAGTGTGAAGATAATTTTTTTTTTAAATTTTGTGCTCCATTTTTGCACTTCCTTAGTTTTTTTTTTTTTTTTTTGGAGTTTTGTGATTTTTAGACTGTACAATTTAGAAGATATTCCCATATTCAAAAAGATCTTTAGGATTGTACAATTTAAAATGTGAGTTTTTTTTTTTTATCAAAGTCTTGCTAAAAATAATGATGCACGAACTCAATGCTACCACACATCATAAATACAAGTTTGCTCAACCAGAGAGAGAGGAGACAATTAAAATTGTTTGTGCAAACTTACATTGTACAACAACATCTTCTAGATACCTTCAGAAATTGTTTTGCGGCAAATTTCCAATTCTGAGCGCTAAATCAAAGATTGCAAATTGAAGAAGAAGGGTATTGTTATAATTAAAAAGAAAAGTATTAAAAAGAAAAGTATGAAGGTGTAGGGAAAATTTGCCTAACACCAGGATCTCCTTTAATAAGGTCCAATAACTTGCAGGCCAAACTCAATCCTATAAATAAATTGACTTCACTCGAGTCAAGATATAGATTTAATATTATTTATTATTCTTAATCATTCAATATGAAATATTAACTTAAGTGTTAAAAAACCTTTTGCAAATATTCTGCCACCGATTAGAATCACATCTCCGAACCTTTCAAGCACTAACACAGAGAAGTATCTATCATCAAAGAGACAAGACATTCACAATTCATACAAGAACATTACTATATAATAAAAAAAATCATTAATCTAATTATTTTGTAATGACTAAATTTATAGTAATTATGAAATGAAGAGAGTAATTAAATGGTCACTATATCAACCTTATTAAAAGACTGTTATTTTATTTTAAATTAAAAATTATTACATGTTATTCTTAAAGTTCTAACTACAAACATGCTTTGGTGCCACAAGTGAAAACATATGATCCCAGAGCCGCCACACAATTGTCGTTGGTGCTTCCTCTTACATGGTTTAATAAGAACCAGGTGTTTTGCAATTGTTTTCAGTTTGTGGGAATATAATTAATACCACTAATAACAATGAGGAATGACATGGTATTCCAATTTCAGAGGCTATCATCTCCCTCACATTTTCTACTTTCTTCTCCCTTTCTAAACTCCTTTATTACTCTTCATGTTGTAGACTTTCTTATAGTTCTATTTCAAACTTTGCAAGTTTTATTAATTATTTTTTCTATATATACCCCCATTTTCTCCTATTAGATTAAAAATTAAAACTACATATATTAAATAAAATTATTTTATATCAAATATTAATATTATTTTTCCTCTTTAACTTATTATAATTCTTTAATATTTGGTTCTTTCGTAAGGCAGATGGCTTAGTTGGCAAATGTTCAAATTCAACTCCTATTTTTTTTGTTAAATTATTCTCATGTTTCAACTCTATGTTGTTATATTATTTCTACTTAACAGCTCAAAATGGGAAACCCAATTTTTTCTTCTTATAAAGTATTCAAAGTGAATCAAATAATTGTATATTTTAGCTTTATCCACTCAAGAATAAATTAAATTATTAAATGATGCTTTTAGGGTTAGGCATCTCCAACCAGACCCTTCCCCAAAAGTCTAAGTTATACATCCTAAAACTTTGTTCATGCATATCTGCATATCATCTTTGCCAACTAACCTAATAATTGTATTATTATTATTTTTTTGTATTATGCACAAATAGAAATATTGCTTTATGACCTAAACATTTTTTTCAATTTGAATGACGCACGCAGGTACATCTTCATCCATTTTTCTAATTGAAAGAAAACAAATTACGCATTTTAAGTAACATTTATTTAGTCATTATAATCTTTTGCCTTGTCTATGTAGATAACAACAATGTTTATTTGCAATAATTGACAGAAAATCACAATGCCTGAAATTGAGAAACATCATAATCAAACGTCTTTAACGATAAACTTTGGGAACATATCAAATCCTGTCCCTAACGTTAGCATCTCTCTCAACCCAGAAAATTTGCTTCTGATTTTTTTTCCTCACTTTCTTTATATTATTACCTTTTTCTTCTACTTGCTAAAATTGTTCTTTATTTTACATGAAGTGATTTATAATATTCCTTATTACACCCACTAAATAAAATATACACATATATACATTTATTTTATTTTTATTTAAAATCTTAATATACATTTACCACAAGAAAACCATTAAATATAAACTAATAATTTTAGAGACAAAAAATCATTAGTTTGCTATATTAACTAAATTAAATATTATTTTTAAGACTAAAAAAGTTAATGATATCTAAAGTAATTTTTGTTATTGATAAATAGTTTCTAAATTGGTATATAATTAGTTACTAAAATTTTAACTATCAACTTTAAAATCTAAATAATTAATAGTTAAATGGTAGCTAATTATTTACCAATTTATAAATTATTTATCAATAATAAAAACTATTTTAGATATCAATAATTTTTTAATCTATAAAATAATATCTAATTTATCAATATAATATTTAATTATTTTTTATATTCAAAATTAATTTTTATTTAATAATTTTTTAGTAGTGAGTGGGTTAATTACAAGGTAAGTGTATTTTTTTTTTCAAGGATATCAACGTATTATTTCTCATATGAGTATGATAATGTAATTAACATGTATTAATTAATAATGGAAAACTATATTTTGACACTCACACCCAAAACAAATTCCACCCACTTAACAATTAATAATAGAATAATATATATTAGTATTTTAAGTTAAAAAATAAAAAATATAATTAAAATATTAATATTATAGGTTGTATGGTAAATATATTTTAATCTATGCCTGTGGAAGTATCACCCCTGCATAATATAACTGCTAGTTGCAGCAGTGTGTAGAGTTGGAGTGGGGCCATGAGCGTGGATGGAAGGTCAAAGAAAGTTGCGTAGTGGAGAATGCACACAAGCCGACCAGAGCCTTCACTTCTACTCTTCCAAACCCAAACTCATTACCTACTGCATTCAATAACACTTCTATATAAACCCTTCCAAATTTCATCTTTTCCAAATCAACCTAATTGATATGGCCACCATTACCAACTCTCCTTCTAACATCTGTTTCCTCCTTCTATTGCTTCTAGCACACTTCAATTTGGGTATGCTGACTATCTAATATTCTGCTTATCTTTTGGTTTTTCTCTAGATGTAATATAATATACATTGATATCAGTTTGTTGGCAAATTATTATCAGACCTTTCAATATATAGATGAATCCTTCTTGTATTCTAAGTATAATGTGATATATTGATTTGAAGTTGCATTAATTCTTCTTGCTTCATATTAATTATATATCATTGTTATACATACATAGGCAAAAGCCAACTTCAGCTGAATTACTACTCTAAAAGCTGCCCAAAAGCAGAAGACATCATCAAGCAACAAGTCACACAACTATATCACAAGCATGGAAACACTGCCGTTTCCTGGGTTAGAAATCTGTTCCATGATTGCGTCGTTGAGGTAAGAAACAAATATGTACATATAATATTTCGATGACACTGTTTGCAAAAATATCAATATACGTATACTGAAGTGAATTCTGATGCAGTCATGCGATGCATCACTACTTTTAGAGACGGCGCGCCATGGTACTTTAGTTTCGGAGCAGACATCGGAGAGAAGCTTTGGGATGAGAAACTTCAAGTACGTGAACACCATTAAAGCCGCAGTTGAAGAAGAATGTCCCTTGACTGTGTCATGCGCCGACATCGTTGCTCTATCTGCTAGAGATGGCATTTCCTTGGTCTGTGATCGTCAATATTTTTTACCATAGTTCACTGTTTCATCATAATGTTTAGGAGTGGCATATTATTCTAGTTGTAACTTCTGATGCAAATTTGTTTGTTTATTAATTTTTTGTCCTTAATGCATCAAGGACAAAGATTTTCTTGGGAGAGTTAATTGAAAATATGTGGTCTACAATGATTGTCAGTTGGGTGGACCAAGCATTGAAATGAAGACAGGGCGAAGGGATAGCAAAGAAAGCTATGCAAAGGAGGTGAAAGACTTGATTCCAAACCACAATGATTCGATTTCCGTAGTGCTGTCACGTTTTCAAGCCATTGGCATTGACGTTGAAGCCACAGTCGCTCTATTAGGTATAAAACATTATCTGTGTTATTATACTTGAACAAAACTAATACTTAAGAAGTAATATATCGACCCATGCCTAACCTTTTAGGCAACCAAGTCAAAGTAGCTAGGCCAATAAAACTAAATGAGAAAAATAATATTATAGAAAAGTACAATCAATGAAAAATTGAATTAAGATATATAATATATTGGTTAAAGAGAAATTATTTGTTGATTGATTCAGGAGCTCACTCAGTGGGAAGAGTTCACTGCATGAACCTTGTACACAGACTATATCCTACTGTTGACACAACACTTGATCCTGCACATGCTGAGTACCTGAAACGTCGCTGTCCAACACCCAATCCTGATCCAAAGGCTGTCTTGTATTCAAGGAATGACCTGAAAACGCCCATGATCATTGACAACAACTACTACAAGAACATCTTGCAACACAAGGGTCTCCTCATTGTGGATGAAGAGCTTGCCACTGACTCAAGAACAGCACCTTACGTCCAAAAGATGGCCAATGACAATGAATACTTCCACCAGCAGTTCTCAAGGGCCATTCAATTGTTATCTGAGACCAATCCTCTAACAGGGGATCAAGGAGAAATTAGAAAGGATTGTCGCTACCTCAATGTCCATTAGATATATATAGCTTGGCTTTTTGTGAATGACAGTATAAGTATACAGTGAATCAAAATAAAAGGGTGGAATGTACTAGGCCTGGGTTGGCTAGATCAGCTATTGGGTCTTGTCTTTTATATTATATATCTCACATTGCTCTTGCTAAGAAGTTGTTCACAATTATATATATTACTTTAGCTAACAAAGCCGAACATTTTAAGAGGGTTTATGGAGTTCTTTGATTTTTTATCTATTATTATCGAGAGTGAGTGAAAATTGTCTGAGGTGGATTCAGAAAACTTTGAGAAGTCGACCTGGATTATCTGAAAAGTGATTGCCGAGCTTGTTAAAGAATACCAAGTGAAAATTCACTTACAAAAAAATTCTTCTATGATAAAATTAGTAAATGTTAAGAGAAATTTTTAAAAGTTTTGATATAAGTAATAAATGAGAGAATTAAGTGAGTAGTAGTACATATTTATAGGTTGTTGGACCTAGGTTTAGATATTTGAAGGTGGTTAAGATGATTAGGTTATCAAGTGCTTTCCATTTGATTATTTATAACCAAGTTTGTTATATATATATATATATATATCCGAGTTACTTGGTAGTGGGTATTCCCAATATTATAGAGTCGGGTAGCAGACAAGACTCCCAAGTTCAAAATCCATGAATAAGGTGTAGATGGACAAATTAAGTGGATGAACGAGCTTTAGTGTTTATCAACTCAATTTAAGTAAGTATTTTCAAGGTTTCATTTTCACAACCATTTTATAAGTTGAAGCTTTGCGATCTTATCAAGGACCAAAGTTTTCCCTAACCAAGGTGTACTCGGTGTATGCCATATGACATGCTTTACTCATAGGGTTATTTCCCATACACATTTATGAAGGTTTTTTTTACTCATAATGAACATTTAGAGGGGGCGAAGTTTACTTGTAATGATGAGTTATTTCATTTTACAATTTGTTACGTTTAACATTCCATCTTTTTATGCCATGTTGTCCTAGGACACAACATTTTAATGGCTCATTCTTCTTAGTTTTCATATTCTTCCTATGAAAACAACCTTTTAGTTAGTAGAGATGTTTCTCTCATAAATCATCTTTAAGTTGTATTGACTCTTTCCCATTGAAGGTAGATACTGAATAAAAGATTGTTTCTCTTCCCTCCTCCGACCTTATGGTACCTACTATGTCGTCAGTCAAATGGTTGTTGCCAACTCTTCGAGAGTGGGCAAATACAAAACTCCCTTTCAAGGGGTGTCCGATCCAAATGTTTCTAAGAGAAAATGAAAGACAAATTTCCTTCAATCCTTGACCTTTAGTACTTTTAGGTAAATCAGGAGGTCGCCGCCCATTGATAACAGCTCAGCCACGTTCAATTTTTTAAACAAAAATACTAAGTTTTCCCTAATGTAATACAATGTTAACTCGGTCGAATACCAAAGAAATTATGTTAATTGAATCAATTGTTTAATATTCTTTTCTTCACAAATTAAAAGTAGGGAATTGGAATTGAAACAAGAAATGTAAAAAAATGTAATGCAGTGAAGTTTAGACAGAAAATTATAAACATGCAAAATGTAACTACATTAAATCTTAAATTTGTTGGCCATTTCTGGAGAACTCTTTGGGGAAGGTTAGGAACTAAGTTGAACTTCTCAACTTCTTGTCATCCTCAAATGGATGGACAAACTAAAGTTGTAAATAGATCTCTTTCCACTATGCTTAGGTCAATCATGAAGGGAAACCACAAATCTTGGGATGAGTACCTTTCTCATATTGAGTTTGCATATAATAGAGTAGTTCATAAAACTACTAATATTTCTCCATTTGAGGTTGTGTATGGATTTAATCCTCTTACACCTTTGGATTTGTTACCTTTACCTAATCCATAAGAATTTGTGCACAAGGAAGGAGTAACAAAAGTTGAATTTGTAAAGAAAATTCACAAGTGGATTAAAAATCAAATACAACAACAAACAGAGAAATATATGAAACATAACAATTAGGGGAAGAAAGAAATGGTTTTTGAAGAGGGAGACTGGATTTGGCTACACCTTAGAAAAGATAGTTTCCCTAACCAGAGGAAGTCTAAGCTTAGTCCTCAGGGTGATGGTCCCTTCCAAGTTCTCAAAAGAATCAACAATAATGCATATTAAATTGACCTGCCTGAGGAATATGGAGTACATACTACCTTCAATGTTATGGATCTAACACCTTTTGTAAGTAGTGAAGATGAAGAGGCAAAAGCATATGATTTGAGGACAAATCCTCTTCAAGAGGGAGGGGATGATGGAAAAAGCCCCAACTCAGGCCCAACCTCAAGCCCAACAACTAGGTCTATGACAAAGAGGATTTAAGAAGATTGGAACTCTGCTACTAATGGCAAAGAAACTTTTCTTTACATGTTTAAAAATGACAAAAACCTAGTTGTAAATATTTAGAGTAGAATTTATTTTCTTGTCAAAAGTAGAATAGGAATTTTACTTGTATTTTTTTCTAAATGTAATTAGGGTTGGATTTAGGCATCTAAAAACCAACCTAGGTTAAATTAGGGTTTCTAGAAACTCCTAAATTAACCTAGGCCAGAACTTTAACCTAATTTAAGTCACATGATGCACACCTTGATCATGCTTGCCATGTGAGCTCAAATAGGCGCCTAAATTCAAACATTTTCCATTTGAATTTCCCACCAATTCTCTTGTAAAAGGTCAGACCTCTAAACCTATATAAGGAGGTGGTTGGCTCATGATTTTTCAAGATTAATGCATGAGTGAATTGCTGCCAAGATTGCCAGCCATCTCACTCTCTTGTCTTGCCTCTCTAGGATAGACACTTTAATCTTCTCCTTCACCTAGCTCAAGTGATATGACCCAACCAATCACTCTCCCTACCTATCATGCACCTTCAAGGAAATCATAGCTCTATATAAACCATCCTTGTTCATCTCTTCCATTGAAGCTTTCGCCAATCCTCTCCATATTTCATGAAAAGAATTCAGTCATGAAGGCACATTCCATCAAAAGGTATAACCTAGAAAGGTGATAGAGATATGTGAATACTCGTTATACCTAAAGATGATTAAATACTCATTGTAACCAAGTGTGTTGGTTAGTGGACGCTTTTAAGTAGTTGGCTTAAGGAGACTAGATGTAGCCCAGGTTTGGGTGAACCAAAATAACTTTTTGTGTGTTGTTCTTTTTTTGCTCTTGCTAGTTGCTTTGCTTTGTTTGTTTTGACAGTTAGCCTAAACGTTTATGGTAGACGATATGATTTGTTCTTATGAGACAATCCATTAGAAGATCTAGTTTTATCCATCACAAAAAGAGTCTAAGGCTCCATTCAACCCACTTCTAGAGCCAACTACACCTACACAAATTCCTTAGTAGATCATACTCACAATGATGTTCCAAACCAATGTAAGTTATATGTTGAAAATGATCCTAGTGTCTAGTGACAATTGGATGAGTAGTTGAGGAAGGGTTAATCATCCATGATGTCCTTTTATAGTTAGATTGGACATGAATAATGGTTGATGAAGTTTGAGATGTTGTTACTCTAGTTTCTTTGTCCAATGTGGAGGTTCAACTAGGAGAGTAGACATTGAACATATTTCTAGTATGACCAAAACATTTGTTCAAGCCACTTTCTAGGTAAACAATGTATTAAGTTATGTTTATTTTTGTTATTTAATTAAGTTTATCAATGTTGCATTAACATTTGTCCATTTTTTGACATGTTGTACCTCTTGGCAGCAGATAGTAGATAACATGTTGTTGATGATGATGCCATGACAGAAATTGAAAATGGTCCTATAATTCACTTTCTGACTGTATTATATTATTTTTAATTACATTATTGATTTATATATGTATTTCATTTAATTAGAATAATAATTAATACAAATATTTTAAGTAGAAGAGTTAGAACAAATTATTGTAATATATTTTTCTAAGGTTAATGATTTTTTAATATATACACTAATTACTTTATTTATATACTTTAAAATAATTTTGTAATTTATTGTAATTTAATATAATCGACAAAATTATTTATTTAATTGTAGCTACTACATTGTATACTAGAAGATGAGGTATAAATATTATACCTACTAGATTTATTGTATGATATTTTAGTGATAACATATTTTAAATGTTTTAATTATTTTAAGATCCAGCCCATTATTCAAGAATGATATGTTGCAGATATGACATTAATGGCTAACGTCTCTTATTGAGCATATTTTGTAGTTCGATTTAGTGTTAGTTCGTTTAAATACTTTTTTTTTTGTTTTATTTGTATTGATAATGTTTGATCGGAATACATTTGTTTTATTACAGGTTTTAAGTTGGTATCAAAACAAAATGTTTTATTTATAAAAATACCATATTTTTTTGTCAGTTATGATTATAATAAACTTTTAAAAATACACTTTTTATTAGTTATGTAAGGAGTCTATACTAATTATGACGTAGAATACTGTGATAATTTTTTTCGTCAATTGTGATCATGATTAACTTAAAATGTCTTAACTATATCGGTTTTTAAACTCACGTAACAAAAAGTCTTTTTTTATATCACTCTTACCTTGCAAGTTTTATATCTAAAGTAACTGACAGAAAAAGAAAAAGACTATTTTACATATTTAAATTTAGTTTTAATATAAAAAAGTATATTATTTATTTAAAAGTACATTAATCGCAAGAAATGTGAATCCAAAAACGCATTAACAGTGACACTAACCATTAAATAACTTCTAAATTAATTGAAAGGATTAGAAAAACTGACATAGCGGGTCAATTATTTTAGTTTGGTTTAGTTTATTTTCCGACCATTTTAACTATTAGTTTCACCAAAAGGGAAATTTGCTTACGTGGCACTAATTAACTAGTGGTAGTGACGTGAGATAAGAATTTCTCTTACAAGTGTATAATCTTTCACTCAGTAAAAAGTTCCACTGAGAATATTTATTGTATTCTTCGTGCATAGCTACTTGAATCGTTTGCTAAGATACAAAGTGATAATCAGAATGTTGTAATAACATGATATTTTTTTAATTAAAATAGGTAATTTCATAAATCATTAAAATGAGTAAAATTTTAAAACTTGATCAAAGTGGTAAGTCGACTTTAACATAAAAAATTCAGTGTAATTAAGTTTTAATAAAATTAATTAAAATCTGATTACACTAATGACACAACTTATTCATTTTAATATTTTTTTAAAATTTTATTCATTGATAATTAACTTATAAAATTATCCTTTGATAATAGAAATTGAACTTATGAATCTACCCCCAACAGATTGTACTAAAAAATTTCACATAAGATTTTATTTTATATCTTTTATAAAAATGATAAAAATGGATTTTTTAAAATTTTTTTTGGTTAGTTTTATAAAAAAGTACATAAAATAGTTGGAAAAAAAAATCTCAAAAAAGATAGCAAATTTTAATAGTCATGTCCACTTCACTCAAAATAATAGTCCAAAAGAAGGAAAGGAGTATTACAATGTGAGTTTTCCTAGCAAACAAAAAAATATGAGAACTTTAATGCATGACGTTTGAGAGCAAAGAAAAACACGTGAGTTTTGGCAAAACATAGGTTCCCAACAAAACAATTCTGAATGATTCGATTGTGAACATATGCGTGTCCTGAACTGGAATAAACCCTATCCTCTCGAGAAAAGTGAATACAGCACCAAAACAACGTAGACATAGAAAACTTCAGAAACCAAGAAGTATACAATTTCAATACAAGTGTTTTTTCCCCTTTTTTTTAACAAGTAAATTAGCTCGCTTGATAAACTTAAGTTGTTTTTTTTAACAACTGTTTTTACTGAAATGATTTTAAACATAACTTTAACGGTTGTTCATCTATTTTTTTTATTTTTATTTTTAAAGATAATTTTCTTGTATTTATGTATATAATGTAATATATAATTCATCGCATAGGAATATGATATAAAATGACATATAACTTTAAAATCAGGTTAACTATTAATATTTTTCAATAAAAATTATAATTTATCACGTTATACACTACGCAATGCAAATATTGGAGTATTTGATTGAAGAATCTCACAATCTAACTTTCTGAAAAATGTTGTGAAAATAGATTTTCAAATGAAGTTAAGCATGGGTTCATTTTTACTGGTAAGATTTAATTTATAAAGTCTTAATTTTTTTTGGTGACTTTTTATTTTATTATATACTATAATTTTTATTTATTTATATTCTAATTAATTAATGTTTTATTGATAGTTAGTATACTTTTAAAATAAAAATATATTATTTTATTTTGACAGACTTAAGATATTGAACTTTATCTTATAGTGGAAGAAATTTATGAAATTTAATTCTTAAATTTATAACCTGAAAATATTTTTTGACAATAAAAGTTTCCTTCAAAATTTATTAAACATTAAATGAAAAATAATTCATTAACATAACTTTTTTTTAACGGTTCTTCCATTAAGACATTTAATTATTTAAAAGAGAAAAAAAACAAAACGTGGGTTAAAAAACGTGTCTGATAATATAAATGGTAGGTTTTGCAGAAGCGTTCTCCGTTTAGCGCAACAAACACCACCAAACCACACCCGTGATTCTTCTCGCCGTAGATCTGTTCGATTTCGCCGTTCGTCAATGGCCGACGACTTCGAATTTGCTAACAAAGTCCCTCCATCCTTCGACAGCGTGGTACTTCCTCTTTTATATAAATCCCTTTCTCTCTTTCAATTTTGATTCTCTTTTCATTCATTAAAATCGATGTTAAATCGTAGATCAAATCAAGCTTGAACGAGCACTGCCTTGTTCTCTGAAGCTCAGATCCTTGAATTATTTAATTGAGTTGTTGCATTTTGTTAGTTTGTCTTGCGCTTGCATGTGCTGTTCTTTCAATTATCGGCATTCTGAAATCAATAATAATCGGATTTTGTTTCATGTACTTGCATTTTATTTGTTCTCAAATGTAATAACGGTTCAGTCATGATTTCTCCTTGTTTGTTGTGATTATAATTTCTGCCGTTCTGAAGGTTTAATTTGGTTGATGTGTGGGATATTTTTTATTTTATTTGTTCGATTTATTTTTGTTTGAGTTTATTCCAATCCATGTTTTAGATGCTAACAAGGATATAGAGCAGAAAAGCTCATTGATGCGTTCAAACAACGTGTGCCCACTCACGGATGGTTCAGTTTTAATGTTTTCTTTTTGTCTAATGAAATTGGAAAAGCAAGTGAAAGAGTTACCTTTCCTTGATGATGCATACAATTCACTTTTGGTTAACATTCGAGTTTGGAGTTTCGTGTATCAACAACATTGAGAGTTTGATTTCAGAAAGATGCTTTCCCTTTTCATATTCTGTTACTGCTTTTAATTAGTGGAGTGATCCACTGTTTTGGTTTGTTTCATGGTTTCAAAACTTTGTATAGAAAATAATAAGGACTTCTTATTGTTGGCTATTTTTTTTACTGTTTTCTGTATAAAATTTTAAAGCAGCAAACAAATTAAAGTGAAGAGAAGATGATACTTTTATAATTAAACATGAAACAGTGTGTTTTCTCAAGCTAAATAGCTCCTAAAGTAGTTCTTGATATTGTATTGGTGGGACATTTAGTCCTTGAGACTTTAAAATTTTTGGTTGTTCACGACTTTGGAAAATGTTATTTGTCTTGATCTTTTCTTATTTTTACTTTCTTATTCACCGTCTTTTTGTACTAAAAAGGACGAGAGTGAATGACGTTTTTGTAAAAGTAAGGATTGACGAAGGATTTATAAAATCTTAGGGACTAAGATGACTTACCCATACAGTCTTAAGGAGTGATTTGTTGGTATACTACAACATATAATGTTTGAAGCCATAAGAAATTATTAAGACCATTTTGCATTTCTGATGTACGGAATAATATTCTGAACAAGCATTTACTATTATTCTCTGTATTTCAAAATTTGATTTGTGTTATATGATTAATTTTTAGTGAATCAGAGTAGGGGAAGAATATGTGAAAGTACAATAAAAAAAAACTGAGTATTACCAAAAACATTGAAATTACAAAACTAAGTCACTCAGAGATGTTCTGGTTTTATATTTTATAAACTGAAGATGATATATTAGTTTCGAGAACAATTTTCAAAAACAACTCTTATTAGTTTTTATTCGAAACAAAACAATTTTTTAAGTACATGGAACAATTTTTTATTTCAGGCCTACTAACTTGTAAATTGTAACTATAATTTGCTTCAATTTGAGTTCACCATAAAACTTAGAAGTACATTTTTGATAAATTCTCTTTAAATCAGCTTGCCATTTTATAAATTCACTTTGGGCATGAAACTAGCCCCTTCTGATATTCGAATTTCGTAAACCTTTGTCACCAATCTCAAGCATGTGCAATCAGAAAAAAAGATATGCGGAGAATATTCAATTTTTCTTTAAAGATAAAGTTCTACCAACCAAGGTAGATGACACCACCTTTCTCATGTTATTCTTCTTCTGCGATAAACAGAGGCTCACCTTTGATGAAAACTGCAGTATAGATGTTTATCTTAGGCATGGATTGCTTTGAGAAGTGTTTGTGGTGATTTATTGCATTTTGTTTCTCTCTCCAAAAGAAATTCCTTTTATCGATGTTAATTTTGCAATTTTTTTTCTTGGTCGTTCCTTGACGTGGACCTTACGGAAATGCCTCGTTTTTGTTGCATTTAGGGAAATGCTTCAAAAGGGTTTAACCCAGGATTAATTGTTCTCCTGCTTGTTGGTGGGCTGATGTTGATATTCTTGGTTGGAAATTTTGTACTCTATACCTATGCACAGAAGACTCTCCCTCCAAGAAGAAAGAAGCCAGTTTCAAAGAAGAAGATGAAGAAGGAGAGACTGAAGCAGGGCGTCTCTGCACCTGGAGAGTAGACTTTTCCCCTACTTTATATTCTGTGTTGTTAAATTATACTCTTCTAGAAAAAATTTCGTCATGTGGTCCCTGGAGTTATGTTAGTGTTTATATTTGCTATGTGTTCTACCGACTGAAATCTTGACCGTATAAATTTAGTACTTTGTTAAAATATTTGGGACAAATAGTTTCGTGCTTAACTCGTCATTTAGCTTGTCCTCGTATTATTGAAAATCTTCGGGAGAAGTTAATTATTAGAAGCGGGGTAGAATTAAGGATATGGTAAGTCTAGGATATGTTAATGAAAATTATATATGGATATATACATGGACAATGTTAATGTTTAAAGGTAAAGTAACGGATAGGGAGAGGAAGAATACTATGAATAGGGAAGAAAACTAATTGGCTTTTTGTATTTTGTTTTGGAGGGAATAAGTAATTTAATAATATAGGAGATAATAACAAGTGTGTTATTATTTTCATCTTTACGAATTTTAAATTTAAAAATATAGATCATGGGTGAAGCTATATTTCTTATATCGATATGGCTTGAGATGTCTTTTATAATTAAGTTGTGTTCTGTGGTTTTTTTAAGAAAAATATTTAAAAATCGGATATTTTCAGGATCCGAATTTGGAGAGGATTAGTGAGGTTGTTGTGAAATATGTAACCCTTATTATTATTATTATTATTATTATTTCACTTTGAGATGGTTTATTTTTTATTTGAATATCTTTTCATTTTCTAACTTTGCACATTTCCTTCTTTCTCCTAGATTTATAGATATACAGTTTCTTCGTTGGGTTGCTTCTCCGCGTTTCCCTTCTTCGTGCAGTTCTGAATGTTCCATTTTGATATTGTAGTGGTATCTTAAACCTCCCACGACACTCTTTCTTTCTTTCTCTGTAGGCCAATACTCTCTTGCTCCCCACCCATCTTTTCCAACTTTTTCACCTTCCCATTCCTTCTCAAGTCATGTGCCACGTTATTGTTTTCCAAACTCTCTATAACTTTACTACTCTCGTGTTATAAGTTATAAAAAGTGAGTTTGAGTAAAATGTCTTTGTTATCAACGATTTTTTTGTAATTTTATTTTGTTTTCAGGGATGTCTACAATGCATGCAAGTTGTTCCCATTTGAAACAATTTGTGGTACCACAGGAAATTAGGTTAATCAACTTTTGTACTGATTTAACCAAAATCTACAATTTTGTTAACCAATGTTTTTTGATATTGATATTGATATTGATAAACATAAAAAGTTTTGTACTTTATCATGTTTTCACACAAAAGCATCACCTTTACTCTAGTGTCACGTGTCTACCATATAAAATTATAGTGATTTTCCATTATCATAATAATAAAGTAGTATGTTCCAAAATCTTGTATTTCATTGACTACTGTATTTTGGTACTAACACACATGAAGGTTTTTAATTTAACTATTTTTTTATACATAGAAATATCATCTTTGTACCTTTGCCCTACTATCGTATGTCTAATCCCAATTTATGTAAAAATTACAATAGTTTTCATTATCATAATAACAAATATCTTAATATTATTGTTCACTAAATTCTTTGGACCTGTAACACATTAATTTTTTTAATAACATTTTTTGTTTATATTGTAATATCCCGAAAATACATATAACTATTTAAATACACATTTTACATATTTTTATATAAATTTAGAATTTTTCAAAATATTTCTATTACAAGATTATGACTTATAAAGATACAAATATTTACATATCCATAGCTCAAAATAAAACTCTAAAACCTTTAAGGTTCTCCTGCACCTATATGGTCATTTGCTCATTACATTGTACAATCATTGCAGTTCAAACACAACAAGAAAAGTAAGGATAAGCTAGTGAAAATAAAGTTTTAGAATATACACACTTAAATCAAAAGAGAAAAACCAAAGTACATAATCAATTCCTCAATTATTCAATCTTCTTCAAATCCCAATAATTAAACAATCACATAGATCTCACATGGATGTACACATCCAAAATATTCAATAAACAACGTCTTCTGGAAGACTCGTATTAAGTAAGTCCTACCAGAGATTAACACCTGATCCAAAGATTACCAGCAAATCCAATAGAAAGGGTTAGGGTAAGTTCAATACAATCCAAACCGTGCATCTCATATGTCACGATGTGCATGAACTCCTCCACCAACTTCTCACCACCTGATATCTTAGTCCAAGTGACTTAGATCATCAGTGAAGCTCGGAGATATTACCAGCAAATCCAACAGAAAGGGTCAGGATAAGTTCAATACAACCCAAACCGTGCATCTCATATGTCACAGTGTGCATGAACTCCTCCACCAGCTTCTCATCACTTGATATCTTAGTCTATGTGACTTAGATCATCAGTGAAGCTTGGAGATCTCTGTTACCACATAGGCATCAATACTTAATACACATACAAATATCAGTCCATACATTATCCCAAATATATGAATTCAATTCCATTCCATTTTCATCATACAATATCATTCAAAACACGATCCACAACATTCAAAAGTCTATTTAACTTTAAAAAAAAAAAAACAACACTTAAATACTAAACCATCAAAATCTAACATTTTTACAAGCTTAAATAATATACAAACAAATAACACAATATATAAACACACAACATCCATGCAAGAGAAATTGAATATTGGGACCACGTCCCCTCCATATCCAGATCTTCTAGCCTAGGGTGCTATTAAAATTTAAATTTAGTTTTCCTTGCTTTAATTGCTTGTTTTCCAAGGAACTTCTAAAATTTTATCTTCCCAGTCCGGATAAGCTTCAAAATTTAAGGATCTAATGCAAGTTATCCAAACAGAACATAAATTCAGTATATGGTAGAATAAGTTGAGAGGATTACTCTTCTCAACTGACCCCATTAAGATTGATGACTAAAACATAGAGAAAAACAGAGAATAAGAGATATTTAGAGTAAGAATGAACTTACTCTGTTTGAAATTCTGATCAGATAGAAATGTTCCTTAACTCCTCAACTCCCGCGTGGTGCAATCAGATTATAAAATAGATGAGGAATGAAATGAAAAATTAAGAGAGAAGAGAGAGATTTAGAGAAAGAAAGAAAGATAGGGAGAAAGAAAAAGAAACCGTGGGGATCTCTAGTTTAAAAAAAAAAACTCGATTAACCAACTTTTATACCCATTTAATTTATATATTAAAATTTTTTAACTAATAATTCTCATAAATACCAAGTTTTTAACTTTAATCATTCATTTTTTGACACATAAAGATAACTTTTACATTTTTTTTCAGCAAACTCTTACATTATTGTCACGTTAGAAAATGATTTTTTTTATAAAGAATTACAAAGTCTCGTCAAAATGTATATTTTGATTTTTGATTTTTGACGTGAATGTGTACACCTAACATTTTCCTATTGTAGAAGCTTGGATGATAAAGATCAAAAATAATTTTAGGAGTAACACTTGTACAATTCTATTCAAACCAAATGGTACACATTAAGGCAGCTTTTAAATTAAGTATTCTTTACATAGATTGTATATTTTAAAATTCAAAAAGAGGAAGTGTCATTATATATATAAATACTAAAAGTAGTCTTATTTTTTTAGTAATAATACATTTTTAAAACTCATTTCAAATATTACTATTCAAAAAGTAGAATGCATTGTGCATTTTTTTATCAATATTTTATCTCTCTTTCACTCTTTTTAAAAAATTTTGTATGCTCTTTAAGTTTGTGATTTTTATTCTATTCATGTTTTTCCGTTCCACTTTTTTTATTCTATTCTGAAAAAATATAAATATAATCAAATATTTATATAGTATTTTATGTACAATCAATGTTCATTGTATAAATGTCACTACAGTGTTTGTTTAAAGAAAAAAATTATATTATTTTTGAAATATTTATTTAATTGGTAAACGTTTTAAAATAAAAATCATAAATTAAAAGAAGAAAGAACTAACTATTTTTAAAGAACTCATGTCAATGAATTTAATAAAAATATTTTATAAAGAAATAATAAAATATATATTTTACTAAAAACATTATTATTATTATTATCATTAGAAACATTAATGTCTATTTATTGTTTTTAAAAATAAAAAACTATTAAAATTAAAAAAGCATATACATTTAATGATATTTGTCAGTCCCCCTGGGTTACTTTTTTATTTCTCTCTCCATCTGCAGCAGCTGAGGAGTTACAGGACATTTCTACTCGATCATTTTTTTTTTCAGAGTAAGTTTATTTTTTTCTTTATAGATCCTGTATTCTCTATTTTTCTCTATGATTTAGTCATCTTAATGAAGCTAAATGAGAAAAGCGTTCCTCTTCTATTTGATTAACACTATAAGAAAATCATTGATTAGAAACTAATTTTAGAGGCAAAAAATAATTAGTTGCTATAGTGACCAAATTAGAAACCATTTTTTAGACTAAAAAAATTTTTGATTTCTAAATTAGTTTCTATTATTGTTAAGTGGTTTCTAAATTGGTATCTAATTAGCTACTAAGATTTTTCCTACCAAATTTAGAATCTAAATAATTGGTAGCTAAAACCTTGGTAGCTAATTAGATACCAATTTAAAAACCATTTAACAATAATATAAACTAATTTAGAAACCAATATTTTTTTTAGTTTCTAAAATGGTCTCTAATTTAGTCACTATAGCAACTAATTTTTTTGGTTTCTAAAATTTGGTTTCTATTTAATGGTTTTCTTGTAGTGTAAGTTCATACTAAAATTTGGTAATGTTTGAATAAATTGCTCTGGGTTACTAAATTTTCGAGTGAATCCCCTATTGGAGGTATAATTTCCATTAGAATAAAAAATTTCAAGTAAGGGAAGCTAACTTTGGTTTTTAATAGTACCCTAGACTAGAAGGTCTGGATGTGTAGGGGACATGGTCTCAATATTCAATTTATCTTGCAGAGATGTTGTTTGTTTATATATTGTTTGAACTTGTAGAAGTATTATATTTTGATGGTTTAGTATTTAAGTATTGTTTTCTTTTATGTTAAATAGGCTTTTGAATGTTGTGAATTGTGTTTTTAATGATATTGTATGATGAAAATTGTATGAAATTGAATTCATACATTTGGGATAATGTATGAACTGATGTTTGTTTGTGTATTAAGTATTAATGCCTATGTGGTAATAGAGATCTCCTAGCTTCACTAATGATCTAAGTCACATAGACTAAGATATTAGGTGGTGAGAAGTTGATGGAGGAGTTCATGCACACCATGACATATGAGATGTACAACTTGAGTTATATTGAACTTACCCTGATCCTTTCTCTTGGATTCGCTGGTAATCTAAGTCTTGGGAATTGGATCAGGTGTTAGTCTCTGGTATGACTTACTTAATACGGGTCTTCTGGAAGGTGTCAGTTATTATTCTATTTTTTGAATATCCTGAATGTGTAGATCCATGTGGGATCTATGTGATTGTTTTATGTTGGAATGTGAAGAAGTTTAAATAATAGAGAATTGATCCATGTAATTAAGAATGTTTTGAAAAACTCTAAGCTTGTATAAAAACAGATAGAACTTGTATTATAATGGTTAGATATATTTTTGGAGTGTTATAATATTTTTAACTTTCTATTATAGTAATTAATAAAATAAATTATGTTTATAAGGATAAAAATGATAAAAATATTCATAGAAAAAAGTAGTTGCAAAAGACAATTCCTATTAATAATGTTTACAAGGTAAAATGTATATCAAATAAGAATTAGAAAAGACATTTTTCTTCCATGAAAACACATGTGCTTTCATATTTATATATTTACATTTTTTAAATTCAAAATAATATACTTTTAAAAAAATATAATTTTAAAAGAATAATTCAAAAATTGAAAACATGCGTATATTAATTATTTCAAGTGAGTTTTATTGAGTTGTTTAATTAAAAGTTACAAGAAAAATGGCTAAATATATATCCTTATTAAAATTTAAATTTGTTTAACAGAAAGATGACTTTAAATATTATTAAAAAATGTATCTCTTTAAAATTAAGAGGATATACAATCCTATCAATTCCCACACCTTCAACTCTCACACCCTAAGAGGAGCTATAGCTTTATTAATTCTTAATCACCAAGATTACAAATATGGATAATCAATCCAAAAACAATAGCAAAGTATAAATCAAAACATGTTACAACACACTAGAAGCAACTCACATAATCAATACTTGATCACAACCTTCTTGAAATCTTATAGTGCACAAATGAGTGTATGAAAATTGTTAAAAGCTCTTTGATTACTTGAAAATATTGAGCTCAAAATTCGTGCTTCAAAAGTAGAGTAAAGTGTGTTAAGATGCTAGACGGTAGTTTATCACCCATTAGACAGTCTCATGATAAGAGAGTCTATGAGTTTTGATGATAATAAATACTATAAGATGCGTTAAGAATTCTAACGAAGTTCACTAATGTGCAAATTTAGGTAAAGATTCATTAGAAATTCTTGGTTGATTAAACCTATTTAGAAAATCTTATTGTGCATAAACTAATCAAACGATCTCACAATATGAAGGGTATAAAGGCACACTAGATGATCTCATAAGGCATTACTGGAGAATCAAAATGCTAGACAGTCTATAGTGTGAATCTAATAGAAGGTCTCACTTGAGTAAATATACCACACGATTTAACTAGAGAAGGTTACACTAGAAGGTCTCGTCAGAAAGTCCCTAAAGACGTATCAAATCAATATTTCCAAAGCTCGAGGAAATCTTAAGGAAATCGTGCAAATGGTCACCCTAGACGGTCACTGGACCTTATACTTGATAGATAGTCACTTCATCTTCTACACATTACACTCTCTAATGTATCAGGGAGTGTCTACATTTGATTTTTATAATCTTAGAATGTTTTCTGACATTACTTAAATGTTTTCAAATCTTATTTGATGAGTATAATTCATATAAATAAGATAATTGGTGGATTAAGTTTGGGAAATTTTCATATTTGTAAACATAAAATAAAGCATATTGAAAACTCCAAATATTGAGTGACTTAATTATCTTTGAATGAAATATATTTTCTATAATGATTATAAAGTGTTTTGAGTATTGCTATGCTTTTAAGATTAAGATTTATATAGTATTAGAAAGTTTTCAAATGATTAGTGATTAACTGGAAAGTTTTCGAAAATTAGAGGCACATTGATTCACTATATTAAAGCATTTTTCAGAAAACATATTGAGGAAATATATCTAGGTTAAAGTCCATAAGTTTCTCAACACTTAAATCTTGAACATACTTGAAAAGTTTTTGAAAATACATTTATAATAGAATTTTTGGGATAAAAAAGTTTGGATAATTCAGAAATATCAAATATGATGTTTCAATGATACCCATTCATTTTTATAATGATTATTATTATCTCTAGTACTCATACCATTTCCAAAACATGCTGAAGAAACTTAAAGACATGTATGAAGTTCAAATATGAAGTTTCCTGTATGAGTATATAGTAGTAGAAAGATGAAGCTACAATACAAGATTTGTGCGAATGAAGTTGAAAGCAATAGCAAGCTGCTGTGAACAAAGATTTACAAAGAGAATACGAACTCCAATTGAAACAAATGATTAAAGACGCATTACAGGTTAATATCATAATTTTTCTTATCGAGTGTCTAATATGAGAAAGACAATGAACAATATAGTGAAAGTCTTCCTAGTTGTGCTTCCATTGAGGCATGTTGATTTTGAGTTGGCCCTGTGCTGATGATTGGATTGTGCATTCTCTACTTTGAGGTTGTACGCTAGTGCAGTATTGGACCTTTGCAACATTGTCTACGTGGAGGTAATTTTGTGGGTGCGTAGCGCATGCGACTGTTTACGTGGAGGAGCCAACAAGGTGCGTTCATGATTGCTTCTTGTGTAGGCTAGTTGCGTAGGGGTGTGCTTTGTGGTAGTGGTCCAAGAGGTGCAGCCAACAAGGTACATTCTTGACTTTGCTTGTGATGGAGGTCAGTTGCGCGGGAGGTTGGGTTGTGTGTTCTTGGAGAATGCGGGAGGTGTGTCTCTTTTCTTGAACTCGACTTGTGTGAGAGTCTTGAAAATTCTCGAATGGTAGAAGCTTCAACAGGTTTCTTGATACCTAGGGGTTGTTTGAAAGAGTTGAGAGTTGAAGATGAGGCCACAATTAAAGTGGTCAAAGAAGAATAAAGATGACTAAAGAAAAGTGTTCAAGCTTTTATGCTCGATTAATGACTTACATGGTCAAAGGTGTTGAAGTGGATACTCAACGTGAAGAAAAGGTCGGTGAAAATGTGTATAAATATAATTGATTTGAGATACTAGTCTCTGATAAAAATAGCAGTGAAGTGAAGACCTTAGCCTAAAATAATTGTAAAGATAAAATTGTTAATGAAAATGAAGAACATTTTGAGGAACTTGAGAATGCCAAATTAGATTCTATTTATGATTTCACACTTGTTGGCTTTGAGAAAGCAACTTTATCTCATAAAGGTAGAGTCCCAATATCCTTTGGAAGAAATTAATTTGGATGATGAAAATGACAAAAGACTAACTTATATAAGTAAATATGTATCAAATTGTTTGTAAGAATAATTAATCGATTTACTTATAGAATTTTAAAGTTTTTTTTTTTTTTTTGCATGGGATTATAATGAAATGCCAAATGTCGATAGAAGATTGGTTAAACATCAAATTCCTATACTAAAAGGAAAGAAATTCATTAAGCAAAATCGTCTAAGATTTATAGTAGAAATGGTTGGTAAAATTAAAGAAGAAATCAAAATACCTTTTCAAAAGCTTATTGATTTTCAATGTCATTTTTGAAATCAAAGATACTAAGTTTTCTCTAAATTTTGAAACATAGAGCACAACCTAGGTCAATTCTCAGAGGATACATATTGATTGTATTCAATATTAATAATCTTCCAGTAAAATTTAATTTGGGGGTTTAAGAATTCAAAAATGTAAAACAAAAATTAAAAAAATGTAGTAGAATTCAAAACTAAAAATAGAAGATGATGAAAAGCTCCATGAGAAATGATATGTTCGACTTCTCTATGCTTAAGTTCTTTGACATTAATACTCGTAGTGCCAAGGTCATTCACCCTCTTCATGTTAGATAGGAGTTTCCTTCCCCTAGTTGGGTTAAAATTAATATTGATGGTACTGCTAATGGTTCTCCTGTTCTTGCTGCTTGTAGTGGTATTTTTCGTGGAAGTATGAAGGAGTTCATTAGTGGTTTCTTTGCTTTCTTGATATCCATAATGCTTTGGTTGCTGAGTTCTATAGAGTTATTTATGCAATTGAAGATGCCAAAAAGATTGGTTTTTCTAGTTTATGGCTTGAATGTGATTCTGCCTTGGTTTGTGCTGTTTTTACTGCTAAGACTAATGTTCCTTGGATTTTTAATAATAGGTGGAACAAATGCCTTGATTATTGTGGGAAAATTAGATTTAGGATTTCTCACATTTTTGTGAAGGCAATACTTGTGCTAACAAGCTTGCTAACTTAGGTTTTATTCATAGAGAACAATTACATTGGTATAATAGACTTCCATCTAGTCTATTCTTAGGATTCTTTATTAATAGGTATATATTATCTAAGTATCGTTTTTCTTAGGTTCTTTTCTATTGGTTTTGACCTAGTTCCCCCATATTTGCTTGTATTTCCTTTGTTTTTAATAATACTTTTTTCATGTGGTGGTAGATGATTGTTGAAACTTGAGGTGTCAGCCTAGTTAAGATGTCAAGTTTCATAGTGATGCCTAACATGATAGCTTTTTATAAAAAAAAAAATAAAAGGTCAATTCACATATTTAAGAACCAAAAATTCCTTTTATCACATTTCTCTAAAGATTCAGATCTCAGTTTAAACAATTAATCAATTATACAAATCAAATCAAAATATCATTCAATCTAACATGTACCTAATTGTCAAATTAAGATTCAATTGATTCCTAATTTGATTTCTAAAATTACAACCGTAATTGTAATAACAAAGTGCACTTAGAGAGTTCAACAATTGGTTCAAAACATAATTTGGTTTGTTTGATCTTGATTCCGTTAACAAGGATTAATTCTACATTCATGAAGAAAAAAAAAATTAAATTTATATAAATTGGGAGAAAAAGAGGAAGAGTCAAAACAAAAATTGAAAGAAAAGAGAGAAAAGAAGATGAAGATAGAATTACTAAAACTGAAAAATTAAGCAAATGATTTTTTTTGCACATGTTTATAGCACATTTAAACTATATATAAGCTCCAAAATCTTAAGTAAAAATGGTTCTAAATGTGGGCTCTAATTAGGTTTTGAAAGATCATTCAACCACAACATTCACAGAATAAAAGGGACAGAAGATCTAAAGCCTTGACTAGAAGTATGCATGAAGATTGGGCCTTTATTGATTCTTTTGGGCCTAATATCTTCTTTGAAGGGGTCAACTCTAGTGTTTAATAAAATGTATACAATAGAAATAACCATGCTTTTAAATTGGGCCGAGTAGTCTAGGACATTCAGGCCTCGTATTTGGGTCAAGAAAACTAGGTATTTGGGCTTGTATTTAGGCCTTGTAGTGTAGGAGGGTAGACTAAGACTGGAGTAGTCTTGCTAGGGTTTTGATTGGGCTCACATAAGCCCAAGAGAAACCCTAGGATGTTCATCATCTAGAAGTGGTGCATGCTTCCTCATTTTGAGCACATGTTCAAATGTGAGAAGCATGAGTGGTCAAGTATCACTTGATGCACTATTTGTGCCACCTTTTTAGGAGCACATGTGGTAGTTCAAATTTGAATTCTTCCTCATTTTTTCTCTCCTTTAGACGCCCACCACTTTTATAAATAATAGTATCATCTCTTTGTATTTTCAACTTGAAATGGGTATTGATTTTTTGCCAAAATTGTGTCTCAAACATTTTCTTGAGTTCTCTAGGATAGTTACCTAAATTTTGACTCTCCTAGCCTCTTCCTTAAGAGTTGGTCAAACCATTTTCTTAGGAAACCTTAGTCCACCACTTCTTACTGTAAAAACCTCCTCTTCCATCAAGCTTCCACATCCTCTCTTTCATTCATTCTACTAATTGGATAATCACCTCTTACAAGCACCTCCATCATTAGGTTCACAAGGCCAATTACAAAAGTCTATGCTAAAACAAGAAAAATTGAATCTACATGAATCCTTTTACAAAATTTCAACAAATTTGTTTCAACTTCAAAAAAATCGTAGAAAGTAACAGAGAACTTCCAATCCAGCAAGTCATATGTCCATATTGAAGCCCCAATAATACAGAATCCAACACAACTGAGATAAGCTAAAACTAATATTTACAAAAAAAAGTTATGCCAAAACAATGAGCAAAGGTTAGATTAGCCGAAAATGAAAAAATGAAAGTAAATATGTACATTAAACCCAATTTATTACAACTAAAAAGAAATAAGTTAAAAATTGAAAATAAAGTATATGAAAAATGCTTTCAATGTACAATAAAATTATATGTATAAAAAAATATGCATAATCACTTATTTCATTAGAACTACTAGGCATGTTGATTGGATTTCTAATATCATTTTAAAAATTAAGAAAGATAAAAAAAAGAATTTGCATAATTTTAGAGATTTTGAATGCAATTACTACTAAATATGAATATCATATATGTTAATCGATTCAGCAAAATGTAATGTTAAGTCTTTTAGATGAATATTTTGGTTATGATCAAAATTTTGTAGCTAAAAATGACATCTCATGAATAACTTTTCGATTCTTTATATCATTAGGAACTTATGAATAAATAGTTATGTCTTTTGGTTTAAAACATGCAAATGTAACTTATCACTTATAAAAGAGTTATGAATTTAATATTTCATAATTTAATTGAAAAGTTTATGGAAGTTTATATGGATGATATATTAATAACATTGAACAAGTAAAGAAAAACACTATTACAATCTAAAAATTCATTTGAGAGAATGAGAAATTATAAAATTCATTTGAGAGAATGAGAAATTATGGTTTAAAAGTGAATCCTTTAAAATATGTTTTATGTGTTTCATTTGATGAATTCTTAGGATTTATAGTACATGAAAAGGAAATAGGGATTGACAAAAACAAAACAAATGCAATAATCGAGACTTCTCCTACTAAATATTTAAAAGAATGGTGAGATAAACTTATTGAGTAGATTTTTCTCAAACCTGTCTATAAAGACTTCACATCATAGACACTTCGAAAATAAAAATACATTTCTAAAAAACATTTACTTCTTTTAAACAGCTCAGTGTTATCACTATTAATGAAATATATTATTTTAAAATATATTTTCTTAACTTTTTATTATATTTTTTATTTTTTATTTAAGATCATCTTGTTCTTTATTTTTTTTATCCTTTATGTTCATTATTACTTATTTTACTAATAGTGTATTTGGAGTCGTTATAGTAAAAAAAATATTTTCATGTAAAGTTTTTTATTATAAAAATTAATAATAATAATAATATATACCTATATATCTATCTGTCTAATTATTGAAGATTCTACATCGATTAGGAATAATAATATTTTATATACCAATTATATTAAAAAAATTAATTAATTTTATTAGGTCAATTGTTATCTAACAATTATAAGAAATAGATATAAATCTTTAAAAGTTAAACTTAAAATTTATTTATTAAGACTAATAGATGATGAAATCAAATAATTTATATTAATATAAGTATAATAATCTTTTATTAAAATTCAAATATTTATATTATTTTAGAATATTAGTTTAGTAGTAAATAAAAACTACAATATTAATGATAAATTGAAAATGTTAGAAAGGTTAGTGACTAACACGTACTTACAGTTTGTCTCTAAACGAAGAAGTGCATTTATTGAGTCCCATTAATGAAATTCAACATAGGTTATTTTTATTTGATGAATCTAATTTAAATGAACGGTTTAAAGAAGGGAAGCATTAATATTGAGACGATAAGCTTCGGTGGCCTGAGTCCATTGGTTATCCAAACATGCATTTGGTTGCATGTTTCTGTCATCCAATTTCATCAATCCCTATATGCCCATATACATGTTCTTCATTAATTATTCATCAATGCACCAAATATGAAAATTTATTGTCTTGGTCCAATTCAACAACTGCACCTAGCTATTTATAAATAAAATTCTTAACCATTCTTATTTACATGGTAAACTTTTATATGTGGATTTTGGAGTAAAGGTTTTACTTATATATGGATTAAGTATTTCAGTTCTTGTGATTTTAAAAATTCTCTACTAAGAAGAAATTTTATCAATACAAGTTGGTAATTTCTTTATTGTTTGAAAATCGTTAAAGCCTATTCAAGTTTTCATTTATCACTATTATGTATAACAAATAAAATGACCATCAATTATCATATACAGCTTAATCAATCATCATCTACAATTTAATCGAGTAAAATTCAAATTATAATTGATTATAGATACAATATTAATTGATTAAAAAAATCATAATGGATTATGATTGTTAATAGATTATGATATGTATCTTAAATTAATTAAATTAATTAAGCATGACTTCTTAATCAGTTATGTAATCTATCAAACTACTTTCCACGTTAAAACAGAGTCACATTCAAATCCGTTCAAAATTAAATTCTTATATAAAGGTGTACTGATAATTGATCATTAATGTTCAAACTTTCCATTTAAATGATTCATAGGGGGTGTTTTCTCCTTTTTCTTTTTTTTTTCTTACCTTTCTTAACCTCCAATTTTTCTTAAAGAGTGCAACAACCTCAACCAAACATAGCGTTAGTCATTTGTAAAACACCACTAATATTATTTATTTATTTTTATCTAAAATGATGTAAAAAATTTGACAAGTTAATAATACAGTTTTATAAGATTTGGATTAATACAGTGTTTTAAAATTTTAAAGATTAAACATCTTATTTATACAATTTTAAAAAGACTAACATAGAAATTTACTAGGTGAATCATATTATGTAAGAGTTTTTGCTTTTGAAAACAAACCATATATGAAAAAATAATTAAGGAATAAGATAATGTATAGTTTTGAAAAGAATGTGATCCAAATATTATTTTGAAAGAAGCGATGTAGCTGACTCACAGTCCGACAAGTTGAATCAATCAGTCCAACAATTTAAAAAATTATATATTTATTGAAATGTTTTTCTCTTTCTATTACCAATTATACACATGAGCAAACAAACCATCATCATACCATATCATTACTCTCTTAAGAAAATATTTGTGTTTGAGAGCACGAATCCAAGTCATATCCCATTTAATTTGTAAAGCTTGCTCATCATCACCCATGTACTTTCTTAACCTGCACTACACAGGAACAATAAACATCATAAAAGAGATACAAAGACAGAAAATAAAATTATACTATATGCTTAGAGAAATTACTTAAAAACATAACATGTAGGTGTAATATGCTTTTATTCTAATTTATTTTTTGCTTAATTATAATAAATTTGATAAACGTTTAGACTAGATGAATGAAAATAAATTTAAAATGATAAATGATATTTTAAAATTTAAATGAACAAATAAATAAAGATTCGTAATTATACAAATGAATAAACATAACCACTACACTAATTCTCTCGTCCTGTAACTGTTAGTTTGATTAGAGTTCAAAATATTGAAGCCTTAAATTAAAATGATAGTTTAAGTCAAATTAAAAAAAAAATGGTTTTTTTAATTCATGCTTTGACACTTTTCTAACAGATACCAAAATTGAATGCATCAATCATGTATCTCTCTATCTATTTCTAATAAAAATCCGTTGCAATTAAAATTTTATCTATTTATATTGTGTTCTTTGTCTTATGAAATAACCTTTCGTACATAAGGAATGAAAAATTCAGCAAAACCACTCACTGTAGATTCATGTACTTTTATATCAAAATAATCATTATTTTATACAGGGAATTCAATTATGGTGATTAGCCCTTTTATATCAAAATAATCATTATTTTATAAATTCTTTCAAATCATTATTGTTTTAAAAGTTAAAAAATAATTTTTTTTCTAACTATACTATTCCTTCTATAATACTTTTATTAATACAAGCACTCAAAAAAATTATTCATTAAAAATCAATTTTAAAAATAAAAAATAATTAATTGTTATATTAACTAAATTAGAGATTATTTTAAAAATTAAAAAAAAATTTGATTTCTAAATTAATTTTTATTTTTGTTAAATAATTTCTAAATTGGTATTTAATTAGCTTCCAAGATTTTTCTACCAAATTTAGAATCTAAATAATTGGTAGTTAAAACCTTAATTGCTAATTAGATACTAATTTAAAAATCATTTAACAATAATAAAAATGAATTTAGAAACTAAAATTTCTTTTAATCTTTAAAATAATCTTTAATTTAGTCATTATAACAACTAATTATTTTTTATATATAAAATTAATTTTTATTTAATGATTTTCTTATAGTGAAAAAAAATTAACACTAATAATGTAAAAGGGAAACCTCTCTATACAGTGATTTTCTTAATCTGTACGCAGGATTTGAAATTATTTTCAGAGACATGATGGAATAAGCATGAAATTAAAGCTGAATTGGACATTAAACTTACTAATCATTAAAAAGCATCCTATGTTTGCAAAATCTTAGATCATAATTAATATGAATACTATGGCGGAATTTTTTTTTGAAATCAAATTCTTCGTCTCAATTCCTGAAACTATATTAAATTATTATTATGTTTTGGATTTAAGTTCTTCACGACTCTAAGCGTCTGAGACTATATTAGATAAATGGGAACAAGTTTCTTATAGCATATAAAAAGACTTGCCTTATTCTCTGTGTAACTGTAATCCTTCAAAGCTTTGGTTCCTCTGAGTGAGCCCTTTTGAGGAGTAGTTGAATGTGGCTTACCAATATGGAAGTGATGAGGAGGAGGAACAGTGGAAGAGTGTGTCTCAGGACCCCTATAATCAATCTCATATATCTCCGAATGCAATCCTTCAGATTTCACTATAATTCACAATCAATTCATCAGTATGACCACCAACAAATCAACATCAACCTTAGCCAAGACTTGTTAAATAGTGTTATCATATAAACATGCATGTATGTAATAGAGAGAGAGAGAGAGTGTGTGTGTGTCCTTGTGTTGGTGGATTAAAGATGCAGCAAAAACAAACCTCTTGAGAAAGGAGAGAGAGGAAGGATGAGAAGGAAGAGAAGGAAGTAGGTGGTTAAGGTAGACTTAATCTCCATGAGTGAGATGGTGAAAGTTTGTAGAGATTTTTGTTGCTGTTGCTTGAAAGTATTGGAAGAAAGAAGAAAAGGTTGGGATGATTTATAAGGAGGTAAAGGGTTGGAAAGGGGTTTTAGTGAATTATTAGAAGTGGTGGGGACAGAGTGGGTACTCTCACTGAAAATTCACAGCTAATGTTCAGTGTGCTCATGACCATGTCTCTCATTTGTTTATCTTTTCAGGTTTGTTTCAAGACAATATATATCGAAATTATCGCCATCCACACACTCAAACAGCAATAAGTTGTGAGATGCCGGTGTCAATGTTTTGGTATGGAACATTAATGCTTCTATTCCATACCCATATTTAACAAACATATGGTGCCCTTATTTTTCTTAGGGTTCATCCATTTTAGGTGTGTGTGGGGGGAAAGTTGTAATTGGGTAAGTTTAATTTTGAAAATGATTTCAGACAATGATTACTTGTGAAGTCCTATGAGCTTGAATTTAACTCATTAATATGTGTTCTTAAATTTGAAGCTGCTGAATTGGACTTGGTCTTGAAATTAGTTAAGAGAAAGAGAAGAAGTATGGTTGGGACAAGTCCATGTGTGTATAATTGAAATCTGTCACGAGGAGGGACATAATGTGTTTCTTTCAGTGATTGTGTGTATATATTATATATACTCATGACGGTACTCTAAGTAACTACACACTCCAACTTATGTAACATATAAATAACACTTACTTGAGAATTGATTCTACACTACAAAATCAAAGTGACACAGTAAAGAAGGAAACCACTATTTGCTGTTTCTTTTCACTCCACCAAAAACTATATCAGACACAGTGAAAGGGAAACTATTCTCTGACTATTTGACTATTTTATTATAAAATATAGATTTAAATAACTTAATCCTTTAAAACTAACTCAACAATTACCCATTTCTTCTTAGGCGTTGAATCACAAGAAATTTAAATTTATTTTTTAATACTAAACTAGGGCATGTTTAAAATATAATGAAGATTGAACCTAAATTAATGCTAAAACTCATTCTTTAATAGGTCAATTCTGGTGCATTATAAATTGTAAAAGCAGAAATAAATATACTTATAATTGAGTTAGATATTCTAGGATTTTTTGGCTTGTGTTTATGCCAAGTAGACAATGACCTTTGACTTATATTTGAGTCTTATAGTGAAGGATAGTTGACTAGGGTTAGATTAGAGTTAAAGTAATTTTGTTAGGTTTCAATCGGGTTCACTTGAGTCGGAAAGAAACCCTAGAATGTCCAAGACATAAGAGAGTCACATGCTTTCCTCATTTTAAGTACATGTTCAAATGTAGAAAGCATGAGTGGACAAGTGTCACTTGATCCATTCTTTGTGACATATTTAGGAGCACATGGTGTTGAAGTTGCTGGTACGTTGAGCTATATTTGATGAATCCAAATTTTGCTTGAAGAATCCTAAAGATGGGTGTCTTAGATTTGTTTAAAGTGTGTGTTATTGATTAGGATTGGGTTTAGCTTTCTATTTTGATATTTTTCTATAACTACTATTAAGAAATTTGTTTTCAAAGTGTTTTAGGACTTATTGATGGAAGACACTCCAAGGTTTCTAGAGGCAATAAAAGAACTTGAAAATTTAAGAAAACTTTTCCCAAGTTTCAAGAGTGAAACTCGACACTAGAAGACTCCCACTTCCAAGAAAGGATCCTTGGTGGTGAACCTAGAAGAATACTCCAATTTTTAGTGACTTCAAAGAACAAAAAGACAAACAAAATGCTAAGTCAATTCTCATTTAATTCAAAGTAGTCTACAAGAGGGGGCAAGAGGCTCTATATATAGATGGAGGAGCCCTCTTCCAGACCATGATCTAGGGAATGTGAGATTAATTATACAAGAAAAAGAATAATATGAAATTTGGCACCTCATGCTTGCTCCAAGTCCCACATCTTGCATTCCAAGGCTTTTCCATGTGTTTATAAGCCTCCTTGTGCGCTTAATACATGCATGACTATGTGGGATATGTATATGGCCTTGTGTTGACTTCTCTTGGCCTCTTCAATTAGGCTTTTGACTTTCCTAATGAAAAAGGTTGCATGTTGACTTTGCAAATTAAAGTTTTGACTCCCAAGTCAAACCATAATTAGGCTCAAATGATGTCCACTTCTACTTTTTACTAGAGAAAATTATTATCCCTATACAAAATTTTCACTCCTATTTACATATACAAGGCTATTCCTATACATTTTTTTAGTTACAAGACTAAGAAGAATGAAGAAAATTTTTTCATTTCTACTCTTCAATGCAAAGCCTTTCTTCGTGAAGTTTTATCTTCTCCTGTCCTCTTAGATAAAGGTGTGGTGGTGGGATGGTCCATCAGGCCCTCCCTCTTTAAAAGGATTTGTCCTAAAATGATGCACAGTAGTAATTACCTTTATTTATTCAGTTTCATTATTTTTCCTCCAGGATCAAATATCCATATACATAAAACAACAAATAAAATTTGAATGAGTTTCCTTAAGACAAGACGAATGTTTCTAAAAAGAATAAGGAAATAGGACCTTTATGATTTTTGTAAAAAAATTTATGTGAAAATTGCAATGCCTTTATTTGAAAAATGTGTTTCCTTCACTTTATGTTTGCCTTTTCCTTTTGCTAGGAACGAAAATACAAAGTTTTGATTTTGAAATTTTCGTAAGGTTAGATCAAAATTATTACCTTTTAGTGAAGAAGATTTCAGAAGTATGCATACCCTCTTAATTTTTCTTCTTCTCTATTCTTTTCTTTTTTCAATTTTTACCTTCATTTTTATTTTATCCTCCCTCACTTGTTGAGTTGTGAGAGGAATTAAAATTATTTTTCTTTCTTGGTGAGTGAAATTTATTTTATTGGTGTAGCCATCATGTATAATTCTATGATCATATCGTTATGGCCTACCAAGTATGATATGCCCAATTTTCTTCAGAACGATGTCGTATAAAATACTTTCATTGTAATTGCCTATGGAGATGTGTATACTTACTTGGCTTTTTACTATTATACCACCATCATCTTTAATCCATTATAGTTTGTAAGGTTTTGGATGGGGTTTAGTAATCAAAGCTAACTTTTCCACCAACCTTGTACTACAAAAATTACAACTAGAACCACTAAGCATAATAACATAACAAGTATTTTCAAAAAAATTACATCTTGTATGGAATATGTTCTTGCGTTGTGAGTGTTTTAGTTCAACTAATTGACTTCAAAGAAGTCTTCGCACCAACAATAACTCTCCTTCACAAGGAAGGACTTCCTCTTCAAAATCTAAAAGTCCTTCTTCACTAGGTGAAGAATAAAAGTTGTCTTGTCTTCTTACATCTTCATGATTTAAAATCATGGTTCTTTTGTGAGGAGACTCAAAAGAATAATGTCATCTTTCAAGACACTTGAAGCACTGGACACCTCTTGTTTTAGTTTCTCTAGAAGGTTCCTTATAATTATATTTTTATTTTTATTTTTCTATTTGTCTTTGTCTTTCTTTTTTTTTCTATTATTTCCCCCTTTCCCTTCTTTCTTCACGTGGCTCCTCATATTTCGATCTGAAAGGGTAGTCCTCCCTCTTGGAATTTATTTTAGGATAGGAAGTGTTTGGGTAGTCTTTCATATAGATAGATTTTCTTTTCAGTTGTTGCTATTCTTTCACATATAGCTGAACTAAACCATTTAAATCATTGTATGGTAGAACTTCAACCCTATCTCGGATTTCATAATTGAGGTCACTCTGAAACCTAGTCATGGTTATTCTAGGTTCCTCCCTAATACTCACCCTTATGAAAAGCAACTTCATTTTCTGTCTATACTCCTTTGTACTCGTATCTCTTTGTTGCAGTCTTTGGAGTTTATTTATCAACTCCCTCTCATAATAAGAGGGCACATTATTTTATTCAAATAATAATTGATCTTTGGGGATTTAACCTCTTAATATCATATAAGACAGTTAAATCAAGAGTTAGCACAAGTATTCACTAGCAATAAAAAGAATATTTTTTAAAAAAATTTAAAATTGAAAATAAACAGAATAAAATAAATTTAAATTAAATTTGAAAATAAAATAAAAACAAATATGCAATTAAAAATTCAAAAAATAAACAAAAATAAACAATAAAAAAAATAAATAAAAAATAAAAATAATTAGAATATTCATAATATTTAGGAATTTGTACTAAAAAATTCAATTTTTTCTCGACAACAGCACCAAAAACTTGATGACTGATTTATGGCAAGTGCATCGCGTTCTCAGAAGTAATAATTTGTCCCTAAGGACAAATATTGAACTCATAAGGAACAGTTGAATTATTAACCCACAAGGAACAGTTGAATTATCAAGTAAAAGATTCACTAAATAGAAAATAGAATAATAAAGTTTGTTGGGAGTTTGTTATGATTGCAATAATTAAAAAGAAAACAAGTGAAAGAGTTTGTTGGTTCAATTGGGAAAATTGGGATTGGGGTTCCTCCTTCTTACTATTTTGAATAGCATGGTAATATTCTATCCTTTAATTGATATTGATTCCTATATAAAAATCATTTATATCGATTCTTCGCATATAAAATTATTAAAAGGGTCTCTTAAATATCGATTCCTCGCATGTTTATAAAAACTTCTTATCATTACGATTAGACGTTGATAATAGTTAACATTTCAAATTTATTCCTAGCATTCAAATATGTTGAACATTATCAATTGGGTCAGAAACTTATAGTACTTTCTAGTCAAATCTAAGGATCTAGATCATAGAGACTAGCATTACAAATAAAATAACAATACCAATCATTAATCAAGAACAAAATATTATATTTAAATATCACCTCAATACATAAGAGTCTAAACAAATTACTCCCAATCCCAAATGATAGAATTAGTCACTCATGTTGGCTATAACAAGCATGGAGAGCAAGAAAAGAAGATCTAAGATGTTTCTCCTTGATGGTTGCCTCCTCTAGGGTTTCTAACACCTTTTATTTTCCCAATTGGATTCTAATTCACTCCATGATGTCTAGGGTTGTGCCTCAAGCCTCATATTTAACCTAGTTAGGCTTAGGTTAAGTGACTTTTTGCCTGGGCATTATTAGGCTTGACTAAGCGAGTTGGACGAAAAAATGTCTAACATCACTGGAGTGATCTCGCCTGGGTGATATTGGGCTTGCTTAGGCGAGATCCTCTGGGAGCATCTGGCTTGGGCGAGTTTAGGCGAGCTTAGGTGAGCGATGGTGCATTCCAGCTTTCCCTTTTTTTAGCTTTGTATATTCTCCTTTTGCCTTTTCATTTCCATTTTTCCCTATAATCTTGAAATTAACACAAAATTGGAAATAAATCGTTCTTATTCAAACTAAAATAAAAAAAATATGTAAAAAAGTATAAATTCATAAATTAGGAGTTATTTTATCAATTAATATCCATAAGTGTTTGTATTTTAATATGAAATATTACTGAAATCTGGCACTTATCATGCATCTAGGATGGGAAATATGAGTTGTATTAATGCAAGATGGATCCTAATTGCTTATTTTAGTGAGAAACTAAATAGTGTTGCCATTAACTAGCCAACATATGATAACATTATCTTCTGCCTAAAGAATTTGTCATTTATAATAATCATGAATTTTTAAAGTATTTGAAAGAACAAGGTAAGTTGAACAAGAGACATGTCAGGTGGGTTGAGTTCCTTAAACAATTCTCATTAAGTATGAGAGGGGTAAATCCAATGTAATTGTTGATGTTTTGTTACTCACGTATATTTTAGTATCTAATCTGAAACTAAATTTCTTAGCTTTGAGTGTATTAAGAAATTGTATGAATATATTTTTTAAAAATTACAGCATTAGAGTCTTGTAAAATAAAGTAAATGTAATTTAAAAGAAAAAAAATTCTACTAAAGATTATAGGTAAAATTGGTGATGCTTTTTACTAACTACATATAGCAAAATATTAATGATTATTTATTCAAAAGAAGGATTAAAAAAACATCTATAAACTTGAAATACAAATATCAAAGAAGGAAAAACAATAATCATTCCAATGTAAATGACAACATTGATAAAAAATAATTCTTAACATAATTAGAAACAAAAATAATAACTAGTATACGTATTTAACATATTTTATTGAATAATCAGAGCATCTACAAAGCATTGTTATTTAAATTAGTTTTTTTCTATCTTAATTAATTTTGCAAGTTTTACAAGATAAATTTAAATATTTTATATAAAAGTTCACTTAAATGCTAATGTTATTAAAAAAGTTCTTATATTTTTGTAATTCGCGCACTTATTGATACTTAAAACATTCACTTTTCAAACAATGCTTGTACAAAGAATTTGGCTTGTATAAGTAATAACATGTCATTTTCTCTAGTTGTAAATTTTATTAAGCGTTATTTTGCTTAACCTGAAATCATATTTATAAAAATTAAAAAAAAAAACAAGAAAAATGACCTACCATGATATAAAATCTTACCCTACATAATAGTATAAAGTAAAATATATGCAAATTACATTAAAAGTGTAGTATAAGATTGCATGTTTAATAAATTACATCAATAAACATAATATATAACTCTTATATTTAATTTATTTAATTTATTTAATTATAAAGTTATTTGAAATTGACAATTAATATTTTTAACCTTAAAGCTGCAGACAATATCTTAAAATTATTAATGAATTAATAAAAGTTTCATTTCTTAACATTAATTTTACATATTAAAATCATATTTCTCATGTTTAAATAAATTCATGGAATGCATGGATATCACACTGCTTTATAAGTGAACTCATTATTTTCTTCTAAAATATGACTGTGTAAACAAATGTAACCCTACCTCCACCCAAACGAATACATCATCAAATAGTAATAAATAAAGTAATTAATTTTAAATCTTCCAACTGTGAATGTTTATTTATTTCATAAAATGTTTTTCTATTTGATAAATATGATATTATCAACATAAACAATACTGAATTTAAGTTTTAAATATCAAATTGCAAAATTAAAAAGGAAAATATGATCAAGAAGTGGTCGTTTTCTTTGGTTGTCTTCATATCAGTCTCCCTCTATTTCTTGTCTGTCAGAATTCACCAAAATTTAATTTCTACACTCTATTTTTATTTTTTTTTAACTTTCTAAGATCAATTTTACACCACTTATTTTATCTATCACGTGTCAGGGCTAGAATTACAGAATTAACATTTTTTTATATATATGTCACTTTCTTTTTCACTATCAATACACATTCATCCTTGCACAAACCAAGATTTTCGGTCCTTGTTATGGATATATTGAGGTAAGGTTGTTCTATGATCATAGATGCATGCATGTCTAAATTGCTAATACATGGGATTAACACACAAAGGTTAATGGTGATGATATGGAAAAAATATTCTAATATAGATCTGAAATTGAATTTTCTGATTCGTTCTCTTCGTTTTCCTCAACGATCTAGAAATTCTTCGATCTCAAGAATTCTTAGAAAATTGTTACATTTCTCTGGACACATAACAGAAAATGTCAGAAATTGTGGACAAGGTTTGTTCTTCCCTGTTCTTGTTTTTTCTTAAAACATATATTGAACTCTACATTATTCACTAGTAATCAATGTTGGGGTCTTATTGTTGTTAACACCTGAAACAATTTTTTTTCTTCTAATTTTCTACGTAACCAGGTGATACAAAATTGAGCAGTGTAATAATTTCTACAAGTTGATGATACTAAACTTCTGGAATTACTTGTTTACCAGGTTAATTATTGATATTTTTCTTGGTGACATGGATCACGTGTGTGTCACTTGATCTCCTAAATCAATCATCACTCTGAACCTGGGCAGCTATGGGAAAGAGAATTCGTGAGAAAGAGTATTCATTGCCGAGTAGAAATAGTAATAGTAGTCATCATACTCACCCAGGACGAGTTTGGGGAATTCTTCATGTCCTAAAGTACCACCATTGGCGTCAGGTGAAGAGAAGGCTTACACACAGAAGACATGATAGTGGAAGACCTGATGAAAGTAAGTCATAAGTTTACCCTTTCTTTGGAAGACCTGATCAAAGGAAAAACATCATGTTATAGCACCACTACATACGTTGCAAATCTCACTAGGTTAGCTCTAAAATGTGTATAAATTTTGTGCCGTGTTCTTACATTTATTAAGAAAGGAAACAGACACAAAAAAAAGTGAGCTCAAACCAAAAACAATAAGACTAGAGGGAGCCAACCCTCACGGAAAAACAGAAGTTCTCAAACCATCAAAACGCTTATTTCCCTTCAATATATGAAAATCTGAAATGTATACTCTTACTGAACTCTAAAGCATTATGTCATCTGTTGCTTAAATTCCAAGAAATTAAATTGCTATCATAAAAAGATTTCATAGCAAACAAAGAATCAGTCCCAATCAAGAGGTTCTTTATCCCTTTTGAATAGTAATCTCAATAGGTTGTATAACTCTCATAAGCTCGGCTTCAAAGGCTGATTGTACTTGTATAACTCCTATAAAGATACCACCACATGCTGATTTATTTCTATGCTCAGTGTAGGCTTCATCTGTATTGCTTTTGATTTATACTGTTTCAAGGGGAGTCCAATCTACTTGGATAATTTTATTATTTGTCCTGCAAGTTGTTTTTCACATAAGTAATGTTATATGTCTGGTTGATTCAAACCAATTATTTGGACGATTGTTTCTTACTTTATTTTCTCTGTGTATAAACTTGTGTGGCTATAATATAATGTAGAACATCAAAAGGCCTTTTCCTTAGGAAAGGTTGGTTACAAAGATCACAGTGCTATTGAACTTGATTAAAGACAAAATTTTTTTTGTCTCATTCGCTTTTCAGAAGCCCAGTAATCATTCAATTTATTCTCTTTGCGTATACTTCTAGTGACCTTCCTTGTGGTGTCTACAAACCTACTTAGCCAATTTTTTGTCATCTTTTTCTCAATTGGTGTTACACCAATATCTGCTCCTTGATAGTAATTCATATCTTGTTCTTTTTTTTTAAAAAAATGTGATAGATTATAGAGACACCTCAATACTACTTGACAACACATCAATAGCATGCTGGGTTGCCACTCGTGATTATGAAATCCTTTCTTTTTTGTGTAGCCTCACATCCATTTCAACATATTCATTTCTACTACTCACATTTTATTCGTGTTGATCCTTTAAAGACAAATATTTACTATGATAGAGTGGAAGATAAAATTTACCAGATTATAGCATAAGACACCACAAAAAGGAGAAAAAAAAAATAGAACCATTGGTTTATTCTGACAGTTTTTGTTGACATGTCACAATGTTTCTGTTTCAACTTCACAAACGCCACAATTTCTTTCGCTTTGTAGGAGCTGAAAGGCCAGGAACTTCTGATGATTCTGGGCTTAACTTTATGCCAGAGCATTGTACGCCAGGTACAGAGTTATCTGATGTAAGTAAACGAGAATACTTTGGTTGCTTTCAGTATATTTTTGTGTTGTTGCTTTTCTTTTGGGTGTTAGAGACTTTTGCGTGAAGCTATCAACCATTATTGCATTCATTTTTCCATCTAGAATGCTTATTTTGTTATTAAATAGATCTTATTCACTGTTGAGTGTTACCCTTTCTAATACTGACTTTGTCATCGCGCATTTTTGGACCATTATTACATCCTTATTTTGTGAACAGTGTGTTGATAAAGGGAGCATTTTGAAAGTAGCATCTAATTTAATGTTGTCTAGGTTGAAGAAAAGCTGGTACAGTCCTCTTCTCCAACCAAAAGTTCTATCAAATCCCGATTGAAGTCACTTCTCAGTGAAGATAAAAGGAAAGGTCGACACAAGAGAAGTTCAACTTGCCCTGCAAAGTCACAACTGCAACTAGCTCAAGCTGATTCTGTTCACAACTTGGAGGTTGACCCACTTAGCGAATTGTTACTAACTGTCGAGACCCCTGAACCAGTTCTAAAAACCTTTCAGAACCATCTTGCAGCTGGCACACTGGATGTGTTATCACCAGTTTTCTCTGATAAACCAATTGCCAACAATGAAAAATGTGTAGATTGTGGCACAATGTTTTCTAGTGACAATTTGGAACAAAGCAAGATTCATAAGCACTTGACCTGTCCTAATAAAGGTGGTCCGGAAGAGAAGTTGTTCAATGCGAAGATACTTACAACTGATGCTTCACCCCACCTCTTCAAGGACTTTCTTGATGCATTGGATGTGATAAACGCAAACAAGAACTTTCTATTAGAATATATACAGGATCCAGGCTCTCCTTTGCCATTTCACACTCAGAACCAACAATCTTTGAATGCTAATATGAGACGAGGCAGATCTCTTTCATTTCCTGTATCTGCCTCATCATCAGGAAAGCAAGATTCTGATCCAGGTCAACTCATAAACAAAATGATAGATGATCTGTTAATTGTAGAAAAAGAAAAGCTACAAACTCAAAGTAACATGCCAAATGAATCCATGCATGCCTCTTTGGAAGATTCTCACCAACAGTCCATACCATCTGGTTCTTCGCATAATTCCGATGAAGTAGGTGAAAGAGATTCTAATTCGTCTTCAGTTTCACCCCAGGTTCCCAATGTAAGAACTAGGCACTTCAGGGATCTTAGAAAGAAGATGAGGCGCATAATTGAAGAGGGAAGAAATGAAAGGCATCGCATTACCATGGATGCTATACTAGACAAAATTCCTCGGGGAAAGAGGCTTACAAAAAATGTGAAGAAGTTGGTTCATGACATGTCCAAAGACCACACCATCAATGGGGAAGGTGAAGAAAGTTCAACAAGTGGTTTTGGGAGCCGTCTCTCTTCTATGTCCTTCAACAAACGTCAACGATCACCCATGAGGAATTCTTCTCTAAAAGAATCAATTGGAAGATATTCTCAGTTGTACGAGACTTGTTTTAATAGTGAAGCCAAGTATCCTCAGGTTGAAAACTCAAGAATGAAAGAAGAAGAGAGAAATTCTATATTGAAGACCCCAAAATCCTTCAAAAGGTTTCTTTCGATGCCTAATTTGAAATCTTACTTTCACCTAAATGAGGAGCCTTCTTTCCTTTTATCCCCCCAGACCTCAATGAAGAGATATGTAGATAGAAACATCAGCCCAAATGACATTGATCATCACCATTGTAGGTCTAACCATAGTGATGATTCAAAAAGTCAAAATTTTCTACCTACACTTCCTAATAACACAAATCAAGAAACCAGCTTGAATGCTGACCAAAAGCAACTGCTTGTCAGGAGTGCTTCAAAATCAGGAATAGATTTTAATACTGAGGAAAAGGAAGATAAGATCATAGGAATTGAAGGTTTAGAAAACTTGAGAGACCGTGGACAAGACATTGGAGCCGAAACAGATACTTGCCCAGCGGAAGCTAACTCGGTCTTCTCTTCTGATACCAGCTTTCTTGACGTTTCATTTGATCTGGAGAACTTAGACATTCCCGAAGGTATATTTGGTCTTTTTATACTTGAATATTTCATTTTGCATCCCCAACTTTTAACTTACCATGTTCCTATTTCTCCATGTCTGCATTTTGTGTGTCTAATGCTTTTAAGGACAAAACTTTGATGTATTTCTTAGATGTTTTGTTATGGTTGTTGTCCAATTAGAATTGAAATTTTTACCTTAATTGGTCACCTACTAAAAGTTTTCATTAAAAGTCAACATAATTTACCGAGTTAAAACTTCGATTCTCAGTACAGAATAAGAAACAATCGTGTTACTATATCTCCATATTACCCTATGAATGAGATGGATTGAGATGGACAAAGGATGGTGTAGATATTATATTTTATGTGGAAATATTTTAGGCGTTTAGATAAAAAAAAATCTCGAATGGAAACTTTCAAAGAGAAGGATTTTGTTTGTCACTATCAATGTGGAGGAAGTGATGGCTTGTAGTCTAATTTTACATTAGATACTTGAAATACTTAAACTGTTTAAATTCTATAACAAGAAATACAACTTCAATTTAATGTTTCTGCTAATGATAAGCTCACTTAGTTTACTTTGAATCAGTCATTCCTTTTCAAAAGTCAATCAATACATTTTCTGTATAAACTTTCACAACCTGAACATAGTTGCATGGCTACAGTTGTTGATTTTATATTTCTACTAATATTAATGATTACCTTGTACAGAAGAATTAAACTCAGAATTAAAGCAAGGGCAAGATGCTGGATTGGATCAAATGGCAGAGCAACAAGAGGCTGAAGAGGATCACCCGGAGGAGGGTGAAAATGTTCAAAACCTTGGAACTCTAAGCAGAAGCTTCAACTATGAAATTCCATGTATTGAAGTTGATCCAAGTAATGAAGCTGCATTTAATTATGTGAGAAAGGTTTTAGACCTCTCTGGGTTCACTGGCCATGATTCCCTAGGGATATGGTTTTCTGATAACCAACCAGTTGATCCTTCAGTATATGAAGAATTGGAAGGTTGCTTGCTTCTTGATCCTGATTGTTCTGGTAACAGAGGCGAAGGTGGAGAATGCAGTCACCTACTTCTGTTTGATATAGTGAATGAGGGGTTGTTGGAGATATTTGGAAGATCATACAACTATTATCCAAGACCCTTGTCTAGTCTCTCCCGTGTTCATCCACTGCCAACAGGAGAAAAAGTTCTCTATAATCTGTGGAAACTTATTAGCTGGTATATGAACTCAACAATATATGATCTTTACACATCACTGGATTATTATGTGAGCAAAGATCTATCAAAATATGATGGGTGGATGAATCTCCAATTTGATTCTGAATGTGTGGGGCTTGAGCTAGATGACTTGATTTTTGATGATCTTTTGGAGGAAATGATATTCACCCAATTAACCTAGGTTTTACAAGCTCGGTATTTTCTCCATACTATGATTAAATTTTTGTATAAGAGTTAATGTAGCCTTTACTTCTACTGTTATTCTTCTTTATCCAATTTCTTTTGAGTGAATACTTGAAGCCAATATATCGGTATATTAATTAATAATTTAAATATATTTTTATTCGAAGAAATTCATCAATTTTTAATTCTTACAAAAGTGTTATGATTTTGGTTATTTAAAATTTGTAAGCTTAATTTAAATTTTATCACAGTTCTTATTGTTTCACGAATTTTATCATTTTTTGGGTCACTATCTGGTTTTTTATATTTACTTATGAGATATGATATAAGTTTTTTTCCTGCATATTCTACATCATGTTTTTCAGTTTATACCTTTAACCAGCATAGTGGTAACCATATTGTTCTAAATAAATTCTGTACAATTGTTTTATAACACATTGATTTCTTAATAATTTAATAGATTGGTCAAATATATGAAATGTGAAAAATATTCAAGCAAGTGAGTGCACCAAAAGCAGGAGTGCAAAATATTCTGTATCATATCATGGATATCTCCTTTATCTTCAAATCATAGCCACCACTCTCCCTTTCCTATATGTCAGATGTCTTTCCTCAACAAACTTTCATTTCTTGCATCTTTTTATTGTATATTTAATAAATAACAATAAAACATATTTTTGTTGTGTTTTTTTTTTATCTTCTATTGTTATTCTTTAGTAAGTTCGTCTTGCTTTTTATATTATGGAATGACCTACATTGTCAATTCCGTATTCTCATTCCTAATTGGGACAACCATGCTTTTATAGATTATTTCTTCTGCATTTTCATAGTTTTTTATGGTAACCTCGTACTTCTTAAAATATAAAAAATATTCTCTATTTTATTAATGTTTTTCATTTCACAATGGGTGATTTGGAAAAATTTTGGATTATAAAATTATTAGAAATACCTTTTGAATTTTGTAATCTAAAATGATTTTTTTTTAAAATACATTCTAAATTATGGAATCTATAAGATATTTTACTTTATGAATTTTGTCATTCAAAATGTATTTTTTTAAAGAAAAGAAATATTTTAGATTGTAGAATTTAAAATACATTTTCAAATCTAAAAATATCTTCTAAATTATATAATCTCTGAAAGATGTAAGTAGAAAAAAAAATACATTTCCAAATTATAAAATCTAAAATATATTTTTTACAGACAAAATTATCTTTTCACTTTACCTAAAAAGGATGTTATGAAAAGACAAAATAGGTTTCATCTAATGCTTGCTGGCTAGCGCTATAGGGCGGCCTTTCTTCTTTTGTTTTGAAAAGAGCTTGGACACTAGCATTCCTTCACCCGATCGGAGACTACCCGGCTACGTCTGAATCGGAGGTACATGAAGAAAGAGTTTTCTTTAAACATGGTATGAATTTAATTCTTACAATGTACGACCTTTTCTCACATGTTTTCATGTCAATTTGCAACATTACATCATCCTTTTACCTAAAAAAGATCAATATCCAGCGAAAGTGCATAATTGGAACCCAGGCATGGCTCAAATTGGCTACGTGCTCGTAAGAGCATTTTCATTCTCGTATTCATAATTGGAGGCAATAATGTCATTCCCTCAAATGTACATTAGAATGAAATCCTCTGGGTTCGAAATATGAATAGAGGTGCAAAACTTCCAAAAGCACTTTTGCAGATTCTTTTCCATTCCTTTGACAGAAAAATAGAGAATGTATTTATTACAACTTACAAGTAGCCATATTAACAAATTCCTCAAGTAACATAGTATCTCTTCACGAATGGGTCCATGCTGAAATAATCATGGAAGAACATCCGAAGAGGTATAAGAAGAGTCTTTCAAATCTTCATGAAGAAGTTTGAACGAGCTTTTAGCCTCAATATTGGATGGAAATATACAGAGTAATCAACATTTGTAGACATCTCAGAGGAAAGTACCAGCGCAGAACTAAGACCCTTGACACAATAAATCTTCTGATCACAAAGTGCTTCATTTCCTTTTTCCCGTACCAAGTGACAGGAGCTCAAAGCTCCTGAGGGCATCGTCACGGCCAAGTCTTGTCCCTGAAGCCCGAGTTAGAGATGTTTTAGACTCAGAACCAGCTTGAAGTCTCTGAGTTGTTGATAGTCTGCCACTGCTTGAGACCAGTCGGCTAACACGGCTTTCACTGGGCTCGCCAGAAGAGCTTGGTCGGCTGCTTGACAAGACAGGCTTTTTTGAAGAACTGCCATTACGAGAAGAACTACGAGGCCTCTCAGAATCAGGTTGCTGCAAAGGATAACAGGACTAAGTACAAGAGTTCCATAAAAGTTTGAGGGTAACATTCATATCATACACACAGAAAACAATGACTAAGATACTAACCACATCTTTGGACGACGATGGCACATCATCGGAAGACCTATGCCTAGAATGATCACCATGCAGACCAAGTCCTGAGCCATTCCTCCTCGCAAATGCCTCAACTGCACCAGAGAATCTATCTCGAATATCTGGTACCGCTGAAATATACATATAATAGTCATTAGCAGATGAAAACCTTTTTCATACTTTTGTATAATTTAAATAAAACTATTCTTTGTCATGCACAGCGTAAGGACAAATATTTTGAACAGGAAAAAATAATCAGATTCAAAGATATGATGAGAATAAAGCCCATAAGCATGAAGAATAATAAATAGAACTTTAAGGACTATGAACACAAGTAGCAACAGTTGCTACTGGAAAAACTGTAGACAGATGAAACCTGAAGGCCGTTCTCCTGATTGCCCTGGGTTTATGACTGGTTTCCCACTTGGCTGTTGAAGATGCAGAAAACAAATAATTAAAAAGAACCTTAACTTTTGCTAGAAAAACAATGAAACTACGCTAGCTAAGAAGAACTAACTCGAGCTCTAGAGCTGGATCCAATTTGTGGATACTTCAACATTGTCCAATCAAATACATAGTCAAACTGATACCCTGCGAAAGCAAGAGTTTCACTCATAGCCTTAGAGAATTTTCATTAGTCACAAGGAAACATTAAAGTTTATATGTGCAAAGTTAACCTTCTCGGATGAATAGATCCCGAAAGAGTCTTTTAAGATAAGAGTAATCGGGCTTATCTTCAAACCGCAACGATCGGCAATAGTGGAAGTATGATGTGAATTCCATTGGATAGGACTTGCATAAGACCTGTCTCAGAAACCCATACAGTAAATTCTTTGCAACAGACAATACAAAAGAAAAAATTAATTAATTGCACAACCCATTCTACTAGGATAAAGAAAAATATTTCCAGAAAAATGCCAGCACTGAACAAATTCTACTGATGATTAAATCATCAAAAAACATTAATGATTTTAATATAAATAAACACCAAATTTTCTAATTATTAAAAAATTCACATAAAAACTGCTTGTGAGCAAGTAACAACACCTCTATTGGAGTAAGCATCTTCTTTTCACTTATCTTGTCATACTTTTGCTTTTTAGTGCCAGCTTTCAAGCCTTGCCATGGGAGACTGGAACACAAAAGCCAAAAATGTTAAAATATAACAACAAAGATTATTGCAGAGAAAAAAAATAGCATTTGAACTGACCTTCCTCTCAAAAAATACATGAGCACATAACCAAGAGATTCTAGATCATCTCTTCTGCTTTGTTCTGCACGAATTATCAGAACAAGATTGTTATAAATTTATATCCATTTTGACTTTTAAAAAGCTTAAGAAAAATTTATTGATTAGAAGCTGCACGCAGCAAACCCACAATCAATAACCTCACTCACCAACTCCCAGATGAGTATTAACACTTGCATAACGAGCAGTTCCAGTGAGGTTTTTGTTTTCCCTGAAAAAAAATGAAGTACAATGACCATTCACAAAAGAAAAGGAATGTCTAGAACAACAGCTATCATACACACACACACACATATTAATAAAGGATACAAGTTGGGCAGAAGACACGTGAAGGCCACTAGGGTGCAGGTTCAAGTTTTGGCATTTTATTCTGAATTGGTTCAGGTTCAAAACTGGTAAAACTCACCACAGCTATCTGATAGAACAGTTATGTGATGTGTCTTTAGAATAAATAGTTGTGGATCTGAATTATTAATGTATATGTAGTACATATTGTATTGGGTTTTCTATGTATACTGAAGGAACGAAATGAACACAAGCTGCAGAGCCTGCCCAAACAAAATGTCAAAATTATTACCTGTATGGTATATGCTTATGTGTTTGAAGATCCCGGTACTTTTTTGCAAGGCCATAATCAATTATGTATACCTTCAAATTATAAAAAAACAAAATCAGAAAAAAAGGAAGATAAAGCAGCCAACTTAGTTTTTTAATGCTCGACACCTGTCAGGCAGAAAACAAATTCAAAGATTCATTGTAAATTAATCTCCCTTTTCTTTTACAAACTTTGAGTTTATGACATTGGTAGGGCCTGATTTGTTTGGAAGCCTTCATACCTTACCTGATTTATAATGGTCTAACTATGGCCTCACAAAGAATAGAAATACTGGAACAAAACAATGCATTGTACAAGTAGGAAAACTTCCCTAAAGAAGGTTTACAGTAGGAGAAAGAAGACAGAGAACAGATACTAGAATACTAAGGAGTGAGCAGCAGTAGTTACAAACCCAATAGACAATTAATTGTATAAGTCAGAATTAGAGGAGAATAAATAGTGTTTGCTCAACAACTAATCGTAACAGCCAGTAGAGAATAATAGGGATCAACCAATAGACAAGCATATTTGGCACACAGGAGATATAATTATGATAAACAGATAAAGTAAGGTAAGCTTGTTTACGCTTACAGCATTCAAGTTCTGAATGATAAATTTCATATCCAATGGCTACTACACAAAACAGATCCCTAGAAAGTTAAAGCAACATTGAAGTCTCCATATATCCTTACTGTGAAAACAATTTAATCATAATCTTAAATCATAACTGAAACTACTTCAAAATACAATTAGGATGCCACTCACTCATAAACACCCAACAGGACAAGGCTTAATTAAAATAAATGCAGCATACACAAAATACCTGATTTGCCTTCCGGCCCAAACCCATTAAAAAGTTGTCAGGCTTTATATCTCGATGCAGAAAACCCCGGGAGTGCATGTACTCAACTCTGTTTATCTAGGTGAACCAAATAGAAGAAAAGGGTAAAAATACAGCAGCAGCTATCTGTCCAAAGTATAATTTAGTTGAAATTAAAGCCGTGCTTACTAGCTGATCTGCCAGCATCAGAACTGTTTTCAGAGATAATTTCCTATTACAATAGTTAAACAAGTCTTCAAGACTTGGCCCAAGGAGGTCAATAGCCATGACATTGTAGTCACCCTCACTTCCAAACCATTTTAGATGGGGTATACCAGCTTCAAAAAAAAAAAATTAAAAGAGCTCATGGCCTAATTTCACTTCATGATAGTAAAGTATACTAAAGAAATGCATGTCTAACCTGCAAGAAAAGAAGTTGAAAAGTACAGATTGGAAAAAAAAATCGTGAAAGAATGAATACTTACTTCCCCCTTGGAGAAGCATATACAATTTAGACTCATAGTGAAGCTGGGGATGCTTGGTCTTCACAGGTTCCTGTTAAACAAAGAGAATTGAGCGCCAAATAAACGGTGAAGCATGAAACAGCGTGTCAAACAAAACATGCAAATCAAATCTTAGACTGCAATATTTTTTATCCTTTCCCATTTGCCAATATATACAAATACGATCTAATAATCATTTAAGGCATATTTTAGGCAAGTGACCCTGGAACATTACATACAGGTATTAAAACAATCTCTGATCAGTGATATACCAACTGAAAAGCATATGACCCTTCAGTTTATAAATGTAACTTATGTATTTTTCATGGCTGCCAGATGCCACGGAGGAATCTGCCAATCCCCTTTAAAATTTCCAATCAACAATAGTGATCCTAAAAACCCCCCTATCTTATAAAGATAACCTCTCACGTAACACACGGCAAAAGAAGCATGCATAAATCACAATATCCGCAAATATTGCCCTATGCCCTAGCTGAAGGTCAAGCCACCAGCAAACAAAAGCTTACCAATCACTTCAGTTCAACAAAAAAAAGATCTATGTTCTACGAAAAACAAATATTATAGAAATAAAATATCAAGCATTTCACATTCCCAAAACCCATTAGAACTCAAAAATTGCACTCACTAGCTTGACAGCCACTTCTTCTCCACTTTGTACATTAACACCTGAAAAAAACCAAAAATACCAGAAGATCAAGAAAGATGTGAAGTCCAAATACTAATGTTACAAAAACAAAAATACTCTGCAGACTAACCTAAGTAAAGCTCTCCAAACGATCCACTCCCAATCTTCCTACCGAGCTTGAATTTTCCACCAATAACATGATCCATGATACAAACCCAATCTCCTGATCCTTGTTAAATTACAAAAACACACTACTACACAACTCAAACAAAAATATTTTTCTTTTTTGCCAATTCCGAGTATCTCATCAACGATTGAGCTTTATTTACAGCACAATCTCAGATCCAACGAGATTTGCCACTAACCCAATGATCCGAAAGTATATTTAATAACTCAAAATTTCAGGCTATGCTAATCCCAATACCGTAAAAGTCATAAGAAACAAGTTTTGATCAACAGAAGTAAGATCAGGAACTATAATCTACAAAACACCCATTGCGATTCTGGGGTCGTTCAAAGAAACCCCTTTTCCTCTTCTACGAGGAAAAGAGATCGAATGGCGAGAAGGGTGGGAAAAAAAACGGAGCAACAGTGAGTAGAAAAACTAAATTATGTTCTACAGCGGCGAATAGTATGAAAAAAATGCAGTAATGTAGAAGGAAGAGGAATCTAATAGGTACGATATTATCGGGCAAAGAGGGGTGATAGATTTAGCATCAGCCTTCGGATCTGTCTTTGAGGACAGGGAGTAGATTTTGTAGGAAAAATTTCAGATTCGGAAAAAAGAAAAGAAAGTGATATATGAGATAGAGAGAAGATAGAAAATGCAAGTTATTCCACCACCATATCAATTTTAACGTCCATTCTTTCATTTTAAAAATTTTTTAAAGTTACTCTTTATTCCGAGTTTGAAATTCTGAAATTTAAAAAATATAATTTAAAAGTTAAAAAAAATATTTCTGAAAAAAAAAATCTGAAATATAAAAAAATATATATACTAAAAAAAAATCCAAAACACAAAATTTAAAAATCTGTTTAAAAAAAATCAGAATTTAAAAATATATTCTAGAAAATAATTTCTAAAATTTACAAATATATTTTAGAAATTCAAATCCAAAATATTTTCTAAAAATTTCAGAAATATATTTTATTCACACCCTTTTTTTATTTAAGGTTATTTTGGTATTTCAGATGAATTTTTACATTTTCCATGATAGATTAAGTGCAAGCTAAAATTGATAAGCGGGGACAATTTTCCCATAGAAAGAATAACTAATGTGAGGTTGGAGGAGGAAGAAAATGGACAACTGTGCAAACTAAACCCACTCACCATATTATTTATATATTAAATAATTATTTATGCATTTAAAAAAAATAGTTGTTTTAAATTTGAATCCATGAAATAAAATATAATCAACCATATATTTTTGTAAAAATTAGTCATTAATAAAAGTGTGACATTCAAGTGAAGAATTTATTTATGCTTTTGAAATTTATAATTTATTTAAATTTATCTTAAATTTACTTATATAATTGGTTAAAAGTTTGTTGGAGTCTATCTATGAGATAGAAAATTTGTGTTTTTTTATTGTGTACAAAAGTTCATTAAATCAAACCGATTAATCTATGATCTAGGGAACTAGATAAAATCCAGGAAAAAAAGGATTTTCTGAATACAAGTATAAAAATAGTTAAATTTATGAGAGAAGTAACTTGTCACCTTTGTAATTCTCTCACATGTGACATTACAATTGAGCCTAAAGTCTTCTCTATGACTAGAAGTCGCGTTGAGTTTTTAAGCATCCTTTTTTTTAGTGATTAAAGTTTATATTTTTATTTTATTTAGAGAACTTCTCATTTTTCAACTTGTGAGTTTTATTAACACGGTTCTTACCTATATGATTAACGTTCGTATTATTATTTTATTAAAGAACTTTTCAATTATTAACAGCCACCCACTTTGGTCCATATTACGAGACATTCTATATGGTCCATTTTATAAAGCACTTTATAATTCTAAAAATATATTTATTTTTTTATTTTATTTTATTTTGTTAATTACTTTTAGTATATAGTTTGGAGTTTATCTTTATCGAGGAGAGATATAAGTTGAAAAAACAAAGGCAGAGATGCATGGTGTTGTGATGGTTAGGACATGTGGTGGTTACAAGTAAGTTTTTGACACTCTCTTCCATCTTTTCTTTCATGACATATCTTCTTACAATAAACATAACCAAGATCTCCAACCTCAATGATTTTTTATGCATCAAATGCCTTTTTGATGTGATTGATGTCACAATTTATCATTGACAACAAAAATCCAAATGATAAAAAACTATAATGTAACTCTAATATTTAAGGTTTTTGGTACATTTAACTCCTTAACCATTTGTAAATGTGTGAAGAAACCTCAACATAAAAGACATTCCTACATGACAATACCTTTCCTAATTTGATAACCAACTCATCACCAAAGTATACATAGGACCTCTTACTAGTGTCAAGAAAACAAAAACTTTATTTTCCTTTTAAATACACTGGCTTGACTTTTTGATAAAAGGGTATTTTTACTAAAATATATGAATTCTAATTTCAAAGCAAATTATCAATTAAATAACATATGACAAGAATTTATATGACAAGAATTTATTGTGAAAAACTAAGATTAAAATTACACAATTAGATCACGTACCAAAATGAGTGGAAACAAGGTCGAACATACAACACTCCAATGTAAATGATAATTTATTTGAAAATGGTTACATATTTGTTAGGCAAATTCTCCTTACACCTCCATACTTTCCCCATATGTCTCCATATTATTTTTAATTTCAACAATACCCTTCTAAGTATGATGGAAAGTGTAATGCCTTTTTCATTTTCAAGTGGTAGTGGTTGCTTGTGATGATCATTGTGGTGACTAATAATAAACGTTGGTGGTGATAAAGATAAATTTTATGGTATTTTTACTGGTGATGATTGTGTTTCTTATTTTTTACTTTTTTTTACAAACCACAAAACCAAAAAAAAAAAAAAACCTAACAAAATATAAAATATAGAGTACAAAACTAAAAAAAAAATATCTTTACATTATAAAATGTCGAATAAAACGAATCTTCTTGTCAATCCTCTCACACACGCTTAAATGATGGAACTACTCTATTAAACGTGGTGATTGGAAAAGAATAAAAGTATTACAGCAGGAAGGAATGTATGAGAATGCAGGGATGCAAGTGAGGAGGTTATTTAAAAGAGTAAGATTATACTTTATTTAAAGTTATTTAAAATTTTAAAAAAATTAAAACTAATTTTTCACAATTAATACAGAGATGCTAAAGAAGATATGAATGTGGAGGGAGAATTTCCCTATTTCTTATGAGCAAAAGCCGAGGTAATATATTTTAAAAATTAATTACCTTTTTCTCAAAGCATTTTAAACTATTTCATCAAATATATTTTTTTCCAAAAAAAAATTAAGATTTAATTATAAAATAGAATTATTTGATTAACTTTGATCTGTTAGGTTATTAATTAGAAGATCTATAGAATTAAAAAAAAACGTAAATAAACCACTAACCATCCATAAAAGTAAATTGAAGAATTGAATGAATTTATTTATGAATGAACTAAGATAATAGATAAGATTGATTTGGCTAGATGCTACTCATAATGTGTTGTGGAGGAATACATGTTCATTTCGCTAGATAAGTTACGTGGTTAGTTAGTCTCATCACCTCATTGGCATTTGCATTTAAAATTGGTGATACCAACCCAATCTGTTGCAATGACTATTTTATCTTGAAGAAACAGTACATAAGGTATTAATGTGGATTTTCAAACATTATGCGACAGGCCATGTTGACAAAATAGGTTATGAAGGGTGTCCCCCTCCCCCTTCCATAAAAGCCCATAAAAGGAATTGTGACATGAAGAAAAAATGAGCAGAAGGATTTAATTTGTAAAGATTAGAGCTTTTGAAGTGAGGTTCGAAAGAAAATGTTACCTTACAAAGTAATGAATTTGTACATGATAGTAAAAGAATGTGAGAATTGCACTTAATTACAAGAAATAACTTGGATTCTCAAGACATTGCAGCTTGATAAATGGTGAACAAAAGAATACAACACCAACAAAAAATGTAAAGAATATACACCTTTAAAGATTTTTTTCTACAGACAAATATACCAATCAACCAAAAACCCAGCTATCGAAAACGACAAAGTTTCGGAGCCTTTGCTCCCATAACTATCCACGCCAAACTAACAAAAGAATGTGGGAAAGACTGTAAACAATCAGTATTAAACTCGGCTTCTGGTCATACCTGAACGGCCATGTAAAAGTGCTGTAAAATATAGTAATTCAGATCATTGAGATTCACTTTTCTCAGGAACTTCTGGTTGGGTGGGTAAGAGTTTTAAGAAGCTCTCTTGGGCAGGTTGATTGGCAACAGTTGCTGATTCATCATCTGCAGCATGTGATTAGCTCAACTTAATAACCAGAGACAAGACAGTTAAAACTTTCAAGCTTTTATGCCTCAATGTTAATGGCTGTTGTCTCTATATGTAAAAGGGGAGCCATCTTTTTCCCTTCGCTCCTGAACTTTAATTGTTCAATATCAATATTCTGCACATTTTTTCCCTGATCCAGGATCCAATTTAATTATTGTTGCCTTGAGAAAATATAACGTATATTTTAATGTTTTTCCATGAATTGCTGATCTATTTAACACAAATATCGGTAGTTTATTATCATTAACATAACTTCTAAATTATCACCTGAAAAGAGGTTCAATATGCTAAAATTTCAGAGATGTGAGAAACAACACTGTAATACCATGAAGAAGGACGCATAGTTCTACGATTGAGCTATTTGGTATCACAGCATTACTTGAAGTGAATTACTAGATCTAAAGCAAATCAACACATATAAGGCATAAAACAACCAGCATATGCTTACCAAATAGGGTCTTGATAGATGGCCGCTTAGTTTTTGTGCTCTTCTTCTTCAATCCGGCTGATACACAACCATATTGTTTGTGAAGATTAGTGCAAAGATGAATCAATTTGGAAAAGAACAAATAATTCGGTATGTAACGGGAGTAATTAAAACAACAAATGCGTAGAGCTCTTATAAGCATAAAGTTTCAGCAACATGATCTTCAATAAAATCACATTTTATTGAAAGTATAGCCAATTGGATGTATCAACAAGAATTTTGCAAGTGGTAGCATTAACATGATATATATAGTTTTCTTTCTTCAGTAAGATGCACCATTTTTTTCCACAGGCTTGTTGCATTAAAGGACACAATAAAATGGGTTTAAAAGGGCTGACAACTGTTGATAAAACTTAAAAAGTAAACACCAGTACATTAATTATTAGAAGGTAAAATGTTTGCACAAACTATGCAAAGTATTGTACAATCTCGCATGTTAAAACTAAGACACAGTTGAAATGTAAGTTTATCAAAGAACATTACTCGATAAAACCTAGCAATCAAAACTTCATGTTCTGCTACCACAATAAAAAGCTCAATTAGACAAAGTTAAATACAATAAAATTGATAGAGCACAAAACTTTCCATTAGATTCACATTGTCACGAGCAAAAAAATATTAGAGTATTAGAAGCAATATCTTAAAGAGGAACTTTGAAATTTTCTTATTATTATAAAACAAAAATTATGAAAATGAGAGAAAAGGGTTTAAGCAAAGCATAACACACGATTGAAAATGTACGAACCAATTTCAGGTAGTTGATCATCATTCACGATTTCAAAGTTCTTATATGTGTACCCAACAAAGTTGACATCTTTAGACGACAGCATCTGCAGAAAATAACATGTCAAATTACAAATCCAGACTTGGACATTCCTCATCAACACAAGTCATAATTTCAATAAAGATGCATTTGTATTTAGAGTTACTGTAACCAAAATTTGGGTAAAATCCCAATGCCATCATCTAAAGCAAATCTTTTGATCTAAAGTAAAGGGTTCCATTAATAGCTTGCCACTAGCATAACAACTGAAGTGATCCAGAGGAAGCTAATCAATCAAATGAAAGTTAGTCAAACTATCCAAAGGACCTTAATTCTTACTTCTTTTCTTACACCGCATGTTCTGTGAAAGATATTCATTGTTTCATATAGTAGTCAATAGCACGCTATATCAGCACTACAGTCGGTAATGAAGAACAAGAGGAAGGCCACCAAGAGAAAAAAGGGAAGCTAAGAAGGACGATCCTTTAATTGGGTTAGGAGGACATATGACTAAGGAAAAGGAGGCTTCATAACCAGAGGTGATCAATATATTCAATCTCGAGAAAAAATATGGAAGAACCCAAGTTGGACCAATTAATCCAAATTGAAGTGGACTACAATTAGGAACTTATTTAGGCCTGTTCGGTATCCAATTAAGACATTGTTTTTAGACATATTTGGGCTTGTAGTTTGCTTTGAATTTTCTGTAATTGGGCCGTATGAGCGTTCATATGTGTAGTATAATTTATTTAGTTTGCATTATAATATCTAAAATAGCAATCATTCCGCTTCTTGTTGTAGCATAGAGTTAGACACCAACAAGAAGCATTTTTAGAGTTAGACACTATACTGGTATCTGAGGATGATAAGCACAGATAAGTAGTAGACAAACTACTAGATAGATAAATCTGAAAATGCACACATGGGGTAGGAGCATATAGCAGCAGTTCTACTATTTACACAACCTAATCATCTCATAACATATTAGTTGATCCTCAAAGAAGAACTGGGATACTGAAAGTTCACGTAGTAAATATTGTGCAAGTTAAAAACATCACCACAATTACCACAGCTATAATAAACCAACAATTTTCAAAATTTCAATAACGAGAACTAACCTTTCTCCATGGGCCTGATTTTGAGGAAGGTTGAGTTTGGTTGTCAACCTACACATCAGTAGTAAATTAAGCAGCATGATACCTGTTAGTACAGACAGATAAAAACCACATCTATACCAATGAAAATAAACATGTATAATATACCTCTTCAAACTTCTCAAAATTTTGAGTATCTAATTCATCGTTAACCTCAGGAATAAAAGCAGCTTTCATTTGGTACAATTTGTCCCAGTCAACACCTTTGAACCACGGGTGAGCCTGGAAATAATAAACCAGCCAATTATGTCAACTGTAACCCACAGTAAACAATAGAATTCAGAAAATAAAACACCACGACACCTTTATTTCATCAGCCCCTTTCGTTCCAAGCCTTTGGTCAACATTACATAGGAGTCTACTAATAAGGTCCTTGGCCTCTGCTGAAAGCTTAACTTCTTCAGGAAATTTTAAATAATTTCTCCAATTTACTATCTGCAAATTTGAAGGTCACAGATACAACATGATCATAATTGATGAAAGTAAAAGAAAAGAGAGTAAAAGGAAGACATACAAGGAATCATGACGGACATGTTACAAAGTATTAATAATTAAGACATGCCGTCTCTTATTACTAAAAAACATCAACACCAGTCAACAGATGAATGGTCCCAAATATATTGTGGGCACCCTCTACTATAAGAAGGGGAAGAAAAGGGTAGATGGGGTAATAAGAATAGAAAGATGCAATGCTCAGCTTTAAGATATTGAGCAAACACCACTTTTTCTTTTCACACAGTGCCAAAAATTTTAAGACTTTCAGATCAGAACTATCTTCAGGCAAAATATCAATGATAAGATCGTAAAAAATACTGCTGAGTGCTACTTATCATTTAGCAATATAGGCTTTCCCTAGGCACAGGACCTACCAAAATTCAGTGAAGTCAATGTCCTACACATGTCAAACCTTAAAGAATGTTCATCCTAATTCAACAACAGTTGATACTAATTCAAGGATATTCATCCTAATTCAACAACAGTTGATCCAGACATTACCTTTCTACAAGTCAACATTGGTTCATCTGAATAAAATGGAGGGTACCCCACTAACATTTCATACATTATTGCTCCCAGAGACCACCTAGAAGCATCACCACAACCTCATCAGAACACATTGAAATAATATGAAGTTTAGAAAAACCAAGGAAACTTCAAGGTATTTTTTAAAAGGAAAAGTAGATAATACCAATCACATTCCATGCCATATCCTTTCTTCAGAAGAACTTCTGGGGCAATATAGTCTGGTGTTCCAACTGTAGAATAGGCCTGCAGTAATGAAAAGAAGGAAATGCTTCAAATGCCATAGTTTGTCAAAACAAGAGTTAGCACCTTGTCAAAACACAAGAGCAAGAGGTCCCCAAATGTATATGCACAATGAAAAATATCTGTTAAGAAAAATACATCTTACACTCAACAATGTATAATATACATAGTCAGTTAACAGAGTAAGAAGTAAATCGAACTCATAACCTGAATGTTAACAAGGCATAAGGCAGTAATGGCTGCTTATGTATATTGAGTGACTTACAAGCATTCGCCTATTTTTCTGCCAATGCTGTAGTTGCTCCTGTTGGCTTCTTTTAGGAGCCAAAGGGCGTCCATCGCTCTGAAGGGCTCCACTTCTGTTGCTTCCAATAGAGAAGTCCTTTTCCTGAAGATTGCTGCAGTCTAGTGGTTTACATAATCCAAAGTCGGATAATTTCATGTGACCATTTCTATCTAGCAGCAAGTTGTCAGGCTTGATATCTCTGGAATGCACATCAAAAATAGGATATTATACCTTTTCTATGTGCAAGAAAACAAGACCACTGTAAGATTAAAATAATAAAATTTTAATGGTGTAACATTAGCATTTGTAACTTGAGCTCACCGATGAATATAATTATGCTTATGAATTGACTCTATAGCTAGGACAGTCTCCCCAACATAGAACCTGGCCTCATCTTCCGTCAGTATATCCTTCCGCATGAGCAAAGTCATCATATCACCACCAGGGAGATACTCCATTATGAGATATAAGAACTCTTCGTCTTGAAAGGAACAATAAAGCTTTACAATGCAATTGCTGTCAACTTCTGCAAGTAGATTCCTCTCAGCTTTTACATGTTCAACCTAACAGGGTTAAAAGGTAATCAATGAGTCTAACAAGAGAATATTCATTTTAACAATGAGAACAAGTCCTGATGATTTTGTTACCTGGCCTCTGCGAAGCATCTCTGATTTCTTAAGTTTCTTCATAGCATATACATGACCAGTCGCCTTCTCTCGGCATACTCTGACCTATACATAAGAAAAAAAAATTGCAGTCACAAATTATCTGGCAAATTTTTGTAACATGCAAAAAGTCAGAAACATAATTTTTTTAACTTCAATGAAAATCAAGGTAGATTATACCTCTCCAAATGCACCCTTGCCAATCATAGTCAAGGGCTCAAAATCATCAGCCCCCATTTTGTGCCTCTTAAGGCGCATGTATTCCCTCTCCTTTTTCTCAAAATACTTAAGCAAATTGTTCTGCTCTTCCTCAGAGACTTCAGCATCTGCCAACTTTTTTTCCAGCATATTACGTCTGCAAGAATAATGTGTTTAGCCTTATTAAGAACTTACAACAATTACCATCTACAGAAATTTTGTTCACATAATCTACTACAGCCCATCAGAGACAATATAGGACAATATGTGAAGAACAAAAATAAAACAATTCTACAGTGATGAGTGATCCATGTTTTGGATTTAGAAAAGTTTTACAGAACAATATATCAAGAACATCATACAAGATTATATTCCAATGTGAAAGAATACTAATTAGCTCCTTATTTGGCTAGGACAATGACAAGCAAGGAAACTAAAGAAATCCCACATTTATATTTCCTGGAACATGCCTATAACTAAGTTAGAACAACTACTTTACATGGCAGAAACTTAGTCATCAGTTTAGATTGTCAATCATAATGATCTAAAAAAGATAAGATAGAAGTAAACGCGATAAGATAGAAGTAAACGCACCGTTCCTTTCTCTCCTGCAAGTCCTTCATTTGTTTCTTATAATGGTTTTCTATATACTGCTTTGCAGCTTCAACCTTCTGTTTGGTCACATTTGAAGGTGCTACTTCATTGGTTGGTGGTTTTGACCCTTCTTTTGCAATGCCTGTAGTTTCCTTGCTTTTTGAAGACCGTGTTTTGTCCTTTGGCTTTAACTTATTAAACCAGCACCTATCCATTTTGGAAATCTCTTAAGCCTGCTGTGTTATGCATTAAAAACATTAGAAGTTTTCTCAACCAAGAACCACATTTTGCAGGCAATGAAAATCAAGAAACCAATGTTCACCATATATGAATCCATAACTCTTACTTCTGCCCAAACATGAAAATAATGCTTACGAATAAACAAACTTAAACTGCCAACCAATTTTTTTGCTGATCAGAATCGAAACTTGAACATTGAGTGAAAAAATACTCTGGAGTTACTAAATCGGAAGAAAACAAGTGAATTCTAACAAATGCAGATACAGAAGAAGAAATTTAAGAGTTCATTTCATTTCATCTGTATTTGTTAGAATACAAATACAACACAAAGGGCAGAAGAGTAATTACAATAAGCCAATGTCAACTGGAACAAATTGTCAGAGAAGGTGAGGAAATGCAGTACTACGAATATAATTAACCAAAACATTGCAAAGTGGGACAATCAGCCATAAAGTTCAAAAAATGGAACCATTAAGATACGCATTTAACAACAAATTAGACTTCAAAACCTTGATCAAACTTGCAATGCTAGAAAACTGCCGGAAACAAATTAATCATGTGCTGTTTAGTTCAAAACAGTTAAACTGGACAACTGAAGCAGAGGTACACTCTCAGATTTCTCAAAAGCTTAAAAAAAAACATAGAAACCATGGAATTCAAAAGGTGCAGCCCCGATCTTCGGTCCAAGCAGCGATCCCCATATATTCATCAAGCACACTCTATTGCACACAGTACAAGTCAAATCCCTTAAATGGGTAAGCAAAAACAAGGTCAAATTACAATCTTGAACAACCACAACGACCTCGTCACTGTCACCAACGAAAAAAATTTGACTTTCACTTCACTTCTCATTGTACTAACCAACCAAACAAACAAACACAAACCCAAAAGGCAAGAATTAAAATTGAAGATACCCATCATCGAAATCGAAATCAAAAGGAATTAAGAAACACTTGAAGAAGCAGAGCAACATGAAATTCGGATTGAAAAACCAAAAGGGTGTTAGAAGGGAAAAACCTGAAATGGAGAGGAATCAGGAGGTTGTGGCATGTGGGAGCGAAAGAAGTGAGTCAGATAGAGCGAAAGAAAGTGTAGAAAGAGAACTGAAAGAGCCGAGATTATCGGTGTGAAGAAAGAAGGTGGAGGGAGAAAGAGAGAGAAAGAAAGAGGACCACTTTGCGACCATCATTTCCATGCCCCATTCATTCCCTCGTTTACTTCTTTTTTTTTTTTTTTCTTTTATATATATTTTTTATTTTATGTTAAAAAGTTGTGAACCTCTTTATTTTCTACCATCTAATGATAGTTCTATATAAGTTTTTTACAGTGTTATAACGTCTTATTTTATACTATACATCGTGAAATGGGTTAAGTTTTAATTCATTTTTTAATGTCTATCACTTCATATATTCTTCCATAACAGAACATTTCATTTTATACTATACATAGTGAAAGATGGGTTACATTTTAATTATTTTTTAATGTGTATCACCTCATATATTTTTCCATAACCAATTATTTAAATATGATAATTTTGGCAACTTTTTCTTCCAATGTTCTACATAGTTGTAGTGTATACATTCCAAAGAGATGTGTAGAGTAGGTGTATCAACATAAGATAATTTTACTTTCTTTTTCATTAACATCTCACTTTTAACTTTCACCACCTTAACAATTTTCACCTTCAACTCTTACTATTGTAACAACTCTCTACTTTTGATGAGATTCATGAACAATTCAGATTCCCCAATACATATTTAGTTATTTGATGAATTTTGGATCGTGTAATTCAAAAACTAAAAATTACTTACAAATAATTAAAAAGATTTTTTTAAGAAAAAGTAAATTTTAAACTATATAATTCACAAATAAAAATTACTTTCAAATTATATAATCTAAAAGTATTTTTAATCCAAAATATTTTTTAAAAGAAAATAACTTATAAATTATAATAAAAGAAATAACTTTCAAATAATATAATCTAAAACTTTTTTCACAATGTACTATTCAAAAGACATTTTTTTACTTTTAAATTATACATTATTCAAAAGACATTTTTTGCTTTTAAATTATACAATATAATATAAAAAGGACAAAGTAGAAAATTTCATATTTATAAAAATGCAGAAAGAAAGTAGAGAAGTGCTCTAAGAAGTACTCATCAATTAAACTTCATTGTCTTCAAATTCACACTACATGGGATTAGGGTTTTTTAATTTTTTATTGTAAAATGGATAATTCTTTTTATTATGATATGATCTGATCAGCATTCTTCTTCATCAGCATAAAGATACATCCTTTATATATTGGGTTGATGATTGTGTAGTGTGGCAAAGCATGAACCAATGACACTAGGAATTCCCCAAACCCTAGCATTGATACACTTTTTGTTGAGGCATAATTTTCTTTAATCTTTCCTTCTTGTAATGTTTCCACTTACTGAAAAGAAGTCTAGAAAAGGTGTTGGGTCCTCTTACTTCAAAGAGGGTACAAAAAAGAGAAAATGGAAGATCATTAATATACTATTATAATAATATTGGGAAAATGATATAAAAGAACATGAACAACAGGTATATCACCTTTATTATTATAGATAGATTTTTAATGAAGGAGTTGGAAACCACTTCATTATCTCTCCTTTTTCATCTCTCACTGTTATTTGTTACCAAACTAAGGTGTTTTTTCTTTTTTCTATTTTATTTAGTTACAAGTTTTCTGTATGAATTATGAATTAGTCTTTTATTACCATCACAAATCTACTAAATAATGTTAACATCATAGTTCTTAATAATCATATTTTCACCTTTTAATTTTATATAAAAGTTATTTACTTTATAATTTCAATTATCACATATTAATGTTGATGGCGGAAACCAAATATTTTGGGATCCTTTCCACTCCTCATATCTGATTCAGTGATTATTAGTCTAATCTCAATCTCTAATATTTCAACCACAATTAATGTTCCATGATAAAGAAAAAGTGACAACATCTTCTGGAAAGAAAAGAAATGAAAAGATCACTTGATACTAAATATGTGACGTGATATTAAAAGATCTTTAATTAATTTTAATTAATCCGTACAAACAAAGAATTTGAAATATAGCATTGTAAAGTTTCTGGATTAGAAAATTAAATCGATAACTAAGTTCTTAATGATCATTTAAAAGACATTAATCTTAATTTCCTCTTATTTTCAATATCTAACAATTATCCAATATTGCAATCTCAATTTGCTTATAAATTGAAATGGTAAAAGAAACAAAAATGTTTGTTAATGAAATCACCATCATACACTGAATATTATTATTAGTAGTTTTATCTATATTAGCTATTTATTTTCTCTTTCGCTTTCTTTACCATTTTACGTACAATAACGACAATAAAAAATAGAACTTAAGAGTTAAGATTTCGTCTATCTGACACCATACTGCGTACTCTCTTTTCTTTTCTTTACATACATTAGTCCTTCTTTCTATGACCAAAAAGTAATTTTAGAATATTAAGTTAAACTTATTTATAAACTATACTCGGTTGCATTTCTTAATTATATATATTATTAAATAGGATTAAATATCATTTTAGTCTTTGGTATATAACATGAAACTAGTTTTTATTTTTTATCCATATTTTAGATAATTCAGATGTTTGTAATATAAAAATATTGAGATGTGTTATTGACAACGGACAATGTTAACTTTGTTCTGATGTAACAAACAAAGTTTCAAAGTTTGAATAGCCAGAGTATTAGTTTAGAATGAGATTTAGTTGGTTACAAAAGAAGCTCAATAATACATATAACATAGTATGCAAAACTCTAATGGGGTGCTCATCTACACCAATAAGAAGATTGTGGAAGAGGTGGTTCCACCATGTCCAAGGGCTGCCCCCATCTTAAATCATTGTCATACATAGGAAATTTGGGTGAGTTTCCCATCTACAAAGTGGTTTCATCGTGGCTCCCCAACTCAAAGCACTTTGGTTCACACTCCAAATTCTCCACGTTACGACACACTGTAGCGTTGTCGATTATCTTCACGTTTTTGTTTAGTTGTTCTGCTAACCAACGAAGATTGCTAGACATCACATCACCCACTGCTGGACATGTGATAATGTTCTTAATCGCATTCCCAAAGTAATGATCTCCCAATATTGTTATCAATATTGTTATCGTCGCGTGTAACTTGCAATGTTGTCAAAACTATTTAACCTTAACATTTTTTACAGCAGTGTTATAGCATGATAGGTAAAGTGGAAATGAGGTTCTACAAAATGAGGACGTAATTTTGTTATAGTTTGGTGGAAATTTGGGGCTAAAAATTTTCGAGTGATAGAAAGAAGGAATTGAAAGTTGTGGAGTTTAAAATTTTGAGAATGTTCATAGACCAAACCAAAAACAAAGTTAAAAAAAAAGACTGAGAGCATGATTTAGTTTAATTAAGTTTTTTTGCTGAAATTTATATGAGTGAGGTTTCAAAGTAAATCATAATAGTTAAAATGAGATGAAATCTCAACCTATTTTTTCATATTTTAAATTTCGATACATTTGTCAAATATTTATTTCATTAAATATTTTTATAAATGTTATTAAAAGTATTAAATATTAAAATTAATTGCATTTTTTGTCAGCCTTTTATAATTGTGCAAATTTATAAATTTTAAGGGCTTCCTCTAAATTTCTATTTTAAAATTAATTTATCATAATTAAAAAGACATGTTTTAATATAAATAAAAAAATATTAATTATAATATATTTTTAAAAATATTTTGAACTTTTTTATATAAAAAATAAATTAAAATTTAATTTAATCTCAAACTTTTGTGTTGACATAGAAAATAATTTACTGAAGAAAATATTAAAATATTATAATATAGTTCATGATTAACTCCGTTTGTCATATAAAAAAAATTAACGCGATCTGTTGTCTAATACTCATGCAAATTATTTACATACTACAAGTATTTTGGTGATTTAAAATTTGAATTAAGAACAAAAAATCAATTTAAAGTTTGAATTAAGAAAAAAAATTAATTTTACATTAGAAGTATTCCCATTAAATATTATATTGATTACTTTATAAAAAAAACTGCACACTATAGCATAAATGTTACTACTGTATGAAAAAAATTAACGTGTAGTTTATATATCACTAAATGAATAATTTCATACTAAAATTCCATGCAATATTATCATATAAAAACTTTAACATCTATCTATTTTAATAAAGATTCACTAAATGAATAATTTCATACTAAAGTTCCATGCAATATTATCGTATAAAAACTTTAATATCTATCTGTTTTAATAAAGATTCACAAGTTTAATTAAAAATATCATTTATTTAATGTTTATAAAAGGAAAAATAGCAGAAAAGGATACATTCCAACCCAAATCATGCTCAAATATCATTGGTGGTAAAGTTGTTATAAATGATCCATTCCTTTCCCAATATCATATATATGATTTGGCTATTCAGAAGTTGAGAAAGCTACACTGAACAAAATCAACAAAATAGCATAAAAACATTAAAGCACAAAAACAAATGAAACCCCGAGCAGAACAGAGATGTGTGTATATATATTGCATCACATAACTTATATAACTGACTTCTATGTCTTGATTCTTAACCAGCTTATACTTACATAAACCCCAAATGCAGGCAAAATTTTGAATAGCCTACAAAAGCTTCATGCCTATGTATGTCTTAATCACATGAATAATCATCATACCAAAAATTAGAATCAAAAGAAGGAAATTAAATGAAAAAAAAACCATGTAATTCTACAAAATGAAGTTGTTTACTGCTTCACGTGCTCTGATCCCTTGTGGCAGCAGATAATAATATGTAAGACCATGAAAATGCAAAGGTTGTCCTATTCTGTGTCCCTAAAGCTTTCACTAGTCAGCCACATTTTCTTCTGGATGATAAAAACAACTTCATCACCATCCTGGACAGAGTCAGAACTGGAATCAATTGCTTCCCAGTGCAAAGCACTTAGGTACTTCTTTATAGAATCAATCACTGGCTGTTTATCCCGGACGATCACGAAACCAGTTGGCCGAAGCACACGATCCATCTCAATTAATAGATCCTCAAGACTGCAACCTTTCTTTTGTATGTCAGAGAAGACAGTCCATGCATGAAGTAAATCATAGGTCCTGGGGTATGTTGAGAATGCTTCACACCTGTTTAAGATTACCACATCAAAAACTCTTGCTTATTCATCATTCATGGTATGGTGGAACTACAAACAAGATATAACAACTGATCTAGAATAGGCAACAATTCTCAAGAACTTTAGTCAAATCACTGCATTCTCTCAACCAGCTGGGCTAAGTAAGATCTCACATAGAAAATTATTTTCCAGTCTATATCATATAATCCTTCAGCAAGGCTGTGGATTAGTGATCCCTTACTGATATAAAATTTTAATCACAAAAATTTATTGAATAAAACAGTCAAGAGAGATTATAAGCAACTTAAAATCTGGGATTTTATACCCAACAACCCAAAATCATCCATCATTAGTGTCCTTAACTTCGTTATACAAGTTAACATTTAGTTTCAAAATGCACTTTGGGCAACAATCTGGACTGTGTAAATAATGTTTTTGGCAGAACACAGTCTATTTAAGATTAAAACAAAAATAGTATTCATATTTCATTAAATTATAATTAAGATAATTTGTTAGTGCCTTTTAGGAATAATTATGTAAAGCATTAACAATATGTAATATACTATATGAAAAATAAAGGCCAAAATGAATACGCAAAAATTTGTCAAAGAGCAGTAAATATGTAATGTGAGAAATCTAGCTTCAATACCAGTCATGAGTAGTTCCTATGAGACCTCTGTCATATATGATCTTAAGTGTATTGGGTCCATCGTGGGGCACAACATTCATAACCCAAACATTCTTGTCTATAAGAGCTGCCGCAAATGAACCCATGTTTGCTTTCATATCCATAATATTCCTCAACGTGTTTGATGCAATTTTGGGACTCAAGAGATCCCAGTACTTCTCAACTCTCCTTTGCCATAGTTCCTGCAGATGACGAAATTTAAGACAACAATTGATTTATCTAAAACAATATTGTTGTACTACAAAATTTCTATGTTCACAAATTAAAAAAATAATTATGACCATTAACAAGAGGATCAACTGTAATTCTGATTACCGTATCCTTTTCAAACATTTCATTTGAATAGCCAAAGTCAGCTAATCTAGGAGGAGGAGTAGTCAATCTTGCAGGCCATGCAGCTAAACCACTACCATCGGCTCTGTTGTCATCTGATAAAATAAACAAAAGTTTAGTTAAGTTTTATATAGCACAGATCTTCAAAGCGTTCTCCTCTTTAATCATAAAACAAAATAAAAAAAGAATATCAATGCTGGATTTTGCAGTTTAGGAGTTGGAGTACGGGTGGCTTGCACTTGAAGTACGGATCTTCTACATCTAGACAGCAGCATGAGGCTCCCCTGACTAGGATCTGGGAATGGTAAGACATATGGTATCCAACCTTACCCCTATGAGTGGAGAGAGTCTTTCTAACACAAAAAATTGTGACTACCAAGTCACAAGGCAGAGAGGCTTACTCTTGCATCCATCCAGTAGCATAAAATTGAACATCATGGATTTACTTCTAGTTAATCGATATTAAGGATTTTGGTAAGGTGTACTCACAACAACAGCTCATGGAAGGTCATTTGTGGATGATATAAATCAAGAAGATTGAGTAATAGAAAATGCATCATGACGCACAGCATGTAGTTCTGTGTTGTAACATATTTCCCTATTTTTCTTTGGAGAGGGAGGAAATAAAACACTGTCATTCCCTGTTTAAAAGCTATTTTCTCAAGTAAAAATTCCTCTATGGTGATAAAAGTAGTTCACCATGGGACAGAGTCTCAGTATATAACCAAGGTTCACTTAATCTATTTCATTTACTTCACAAGAGAGGGGGGATGCATGCCACTAAAGAAGCGACTGAGAATTGATACTTGAAAGGAAATCACTAGAATCCATGGAATCCAAAATCCATCAAATAACACAGAGAAAAGAGTACTCACGGTCACTGTAAGGTGTTATGCATGCTTCCATATTTACTCCCCAAACTGCATCTGGGTCATCATCAGACTGGCAAAGAGGAGGGCGAGTACCAGGTTCTCTTTCCATATAGCAGTCATTAGTCCCATGTTTTTGCCAGACAACAGTTTGGTTCCTCTTTGCTGCTATTTTCCAACACATACGCCCCACAAGGTCACTCATTTCTTTCCATATCCTGAGATCCTCTTCATCCTGGGCATATGCCTCTGGAGATGAGTATGCAAAATAACCTCCTGGTCTGAGTATTCGGTCAAGTTCAAGAAGAAGTATTCCATCTCTTTGAAGCCAATCAATTCGACAACGAGAACAATGAGCAAGCTCAAAAGATCGGCTGGGGTAAGGGAGTCTTTTAGTTCCAAGGACTCCAAGATATGCAGGAATTCCTCTTTCTAGGGCAAATTGAATTTGATTCTGATGCACATCATTTGGTGCCAAGGACATTGCAATGATATCTGATGATAGAAGATACGCTCCAAAACTTGCAACACCGCAGCCAACATCGAGCACTGTCCGCAATCTTCCTTCATTGTTTAGATTATTGTTTGAAAAGTTAAGCATCTGTCAAAGTAAACGGGAATTTTCAGATAATGATTTATCTGTGAAATGCAAGCAAATATAGATAAACAGAATTTACCAGACAACTAGCACTGTTAAGCCTGGTACTTACATCGAAGAATACATGCATATCATATCTTTCGAGTATCAGTGTTTCTAAAAGATTAAGCTATTGGGTAGACCACTGAATACATATATATGGTTTTAGCTCTCAAATTTAATCTCTCACACAAGCTTGAAGCAAGCATAAAGCAAAGGCTCACTTCTGACCAGTGATAATTTAACTTATAATTGTTAAGATTTGGATAACAAAAATCAAACTGGTGAGCACTTGATAAAACGTTAAGGACCAGTTTCTTCAGAAGCTCATGCAGGAGGCATACTACATTTGTAATTAAAAGCATATAACACAGCTAGATGCAAAGACACACTGCATGTGCTCTCACAAAAAATATTAAAATTTGAAATAGTGAGAAGGTGAAAGAATAGGAAAGAAATAAATGAAGTGAACATAAAAGACAAGGTGTTCTTACTTCAAAATGAATAATTTAAACATATTTTTAAATTAACCAAGTACACTTAATATTTCGTGCCTCATTAATTTATTTAAAAAAATAAAGACTTTTTAAAAACTCTTAGGCCATCTTCAATATAAGTAGTAGGCATTCAGATAGACAACGCCTGAACAAACACAAATAAAATCCCATAGAATATTCAAAAACAAAGTATATAAATGGCTTCATTTTTTTATAGGCAGAACCAGTAAAGTCAGATGCAGACTTACATTTGCAATTGATGCAATGTATTTATCAGCTCCATAGTGAAAATGAGTTCCCCCTCCAGGGAACACTATTTTTTCACCTTTTACAACCATCCAATTCTGGTCAGACTTCTCATGTGCAAGGTGAGTATGTGGGATATTTGCTTTCCACACCTCATCTCTGCTTTGTGGCCACTTAATAGGGACCTGCAACATTATAGAAATAACAAATGTTGGAGTGGAACAACACATGTGTATCAGAGGATATGTTAGAAACAACATCTATTCAAACAAATCTTCACCTTGTATCCTGATGGAGGAGGGATTAAGCAATTGTATCGCCTTTCAGCAGGTGGACAATGTCTCTCATAGTGCTCCATTACAGACAGGTCCAACTTCATCCTCATTTGATAGATAAGGTGTCTATCTAAGCATGGAATCAACTCCGAATGACGATCATCACAAACCTTCAAAAGCATAAACATTGTAAACACCATGAGATTTCTGATGAGCCAGAAGTATATTTAGATGATGTGCATGAACGTGGTTGTGTCCACTTATTTATCTTTGAAACTATAACTTTTATTTTCATCATGTAAACAAGAACACTGTTGCTTGATTTGGATGTTATTGTGGATGTGGACAAGAATTAGTTTTCTTCAACTTTTACTTTTCCATTTATGATACATTTTAAGCATTTTACGTAACATGTTTTATTTATCAAAACTTATCCAACTGTCATACTTGAACTTATGAGTTTAGCAACTGAAATTTAAAAAAACAGTACATAAGAGAGTTCATAATATTAATACCACTGATTAAACCAAATAGCAATAGCAATAATATGGATGTTGCATGAAGCCATTGAGAAAGAATGTATGTGCCCTATGTCTAAGCTACAAATCAACATACAGGGAAACTCTTTGAGACAATATTGGCGTCCCCTTCTCCCTGCTTGAAACTTGCCGAAGATTCATCTTGATTGCCGTCGTTGTCATCCTCTGCACCTAAATATGAAGAGCCAAGTCTTTTCAGTGATCTGCCATATTCAAGAGCAGATGAACCACCATTCTGCGAACCAAAGATGGATCCACCAAACACATACAGAAAACCAAGAAAAATTGCCACGACGCAGATGGAAGCAACTAAATGCTTTTGCTGTGATCCATCAGATCTCCCTCTCGACATTTATTAGTTGAAAGTACAAATCCAAACTGCAACTTTCACTGTTCAGTTACGGTCTAAAAGAATCTTGATTCACCAGACATTCAATGTCAAATTACCGACTTGAAACCCCAGTTAAGGTAGCAATCTTAGTGCTTCAAATTATAAACAAGACAAAAGTTTCCTCATAATACACTGACTAAATGATTGACCTGCAAACAAGGGAAGAGCAATTAGCAAACGATATACAGGAATTTATTACTTTGTTGTCATTGCTTAACTTTTGATTAAATCATAGTGCTTAAAGGAATAAAGAATATTATACCATAATCGCAGACCATTATTACACTTTTTCATCATGAAAACATCTAAACTATACTAAGGAAAACCGATTGAAATACAAAGGCCAGTTTCAAACATCTTCTTTATGACAACATATCCGTGTGAGGAAACTTAGAATTGCTTTATACCCTTGTGGGATGAAGTTCAATGATAGATGTAAGCAAGGAACAACCAGCAAAGAAAGATTTTCACAGCACCAAGGACATTCATAAACAAAATAGAAAGGATAATAGCAATCAATTGGCCCAGTGCAGGCAGCCCGGACAAAACTATCCCTTTTCCTATTAGTCTAGATCAAACAAGAAAGGGGTGGCCAATGAGCAATAACCGAATCACAAGAAAATTTATTGATTGTTAAGACATTGCCTAACTTAGTTTAATGTCAAACATGTACAGTCCTAGAGTGTGTCTCAAGCAATTGCATTTTTGTCCAACAATAAGTTACCACACAATCCACAAGATTCACTCCTAGTTTTCAGCAAATTTTTTGGACAAAACATACCTAGGAAGAGGATAATAAGAAAAGAAAAATAAATAAAGGAAATTGAATAGAGCGATGATGACCGTTATGCTTGCTATTGAAATGACAGCAGACCAGTGAAAAAACAATGGATCCGAGTCACCCCTTAAAAGAAACATGATCTAAGGTGACAACTGACAAGTAAATAAATCCTTTTACACATATAAGATTCCAGACTTAGATGGATTTAAATCGAGCAACATGAACTATCTCAACGACAAACACTACCACACAGTTGAACTGAACTTTCAGATCTAGCCTAATACAAAATAATCATCACTAGCACTAAAACGCGTAAACTTATTAACAAGACCAAATCACATAATAGAGTCGAAGGTAAATTCAGTATATGACCACCGGCAGTAAAACATTCCAGATCCATCCTAACCGCTACGCCACACACAGGCAAAACAAACTTAACAGAGTAGCATGATATAAAGAAAAGCTTACTGGGTTCTGATCAAAATCCAATTGGGTGCAAGAAAGTGAAATCAAAATCCCAACTTCGTCCCGAAAAAGAATGCTTTAAGAAGATAACTAGAAATAAGTAAGAAGAAAAGAGGGAGATGAGATCTGGGTGAGTGTCTGAAGTTTGTCGTGTGCGTGTGTGACAGTGGAGAACTTGAATGATCCTCTGAAGAAGGGGAGTTAATTTTGTTGAAGTGATAAGGGTGTTGGGAGCTGAAAGAGTTTGTAAGTGTTGCAGACAGCAAATTGACCTGTGATTAAGGTGGCAAGACTTTTGTGGTATATGATATGATGTGGGTTGGATGGGTTACCACTGAGATTCCATTTGTACAAACAAAGTGGGTTTGCACTTAACATGTAACAACCATGTCAAGCCATGAAACACGGTACTACAGCCTTTTTACAACTCTTCTGCCAGTCGGTGCTGTCTATTCTGTGCAATAATTTCAAAATAAGGTCAAATTAAAATGGTTCTTTGAAAAAATGAAGAAAAAGAAATAACAGCTTATCTGGTTCACACATGAGAAGGTGAGAGGAACAATAACGGTTTCTGCGAATGAAATTAAATGAAAGTGGACTTGGGATGCTATAGGTTGAAATTTGATAATGGGACGTATCTAACATAGATAGATATTGACACGGACACGGACACAATACGGATACGGACACGGAGATACGTATAATCTCTAAAATGCAGGACACGGAGACACGGATCTATATACTATATAATTATGAATTATATAAATTGATAATAAAGATTTATATACACAAGTATGTTTCAGATGTTTTTTGAAATTGAAAGATGTTTTTCATGACTAGTTCAAAAGGATTTGTTTCTTATTTTTATATTCATAATAAAAATTTATACAATAAATTTGAGTTTTTAAAAAATTATTGTATTTATCTTTTTTAAAATTATGTTAGAACCGTGTTAGATTTATCAGAAATCCAATAAATATTTTTTAAATTGAACACTTCATTGATACGTGTCCTACGAGTATCTTACGAGTGTCGTGTCCGACATGTGTGTCCGACACGGACACGCCATTTAAAAGGAGTGTCTGAGCTTTTGCTATTTGAAATCTCTTCCTCTGCATATTAGAGAACACTCATTCTACTCAGGTTTAGTAATATTTGGATCAATTGCGCTTCCATTTCTGCTAATATTCATGTCTTTTTTTGTTTTTTTTAATTTGAATTTTGACTTTAAGATTTTAAAAATTCATAGTTTTGATATGTTTTATTTTTGTTAATCCAATTAAACTCTAAACATTATATATAATTTCAAAGTACCTTTGAATAACTAATTAATTAAAATAAAAAGTAAAAAATACTATATCTAAAATAAAATATTATACTAATATTATAAGTTTTCTAAAAGCCAAAAACTAGGACCTCGGAACAAATAAAGAAATCAAAATTTGGAATATTACCAAATAATAAATTAATTTTAATAATGAGATTCGTGATTTGGCTTTTATTGGATGGATGTATTTGTATTCCTTAAAAAAATCACATCTAAGGGCTATAGGAAACTTCTTAAACAAACATTAAGTAGGTTTGAATAATAAATTTGTCCAACAAAGTCATATTAAAGATTCATCTTCATTTTCAAAAAATTATTTTGTATTAACTAGTACTAAAAACCATGAGTTCAGTTATTAATATATCCAAAAAAACATTAAAGCTCACATTAAAGACGTATTGGAAAATCAAAATAAATTAATATAATTTTTATGTTTTGTTTGGATTTGAAGATGGAGTTGAGATGATTTGAAGAGAAAATGTGAAAGAAGTGGGATTGTTTGGATTACGAGAAATAAAGTAAAAAGTATAGGAAAAACTTGTAAGTGATGTGACAAATTGAAATTGTAATTTTTTGGTATAATTACTTTTTTAGTTCCTATATTTAGGGTTAATATTCAATTTACTACTATAGTTTAAAAAAAAAAATTGATTTGGTCTCAAGGTTTTTTTAAAAATATACAATTTTGTCCATTTTGTTAAATTTTCACCAATAACGTTAACTTCTGATGATGTGACACACTGTGGGACATTTGTGCATAAGTAGAGTCCACGTGTTATTCACATAAGAATCTTAAGCCTCTCCCCCTCTTCGTCACCCTCACTGTAACAACCCTACGTCTCTATGTCGTCGACTCAGACCTCGCTATTGGTCAACGCAGCCCTCGCCAACCTCAACCTTCACCTTCTCTGTTGCACGCACATCAACATTAATTATAATAATTGTTCTCACAAACATATAAAAATTCATTACATAAAATTAGTCATTAGAATAATCTCTCCTCATTTTAATCGCTATAGTATCTCGAATGTGTGACCTGAGCCTATAGTCATCTTCACGAGTTGCGAGTATGAGACATTTATATCTCTTTCCATTAACTCACGATCAAATTCTTCAAGCAAAGACCGATCATTATCGATCCTGTGAAGAAAGTTATGAAGAATACAATATGCTAAAACAATATTTGTCATAGTGTCCAAAGAGTAACAAGGCTCCGTTCTACTAACTATAATTGGGAATCGTTTTTTTAGGACACCAATTGTTCTTTCAATTACATTTGTGAGTGATGAATGACGATGATTGAACAACTCGCGAACATTTTGTGAAACTCTTCGGGAGTAATTTTTCAAATGGTATCAAACTCTGCGATATGGTGTTATAAGTTAGGGTTTTAACATAAAACCCGTGCCTCTAAGGTAGTACTTTCCTATAATAATCCAATCATAGTTATATATAAGTAATGTGACCGAATCAATATTGTGCACTCCAAAACACACTGGCCTAACCTTCCAGCATGACCAATGGACCCTCTCATACAAATGCATCCTACAATATCCTGGAATCAGAGGTTGTTCCTTCCTACCTGACGAGAACATATGTGAATTTCATGTCAAAATCACAAGCTGCGATTAAGTTTTGTGTTAGCCAATCTTTTCTTCCACGAAAATGAGAAGCATATGCTCGTGGCACCTTGACACGAACATGAGTGTCATCTATGACACCTAAAAAATCCTAATAGGCAACAAATTCACATTCATAAATAAAAAAAACTCACACCATATTACTTAATTGTTGAAGTACTGCTTCTCATTTTTGTACCTTAAAGTATGGATAAAATCGACTGTTGTTTAAGATATGAGGTTGCACCTTTGTCCTAGATGGTTGAATTAAAAAATTTTCCTCCAACATCAAAATTGCATTCAAAACATTATGAAAATGAAGACACCATTTCCCTGAACTGATGAAAGAAGAACGAAACAGTACAATTCTTAATGTTATGACCAATGATGTGCCAAAATCTAGCCACTTGTTGCTCAATTGTAGATTGGAATGTATCCCTTACAATCCTCATTTCTCTTATTCGTTGACATAACTAAATAAATGCTTTCGAACCCATGCAAATAATATCACGGCATTTTTCACTGTGGACCAAGTATGTGATCAATTTTTGTCGACGACTCTCTTTTTGTGGAACGAACTCCAATATGGAGTTATTTGTTTCCACTAACACATGCAACTTATTGAATCCATATGCAACCATGCACAGGATTGTCATTGCTTATGCTTGCATCCGCAATTTGATTTTTTCTTGTATGTGTAAAATTAGTTTGGAGTTCAACCAACAATATCGGGATTCATGTCATTCGTTATCCACAGTCACAAATCCTTTAACACGGAGAACCATATGCGTGTAATTACTACACCATAAGAAGCATAACTTAAGGTTTATGGTTACAAGTTAGGGTTTTAGATTAATATTAGGGTTAGAGTTTAATGTTTGGGTTATGGGTTAGGGTTATTGTTAGGTTTATGACATGGTTATGGTTAGTGTTTAGGGTTAGGGTTATTGGTTTGGGTTATGGTAAATGTTAGGGTTATGATTTATGGTTTAGAATTAGGTTTATTGTTAGGGAGGTTTAAGGTTAGGATCAAGGTAAAGCATTAGGATTTTCTAAACATACTTTAATCTACTAAAAAAAATAATCTACCAATTACATACACAAACACACTTTTCTAAACATATTTTAACCCACCAAAAAAATTAATTAACTATAATTTGTGTACATTCATACCACTGTTAAATAATTCATTTTTTTTCTATAGCATAATTTCTAACATCATAAACACTCAAATGAACCAATTTTTTTTTGCACTAAGCCAAATACAACCAAAATTCGTTTCCAGTTTATTCATTAAAAGACCCAGTGCACAAAATAATTTCTAGGGAAACCACACACATCCATAACATCACAGATCCATGAAACTTGAAGTAAACCAAATACATGGACTGCAAATTTTCAATTTCCTTTCAAATGCATGAACTACAACATGAACTCCAATTCACCATAATAGAAAACTTACTCGTAGATGTGAGTTATGAACCATTTCAAGTTGTTTTCAAAGAATCAAAGGTCTACAACACCACAACATGAACAACAATTGACCACAAGCACAACAACAAAACGTTCACAAGCACATCAAATTCATAAACCCTAAACCAGACCAAAATAAACATATAAACATAAATCAATGAAGTTGTAACCATTGTGAACTTTCAAAAACAATTAAGGATAACAAGCACAACAACAAAATCTACACAAACACATCAAATTCATAAACCCTAAATATAACCAAACAAAACATACAAACATAAATCAATAAAGTTGTAACCATTGTGAACTTTCAAAACCATTTAAAGATAACAAGCATAACAACAACAAAACCTACACAAGCACATCAAATTCATAAACCCTAAACCAAACCAAACCAAATATATAAACATAAATCAATGAAGTTGTAACCATTGTGAACTTTCAAAATCAATTAAAGATAACAAACCAGCAACCATAAACATGTGCAAATGAGAACCAAATCAAGTAACCACAAAACAACAACCATAATCAATTCATGCACATAATTGATTACCAAAGAAAATTCAATCCATAATCGATTATCCCATAAAATTTCACACACAATCGATTATCTCTTCATAAAAATCGTATAATTGATTTTGAATTGTGTGTATGGCACGGATAATCGATTTTGTGGTTGTTTCATGATCTTGGATTGGTTTTCAAATGTCTATAATCCATAATCACTATGTCATCCATCAAAATCTTACCTGAATACACACATGAAAAAAGACCAATTATACTTAGAAGCACCACTTCAAAGAACAACATTCAACACCAACACGTCCAACACCAAGATAGTATCACTCACAAGCACCACTTCAAACAACTCACAACCTCCACTTCAAACAACTCACGACCTCACTGCATGAAGAGCTGCATGAAGAGCTGACAAGTTACTTATGCACTAGCTCACCAATTGTACTCAGTTATAAACTCCAACTATTGCATCATATTTAACAACATAATAAAGCCTCACATACACACTCAACCACACTACTGGCCAGTCAAAGAAGTTAGGAATCTCCCTATTATTCTGATTGCATGGGCAATGTGATTGAAATTAGATTGTTAATAAAATTGTTTCCTTTTATATACATTTTCTCATGTCAGAAATTTATTTCAATAGCTTACTTGTTTGTGTGGTGACCTGTTATGACTACACTTTATACACGAGCAAATATAGTTATAGATGCAAGAACAATATTTGAAGGATTGTAGAATTTTTTTTTTTTAATTTTCCTTTTTTGTGATAACTCTTGATTTGTTCTTACTTGTATAGGTTAATTTTGTATCTAAAGAATCCTTGATTTTAGTATAGAATTGTATTTCTCATGTTAGAATATAAGTTCCGGTCAAACCTTGTTAAATCTGTAACTTTTAGCTAAAATTCTGTTTTTTTTTACTAACTTGACTTGTGTTTTACTTTGTAGAAAATAAACATCAGCTAACAAATAATGGATCAATGTTCTGAATGTTGGAGCTAGAATGAAGAAAAGAATCAGTAAAAGATTTTTTTAGCAGCTGCATCGATTTTGGCAGTTTAGTTAGTTTAACTTAGTATAGGAGTAAAACTGTAATTTCACAAGCTGCAATTTAGTGGCCCACTTTTGTTAAGCTGATTAAGCCTATGCTTGGGTGAATTGAAACTTTATAAATAAAGGAATTCAGAAACAGAAACACAAAGTTCTTAGTTTTAATTTTCAGCACAAGATTCCATTAGACAGTTTTAGAAATTCAGTTGATCAGTTTTCAGTTTTTCTAGTTAATTTCAGTTCTGATTTTCCATTTCTGTCTTTTAGAATTCATTATTCCCTCATTCTCTTTTCATACTCGATGCCCTTTCATTTCCTTGAATTCTTTCTGCATTTTACTACTTCTGCCAATGATTCTCAATGCATGTCTTCAATGAAGGGAGTGAATCTCTAGAAGAAGAAATCTGCCAAGTAATTCTGGTTTACTGTTTTTTCTGTTCTTGAATTTTTTTAGTGTTCAATTCTTGATTAAGATTTGATTAAAAACTATGGTTATTGTTTTCTTGTTCCAGAGATGATTTCCTTTCACTGTTTTCTTTGCCTATTCCAGTTTAATTTTTGTTTCTAGTTTTTTTTAATCGATAAAAAAATAATAGAATATAAGAACATCAATTATTTTAAGGTACTCTAACCTTTATATAAAAGAGAAAGATAAACTATCTAAATCTTTTCTCAAAACCCACACAAACAAAGGAAAGAAAAAAACAAAACTACATAAAAAGCTAGCCAAAAGTAACACAAATCCTACCATGCGACTAAAGAATGAGAATGCAGTTGATTCAATAGCAATTTCAATTTCGTTTCATTGTTCCAATTTTAATTTCTCTGTTCCAGGTTTTTTTTTTCAGTTTCATAAGCATTTTCTGTTTTTACAGTTTTATAGTTTTTTCTACTTGAATCAATTTCATAGAGTTTTGTTTCTCATTCTCAATTCTCTTCACTGCATTATCTTTTTAATTCATTTGCGCCTAGTAATTCAATTCCAATTGCACTTTTAGTTACAATTTTACATTTTTTAGTTTTGTAGTTAAATTAGGTTTTACCGTTTTTTCTGTTATTGTAGTTTATATTTCGGTTCTCTTTTCATGTTTTAGCTTCAATTTCTACATTCTGCCTTTATGCTTTCAGTTTATGTATCTTATTTCTTTTAATTCCAGTTATTTCTGTTTAGTTTTCTAGTTAATACAGTTGTTGTTTCAAATTTCTACACTCTAAACACTGCATTCTTATTCTTAAAATTCATCTACTGTTTATAGTTTGGTATTTTGTCAATTTGTTTCCATTTTTTTTATTCATTCCCTGCTAATTTTAGAATTCAGATTTTATTGTTAAAGACCAGTTTAGTTTTCTGTTTTCGTGCAACACAGTTCTTGATTTTACTCACTATATTAAGAAATTAAGAAATGGACCTCTCAATACACTATTTTATTTATTTTATTTTTTTTTATCGACAAATAATAAATAAAATAAAATAAAATATTTTAAAAGTCTCAATCCATATATAAAAAATTTTAAAATAAATTTTTATCACCAACCAGTTGGGGATGATTTCACTCACTATAAAAGACCAGTTTCAGTATAATTTCTTCGCCTTTATAATTCTGCATTTATCTTCCTTCCACTTACATTTTCAATCCTTTACTTTTCTGTTTGCCCTTTATTTGTTATAAATATTTGTATTTATATATATATTATGTACAGTTAACTTGTATTTGATATACACTATATTTTGTATAAGCTCCTCTATTATATTTATAATACACTGGATAATTTGTTTTTGGGTGTTACAGTTAAGTAATATTAATTTAACGAATAAAAAATCAATATTTATTTAACACTAAATTTCATTGTCAATTTCAAAAAAATAAAAAATTGACTTATAAATTAAAATAAATAGTAATATTAATATTATATATATAATGTCTATTTCAAAGTAATCGAAATTGCAATGATAAGTATAACAAACCTTCTCATAAAAAAAGTAAATAAAATAATTTCTTATTCTAATTATTATGGAATATAAAATATTTGTATTTATAAAAACATTGGCATTTTTAGGTGAGTTAGGGTATAAAATATTTGTATTTATCGAAAATTTGGCATTTTTGTTGAGTTAGTGTTAAGGTTAAATTATGAATTTTAATGAAAAAAATAACTCTATTCTAATAAAATATGAAGATATTGATAATGAAAATCTCTCAATGACTCAATGACGCTTAAATTAGTTAAAAACTATAATGTGAAATGATAGTAAATGTTTGATATATTTTTTTTGAGATCTTATTATATAAGTTTCTCAATTCATATTTTTAAGTATAATATGAATAATTATCCTTGTATGAGTTTGTTATGATTTATATTACATTGAAAATAGTATAGGATAATCGAGTTATTAGATTTTGTTTATTAAGTGTTATCAACCAGTTTTGTTGATGATTAATTTATAAGATTTGACTTATATGTAAAGTACATTGTATTTAGGTACGTACTAGCCTCAAACTCAAAATTCAAATATAGAATGTTGAGCATGTGAACATCTTTTTATAGAGTTTGTAATAGATCTAATTCTTGAAGTAGATCGTGTGTTAATTGCTCCATACAAAATCATACCAATCAAGCTAACTAAGTTGAAGAAACATATAAAAAGCTTTTTGGAAAACTAGTTTATCCAACCCAGTGTTTCACCATGAGGAGCTTCGGTGTTAATAGTAAAGAAAAATGATGGTTCATCTCGTTTGTGCATAAATTATAGACAATTGAACAAGCTAATAATCAAGAACAAATATTTATCTTCCTAGAATTGATGATTTGATGGATAATATGGGGAAGTTTCCTTTTTCAATATATATATATATATATATATATATATATATATATATATATATATATATATATATATATATATATATACACTCATGTTATCATAAGATTTTGGTTAAAATTGAAGATGTTTAAAAGATTGCTTTTAGATTAAGGTATGATCACTATAAATTCCTAGTTATGTCATTTGGTGTGACCAATGCTCCAACAATTTTCATGGATTATATGAATTAAATCTTTAGGTCTTTGCTTGCTAAATTTGTGGTAGTATTCATGGATGATATCTTAATCTACTCAGGTATGCGAGAAAAACATGAAAATCCTCTTAAAACCGTCTTGAATATTCTAAGAGAAAAACAATTATATGTCAAGTTGTCAAAGTGTGACCTCTAAATGTCAAAAATATAGTTTTTGGGACATATTATCTAGGCTTAATGAATACTAGTGGATCCTTAAAGTAGAAGTCAGTCTTTGGTGAATGTCCTAAGATTGTTACAAAAATTAGAAGTTTTGTAGGTTGACAAGATATTACAAGAGGTTTATATATATATATTTTTTTTATAAAATTGTGGCTCTTTTGACTCAACTGATTAGAAATTATCATCATTTTTAATGGAATGAGCAATGTGAGATAAGTTTTGAGGAGTTGAGAAAAATGTTAACTAACACCCATGTGTTAACAATCCCTAATACAAATCAACCTTTTGAAGTTTTATGTGATGTTTCACATAAGGGATTGAGTTATGTTCCGATGCAAATTAGGAAAGTTGTTGCTTATGCCTCTCGTCAATTGAAGATACATGAAAAAAAATTATCCAATTAATTATAGAATTAGCTACAGTCATTTTGCTTTAAAAATTTGGAGACATTATCTTTATAGAACTCATCTTGATGTGTTAAGTGATCCTTATAAGAGTTTGAGTTATTTGTTTGATTAGAAGGAGCTTAATATAAGGTAGAAAAGATGGATTAAATTTTTAAAAGACTATGATTTTCATCTAATGTATCATCTCGGGAAAGCAAATGTTGGTACAAATGCTTTGAGTCGTAAGAAGATACTGATGTCAACACTTTTGATTCAAGAGTTGGAGTTGATTGAGAATTTTAGGCAATTTAAGTTTCATGTCATTTACGTTTTTTGGAAGTTATGTTGTTGTTCATCTTCATCTTCCCGTTAGATGATCTGTTAAGTGATTGCTCTCAGATTGTTTGATAGTTAAGTGAAGGTCATATTGCATAGGTCATGTTAGACGGTAGTTTGCGATTTTATTCTCTTATTTTCCTTTTGATTTTTTTCATCAATTTTTGTGGGATCAGTTGAGAAAAATGATCCTATCAACTTGGTTACAAATACACTAAAATTTTGTTATGTTTGTATATTTTGCTCTAGGTCCCTATATTTTGAATAGTTTTATTTTTGGAATTTTAAGTTGCTTTGAAGAAAAGAATAATATGTAAGGGAAGCTATTTATTTTTTTGATAGAACCTTAGGATGATCTGGATGTGAATGTGACATGATCACCGTATCTTGACTTTTATGGAGGGTTGTGTATTGTTGAACATGTTTTTTTTTTTTTTTTTAATTTTTGAGTTTGATATGAGATTTGTATAGTTTGAATGAATGTAATTTGTTGTGTCTTATCATCTTTGTGTTAGATTAATGCAATTTATAGTTGTATTTGTTAAACTAATTTTGGATAAAACTTTGAAAATAGGTTTGTTCTACTGCATGAAGTTGATTTTATGATATTTCCTCTCAAGCGAGCCAATTCTCGCTCAAGTGAAAATAACACTCCAATTCAACATGTGATTTGGCTAGACTTTTGCTCAAGCTAGCCAAATCTATCTCAAGCAGGCCAATTTTTGCTCAAACAAAAATAGCAATGCAACTCTACCCTCTCGGTCAACTTTTCACTCAAAGCTAAAATATTTTTGTTCAAGCTAGTCAAATCTCGCTCAAACTAAAATATTTTTGCTTAAGCTAGCCAATTCTTTCTTAATCTAAAAAATAAATTTGTTTTCCTTTTATTATCTCTTTAATGGATTACATATGAATGTTTATTTTAAATGTAAAATGAATATTAAATTTTATAGTTAATTAATTTGTGAAAATTTTAAATGATGTATGTTTTATGAAAATGGTTGCTGAGAGTGATGGAAATTGTATGAATTTAGGGTCACAAATTGGGATGATATGTGAACCTTTGTTTGATTTGTGTATTAAGTATTGACACATATGTTGTAAAAGAGGTTCCCTTGCTTCATTGATGTTATAAGTCACATAGACTGAGATATTAGATGGTGAGAAGCTGAGAGGAGAAGTTCTTACACACCATGACATATATAGATGTGTGCACTTGGATTGTAATGAACTTATCATAATTCATTATTTTTAGGTTCACTTGTAAATCTAAGTACTAGTTTGGATCATATGTTTGTATCTAGAAGGACCTACTTAATACGGGTCTTCTGAAAGCCGTCAACTGATATTTCATTTATTAAATATCCTTTGATATGCAGTTTCATGTGTGGTCTATATGAATTTTGTATGTTTGTGTGTGATTGAAATTGAATTGTTTATAAATTATTAATAAAATTTCTTTTATACACATTTTCTTATATTAGACATTTATTTCAATAACTTACTCTTACATTTATTATTTGTGTAATAATATGCTATACTTGTATTATGTACAAATACAAATGCAAGAACAACATCTTAAAGACAATAAAGACCTTATTTAAAACTTTATATATATATATATATATATATATATATATATATATATTTAGGTTTAATTACCTTATTTGTCACTACGTTTAGGGTCAATAGTCAATTTAGTATAGTGGTTATTAAAAAAATTAATTTAGTCCCTATATTTTTCAAAATGTATTCAAATTATTATTATTGATATTATTATTATTTTTATTATTATTTTTGTTATTATTAATATTATTATTACTGTTATTATGATTATTAAAATAATAATAATAATTATTATTATTATAAGAATTATTATTATTGTAGTTATTATTATTATTAATATTATTATTATTATTTTAGTTATTATTATTATTATTTTTGTTATTATTATTGTTATTGTTATTAATATTAATATTATTATTATTACTATTATTATTGTTAATATTATTATTATTACTATTATTATTGTTATTATTATAATTAATAGTATTATTATTATTAATATTATTATTACTGTTCTTATAATTATTCTAATAATAATGATTATTATTATTATTAATATTATTATTAATGTTCTTATAATTATTATAATAATAATGATTATTATTATTATAATTATTAATATTATTCTTATTATTATTATTAATATTATTATTACTGTTATTATTGTTATTTCTATTATTATTATTATTTTTATTAATAATAATAATAATTATAATAATAAAATTATTATTATTAATATTATTATTATTATTATTTTTATTATTATTATGGTTATTATTATTATTATTTTTATTAATAATAATAGTAATAATAATAATAATCACAATAATAATAATAATAACAGTAGTAATAATAATAATAATAACAGTAGTAATAATAATAATAATAATAATAATAGTAATAATAATATTAATAATAATAATAACAATAATGATAAGAATAATAATAGTAATAATAATATTAATAATAATAATAACAATAATAATAATATAATAATAATAACAAGAACAAGAATAATAATAATAATAATAATAATAATAATAATAATAATAATTCTCAATTTCACCTCTCTCTCTACCACATAAACACTCTCTCTCACATAAACACTCTCTGTCACATAAACTCTCTCTCACATAAACAACACCTGACGCCGTGAAACTTAACAAAAATGACCAATTTGAATACATTTTAAAAAATATAGAGATCAAATTGAATTTTTTAAAAACCACTATACTAAATTGACTATTGACCCCAAATGTATGGACGAATAAGGTAATTAAACCATATACTTATTATCAATGTTTAAGTTCTATTTTAAAATATTTTATGCCATATAAAGTTTTTCTCTTAAGCTATGTTATATATTTTATGTTTATTTGAGGGTGTTAAATTAAACATATAATAAAAGATTTACATATTGGCCTAAAATAATTAAGTATTTATCAATATTAAAATAATGAACTATTTATCGTTAAAAATATTTGTTATAAAACTAAAATGTCAAAATCTATAAAGTATTTGATTAATTATTTATTGTCTACTTAAAATATTTTAAACTTATACATAAAGTGTATAATACAAAACATTAATGTGAGTAATTTCATTTTTTTTTTGTTAAGGTTAACTTTATTTATCCAAATAAACGACTATTGTAGAATAAAAATATCGACAAGCAATAATTAAATATCATTTTCTTTTATTTTATATCTCATTGAAATATCTGTATTAAATTTTATAATAAATAAGGTTAATAGGATTAGTTTAAATTATTTATTAATTGGATTTTATTTTAAAATATATTTTAAATATGTTCATAAAGTGTATAATATGCTTAACATATTTGATTAATGCAATAGAAATAGAAGACTATTAAATAAAAACTAATTTTAGAGAAAAAAATTTAATTATTATATTTACTAAGTTAAATATTATTTTGTAAACTAAAAAATTATTTGTATCTAAAATAAATTTTAAATCAATAAAAATTTATAAATTAATTTTTAAATTGGTATTAAATTAGCTATCAAAGTTTTTAAATTGGTATTAAATTAGTTACCAAAGTTTTAATTATTAAATTTTAAAGTTGGTAGCTAATTAGATATCAATTTAAAAATTAATTTATAGTTTTTATTAATAATAGAAACTAGTTTAGATGTTAATATTTTTTTAGTCTATAAGATAGTATATAATATAGTTAATATAATAATTAAATATATTTTATTTCTAAACTAGTTTCTATTTAATAATTTTTTAGTAGTGATGTATAAACATTTATATGTATATAAAGTTTATAATAAGAATAAATACTTTAAATTGTTATGTAACATTCAACATGAAAAAATAATTATGACTATTATTCAATTAAAATTTTCAAAATTCATGAAATATTTGGTTAATTAATTATCTCTTTTTTAAAATTATTTTAAACTTATATAAAAGGTGTATAATAAACAACATTAATGTGCCTATTTATTTTTCTATTAATATTAAATATGTTTAAATGAAATTAATGGCTTTTGTAATATTAAAATTAAAATTAATCGTAAAACGTTAAAGTCTTTTATAACTAACAAAACCCGATTAAATGCAAAACATTTAAAATGACTTATATAACTTTCACCACAAGAAAAATCATTAAATAAAAACTAAGTTTAGAGAATATAAAACATTTAAAATGACTTACTAAATAGAAATTAAGTTTAGAAAATGCAAAACATTTAAAATGACTTATATAAGTCTTAGTATAAGAAAATCATTAAATATAAACCAAGTTAGAGAAGAAAAAAAAATAGTTAGTTAATTATTATACTAACTAAATTAGATACTTAAAAAATTATCGGTATCCAAAATAGTTTACATTACTAATAAATATTTTTTAAAATGATATCTAATTAGCTATGAGGGTTTTAGCTGCTAACTACTCTATATTCTAAAGTTGGTATTTAAAATCTTTATAGTTAATTACATGCCAATTTAAAAATATTTATTAATAATAAAAACTACTTTAGATATCAATAATTGTTTTAGTCTATATTTAATTTAGTCAATATAGTAACTAATTATTTTTTGTTTCTAAAATTATTTTTTATCTAATAATTTTCTTGTAAGACATATTTTGTATAAAAATATTTCGTGGAATATTTGACTAGTCATTATCTAAAATTATTTTAAATTTTTATTTAGAGGTATAAGAAATAACACTAATATGAGTATTTAATTTCTATCAACATTTGATATTATTAAATTAAATAAAATGTTTCTATAATATTAAAATTTCAGGGTTATAAAGTGTTAAAATCACACACACTTATATACTACAAGAAAATCATTAAATAGAAAAAATTTAGAGACAAAAAAAAATTAGTTACTATATTGATTAAATTAGATATTATTTTATAGACTAAAAAATTATTGGTATCTAATGCAATTTTTATTATTAATAAAAATTTATAAACTAGTTTATAAATTGATATCTAATTAGTATCAAGGTTTTAGCTACCAACTTTAAAATTAAAAACTTTAATAGCTAATTAGATATCAATTTAGAAACTAGTTTATAATTTTTTAATAATAATAAAAAGTACTTTAGATACCGATAATTTTTTAGTTTATAAAATAGTATATAGTAACTAATTATTTTTTTTTCTAAAATTATTTTTATTTAATAATTTTCTAGTAAGGATTTATAAACTTTTATATGTGTATAAAGTTTATAATAAGAATAAATACTTTAAATTTTTATGTAACATTCAACATGAAAAAATAATTATTGACTATAATTCAATTAAAATTTTCAAAATTCATTAAATATTTGGTTAGTTAATTATCTCTTATATTTAAAATCATTTTAAACTTATATAAAAGGTGTATAATAAATAACATTAATGTGAGTATTTAATTTTTTTATTAATATTAAATATGATTAAATGAAATTAATGACTTTTATAAAATTAAAATTAATCGAAGAACATTAAAGTCTTTTATAATTAACAAAATTGAGTTAAACGCAATTTATATATATATATATATATATATATATATATATATATATATATATAAAAGTCTTCATGTTAAACATAATTATGTAAATTGACATCTTAGCTAGACTCACACCTCAAGTAACAACAATCATCTGCCATCACATGAAAAAAATATTATTAAAAAAAGAAAAAAGAAAGAAAATACAAATATACGAGAGAAATGCAAAATATTTAAAATGACTTATATAACTCTCAAATCTTTAAATAGAAACTACGTTTAGAAAATACAAAATATTTAAAATGACTTATATAACTCTCAGTAAAACAAGACAATCATTAAATAGAAATTAAAATATCACTGGATGCGGATGAAAATTTCATGTGAGATGTGGAGTTGACACTATTGCTTGGAGTAGGTTGAGATAAGACCTTCCAAGTAATATGTTGTATGAGGTGTTGGCGTTAAATATTAAATGTTTTATTTTGATAGTTAGGCGAAGATGCTTGTCTTCACCAAACGTGGTATATAAATCAATATACCCCCGAGTGTCTACTCGTTCCCCAGAAAAATCGATTATCTAATCGTCATATGGTTGGATTTCGGTTTCCACGATCCTTATCTTCTAGAAAGTTTTCCAATAAAGGATGTCCACCGAACTGCCTTGATCTACCAGGGTCTTCATAATAGCAAAATCATCCACCTTTATCGTGATGACCATTGGGTCATCTTGTGTTGGGTTGATTGCTTTTAAATCGTCACATGTGAAGAGTATTGGAGGTATCCTCGGTTGAGCTATGGACAATGTTGAATTTACTGAATGAATAGCTCGAAGATGCTTCTTTCAAGCGGAGCTTGAACATCCTCTGCATGTAAATCCACCAGCGTTTGTGTTAATCATTTCTCTTCCGCTACGACTTAAAGGCCTTTCTCAGGGTCATCATGATCGTGCCGAGGGTAGTATTTCCTCCAGTTGTCTCTTCTAGGATATTTTTCTCTCTGAGAAGATTTGTTTGTACTTTTGTTATCAGTTTGTACAAACTTACGCAAATGTTTGGCCTGAATGAGTTCCTCTATTTTATCCTTCAATGTTTGGCACTCCTCGATCGTATGCCCAAAGTTGTAGTGATATCGACATTGCCTAGATGTATTGACATCTTTTGGACTATGTTACTTTCTAAGTGCAGGGATTAGGTCAGTATTCAATGTCTCATCCATAATCTTCCCCTTGGCAGCATTCAATAGGGTATAACTGTGGAACTGAGGTCCCCGACCGCCTCATTCTTTTTCTTTTCCTTTCTCTCCATTGTTCTCTGCTTGGACCTGATGGTGATAATCACGTAACTCTTCGAGTTGCATGAATTTTGCTGTCAATTGCCTTATATCATCCAAGTTAGCTACTGGTTTCTTGCACAAACTATTAGCAAACGATCCAGATCTTAGTGTTGTGATGCATGGCCACCTCCAGACTCAATTCTGGATATTCAAAGATAACTTGTTGAACCTCTCCATGAAGGCTCGGAGTGACTCACCATTTTCTTGTTGTATGTTGACAAGTGCAATGGATGTTAGATTATGTGGTCGACTTGTTGCGAATTGAGTGTCGAACTTGGACAAAAGTGTTCTAAAGTAATTCACCAAGTCAGGGGAAGCCTAGTAAACCAACTGAGTGCCCCTCCTTTCAGTGAAGTGGGGAATACTCGGCACAACACAAAGTTGTCAAACATATAAAGACTCATTTGTGTTTTATACACATCCACATGCTAGTCCGAATTTGTAGTTCCGTCATACCGATCAAAGTTCATCCCTTTCCAATTAGGAAGAAGTTATGCCTCCATGATTTGATCAGTAGAGGGATGTTCCTTAGGTTCTTCCTCCAGAATAGCAGTATGTTCCAATTGATAAAGCCTGAATGATTGATGAGTCTGAGTTCGAAGCATGTTTGTCTTCTCCTGATTCTATGTGTCCTTGGATTTTTTCGGGAAGGTTGGTCTTCTGACTTCTGGATTTGGCTTTTGAGGCCTTAGTTCAGGTATGATCTCGGTCAGTTTTTGCCTCATTTGATCATTCTGCTTCCGGAGGATTCGTATTTCCTCCTCGTTGTTTTGATGCATGAATCGTATCTCTTCCTTATTCTTCTAGCGCATCTTGGCCATCTCTCTTTGTAAGGTTTGGAGCATAACCACCTGCTCGGCCTTCATCATTCTCTCGCTTGCCATCTACCTTGTTGAAACCATTTGTTGCTCTTTAATACTATATCGATCCCACGATGGATGCCAATTGTACTTGTATAAGACTTAGATAGTACTTGCTACCTGTTTGAACAATTACTTCTCGTCTCTTAGTCTCTCTTCCTTCACCTTCCTTCTTGTATTTGCTCTCTCGTGCTCGGTCGGGAGTGGTCCTGCAAAAGGTTTTCCGAAGATCAAGTAAGTAAGGTTTTCCGAAGATCAAGTAAGTGCTATATATTAGAGTGAATATTGATAAAAACGTATCTTACTAACAAGGCTTATTTATAGTGCTAATAGTGTACTATTTCGTTTATGGACCGTATTTAATATGTATCTTTGCTAAAACATCATTACCTGATTTATCGTGCGTTACTGGATTTATAACATACTACCTATAATTTGTTGAGTATCTCTATTTTATATTAACATATTAAATCTATTCAATTGATTGAATATGGTTCACTTAGCTATGAACGATATACTAAAGAAAAAAAAATCACAATATTTAGTAAGAAATGATCTACTTACCCCGATATCAATCTCTATCAATATCAATCTATTATGGTCCTATTAGTGCCTTTTCAACACTGTAATTTGACAAAATAACAATTATTATCTAATGAAGAGAGAGTTAAGATAATATGAATTTTAGAAAGATGAATTTTTAAACGAAATAAAAAATAAACATGTATCCTCTATTTATAGAATTTCTATATTCATTTAAAATTTATCTTTAGATGAAATTCAAATCTACACGTATTATTTTTACCCTTTAATATGTTTTTTTTTAATAAAATGATAGAATATCAACAATAAAATACAGTAAGTTATAACATTGCTCTAGATTAAAATATGTATTCAACTTATGAGGTTTTTTAAAGAAATGGGAATTTTAGGGAATATGTAATAGATTAAAAAAATTATTTAAAATAATAAATAATTTTTTTAGGTTTAATATAGGATAATAACAATTTTTCCCGCTCCAGGTTAAAATGTAAAAGAAATTTATTTTTTTATTTTTTTATCAGATGAAAAAATGTAAAAGAAATATAATAATTTAGTTAAAAAATATTACATAAAAAATGAGAAAAAAAAATCTAATAAAAACTCTTTATAAATTTTTTGGCTCAATTATTTTTTATTTCAGTAAATTGAACTAATTTGAATTAGTTGACATTAACCTATGATCATGCAACTCATATTTTTACATAAATACGAAATTTGAAGTTAGATAATTTTATAGGTAACCAACGATGTTGTCCCATGTGGTAATAAAATGTGATTTTTAATTAAAGTGGTCCATGTTCAAATTTTGTTGATGTTATTTTGGAATGAAATATTATAAGGAAAATATTCATCATGTATCCACTCTATGTTCCCAACTATGGTAATTACAAGTTTTAATGACGAATAATCTCCGACCATACCATGGTTAAAAAAATTATAAATAATATTTATTTAAATTTTTTAAAAACATATTATATTAAGAATACTCAATTTTTTTAGAAAAATATGAAAACAGGTATCCATGATAAACTCAATAAATATTCTTGTTTTAGTGGTTGCGTTAATCAAATCTAATAAGTACATGGAGTTTTTGTAAGTAATTTTACCTTCAGTCATTCCTAAGAAATTTGATCACTTATCTTAAAAAATATTTATTATATCAATATTTTTTATATGTTGACCCTATATATTTAATGTATAAATAATAAAAATTAATATATTAAATATTTGTACTTTATTTTTATTATTAACATTTACTTTTTATTTAATCATATTTGGAGGAAACTTCTTGATAAGTACTCACAAGAAAGAAAAATAAAAAGAAAACATAAAATTGGCATATGAGTTAAAGATTAGATTTTGAAAAAGTTATTATTACAACTTAGTTCATCCATAAATTAGTTTTAGTTTATGAAGAAACTCATTTCATTTTTTTTTTATTTCCCCCCTGAGAAATGTTTACGATAAGTTTTCTCATTAATAAATGTAATAAATATTCTTATAATGCATTAATTCGATTATTATTAATGTAATAATAAATTTTAAATATTAATTTATGCATTTAATGCGTGTAAACAACATTGTTTATAAAAAGATGAGTGGTATTTCATGTGTTCATATCATCATCTTTTGCTTTCTGTGAATTCTTGTGTTAAGTGATGTCCATGAATACCCAGGGCATTCTTAGCTTTGGCCATCGCCTAATTGCTTCGAACTCTGGAGAAGATCCCAACCAAAATAACAAAAATGGTTTTAGGTGTTTAATTTGCAACCTTGTCTTCCTCACCTTTCAAGCCCTCATAAGCCATGTTGAGTCTCATTTTTCTCTTGAACCTGCTATAAGAACTCTATATGCATCAAACCAGGTACACCCAATGATTTCAAACCCTTTGCTACCAAATTTTCCTAGATTCATGGTGATGCAGGACACCAATGTCTTTCTCAACAATAGGGTTTTTCAGGCACCACCTCAACAACCTATGGTGATGCATGAAACTCAATTTTCTGTTAACAATAGGCTTTTCCATGCTCAACCAGAACACCCTATGGTGATGCCTCAACCTAGAGCAACCTATTTTACTCAGGAGGAGGCTGCTGCTGTTTTACAATCACTCCAACGTCCACCATATTCTGTGTTACCTGCAAGCAGGGACGTTACTGAACTGGCACAATTACTCATTCAACCAATCCAACAAAGGGACATGGAGGTTTCTCCAATTGATGGAACTAAACCATATATCAATCAACTGGATAAACCTATCAATGGCGAGAATGTCAATCAAGATATCATTAATGGTGAAGCACTGGATCTTGCATTGAGGCTTTAGATCTTCAAACCATTATCTTTAATTATGTATGATGTTGATGTGTTAAAGCTTTCACATCATTTATGTTATGTTGTTAAAGTCTTACCATGTTGATTCTCATTTTGGCTTAAAGATGTCATATATATACATATATAGATGGGAACAAAATTATATGGAATAAAAGTGTTTATTTAAGATTTTGCTTACATGGATTTCTCATCTGTGATTTTCCTATTCTATCATTGAATCTTGATTTTCACTAACATTCGAGCTTTAAACTATAATTACAGTCACAATTAAGGTGTACTCAAATCAGGATCAACGATCTACAAAATACAAGATTTCAAATGATTCCAAATTCACATAAAAATATACAAAAAAATGAAAGAACCTTAAAGAATAAAAATATCAATTGAGTTTTTTTTGTTGTCCTCGAACTTTTTATGTGATATTTTTTTTTTCTTTTATTAAATATTGATTTGTCCCTTTTATTCAAGCTTTTGAATTATAATTACCATTGATCTGACTGATCGATTCAATCGAAAAAAATCAATGAATTGGTTTCTCGAGGTATCATATAATCTAATAACTAAATACTAAAAAAACTGGTGAAGAATTGACCAAATTGGTAGAAAGAATTGGTGGTTTATAATTTAGATCGGTCTCTAAACTCTCAAAGTCAAAGTTTGAAGTGGATTGAATAAAAGATGTTTTCTTTCTCTGTATTTTCAGTAATGTTTAAAGGTTTGTCTCATGAAAAGTAAGAATAACTAAATTGGTATGAGAATGAAGAAGAAGCAATTAGGGATTTACTTAATTTTTTATCAACAAAGAAAAATAAATAAATCGGAAATATTTTAGAGATGTTTTAATCTTATTAAATTTTAGGGATTATGTATATGTATAACCAAAAAAACCAGAATATCATCAAAACTTTCAGATATAAAAACTTTTTTAGTTGGTGGCGCTGACGGCACAAGCATATGTTCTCAAACTATCCTTTTTCTAATTCATTTCATCTTAACCTAATTAGGGTTTTTTTAATGGGCTTTACTCCTTTGTAGAACTTTTGTAAATTTCTTTTAATTTTTGTTAGACAATTGTTATTGACAACTCCCTCTTTTATTAAATATCACATTTTTTTTCTCTTTTTCTATTTATAAAATTGTCTTTTACTTTTTGTGCTTATTTGTTGGAGATTTTCATATTGATTAAAGAAATGACTAAATTATAAAACATAAGTGGGTACCAAACTCATCTTATAAACTAATTTTGTGATAAAATAAGAAAAATATCATAAATAACTCAGGCGTTACACGAAATAAGTATGACAGAAGACGCCATTTTGTCATTAATACGGACATAAATCACATTAGACAAACTCTTTATTTTGTTAGAAATAATAATAATTACATTAAATAAAAAAACGTTTTTCATCGCAAAATTTAATGGGATGATTTGCCACAAATAATGAGAGGATGATTCAAAATGAATGAACCATATGTTGTTTGAAGTACAATAATTGTTACTTAAAGCAGACAATGATCATATCACTTAAAGTGATAATAATGAACATCGTATATGAGTTGGTCACTTTATGTGACATAAACACGCTTTAACCAAGATATGAAGGGTTGGTCACTGTTGTAACGCATACACGTTTCAAGTAAGGTTGTACTTTCATCAATATCTCAGAATAATTGTGACTTGGGTTGGGATTTTCCTCGTGAGTCTTAGAATTAGGTTGTTCAAGATACTTTTGTTTGTTGGTTGACAACATCCGTTGTTCGTAATTGTCAAACAACTCTTGTTGACTAAAAATAATACTTTTAGTAGGATTAATACAAGAGAAAATAGGATATATTTTCACTATCATTTTTCTAATAATTATAAATATGCATAAAACCTTTTTGTTCTACACTACAGGAAAATTATTAAATAGAAACTAATTTTTATACAAAAAATAATTAGTTACTATATTGACTAAATTATATTATATTTTAGAGAGTAAAAAAATTATTGGTATTTAAAGTAATTTTTATTATTAATAAAATTTATAAAATAGTTTTTAAATTGGTATTTAATTATAAGTTATCAATGTTTTAGCTACCAACATTTTAGCTACCAACTACTTTAGATTCTAAAGTTGGTAAGTTAGTAGTTAAAATGCCAATAGCTAATTAGATACCAATTTAGAAACTATTTCATAAATTTTATTAAAAATAAAAAGTAGTTTAAATACCAAAAATTTTTTAGTCTCTAAAATAATATCTAACTAAATTAATATAATAATTAATTATTTTTTATTTTTAAAATTAATTTTTATTTAATGATTTTATTGTAGTGGTAGAAACGAATCTTTAATGCATTTTACTTTATCAAATTTCACATGTACAAACTTTATAACGACATTTTATTCTCCTTTATCGAATGATATTTACATCATTATCCAATGCAAACTCACAAAATTCTTGAATTCCAACAAAAGATTTCTTTAATGATACTTGATTGAAATCTACCATATATAAGAAATGGTCTCAGACGCTAAAACTTAGAAAAAAAACACGATATGGCACCAAATGAAAATTGAGACAACATGGAGACGGATGAAAAATCACAAAAAGATAGAGAAGACTACTAATACAGATTTCATTCACCTAATAATATTTAGGTTCACTTTGATTGTGAATACGAGAGAAGAGATGATACAGGTAAGATTGTAGCTCGTGTGGGAGACAAATATTTTTTTAAAAAGATAAGATTTATTAGAAAAAACTAATTAAATAAAAATTAATTTAAAAAAAAATAATAATTAATTATGATTAAATTAAATACTATTAATTTTTATTATTAATAAATAATTTCTAAATTGATATCTAATTAATTACTAAAGTTTTAACCATTACTACAAATATAAATTCTTTATGAAAAAAATTAATGATAAATATAAAATTTATCACTATTTATCTATTATTTGTTATTACTTTTTACTTGTCACAAATATAATTTATAATAGTTACAAAACTAAAAAAATATCACAATAATTATATTAAAAAATTAAGAACACATATCATAAATAATTACTAACAAAATATGTAATAAAATTATTTTTCTTATAATAAAATTAAAATTAATATAAAATTTACTATAAATATTTATAAATTAACAATTATATGCAATATATGACAAACTATTAACTGTTAGTTTGTTAAAATATGTAATTTTGTTTTTATATATTTAGTAAAAAACTTACAAGTACATGATAATTATAAGCTATCACTATTTTTTATATTTTCTGTGACTATTTTTAGTTTGTTACAAAAAGTTAAAAAAAAAAATTTATTCTACTTTAGATTTGAATTCATGACCCTTTAATTAATAATACAACTTTATCACTCTCACTATACCACTTTATAATTATTATGATATTTGAGTCAATAATAATATTTTATAAATTCATTTTTATGTATGATAGAAATTTTAGATATATATGTTTTTATATAAGTGTAAAAAAATCATTAAATTTATGTTATTTATATTTAAATTTTTTATCTTTCTTTTCATAAGTAAACTTTATTTTTATTAATTTTATGATAATACAATTAATAATGATATATATAATTTTTCTCACTATTTATATATTATTAGTTATGACTATTTTTTAATTTGTCATTATAAATATTTTTTAATTTGCATTATTTGTGTATTAGTTCTGACTATTTTTAATTTGTAAGTAATTTTTATTAAAAATGATAAAATATGCTTGTCACAAATAATTATTTATTAACATAAATTATCATATGATAAATTTATTTTTCTGTCAATAAGAATATAATTAATAAAAAATTCTTGAATGTTTACAAATTAATAATGATCATATAATATTAATTTTCATTATTATTATATCATTAATAATTGTTTTAAAAAATATTAAAGCTCACCTCGCCTGTACCTGACCATGCCCAACAATCCATTAAACTTCGTCCAACACTTCGTTCACCTTTGTCTACCATTTCGTTCACCTTCGCGTCATCATGTCACTGTCAAAATCAAAATATTGAGAAAAAAATGGTGTAAGTCATATTTCTTCTTTTGATTTTCTCATGGGTTAGAGTTTCCTTTGATTCTGTTTACCAAGAACCCGTTCAATAGCATTCTGTGGGACGATCAAGAAGGTCATTGATTGTGGTTAGTTTGAAAAGTTTGCATAAACGATCCTAGAATTGGTGAGTATCTGCCTTTTATTTTCAAATGGGTTTCAAATACAAACATAGTTTTTCTATTTCCTGTTTTTTTTTGTTTTTGTTTCAATTACTATTTTTTGTTTTTGTTTCTTTAGAAGCACTTAAATGAACGAGCCTTTGAGAAACCCAACAGATTCATGAATTATAATTATATTGCTAGAATGTTAAAGTCTTTGTTCTCTTTGATTTTGAACTTCAGAAAAATCTGGAATTTCAATGATAGATTAGTTGTATGAGAAATTGATGTAGTGAGACATGAAAAATTCTGCAGAAATGAAAAAAAATCAATAAAATGATTAGCAACTTGTTTAAGCTATATTAATTTTCCAATTTTACAATGAAAATATTGTAAAAATGAAACATAAAGAATAAAAAAGTTGTTTTCATAATAGTACCTTAAGTGATTTGGCAAACGTTTAGGCTCAACTAAAAAAATGTATTTTAAACAAGAAGAATTCTAAGCCATTTCATTTTATCAAAAATTTTGTACCACTTGAGGTGGATTAAGCCTTATCACTTGAATCTTATCACTTCCCTTCGAAAAAAGAACATACAAGTAAATTGAATTGCATATTGTCATTAATAATAGAATATAATGTATGACTTGAAAAATAAAATAGTAAATGATTCTTATAGAATCTTCATTTAGTATCTCAATAATATTGTCATATTCTCATAATCTGCTAAGTTCTCCAAGATTTGGTGCTTCTTGTCTAGAAGGACCTTCTTTTGATTAAGCTTGCAATTTATTTCATCAATTCATTTTCTTGTCGTGCCTAATTCAGTTTATAACTCCTTTAACATCTCTGATAGAAGTGTCTTCGGTAAATCTTCCAAGCCATTGATTATGTAATAAATAGTCACATTTTTGTAATAAACGATAAATTTACTATGTTAGTGACAATTTTATGTCAATTTTACTAACAACTGAGATAGTAAGTTCTCTATTTGGTAAGTTTTTTTATCTTTGTTTATTGTTTCTCTCACATGACTTCTTGCTTCCTTAGCGAATTAGGGATTATTCATTTCTTTACTCTTCTAAACTTTCTAAAAGGTTTTTTCAAAAGATTTTATTTGGAATATGATGGGAATGACTAACTTTCATCAGAAAATCCTAGTTGTTGGTTTTCAGTGACTAAAGTTGGCTTATTCATTTGCAATTGATGCCTATTGAATAATCTAATGATTTGTCTGCTGAGATTGATTGCATGTTCTAAAAAAAGTTGAGTGATATTTTATTTCATTTTAGTTTAGTTTATTATTTGGCGTGGAAAAGTTTGGTCTAGCCAAATATAAGCTAAAATTCACTTCAACATAGATCCTTCTTCAAGTGAGAAAGCATATTAACTTTTTTATTCGTATGAGACATATCTAAATATAAAGAGCAATGGCTAAAAAGAATTGTAGAAAACAAAGCAAAATTAGAGACTTTATCATTATCATATATAGCTTATTCTTTGAAAGTCTCAACTCAAAATACCAAGAACAAAAAAGGAAAAGAAAAAGATGAAGAGTATAAACCCTCATAATTAGAAAAATTTCAATATTCAAGCGAAGAAGAAAAATATAGTAAGAAAAGGGTATATAATGAGATTCTTAAAATGTATAAATGTTTGTGTTTAGCTTAATTACACAAGTAACATGTATTTAATTTAGGTTGATTATGTAACTCATTCTTAAACTTTTGTGATTATTTACTTTTATATTTTGTATATGATAAGACCATTAAAATTAAATTCTAAAAGGGTCAATGCCTCTGAGTTGGTTAATGTTGAGCAACATGAAATAAGTACAAGTATTTGTATAACATGTTTTCTTAGATTGAATAAATCATTATTAAAACTTATTTTTCCTAATTTAATTTAGTTCAACATGTTGTTAAGAAGCAACATGGACATACCATTAATGCAAAACTCCTTAAGAAAAGAGAAAAGTTAATGGTAATGGGAAATACATTTGACATCCAATTTCCCCCTCCCTATTTTAAGCTTTGTGGAAAACATACAAAATATTTCAAGACTGAAGCAATTGTGTATATACGTCAAAAGGTTCCTCTACAAGTTAAAACTTGAAAGCAAATATCTCAAGATGATTTAACTCTAATGTGGAAACAAGTGAAGGTTAGTATAACTCTATTTATGTAAGTGTACTCAATTAATTTTTATTTATATATTTAATGTATTTTGACTATTTGCTATTGTTTTTAACTTCATGGCTTTAGGATGCATTATGTTTGATGGAAGAGGATAAATAACATGCAATGAAATAGTTGTTACATCGATATAGAAATAAACATCATCATTTTGTATTAAACATACATACAAAACAAAGGTAGATCAAATGATGTACAACCTAAATATTGGAATTGGTTAATACATAACAAATGGAATGATTCTAAATTGAAGGTAACGTTACTTTCTTTATACATCTATATCTTAAATTTGAATTTTATTTTTTATGTATTTTTGTATTATAATATTAAATTATTTGTAGATTTATAGGAAAGAAGCTTGAAAAATAAAGCTAGTCGAAGTAGACAAGAAGTTAAATCAATTATTGGCACAAAATCAATTGTCCAAAAGTCATTTGAAATGGTAATGCTACTTTTATTGTTTTATATATACAAAGTTGTTCAAATCTTCAAAGCATTATCTTGAATTATATATAATGTTGATGAGTGTTACATCTTTCACATAATTTATGTTATCACTAGTGCCAAAACGCTTAATTACGACAGCTAATATACAACGTTTCACTACTAAACAATGTCTATCAAAATGTGGTGACATTTTTTAAATTAAAACAGGTAAATAGACGGCGGTTGTAAGAGGAATCGATGTCTATTTAAATCATAGAGGGAAGACGACGGTTGTTGAGTTAGAACCATCATCTCTTATGATGCTTTTAGGTATAGACAGCGGTTTTACCCCCACAACCGCCGTCTATACCTTCATTATTACCCTAATTCGAAGTCCCGCGCCACTTACGCTTTTGTTCTTTGCATTTTCTTTCTTCTTCTTCGTGCTCTCTCTTCAACTCTTTTGAATGTTCTCTTCACTCTTGCTTTTGTAAGTTCTTTCTACCCTCATTACTTATTCTTCCCTCATTCTTCCTATTGGTTCATTGCTCATTCTTCCATTGGTTCATTGTTTAAGGTTCTTGTTCATTGCTCCACCACCGCGCTCCGCTTTCCCTCTACTGTTGTCGCTCTGCCTTTGTAAGTTCTTCCTACCCTCATTGCTTATTCTTTCGCTTTCGTTCTCATCTTATTTTTCCTCCATTCTTCCATTGGTTCATTGTTCATTATTCCATTGGTTCATTGTTTAAGGTTCTTGTTCATTGCTCCACCACCGCGCTTTACTTTCCCTCCACCGTTGTCGTTGCCCTTCACCATTGCCGCTGTTGTCTTTGATCTTTTTCGCACTTGTGTATGTATTAAGGTCTTACTATTTTGATTCTCATTTTAGCTTAAAAATGTCATATATATATATATATACATATATATACATATATATATATATATATATATATGTATTATACGGAATAAAATTGTTTATTTAAGATTTTGCATACATGGATTTCTCATGGGTGATTTTCCTATTGACATTCAAGCTTTAAACTATAATTAGAGTCATAATTAAGGTGTACTCAAATCACGATCAACGATCTACATGATTTCAATAATGTATTTATGGTTTGAATCAAGATGGGTCCAAATTTTAAAATTCATGATTCCAAATTCACATAAAGATATAAAAAAAAATGAAAGAAACTTAAAGAATAAAAATATCAATTGAATTCTTTTTTGTCCTCCAGCTTTTTATGTGATATTTTCTTTTTTCTTTTATTAAATTTGTCCCTTTTATTCAAGCTTTTAAATTATAATTACTATGATTTAAAAAATTGATCTGACCGATCGATTCAATCGAAAAAAAATATCAATGAATTGGTTTCTTGAGGTATAATATAATCTAATAATTAAATACTAAAAAATATTTGTGAAGAATTGACCAAATTGGTGGTTTATAATTTAGACCGGTCTCCAAAATCTCAAAGTCAAATTTTGAAGTGGATTAAATAAATGTTGTTTTCTTCCTCTGCATTTTCAGTAATGTTTAAAGGTTTGCTCTCCTGAAAATTTAGAATAACTAAATTGGTATGAAAATGAAGAAGAAGCAATTAGGAATTTACTCCTTTTTTTTTTCAATTAGTAAAAAAAAAAGAAATAAATATTTTAGAAATATTTCAATCTATTATAATAAAGCAGATTATGCATAACCCAAAAAATCAAAATACCATCAAAACCTTCACATATGAAAACTTCTTTAATTGATGACGCAAGCATCATTTCTCAAACTATCTTTTTTTCTAATTCGTCTCATCTTAACCTAATTAGGGTTTTTAAATAGACTTTACCCTTTGCAGAACTTTTGTAAACATCTTTTAATTTTTTGTTAGACAATTGTTATTGGCAACTCCCTCCATTATTAAATATCACATTTTTTTCTATTTTTTTATTCATAAAATTGCATTTTATTTTTATTTTTTATGCTTATTTATTAGAGATTTTCATATTGATTAAAGAAATGACTAAATTATAAAACATAATAAACTAATTTTGTAAGGTTGAATCACTATTAAAAATTTAATTGTGTCAAAATATGTTATAAAACAAGAAAAATATCATTACAAATATATTAAGAAGGGAAAATATCATAAATAAATAAGGCGTTACAAAATAGTCATGATAGAAAATTTCATTTCACCAGCAATACTGACATAAATCACACTAGACAAACTCTTTATTTTATTAGAAATAATAATAATCACATTAAATACAAAAAAAAAATTCATCGCAAAATTTAATGGGATGATTTGCCACAAATTATGAGAGGGTGATTCAAATTGAACCATGTGTTGTTTAAAGTACAATAATTTTCATTTAAAGCGAGACAATGATCATATCACTTAAAGTGAGATTACTCACACTTTGAATGAGCATGAATATTGTCTCGCTTAAATGTTGTTAACGTCATTCTAACCAATATGATGATATTTAGTCATTTAAAGCGGTAACAATGAGGCAACATATATGAGTTGTTCGCTTTGTGTTAAATAAACACACTTAACCAATATGTGAAGAGTTGGTCGCTTTGTGTGACATAAACATGCTTTAACCAAGATATGAAGAGTTAGTCACTCTCTGTAACACAAACACGCTTTAAGTAAGGTTGTACTCATTAATATCTCAAAGAATAATTGTGCATTTGGGTTGGGATTTCCCTCTTGAATCTCAAAATCAGGTTGTTCAATATACTTGTTCGTTTTTTTGTTCACAACATCCAATCCTAATTGTTCGTAATTCTCAAATGGTTCTTGTTGACTAAAAATAATATTTTTAGTACGATTGATACAAGAGAAAATAGGAAATATTTTCACTATGAATTATCTAATAATAATAAATAAGCATAAATTTTTTTTATTGTACATTACAAGAAAATCAATAAATACAAACCAATTTTAGAAACAAAAAAAAAGTAGTTAATATATTGACTAAGTTAAATTTTATTTTAGAGACTAAAAAAATTTTCGGTATTTAAAGTAGTTTCTATTATTAACAAAATTTATAAACTAGTTTCTAAATTTGTATCTAAAGTAGTGTCTATATTTTACCTAAATGAAGCATAGTCATACCTTTTTTAAATAACCTCAGCTGCACTCTTGCACCTTCATACCTCCCTTTCAGCCGCATATCTCCCTTTTAGCTGCAACACTTCCATTCTTCTTCAGTCACATCATTTGAGAGAACAATTTCATCATTTGAGCGCGTGTGAGAGACTTGTCAAGAAAATTCATTGTATTCTACATTCCATAATGCAAAGATTTTTTTTTTTTACTCAATTTTTACACCTCGTTAGTTTTTTTTCTAGATTTTGTGGCTTCTGAAATGACTAAAATTTTAGAGAAATAAAATGTTACTTTCGCTTAAACTAATAAAAGTAAACAATTTTTTTAAATATCTTTTTATTTTATTTGATTCAGTTTTTTCATTATTCAAAAAGAGAAATAATTTAATCATTATTAACTCATATTTTTATGACACAAATTAGGTCAAATAACTTAATACTCTTATTAGCATTTAAAAATAAACAATATGAAACATTTTTTTTTTAAAATAAAAAGGAATAAATTTAAATGTTATATTTTCTAACTTCATTTCTTATAGAAAACTTTATGAGACATATTAAGTGTTTAGCTTCTTTTTATTTCATATATTTTTATTAAAAAGAAGTTAATGCAGATTAGATGTTTTGTTAATTTTAGTTTATCCTTCAATTGAAAGGTATTATTGAAATTAAAAAAATATATAGAAGTGCAAGAGATGAAAAGAGAATTTTTTTTATTTTTTAATTGAATAATAAATGGTATCAAACGCTAAAATTTATTAGAAAAAAAACACAATTTTGCACCAAATGAAAATTGAGACAACATATACAGAAGGATGAAAAATTACAAAAAGATAGAGAGAACTACTATATACAAATTTCATTCACCTAATATCATTTAGGTTCTCTTTGATTGTGAATACGAGAGAAGAGATGATACAGGTAAGATTGTAGCTCGTGTGGGAGACAAATATTTTTTTAAAAGAAAAGATTAATTATACTTTCTCCATCTTTATTATTTTTTGTTTTTTTTTTCTATCATTAACACCTTCGATTTTAATTAATTAATTAATTAATTAATTTATATTCTACTTACTTAATTTTATCTTATTTTCTTTCTTCTTTCCCAAATAAGTCATAATACTTGGAGTCCCATTCAAAGTTCTTTGAACACACATCCTTTCAATACCTCAAATTTTAAATTGGATCTAAATATTACTTTCAGGAATCGTTATGTTACCAAAAATTAATTTGCTAAATATTGATTTGATCATTAATTGATGTGAGATATTTATTAATAAAGGATACGGAACTTGTAAACTAAGCCAAATTCATAAATAACTCAATTGATGGAATGATTCAGATATAACGTGATTAATGTAGAATTTTAGTAGTTTCCATAGGGAAAAAGAAAAAGAAAAAAAAAGGAATAAGATGGACAGACTTGTAAGAATTCCACAAGTGCTGGAAAGTTAAAAAGAAAAAACTCCTTTTCCGTGACTCTGATAATATGTGAAATTAATATATATATATATATATATATATATATATATATATATATATATATATATATATATATCCGAGTTTTGAACAAATATTTAATTAGTTCGTTCTTATATCTAAGTTAAGTACATTTTCTTTTTTTAAGTTAATATCTATACATAAATTACAATCAAAGCAAAGAAATGATAAATGGAGATCAAATTGTTGTAAAATAACTTTTATTAAGTATTATATTGTTCAATATGTTTTGATTGGATCGATCATCATTTTCAAATTCATCGTTAAATTATAAGTTATTTTCGCATACGTCATATATACATAATTTTATATTTAATATAAAATTATTCGATGAGTCATTTGTGTAAAATTATAATTTAGTGGTTAAATAAAAAATTATTTTTAAAATCATTAACAATGTAATATTTAGTGTAAGTCATATTAATATAATTTAATTTTAAAAAATTATATTTGAATATGTACTTGTAAGGGCTAAGAGAGTATGTGTTATCGGTTGTATAATTGATTTTTTTCTCTCAATTGTGTTTTTCTTCCTCTCCTTCTTTTTGTGTTTGGTTTTGACTCTACCGAAGTGTGTCTGCAAAAGGTTTTACGATGTTTAAGTGAGTATTTAGTATTTGAGTACTATTAATGTTGTAATAAATGACGTATTTTTGCCTTGTCTAATGCTTGTTTATACTATTGATGGGTCATATTTAATGTGTATAATTATACAAATGGAATTATCTGATATATTGTGTATTCATTTTTATTTTGAGGTATTAACACTAGTTGGTCGGACGACGTCCGATACCAAGTGTTATAGGAGCATCTGCTCAGATGATATTCATTCCCCATATGGCAAATGACCACGAGGATAAGATATGATGTAAGTTCTTGAGTTTCATATGAGATAAAGTGTTGTGCTCTTGGCATTTTAAGCATTTCTTCACATACTCTATACATTTCACTTTGTACGATCGACCAATAATACCCGGTCCAAAGCACCTCATGCTACCATCGTTCGTGCACCTGAGTGGGTGTCGCACACCCCTTCATGGATTTCATCCCATAATGTAAACTGCTTGATCTTTGGAGACACATTTCAATAAAGGCCTTGCATACCTCCTTTGATATAGATCTCGTTTGATAAGGACAAACAACGCGCTTTGCTGCCTCATTGATTTTTCTTCTTTTTTCTTCACACTTTCTAGGAAATGCTAAATGGGTGTCATCTAGGTTTCCTCCTCGGTTATGGCCATGCATTTGTCTTGACCAACACTTGGGTTTTTTAGGACAATATATATAATCGACCAATGAATACCCTTTTTCTTGGCGATGACAAATTTTGATAACAGGTCGACTCCTATGTTATTTTCCCGCCTTATGTGTTTGATGGAGACCAAGTCAAATTTGGATATTGCACTGGATACTAGGTGATAGTATCTCTATAACAGAGGCTCTTTTACCTCAAACTCTCCTTTCACTTGTTCGACCACCAATTGAGAGTCGCTTCTACATAATAATATTGCGAGCTCCTATATCATGTGCCAATGTTAGATCAATACGACTTCGTATTCGACCTGGTTATTGGAAGTTTTGAAATCAAACTTTAGGGATTGCTCCAAATGAAATTCGCCCCGTCCCTCCATGATGACTCTCGCTCCACATGATTTTGTATTGGACGATTCGTCCACATGTAAAGTCCATTGTGTGTCTTCATCATTGGGTTTGAGGCTTAATTTTGTTGAGAAATCAACCAAACATTGTGATTTGATTGCCCCCCCTTGGCTCATATCGGATATCAAACTCTGATAGTTCAATTGACCATTCGATCATTCGTCTGGCTAAGTCAGGTTTAGCCTAGATTTTCATGATAGCTTAATCTGATCTCACAATTATCTTGTGATTTTGAAAGTACATTCTCATTCATTGGGTGGTGATTACGAGTGCCAAGGCATCATTTTCTATCATCTGATATATATGGTCTCAGCACTGTGTAAGATTCAACTAATGAAGTATACTGGTCGTTTCTCTTTATCTACATCTTGGACAAGCACAACACTGATGGCTTCGTCTAATACCAACAAATACACAATGATTGGTCGTTGGGGGATCTAAGTTTTGTATTATCAAGGGTGCTGTGAGGAACATTTTAAGTTGAAGAAATATTTCTTCACATTTCGGGTTCCAATTGAACTTGGTGGCCTTCCTTAGTAGCTGGACAATCGATTTGGTTTTCTCCGTAAGTTTCAAGACAAATCTAGACAACGTCGTTAACCAAAAAATCAATTTTTGCATCTCTTTTATATTTAGGGGCTCATAATTTCTGTGATTGCTCTGCATTTGTCTGGATTGGCTTCGATGCCGCAATGCATCAGCATGAGGCCTAAGAATTTGCCCCCTTCGACCATAAACGCATATTTTTTGGGGTTCAACCTCATTCCCTGATTTCTCAATGCTTTGAATACATTTTGTAAGTCCTCTACATATTGTACATAGGAGTCGAATTTGACCACGATGTCATCTATATATACCTCGACATCAAACCTTTTCTATCATGTGCTTGCTTTGGCTATACCCTTGATCAGGAGCCAACATTCATGAAAAACATACAAAGAGAATTCAATGAACAGAGTTTAGACATGCATATAAGTTAATACACCAATCAGAATAAGAAAAATTTAGATTTCAAAAACTTATAGTTAACCCATGCCCAAGCCTTCATTTGGACCAGAGTAAAAACTTCAATAGGGTACACCACTGCATTTTGAAAATAATACAATTTCTCTTATTCCAAATACCCCATATTATAGCCATCCACATGGATTTCCACATGTTATTTCCCAAACAATTGATGTCCATAAACCCTATTTTTTCAAAGTGTTTTTCAGCTCTATCATAATATACATATAATCTACCCACCCACGCATCACTTATATACCACACCTTAGAAGCCACGTTACAAGTAAAGAAGAGGTGATTTACACTTTCCAGAATAATTCCACACATAACACACACACCCCTACCAGTCTGAATCCCTCTAATCATAAGGTTATCATAAGTTGCAATTTTCCCTATTAAGACATGCCATGCAAAAAAGTGTTCTGATGGCAAAACTTATAAGTCCCAAAAGTAATTAAAATTAAAATTAGGAATGTAAAGTGATTGCACATTCTTTAAATTTAAGAGAATTGTGTAAGCAAATCTCAGAGAATAAGTATTTGATGGTTCCCCAGCCAAGATCACCATCTATCCTATATGCATCTAAAGAAACAAGTTTCAATCCCTCCATGAGAGCATTAACATTTTCGTGTTCCATTAGAACCATTCTCTTTTCCATGATAATTGCTAGCACCATTGATTCTCCTCCCACACCCCCTACTACTTCAGAAAACCCTATTTATTTACTCAATTCAAAAACAGCCTAGACTATCTATCTTTAAAGGTGCCATTTCCTACCCACCTATCAGACCAAAAGATAATTAATTATTATATTAACTAAGTTAATAATTTATTTTATAAAATAAAAAACTATTAATATATAAAATAGTTTTTATTATAATCAAAATTTATAAAATAATTTTTAAATGGTATTTAACCTTTAATATCAAATTTTTAGTTATTTATTACTTTAAATTTTAAATTAATCTTTAATTAAATTAAATTAATAATTAATTTTATTATTTTAAAATTAACAAATTAGTTTTTAAAACCAACTTTTCCTGTATATTTAAATTTTGAAGTATGGGAGTTTGAAATCCAAAGTGGGAGAGAGTGTAGGTAAACTTCAAACAAATGTTCTCCCTCGCGAAATAGCAAAGGGAAAATATTGTCGTTATTCCAATTCGATTTCAAAAGAAATATGATGAATACGAATTTCAAATAAAAAAAGGAGTACTTTCTTCATTAAAAAGTAGTTTATTGGCGTTTTAATTATTTTAGTATACATTTTAATTATATATATAGGTATAATTTTGAAATTAAATTTAAAATTTGTGAGTGATTAGGGAGGAAATAAATGTAACAGATTAATTAGAGACTAACAAAAATCGTTGCAAGAGATTAGTCAAGAATCATTGCATAATGTCTTAATTTTTTTTCTTTGGATCCCACTATATTATATTATTTTTAAGACTTCTTGTCAATTTTTCTTTAATATAAAAGTTTTAATTTTATAAGATCCAATACAAGAAAATCATTGAATAAAAATCAATTTTAGAGACAAAAAATAATTAGTTATTATATTGACTAAATTAGAGACATATTAGAGACTAAAAAAATATTAGTTTCTAAATTAGTTTCTATTATTGATAAATGATTTCTAAATTTGTATCTAATTAGCTACCAAGGTTTTTGCTACCAAATTTAGAATCTAAATAATTGGTAGTTAAAACCTTGGTAGCTAATTAGATACCAATTTAGAAAATATTTATCAATAATAGAAATTAATTTCGAAATTAAATATTTTTTTAATATCTAAAATGGTATCTAATTTAGTCAATATAACAACTAATTATTTTTTGTTTGTAAAATTGGTTTCTATTTAATATTTTTATTTAAAACAAAAATATATACTTATTTTTATAATTTAAAATCTTATTTAAAACTAATTCTATGTTATATTAGTATGTTCTCATAAATAGATCTTATAAGATTTAATTTTTAAACTTATGTAATAAGCCTCAAATCTTAAACTTATATGATAAAATTTAAGATATTAAACATGTGATTCTAAAGTAGAAGATGAAGATTAGTGTAGAAATACTTTTGTAAGTAATTAATGACCTAAATTTAGAGAGACAAAGTTCCTTTTTAAAGTTATCGCTTATTGTAATAGCAAGTGATTTGTAAAGAATTTGCAAGAAAATTGTTCCCTCACTGATTAATTTGCAATTTTCTTCTGCCATTTATTTAATAACGTAATACATATGCCAGTAACAATCTTATTGGTGTCAGTAAAAATAGGTTTAAGATTTTCCTTCGGAATCTCAACTAGCTTTTTTCAATCACAATCTAACAATATCATATAGATACTATAGTCGTGATTCATGGTAGTGGAAAGACATCAGAAGGACATTTGATGATGGTGTTAATAACTGATTTGATGGGAACAGAGTTTGGGAAGAAGGAAAGGGTAATAGAATAGAATTCTAGACTGATAGGTGGGTAGGTACACAAACTCTCAAGGAGAGGTTCCCTAAATTGTTCTCAAACTTTGTGAGGAATGAAGGAACAATGGATCAATTTGGAACATGGCAAGATGACCAGTGGCAATGGAAGATTGCTCAGAGAAGAGACTAGTTTCAATGAGAAAATGAATTGGTAGAGAAGTTCAGTGCTTTGTTAGACGATATATCTTTAGATTCGCAGAGGGAAGATCAGTGGCTTTGGAAGGGTGAATATTTCCACATGTTATACTGTCAAATTAGCTTACTCATTCTTAATGCCTCTGTAGGGAAGATCAACACTTTAATTTCGATGTCTTTTAGAAAACAAAAGTTCTTCCCTCAGCCCAATTCTTTGTGTGGTGTGTTATTTTAAGGAAGGTAGCAACCTCCAAAAATCTACAGTCCAGGGGTGTATTGGTAAGTATTGGGATCTGTGTCATGTGCAGGTCTATATTGGAATGTGCAAGTCACCTATTTTCAGTTACAAGGTGCTTCCAAAGTGTGGTATTTGTGTTATATGTGGGTAAGGTGTGGTATTTGTGTGATATGTGGGTAAGGAGGCTTTTTTTCATGATAATAGGACGGAGCAATACTTTAATCAGTTTAATCTGATCAAACTTACTTGTTAAGGTAATAGGGTATGGAGAAATATGTGGGTAACAATTATATGGAGGGTTTGGAATTTTAGAAACAATGTGATATTTAAAGGTGTAATAGTGGATTCAAAAGGAAATTTTTACAGCTGCACAAATTAAGGCTTGGACTTGGATTAATCATAAACTCCTAGTATAAAATTCTACTATTTTGATTGGTGTTTGAATCCTTTTATATGTTTGAAACTAATTAGGTGTTTGCATATATTTAGATTGCAATTGTGTTTTTCAAAGGAAACATGGTTTATTGTAGTGTTTCTCTTCCAGCATTAGGCCTATTTTTAGAGGTAGGATGAGATGTCATCGTTGGATGAGATGCCTAATCGTTTGTCTTTTTCTGTAGTAGTTCCCTATGGATTGTGATATATATAAGAATGTGTTGTTTATCTCTGTTTTGTTCCTGATTGTTGATTCATCAATTTTTTGGGCTAGATCAGTTTAAGTTGGTGTTCTCTTTTGGTGTCTTTTGATAGCCTTACGTCAATTGCTCTTGTTCTGTGTTTTTTGGCTATGAAAGATATATGTGTGGATGTTTTGTAGGAGAATTATGCAATACTGATTGAGTAAAACAAAAACGGATTTCAATTCTCTTTTGGCTAGGAGTACTTACTTGTTTTGTAACACAAAACAATCATATACCTTTGATGTAGAACTGTATAAGCAATTACATAAGGTCTATGTGTTTGTTGGTCCACCTGATTGATTATGTGTTTGTTTGGAAGGATGTTTGATTTTGATTCTTTTTTGTTGAGACCTTTTTTGTGTAATAGGGTTTGAACATCTCTAAAATTTTATTCTTTTTACCAAACAAAAAATCATAGTTAATTTTGTGAGATAATTAAAACTAGTTTGGTTATCCTTGTCCCTAATGAATTTTTTTGTATGTTTTAGATTTTTTTTTTTCAATTATTTCTTTTTATTTGATGTTTTTAACTTTTTTTTTTCTAAAAACCTGAATTCAATTAAACTTGTAGCCGTTATCTAGAAATTATGTTAGATTTTGTAGGTAAACAAGATCTAAATCCCTCCGATAGCAATATATATAAATATTAAGTAGTTGATAAAGGCACATAAAAAAATTTATTCCCTTAATAGGACCCACCTTATGAGCCGGGTAAAATTAATAAAAAAAGTGATGAATTGAGAAGAAGTAAGAAGTAAAGGGTGGCCCTCTTCTTACATGATTTGGCACAGTAAACCCACTACATAGAAAACTAATATAAAGACATTGCTTTAATAAATTCTTTCCATACCCTTTAACTTTTATAATTGAAGAAGGAAACATTTCGACACACGTAGGGCATCTGTATGAATGATCAGCATTTAGTGCTACTTCAGGAATCCCAATTAAATCCTTCTTCTCAAATCTCTCTATATATGCCAAATTATGAACCACATCCTATGCAAATAAATCACCAAGCTCACTGCAATCCCCATAATATATAGATACATAGACTTCAAAATTACTAATCAGCTCAAAATATATATTATCCTCTCATATCCTTCATTCTTTTTCTTTTTTTAATAACCACTTACTATTCATTTAACTATTCTATATTGCATTCTTTCTCTTTTTTCTTTTTAATTCATTATTTTTCTTTCCTACGTGTTAAGTATTTGTCTTATTCTTAATCAACGTTACTCTCCTCAACAAATTTCATCATTAGAACCCAATGAAATCACAAAGAGAGAAGAGCTACAGCAAGAGGGTTACTTCATACAATTCATTAGAAAGAAAAAATATGCAACTTAAAAACTGCTGTAGAATAATATTTATCTGTAATTTCTTACATAAATATGAGCTCCTCTTTAATTTAATTATACGTTATGCTATATATATGTATATATGTGTGTTATATGCAATTTTCTTTCATGATATATTACTAAACGGGAGATATTAGGCAAGTAGTAGCAGAAAATAGTCTTAAGTACATCTTATTTTGACTGGACCAACACTGTTAGGACATTTTAAATTTGTTTAGCTTTCAAAACTCAGCAGTATGTCAGGTTTAGTATGGTCATAGATGATAAGAAGAATGCCATGACATCATCAAGAACTTGAATATCTCAATTTACAAGGGAAAACACATGCTGGAGTTCAGAATTCATATAAAAACAATTACCCATTCATATTTTTTCAAACACTTGACAAAAATAAAAGACAGTTTTAGTTTGTATATTTAATCACACTCTTCCACATTTTGTAATATATCTATTAACAGAGAAAATATAAAATAATGAATAAGATTCATTAATAAGACATGCTTTCATAATTTTGAATAGATTTTAATTAAAAATGTGTGATTAAAATGCATTAGATTAGACGTATATCTGTCAAATCATTATTCTGTTCTGATTAGTATAATATTATATTAATATACAAAGAGATACTAAAGCGGAATGAACACACCATGGAAAAATGAAAAGAACTACTACATACACAGATATGGTTTTTGCATAGTATGTTGCCTGTTTCAAGTATCAGGCTTTGACCAAAAGAAAACAAATAGCACTATTATGAGTGTATTTAAAATTGTGTAGCTACTGGCAATAGCGCAATCTCTTTTCTCCCACTTAAGTAGACAATATATCAGAATTGATTCAGAGAGAGTTCGTGTGCACACACTCCAACGCACTACTCACCTTATGATGACTAGCAATTGCATGACAGTTTGAAGCATGGATTATGTGGACTCGGTGTTCAACTGCATATTTATAAATGAAATCACACATGAAACTACACAAAATAAATGAACTAGCAGAACAGAAACGACCACCAAAATCACCTGACTCTCAACTTAAGTATAAATGAATATGTACGATTAAGTAAATGGTATATATTGAGGTTAGAGAGAGAGATATTTTCACACGCCACAAAGTAATTAAAGGAAAAGAAACTGCACTTCACCGCATCCAAGGAATGAAGATACATGGAAACTAAGGCGATCTTGAGATCCATTATTTTCGTCATAACATCTTCAAGAGTACATACACATTTTTATTTTATTAATACAAATTGGACGATGTTGCAATATTGGTCTGTGACACACACGGACGCACAGCCCTCCACTGTTTTTTACTGCCACTGCTTAAATTACTGCTGCATCTACCAAGAGTACTGCTGTTTAGGTTTACACAATATATTTTCTAATGAAATTGCAAAGGTTGTCCCCATTTTGCAGTGCCCCAGCCCATTCTCAAATCACAATTTCTGCATAACAAGCAAACACGGAAGTAAAAAACCATGAAAAGAAAACAAAGAAGTATAATTGATCTACATATATATGTATTGCTAATTTCTACACTACCAATGGCATCATGTGAAAATAAGTCCAAATAAAGATTAATTACATGACACGTGCAGGTTAGTTTACAGCTAGTTATAGAAACCTAAGAGTTGTGTTGTGATACAGTTATTGTTTGACTAATAGTTTAATGAGTTTGGATGCATAGGAAAAAAAGGTAGAGAGTGTCTTAATAACTACCAAAACCCTTGAATTTCCTAAGGTACATGGAATTATGAGGTTAGTTATGTGGCCTTACTAACTTGCATTATTTGAGGGGGGCAACGGTGGAGGATGTTGAGGACGCTTGCGTTTCTTTTTCTCGTAGCTAATTCCCCTAGCCTTGGCTTGTGAATCTCGCACTTCACGAAGGTAAAGTCTCACGGCACGAGCACCAAAAGGGTTAGCTTCAGGTTTTCCTCCATTTTCTTCGAAAGCAGCTCTGAGACGACCTATGAGAGCATCAAGGCTGCCCCATGCTTGGCGTAGAGGACAAGGACAAGGTGCAGGAGGGTTGGGGTGCCCGAAGAATGGACAAAGGTGGGTGTGAACCTTGGTTTTTCCGAACTGGTCGAGGTACCTCAGGAATTCCAGCACGTGTGCGCCGCTGCAGCGGGAGAGCGAAAGTGGGGGTCTGTGGTTCCGAAGGTACTGCCCGAACGTGTTCCAGTCCCGCCGCTTTTGGTTCTCATAGCGGCTCAGAGTAGTGGAAGAGGAAGGTGGTGATGATGATGAAGGTGGTGGTGGTGATGGGAAATTGGAGGTGTTACCTGCTGAGAGGTTGATGGCTTTGGTATCCGAGTTTGACGAGGAGTCAAATTCTTGAAAGGAGTTCATGATCTGCAGGAGAAGGTGTTATTGGATATTTGGATCTGCGATCTTCTTTGTTACTGTTTGGGAAGGGTTTGCTGTTGTTTTTTGTTCAGTGACTTAGTGTGTTGGATCGGTAAGGAGGGTGTTGAACAGTTGTGGAGATTGAGGTGTGTAAGGAGGGGAAGGAAGAAGATCTCTCAAGAATATAAGGCATGGAAGGAAGGTGCGCAAGAGAGAAAAGAAAAATGGCTTTGATGATGATCAGATTTCGGCAGGGTTTGAACTGTGCTGAGAAGTGAGAAGTGAGAAGTGAGTGAGAAAGAAAGAGAGAGAGGGTTGAATTGATGGACAATGGAGATAACTTAACAGGAAGGAGGGTAAAAGAACAGTTTAGAGAGAGAAGAGGGAGAAACCTATTTTCCTAGTAGCTAGGCTACCTTCAACCCCTCATATTTTTTGATAACTCCTAGAATACTTGAAAGCGTAGTGATGCTAGGTGCTTTTTGCTAACCCTGTTTTTCTGAAACCATTTTTAGGAATTTCACAGTGTTTTTTTTTTTTTTGTTGGGGAGGAAGAAAGGGGTGTGCAGCTAGGTGAGTTGGTTTGACCTATGGCAGAGTCCGAAGCAAAGAGAGAATGTGATAGTGAGGGACCAGAGGGGCTTAATTGAGAAAGAAGCAGTGTTTTGGCCTTTAGGGCTTTTGTGGAAATGGAAATAGGTTGAAAATGACAGTGAGAGATTATTGATGCAGACAGATAAAGGTGTAGGGTAAAAAAATATAAATAATTAAATATAATGGTTTAGGTGCTTCTATTATCTCTCTTGGTTTGATTGACAACACCTCTGAGAAATTACCTGTTTGCCCTTTTATGTCTGAGACGACTAACTTTAGTTTGGGGAAAAATGGGACGATCAAGCATAGTTGCATAGAAGTAGAGAGCAGTAGGGCTTGTGAACTTACCATCATTAGAATGTTACTTTTCAACAAGTGCTAATCCCTAGGCCCTAGATATCTGTGTGCAGATTATAATGATTTCAATGATGAAAAATCATTGACTGCAAATGACTTCAATTAAATCCCCTACTAATACTAAATAAAGATTACAACCACTAACCCAAAAATAACTCATGTTACTTCATTTTCAACTTTCAAATTTTCAACTTTTTGATATTAAATCAAAGCTATTATTATTATTATTATTTAGAAATATATATTAAAATGTTATTTTATTTTATTAAATTAAAATTTTATTTTTGTTATAATTTTATATATTAATATGTGCATTAATTTTTAGATATTATTTAGATATTATTTTAATATGTATGTAAATAATTTTAATTAAATTTTATATATTATTTAAAAGATTTAAATTTATGACCAAACGGATTTAGAGTAAAAAATGAGATTAAAACAAGAAGAGAATTTGGAATTTATGAAAAAATCAATTATGAAAGGTGCTAGATGATCAGTTTTATTTAGTGATTAATTAGAAAAGTGGATAAAATAAAAGAAAAAAAAATTATACCATTAAGTAGATTAAAAATATACTGAAAAATAAAATAAAATAATCCGAAATAGTTTTTAACTCAATTTTTAATATACATTAAAAATTTATGACTTATATTATTGGAAAAGAAATTCAATGATGAGTAAAAATACATGTTATTAAACATCCTATGTGAATTAAAAATAAAATTAATTTATATTATATAAGTAAATTATAAGTCAATTTTGTAAAAATAAATTAAATTTAAAATTTATTTTTTAAGATGATATTAGAATTATTTAAAATTTATTTTTAAAAAAATGTTTTAGACATTTGTATCATTTGTTATTAAATTTTTCGTCAAAATATGATCACACTCAAAAGTTGATTGTTATTAACGTGATATATTAATTGGAGATTAAATAATTTAAAGTATATAAATGAATATAAATCTTTTTTTTAAGTAGATTTTATAAAATTAAATTAAATTTAAAGTTGAATTTTCAATACATACACTAAAACAATACAAATAAAAAGTAACCAAAGTTACAGATTTTGTGAAGTTTTACAATTTGATGTGTATGCATTTTTTTCTTTAATAGTAATCATGGGTGATGATGTAATATGGTGATCAGTGAGATGATTTGAATGTTAGCAATAGTTAAAATGAGACAAGTGTATGAAATCATATTTCAAATAAGAATACCAGGTCTCATTAATGGATGAACCACCTCTATAAAAAGGGGTCCCTGTGGAGAGATATAAGGTGTTAAAGCACATAAAATTCACATAATTTTCTACTTGTAATAACGTTTTTTGTGTATGTTAATTCACTGTTCTATTTGTATGTTAATTTGAAAGTTTATGGTGTGATTTGATTAGCAGTAAGATAATATTAAAGTAAGATTAAGGTGATAATTGATTGTAAGTCCGTCTTAAAAATTAGTTATCTTATTTAAAATAATAAATATCCATTTGGGTGCGGACAAAAGAAAAAGTGTGGAATCACGTTAGATCTATAAATCTATGTTTCTCATAATTTCTATTTATAATGCTGTTTTTATGTCATATCGTTTCGATCATCATTATTGTGCGAGAAAGAATTTTTCCCTCAACACGTATTTGATTTCTTTAAGGAAAATATTATCTGCTTCCATGGGAATCAAATCCTCTTAAGAAATCATAACATAGCAGTTAAGATACGCTTCACTGTATGTTCATCTATCTAAACTTTACAAAACTTTAATTATATAATTTTATAAAAAAAACTTTACCATTCCTCGTTCCATTCCTAGAGTTAGTGCGTCTTTGAATCTGTATACATTGAACCATCTAAAATGAAATTTAATATGTTAATATATTCAATTGATTTTATATTGAGGATTATAACATAAAAAACTTTACAATTGTTCGTTCAAAATTCCTAGTTATTGCGTCTTTTTGAATCTGTATACATTGAACCCATCTAAAATTAAGTTTAATATCTTAATATATTCAATTGATTTTATATTGAGGATTATAACATAAAAAACTTTACAATTGTTCATATAACATAAAATTTAGTATGTTAATATATATATATATATATATATATATATATATATATATATATATATATAATTGATTTTATATTGAGCAATTGATCATTTGATGTTGAAATGATTTTGGTAATTTTCCATATGAAATAACAGGCTTATACTAAATTCTACTATATTGACTTTTTATCTAATAATATATTTAAAACATTTTTATATACTCGCTTATAAAATAAGACATGGACCATGAATCTTTGTTTAGGAAGTTTTGTGTATGTTTTATCGTTTCTTTGGCCTGGTTTTTATTTTATAACCATGTTTTTTTCTTTAGACACATAGTTTAGAGATGTTGTGAGAAACTTTTTTTCACTTAAATAATTATATTTATTTGATTTATTTATTATTGATAAAAAAATCGTACATATTTGTGGAATTGAGTATATGGAATATGATCGTGAATCGTTTGGAGAACGTGACTTCCAATTATAGCATGCAAATTTGGTTGGAGGATAGTTATATTTGCAAAGAAATTTGCTTTCTAAAGTGAAAGTTTCACCTCAGATTGCATCCTCATAAGACTGTAACCTAAGTCCAGAAAGATTAAAGAGTTGGTAGAGGGGCATTTGAGAAAGTGTGAAGTTTGTGAAGACAAATCAAATCATATTTTATATATATATATAGAGAGAGAGAGAAGAAACAAGCTGAGTTGACACACCTAGGTTGTCTTGATATTTGATATGCCAACAAGATTTAACTCAACTCTGCTTCCATAATGTTTTAAGACTGAAATTAATCAGTATCATTTTGCTTTCATTAATTTAAATTTATAACAAAAAAAAAAAGTCCATTACTTTCAATCAAATAATGGGTGGGAAAGAAGTTATAGAGATTGCATTAATACAAAATTGAATTTTTTAATAGAAAAATAAATTAAGTTTTTTGTTTTAAAAAAATTGAATTATATATTCTTAAATAACATGTGTAGCTAAGTTGAGTCTTCTAGTAAAAGAGTTGTCGTTTGAACTGTTGGTCTCTACATCTACTCTAGGAAAAGTATTGACGTCTGCAATTTGTCTGAATGCCCAGTAATAATTGAGGGACGTAGGTTTAAAATAAATTTAATATGTCTACCTCTTCAGGACCTGAATGTTATCTTAGGGATGGATTGGTTATCTGCCAATCACATTCTCATAGATTGTGGTCAATAGAAGATAGTGTTTTCAAATTTCAAGGAGTCAGAGATAATGTCTGCTCAACAATTTTCGTCGGAATTGAAAGAAGGATCAATATGTTTTATAATCTTAACTCAAATGAGAATTAAGAATGAAGAAGAGATAAGTAGTATACATGTGGTGAAGGAACTCATGGATGTATTTCCAAAAGAAATACCTAGATTACCTCTTAAGAGAGAAGTGAAATTCTCCATTGATCTGGTACCTGGAGCTAGACTAGTGTCAATGGGACCTTACATAAGGGCTCCAGCCGAGTTGATTGAACTAAAGAAACAAGTTGGATTTTTTGGAGAAACATTTCATCAGGATTAATGTATCTCCATGGGGGCTCCGATGCTTCTAGTTAAAAGGAAAGATGGAGGGTCTCAATTGTGTGTAGATTATAGGCAGTTGAATAAGTTAACCATCAAGAACAAATATCCTCTACCTAGAATTGATGATTTGATGGATCAATTACATAGAGCCTCAGTGTTATCAAAGATTGATATGAGATCTGGATACCACCAGATTTTGCTAAAGGCTGAAGATGTTTAGAAGATAGCCTTTAAGTCTCGTTATGGACACTATGAGTATATGGTGATGTCGTTTGGAGTGACAAATGCTCCAGCTTTGTTCTTCATGGATTACATAAATAAAATTTTCTGTCCTTTCTTGGATAAGTTTGTTGTGGTCTTTATAGATGACATACTTATTTATCCAATGATTGAGAAAGAACATGAAGAGCATCTGAAGACATTGTTGGAGATTCTGAGGGAGAAGCAATTATATGCTAAGTTCTCTAAGTGTGAGTTATGGCTGAAGGAAGTCAACTTCTTAGGGCATATAAAATCAACTCAGGGGATTTTAATGGATCCAACCTAAGGTGGAGGCAATGCTTTAGTGGGAATGCCCTAAACAGTTACTGAGATAGGAGTTTTGTGGGTCTAGCTGGCTACTATCGGATGTTCATTGAAAAATTTTCTAGGGTAGTAGCTCCTTTGAAACAGTTAACTTGCAAAGATCAACCTTTTGCTTGGACTGACAGATGTGAGCAGAGTTTTATAGAGCTAAAGAAAAGGTTAACTAGCGCTCCAGTGTTAGTGATTCCTGATATAGGAAAATCTTTTAAGGTTTACTGTGATGCTTCATATAAGGGATTAGGTTGTGTCTTGATGCAAGAGAAAAGAGCAATTGCATATTCTTCAAGGCAACTCAAAGTTCATGACAGAAACTATCTTACTCATGACATAGAGTTGGCAGCTGTGGTGTTTGCTTTGAAGATTTGGAAGCATTATTTGTATGGAGCTCAATTTTAGGTGTTCAGTGACCACAAAAGTCTGTACTTGTTTAATTAGAAAGAATTGAATATGAGGTAGAGAAGATGCATGGAGTTTCTGAAGGGTTATGATTTTCAGCTAATGTATCATCCAGGGAAGGCTAATGTAGTTATACATGCTTTGAGTAGGAAGTCAGTTCAGATGTCAACCATGATGATTGAAGAACATAAGCTGATTGAGCAATTTAGAGATCTAAATTTGTGAGTGAAATTTCATATTGATCATATTAGTTGTAGTAAGTTAACTATAACTAATGATTTCCTTAGAATGATAAAGGAAAAACAGTTAGAAGATCTTAGTCTGAAGCGTATTGTGGACTTACTAGGTACAAATCAGGCTAAGGACTTTGTGATGGGGGAAGATGGGATCTTAAGATTTAATGGCAGAATTTGCATACCTACAAATGAAGAGTTGAAGAGAATGATCCTAGAAGAGGTTCATAAGAGTCATCTTAGTGTACACGCTAGTATGAATAAGATGTACCAAGATTTGAAGGAGTCCTTTTGGTGGTCAGGCATAAGGAAAGAAATAGCTCAATATGTTACTGCATGCTTGACATGTTAGAAGGCAAAGGTAGAGCATAAAAAACTTGGTGGTTTTTTACAGTAGTTGGATATCCCTGAGTGGAAATGGGATAACATTCCTATGGATTTTGTTACTCATTTGCCAATATCAGTAAGGGGTCATGATGCAGTCTGGATGATAGTTGATCGACTGACAAAGAAAGTTCATTTTCTTCTAATTAATTTGAGGATATCTATGGCTAAGTTGGCATAGTTGTACATCAGAGAGATTTTGAGATTGCTTGGAGTGCCTTCTAGTATTGTTTCGGATAGAGATCCCAGGTTTACTTCATGGTTTTGGTAAAACCTACAAGATGCATTGGGAACTAGAGTGAGAATGAGCTCTGCATATCATCCTCAAACAAATGTGCAGACTGAGAGAACGATCTAATCCTTAGAAGATCTGTTGAGGACATGTGTATTGGATCATCTGGAGAGTTGGGATGAGATGTTACCTCTAGTGGAGTTCACTTATAATAATAGTTATCATGTCAGTATTGGGATGGCACCATATGAAGCTTTGTATGAGAGGAAGTGCTTAACTCTTTTATGTTGGTATCAGGATGGTGAGATAGTATTGGTTGGGCCAGAGTTACTTCAACAGACCATTGAGAAGGTGAAACAGATACAAGACAGAATGAAAGCTTCTCAAAGTAGGCAAAAATCATATGCAGATCAGAGGAGAAAGCCTTTGAAGTTTGTAGTTGCAGACCATGTGTTCATGAGAGTAACACCAACCAAGGGTGTAAGATGAGCTATGAAATCGAGGAAGTTATCTCCTAAGTTTTTTGGACCATATCAGATCCTAAGAAAGATAGGTCCAATGACTTATTAGATTGCTCTACCTCCTCAGTTAGTAAACCTGCATAATGTCTTTCATGTGTCTCAACTAAGGAAGTATATCCAAGACCTTAGTCACGTATTGGAAGTAGATAATGTGCAAATCAAGGATAACTTGTCTTTTGAAGCAAAACCAGTTAGAATTGAAGATTATCAGAGTAAACAGCTCAGAGGCAAGACCATCAATATGGTGAAGGTGGTGTGGAATGATAGATCTAGTGATTAAACTTGAGAATTAGAAGAAACCATTAGAGAAACCTATCCTTATCTCTTTTTTGTAAGTCAATTTTCGGGGACGAAAATTTTTCTTGTTGGAGAGAATGTAAGGATCTAGAAAATTAGTCTTAGAGTAGAAGTGGTACAATTAAAATAATACCTGAATATTTTATTATTAAAATGAAAAGAGTATATAAATAGAAAATTCAGTTATTCATGTTTCATTTTAAAAGAACCACCATCTTTCTAGAAGTTTTCTTTTCCTTTCCTCTCCCTTCTCTCTAAGATTCTGACCACCTTGCTCATCAGTTTGGCGATTGGAGTCCACCATTAGACTATTGGTAGTGAATACTACAAGGTTTCCCGATCAGAATCTCTGATAGAGTAAGTTCATCTTTGCTCTTTTCTTTGAGTCAAAATTTGAACTTGTTAGGTTTGTCTCAATCTAGGTTTTGCATGTGACTCTTTTAGCTTCAGGATTAGTCTTTGTTATCTCAGAGTCCTAATGCTATAGTTAGATTTTTTATTAGAATTTTGTGGTGCAGGTTAAACTACCCTTGAGCTATTGGTAGGTTTGAGCTCTTAGTGAGCATTTAGTCAAGTTCAGGTAAGGGAAGCTAGTTTTAAATTTTCAATAGAACCCTAGGTTAGAAGATCTAGATGTGGGGGTGACATGGTCACCTGTCTAAAACTTTCTTGTAGGATTGTTTGTTTTAAGTATATTAGAAGTTGATTGAGATTAGAATGTGAAATTTTATATATAGTAAATATTATAAAATTATATTATTTTTTATTTGAATAAGTAAATGAATGTATTTAAATAGTTTGATGAATTACTTAAAGGATAATGTTATTGAATATTGGTTGTTTGATTTTGATTTAGAGTAATTATTCAACTCTAGTAGGGACTTTGTTACTTTGGTTTAGTATATTTAATAAAATAATAATTTGAATGAAAATATTAGATGCTCTCAGGTCCATTTTCGCTCAAACAAGATGCGATCTCATTCAAGCGAAAATGGGTTAAATTCTCTGGTACTTTTTGGTCCATTTTTGCTCAAACAAGATGGGATTTCGTTCAAGTGAAAATAGGGAAAACTCTATAGTGTTCGCTGGTTAATTTTCGTTCAAACCGAAAAATTTTGCTCAAGCCAAAATTTCTAGGTTGCTCACGGGTGCCTTTTCGTTCAAACCAAAAAATTTTCGCTCAAGGCAAAATTTTTGGATTGGTCACGGGTGCATTTTTTGCTCAATCTAAAAATTTTCGCTCAAGCCATAATATTTTTTTAAAAAAAAACTTAAACTTAAACTGGAATTTTGTACTTCCTTTTAAAAGTTTGGTTATTTCTATTTCATAATTTTTAATTATAAATTAAGAAAAATTTTATTTTATGTATATTTAATTAAAAATTTCTTTAATTAGATATTTATGTGATTATTGGATGAATTATTGTGTGTTTTGAAATTCCAAACTTTGGTATGATTTAATTCTGTGATTTTGGATATTGTGAGATTTAGAATACAAATTTTAATAAGACATAGTATTTTCAGGAAAGAAAATACCGTGTTAAGATTATTTAGGATGTGCATTGTCTAGGGATTCGTCTAGAAGGAGATATCCTAACTCTCCTAAAATAATGGAATCATGTTGATGGAGATCAAGTAGAAGAGGATTTTACTAATGGAGGAAGAGGTCATCCACCCAAGCATTTAAAATTCTTCTTACTAGTCTTCTTAAAAAGTAGAACAGTTTGGGTTCTCTTGAAAATTCAAAAGATAGTAGTATAAATAAATCTTTGTAAATACTCTTATATAAATTTGTAAATAATATAGAAATATCCTTAGGAGTATGCCAAAGAGGAAAACCAAAAGAAACCTCTAAATGTAAGGCATTTTAGGCACTTTCTTTAGGAAAAAGTGGAAAAAGTGACTTTTCTACTCCTTTCTCTCTTAGGCACTAGAAGGAGCTAGAAGAGTGACTCTTCCCACTCCTTCCCCTTTGTAACATGACCAGCCCTCTCCATTATAAATAGGGGTGCTTGGTACTTTGAATAGAAAAGTTGAAAGTTAGAAGAAAAGAAACTATCTTGAAATTGAGAAAGAGTGAGTTTGTGAGACTTGTCTCTTCTTCTCCTTCGTGTCTTATCTTGTGAGCTTTGGAGACTCTCAAGTGGCGGCACCACCCACTCATCTTGGAAGAACCACCCTCCAAGTGGCGTGAATCACATCTCCAAAAGGCTACAACTACATAAGTCATTTCTATTTATCTTCTAAAAATACCCATTTGTGTTTTCTTGTAGTTTTTCCATTTTTAATCGGGTCAATCTTTTCCATGAGTTGTTTCCTTTCATTTGCTGCCATTGTTCTGCACTTTTTTTGGTTTATTTCCTTGTTTTCTTGCTGTTTTAATTTCGTCCAAACCATGGGTTTCCATATACATGTGTTGTTCTTGTTTTCCATCCATGGGTTTTTTGTTCTTTGATGAGTTTCTTGTGATTTTCTAATTCCTATTGAATTTCAATCAGTATTTTCACTTCTTCTTGGTGTTCTTATGATGTTCTTGTGTTTCCTTTGAAGTTTGGTACTGTTCTTGAATTACCCATTCATATTCCATTGTTATCTTACACTACAAGTTACCTATTCATGTGTTTTTAGTATGAACCTTTGTGTTCTTGAGTAGAAACTCTATTAATTGTTCTTTAGAATTTTGATCCTAATTCTTGAAAGTGTCATGAATACAATGAAACCTATATCAACTCAACCCAAACCAAGAAAGGTTCATAAGAGACTCACATCACATGTAGATGAAGTTATTTTGGTGGTGAGATTTAAAGGAGGTTCATATGAATGGGTAAGTTGTTTGAAATATAACTAACTTGACCTATTATATGAGTTATCCCTGTCATAGTAGGAGAGATGATATTGAGATTATTTAAGTGCATAGCTGTGTGGATTTCACAGTGAGATAGTATGACAAGTGTAGATATCTAAGTCTAAGTCAATGCACGAATCTTCCGAAAATAGAGTCAAGTGTCTGAGTATGTTGGTTAGTAGAAATCTAACATCAGAAATGTGAATGATGATTTATGATAGACACTTGATGGTTTGAGAAATTATATGAGACTTGATGAATTATGTTTTGTTAAAGTGAAATTGAAATTATATAGAATTTTTTATATAGCTAGCTTACCCTATTGTTTCTTGTGTTTTGTTTTCTTTATCTATGATGATCGTGTTTTTACACAGGAGCATGAGGTTGCAGGTATTAGAGCTCCTCAATATGATGTGAGTTTATTTTAAGATTGCACATTTTAAATGTTTCACTTTTTGTTTAGAAATTTTGGATTAACAATTTATGGTGAGAATCCTAAGAAGATTCCCACTGGACATGAACTTAACCAAGTGGTTAAGTGTGAAGATTCACTTCAGAAGGACAAAGAGAAAAACACAATTATAAGGTGACAAATGATGCAATGGTGCGGACTTAAGATAACAAGACAAAGAGAACCAACACTTAAAAGACAAACATGAGCGTATATAGAGGAAGGGAATGGAAGGCGCAAAAAGAAAGTAAAAAGAGGAAGAGATGAAGAAAACTTATGGAGAAGAAGGTTGCCACGCCACTTAGAGCAGAGATGACTCCAAGATGAGTGGTGCAAGAGCCTCCACTTGATATGTTACTCACCCAAGATAAGACCCGGATAGACTAGAGTACTCAGACTCACAAAATCACTCTGACAGAATTTCTTTTCTTCAAATTTCTATTGTGAAAATATAGAGTTTTTAAAACTTTTTTGTATATATTAAAATCCCTATGAAGAGAGATATCTTTTTGGAGATACAATATAAGATAATTGTATATGTTTATATGTTAATTAGATATTGCTTTTTTTTTTAATCAAAAATGGGTAAGAATAGGGATTTTAAGGGGGACCTTGTTTCTACATTAGTGGTTTATATAGATATAAATTCTATTGTCCTACTAGGTCCATCAAATAGTATACATTATTACAAAATTGATCCTCATTAACCTAATTATTTTTTTATCCTTTATTATTAATTCTTTTACTTATTGATCCTTTAACTAACAAGTTATGTGTCTCTCACATGAGACATAAATCTTACAAATGAAAGCTAACTTTAATTTAGATTTTAAATTTAGTTTAGATAATAGTTTTGGATTTTGTATAGGGTTGAAGTTATTGTATGTAAATGATTATATATCAAATTGATATCTGTATTGTATTGGTAACTTTCCATGCAGATATATGAGGAACTAATTGTTAGTTTTAAGTAACCATTAAATGTTGATAATTTAGAAATTTGAAAATTTAAAGGATGCAATTTCAACAAGATTAGAAAAATATTAGAGTATTAACTCATTAGAAATTATGGAGTAGATGTATTGTTTTCGGATAACTTTTTAAGCACTATAATAAAAGTTTGATGTGGTCATATTAGGTATTGGATCTTTTATTGGAGGGAATAATGCTCACTTGCCCAACAAATAACATACACTACTAGAAAATTATTAAAATAGAAACTAATTTTTGAGACTAAAAATAATTAATTGTTATATTGATTAAATTAGATATTATTTTAAAGACTAAAAAACGTATTGGTTTCTAAATTAGTTTCTATTATTGATAAATAATTTCTAAATTGGTATCTAATTAACTATCGAGATTTTAACTACCAATTATTTAAATTCTAAATTTGGTAACAAAAATCTTGATAGCTAATTAGATACCAAATTAGAAACTATTTATCGATAGTAGAAACTAATTTAGAAATCAATAATTATTTTAGTCTCTAAAATAGTATCTAACTTAGTGAATATAACAACTAATTATTTTTGGTCTCTAAAATTGGTTTCTATTTAATGATTTTCTTGTTATGATAAAAGAAGAGTAGCTTAATTGTGGACTTCATATGTGAATATGGTTTTGAATTCATATTTCAAATTGATTAGTAGTTGTAACACTAGTGCAAAATGATGAAAGGAATACTCCTTTCCAAGTGCGGCTTTGCGCTAAAACGCATTTGTTAAAAACGCGGTGGCATTTTTGAAATTAGTTTGTTTTACAAATGCGGCTATTTGTTCAAACCGCATTTGTAAATGTAAGCTTTTCATTTACAAATGCGGACAAGCAGACAAATGGGTCTTGATGGAACATAATAGAACATTCATGCCTTGGTTTAAAGAGGAGGTGTTAAAGGATTCAACAGCATCAGAGACCTTGACCTGGTTGGTTGTTGGATTGAAGTTTGATGTCATTTCTTGTAAAGCGTATGAAGTGAATAATTGTATATTTTACACGAAGTCTATGGATGAAAAGAGTACAGTTCAAAATTCTGGTGTTACTCTTGAAGTCAAGTCAATGCAGTTTTCCACTTCGAAAGATACAAATCCTATACTTGGATCAATGGCATATTATGGATTTATAGAAGAGATATGGGAGCTTGACTATACTAAGTTTTCAGTTCCAGTTTTCAAGTGTAAATGGGTTGACAATAAAAGTGGGGTTAAAATTGATGAATCAGGATTCACACTAGTGGACTTTCGAAAGATAGGGTATCGAGATGAGCCATTTATAATGGTTCAACAAGCATCTCAAGTTTTCTACATCAAAGATCCTACGTCAGAACATTGGTATGTTGTTTTACACGGGAAAAAACAAGGGGAGGCCATAGATGATATTGAAAATGGTGAACCCCATTCATTCACACCAATGATAACTAATAAAGATGACGATGTACTTGATCATGTACATGCAACCCGTAAAGACCACAGTGAAGGAATTTACATATGAACTTTTAATCCATTATGGTAATAAATTTAGAAATATTTTTGATAATATGCATTTACTATATTATGTTTTTGTTTTATATGATTTTCTTTCGATGCAGATGAACTAATGTTTGTTAAATAATTTTTTTAACAGAGATATGGGTGACGATCAAACTCCAATTAGACCCCGATCCGGACGAGGCAACAGAGGACCTACTAGGATGAAACGTCTGGCAAAGAAACGTGCCGTTGGTGAGAAGACAACTGTTGACATTGACGTCAACACTAGAATGGCTTCTGGTCCTAATGCAGATGACTTTAATAGCTATCTTAGAGTTCTTTCTCGTGAGAGACTCTCCATTTTGGTTAATTCATGGGACAAGGTGTCAGAGGTCGACCGAAACATGCTGTGGGAGGATGTTCTGGTAAGCTTTACATAATTATTATTATCATATAAAGCTATTTAATATTCATTGACTAACTTTAATTTGGTGATGTTATTTTGCAGGCAAATTTTGAAATTCCAAATGTGGAACCGCTTCGATCAAGGATTACATCCAATATCAGACTTAAGTTTCGCGCCTTTAAGTCAAGACTGATGACGAGATATATTTTTGGTGAGCTTAAGGATGAAAGTCCTTGTCAAAGATACAATTTTATTGATGAAGAGACATGGCTTGCTTTTAAAGAAAGCCATCTAACTGAAGAATGGATTGTAAGTGAAGTTACTTAACTATTTTTACTTTTATAACATTAATGAGTTAATATTATTTAATTCACTTTGTTTATTTCAATTATGACAACATCGGCGGAAGAAAGCTCAAGATATAGCTTTAAAGAATCTTACCCCGCATGTAATGTCTCGTGCGGGGTATCGAAAGCTTGAGCAAGCACTGTTGGTTGAAAAGGAGCAATCTAGACAGGGGAGTGCATCTCAGGATGTGGAAACAGGGGTCACTTCTCCTCCATCACCACCTACGCGCCATGACAAATGGAAGAGGGCCCGAATTAAGAAGTCAGGTGCACCAAGTTCTGCACAATCAGGACTTATCATTGAAAAAATTGTAAGTTATTTAAGCCTTTGTTCATCTATTATGCTACATTACTTATATTAAAACCTCATATGATTTTTGTCTCTTGTAGGATGCCTTGGACTCCCAAGGTAATTTTGTTGCTGAAGGTCATCACGATATCCTTGTTGAAGCAATTGGACGACCTGAGCATTGTGGTCATGTTCGTGCAGCTGGACAAGGAGTTGGGATTAAACTTTATTTGGGAGCTGCACCACGACACTTATCCTCCTCCCCCAAAGAGAGCAAACAAGAAATGGAGCAAAGGCTACGTAGAGAATTAATGGATGAGATGAGAAGGGAGACGGAAAAGATGAGGCTAGAGTTGTGACAAGAGATATTGCAACAACTTTGTGCTGACCAACCGATTCAGACGCTTCTTAGTCCCGCTCCCAAGAGCACAAAGGGGAGTTGTGCAGCTCCTACAACATCAGGGGATGATATCATTGGCCAGACGAGGCAATGTGAGCTACTGGTAGAGGGTGACATCATTCCTCAGGTGGTGGCCATTGGAAAAGTCTACGAAGAGGCCACCACTTTACATAACGTTTCTCTCTCCCCTGATGCAGTAAAGGTCACGGTTGAAAGAGTACGAGTACCTGATGCTCGTCTTCCACTACCTTCAGAAGAGGTAACAACTGTGACCGAAGCATTTCAGTCATTTGTAGCCTGGCCCAGACACCTGATTCGATATATGCCACAACCACTGGTAATAATATCATTTCATATGCTAATTTATATTTATATATTACATGTAATTTATAACAAATCTTTTTTCTTTTTGTAGAAACCTCGTCGGAAACCAAGTCCGAAAAAGAAGCAAGAGGTTCCGCTTGACGATCCTATAGCTTCCTTAGCTATAGTTGCTAGAGAAATTGGACGAGACTCTCTGGAAGTTCCATGGGATGATACGTTTTTTGAAACAAACCCTGAGCTACCATTGTACATATACATGTCAGATCTGTTAGAATTTGTAGCTGGGGATCAGGAGCTGAATATATATATCATTCAATTTTTTATGATGTAAGTATCGTTACCTACATTTTATTTTCATTTATGTTAAATTAGCATTCATTATGATTTAACTAATTACTTGTAGGTTTTTGAATGGTGTCTCTGTCACTGAGGGGAAGGAAAATGTGTATGGATTCTTAGATCCCGCATATACTAATCCTACTGGAGCAAAGACAAATGAGACCCAATCATACATCACTAACACCCTGGAAAAAGAGGGAAAAGAGGTTTATTTGTGCCCTTATATTAACGAGTAAGTTTAAATATATATGTTAAAAGTTTATTATATTCATGTTTTATAAATTTACTCAACTCTTTTCATGGATGATATAGGGGTCATTGGCAATTACTTGTCTTATCAGTGAATGATAGGACGACTTTGTGCTTCTATTCCCTACACAAGAAGATATCCACAAGTTTTAAGAATATCATTGATAAGTAAGTACACTATAAACTTAACTACGGTTGAAACTATAATTAATCCACTAACAAGGTTTTTTGTATCAACCAGTTCATGGCGTGGATATAACATTCTAAAAGAGAGATCGAATTCAAATTTTCAAAATTTGAACTGGATAAGATTAAAGGTTTGTAAGATTTTTCTTTCTCTTTTCATTGTTTAATTATACTAACTTTTACAATTTATTGAATTATAGTGTAATAAACAACCAGGAAGCTATGAGTGTGGCTATTACGTCATGCAATGGATGAGTACCATTGTAAGACTAGGTCTTACAAGTAATTGGCAAGAGGTAAGATTTCTTGAATTATTTTTATAACTTCAAACTAATTTATCTATCTTAAAACTAATTTATGTGTCAACCATTTTGAAATGCAGTTCTTCACGGATGAGGAACCCATGACTTCGGAAGCCATGACATATGTGAGACAATCTTGGTCCACATATTTCCTAAATTTTTATAACTCTACGATTTGATCAATAGTGTAGGAAGATAGAGAGAGATATATTATTACTGTTTTTGTATACATTTTGATCAATATATGAATTCACTTTTAGCTTAACTGCACCTGTTTATCTGTTTGGCTGCCTGGGTATAATTAAACTACAGACGTTCATTTGTATGGGATAAACAACTACACAAATTGTTCAAAAAAAAACTTATTTACAAATGCGGCTATTTACCTTAGCCACATCTGTAAATCAAGCCAATGATTTACAAATGCGGCTATTACCAAAGCTGCATCTGTAAATCATTCCAATTCCACCTCTGGAGCCACCTTTGGAGCATTTACAAATGCGGCTCCAACATAAAGCCGCATTTGTAAATAGTATTTATAAATGCGGTTATTTAGCCGCATTTGTAAATCTCTGATTTACAAGTGCGTGTTGATCATTTATAAAATGAAAATAGCCGCATTTGTTCTTCGTTTCTGCACTAGTGTAACATCCCCAATTACCTTATCAAATTTCTGTTATGACATTTAATATATAAATAAAGTTTACATTTGAGGCCAAGAGCACCCCAAAACGGCATCTCAAATCCGTTGAGAGGAAGGAAAAATCGCTTAGTGGATTTGAGGCTTAAATCTCTACTAACTCTGCATGAAAAATCCATTTTAAGCGTAGGAAAAAGTGTTTGAGTGGGTTTGGGATCGAGAGCACCCCAAATTCTACATCCCCAAATCCGCTAAGCCCAGGTATACCTCATTTTAAAACCTAATTTTTCAAGTAAAAACTAAACTTCATAATACATACAATAATCGATTTTAATCATCAATCACTTATCCACTTGTTTAAAACTTTCAATCCTTTTCATGAATTTACATCTATTGAAAGAGAATACTAACTTCCATTATCAAAAGAACTTGCCTCAAAAGATATTTCCAAAACCAACAATAGGATTATTCCAAAAATATAGGGACCTATAACAGGTTATCCAAACATAACAGAATTTTAGTATGTGGTAGAATAAGTTAAGATGATCACTTTTCTCAACTGGTCTCATCAATAATGATCATAGAAACATGGGAAAAAGTAGAGAACAATAAATCTTTAGAGTAAAAAGGAACTTACTCCGTTTGAAAATAAGTGATCCTTGATTCCTCCGTTACGATGAGGTACGACCAAATTCTAAAATATACAAGAAAGATGGAAAAGTAAAAAAAAAAAAAATGAGGGAGAGGAGGTTAGGGTGAGCACTACCCTCACTTTTGTTTTTTAAAGTATATATATGTATGTATATATACATGTACACACACACACACACACACACACACACACACACACACACACACACACACACACACACACACACACACACACACACACACACACACACACACACACACACACACACACACACACACACACACACACACACACACACACACACACACACACACACACACCACACACACACACACACACACACACAACACACACACACACACACAACACACACACACACACCACACACACACACACACACACACCACACACACACACACACACACCCACACACACACACACACACACACACACACACACACACACACACACACACACACACACACACACACACACACACACACACACACACACACACACACACACACACACACACACACACACACACACACACACACACCACACACACACACACACACACACACACACACACACACACACACACACCACACACACACACACACACACACACCACACACACACACACACACACACACACACACACACACACACACACACACACACACACACACACACACACACACACACACACACACACACACACACACACACACACACACACACACACACACACACACACACACACACACACACACACACACACACACACACACACACATATATATATATGGGCCAAGCTGACATAAAACTGACACAATTTGTATGGGCCAAGCTGACGTATAACTAAAGTAATTTGCATGGATCAAGTCGATGCTAATGTAATGACGACAAACTTTATGTGGGCTGGGTCGACGCATAAAAGCTAGAAAAAAAAATTGTGGTGGTCACATGACACTCTTCCAGTGAGTGAGAATAAATTTATGAATTAGATAACCTTATATAATTAATTAATTATACAATTAAAATAATAACAAGTCAGATAAAGATTCTATGATAAGGCATTTTCATGAAAAACTAAGTTAGTGGTTAACTGAAGAACATAATAAAATATAATCACTCAACTTTTTTTCCCTACAATACTTTAGGTTTTCGGTGGGCACATTTGTTAATGTTGTGAACTTTTTTCTTTTAATTTTAATGTACCTAGACCTCACCTCCCACAAAAGTCCAAGTTAATGAAAACAAGGTTTTTCTTCCTATATTCTATAACTTCTTCTCTCACAATCATAATATAAGAAATAATAAACATATTTCAATAACAACATTTATATCGAGTCACCCAATTTTAACCTAACCTGGTTCAAGCTATGATTTTAACAAGTTTTGATCTAAAATATTAATTAAATAAAATATAAAAAATGGTGAGGTCTAAGCAATGAGGGAGTTCCACATTATACAATTTTTGTTTTTGTGGGTTTTTGCTTTTCTTAGTTATCCATTATGCTTGCTTCTTGGCTTAGAAAGAAGAAAATGTGAACGCAAATGTAGGAAGAAGACAAGCAACAAAAGTACTACTATGAGCAACCATAAAACAACAATAAGAAAGTTAAACCAACCTCCAACCATAAACCAAAACAGCTTCTTCAATAATTCAAACTGAAACTTCAATTTAAATTTACCTTTCACCAATCCAAAACCAAAGTACGTAGAAGGGAGCTTCACCTAAGACAATAAATAGAGCTAAAATAAAATAAATAAATAAATTGTTTGTTTATTGTTTTGAGATCAAGGAAAGAAAAAGATTAAAGCAGCAAGAGAGGAGAACATGTCGCAGAGAAGGAGCGACGAAGAGAAGAAGCGGTAGAGTGGAGGGAGCGGCGAGGCGAAGGGAGCGGTCAAGGGAGGTGGTGATGGAGTGGGAGTAAGTTGCAAGAGGAAGCAGCGAAGGGAGGAAGATGTGCAGAGAGAAAAAATTAGGTTTTGAATTTGGAGGGTTTTGATTTTGGGAGAAACTGAGCGTGGGGAGATGGAGCTGATATTTATTAATAATTTTGTGTCGGCTTAGATTGATGCAAAACAATGTAAAAGTCTGACATAGAACTTGAGTTGGCCAAGTCAACGCATGCCCAACAACGACTATAGTGTCAACTAAGCCGATGCATATCTTTACTAGAATTTTCAAAATTATTTATTTATTTCTGTTTGCGTCAGCTAAACTGATGCAATTTTTTTTCTTCCACTTTTTCTTAGTGTGTACAACGTGTCAAATTGACCCATATAATTTTTTTTTGTGTCCACCTATCGTGGATTTGGGCGACGCAATTAGCGTCATCCTCTTGGTTGATTACGGAATTAATTCTCTTTTTTCTTGTAGTGATTAGTGAAACTTTAACACTTTAAATAATAAAACATATATATTTCACAACTTCATAAATTATTATTTTAATTTTAGTTATTTTATTTTGTAATTTAAAATATTATTATATTATTATAATTAATTGTCAAAATGTATGTGATTTTTTTTTCTATATTTTCAGAGAGAGAGAGAGAGAAAGAGAATTCGAGTGTAAAAGAAACTTTTCGATATATTATGAGGCGGTTGCAGTAGTGGGTTTATTAATGCTTCTATATATGTTACATGAAATTACGTGTATTTTTAACTAAGAGAAATTGAAAAATTGGATTATTTATTTAAGTATTAATTAATAGAATATGCATATCAAAGTTATAAGAATTTATTCAGAATTTTAAATTTTTGGTTTTAATATTTGCAAATACCATTTAAGCAAAGTATTTTTCGTTTAAGGTATGTTTAAGTAATACAGGGGACGAAAGTAAAGCTATTTCGTTCAAATAAAATTATATTTTAGCATAACTTTAAACAATTCTTATTATATTTATTCCATTATCCTCAGTTTTTTTAGGTGTCAGATTAAATGGTTTTTTTATATTAATTAATATTTAAAATAAGATAAAGCGATTTAAATATTTACTGAGATTAGAATGCTAGTAATATATCTCATACGCATATTTTCTTAAAGGAAGAAAATATCATTTGACTTGTTCCTTAACTAGTAAAACAATAATTTTTTATAGGCAAAAATAATTTTACTTTATCACTTAAATTAATTATGAAAAATAAAAAAACAAATAAAATTTATATATAAGAATTAAATAGTGCAGTGAGTTGGATTGTAGAACAACCGACCGCTCTTGAAACCAGATGCAGACATGAAGACGTTAGCCGACAAAATTAAAAGATTATGTATTAAGATTTTGATATCATAAAGTATATACTATTTGTAAAGGCTGTGATTTATCAAACCTATTTGAATTATTAAATAACAATTATATATGATTTTAATTTTTTATATATTACCAATTCGAAGGTTACTTTACTGTGATATTGACTATTGTTAGATAAAAATTTACTAAAATTTGTAAAAAATTATAACTCATAGTTGAAATGTAACTTTTTCTATCAGTATATGAACTTAATTTTCATAATTTTTAATTATAATTTGACTTATTTAATATTTAACATTAAATAATTTATGCAATTTATAATAGTAAAAAAGACATAAGATTAAGATAGCATATTTAATTAATATTAATTAATATATAATAATAATTTGTGTATATTGATGAAAAAATCATACCTATCATGATTAAAATAAATAAATTTAAAACGCTTAATTATTCATGTGGTCATAGTCACATGTTTTGGTAGATGAATACCTTTATCTAGACTTGAATTCATTTATTGGATTTTTTTTTTAATTATTGAATTTGAGTCTAATTATTAGGGTTGTTTGTGACGAGTCTTGTCTTATTAAACTGACTTGACCTCTAACTAATTTTAAGATGTTATCTCAACGCAGTTTAGTGTTATACTTACATCTTTTTTAAATTATGCATTACTTGCAATATTATTAATATAATTTTCTTAACATTATACCATATTTATTAATTTTAAAACACTATTTTAAACATATTTGATTTGATTTTATATTTTTAATTTATAGTTTAGTTATTATATTAATACTTTATATCTCATTAAATTGATTTTTGAAATTCAGAAAATTTTCAAATAAATTTCTAATTTTTAAAGTTAAAAAAAGTAAGTTATTTTGATTTGCAGTCTAGAAACTTAAAAGAGATAAGTGAAGGAGAAAAAGAAATAGGGAGGAGAATGAAAATTCGTGAACTGAGTATATTTATCCCTTTTCATGTTCTTTTAGTTATATTAAGTTGCATTAGAAAATTTAGCCACTTTCAGAACTCTATATTTCATAAACATCTTATAGCTACTAATTATTCTACCAAACTGTTAATAAGTGGATGCGCAGGACCCATCACTCATGTAAAAAAAATTCTATTCAGGTGTTAGGTGTTATGATTATCGAGAGGTCTATTTGTCTTCTTGCAATTTTGTTTAGACATTTCACGATTGCAATTAATATAGGAGATTTGAAGGACGGAATGATTCAAGATTCTATTTGTTATAAGATAATTCAATATTTTTTTTCCTTGTCAAACTTTAATAGTTAATATACTTGTAATAATTTTTATATTAGGGCAATTTTTTTTGAAATTAAATATGAGTTATTTATTGCTTTGATATTTGACTAGTTTTACATTATTTAGGAGTAGATGATATATATTTTTTAAAAAATTTTTGAAATATTTTATAAAGATAAAATCATAATGAAATTTCGAGTTTCAAATCGGATAATATATTAGATATATACTAATTAGGGTGATGTCATCTTAATGAACTTAAATTCAAAACATTAACGTTGTTTGTGGGGATTGGCGAGGCTCCAAAGACGAATCTCTTGTTTCCTAAAGAAATGGAAAAGTGGTTTCAAAGACGAATTCTCTTTCCTTTAGCCCGTGACTGAGGACTTATTCCAGTACGTCAAATAGTCTCATATCACTTAAGAGTCGAGGTTAAAGACAATTTAAATACGCATTCCTCTCTTAACCTTATGAGGTGCCTTTTAAGGACAATTGTAACGAACCTCCAAACTTCAAAGCAAACAATACCTCATATGCGGTGATTGACCCTAATAATGTCATCTCAATGAATTTGAGGTTGAATTTGAGGTTGAAACATTTCCATATTGTTTAATGGATATTAACAACTCCCCTTATTTATAAAGGATTGGACACTACACTTATGAAGATATCATTTTTAAATATCTTTTAAGATTTTTTTTAGATACTAAAAAATTTATATTTGAAATTATTTATAATATTTTATTATATATATTTATATATACTTTATTCTAGTTCTACCTTATGAATGAATAAATCTATTTATTTTAAGATTGAATGAAATTTGTTGCTCAATTATTTTTAATATGAATCTTTTATAACAACTCACATAAATTAGGTGACACAAATTAAAAAATGAGTTTTAAGTCTAATTCACATCAATCACTTTGATAAGGTTTAATGTTTGTGTGCACTTATATATTATAAATTGATTCTAGCTCTAATCGTTTCAAGATCTTCAATACATCCTCTCACGTTAAGGACATCGAGAAGGATCTGTGACACAATAGACCAAAATTTTGACTAAAATAAACTCTAGATAACTCTAATATCATATTAGGAAATGAGTTTTAAGCTTAACTTATCCTCAATAAAACCAACTCGATAAGATGAGATTTACCACTCACTTATATTCTATAAATTAATCTTGTTTCTAGCCAATTTAAGATTTCCAAAAATATTACACTTTAATTCTTTTACATAAAATAGTAATATAAAATAGCATTTATTTTTACAAAATATAAAGTATTTTAAATGTGTACATAAAAATAACTTTTATTATTCATTGAGTTATTTTTTTATAGTTTGTAAAATTAATAAAGTTGATTATGTTTATAAAACTAAAAGCAATTAGACAATTAATTCCTGCACGAATATTTGTTTTAACCTGCACCCAATATTTTTTTCTTTTTGAAATGATAAAAGTGTTCTTTTTATTAGGAATTGTACCTAATGCAGTCAGGCCATCCCCTATTTGACTTGGCTTATCTCGCATCTGCGGATTTGAGGATCGGTCTACATAAAAAATATTTTTTTTAAAAATTAATAAAAAATAAATTTTTAAATATAAATTTATTTATTTTTTATTAAATTAATTTTTTTTTATTTAGATAAATTAGATAAATAGTATCTTAATATTATTTTCACGACACATGCATAATAATATAGGTAAAAAAATTATAATGATATTTTAATTTTCAATGAAATTGAATTTCAATCATACTAATCATTAACTAATAAAATAATTCATTAAATATATATACTTTTTTAAGGTATTAATACATGTAGACACATTATTACTATTTTAATTTGAAAAATAATATATAAATATATAATAATACTATATTTAAATATTATTATAAAAAAGACTAAGGTCTAACTACTATATTTAGTATTTGGTGAGTATTGAAATCTAAACAATCAACACTTTTTAGAAAGACAAAAAAATAATAAATATTTAAAAATTATTATCAAATTTTGTAAATATATTATGAATTAGAAATTGAGGATAATTTCTTCTTGCACCGCCATGCCTTTCTCTATATTTTAAAAAATACTTAAATTATCCTTTAACATGTTTCATTGAATATTTTTCTTTAATTTCAAAATGTGGAATTCACATAATTAAAGTGCACCTATCATATAATTAATTTTTGTTAATTTTAAATAAAATAAAATACTTATATTTAGAGTAACTCTTTCATTTATTGTATATGAAGTAAATAAAATAAGTCTTTTAAGAAACGAACAGTTTATAAAACAAGCACTAAAATATTAAATTATTCATGAAATCTCTTCTGTAATTATCTAATTATGAAGGATTCAATTTGATTGAAACTGGCCTTTAATTTGTGTATAGCAGATAATTAATATAAATTTTTTTATTGAAAAATAAATAGTGGTATTTTTCTTGATAACTGTAAACAGTGTGAAATCTTGAACGAAAAAGAGAGTGTTTATAGTGATTAATAGAAAGTAGAATAAGTGAGAGACTCATATTCCAAATTAAAGATTTTAATTTACAGTACATGGATGAATATATAAAATGTTTAAATATTCTTTGCATTCTCAGCTAATTTTACTTTGGCATATAATTGAAAATTGTTAACTTTCATGATAATTATTTTGAAAGCATATTAAAAATTTTATGTAATTATGCAATAAGAATTACACAAATATAAAAAATAAAAAAAAACTATAAAGAACTAAGTTTTTTACTAGGCTAATTCTTCCAAGAAATGAAGAAAAATTTAAGGTCTAATCTTTATAAATACAGAGAATGAGAACCTTCTTTACACTTCACGGAAACTCTAGCACAGTCTTTTTCTATGTTTTTAAGGTCTAATCAACTTTTTTTTCTTTTATTCTCCTAATCTAAACTTATATCACCAAATATTAAGTAAGAATGAATTAGATGTCATAAGATCTCTCATTTCAATCTTTTAATTCTTTTCTTTTTTCTGGACACATATTTTTTTTCTTTGATTCTATTTCTAAGTTTTCAATCTATCTTTTCTTTATTTTCATATATTCAAACTTAGTAACTTAATGTTTTTAAAAATCTTATTGTGTATCGAAATAGTTAGAGAATTAAAGATAACTAATCTAATAATATTTTAATCGAATCCTCTAAATGTTGATTGATCTTCTTGTTTAGGTTGAACGTTTCTTTAGAATAAAGAGTTTAAGGTAATGAAAGTTATCTTAGATGATCTTAGTTGATGAATTTGAAATATGATATATTTCTTTGATATTTCTTTTATGGAGGTTTCAGTAGAATAATGTTATGATGCATGTTAAGTCTAAAACTCTTTGATTGCAAGTTGAGTCTAGATTTTTTCTATTACATGTGAGTCTGGAATATTCCAGTTGCATGTGAGTTTGGAGTTTATCTCCTAGGGATTGAGAATTGGAGTTATTGATTTGCATGTTGAACTAGGATTCTTTCTTGCTTGTCGAATTGAAGCTTTCACTTTTCTTTTAGTCTTTAAAAGTAAGAGAAATTCATTTATTGTTTTTTGTAAGAAATAACTTTAGGTGTAAGAATGTTGTTCTAAGTTAAAGTGTGGTAGTTTCTTTTTTGGAGTTATCTGGTTCTTATGCAAGAGATATTGTTTGAGTCATTTAAGTAAGTGTATCATCTGATACTCTCACTTAGCAAAATTGGAGACATTCACTACAAGAAAATCATTAAATAGAAACTAAGTTTAGAGACAAAAAATAATTATTTGTTATATTGACTAAATTTGAGACCATTTGAGAGACTAAAAAAATTTTTGATTTCTAAATTAGTTTCTATTATTGTTAAATAGTTTTTAAATTGGTATCTAATTAGCTATCAAAGTTTGTACTACCAAATTTAGAATCTAAAGAATTGGTAGTTAAAACCTTGGTAGCTAATTAGATACCAATTTAGAAACTATTTAACAATAATAAAAACTAATTTAGAAACCAATTTTTTTTTAATCTCTAAAATGGTCTCTAATTTAGTCAATATAACAATTAATTATTTTTTATCTCTAAAATTAGTTTCTATTAAATGATTTTCTTGTAGTGATTAAAGCAGAAGTATTGCCTAAGTTGCTTAGGTTGAGTGTATCATCTCATACTCTAATTCAACAAAATCAGAGATACTTAAGTGAAAGTATCATTTGAGTTGCTTAAGTGAGTGTATCATCTGATATTCTCGCTCAAGAAATCTGAAATGCTTAAGCGAAAGTATTGTCTTAGTCACTTAAATGAGTGTATCATCCCATACTTTTGCTCAATCAAAACTATGTTCATCTAAGCGAATATATCGTTTGATGTCCTTACTTAAAGTGAGAATAGAGAAAGAAACTACATTGCTTTTAAATTCAATTTCATTCAAGTATCTTTCCTAACTTTTCTAGATGTGAATGTTATATGTATGCATATAATATTGAATTATATGCTTTATTTTCCTATTTAAATTAAATTATGTTGTGTGCATATACATAATGTAAATGAGAATGGTATGCCTAAGTAAAATATGTGAAATTGAGGTTAGGAATCTAGGAGATGTGAACCATTGTTTCAATTTGTATATTAAGTATTGAAACTTATGAAAGCGATCAATGACTTTGCTGATGGTTTAAGTCACCATTAAAGACATAAGATTTACAAAACTGAAAGAAAGTTTATTTACATCTGGCACGCTATGAGTTTCAGATTTTTGTATGCCTTAAATTTATCTTCTACTCATAAGGTTAAAAAATATGTACTACTCATATGAAGAAATGTTAGCATATGATAGAACTTGTTTAATATGCCTTTCGAAATATATAAATATATATATATATATAAATAAAGTAATAATGGACTGAGTTAAATTATAAATTTCATTGTTAAATGAATTGAAAGAATTTGGTGTTATTATAATTTCATTTTGCTAGTTTACCTTTCTATACTTATTATTTGTGTAATGACATACTATGAATGTGAATATATGTCCTAGAGTCGAATTAAAAGGAATTAAAAATATATATAATAAATATGAGTATATCATGATTAAAGTTTTTGTTTTTAATTTTGCTAAAGTATTTGTTATTTGTTGGAGACCTTCCCTTGAGTTATTGTATTTTTTTTTTTTTTAACTTTACAACTTCAACTCTCTAATTACTAAAAAAAATCAATTTAAATTAGAACTAATTTAAAAATTAAAAACATATATAATCTTATAATGAAGAAAATGTATCTATAATTTTTTTTGCTTAATTATCTTGAGTGAAACCCATTCCATGCCAAGTGTGTTATAGATACTACTTCATTTAATCTTATCTTAATAAAATACATATCTAGGATAATCATACAAACCAACAAAATAGTTAATTTAGCTATCTTTTAAATATAACAAATATATCTAATTCATTTTTATTATTTTCTTCGTACTACTTATTAATATAAAAATAAAAACCGGCAAATTTTGTGAAATGTGCTACAGAAGACAATAGTATATTTGAAAGCTGTGTCAACAAAGTAAACCACGCAAAAGTCTAAAAGTTGATTTCAAACAACTTTTAGTTCATATAATAACTATTTTTATTTTGATCCTTTTAAAAATATCCTATGTTGGTACCTTTTTTTCATTTTAGTTTCAAATGCCAATTTTTTTTTTTAATGTTACGTCAAAAGTTCTTATTTGTGGGTGATGACGAGGCAAAGGTTAACAGAGTAAAAAACAGAACCAACTTTATATAATTATCAAACTAAAACGAAAATTTTTAAAAACTTGGGAACTAAAACATGTCAGTAAGAGAAACTACTTCTGGACACGGGCCAAAATAGAACAAAAAAAATATAAGACAACTAAAATAAAATGAATCACATATGTTATAAAGTTTAAAAACAAATTCTCTCTCCACTTTATACTTTTAGTGCATCTTTACATATATATTTTTTTAATTCTACCAATATATTTTATTTTTGAGTATGATGGAGGGTATAATACTTTCTTCTTCATATTCAAGTTAGTTTGCTTTTTTATTTTATTATTTTGAAAGACACTAAATCCAGAAAGAAAAATCATCAAGATACAAAAACAGAATACAAAACTAAAAAAACAAATCAATTATACACATTGAAAGAGATATATAAGAATGCAATTGAGATTATTTAAAAATGTGAGATTATATTTCATTTAAGATTATTTAAAATTTTAAAAAAATTAAAACCTATTTTTTCCATAATTAATATGTAGACATAGGAAGAAGATATGGAGGTGGAAAGAAGAATTTTCCAACTCAAACATTTCAGCATAAAATTTAGTAAAGGAAAGAACTGCAAACTTAAAATAGTGGGACATAAAATGCATAGATTTGAAAACAAATCCCAGGAATCCTGGGAACACTGTATTTCACCCATGGTCTTTTAGATGCAGAAGCACAACTGGACAATTGAGACCCGCAACTACACTAGTTTCACTCCACAATTGAGCTTCCAAAAGTGCTAATTTGAATCCCCAGGTACATTGAATTAAAGCATATAAATTTAACATATTCACAAAGCCCCCATGCGGGACTTGGACTCTTCTAGTATAGACATTTTTATGTCTCTTTTCTATCAGAAAATTTTCATTTTTAAACAAATATATAGAACTTGCACTAACATTGCTAACTTCTCCACACCGTTTCAAATCTCAAACATGATATAGCTTAATGATCTGGTCTATCTTAGCTCGACATACAGGGCAACCCCATTTCTTTGATTTCACCTCGTTCAAGCAAGACATGCATCCAGCAACATGACCACAGGGAATGCATGCCCCTTCTGCTGGAGCATCTAAGCATATCACACATGATGAGCCACTTCCACTAGCAGTTTTTCCTTCTCCATTAGGAAGCTTCTCAAGATCTGAAGATGCCATATCAACGGGGCTTAAATCAATTGATGGATACTGAACAGGGCCATCTGTTGGAATATCACCGGCGATTGGTGGAGCCGATGGATTGAAATCCAAACCACTAGCATTCACATGGCTTTGGAGGTGCTGACCATTTGGAGGTGCATTCACAGGGTTAACTTCTTGCACCAACTCACTATCACTTGTATTTGAATTTGGTGTGCCAAGAAAACCATGATTGCCTGTATTCACTGCATTGCTTGAAGAGCTTGCATCAAAGTTTGGTTGTGTATCAGGATAGGGTGGCCTCTCCGGCATGGCAGACTGAAGGGATGCACTGATGGCCATAGCTAACTCTGTGTCTTCTGCAGCTGGTGGCGCTGTTGGTGGACCTGTAGGCGCATTGTTTTGCAAGAATGCTGGATTTGACTGGAAGATCGAAGAATAATGCATCATGCATTGAGCAAGGAAGTCATGCATCAAAATTCAAAACTTATCTGAAAACCTTTATGAACCTTTTTGCAGTTACAGATGAACTAAGGTGAAATAAAAATCAGAATTTCTTTTAATGATAAAAAACAACAAATAGCAATTGGTCCAAAAGAAAAATGTCCGTCAATGAATTAAAGGAAATAAAAAAATGAAAATGGCCGTAATAATATATGCTACAAAGATTCAAATTTATATGAAAAGGGAATGTTTGTATCCAGATGAAAAGGGAATCGGAATGTTTTAACCATTCTGGATAAACAAAAGCAAAGAATGTTTGCACTATGCTCAATGACAATGTCTTGGTTCTCTGGAAAATAACGAGATAGATAAATCTTCTATAATTAATTACATTATAACCTTAATAGTTGGTAGATGTCAGAAAAAATTATGTTGTGGTTTTCAATGAGAAAAGGATCCCTCTATCTTTTAGTATCACATTCATAGAGCATCAAATGCTGGGTGTGAAAGTTGCAGAAAACTTAATTTGGCCACTTAATAACATTTTGAAAGGATATGTGCAAATATCTGAAATGAATATTATAAAATGATGAGAACATTGTCACACCAGATCCAAGTGGGATAGTTAAAATGGAGAAAGAAACTGGGAGGTATTTGTGATTTTAATGTACCTACCGAGCTTGAAGGCAAAACAAAATTCGCGTGAAATTCCAGTTAAAAAGATATAACGAGTTAAATTTTTTTCAACTTTAATAACTTAAAACTTATAGTGAATTATTTGTTTCCAACTTCAATTGAGGTTAACTCAATTTAATCTTGCTTAAGTCAAATTTTTGGCTATATTATTATGCAGTGAATGTTAAAGGGGAAAGAAGAGAAAAAATGTGAAATTAGAAGAAATGAGAATGCTAGGAATGATGTGAACACAGAAGAACAAAGAACGAGATAAAAGAATGATTGTATTCGAGGATATATTAGTGCGTCACGGATTAAGGACAAGTTTAGAAAAAATTGATTGGGCATGTACAAAGAAGGCTACTAAAAGCATTAATGAAGAAAGTATATCAATGGTTGTTAGTCATGTTAAAAGGGAGAGGAGCCCAAGAAAGACATTATTAAAGTTGTTAAAAAAGATTTCATGATGACTATATTGAAGATATAATTAATCATTTAACCGAGTCTAATGACCTTGTGTGATTTATGCAGTCAACGTCACCTAGTAGGATAAAACTTTATCATGGTTGTCGTGAAACAAAATTAATCCAATTACTCTATAATTTAAATAATTATTAACAATGAAAAAACAAACTATTTTAACAATCATAGGGAGAAATGTGTCAAATTAAAAGTTATCCTTAAACCAAAAATTTCAGAAACATGTAATTGACATTTAAGTTATCTTAATCACTTTCTTCTTCGGGGAAAAAGAATCAATACTCTTCCTTAGGGGTTAACATTTTAGTAATAGACAATCATCACGAACTACATTCTAAAGAAAAACTCTCAGAATACAGAGAATACTGATTTAAAATTACTCTCTAAGCAAAGCAAAGCTAACAATTATAATAGAATCAGTGTCCATAGCATGTGACATACCTGAGGAATTCCTTTGCAAGCATTAGAAAACCATGTAAGTTGTTGCTTCTCATTCTCACTTGCAGGCCCAAGTCTAATGCGTGTTTCTGGACAGAAGCAGACAAAATAGACAATGTCAAAGCCAGTAAAGAAGAAAACATTTCTTGAATGAAAAACCATGGTTGTCATACACTCCAGTTAAGTCTCAGTCTTTATTCTCAAAAGAGTTTAAGATCTTTGGAAAAAACAAAATTAAATCTTTTGAAAACCCAGTTTTTTCTCTCAAACTCATTCAATTCAAGGAAGCTTTGTCAAAAATCAGTTAACTCCAGATTAACCAGCTTTTTCTCACAAATTCATTCAATTCAAGTAAAGAGTTATAGGATTTGCACATGGTTTGAGAGTCAAAACACACAACTTTTGTTGATTTTGTTGTGTACTTCAGTTCAGTTGCCTCCATTCTCCGGGATGCATCGATTTTATAAAGCTAATTTTATATTTTTTTATCTCCACGATTTTCCTTTTGCTCTATTTTTAGGCTATGAGGATAATTTTATGTTTTCTATCCTTCAATGTTTCCTTTGAGTTCTGTTTTATTGAAAAAGTAATAGGTCAGCATAACATGACAGTTGGTTCCAGAATTGAGATATGTTTTTCATTTGATTACTTTTGTTTGCTCCATTATGTAGAATATTCAATATTATTTATGGATTTCCATTTAATTATATTTGAGTAGGGTACTGATATATATATATATATATATATATATATATATTTTCTAGATGAATTTTTAAAGCATGTAAACTTCTATAAGTTTAGATTCAAGTTTACAATTCTCCATGAGTTTACCCAAATCTTGAGCTTGACAACCTTACAGGAAAGGAAAAAAGAGCACAGTATGAGGGAATACTAGTAGTGTGATCAACAATTGTCACTGACGGATCAGACTGGTGTAGCTTTGGTTCTTGTAAATTGGCCTTCCACAGTGCAATAACTGAACGTGGTTGTGCATCCTGCTTATTTAATTTCATTTATTAGAGAAGAAATGAAAATTCATAGAATGACATGGAAAGAATAAAAGCAATAAAGAATATTCAAAATAATAAATGCAGTAAAGCACAAACTCTAAGTCTCAGGTAAAGGGCAAACATATATCGTTAGAAGCATTTCAATGTAAAATGATTTAGTATCTCAAATATTTTCTTTTTATCGAAACAAACATGTTATCTTCTGTGTGTTGCAAATGTTAAGCAAAAATAATTAACTATGAATACCTGCAAATTAGAATATATGGCAAGCTCCAACTTGTAAGGTTTGGTAAGATTTCGGGAGCCCACCGGTAAAACAACCACCCAACTGAAAACAAAATTAACCAATAGTGAGCATAATCACCAATTTTATAAACAACTGAAAAAAAAACAAATTTGCAGGTTGCTTGCATGCAAGTCCATCCATTGAGAAATAAAGGTAGAACAACTAGCCATAAAATAGCAAATGTAAAAGTGAACTTAGATGCTTCAACAATGTCACATGATACCCACACTTTTTTCGATAACAACTGAGGAGCTACTACTTCTAAGAACCCAGGTCCATGAAACTCACGCAACCAACCAGAGAACAAGCATAGATGACTCTGCAAGCCAAAAATCATCATTTGAAGAAGTCTTTTGGGTGTCAGGATAAAGAAAAGAAAATCGATGTTACGTTTCAAAGGTTTTGTACCTCAATTGTACGAACAGCATTGCCGTGCCCTTTGGCCCTGGCAACCTCCAGAGCAGTTAGACAATCATCATTCAATATTAAAGGATTAGCTGCAAAGTTGATCGGTAAATCCCATATAAATAAGAGTTTCTAGAATTCAAATGAACAAAAAGTAATCATGTAACGCTGATTATAGATACTTGACCATACCTCCATGCAAAAGAAGTAACTTGATAATATTTTCAAAGCCCCTTTTAGCTGCATGATGCAATGGAGTCCCACCATGACGACCTAAACAACACTTGAAAGTTAGATCCACCAGATGAGACCAAACATAAATCAAATTCAGTGTTCAATTTCCATTACAATTCTTGTTCCAAAAATTTAAGGATGGCGGTGCAGCAGACACAAGGAAGACAATAATCTCAACTAAGGAATCTACCGGTCATGTAAACATCTAAACTATTCCTCATTACCAGAAAACTCTGAGGATTATATTACTTCTACTACGAAGTTTCACTGTTACCAAATGAAAATTTACCACAGCATCCTGTTTCTCAGAAATTGGAATAATTGAATTCACAATTAAAAGCAGTGAGCACCATTTCCCAACAAGACAATTAATGAAGCCAGAAACCATAACAAACCGAAAAGAGAACAATACCAGGACGGTATGCATTGACATTGGCTCCAAGTTCTATCAAAGTTTTCGCAACATTATAAAGATGAGGATTCATACAAGCAACAATCAAGGGGGTCTTCGCATCTCTGTCCCTCCACTGCGTCAAAGATCAACACACCAATCTCAATAAAAAACCGCAAGCAACCGATCCAAACCAAACCTAGAACCATCAATAATAATAACAAAATTCACAATTCCCCCTGAAATTTTGCCACAGTTTCATTACCTCAAGGCCTGCACCTTCTCTGTGAAGGCTTTTGATTCCTTCGGTTTGCCCATAACTAACTTGCTGGTAGAGCAACTCGTCTTTGGATTGCCCTTGCCCCATTGGAATTCAGAAGCAAATTATGATTTTTTTTATATGTATATATAAATATATACAGATTTTGCAGAAGATATGAAATGGGTATTCTGGTAAGAGGAAAAGGAAATTGGGTCTGAATTAAATCAGAAATTTTTCCAGGAAGAGTTAAACTTTCCTGGAAAATGTATACAGCAGTGTAAGGCAAGAGATAGTGAGAAAATATGGTATGAGAATGGAAGAGGAGAATAATAATTATCATCGGGAAATGAGTGGGGCTATAAGTGTAAATAACCAAACAGTAACCAAATCTGAAAGAAATATGGGATGTAAAAATATTAGGCGATAATTAATGTAACAATAATTAAAAGTTGGTTACCTGTTATGATTATAATCGATTTCAAATTTTCTTAATCGCAATTTTAATATGTTTATTGTATGACTAATTATTATTATTATTATTATTATTATTATTATTATTATTATTATTATTATTACTTACTAAAGTGAATTTTCTTGGCTATTTTTATTCCCGAAACCAACCGCGTAGAGTGATAGTGATTGATATCTTAGGGAAGAAGGAATGGACGCTTTCTCCGAAATTGCAGACTTCAGCGTTAACTATGTAATGTATTGCTTAAAACTTAATAATTTATTAAAGTATTTATTATAATTAATAATTTAATAAAATGGTCCTTGGAATTTAATATTTAAAGTCAATTGTGTAATGGATTTAATAAAAACTATTATTGAAGTTATTGTGACGTTCTTCCCCGCTCCTCCTATTCATTTTCTTTCTGTTTTTTTCTTTCTTTCTTAAATATTTTCTCCCTTTTTTGTCTAATTTTTTCTCTCAATATTATCTATATCAGAATTTGATTACATGGAGCTACAAGTAGTTAAGAATCAATTTTAACTATGAGATTTTCAAAGACACTAAATTTTGTTTACTCAAAAATTTTATTGTTCTTTTCTTTTCTTTATTTTATAATTTTTTTATTAATCTTAGTAAGAAAAAAATATATTTTCAACTTAATTATGTTCATATATAAAATTTAATTATGTTCTATACTTTATTCTAAGTCACTAAATTTTGATTAAATTTATATTAGAGATGACTTTTGCAATAAGAGATTATAAATAAATAAATAATTATTTATTTATATTTTTTATATAATGTTAAGATAAACGATTGACTTGATCATAATATTTTAGTTTTTTTGGATGAAAAGTTATTTTTTATAATATATTAAAAGTAGAAATAAACTAGATATAATTATCTTATATTTAAAAAATAATAAGTACAAAACTTAATTTATTAATATTCTTTATACACTTAAAATTTAATTTAATTATCTTAATTTAAATTTTTTATTATTATTATAACAATTTTGATTAATATTTTCTATTTTAACACTAAATAATTTTAGTTAATAACAAAAATTGAAAAATAAATATTAAGAAAATATTAGAATTTAAAAGTACGACCAAATTTTGTAAGGACTATAAAACTAGACAAAACAATATTTGTAGACTTAAAAGAAGCCATATATTCAGAACTTTTAAGGTGCCCCTGGACCGTGTTTTATACTTCCTATCCGTAATCGATGATCAATTAATATTTATTATTTCCTTTTTGCTTAGCTTTACGTGTATATAGATGATGTGTATAGACTTAAGACAATGTGAAAATAGTATCAAACCACTTTGACTTATTAAACCACCCTAAATTTGTTAAATGGAGAACAAGTTATGACAAACTAATGGTGTGTTTGGATTATGACAAACTAATGGTGTGTTAACTTGTGAGGATTTGAGAGAAAAGTTTGAACAAAGTGAAGTTGTTTGAATTAAGGTATGTAGAGTAAATTTGTGAAAAAAGTTTATTGAAGTTTGTGAGTGATGTAATGAGTGTGAAGAAATTTTTAATTAGTTTAAAATGTTTAAAATGTAAGTTTTCAAATTTATTATTATCATTAAAAATATTTAAATAATGAAATATGAGGTATTTTTGTGTAAATTTGAGTTAATTAAAACTTTGGTTAATTAATTCCTGTACTATTGAATATTTATACTATTTTTATGAGCCATTTTTATGAGTTTGATAGTCAAATTTTTTCTTTATAATCAATTATGGTTCTTCATTTTTTGTGAGAGAACCTTGTGAAACCATAATGAGAAAACAGTGCAAGAAAGTAAACTCAATATATCCTACGTGACTTTCTTCGTGAATCTTTGCGTGTGAGAAAGGATGAACAAAATCAAAATCAACGTCTATCCACGCTTGCAAATCAGCCCAAAAACATAAAAACAAGCACCTAACATACTCATTCTTCCATCTGCGAGTACAATACACAAGCAAAGCGCAATGTAAGGGTTGAAACTTTCTACTCTCTTAAATATTCTTAGATTGAAATATAACTTTTACCTTAGTGTTTCAGGTATACATGATCCAAATTTTAGAAGACTTTAGAATTTTATTCACTCACTTTTTGTGGTATACAAAAATTAGGGATATTCATTAGATCGGATTATTCAATGACCGAATTTGACTTAATTCAACTTAATTAGATTGGATTGAGTTTCATTTATGATGTGTCAAATACAACTCAATCCAAACTAATTCACTCTTATAAAGGTTGGATGATGAGTTTAGTATGTGTGACCTGAAACCCAACAAGACATTCATCCTTATACTTTTGTTATGTTTTTCTTTTCATGCCTTCAAATTAATTTAGACAAATTTTTATGACTAACTTTACATGAAACTTTAAATAATCTTTGTTAAGATTTTGTTATTATTTAATTAGGTTGATACTTCAGAAATACAACTTTAAAAAAAAAAAAAGTCTTTTCCAAAATCTTGACTCAATACAATCCAATATGTTCAAGAGTGCGTTGAGTTAGATTAAGTTTAACATGAAAAAAATAAAAAGAACAACCAAACTCAACTCGATATTTTTGTGTGGGTTGGGTAAATTTATCCAAATCATAACCAACCTAACCCGAAACACTCTTTGTGAAAACACATTTCAAGTTATTATTTAAAATAGGTATATATATATATATATATATATATATATATATATATATATATATATATATATATAACCATTACTATTCCAAATAAAATTAGCATATAAAAAATCATGGAATCACTACATATAAGAAAACATATATTTTGAAAATAAAGAATTTAATATGAAGTTTTAATTTAATTAAGATATTTTCTTAAAAATAAAATAAAAGTTACAATTCTATTTTAGGTGGAGTGTATAAATTAGAATTTAATTATTTAGTTATTAGTTTTAAATTGAGATCATCTTTTAAATTATTTTTCTTCAAGTTTTATTTTATTTTTCTATCATTCTCTCAATGAGAGTATCACTGATATCATGGCAAAATGATGACCAATTTTGTTTGGTTAGAATTTTGATTCAAATAAGTTTTTCTCTTTGCTCAGATCTTGAGTTTTGTTTAAACCAGACATCATAATGTTATAATGTTAGGTATCATAATGTTAGGTTTGAAGGAGAACTTTTGCATGTGGGAATAGAGTAAAATTTATGATAAGGTATGATGTTGATAGGATAATTAGAGTTAATATTTTAAATCAAAGTAGATTGGAATTGAAGAAATAAGTTACTTTTGAAATTTGAGAGAATGACCAAATTGTTTTGTGCTAATTATTACATAATATTTGTGTAATATATTTGTTGTTCTTGTAATAGATATATGTTCAAGAGTTGATTTAAATATGAAATTAGAGGACCATGGTTGCTATAATTGAAACTTGGAGCATGTTAAAATTAAAGTTACTTTCAATTTTAGTTTGAAATTTTGTAGAATAATGAGATCTAGTTTATTAATTGAAATGTGGTTCGACTGATGCTTGAACTGAACTTTGTTGAATGATAATTTGATATTTGCATGTCAATTTGAATTAAAATGGTTTACATGTGAAAGTTGTGCAATAAATAACTTAAATTTGAGTATTTTAAACTGGTAAAGAAAGTATAAATTGAATTTTGCAAACTTTTTGGAATTGGTACATAAGACTATATAATATATTGATAAAAGCGGACCTTACTATTGTGTAACAATGCTTATTTATAGTGTTTAGTAGTGAGTTATCTCATTCACAGGTCGTATCTGACGTGTATCTTTAATAAAACAATATTAGCTAATTTATCTCTTAGTTACCAGATTTATAGGTTTGTTTCCCGAATTTTTAGGGGTCTTACCCAATTTTTCATATTTTCTTTATTTTCTATTTAATATAGCTAGTTCACTCGATCGGTCGAGCACCAATGTAGAGTGATGTGGCTCGTTCAGCTCCGACCGGTACACTTGCCCCCAAGCTCGAAGGAAAGTTATTCAGAAGAATCTAGATTTGACCATTAGGTGCCTTGAGGTATGAAGTGACACACAATAAGGTCGTCATCCCTGTTGGGTGAACAACTGCACATTTCTCGGGGTGTGCAAGTTGCACTTACCCCCAAATAGGAGGAAGCCATCGTGGCGATGCCTATTGAAGACATGGTGTCGACGGTGGTTGAAATGATGAGTCGGTCGCTTGTCATCTCTTGGGAGATTGGGACTGAGGTCCAGAAGACCTAGGCGGCTGCAATGGAGAAGGTGAAGGCAGAACTGGCCGAGTCGTAGAGCTCTTTGAGGGTGACTTTGGAGGCAATAGGTGCCTTGGAAGAAGAGTCACATCAAGTCAAGGCTGATCTTGATGGCGTGCAGTCGCGTAATGCTGCCTTGGAGGTCGAGATGCAAACGTGCGAGCAAGGTCATACTGAAGTGACCAAGGCGCATGAGGATTTGATGGCCAAGCATAAAGCCTTGGAAGATGAGTTGGTTAATTACCAATCGTTCCTTCTCCGCATCAGGAAAGAAGGCTTTAACCAGGGTCTTCGGCAAGCGGCATACTTCCATGGCATCCTCATTGATGAAGACTGATATGATAATTCAAAAGACGTTGTCAACGATCAATTGGTCTCCATGGATGGGGAAGAAGAAGAAGAAGAAATGGACGAGCGCTCGGTAGAAGAGTTGTTCGACCCTGTTTGATCTTGTAATTTATAAGTGTTTTTATTTTGAAATTTCCTTGGACCTGGGATGTAGGTCGTGAACATCATTTTTTTACCTTACCTATTATTGCTTTGTGACGCATTTTATCTCTTACGCCTTTCTTTGCTTTAGTTGTCGACTGAACGACTTATAATTGAGCAGTTGCTCTATTTTTACTTGTTTGGCTTGAACGTTTGAATTTTGTACGATTTGATCACACGATTTAGAAAATCTTTGTGCTTTAGTTGAGTTGCCGAAAGAACGAGTGTGTGTTGCTCTAATTGAATTTTTAATTATTGGTTTTGCCTTGGAGTTTTTCTCGTTTGATGGTCCGACCATGTAGAAGTAATTAAAAGCCTTATTTAGGTAAGCGGTTGGGAGGGATTGTCATTTGAGGCAAAGCTTCCTTACCCAAGCTAACTTAATTTTAACACCATTTGGGAGGGATTGCCGCATTGGGGCAAAGCTTCCTTAGCTGAATTGCATAAATATAAGGTCTCGGTAGGGATTGTCGTTTTGAGGCAAAGTTTCCTGAACCATGCCAACGCTTTATGCGTTTGTTCAGGAAGGGCTGCTAATTTTTAAGTGAGCTACCTTGACCGAATGATGGTATGGAGTGTTAGTACACTCTTCATAACTGAAAAACAACAATAATTGTAATTTTCAAATGTCTTGCTAAAACTTTCTTGATCGAGAACCCTCATTCGGAATAAAACAATCGAGCGAGAAAAGAGTGCACATATTAATTTATTATCTATAATAAAATTTGAGGTAATTGGCATTCCACGTCCTCAGTACAATTTTTCCTGATAAATATTCTAAGCAATAGCACCCCCGACCACTGTGTCTCGAACTCGAAAAGGTCCTTCCTAGTTGCTTGAAAATTTCCCTTCATTCTTCCGAACATCACTTCACATATGCCACACTAAATCTCCTTTTTGAAAATTTCTTGGTGTCACCTTGAAATTGTATATTATGGTCGTCTAAATCTTGCATGCTTCTTCTCTTATCCTGCTCTTGTCTCTATATTCATTGATTAAGTCCAGACCAATCGCTAGACTCTCTTGATTCAAATTAACATCAAACATTTGACATCTTAAAAAAGGTTCACTAACCTTTATTGGAATCATAGCTTCAGTACCATATGTTAGGTTGTAGGATGTTTCCTGTATAATTGTCTGTGGAGTACACCAATATGTCCATAGAACTTTAATAAGCTCTTCGATCCATTAGTCTTTGGCCGTGCCAAGTCTTTTCTTTAACTCGTTAGGAATGACTTTGTTTGCAGTCTCGACTTGCCCATTAGTTTGCAGCCTAGGCGAGATCCCACTTACAACATTTTTAAAAATGTATGAAAGTGACCATCTCTCCCCATTTCAAAAATATTGGCTGAAAAACCCTAGAGCTTGCGATTTTGCTTATCAATCTTTGCCCAATCTCACAGTTTTATTTTCCAAATTTCACATTTCTTGCTTAATCCTTGTCATGTAAATGTTCTTGCCCTACTATAATCATTAAATTTCTATTCACAACTATTGCTTATTATTCTTAGTTGAAAATTTTTAATAGTGTGGGGGGGTTTTGGGTTTATAATGATTATCTTAAATTTATGGTATAAAGTTGATTGCATAGTGTTAGGGAATGATTATTGAAGTTGTTGCTGATTTTAGATGGTTAGTTGGGTACCAATCACTCATTAAATTCATATTTTGGAGATGCCCATGAAGTGTTTGATAATATGCTTCTTTAAAAGTATATTGCAACACATGTGAATTAGTTGGGTTTTTCATACATACTCTTGGCATTTCTATACTGTTTGATGAGAAACTATGTAAGTTAAATATGAATACATTATTTTTATCATGTGTAAATTATAAAAAAATGATGTATTGTGTATCCAACTATAGTATTGCCGCAAATGGGTTTGCAAAAAGCACTGCAGCCTACACTACCAAAGGCAAAAGGGTAAGAATGGACTCAACTCTTCTGAACCACTATTAAGAAATAGGTTTGGGAACAAAGAAAAACAAAGAAGATATGAAGAAATTAAGAATTTGGGCTTCATTACAAAGAGAAGAGTGCAGCTACAACCCGAGAAATATAATTTATTTTTAAATGGGTTGCAAAGAAGAAACTGGATGAGGTTACCATAACCCTTAAGTAAGTATGATCCTGAGATAGTCCATGAATTCTATGCTAATGCTTGGATAGGAGGCGAAGGAACTCAGGAAATAAGATCAAGAGTGAGAGGAAAATGGGTTCCCTTTGATAAGGACTCTATTCGTGCTTTTCTGGGAGATCCATTGCAACTAAGAGGTGATGATGAATGTACTTATCATTAGCTGAAAGCTAGAACCTATGACTTTAGTGATGATGAAGTGGCTAGAGAAATTTGTTTAGCAAATCACTCCTATCAAATAAGCCAGTTAGGAAACCATGGAGAATTTTAAAGAAACATATGAAGATCTTATCTCAAGTTTGGATGGTATTCATGCTAGCTAACATGGTGCCCATTGATCATGTGTCAAACTTAAATATTCTTAGGTGTAATCTTCTCTATTGCCTCTTAAAAGAAGATTATTCAGTTGATGTTGCTAAAATTATCTGTCATGAAATATTTAAATTTGTTAGATTAGAAGTTAATCAGAATAATCAGAAGGCCAAAGGTCCATTGGGGTTCCCTTCTTTGATAACTACTCTTTGTGTAGCTCATGGGGTTGAGGTGAACCCAACAACAAAAATCAAACCACCCAGTGATCTGAAATTTATTATGAATAATTGTATTGCTACAAATAAATAAGCACCACAAGCTGGTGATGTTCCTATTCATCATTCACCAACCTATCACCTTGGCTCATAATCATCTTCGGGGAGGATAGCGTGCTAGACCAAATGCAACAAATGAAATTACAACAGAGAGCTACATGAGAACATATACAAATGCAACAAAATGCAAATCATAGAGGAATTATGCATACATCAAGCTGCATATCAAAGTTTCCCTCAAAGGCAACCCAATCCCTATATGCCTCCTCCAAATCAATTTGAAGCTTATGTAGTTTGGCCTGGGGACATGATCTATTTTTCAGGGGGCAGATCCAGCAGATGAAGTAGGACCATCTACAGCTATAGATGAGGATTTTAATACAGAGCAAGATGAATTCATAGGAAGAGAAGATTAAGCAAAACATGGTTTTATTTTTCTTATTTTCTTTTCTTTTCAATTGTTTAATTTTTTTTATTTTTCAGTTATTTATTTTATTTTGTTATTTTTTGCTTTCAGTTGTTTAAATTGCTTCTATTGCTATTCTTGAATTATTTTCAATTTTAATTTAATTGTTGAGTGGTTTTTAGTTTTATTTTTTCTAAAAAAAATAAGAACTACAATATTAAATTTGAATTATGGAAAAAAAGACTTTGTGTTTAAATATTAAATAGTGAAATGAATTAGACACGGGTTGGAAAATAAAATGTGATTTAATCCCTATTCAATTGTAGTTGAAATTATGATATATGAAAATTTAACAGGATGATTGATTATAACAGATAATGATAAAACAACAAGGAATAAGACTAAGTAAACCAAGTGAGTGTGTGAACCTTAAACAGTTTTGAGAGTTTTACTAATGAATTGAAAGTTGTGATTGCTTAATTTTTATTTTATGTTACATTATAAAAGAGCATGAAGATGATTAAGGCATTTGTGTTAATTAGGAACCCAGGGCAAATAGCCAATCTTTATGTAAATAAAATTCATTTTTTTAATAACCCTTTTTGAGCCAAGATTTTTTGTTACTATTGCACCCTAAACCTTGAATGATATATTTTTCTACCCATTGGCATGTTTAAGGAAGAAGAACATAGATGCAATATATATATATATATATATATATATATATATATATATATATATATATATATTGAAAAGGGAATGGTTGGTTCTAGCTGTTTAGAGTTCAAATAATTTAGTTGTTGGAAATAGGAATAATCTATTCCTATTGATTAAAAAAAGACGAAAAAATTCATGTTAAAATCATAAATAAGTAAAAAACATGAGAAAAATTGTGAAGTCAAAGAAAATGGTCATTAGATAACACATATGTACTATAATTGGATTGTAGGTATGTTCTTCTTCTTTAAAATGTGCATTTTGTTATCTGAAAAATCAATATTTTTTGGAAACTCAACCTCATTATAACCTTGTAAAAGGCCTTAAGATTCATGTTTCTAATATGATTGTGATATGAAGATGAAATGAAAAGCAACTATGATTTGTTATGATTCAATGAAAATAGAGAGAAACACTTACCTATGAGCATATGAGAAGAAATTCCTTGATAAATTGTCATTTTATTGTTTTAGTTTGATTCTGAAAGTTGATTGTATCTATATTTTTCTATATTTGAAGTTGGAAGCAACATAAGTTTCTAATCTAATTTGTTGTTTAGTGAATAAAGCTATTTTATATTTAAATTCAAATATGATTTATTTATATTTATTTACTTTGCTTGAGGACAAACAAGATTCTAGGTTGGGGGAGTTGATAAATGTCATATTTCAGTAATATTTCATATTAAAATATAGGCACTTATATGTATTTATTGATAAAATTACTATAATTTAACCCCTAATTTATGAATTTAAATCTTTTCTATATATTTTATGATTATAATATGAATAAGAATGATTTATTCCCAAATTTGTGTCAATTTCAGGATTCTAGGGGAAAATGGAGATGAAAAGGCTAAAGAAGAATATACAAGATAAAAAGAGAAAGCTAGAACGCTCCAACACTCGCCCAAACTCACCTAAGCCAAAAGCCTTATAGAGGAACTCGCCCAAGCAAGCCCAATCTCGCCCAGGCGAGATCACTCAACAGAAGTTGATCTTTTTCTCATCCAACTCGCCCAGACAAGAAGTCACTTAGTCCAAGTCCAACTAGGTTAAATATGAGACGTGAGACACAATCTTGGACATGAATTGGGAGAATAGAAGGTGTTAGAAAACCTTAGAGGAGACAACCCTCAAGGAGAAACATCCTGGATCTTCTTTTCTTATTTTCCATCCTTGTAATGGCCAATATGAGTGGCTAATTCTACCCTTTAGATTAGGAGTAATCTGTTTAAACTCTTATGTATTGAGGTGATATTTAAATATAATATTTTGTTCTTGATTGATGATTGATATTGTCATTTTATTTGTAAGACTTGTTTATCATGATTTTGATCCTTAGATTAGACTGAAAAGTACTTCTAAGTCTCTGACTTAAAACATATTTGAATGCTAGGAATAAATTTGAAATGTTAATTGCAATCAACATCTAATCGTGAGGATAAGGATCTATTATATATATTGCATGAATCAATATTTAGGAGACTATCTTAATAATTTTATATGCGAGAAATCAATATAAATGAATTTTATATGGACACTAATATCAATCAAAGGATATAATATTATTATGCTTTTCAAAATACAAAAAGTAAGAAGGATGAATCCCAATCCCAATTTTCTCAATTGAATCAACAACTCTTTACTTTGTTTTATTTATATTTTTGCAATCATATACAACAAACATCCTACAAACTTTTACTTATTGTCTTCTATTTAGTTAATCTTATACTTGATTATTCAACTTTTTCTTGTGGGTTTGATATCCGTCCTTAGGAACAAATTATTACTTCTGACACGGTACATTTGCCGTAAATTAGTCATCATGGCTCGACTTCAATCCACTTAGTAAAATAATCAACTCCTACTAAAAGAAATTTACATTGTTCTTTACCCGGACTGAAAGGCCCAATGATATCCATCCCCCATTTCGCAAATGGCCAAGGGGATAGAATAAAATGAAGTTCTCAGGCTTCATATGAGATAACGTGTTGTGTTCTTGGAATTTTAAACATTTTCTTATGTACCCGGCGTAGTCGCTCTGGACGATTGACCAATAATACCCAACTTTGAGTACTTTAGCAACCATCGTTCGAGCTCCTAAGTGGCTTCCACAAAAATCCCCTATGAATTTCTTACATGATGTAATCAACTTGGTCTTTTGAGAGACATTTCTACATAAGCTGAGTGTACCCTCTTCGGTATAGGTTGTTACCGATGGGGACAAACTGTGCGATTTGTTGTTTCATAGTTTTTTCTTCGTACATGTTGCACTTGTCACTTTCTAGGAAATCTTGGATTGGTGTCATCCAAGTTTCATCTTTAGTGATGGTCATGCACTCGTCCATGATGACGCTTGGATTCTTTAGGACTATGTATATGATCGAACGGTGGATCCCTTTCTTTTTAGTCGTGCCCAACCTTGACAGCATATCGACCTTGACGTTATGTTCACGTCGGATATGTTTGATTTGAACAAAATTGAACTTGGAGATAAGATTGAGAACAAGGTGATAATATTTTTGCAACAAAGATTCTTTGACCTCAAATTCTCCCTTAACTTGATCGACCACTAGCTAGGAGTCACTTTTACATAGTACTTGGTGAGCCTCCATATCATGTGCTAGTGTTAGTCCGGCCAGAATAGTCTCGTACTCCGCTTGATTGTTTAAAGTTTTAAAGTCAAACTTCAAGATTGTTCTAAGAAGATGCCGCCTAGGCCCTCCAAAACCATGCCTACTCCGCATGACTTGTCATTAGGCGATCCATCGTAGGTCTTCAATCTTGGTTGGTTTAGGACTTAGCTCCGCTGCAAAATCAACTAAAAGCTTTGGGACTTATCACCCATTTTGGTTGGTATCTGATTTCAAATTCTGACAACTCAACTGCCCATCCAATCATTCGTTCGACTAAGTTTGGTTTAGCTAAGATCTTCATGATGGGATAATCAGTCTTTATAATGATGTGGTGATTTTTGAAGTACATCCTCATTCGTTGGGCAATGATGACGAGCGCCAGGGCCACTTTTTTAATCATTTGATATTTGACCTCAATGCCATGTAAAATTCTATTAATGAAGTATACCGGTCGTTCTTCTTTTTCTATCTCTTGTACCAATACTGCGCTGATGGCTTCTTTGAAGACTGAAAGGTAGACTATTATCGATCGTTGGGTATCCAGTTTTTGTATAATTGGTGGTGTTGCGAGGAAAGCTTTTAAGTGAAGGAAAATTTCTTCACACTCAGGGGTCTAACTAAACTTTGCTGCTTTCCTTAGTAGTTGGATGATTGGCTTGGTTTTTTCTACCAACTTAGGCACGAACCTATATAGGGTCATCAACTGGCCGATCAAATTATGAATTTCTTTATTATTTTAAGGGCTTCACATTTTAGTGATTGCCTTACATTTTTCTGGGTTTGCTTTGATGGCACAATGAGTGAGCATGAATCCTAAGAATTTTTCTCCTTCAACCCCAAACGTACACTTGTCAATTTCTTTAGTATTTTAAGGGCTTGAAATTTAGTGATTGCCTTGCATTTTTCTAGGTTTGCTTCGATGGCACAATGAGTGAGCATGAATCCTAAGAATTTTCCTCCTTCAACCCCAAACGCACACTTGTTGGGGTTGAACCGCACACCATGATCTCAGAGAGCCTTAAAAACTTCTTCAAGGTCTTTTATGTGTTGTCCACACAAATAAGATTTTACGACAATTTTGTCAACATAGACCTCGATGTTTCGACCAAAAATTTCCTTGAAAAATTGATCCATGAGTCGTTGGTAGGTGGTTCTAGCATTTTTCAAGCCAAATGACATTACTTCATAGGAGAAGTTATCATAGTCGGTCATAAAAGAAGTCTTTTCCTTGTCTCTTGGATGTATTCTGGTCATATCCAAAATAAACATTTAAGAAACTTAGGATGTGATGACCAACTGCACCATCAACGATCTATGATTGGCTAAGGATAAGTATCCTTCAGACAAACTTTATTGAGGTTGGTGTAGTTTGTGCACATCCTCCATTTGTCATTGGATTTTTTAACCATGACAATGTTAGCTAACCATGTGGTGTATTGTGCATAGACAGTGTGTTATGATGTCTTGACTTACCCCAGCATATGGGAGGCAATCTAGGAAAATAATTCAATATTTTTGATAAGTGCCTGACTTACCATATTGTTGTCGGCTGCTATTAGTGATGTTCTCATGTGGGTAAAGTGCTCATCATCCTGTAGAGGTACTAGGCGTAAGTCCTTGCCAGGTTCAATGCGGACATCATTCATTCTCTAATCTAGGTCCACAAGGGCGACCATGTGTTCCTTCTTGGGAGCCCTAGGCTCTCGGGACCGATCTCAACTCCATCCTCGTGATTTTCGGGAATGTTCCCTTCTGCGGTCTTGGGAATGCTCTCTTGGTGACTCCCTATTGTGGAATCGGTTGGTAGGTTCAACCTTTAAGTTGGAGACATAACATTTTTGTGTGACCATATGGTCCACATGCACTGTGACTATGTCGCCTGATGCGAACGAAAACTTCATAGGAAGATGTGGAGTTAATACTATTGCTCCGAATTGGTTTATAGATGACTATCCGAGTAAAATGTTGTATGATCTTAATCCACAATTAACTCACTTTATAGGAGCTTTCAGTCTCTCTTTTTTAGCTCTAACTCACGTTAATCAAAACTAAACAAGATGAAAAATAGATATTTTTAACAGCTCTGTTCTATCACTAGAATAGGATAATAAAAAAGTAGAAAGCAATGCTTATACGTTCATATAAATACGTAAAAATTGTGGTTATCGTTTTGGAAACAAAGTGGAAACTACTGCTACTACCCTATCTAATCCACTGTCAAACACTGTTTCCAAATCAGAAGGAGAAAATTGGCTTTATTGTACCTCAGAAAAAGATAGATTTAAAGTTGATGCCAGCACTCCCCGTCACATGGTGGGGTTCACGCAACTAAGCTTTCCTTACATACTTAGCACGCAAGGTTGCTTTACGCTGTCAATTATGAACAAAGCCACATATTTAGACACAAACTGCATTATTTTGGATTATATTTCATTACATTTCAACTTCTATATCTATCTTTCTTGACCAATATCAATCAGTATATGATTTTGTTTGGAATTTCTGAAATTGGAACTTATTTAGTTTCATTTCATTTTGAATTTTCTTGTTTGCAAATAAATAAAGGATAAGGACGATTTTACTGTTCATTAAAACTAAATCAAGTCTGAAAAAAATTGACTGAATTTCCAAACAAAAACTTTATAAATTTGGATGATTTCTAAATCGAATAGTTTCATATTTTAAATCAATTATACATTAACTTAAATCAATTTCCTTTTGATTAGTTATTGAAATGAGTCTCGTGTTTTAAATTGAATTCAATAGAAATTACACACAATTTTTGGAGATTCCACGTCAATTAAAAATGAAAATTTTTTTATAATATATTAATAAATATAAATATTATTTTACAAATTGGTTTTATAAGATTAAGTTAGATTTAAAATTTACTTTTTAATATAATATTCTTAATATGATATTAGAGAAAGTCATTTAGACCTTAGCCTAATCTTACTTTATCTTAAAGTTACTTCTTAATACGCAGTATACTAAAGTTATTTTTTTGACTAATGATGTGTTCAATGAATCGCCAATGGGAATTTGAGAAAATCAAGATATATAAAACGAACTATGAATCATAACGTTTCTCACCATGATAACAATTTCAAAGTTGTAATTCTCCCACATGTTATAGTAGAACTTGTTCCTATCCACCCCTTCCCTTCTTTCCTCTCATCATCTTTCCACCAAAAAAGTCTTTGTTGGGATGTCTCGTCAGGGGCTAAAGAAGCTTCAACCTGCTAAGAAGGTTTGGAAGAACTTCTCCAACAAAATCAGCATTCTAAAAGCCATCAAAGCCACCTTCAAACGCCTCCTAGCCACCTTGTATTCCCTTCATCACCTCCTACCCTCCAGAGGTCGTCGCTCTCTCACAAGAAGAACATCATCATCATATGCTGCATCTGATTTTCGAGTTCATGGCAAGAACATATCTGCAATACGCATAGATGAACTCTTTCCTGTGCCTGCTTCTTCCATGCACGTGCTTCCCAACAAGTCTCATGCATCACAAGGGGAAACAAGTGGAGGCAAAGAGGTGATTGAGAAGAAGAAGGATTTGGCAGGAGGGAACAGTAACATGGACACTTTAGAGGAGGCATGGAAGGCTGTGGTTGCTAAGTCACCTCAGCTGCAGGTGGATCAGAAGGCAGAGGAGTTCATCTCCAAGTTTCGTGCAGACATGAGGCTTCAGAAAGAAAGGTCTTTGCTGGAATTTCAGGAAATGCTAGCACGAGGTGCCTGAAACTTATGTCCACTATTCTTTTTTGTGTTACACAGTACAAGATTCATAGACTTATAAGGATTGGTTGTTTGGAAATGCCTTTTTTTTCTTCATTTTGGTTCTTCTTAAGGTACTCGGTTGAAATGGGTTTTGCCAAAAAAACTGAGTATATTTCTGTTCTTTAGGCTTGCATAAGGGATTATTTTTCCCCTTTACATTGGTTTTGTTCTTCATTCTCGTGTATATATGATTAAGAGTGTGCATCAACATATGTATCGGATAAGCAGTTTGTATACAAAGCATTATTAGACAGCTATACAAAGCATTATTAGAAAGCTATACAAAGCATTATTAGAAAGCTGGCTTTACCTACTAGTACTTTTATCATCCATTTGATCGACTCTTTGCAAACCGTCGGAATCAACTCATGTAACATCCCAATTATGTTCAATAATTCAAAACCTATTCAACCAAAATTAGCTTTATTCAACCTTAAAATAATCAAGTCTTAAATGGGGTTGAAGAACCCACAGTTCAAAAGGAGTATTTGTTTACTATTATACATTTTTAGGGTAGTGCTTGCTCGTGCTTCCAACCCATTGACCAAAACATGTTTGCAGTGTCCCACATCCCAATTACAATAGAATGGAAAGCCAAAAGGTAAATGAATAAGTTGAAAGAAAAAAAATTAAATGTATTTCTCAATGAATTTAGAATTTAGAAATCTGACTATAGTGTAAACTTATATACTATATATTTACCAACTAAGAAAAGAAATAATAAATAATTAAAGTTATAAAAATTAAATAAAATCATCAAAAAATATTAAATCTATCCTAATTAAGGGTGGACAAAAAATCCAAATTGCCAAATCGAATTCATAATTATCCAAATTCATATTATCTTTAATTCATTTAAATGGATTTATCTCAAATCCAAATCTATATTTTTGAATTTTAATTCAAATCCATTTAATTGGACATGGATTATATATAGATTGGATACATTTTTGGATTATCCAAAATATATTTTGGGTTGGATTTTGACTTGGCCTAGGCCCATGTTGAGCTAAGCCGATCCGAACTCATGTCGAGCTGAGTTGGCCCGGGCCCAAATCGAGTCGAGTCGGCGTAGACAAGTCGGGCCGAGTTAGCTCAAGCCAAAGTCTAGTCGAGTCAACCCGGACCCAAGTCGAGTTGAATGGGCCAAAGCCCAAATCGAGTTGGCACCCGACAAGGTTTAGTCGACACTGGGCCCATGTCGAGCCAAGTCGATCCGGGTGGATGTCGAGTCGAGTCGACTCGGCCAATGTTCAGACGAGTCAGCCAAGGCGCATGTCCATTCGAGTCGACCCGTGTCAATGTCGAGCCAAAAAAGGTCAGGCCCATCTCGATCCGAGTTTACACCAGGCTGTTGTCGAGCCAAGTTGACTCGGGCCGATGTCGAGCCGAGTCAGCCCTGGACGATGTCGAGCCGAGCGGTTCAGGCCAATATCGAGCTGAGTCAGCCTGGGCCAACGTTAAGAAGAATCGACTCAGGACAATGTCAAGTCGAGCAGTCTGGGCCGATGTCGAGGTGAGGTGAGTCGACCAGGGATGATGCCAGACTAAGTCAACCTGGGCCGATTTCGAGCAAACTTGACCTGGGCTAATATCGAGCCAAGTTAACCTAGGTTGATGTCGAGTCAAGTCAATCAAGATCGATGTCGAGTTGAGTCAATCGGGATCAATGTCGAGTTGAGCGACCCGGGTGGATGTCGAGTCGAGCGACTCGGGTTGATGTCGAGCGAAGTCGACCCAGGATGATTTCGAGTGGAGTTGGCCCGAACCGATGTTGAGCCCAGTCAACCCGAGTCGATGTCGAGCCCAATTGGCCCGAGTCGATATTGAGCCCAATTGGCCCGGCTCGATATCTAGCCCATCGATCTGGCTGATGTCGAGCCCAGTCGATTCGTCTGGATGTCGACTTGAGTCGGCCCAGGCCAATGTCAAGTCGAGTCAGTCCAAACCTAAGTCTAGTCGAGTCGTCTTGAGCCAAGGTTGAGTCAGCACCGAGCACATGTAGAGCCAAATCGACCCAGGCCCAGGTTGGGTCGAGTCGGTCCAGGCTGATGTCAAGTCGATCCGAGCAGATGTCTAGCTAAGTCAGCTAGTTTCCATGTCGAGTCGAGTGGGCCAAAGTCCATGTCGAGTGAGTTGGCCCGGGACCATGTCAAGCTGAGTTGGCTAGGCCCACATCAAGATGGATTTAATCTAATTGACAAAGTGGATTTAATCTAGATTTAATCCATTTTAAATGAATTTGAAAAAATTCAAATAAATTTGATCTAGTTAAAATGGATATGGATTTTAAATCCAATCCATTTTATTGGATCTAGATTGGTCCACATATTCTCTTCCATTACCATAACACAATCTCTTAATTGGGTCTCCAAATTGTGTTTGAACCATTCAATAAAAATTGACAAACAAGTGAAAAACCTTTGGACTTATCTATCATGAGGAATATCCAGGTAACTCAAGTACAATCATCAATAAATAAAACAAACCATTTTGCACCTGAGATATTAGAAATAAGTGAAGGTCCCTATACATCTAAATGAATAAGATCAAAAGGTTTAGAACTTCTATATTTTTGGAAAGAAAAGTTTTCTAATGGTGTTTAGCAAACTGGCAAACATCACAATGAAAATATTCAACATAAACTTTTGTACATTAAACAAGAAATAAAGACTTTAGGGTACTAAATGAAGGATGAACAAGACGTCTGTGTTGAAGCCATATATGAGAGGATGACCAAGATTCAAAGTCTGGTTGAAGATTATAAGTGAAGGCCTACATTCTGACACACTCTTTATTTTCTTCTGGTTGTAAATAGTATAAATCACTCTATTCTTTAGCAATTCCAATCATCTTCCCCTGTGAGAAGATCCTGAAAAACACAATGAGAATTGATACAACCCAATTAGCCAAGCAGATGACCAAGGACACAAGAGACACTTCACACTTTGATCAATCATCTCAGCATACAGGGACAAGGCCCCACCAAATATCAGAAAGACCTCAGCAGAAGAAGAACTGGGCATAGGTCAGAGCATCATATGTTCTTTCTTCTGGTATTTTTAAAAGACAAGTTTATGTAAATAAATTGGGCTCACTTTGGGGGTCTAAATATAAGAATAAGCTAGAGTAGGGTTTACTTAACATAAATTGGGGTGTACTTAGCATAAATTGGGCTTGTGTCAAGCCCACCTTTCATGACAAGTGCTTCTAGGTTTAGGGTTTCTTTGACCTACCTTCTAGAAGGTTTCTCACAAGTGACACCCCTACCCCTCTATCTTGTTCTCAAAGACACTCTCTCCTATAAATAGAGTGTCTTGCCTCATGTATTGGACATATTGAATTTTGAACAGAAAAGAAACTTTGTCAGAGTGTTTAGTGAGCTGAGTCTCCTATTATCCTTGGGTCTTATCTTGAGTGCCCTACACTTCAAGTGGCGGCTCTACACCACTCATCTTGGAGTATCCCATCCTCCAAGTGGCGTGACTCCGTACTCCATTTTTTCATAAGCTTTCTTCATCTCTTCACCCTTTCCTTTCCTTCTTTGCACCACTCTTCTTCCATTTTTCATGTTTTTTCCTTTTCTTCATTTACAATTCGATTCATCTATTATAATTGATTTTTTTTTGTTCTCAATTCAGCACCTCATCATCAACATCACCATATAATTGTGTTTTCTCTTTGCCCTTTAAAAGTGAACCTTCACACTTACTTAACCACTTGGTTATGTTCGTGTCCAATGGGAATCTTCTTTGGGTTTCTCACCATATTCTACTTAAAACAAAAACTCATAAACAAAGTGCCACCATAAAATGTGCAATCTTAAAATCAACTCACATGAAGAATGAAAAAATATCACTGCACATCTTAGGTAACCTTAAGAATAAACAAAGAGGTTATTAGATAGTTTGAGAACATGAAACACATTTTTTAAAAGAAAGGAAGGTTGAAGGTGGATGTTACCACAACCAGTAACAGAGATAGTTTAACCATTAGCAACAATAATATGTTGGTTACCAGATAGGATGAAAATTCAGAGGAATAAGGTGACATATGGTTAGTAGCATCAGAGTCTATAATCCAGATATTCTCAGTACGAGAAGCATTAAACGATAAGAAGTTAGAACTCTTACTACTCATGGTTTAGGAACAAGAGATAGATGTCTTATCGAGGGAGTCCATGAGAGCTCAAAATCAACTGAGCTTTGCAGATCAGCAAAATTCGGTTTTGATGGTAGCGGTCGCATACACAAAACTCGCCAGAATAAGTGGTTTGAAATAAGAGGGAGGGTAAATTATTTTCGTAAGATTTGTGCAAATATTAGATTGAAACTACAATTAAATCAATTAATTGATTAACTTGTTCAACTGATTATAAAAAGCTTAACAATTATATAACCAAAATATAAACCAGTTGTTTTGATAAATCAATTGATTATTTTACACGCATATAACATTTAAAACAGTTATATGACAAATATCAAAGGAAGAGAGAGATAACATAAAAGAATTATACTAGTTTGCTCTTAACCAAAAGCTATATCCAGTCCTCAACACACCACTAAGAATTCACTAAATCAATCAAACAAGATTACAAAAATAGCTAAGAGTGTTGATCTTGAACCCTTCAAGAACACACAACACTCTTAACCACACACAAATTCCAGAAACCCTATCCGAATCTGTTTACAACAGAATACAATAAAGAAGAATGAAGTTTGAATACACTTGAGTTTGATACAAATAAAAAACATCAGAAATGATAACCCATAACCTACTTCACATCATAACAATGATCCAAGATTGAAATGTAATCTTCAAGAATGATTTTAAAACTGTTTGATTTTCTCTCTTGGAAAGTATTATGTTAAATGATAAGAAAACATCTTTATATAGGCTAAGAAAGATTGTTAAAATAGTTTGATCATTTAATGAAATCAGTTTAAATCAATTAAAAACAGTTTGAAAAATACAATAGTATTCAGTTTTGAAATTAACTAATTGTTTTCTTTAAATGATGAAATCACCATATGAAAAACTTGCTCATTCATTGAAATAACTGGTTGATTTCACTTAACAGAAAAGACAAAAAGAAAACAAAATTTTTTTAAATCCTTTAAAAACCTTTAAGTGTTTTCAACCGGTTGATACGATAAATCAATCTATTAAAATACTTGCTATAGTCAACAGACTTGTATAGAAGTAATTTCAATTAATTAATATACGAATCAACTAGTTAAAATAAACACAAATTTGGAAACAAAACATTTAAAGGAGATTTCAAATCCGGTTAACTTGAATCATAACTAGATGTAAATTTACAAGACAAAATCTACCTAACTAGACACATACATAACAACAAGTCTTCATGACAAATTTGGAAATCATCAAAACTTCCTTGTTCAACATCCCTTTCATCTCAAACCGAGGCACAAACATATGAAGAAGCCATACAATTTCCAAAATGGATAAAAGTTATGGATACTAATAAGGTTAAATATTCTCTGAACTTTGTCTTATTCATACATAAACTTATCTAATAAGCATATAAAAATACACCATTTCCCTTTCATCTCAAACTAAGCCACAAACATATGAAGAAGCCATACAATTTCCAAAATGGATAAAGGCTTTGGAAATTGAGATAAAAGCTCTTGAAACGAACAACACTTGGAACATTGTAGATCTTCCTTTTGGTAAAACTTCCATTGGATGAAAATGGGTTTACAAGATCAAGCGAAAAGGTAATGGAGAAATTGAGGGATATGAAGCTCGACTTATCGCAAAGGGATACACCCAACGTGAAGAAGTGGACTACATTGATACTTACTCTCCAATGGCAAGGTTTACCACTATTTTTATTGTTCTCACCATTGTTGCTATTGAAGATTGGTATCTTAAACAGTTGCATGTCAATAACGCCTTCCTGAATGGTGATTTGAGTGAAGAGATTTACATGGTTCTACCTCGTGGGATCATCTCAAAAAATCAAAATCAAGTTTGTCACTTAACCAAGTTTTTTAAATGGCTTGAAACAAGCAAGTCGTTAGTGATATGAAAAGCTAACTTGATTTTTGCAAATCATAGTTTTTATTCAATCTAAAGCAGATAACACTCTTTTTATTAAAAACACAAAAACATCTTTCACCATTCTTCTCATGTATGTAGATGATATTACATTGACAGGAAGTTGTATAAATGAGAGCACATCTCTTAAAGTTGCTTTGAATGCCACTTTCAAGATCAAAGACATTGGTCAACTGAAATTCTTTCTTAGCCTTTGAGATTGCTTAATCACGTGAAGGTATACATATTTGTCACTCCTATGTTGAAGAAAAATGAAATTAAGTTTGATCAGAACACAAAGGTGCATGATATTGCAACTTATCGAAGGACAATTAATAGATTGTTTTATCTGGTTAACACTAGACAATATATATGCTTCACTATTCAATATATCATCATCAATATCGATGCAACATATCCTTAGATACATCACAGCTTCATTGATGCCAGGTATGTTCTATCTCAAAAACTCCAATATTCATTTGCAGACTTTCAGTGACTCCGATTAGGCTTCTTCTGCTACACGATGCTCCATGATGAACATAGTTTTATTTACACTTTAAAGCTTTAATCATATATTATTTGACTATAATCACGAATAAATCCACTATTTTAATTGAGATTCATCTAATTGGGTTTATTTTTTTGCCTTAATTGTTATTTAAGCTAAGATTGTGTTTTAGTCACAATAGCCGGTCAATATTTCTTCTTAGAGCAGACAATTTGACTAGATGGTCAGAAAGAAACGTCTACCACTACGAGTGAGCTGAATCATGCGAAAGTTGAAGTTATTTCTTTAAATTAAAACAGGAAATTAAATTTGAGTTAAAGAATTGGAGAATTAAATTTGCAATATCTTAGAAATAAAATTGGAAGCAAATCTTCTGCAGTGATATTCTCTCAAATTTCTGAAATTAAAAATTCCCTATCAAAAGCACAGAAAATAGAGCAAATCTCCTTTAAAAATATTGTTCATGTAAATCTTTTTCAAATATCTCTCGCAACAACTATAGATTTAATTATAATCAATGAACAAATCTGAACGGAGTTTAGAAATAAAATATTTGGAAGAGAAGTGAGAACGAGGTCTGGAACTAGTAGAGAAAAAAAAATGCCTACTTAATAATTCGAAACAGAGAAAAGAAAATTTGTTAGGTGTAAGACAATATTCTAAGACAAATTCTAATTTCGATTTTGTGCAAAGAAAAAATATATTATAAAAGTGATTTTTTAGGAAAATAGGGATCTCGTTTCATTGTCGAACAACACTCTTAGAGCTAGATTTATTTTTCTTTTGTTTTCGTCTTTCTCATGGAAGGCTAAAGCTTTTGGGTCGATTTTCTTGTAGATTCACATTGATTTATGAGGTTATAATCAATCAAAGTTTCGTTTTTCAATTCTTTTTAACCTTATGATATTTTTGAAATCTGATTTTTGTAAAGGGTTGTTCTTAAACGCACGTTGAGAGTTCAATTCTTTTCTCTAATTTGTTAGTTCGCATTGTTTTAATTAATCTCTTGGGTGCATGATTCAACAGGTAAAAGAGAAACATCTCGTAAATAGAAGCATGAATACAAGTGGAGTATTGAATACATCAGTGGACACATGCTTTGCTGGTAGAATTGAGTTAAATTGGATTAACGCATGCTTGATTTAGTTTAGTCCCGCGGAAAAATTGAATGATGATAATCTTTAAATTACCTGTGAAGAATTTATTGGTGGAAAAACTTATGAGTCACATGCTTTTCATTCATCTTACTGTGTCTATTGTACTTTCTTGCTAAACAAACACAAATTCCTTTACTTTAATGGAAAACCAAGAAACAAAGCATGATATCTAAATCCTCTTTAGAAGCCGAGTATTGTGCCTTCACATCTTGCAAAATTGGCTAATGTATCCTAAGGATTTATGTATGTCACCATGCAACGTTGAAAGCTTATATTGTGATAGTCAGTTAGCAAGCCATATTGCTCTTAACCACAGTTTCCACGAATGTACAAACATATAGATATTGAATGTCATATAGTCCAAGAAAGATTACAACAACAATTCTTCCATCTTCTTCATGTACGCTAGACAGAACCTCGAGATATTTTTCCAATAACAAAGGATAGAGAGAATTTTTTGTAAACTCATCAAAGCTTTGAGTTTTATGCATACAAATTCTGGCTTGAGGAAGGGTCTTGGAGTCTTTTTCATTTTCTGGCCATGTGTATTTTTTGTTTCTTTCGTCTCTGTAGTTTCTGTATATTGCATGCATGCAAGTAAGAAATAAATAATATCAATTTCGTTTCTCTTCTTTGTTTTGCATAGTGTTCTTCCTTCATTCTCTTTCTGCGTGCAATGTTGAAAGATGTAGATTCTCGTTACAACTTATTCTGTTGTTGCTGTTATGACTGTCTACTGGAGGTAGCTTGAAATATTTTTGTACCTTTATATGCCAAGATTTTGATGTTTTAAGACTCTAAACAAATAGAAAAAGCCACTCAAAACACAGAACTTCACCAACATAACAATTACAGGGTCAAAAGAGAAATAGAAAAAGGAAGGAATAGAACCTTGGTACATGAGGATCAATCTCTTTCATCTTCATCTACCTCAGTTGGTGCAAGCCCAGCTTTACGTGCCCCTTCCAATTCAAGTTATTTCCTGTAATCCTCCCTGATTTGAAAGTTTCTGTAAGATGGGAGCAAGTGTTTATAAGCATGTTTATTTCCCATTTCCATGCAATGTATATATAAAATCACACCAAAGAACCTCAAATAATATTTTCTCAACTATTCAATTTAACAACATCAACTTTAAAGTTCTTATCTACCTTTCTAGATTTTTTTTTCACTCTACGCTCATTCAGTTATCAACTTTCAGATGACCACATGTCCATAATTTTATTAATACTTCTTCTAATTAAGAGAGATGTCTCTCAACTAAAGCATTTAGTTGAGGTCGTTTAAACTCCGAAATGGTCACTGGATTCTTGCTAGCTTCATGAATTGACTTCCAGGAAATGAGGGGACTCCACCTATAGAAAATGCAGATACTCCTACACTCAAGTTAGTAAGAGTATAAAATTCAGTGAATATAATGAGTATAGTGTAAAACATTAGTTGAAATTACTTTCTGTGAGTTGTTGTTCTATGAATTGTTCTCAATCATCCTTTATCAGGTCATCTTCTTTCTCTTGTATAGGATAGTGTTCCCCCTTTCTCCTTATATATTTGATCTTATTTTGAGCTATTTTCTCAAACTAATTCCAATCTCACATATACATTCAATTTTCATAATTAACAACTTCCTCTCTTTATAAGAAATAAACGAGATCTTTTTCATTAATTCCAGAGATAACATCAAGATCGTTTCACCACATGATTAGGCTAAGTGCATAACCTCACCATATTATTTTATAATTTTTTGTAAATTTTATTTTTAGGGTCTAAAAAGAACATTAATCTAGAATTGGATTAGATTAGTTATATATGAAATTTTTTCTTCTGCGGCCATAAAACACAAATTGCAACTTTAGCCCTCAAGAAAAATTAAATTGCATATCTGAAAGAATTTAGAAATAAGTCTCCACATCGCAACTACAAAATTAGAATTATAACTTCAATCTTTGCCCTTTCCTCCTTTTGTTCTGTTTATATAACCTCAAGAAAGTCCAAGTTTACTAAAGGGCAATTTGTGTCAATTTCAGGATATTGTTTTTTTTCAATATTTCCCACCCAATCCAATATCAGAATCCGACTTTATTTAATTATAAAAATAATTAATTAATTGACTAATTAAGAAGATATCATCAAATCAGTATGAAGCATATGAAACTTTGAAAAGCACGCACCTGATGCAGTTTCCATGTCTGTAACTTAAAGAACACCAATGGTCACAATGTTTCCTAAACAAAATTCAAATTCAAAAATTATACTTCTACAAGGAGAAACTTGTATAAATTTTTTATATGATAGTTTTTATTAAAAAATAATATAGTAAAAAATAAATTTATAATTAAATAGTGTAAAAATAATTAAATTAATAGTGTTAAGAGTTTTAAGATGAACCTAAAAATAAATTACCAATGATTCTTCAAATTGTAATGGGAAAGTGGTTTTGGCCTTTTAAGTAGCCCTAGTACTGCACCTATGTTTTCAACCTGCACCCTGGGGGTGGTGAAATCTACATTATTCCCTTAAGTAAATGAAAAGTACATAAAATCCTAAAATCGCACGCATTATTGTCACTGCTAGAAGCTGCCTTACACAGTCATTGACCCGTCAAAGTTGAACAAGTTTTATTCTAAAATTTTTCGCATTTGAAAAATTTATAAATTATATAATTAAAATGTACTATATTTTTTTAAATATATTTTGAATTGTGCAAACTAAAATGTATTTTCAAATTCAGAACTATACTCTAAATTGTACAATTTAAAACATATTTAAAAAATAGAATGCACTATGGATATAATTGATATAATTTAGGATGTATTCTAGATTTAGAATAACATCCGAGGTTATAAAATTCAAAATGCATTTCATTTTGGAAATGCATTTCATATTTTACAGTTCAAAATGTACCACACAATTTAAAATATAAAATTTGTATTTTGAATTTTACGTTATAGAATACAAAATTTGTATTTCGAATTGTATGTTCCAAAATATAAACCAATTAATAATTTACATTTTGGAATGTGTGAAATGAGATGTTTTTAGATTGAACAATCCCTAACTAAAACTCAAAATTGAAAAACAACAAAACTCACCAGAATCGGAGGCACCAACAACCACAACCACCTGCTACCATCACTAAGCACAATCACCACCAACCACCACTACAATACAAATATTCCCCACAACCAACACATTCATTCAACACATTTATTTATATAATGGTGTATTTGAAATTTTGAAAATTATGGGAGTGTATAAAGAAAGTATCTTTTTGACAATTGTAACTTTTTCATTTCTTTAACAATGATTTGGTTGATTTTGGGCTATTTATTTATACACCCAGATAGTTTTCATGTGCACCTTCCGGGGTGGTTAAAAGATCAAATTGTCCTCTTACTATCGTCATCCCTTGCCATATCGCCCCCTTGTGGTTGTTACCTCCTTGTTGACATTGTCATCCTTATCTTTGTGTTGTGTTATGGATGAACTCAAGGAAGAAAATATGTTGGATTGTGAGATGTAGAAGTTACTTTTGGATTGTGCAATCTAGAAATAATTTTTTTTCCTAAAAATAGCTTTTAGATGTGTAAAACGGAGCTACCGTTGGATTACACAATCCAAAAATCAAAAGATGATTTTCAAATTGTACAATCTCAAAGACACTTTTAAATTACACATTCCAAAAGTTTTGATTTTTTTTCAAAAAAAACTTTTAAATCACACAATTTAAAAGTTTTTTTTGAAAAAAAAATGGCTTTCAAAATTAAGCTTAAAATAATTAATCTTTGTTCTTGATTCAATAATTACAATTATATCATTAGCATATATGGTATATGAAGACCATGATCAAGTCTTATTTATAAATTTAGTTTTTATACTAGGAGTCTACATCAATCATGTTGTGTATAGCGCAAATATAAGCAATATAAATATCTTTCTTTTTTCAAAGTACATTCTATGAAACTTCTATGGAATGTTTTTTTTTTTTTTCAAGTCAAACAAAAGTTATGTACAAAAGTCATATCCATTTCCCTTTTTCTCTACCTTAACATCTTTCCATAAACCTTAATATCTTTCCATAAACTCTCCTATAGAAGATATATAAGATAAATAACTTTTTTGCAATCCCTATTAGCCCGTTTCTAATCATATATTCTCATAATTTCATATGGAGATTTTATATAGATATCAATCCCATATAATTTATGGAATATTAAATATCTTTGTGAGGATCTAAAGTACTCTCCCCTCATTTGTCAACCATTTTTTCAGATTAATATGATAAACAACAAGTTAAATGATATCTTGTTCACATATGAATATTCAAACTTCAATTAAAATACCTTCGGAATCATATCATTATCCAATAGGGGTAGATGACTACTACCTTTTAATACTATTTGGTGTTTGGTTGAAAGTGGAGAAGACTCTTATTAAGGGTAATGGTTGAAGGGATGGCCTAGTAATTGTGCTGAAGGTAGGCTTGAGATGAATGTGTGAGAAAGCTATCAGTACAAAAAAGCAACAAAGCAAAATTTCTTATGGCGCCAATCCAAATAAAAAGATGAAGTCTTCCAACATACTTTCTTTTGGTACATCAACATAACTTCTTATTGTGGTTTTAGTTTATTTTAACCTTCACTTCATTCATTAAAGTTAGATTTTATGTCAAGCTCAACATAACATGTCACAAGTTAGACTTTTTTGTATGAATGTGGTTAGTAAGAAGTTTTTACTCATTTTGTGGATGATTAAGTTTTGCAGATAATCTCACAGGCTATATTTTTAGTGGGATTTATTCTCTCGCAACCAGATTTTTTTCATACCAAAAGTCCAATCCTACCAAATTTATAGTAAGTTATACTTTGAATATAAAAAAATAAAAACTATAGGTCAGTAAATATTCAACGATCGTGTACGTTAATAAGTTCTTGCCAAAACAAATAGGAAGACTTATATTGGAAAAATAATGATGAGCATGAGGAGTGGGAAGAAGTGTAAGCAGCACGTTTTGACTATGATCAGTTTTGAGGATATTAAACCAGGAAGACTTGCCCAGAGTGCGCCACAGAAGTCATTAATTTTTATAAAAGGGAACTTTACTGAATGCGGAGCTTTATTATTTCAAAAGTTGAGTAGTGATGATAAAAAAGTTTAGTACCTCTCTGACCAATGTTTTAACAACTTCACATGAGGTTACACTATCTGTTTCTTCTATTATTAATGCACTCAATATATTTTAAAAATAATTGTTTTATATATATATATATATATATATATATATATATATATATATATATATATACCGACCAGTCCTCGGACACCGAGAACAGGTAGTAAAGGGCGAACCACGTCTGCTGGGTCCCACAGCATGGGCCAAAGCCACGTGGGGTGGACCCCGCAGGCAGCTTGGATTAAAGGGTGATCAGTCATTCCCCTCAGAGTAGGGTGATCAGTCATCGGTGTGTCCCCTCAGAGTAGGTTGATCAGTCATCGGTGTGTCCCCTGAGAGAAGGGTGATTAGTCATCAGCATGTCCCCACAGAGAAGGGTGATTAGTCATCAGCATGTTCCCACAGAGAAGGGTGAGTAGTCCTCAGACCACCAGGATGGGTTGAGGTGTCATCGCCACTCAGAGTATGGCGAGGTGACATCGGCCTTGGGTGAAGACGAGGTGACATCGGCCTTGGGGAAGACCAGTTAAATACCCAGAGTTAGGGAGAGGCCTGGATCACGAAGTGCCCATGCGGGTAGCAAGGAGAGCACAGTTAGGTGTAGAGTCCTGAGGGGACGAGTACTCACCAGAGCTAGGGTTTTCCCAGTGAAGCTACATGCATGGCACGTAAACAGTGAAGGCACTCCCAGAACAGGTGACCCCAGAGACTAGGTGCACAAGGAGGCACCCAGGTGGTCACCCTGTGAGAGTTTGCACTCCAGAGAAGGAAACCTTATGTGCTAGATTACCCTAAGATTGGGTGATAGCGGCGCAAGGGTATTCCAGTAAACCCTAAATATGGCTAGTAGTGCAGTGAACCCTAATTGGGGCTAGCGGCGCAGTAAACCCTAGACTATATAAGGGACAGTAAGATACTTCACAAAGGTACACAGTTTCTAGACCTAAACACAGAGAGAAACTCAATACACTTGGTGTTACTTGCCCCCTATTGACTTGAGCGTCGGAGTGCAAACGGCCTCTAGGGCGCCCCTTTCTCTTTTGCAGGTGCAGATTGTTTCGCAAGATTCAAGCACGTATCAACGTGAGGAAGGAGGCGCGTGAGTGTCGTGGAGTCAACTAACAGGCGAGTCAACCGGCGAGAACATTTTGGCGCCCACCGTGGGGCCGGAGTAAAACGAAGGTCCCATACACAAGAACGAAAGCAGAAATCACAGAGAATGAGGAATACCAGACATGGATTTGTTCCGCCGAATGAAGTCGACGACGTTACCATGCAACAAATCATGGAAACAATGCGCACCCTCCAAGAGACGGTGGCAGAGTCCAGGGTGCAACAGGCGCGGATGCAGGAGGACCTGGCCGCCTCTCAGGCCAGGAATGAGGAGTTGCGCAAGGCAAGCGAGGAGATGCGCTCGAGTCTGCACCACATGTAGCAAGCTGGGGGTCGCGTGGGAGAGGATCAGGTTCCACTAACACCCCCAAGGGCCTTCCCTATACCTTTCTCCCCTGAGATCATGAACACAGTGGTGTCTCCCAACCTGGTGGGAGTGAAGGCGTCGTTCACGGGGAAGGAAGATCCAGAAGCGCATCTGATAGCCTTCCACACCCAGATGATGTTGTCTGGAGGTTCAGACGCTGCGTACTGCAAGGTGTTTATGAGTACGCTAAGTGGAGTAGCTATGGAGTGGTTCGTGAGCCTGCCAGAGGGCCACGTCACCTCCTTCCAGCAGTTTTCGAAGCTGTTCACAGAGCAGTACATCGTCAACAGAGCGCCACCGATGGTGTCCTACGACCTGTTCGATGTGCGCCAGTACCAGGGGGAGTCGTTGAAGGACTACCTCAACCGTTTTGGCGCGCAGGTAGTGAGGTTGCCCAGCAAGAACGAGGACATGCTAGTGCATGCATTCAAGAAAGGTGTGCAGCCTGGTCTTTTCAGTGAATCGCTCATCAAAGACCACCCTGCCACCTTCGCTGAGATTCGGCGACGCGCGGTGGCGCATATTGTAGCAGAGACGCAGGTCTCAGAGAAGAAAAGCAGTGCTGCACCGCCAAAGCCGCGCGAAGGACAGGGGAAGCAGCAGCGACACGCATGGGTGCATGAGGCCAGAGAAGGGAAGAAAGTGCAGGGCAGGTCTCGCCCCTACACACTCAGGAAGGATCAGGCCAGGGGGCGTGCAAGGGATAACAATGCACCCCCCAGGTATGATTTCATGATAGAGTTGGCGGAGCTGATTACAATTCCCACTGTAGCTGCAAGACTCCAAGTACCAGAGAAAACTGACAAGGTGCTTGGAAGTAGGAAGGATGACTGGTGTGAATTCCATCAGGCTTATGGACACACACTCTACACCTGCCTGGCGCTGGGGCATCAACTTGCTGAGTTGGTGGAAACAGGTTTCCTAACCGATTACCTGAGGGAGCCGCAAGGTGATCGCACTTCCGGGTCCCAAGCAGGTGACCAGCAGCATGAGATCCCTGTGCACGGGGAAATCAGGTGATGGAGGGAGCTACGCTAGGGGGGCTCCCAGGTAGCTCGGGGGGAAGCTGAAGCAGAGGGCATGATCGCTACTCGTGAGGTCGGTCATCGCCAATGAAAGGAGACCCAGCATATATACACCCAGTTAAGATGTAGAGTAGATGCGTTCTCGCGCTATACACTGTAAGCAGTTGAATACACCAGGGGGCACTCTTTTCCCTAAGGAGGGTTTTTAACGAGGCCACCCAATAAAAAAGACTTCAGTACATAAAGTGTGTGTTTTCCAGTTTAAAGTTCCCCTTACCCCAAGCGCAAGTGCAAGTGATAGGTGGTCAGTACCAAGTGACCACCACCCACAGATCAGCGCCTGGACAAGCGCCTGGAGCAGAGTGCGGGAAGTCATCGGTGGTTATTCATCACGCGATCAGTCATCGCCGCGTGCAAGCACGATCGGTCACCCCGTGCAAGCACGATCAGACATCGCAGCATGAGGGCGCGATCTTTCGCCGCCACGTACAGAGCACGATCACTCATCGGCGCATGGTCATCGGGGTCTTGCCAACACGTGTTAAGCTGGGACCCGAGCTCCCAGCGAGAGCGTTACGCATGCACCTCGCATGATTCCAGAAGAAGAGCTCCTCGCCGGTGGGAACGTGCATGGAACCGTGCGATGAGGCCTTGCAGGCAGGATGCGCCTAGCGAGTGCGTTCAGACCAGCCACGCCAGGTGCTCTCCTGGGAGCATGCATTCACTCAGAGAAAGTGCGATGAGGCCATGCAGGCAGGATGTGCCTGGCGAGTGCGCTCAGACCAGCAGGTGCTCTCCTGGGAGCATGCACCCACTCAGAAAACATTGGAGAAAAGTCCTCTTCCTCTGCTTCTTACAGCAAGGTTGAGGCGAGAGAAAGGTCCTCTTCCTCTGTTTTTTACAGCAAAGTTGAGGCAAGAGAAAAGTCCTCTTCCTCTGCTTCTTATAGCAAGGTTGAGGCGAGAGAAAAGTCCTCTTCCTCTGCTTCTTACAGCAAGGTTGAGGCGAGAGAAAAGTCCTCTTCCCTCGACTCTTACAGTGAGGCTGAGGCGAGATAGAACCTGTCACTTGGGGTTAGAGGTCTCGTGAGTGGAGAGGTAGGTTCATAGAGAACACCTCCATTTCGAGTGACAACTTCCAACGTGAACTGAAGGGTTCGCCCAGAGAAATCCTCCTCGCCCGTGAGCGATGTGAGGTCAGATAAATCCTCCTCGCCTATGAGCGATGTGAGGTCAGTTAAGTCCTCCCTCGCCTGTGAGCGATGCGAGGCAAGATCGAACCTGTCACTTGGGGGTTAGAGGTCTCGTAAGCGGAAAGGTAGGTTCGTCAAGAACACCCCCCCTTCGAGTGAGAACGCCCAACGTGAACAGCCAGGTTCACCAGTTAAGTCCTCCCTCGCCTGTGAGCGATGCGAGGCAAGATCGAACCTGTCACTTGGGGTTAGAGGTCTCGTAAGCGGGAAGGTAGGTTCATCGAGAACACCTCCCCTTCGAGTGAGAACACCCAACGTGAACAGCAAGGTTCACCAGAGAAGAAAGTCCTCACCCTCGACTTTGTACAGCGAGGCTGAGGCGAGATAAGAAAGTCCTCATCTCGACTTTTTACAGCGAGGCTGAGGCGAGAGAAGTCCTCACCCTCGACTTCTTACAGCGAGGCTGAGGCCAGAGAAAAAGTCCTCACCTCGACTTTTTACAACGAGGCTGAGGCGAGAGAAGAAAGTCCTCTCCCTCGACTTTGTACAGCGAGGCAGAGGCGAGAGGAGAAAGACCTCACCTCGACTTCTTACAGTGAGACTGAGGCAAGAAAGGTCATCGAGAAGCACTTTTCTTCCCCAAAACACAAGCATCATCTTTTGGCGTTCAGGCCCTTTATGTGCTTAGCGCTGGAGTAACAGAGAAGTAAAGCAAAGCCTGAAGCGCAATGACTGATCGGTGGTGCACCAACATGCTAGTCGGTGGTCGGTGGTAGAAGCAAGTTCTGCTGCGAGAAGTCAAAGCATTTAGGCCCTTCAAGTCAGTCGTCCAGCATGAAGTTATGCATAAAAGTTGTTAAAGACAATGCTGAGTCACATGCAGAGAGTTAAAAATGGAAAGGGACATGCAGCTGGAGCAAAGATTTCATTCATATTGAAGTCAATGCAGTGAGCCTTTACAGCTAAAAGGATAATACAAGTTATGAAGCAGAAAAAGAAATTACACAGAAAAGAAGAAGTTGCAAAGGGAGAAGCTCAAGGAGGAGAAATGATCTTGCCATCGACCACTTAGTCTCTTCGCTGAGAACGAGTTCACAGCTCGAGACTGGGGGGCTTGTGATCCGGTCGGTCAGCGGTAGTCGATGACGTCAGCAGCAGATGACCACGTGGACCATTCACAGGGTGACACGTGGTAGAAGATAGCAGGTGAATCAGAGGGGAGATCACTTAGAACGTGATCGGTGGTCAGTTGCTAAAGTGAACACCACCAGCAGATCAGTGCCTAGATGAGCGCCTGACAGCAGAGCACGATAAGTAATGAAGCACCGATCAGTCATCGGTGCAAGGTTATCGGGGAGAAGGGTGATTAACACCTCTTTGTCAAGAAAGAAGTCCTCAATTCGAGCAGAGAGCTCACCAATGAAGTCCTCAGAGGGTAAGAGATGTGGGCGATGACAAGGTGGTGAGATGTCCCTTCAGCGCGCTACTTATGTCCATACGCGTAGAGCCACGTAGGTCGCCCGGGCCAATGACTTAGTCTCTTCGCTGAAACAAGTTAACAGCTTGAGACTGGGGGGCTTGTGTACCGACCAGTCCTCGGACACCGAGAACAGGTAGTAAAGGGCGAACCACGTCTGCTGGGTCCCACAGCATGGGCCAAAGCCACGTGGGGTGGACCCCGCAGGCAGCTTGGATTAAAGGGTGATCAGTCATTCCCCTTAGAGTAGGGTGATCAGTCATCGGTGTGTCCCCTCAGAGTAGGTTGATCAGTCATCGGTGTGTCCCCTGAGAGAAGGGTGATTAGTCATCAGCATGTCCCCACAGAGAAGGGTGATTAGTCATCAGCATGTTCCCACAGAGAAGGGTGAGTAGTCGTCAGACCACCAGGATGAGCTGAGGTGTCATTGCCACTCAGAGTATGGCGAGGTGACATCGGCCTTGGGTGAAGACAAGGTGACATCGGCCTTGGGGGAAGACCAGTTAAATACCCAGAGTTAGGGAGAGGCCTGGATCACGAAGTGCCCATGCGGGTAGCAGGGAGAGCACAGTTAGGTGTAGAGTCCTGAGGGGACGAGTACTCACCAGAGCTAGGGTTTTCCCAGTGAAGCTACATGCATGGCACGTAAACAGTGAAGGCACTCCCAGAACAGGTGGCCCCAGAGACTAGGTGCACAAGGAGGCACCCAGGTGGTCACCCTGTGAGAGTTTGCACTCCAGAGAAGGAAACCTTATGTGCTAGATTACCCTAAGATTGGGTGATAGCGGCGCAAGGGTATTCCAGTAAACCCTAAATAAGGCTAGTAGCGCAATGAACCCTAATTAGGGCTAGCGGCGCAGTAAACCCTAGACTATATAAGGGACAGTAAGATACTTCACAAAGGTACGCAGTTTCTAGACCTAAACACAGAGAGAAACTCAATACACTTGGTGTTACTTGCCCCCTATTGACTTGAGCGTCGGAGTGCAAACGGCCTCTAGGGCGCCCCTTTCTCTTTTGCAGGTGCAGATTGTTTCGCAAGATTCAAGCACGTATCAACGTGAGGAAGGAGGCGCGTGAGTGTCGTGGAGTCAACTGACAGGCGAGTCAACCGGCGAGAACAATATATATATATATATATATATATATATATATATATATATATATATATATATATATATATATATATATATATATATAAACTAGGGACGATAATGCAAATTGACTTATTTTGTTTGAACTCACTCCACATTTGATTCGTAAAATACGAGTTAGATTAATTTATCTCACATAAGAATTATAGACTGATTTTGTCGAACAATAAGTAAAAACTTTTCAAAAAGATATATATATTATTTTAATTTTTCACATTTTTATTGTACTCCATTAATCACACTAAAATTTAAATAAGTTAAATAAACATGAGATTAACATTCATATCACATGAATATATCAAAGTTATATCTTGAATAATAAAATATAAAAATAAAACATTGTCTAAGATACTAAAAAACTACAATAATTAAGTGTAATCTTGTGTTGACTTAAAAAACATCATTATTGTTCTTCCATTAATAACATTGGATGTGACCTTAAATTGAACGAATAAAATATTATGCAGGTTATACGGGTTGACTCATCCCACTCTGTAACTAGCCTGTGTAAATGATAAGTTATGCAGAATGAGTCTAAGTAGACCAATGAGTTAATATAGTCAATTTGTGTGAATCTGTATTCACGTCCCACATTTTCATCTGTAGTCACAACTTAACTTGTAGAGTTAGGTCACTTAAACCATTAAAGCTACTGGTTACTGGTTGGTTGCAAATGTGATCACAAATAGAAGTAACAATGAATAAGACTATATAAGAAGTTTTTGGAAATGAAATATATATATATATATTATTATATTTATTGTATTTCTTTTAAGAAAAAGAGATGATAGAGAGAGTTATGGAAGAATAAAGAAATCTGTTATTTTAAAAATTGATAGAGATTAAGATAGAATAATAAGATAAAATAATTATCTAATAAGTTTTATAACATTTAAAAAAACCCTTTTAAGAAAGTAATGGATATATTTTTTGTTTAAAATATTTAGAAAATAATTATTAAATTTTTAATTTAATAAATTTTAAACACGTGCTTCAACTTTTCATATACTTAGATCTAAATAATCACCCTAGTTTCTTTTATGAAAATTGCAAGTCGCTTTGTGTTGGTTTGTAAGAATCCATTAAAATATCTTCATTACTTGATTTTCCACTTCAACATTACCTTCCCTTGTTACATTAAATTATCTCACCTGATTAAAAGAGTTGCATGTTTCTAACGTACAACATAAGTAACCAACATACCTTGTTACAACGAAGTCTTCTATGTGATTTTTCTACACTTAAGAAGTCTCCTTTAAAAGTTAACCTGATGCACCATATCTTTTTCATACCAAAGCCAAAAAAATGGCATTGATGAAACCTTAAACAAGTAGGCTTAATTACCTTTTTAATTTTTATATTAAGGGTAAAAATCAATTTTATCCCCAAAAATTTTTAAAATTTTAATGTCATCCAAACTATTTTTTAAAATGTTCAATATATTGGTCTTTTTTATAAAAAAAAATTCAATGTGGTCCTAATTTTTTAAAAACAATTCAATGTGTGGTTTCAAATTTTTTTTTAAAATAATTCAATGTAGTAATAATACATATAATTCAATGTATAGTGGCATAATCACTGAGGTAAACCTATTTTAACGAGGACAATCTAACAGAAGGAACCACTATGAATCTCAAGACTGAATTGGCTTTTAACCCTTAATATAGGGACTAAAAGAGTAATTAAACCAATAAGCTAAATACATCAGATGATAAATTCAATAAATTACACATAGTTTATAGAGTGAGAAACAAAACAAGTTACATTGAATTCTTTAGTTCAAAGATCATGAGTTTTCCAAGAAGAGAATGAGTGTATGTATATTACTTAAATAGTAAAATGAATAAAAAAAATAGTGGGTGTGGCACAACTAACTCATTTCAGAAATCTGTATTCACCTTCTAAATCACTTCTTTGTAGAAAACTTAAATTACTATAAATATTATTTGACCTTTATTGTGATATACCCATGTTGTGTTAGGTTTAGTCAACGAGACCCTCTAACGAGATCTTTTAGCGGGACTGTCTAGCGAGCATCGTCTTGCGAGACTGCCTAGCAAGACCATCTAGTAAGCATCATCTAAGAAGACCCGGTCTAGCGTATAATAGGACTATCTTGCTTTATGCTTCTTGTTTAATGCCCTTTCCTGTTTTGCTTTCTATATAAAGGACCTTGTGATATGAGTTTAATTAGGAGACACACTCATTGAATTATTAGTTTCACTTGTATTAAGATTTTGATTTTAAAATATGGTGATGATTCAATGAGGATCGCCACCGGACACGAACTTAACTAAGTGGTTAAGTAAGTATCGAGGTTCTCTTCAAATAGTAAGGGAAAAAGACTCACAATGAATATAGGCAAGCGGAAATTAAGAAATCAAAAGGAATTAGAAGTGGCAAAAATATAATAAGTGGAATTAGAGAATAAGAAGGAAAGACTTAGATGGTTGAAGACTTCCATGGATGTGGAGGAGTGGAGGAGTTCATGCCACTTGGAGGAGAGTTCCAAGATAAGTGAGGAGGAGAGTTGCCGCTTAAACCATCTAGCCAATATAAAACTCAGAGGAATTTAGACATCAGAAAATCACTCAAGCATAGTTTCTTTACTAAAAAAAATGAGTGAAATACAAGAGGAATGACCACCTATTTATAGGAAGAGGTGTCGTGAGTTTAGACGATGGAGGGAAATTTAAAATTCAAATTCATCCTACTTATATCCCTAATTATGCGCCACACATCATGGATCTAGGAAGAGTCACACTTTTCATATTTAAGCATGTGCTTAATATGGGAAGTGTGGCCACATGTGCGCTTCTAGCTAGAGTTTCTAGAAGCCTATGCTAGGTTATTATTCTTAGGTCAACGTGAGCTCAGTTTATTATATTTAAACTTTGTCTTACAAAGATTACAAGAAAGAACCGTTGATATCCTAGTCTGTGCTCAGGTGCTCTGCTCTTGGTGATCATATGAGAAATGGTGGGCCTCGTGACCTAACATGAGATGCTTGACCATACTTAAAAAAAAATCTGAAATAAATAAAAATTCTAAGTTTTTCAAAATTTTAAACAAATACAAAATCTTATATTGTTTTATTTCTTACTTCAATAATAATCTAAAATAAATACAAAATTTAAATGATTTAATGTTTTACTTAAATGAAAATATAACATCAATTAAATTTCTACATTATTCAAAATCCTAAATAAAAATAAAATTTAAAAAGTTTTAATGTCATTCTTAAATAAAAATTAAAAATAAATAAAATTCCTAAATTATTTAAAATTCTAAATAAATGCATATTCTGAATTATTTAATATCATTATTAACTAAAAATATAAATTAATTAAATTTCTAATTTTTTCAAAGTTTTAAATAAATATAAATTCTAAATTATTTTATTTCCTACTTAAATAATAATCTAAAATAAATACAAAATCTAAATGATTTAATGTTCTACTTAAATAAAAATCTGAAATAAATTAAATTATTAAATTATTTAAAATATTAAACAAATACAAATCATAAGTTTTTTAATGTCAATTTTAAATAAAAAAAATTATAATAAATAAAAATTCTAGCAAGTGCAAATCTTAAATTATTAATCTTAAATTATTGAACGTTGTACTTAAATAAAATTTTATAATAAATAAATTTATTAAATTATTTAAAATAATGAAAAAAATACAAATTATAAGCTCTTTAATGTCAATCTTAAATAAATAAAAAAATTATAATAAATAAAAATTCTAACAAGTACAAATTTTAAATTATTGAATGTCGTATTTAAATAAAATTTTATAATAAATAAATTTATTAAATTATTTAAAATAATAAAAAATACAAATTTTAAATTATTGAATATGATATTTAAATAAAAATTTACAATAAAAAAATTCTTAAACTATTTAAACCTTTAAACAAATACAAATCATAAATTATTTAATGTTATACTTAAATAAAATATCTAAAATAAATAAAAATTCTTAATTATTCAAAATCTTAATGACTATTAATTCTAGATTATTTAATGTTCTACTTAAATGAAAATTTAAAATAATTAAAATTTCTAAAATATCCAAAATCTTAAATAAACACAAATCTTAAGTTATTTTATGTTATATTTAAATAAAAATAATAAATAAATAATTTAATTTAATTTAATTTTTTCAAAATTTTAAATAAATACAAAATCTGTAAGAGCGTTAAAAAAAAAAAGATAGAACTTGCAACCATCCCCACCCAATAGCTTCTTTCTTCTTCTTTTTTCCTTTTTCTCTCTCCCTTTCCTTTCTTTTTTCCATTTCTCTTCCATACCTCATCTATTCTAAAATTTGATCACGTCATGCTATAGCTGAAGAGTTAGGGTACATTTCTACCCGATCAGATTTTCATACAGAGTAAGTTTATTTTTACTCTAAAGTTCTCTTATTCTCTGTTTTTCTCTATAATTTAGTCATCAATCTTAGTGGGGCCAGTTGAGAAAAGTGTTTCTCTCAACTTAATAAAATTTGGTAATGTTTGGATAACTTGTTTTAGATCCCTAGATTTTAGAGTAGTTCTCCCACCTGAACATGAATTTCCTCGGGATAAGAAATTACAAGTAAGGGAAGCTAACTTTAATTTTTAATAGCACCCTAGGCTAGAAGATCTGGATGTGGAGGGGACGTGGTCCAAATATTCAATTTATCTTGTAGGGATTTTGTTTGTTTATATATTGTTTAAACTTGTAAAAATATTAGATTTTGATGGTTTAGTATTAAGTGTTATTTTTTTTATGTTAAATAAGATTTTAAATATTGTGGATTGTGTTTCAAATGATATTACATGATGAAATTGTATGGAATTGAATTCATACATTTGGGATAATGTATGGACGGATGTTTGTTTGTGTATTAAGTATTGATGCCTATGTGGTAACAGACATCTCCGAGCTTCACTAATAATCTAAGTCACATAGACTAAGATATGTGAGAAGTTGATGGAGGAGTTCATGCACACCGTGACATATGAGATGCACGACTTGGATTGTATTGAACTTACCCTGATCCTCTCTGTTGGATTCACCGGTATTCTTTGGATTAGGTGTTAGTCTCTAATAAGACTTACTTAATACAGGTCTTCCAAGAGGTGTCAATTATTATTTTGTTTGTTGAATATCCTGATATGTAGATCCATGTGAGATCTATGTGATTGTTTTATGTTGGGATTTGAAGAAGATTGTATAATTGAGAAATTGATCTATGTAATTTGGTTTTCTCTTTTGATTTAATTGTGTATATTATAAAACTTTATTTTCACTAGCTTAGCCTTGCTTTTCATGTTGTGTTTGAACTTCGATGACGGTACTATGTACACGAACATATGATCATACAAGTACAAGAGAGCCTGGAAGGTTTTAGAGTGTTGTTTTGAACCTTATTTCTTAATATTCGTATTTCTATAGTCATAATCTTGTAATAGAAATATTTTGAAAAACTCCAAGTTTATATAGAAACCAACAAAACTTGTATTATAGTAGTTAGAGGTATTTTTTGGGATGTTACAAAATCTGAAATTATTTTATTTCCTACTTAAATAAAAATTTAAATAAATAAAATTTCTAAGTTTTTCAAAATCCTAAATGAATAAAAATCCAAAAATTTGTAATGTCATTCTTAAATAAAAATCTAAAATCAATAAAATCCTAAATTATTCAAAATTCTAAATAAATCCATATCCTAACTTATTTAATGTCATTATTAACTAAAAATCTAAAATTAATTAAATTTCTAAATTTTCCAAATTTTTAAATAAATATAGATTCTAAATTATATTATTTCCTACTTAAATAATAATTTAAAATAAATACAAAATTTAAATGATTTAATGTTCTATTTAAATAAAAATCAGAAATAAATTAAATTACTAAATTATTCAAAATCTTAAATAAATAAGAATCATAAATTATTTAATGTCAATCTTAAATAAAAAAATTACAATAAATACAAATTTTAAATTATTAAAAATTCTAACAAGTACAAATTCTAAATTATTAAATATCATACTTAAATAAAATTTTGCAATAAATAAATTACTTAAATTATTTAAAATAATAAACAAATACAAATTTTATATTGAATATCATACTTAAATAAAAATTTACAATAAATAAAATTTTTAAATTATTCAAATTTTTGAACAAATAAAAACCATAAATTATTTAATGTCGTACTTAAATAAAATATCTAAATTAAATAAAATTTTAAAATTATTTAAAATCTTAATAACTATTAATTCTGAATTATTTAATGTCCTACTTAAAATAAATTAAAATAAATAAAAAATTTAAGTTATCTAAAATCTTAAATAAACATAAATCCTAAGTTATTTTATGATATACTTAAATAAAAATTTTAAGTTTTTCAAAATCCTAAATAAATACAAAATCTGAAATTATTTTATTTCCTACTTAAATAAAAATTTAAAATAAATAAAATTTCAAAGTTTTTCCAATTCCTAAATGAATACAAATCCAAAAATTTGTAATGTCATTCTTAAATAAAAAACTAAAATCAATAAAATTCTTAAATTATTCAAAATTGTAAATAAACCCATATCCTAAATTATTTAATGTCATTATTAATTTAAAAATCTAAAATTAATAAAATTTTTAAGTTTTTTAAAATCCTAAATAAATACAAATTCTAAACTATTTTATTTTTTACTTAAATAATAATCTAAAATAAATACAAAATCTAAAGAACTTAATGTTATACTTAAATAAAAATATGAAATAAATTAAATTCCTAACTTATTCAAAATTCTAAATAAATACAAATTCTAAAATATTTAATGTCATACTTAAATAAAAATTACAATACATAAAATTTCTAAATTATTTAAATTCTAAACAAATACAAATCCTAAATTATTCAAATGTCGTACTTAAATAAAATTTTACAATGAATAAAACTTCTAAATGATTTAAAATAATAAACAAATACAAATTCTAAATTATTGAATGTACTTAAATAATAATTTACAATAAATAAAATTTCTAAAATATTTAAAATTTTAAATAAATATAAATCTTAAATTATTTAATGTTCTACTTAAATAAAATATTTAAAATAAATAAATTCTTAAATGATTTAAAATCTTAATAAATACTATTTCTAAATTATTTAATGTCTTATTTAAATAAAAATTTGAAATAAATTAAATTTATAAAATATCAAAAATTCTAAATAAACACAAAGCCTAAATTATTTTATTCCATAGTAAAATAAATCTCAAATAAATAAAAATTCTAATTTTTTCAAAATTTTAAATAAATACAAAATCTTATATTGTTTTATTTCTTACTAATTAAAAATCTAAAATAAATAAAATTTATAAGTTTTCAAAGTCTTAAATATATATAAATCCATAATTTGTAATGTCATTTTAAAATAGAAATAAAAAATAATAAAATTCCTCAATTATTAAAAATTCTAAATAAATTTATATTTTAAATTATTTATTGTTATTGTTAAATAAAAATCTAAAATTAATAAAATTTCTAATTTTTTCAAAATTTTAAACAAATATAAATCCTAATTTATTTTATTTCCTATTAAAATAATAATATAAAATGAATAAAATTTTTAAAATTATAAATAAATACAAACCTATATGATTGAATGTTCTTCCTAAATAAAAATCGAAATAAATTAAATTGCAAAATTGTTCAAAATCATAAATAAATACATAACCTAAATTATTTCATGTTATATGTACATAAAATCTCAAATAGTTAAAAATTTTAAATTATTGAAAATCTTAAATAAATACAAATTTAAAATTATTTAATTTTATGCTTAAATAAAAATTTTCAATAAATAAATTTTTTAAATTATTCAAACTTTTAAATAAATACAAATCCTAAATTATTTAATGTTCTACTTAAATAAAAATGTGAAATAATTAAAATTTCTAAGTTATTAAAAATCCTAAATAACTACAAACCATAACTTATTTTATGTCATACTTAAATAAAAACTGAAATAAATAAAATTTCAAAGCTTTTAGAAATTTTAAATTATTTTATTTCCTACTTAAATAAAAATCTAAAATAAATAAAATTTATAAGTTTTTCAAAATCCTAAATTAATATAAATCCAAAAAAATTCATGTCATTCTTAAATAAAAAACTAAAAAAAAAATTATAAATTATTGAAAATTGTAAATAAATAGACGTCCAAAATTATTTAATTGTATTTTTAAATAAAAATGTAAAATTAATAAAATTTCTAAGTTTTTCAAAATCCTAAATTATTGTATTTCCTACTTAAATAATAATCTAAAATAAAATTTCTAAAACTTTTACAATTCTAAGTAAATACAAAACCTAAATTATTTCATGTTCTACTTAAATAAAAATTTGAAATAAAATAAATTCCTAAATTTTTCAAAATCCTAAATAAATAAAAGCCATAAATATTTAATATTATACGTAAATAAAAATATAAAATAAATAAAATTGATAAATTATTCAAAGTCTTAAATAAATACAAATCTAAAATATTTAATGACCTACTTAAATAAAGTTGGAACAAAAAAATCAATAAAATTTTGAACAGGATGAATGATTTTTTGTATGTTGAATGACTTTAAAGAAAACAACAAGATTGTTTTTGAAACCAAGGTTAACAAACTAAATAATGAAATTGGAGTTATTCCTCTTTCAAAACACACGCACACGCACACCATGCAACACACACGCGCACACACAAAAGTCAAACAACATAAACTTTATTTTAAACTAGGCATTAAGATCTTTTGTTGAAACTCCTCAACAAAATTCTATTGTTGAAAGGAAACATCAACATATATAAAATGTTATTCGAAGTCTTCTTTCTCAATTTGGATTGTCAAAAATTTATTGGTGTTATGTTGTGACTCATGTTATTCATATAATAAATAGGTTTCCTTCAATCACTCTTAATAAGAAAACTCCTTGTGAAATGTTACGTAATCTGCCACCTATTTATGCTTTGCTACCAAGATTTAGGAAGAGATATATTTTCTTGGCTATAAAATTGGAATCAACGGTTATGTGTTACTTGATGTTAAATCTAGAGGGATCTTCATTAGTAGAATTATGATCTTCTATGAAAATATTTTTCTTTTTAAATATAATAACAATGTCTCAAAACCATAATATTGAATGCAATAATGAATTGTTCAAGACAAACAATTTTTTTTTGCTTGAGCATATGTATGAATGCAACTACAATAGTCAAATTGAGGACTCTATCACTGGCAACAATACTGATCATCCAGAAATAGTCGAAGCATATCCAAAAATCAAAATTTCATCACAAATATTGTAGAACTTGCAGATGCCCATAATGTTGATATAAGAAATGGGTTGGGATGGTCCAATAGAGTGAAGAAAATTCCTACATTCCTCATGGATTATCACCATCAGGTAAACACTTCTTCTAAGACCATATTTCCTCAAAATAATGTCAGGTACCCTATATCATCTATTTTATACTACAATTCTTTATATAATGTACATTTTGACTATATCCTCACACACTAATCCACAAACATATCAAGAAGCAAGTTAACATTTTGAGTGGATCCAAGCCATGAACAAAGAAATTCAAGCCCTCTGGGACAACAAAACATGGTATTTAGTTGACTTGCCTCATAACAAGATTCCTATTGGATGAAAATGGATCTACAAAATAAAATACAAAAGTTGATTATTCAATAGAGAGACACAAAGGTTGTGTGGTTGTTAAGGGTTATACTCAATAGGAAGGGATATACTATCTTGATTAATTTTCTTTAGTTGCAAAATTGACAACTATTAAACTAGTCCTTGATCTTGTTGTTGTTAGAAACTGGCACCTGCACCATCTTGATGTTGACAACGTTTTTCTTCATGGAGATCTTAATAAAGAGTTGTACAAGATTCCCCTCCTGGACTTGCTCTTACAAATCAAAATCAAGTCTACAGAATAACTAAATCATTTTATGGCCTGAAATAGGCCAATAGACAATGATTTTCTGAACTCACTAGTACAAAATATGAATTCTACGATGCCATATAAAGACGGTTCGTAAAGAACAGTCGTTATAAAAGAGGCGGTGACATTTTTGTAGTTTTTCGCAAAATTTCAGTGTTTATAACGACGGTTCCCGCCTGAATCGTCGTTATATATGTGTGCAGTGTGTTTATAACGACGGTTCCCGCCTGAACCGTCGTTATATGTGTATGCAGTGTGTTTTTAACGACTGTTCAACAAGGAACTGTCGTTATATATGGCTCCTGGAATGCTTTTTTCCACGCTCCCCCTTCACTTTCACTTTCACTCTCACTCATTTCATCTTTTTCCTCTTATCCCTTCACCTTCCACCTTCCTCACCCTCACCCTCACTCTTTTCCCTTCACCTTCAACCGCCCCCAAACCTGCCAAACCCTTATGCTTGCACCGTGCGGCGCGACAAACCCTAAGGTTGTGCGCCGCTGCCGCCTGCCTCCCTCCCTTCCTCTTTCAACCACGCACCCCTGCCTCCCTTCCTCCTTCAACCACGCGCGTTACCATCGAAGGAGGGCGTTGCTGCCAGGTTAGGGTTTTTTAATACTCTTTTAATAAATTTGTTAATATACAACGTGATGGTTGGTTCTGAGTCTGGAGTTGTTTGACCTTCGGCAATTTCTATTTAGATTTAGAGAGTTTTTGAATTAGATAGTATTTACATTGATGTTGAGAATACGCGTCAACCCTTCGCATATGCACTGCACGCCCATACACGGTCAGCACCTCCATTATAGAAGGTTAGTATTTTTAGGGTTTAGAATTTAAAATTTTTTAATAAATATTTGAATGTATGTGTTGATTAGTTAATAGTTTAGGGTTTGTGTGATAGATTTGGATTTGCCAAAAATTACCGTGGCAAAACTTCAAACGGCCATAACTTTTGATAGAGAAGTTGGATGGAGACGCGTAAAAAATGAAAGTTGTCCGAAACATGGTAACGAAGATTGGCCCCACCAAAATTCCAAAAATCCACCATTTACTATCATTTTTTTATTTTTTAGTATTATTTAGGTATTTTTAGGTATTTTTTGAGGATTAGGTTCTCATACTTATGTGTGTTTATTATTCTGAAAATTTGATATTTTATGCAAAATTAGAGTGAGTAGTGAGTATATAATAATAATATTTTTTTAATAAAAAATGACTTATAACGACGGTTCCCACTGGGAACCATTTTTAAAAGTCCATAAAAACACTTATAACGACGGTTCTAGACTGGAACCGTCGTTATAAGTGTTTTTAATTTTTAATTTGGTATGCTAATTACTTTTTATACGTGTTGTTAATGCGAGTTTATAACGACACTTGCAATAACGACGATTTGGAAACCGTCTTTATATAGTCTTTTTAACCGTCGTTAACGAACTATTTTGTACTAGTGACGGTTTGTTCTTTTTAGTTTATGAAACAGTGTCTAATTTAATTAATATAATAATTAATTATTTTTATCTCTAAATTAGTTATTATTTAATGATTTTCTTGTAATACTTCTCACATATTATTTTCTATATTTAAATGTTTTTTTAATTCATTAGCTTTTTATCTCCTCTCACTCAAAAATACGGTTATCCACCAAAATTGTTTTGTTGAACAATTTCAACAAGTGAACCATGAGAAACATAGAAAGTAATTTTACTTATGTTTTTATTTTATTATTTTGAGTAAAATTTACAATTGATAAGAAATTCATTTTAAAATGAGAAGTGTTCATCTGCTGAGTTTGGTACAAATTTGGAAGTCTTCTAAACATGTAATTGGTCCTTATTAAAAAGAAACCACGCTTGTCCAATAATATACGCTTAATTTTGTTTAGAAATGTGAGAAATAGACATTTTGTATGGATCTAATCACAAAGTTGAATTAAGAACTCTAGAGTGGTATCAATGTGCATCAGAAAAAAAAATTCATGATCAACCTTTAGCTTACCACTCATCAATCAATATATATGTGGAAGTGGAACTCATATGAGAGTGTTGTGAGATTTTTATAGATGGAAGTAATGTGTGTAGGCACAATCAAAATTAGATTTTGCACGAAGCATATTAAGGATTTAGTTTGAGTATTAATTTGTAGATGTTTTAGGTAGGTGAATTGGGATGATGGGGCGGTTTTGTTTTTTTGGTTTTGGAGGGATGTATATTCATCATATCTTTCATGGCTACGATAGCTAGAGACTTTTTTTTTAGTGTTTTTCCTTTGTTTATATACTTTAATTGGAACTACAGCATTTTTTTGGCTACGGAACAACTTTTAGAGAATATATTTATATTAGAATCTTAAACGTGAATGTGAGTTACAACTAGAAGCAGAAAAGTCGAAAAATATATAAAGAACAAGATCTACAAATATATTGTTTTAAGATTTTAAGTAGGAATGTGATATTGTAGTTTTTTATATAAATTTATTTATATTATTAGTTTCTATTTTTTTTTTAAAAAGACTCATTAGTGGTATAAAAATCAATAATTCGTTTTGATGACTATGTATAATGAGTAAAAAATCATATATTTGTGAATTCTTTGCATCAAAAATTTTCCCATACGAATTTTAGTAAATTTGTCTGTTATGATCAACACAATGGTACAAAATCACTATTATGGTAAGTTTGGTTAAAAAAAAAAATCAGTTGAGAAAGAGTCAAAACTTGAATTATTCATCTAACTATCCAACAATTTGTTATATTTGTATTAATTACTTTATTGAACAACAACAAAAATTATAAAGGTTAGATTAGAAGAGCTCACTTGATCTAAGTTAATAGGATTCCAATTTTCTTACACCCTTAAGCATTTGACCCACGCTTTTCTAGTATATACGCAATTTACTAAGTTATGATCCAGCTTTTTTAATACATAAATTGTGATCTAGTTTTATACTAAAATAATATCTAATTGCATTGTCAACGTTGAAATTTTTGGTCCAAAATGTACCGCCACTAGCCCATTACCACACCCACATGTCTCAATGAACAGTCACCTTGGCAACCGAAAATTTTATTTTCCGTCATCTAATAAACCTCTTGCAAGTTGCAATAGAACCAAATTCACGATGGACTTTTCCCAAATTGATCACCCATTTGAGAGTAAATTATTCTTTCATGCACAATCATGCAACCAGAAAACTCCAAAAAAAATGGACAAAAAAACTCGACAAAGGGGCATGGATTTTTGAATAACTTTTAGGACATCATTTATTGATATTACAATAGAAAAGCTCTAGCCTAATTAAACACTAATTTGCAAAGTACAAAAATGTCAGAAGATTGCTGTTTTCCACTAAAAAAGAAAAGTCAGTGTTTCACAAGTAGATTACATGTGTACATACATTACATATCAGTAGCCTTTCTCATTACTCTGCGGCTGAATGCTTTGTCAATGGATGACTCTTAAGAACTTGCAGTTGGTGATAATGCTGCCCCCACACCAGAAATTGTGGTACCCTTTTGTTGTAACGGTCAAATTCAAGTTACCATTTCACTTGGAATTCAGAAGTCTGGCAATTCTGTGGAATCAGCGGTCCTGGCGAATATGTCATACCAGAAATCCATGCCGTCATCAAAGTTTGAATCATAAGCATGACTCGGTTGGAAAGTTTCCTCATAGTTAGTAAAAGGGTATTGAAGTTGCATCTGATTTGAGATTGTCATGGATTGTGGTGACATGGAAGGTGTTTCATCAATTGCTGGTTCTGACCAAAAACTCTCGTCAATCACAGGCATTGTCTCAAGAGAATCTATGTCTTCACACTTGATATTTTTGCTGTCACCAACTGTGACAGATGAAAAATCACTAGAAGTGGTGCATGCAGATGTTGAATCCATTTCTCTGAAATTAAAATTGGCAGGTTCTGATTGAGTTATGATGCTGGAATTGGAATCAGAACGTTTGATTTTGGGCTTTGTGACTCTTCTGGAATTTGAACTGGACTGGTCTGCTTTCAGCAGCCTCTTCTTCAAATTGGTGTGCCACACATTTTTTATTTCATTGTCAGTTCTTCCGGGTAATTTTGCTGCAATTGCTGACCACCTGAAAATAAGGATCAACAAGGTTAATATTATATTCGTGAAATTATTGCACGAGATTCGCGTTCACTTTGTTTAATATTCTAGTGAATCGGTAAACAACAACATTGATGTTGTCCTAATTCAATTAGTACACGGACAATGAATCTCATGCTCATATTGGTATCTACGTCTAACACATGTCATAATTGCATGTGCCATAAACTGCCACACCAATTTGTTTCGTGCGAGGCAGATCTAATCAGAGATTCTTGCCCTCGCAGCCCCACTTTTTGTTTTTTTCTCTCTATTGGTTTCGATGTTTTATAGACTACTTTTGTATTTCAGTGATGCCTTGCCAACTTAACATTACTCTCTTTCTTATAATATTTTAGCTGCATCTATCATACATGTATAATTTATGCATACAAATTTTCTGCTACACTCTTTGGATGATCACTTGCACCGTCGAAGGTGGGATCATACCTCGATTTTCTCGCACAATACTCGAGTCCCCATTATGAAATAAATATTAATTAACAACTTTACATTTTAATTTTCACCCAAAGTTGACAATAATTGCCCCCGGCCCCCACCACTTCATCAACCTTGCTTATCTATCAGAGAAACTTAGGAAAAACCGCACATATTCATAATTTCAGCAAATTAAAAAGATCAAAATCAGTGAGCAGTAGCGTCACGTGTAAACTAGGAATTGGATGGCAGACATGTGCATGATGTTTTGTCTTGATATGCTTTTTTGCTAAGAAGTTAAATTAGCATGATGAATGTCATGTAGCAAGATAGGAAATGATGAGTGAATACCTGTTCCCCAGCGTCTCATGCAGCTTAAGGATAGTTTCTTCTTCTTCAGATGTGAAATTCCCTCTCTTGATATCAGGCTTCAAATAGTTAATCCACCGCAGTCTGCAACTCTTCCCACATCTTAACAGGCCTGAGCAAAATGGTCATAGGAATTAGAACAAAATCAAATCTAATATCATGACATTACCGAGAAAAAAGTGGAAAAATCATCAAGCACCAAGTGTTAAAAGCTAGGCAAGGCTAGGTCGGTTATAAATATATATAATATACTATGGTTGGATATTGATAAAGGTTGAATTGAATAATATTTACCTGCTTGCTTTGGCAGGGCACGCCAATTGCCATGGCCATGTTTTTGGATGTAAGATGTGAGGATTTGATCTTCCTCGGGAGCCCAAGGACCCTTCTTCAATCCCATCTTTTCACAACAAGGAGCTCTCACCATGTTTGTGGCAATAATATATGAAAGGAAGATGAAGAAATTGATGAAGTAGTAGAGTAGTATGGTAGTCTCACTCTAGCAAACTACTTCTTTCTCTCTCCTTCAACTTCGTTTCCAAAGACTGGCTCTGGCTATTTAACCTTGGATACTCCGCACGCCATCACTCGCATGGTCCAACAATTGGAAAAACATATTTCCATATTCAAACCATTTAGCAGTTTCCGCGAAAGCCTTTCCTCTCTCTCTCTCTCTCTCTCTCTCTCTCTCTCTCTCTCTCTCTCTCTCTCTCTCTCACGCACACACACAAAAGAAAACAAAATTCATTTTTATATGAATATACAAGTGAGACTTGGGAGTGGTAAATGTGTAAGGACAAATTTCCCACACATTCATGCTTTTTTCACAATTTGTATGCCACTTTCTTTTGTGTATGGACTTAAGTCCTTATTAGCTCATTAATAAGGGAGTAAAACAATCTATAACCCCATATATCATTCATAACATTTTTTTTACACAATTTTTTTCCAATTTTATTTTTCAATAAATAATAATTAGTTTAATAAAAAAAATCAATTTTACCCTTGAAAGATCTTCTCTTGTCAATTTAATCATTTCTCTTTCTCTTAAAATATCATTACAATATTTTTTTAATAATTTATTTCAAGACTCACTTTCTTTACTCTTTTATAAACACGCACTCTCATTCTCACTCTTTCCTTTTTAGACTCACATTATTTCTTCTTTTTTTTTTATTCATGTAGATCGGGTTAATAGCATTTTTTTGATTTGATTGGCGCAAGTAGAGGCATGATTTCTTTTTTTTATTTATTATTTCTAAATATTTAAATTAAAGCTCAATCAAAGCTAATTGTGTGAACCTTAGACAAAACTAAGATTTGTCGTCTCTACTTAAAACTAAAACCATGATTGTTTCAATGTGTTTCTTCAAGTTATTATCATTGTTAGATCACAATGGTCACAGCATACATGAACATGATGATCACCCACTACCTATTCCGTATAAAACAACTATTGTTTCATTACTTTTTTTTTTTTTATACAATGTACCCATTTAATAGTTATTCTACATTCTTTAAAACACAGTTCTCCCTAAGTACTCCTTAAAAGATATTTGCAAATTCTAAACAAAATTATTCTTTAGTATTGACTCAAATAATTTTTTATCCTAAAGTATAATCTAAATAAAATTATATCCTTAAACATTAAAATAAATACAGTTAGTATTTTAAAAAAATAGGCACATTTTTTTAATAAAATTTATGCTAGTCAATAGGTGTCTCACATGAAAAATACAATAATAAAAAAAAGAAAACAAAGTATTAGACAAAATCTATGCGAAGAAAAAAAAACAAACTAAAAATAACCTAATCAATTACAATGAGAATTTAAACCAATGAGAAAATTAAATAAAGACAATAACGTCAATAAAAGAGCATTCTTTAAACATGTTGATCTTTAAAAATGGTAAAAAAAATATTTTTAAATTATTTACATTCTTCTCAAGTGGAAACATATAAATACATGTGTATTCTTATTTTTGTTGTACTATTTTATTTTGTTAAGTTAAAATTTATTTATTGTTGTCATTTTTATTATTTTATATTTAATATATTTTTAATTTTTTTTATGTGATTTGTTTAAATTTGATTGTTTAAGATATTTAAATTTAAGATTCTAAATCGTAAAAGTATGGAGTGTGAAAGGAAAGAAAAAATGGAGTGAGAATACTAGTTTTTTGTAGCTTTTTTTAAAGAGAAGATGAAGTAAAAGAAAAGTAATAAAGTGTTAAGAAATATATTAAAAAGTAAAATTTCACTCAAAAATATTATCTTTCTATCGTTTTTAATAAAATTAAACAAATGTATTCAAAATATTTATAAAATAAAAGTAACAAGTCATTTAAATTATTTTAGTAAATTCTGGATATTTCGTATGATAATATGATTATTAAAAAAATGTTAAAAGATATCTGTATGCCCTTAAACCTATTTTATTTATTATATAAATAATTTTATTTAGTTTTTGTCCTTCAAAAATTTCTCGGTTAGTATTAATATTTTTAAATTTCGAAAATTTTAAAATTAATTAATCTCAGAATGTAATAATTACATGGCTCACACGTCAGAAACTATCCTCAGATCAAAATATACCTCTGAATATAATTAATGCTTTTAAAATGAACAAGTTGGTGAATTGCTATTAATAAAGTATTACCAAATAATATTAAAAATATATATAAATTTATAATATTATAAATAAACAATAAAATGTAGTTTTGTATAAATTTCAAACTAAATATATTATAAAATTATAGACAATTTTTCAATCAAAAGACATTTATTAAGAACAATAAATTTATATTTAATAAAAAATATGGGTCTTTTTACATTTTTTAAATCAAAATAATATTACATTAATCACTAATAATTTTCTTTTCAGTGACCCTTTGTGTGCTGGTTTTTATCAATTTTGTGATTTATTAAAAATTATGACAAGTTTATATTTTAAATAAAAAAAGATAAATATTTGAAATTATTTTTAAATAAAAAGTATTGTTGTATTAAGTCTTTCTATTTATTTATTTATCAATTTTGATATCATTTGTAGCAGTAGTTGATTCATTCGCCAAGTGTTTCATTGACCGGCCTGTTTTGATTAATTTTCATAATACAGAATATAACATGTTTACATTGTCATTGATTAAATTATTAATTTTTAAAAAAAATTAAAATATAAAATAATCGTAATAAAATAATATTTAAGAAAACGATTTTTCTTTTCTAATAAAATCCATTTGAAAAAAAAATTGCAAATGGACTCATGTTAACATTATTTATATCCGAATAGATTTGTTCATTATTCACTTTGAGAATTGGTATTTGCAAAACCAAATTTACAAGTAAAATGGTATCAATTCTGACCAGTACACAGAACATCAAAAACCTAATCAGAAATAATTTTTATAAAGTTTTTAAATTTTTATCAAAAATTAATGAAAAGAGAAAAGGTTTTAAAAAACATTCAAGAAAATTTAGGAGTTTCTTTATGAAACTGTTAAATTGTTACCTCTTATTATTAAAATAAAACTGTATTTCAAAATTGAGAAAGTTGTGACAATATAATGTAATATGTTAAATTAAAGTTGTCTCACATTATATCTCGTCTGGACTGGTTTTATATATAAGAAAAGGTCATAGGAGTCAATTCTAACAAATATTTTAATATTTTTTTTCATGTTACAAATTCAGTTTCCAAAAATCTAGTCTGGTCAATGTGGAAGACCACTCAAGTTGTTATTTTTAATTGTTTTAAAATTTATTTAATAGAGTTTAGTGATAATGTTTAAATGGATAGTAGTTGTAGAAGAATTGTAAAATCATAGGAATAAGAGAATTTTTAAAAGTGACTGGATAGACCATATTAAAATTTTTACAATGGTACAATTGGAAGTGTGGTCATGGATAAAGTCCAAAGTTTGTGATGTAAGTTTTTGTACTCTGATTGGTGTTTTGAGTTACTGGTATGTATTATATCTATCAAAAAGTACTAGATCATTTTTTATCAAAAAGTACTAGATGATTTTTGATGAGTTGTGGGATTTTTGCAGTTTTTATTGGTTTATTTATAAAGTAGATTATTTTAGAATTTATGATCTTGTGCTTGTCGTTGTATATGGAGTTGAGACAAGTAAGTGCCTAAGGTTGATTTTTATATAAAGATTTAGTATCTTTGAAATACTTTTATTTATTTATTTACTATTTTAAAAAAACATTTCAAAAAAAGTTAATTTGTAACAATTTTTGTATTCATGTTACATTTCCTTTAAATAAATAAATAATATATATATATATAAAGAGTGATAGAAGATCTTTGACCAATAACTTTCTATCTAGTCAAAATAATATATTTAAAATTTATTTATATATAGATTATTATTAATAGAATAAAAAATAGTACATAATTATATAATTATAACTATTAAAAAAATCACACATTATTTAAATAATTGTCATTAAATCTTTCCAATTTTTAAACTCAATAATTGAAGATATAATTGTTAAAATCTACTTATAAAAAAGATATAAGAGTTAAGATTTTATTTTATGTTTCTAAAAATTTTTTGATACACAAATATTAAAAAAAAAAAAAAACAAGAACTCAAAAATAAGAATTTATAATTATTCAAATTTTCATATTTTAAACATTCTTCAATATAACTTTTTTTTTTCGTAAAAGCTTATGTATAAAAAATATGAAAATTTTAGGGGATCAATCTTTAATAAGTTTTTTTTTATTAATAATAAAGAATGAATAAATAAAACCACTTGAAGGGTGATCCAACCCTTATACAAACCATGAAAATAAAACACATCACACCTAAACAGACCTCTCCTTAGAAAAAGGAGGAAGAACGAGTGCCTAACAAAAGAAATCAATAGAAGTTGACTCAACTTCAAACAACAAAACTAAATACCCACCCAAGTCAAACAAATCACAACAAGAAACAAAACCTACACAACCTCATGAAAAAACAACACTCAACCCGAACAAAGCACCCAACAACAGAACAATACCTACCAACCTAAGCCAAAAGAAAACAGTTTAAATCTAATTCATACAAACCAGGAAAGCTAAACACAAAAGAAAAAATAAACAAAAGGAACTTTAGAAGTAACGCAAAACTAAACCTTCAATTGGACCAAATGAAATGGGAATCTTTAATGAGTTTGTGTTTTCTTTTTCTTTTTTTTTAAATGGAATAGAACAAGCATAAATGAAAAAAAAAATCAATGAGTTATGAACTTTTAATAGGTGAAGATAAAAAATATAGTAAAAAAAACTTATCTTAATTTTTTTTTTGTCTTGTCTATATTTATTAATTTTATACTATATTTAATTTTATGTTTAAATATTTATTAAACTTAAATTATAAATTAAATTAAAAATGCCTTCCTAATTTAATTCCTATTAATTTTAAAAGACTTGGAAGGTCACGGCATCTTCCAGCCTAAAATCCTCCAGCACTGTATGTAAATTTAATACAGTTGTTATGGGGTAAAATTTAGGAACAAAGAGGTAAAGGAATATGTATATAAGGGATACATGATTTTGAATAGTGTATAGATAATGTATGATTTTAGAATTTTTAAATTTTAAAAATCTAGACTCTAAATACAGAAATTTAAAAAATGGAAAAAAAAAAACTAGATAAGTCATGAAATAATCATTGAAGTAATTTATAATATGAGTTAGTGATTGGAAACATCTTTTTTGAAGTATTTAAAGAAACGCATATCAACTAGTGCACATATGACTTTCATGAGCAATATTGACTTGTAAGTCAACTTTTTTTAAAAAATTTGTAACAATCGATAAACATTTTCAAAACTTATAAGTAAAGAGAAGAAAACATTGGAAGGATATTTTAGTTAGGATAATTCATGCCGTTAGATATTTTTGGAGAATAAAATTTAGCTTTTCGTGATAAATATGAAAGGATTAATGTAAAAAATAATGATTTTTTTTTCTCTTATAGAAATTATTGAATGGAATCCTATCACACAAAAACGCTTTGATCTCGTAAAAATAATGAAATTTATAGTCATTATATTTTTATCTTATGTCATTAATGGTTTGATAATTATCTTAGTCATATGATTAAAAAAGAATCAATTGACATGTTAGGAAATGAGTTAAAAGTGCAATAGTTTAAAAGTCAAAAAGGAAAAAATATATTTTTGTGACCCTTGATTGCACTTTTAATGTGAATTATCATGAGCATATGACTCTCATACGTGGAATTTCTACAAGTACAAAAGAAAAAATAGAAGAACTTTTTAAAAAAAATTGAAAGTTTATGATACAACATTACTATTGTTTGAAAAATAAAATAAAAATAAAAATTTCAAAACTCTTGATTTTAATATTACCAATCACTAGTGCAAAAAATACATATTACATCGGTTTTCAAAGATATATTACACCAATTCCATCATCGATGTAGATCTCAACGATGTAAAATGTCAATCACATATTACACCGGTTGCAAAAACTAGTCCATCCAACTAGTGTAATATATCTTTGAGAGTAAAAAAAATAAAATTTATTAATTTTTTACGCTAAACATATTACACCAATTGGATATCAACCGGTGTAATATGTCTTTGAGCGTAAAAAAAATTAAAATTAATTAAGTTTGGGGCTAGACATATTATACCGGTTGGTCCATCCAACTGATGTAATATGTCTTTCAGAGTAAAAAAAAAAATTATTACAGCATTTGTTACTGATAATCGGTATAATATGTTTATTTACCCTATTTTCTTCACTCGCACTTTCACTACTCACTTTGCACTTAAACAAATTTCTCTCTGCCTTTGCCTCCACCGTTATTGTCACCACTGTTGCCACCGCTGCCACCACCACTACTCACCTATGCTGCCACCATTATCCTTCGACCCCACTGTGTTCTCGAACGGTGCTTGCACGTATGCCAACTCTCCTCCGTCGCTTCCCTCCACATATCGTACCCATTCTTCTTCCTGTTGTAGTACATGGTCCATAAGGGTTCCTCCTCGATCTCGATCTTGTCCTTCTCTGAACACTTCTAGCACTCAAGTGCCAACCTTACTGTGTCGCTAGGAGAGGGAGATTGGTGGTGGTGGTGGCGGAGGAGGTGTTGCTTATGTAGATCTTGGCTCCCCTATTGGTTGGCTTTCACAAACCTAGAGGAAGAGAAGACCAGTGCACATGTAACACTAGTTGGACCTTATAACTGGTGTAATATGTCCCTTTTGGGTGCTATATTTTTTAATTATTTTACTCAAATTTTGGTACTATACATTGGTTTTTACAACTTGTGTAATATGTGATTGATATATTACATCGATGAGATCTACATCAGTGGAATCAACATAATATATCTCTTAGAACTGGTGAAATATGTGTTATTTGCACTTGTACAAAGAAATTTTGGAAAAAAGGGGGATTTAACTAGCCTCAAATCAATGCTAGTTATGTTTGGAACAAGTATAGTCTTCCCAACATCTATTTATTGCTAGCAGGATGTGGAACATGTGTTATAAGTGGATAGGGATTAAAACAACCTCACATATTAAATTTCAAAGAGCGAATTTTAAATTTCTGGAAGGCTACAACTTTAGACGATGCAAGGACACAACTCTTTAGGGGTTTCTTGCTTCAATAAGAACTTGTTAGATGGGTCTTGTCTCTTTGTTGAGTTATATGTTTATGCAAATCCCTTTGATAGTGTTAATTTTATCAATATATGATATTTTGGTTCGTTTTATGGGAGGATATTTCTATAGTCTGACTCAAGGATCTTTGAGTTCATATTTTCTTTTTTATAGGGTTGTTGGAAAAAAAAAATCTAATTTTTTTACTATGATTGAGTAGACTAAATCCAAACTCACATAAACACTTTGTTTTAATTGGAATTTGATTGAGAAAGAAAATGGTTTATAATCTATAGAAATAACAATAATTAATTGGAATTAGTGTTAGGAATGAATTTGTTTAATTAAAGATGTTTAAAAACTCTTGATTTATATATCTAATGATTGATTATATTTTTTCAGGTATTAAAATGATAATAATTTGAATTAGGTTCTATTTGAATGGTTTGATGATATGATTGAAATTCACATAAATAATTTTATTTGAAGTAATTTACATAATAGATTATCTTATACGAAATTATAATATTTTTACATATACTTTATCATATCTAATATCTATCTTTTGCATCTAATGGTAAGTTACTATATAATCATTTCAATATATTTATTTTTTATCTTTATTTATTAGTTACTTTATATTTATAAAATAAAATAGTACATTTATATATTGGCAGGAGAATTGTTTGAAAATAGCATACAATTTAGACACGGAGGTATAGCTGATAAGAAAGTTAGGGAGCAGAGATATAGGACCATCTCAAGAGCTTATCTAAGTCAATTATTGCGTGTCATCGAATGAGAGATTGTTGATATGATATATATACGTACCGAATGGTTCATTATAACCTAAGCCATGCACCTTTCCAACTACATTATTGCTCTAATTCTCTCATATCACACGGGATATGTCTCCATGACTAACACTCTTTTTTTCTTCTTTTTTTTATCAAACAAAAAATAAATTAAATAAATTAGAGCATAGAAAAGATGTTTCAATCCGAATGCAAAAATCAAATCCACTTTTCTTTAAACCCAGTAATCAAACCATGCATAAATAATGAATTAAAAACTATAAGTGATAATGATAACGTGCATTATCAACATTCTTTAATTATCACATGCATAGTCAATGCGCTGATTATATATTATTTAGTATTTGAAAGTTTCAATCAATAAAATTCTTTATACCAAGTGTAAAAATTAAACGAAAAAAAAAAAGAGAATTGTATTCTGTAATTCAACCCAAAAACAATTTGCCATGTATATAATTTGTATCTTTACTTAAAGGTCAAGAAATAGAATACAAAAACTAATAATGAAGTACACATATTTTGACTTGATCAGTGATGGTAAAAGAAATTTAAAAAAAAAAAATGTGTATTCAAAGCGTGGACTTGAAAACAAGACATGTGAATAAAAACAATAAAACCCTCGGCATAAACAGGAATAGTACTATTATTTAAGGTAGACTCTGACTTGTTATTATTGTGTTCCATTTTGACACATTATGTGAGAGATGAGTTAGGGTTCCATATACACTTATATGATATTATCAACAAAAAATATTCAATACAATAATAATTGTATATAATAATAAAGAATTAAGAAAAAGAAATTGATGTGAGTTAAGCAGATGGACCAGATTAGCTTAAGCTTTGGTTTAGCAAATTAAAATATTTAATCCGTTTTTATTGGGTGGTGAGAGCTTATCTGCATTGGTAATTTTGTAGTCAAAGGTGTTAGACTATGACTAAACAAATATTAACAATTGTGAATATTCCCATTAATATTTTCTTTTCCTCCACTTGTTGTGTGTTTGGCAATATATGAAAATGAAACCACACGCACGTGAACTTGTTGTTTGAAACTTAGGAATTATAACGACTAAATTAATCTGGTCTCATATCTTTGATATTTTTATTCATTTCATAGTCTTATTTGGAGATTGATTTGATGTGTTTATAAAAGAATATAATGAATTTTTAATTGATAAATATTAATTACAGGTTGGAAATTTTTGGTTTCGACAGAAGTGTATGTATAATATATATGGTGCTGATGGAAAGTATGTTTGAAACTGCATTATGCATCTACGATAGGTAGTTATTATATATATATATTAAAAAATATGTGAAATATTTTTGTAGTAACTAGTTAAAATAAATAAGTTTTATTGTGATTATCAAATTAACAAGATTATTTCATCTTTTTAAAATTCACTTATTTAAATCTTAAGTCAAACCTCCAAGTATAACTTACTCCAAATTTTTTATTATCATCGTCATTATTATTATTTTTTCTGATAGAAAAATCATTGTCATTATTATTATTATTTTCTAATTTCATTTTACTATTATTTTTTTTAGTGTAATTGTCACCATCATAATATTATAATAAAATTAAAATATATATATATATATATTTAAATAATATATATTAACTAAATAACATAGAATAATTAAATAAAATAATGTTAGAGAGACTCTATCAATCAATAATAGTTATAAATAACATACAATAATTAAATAAGATGATATTAAAGATATTTCATCGAGTAAAAATAATTTATAAAAAAACATAAAATGACTAAATTCTATCCATATCACATTTATCATTATTTTACACTTATTATTCTTTTACACTATACCTCTCTTTGCACTCTTTAAATATTGAGGTTTGTCTTATTTATAACAAAATGTCGCATATTGCATATGGTTTGATTGAATTTGATTTGGTAATTTGGCTTTTCATCTACATTTAATGAAAACTTCATATTATACATGGATAAGTTTTGAAAAGGATAATCATTGATTAGAAATCAATTTTAAAGACAAAAAATAATTAGTTGCTATAGTGACTAAATTAGAAATTATTTTAGAGACTAAAATATTTTTTGGTTTCTAAATTAGTTTCTATTATTGTTAAATGGTTTCTAAATTAGTATCTAATTAGCTATCAATGTTTTAACTACTAATTATTTAGATTCTAAATTTGGTAGCAAAAGTCTAGGTAACCAATTAGATACCAATTTAGAAATCATTTAACTAATTTAGAAACCAAAAGTTTTTTTAGTCTCCAAAATTGTCTCTAATTTGGTCACTATAGCAACTAATTATTTTTTATCTATAAAATTAGTTTCTAATCAATTATTTTCTTGTAATATTACAAAAAAAATTCTTTTTTTTTTTTTGCAATTTTTATTAAATGTTTAAATCAATCAAACATGAAGTTATGCCTCAAAACAAGAATTACCATAATTTTCAAATGTCGAAACTATTAAATTTTCTTTATGTCTTAAATCTTGTAAGAACACTATTTGTGTTCATTCTAGCAAACTAGTTGAGATAGCCCAAACCCTCACTAGTGAGCGAAAAACGTGATATGTTGCTCACAAAACATTATAGTTCTTTTAAGCCAATAGTGACTTGTAGGTTAAGCTAAGAGTAACTTTTGAAAAGAATATTTGGTTAAGTTATGAGTGACTTGTGGAAAGAATACTTTATCAGTGACTTGTGGAAAGAATACTTTGATTAAGTCAGGAATGAATTGTTGAAAGAATACTTCGGTCAAGTCAGGGGTAACCTGTTGAAAGTGTAACATCCTAAAAATTGAAAAATTATAATTTTACAATATAGTATTTAACATCTTTTGAGTTAGATGACTTAATACTTTGAGAATAAGCTAACAAATGATATTATTTCTTTGAAGTATTGAATTTGACTTAGTAGACTAAAGGTATCATATGACAAATCCAAGAAATTAAATAAATGAAGATTTTTCTGACAAAAATATGTAAAGAGTCATCATCTAAATCAGGTAAGTTATTTTATCTAAGTATCAAAATATAATTGGACTATTCAAAGTATTCTCTTTTGTACTCTCATTTGACCAAGGTAAAAGCTCAGAGGATAGTGATGATTACCCTTTTCATTCATAGCAGTAGAGTTTCCCACATTTTTCTTTATCATATTCAGAGCTTCCATAATCATAGTCATCTACTCTTTCAGAGAATTCATATCAACCTTTAAAGTCTCATGAGATTGCTCTAAATTCTCCCTATTTCTTACCATGGTGTGAGTCTTATAAAGGTGCCACAAAACAAGTTTTTTGTTTCTTTGAGTCATTATTTTAATCACCAACTATTAAATATAAATGCCAAGAGTATGCGAGAAAAAGTGAAAAGAAACCTAACCATTTTATATTTAAATTGGAATCTTACAACCCACATAATTCATATGCACATGGATGTTAAGTCACTAAACGATATATCACCCAGTAGATGATCTCATATAAGAGAGTCTATATGTTTTGATGATAACAATTTATAGTATAACAAAGCTCACTCATATGCAGTATAATAATATACAAAAACATTAAGAGAAGATGATCAAGACACATTAACATTAATGCATCATATGATACAAAAGCAAAAGACATGTTAGACAAACAATGACACACACTCACAGTAGAAAAACTATTAAACTATCCAATCTTGGTCTTAATATTGGACAAATGCCTAAGAGTCATAAAGATAACATCTAAAGATGGAACGCTTGCCAAACGTGTGATTCAAAGAAGAAAATATACGTTAGACGATCCTACGTGAATAGGTCATATGATATATAAAATAAGCTCGTGTCAGACGATCTCATTAGAATGGATCAGACGAATTCGTTAAAAAGATCTTATCAGAAGATCCTAAAGCTCATGGACTCATTAGAAGATCTCATCAGACGATCCTTGGATATCACAAGGTGATATCAAAACACTTGTTTACAAGCCATCAGACGAACACTGAATATTACACATATTAGACGATACAAGTATCTTATACTCATTAGACAAACAATTGTGCCAAGGAAGTGTCCATATTAAACTTTTACATTCTTAGAACTTTTTATGACACTACTCTTATGTTTTTAAATCTTATGTGATATTTCTAATTCATAGAAAACATTATTTTCAAATAATATTAATGATTAAATGATTTTGAAAAGTTTCATATTTGAGAACATAACACGGAGCAATGTAAAAATCTCATATACCTTGTGCTTAAATGATTTCGTTAAAGAAAGATGCTTTCCATATTGATTTTAAATGTTTTTGAATACATATGTGAAATTAGAATTAAGTTTAACACTGTATTAGAAAGATTTCACATGAATAGTGCTTATACGATAAAGTCTTAAAAAACGGAGCATGAATATTTTCTGTATAAAAGACTTTTTCAAAATATGTTTAGTGGATCTAGGTTAAATGTGATTAACGTTCAAATTTTATATTAACTTGGAAAAAAATTGAAATTGCATTCAAAGTGAAATATCTAAGAAAAGAAAGTCTTGATAATTCGAATATATTATAAATATATTGTTTCAATGGTACGTAACAATGAATTAAATTGTTAATTATTATGTTAAATGATATTGTTATTGTTCCTAGATAGTATCAAATGGACATAAAGATGCAAACAAAGCAAAGAGCCAAAGTTTCCCTTTTAATTGTTTGATGGAAAAGAGATGAAGCTGATAAGCAAGATTTGTGCAAAAGAATATTCAAGCAATATCAAAGCAATGTGAACAAATATTTGCAAAGAGAAATATATTCCAAAGCACAAATAAGTGATAAAGCATATTGAAGGCTCATATTCAAAGTTTTCTATTTGAGTGTCTAATACAAAGAAGATGAACAATGCAAAAATGGAAAGATCTAAGTCCAAAGGTGTTAGAACCTTAATGGACAAAGTTCATACATATGAAGAAAGTATATGAAGAAAGACGCACAAATTTCATTAAAGTCAATATTTTCATATTGATCATCTAACATGTGGAAGATGATGAAAAAAATTGGAAAGAAAATATTCAAGTGCATAATTGACTAAAGCTTCAACGATAAAAATAAATACAAATAAAGAAACATTTTGAAATGTTAATGATGACTTAAGAATGTGTAGGATTATTTTTGAAGACTAAATAAAGACCTTGATGATGAAGAGCAAAACAACAAAGTGTACAAACTGGTATACAAGCTATCTAATACAAAAACACGTTTTCATAGTTGTGTGATTAATACAATTACATCTGCTTCTATAGAGTGGATCTGTGAGATTGAGTTGTGAGCTTAACCATAGTAAATCCTTCACACTTTGAAGTCTACCCTGTGAGTTTTTATTGTTCTCTTAATAGAGAGGTTTTCTCATTGTTAAGAGGTCTTGATCTCAAGGGGAGATTAAGACTGATGTACCTGTAGATGAGTAAGAATATTGGTGCACCTTAAGAGGAGAAGAATACTTGTATAATCTAAAGAGGTGTAGAATACTTGTGATAGTGAAATACTTTTGAGTGGGTTGCTCAAGGGGACTGGACGTAGCCCTTATCATTGGGTGAACCAATATAAATTATGTGTGCATTTCTCTCTATGTTTCTTACTTGTTAGACCTTTGTTTTTCATTCAACCCCCTTCTTTTGGAGCTAATTGTACCTTCAATGGAAACAAATTAAATCAAATTGTGTTCCATTAACTGAAAGAAACCTTACATCACATCATTTAACCGACTCGTGCTTCTAACTTTTGTGCTTCTAACTGATAAGCTTCTGTTGGAACATAGAGACTTGATTTGATTCCATATTCATGTGCACAACTTACAAGATTCCAACAACCTACTTTCATTTAAAGCATGCATGAATGAGGTTAATAAATTCTAAAAGAAAAATGATACAAAACAAAACTACAATGATTATTAACAGAAAAGGGATGCATGTTAATGTATGAATGTAACCATGAAATTTTTATGAAATGCTTGCTATATGATGCCATGAACATGCATTCAAATATATAATAGAGAGGATAAACAAACAAAACATATGCTCCCTTTTTGTTCTAACATGATAATCATTAAACCTCCACTGCTTAGGGTTCACATAGGTTTAAGTATAGGACCACAATCTCAAAGGCATGAAATATAAAAACTATGTAGTGTGTGAAGGGAGTAGAACTTAAGACTATCCAAACCTAACTTGCAAAATAGCCAAAAAATTTCCTAGGCAGATATGGTAGTTGTTCTCTACCCTAAGATTCAATAATATAATCAATTAGGATATCAAAACGAGAAAAGATGAATGTGTATTAGAAATAAAGAGAAAACATAAACACATAAAAATCACACATATTTTGCACAATTAATTAATTAGACTTGACTCTCTTAAAACACGTCACAATGGAGTTGTCATATTGTAATTGGGGTCACAATCGAACTACGAAAATACTTTTGAAAAAAAAAATAAACATACAAGTTGTCACCATAGTTTATTAAGAAAAAACTGAAAAACCTTTAAAAAAAAATCTCGAAATCAGATTTTGAGTTTAGAAGTCGATTAGGTGTAGAGAAGATGTTAACACCATACAACATTCGTCCTAAGATGTCTACCTTAAATTAAACTTGTAAAATGAGTGTGATTTTTTAAAGTGTTTATTTTTTTAAAAAACAAAACAAAAATACATATATAAAATATAAAATAAAATATTTTTAAAATTTCTTATTTAGACCCAAAACTCACCTTAATCTCACATATTTTCATTCATAATAAAAAAATCAGAATTTACATAATTCTTTTGGTAGAAGATTATTTCGTTTATTGCATTTTTAATTATTTTAAATGAATATTTTATATTAAAAAATTTAATTATCAAGTCTTTGACTTAACATGACAACAATAATTTTTAAATTTTTACATAATAAAAATTTTAGTTAACAAATATGATAATCAATAATTTCTAAGATTATTATTTGAATGAAATATTTAGTTATCAAATAAATCCAAGACTTCATATTATAATTAGTAATTTTCAAAACTTTATAATTATCAAATCAGTATAAAACTCGAGGAATCAATCACATTTTTTTAGACCTTATAACGGCTTTTTGGTTATATACTTATATATATATATATATATATATATATATATATATATATATATATATTTTGTCTATTAATTACTGATGATACCAAAAACAACACTGAGAGGAGTTATGCTTTATAACACACCTATGCACAGGAAAAAAAAATCCAAAGTCCAAATCAAAATAGAATATTGAAAATAAGTAAGAAAAAAAACAAAAGCACCGCTTGCATGCCACAAAACGACAAAACGCTTATTAAGCCCCATACATTCAAGTGAAGGTGAAGGAGGTGTTGTCGCCGGATTCGTAAAGTGATTGAAGGGAGGTTTTAGAGCTACACGGGGAAGAGGCCGTCGTCGGAGACTGGCTCAGCCGGTAGCAGGGGATCAGTGTTGGAGTGTGTACAAAAAATATCAAACAATGGAAATGAGCAAAACCCAGCACTAGTTTGAGGGAGATCTCCCTGAAAATACTATTCAAGACAAATTTTAACAAAACAAAGTGAATTTTTTCTGATAACTAGTGCTGGAATTTCCTCATTTGCAATATTTTAGTTATAACTTCTTTTTCTGACACTATTTTTCTTGTTTCTTTCTGCCCTTTGATGCCACTTGCCCCCCATGTGCTCCTGTCTTCTTTTATTTTTGTGACTCCTACTTTAGGTTAAAATTGGGGCAGCCATTTACTGGGCTGGGCCCTAATTTTTCTTTCTTATTTTTATACTTTTTATTAAAAAATTAAAAATAAAATAACCTAAATATATGTATTTTTAAACATTTGAGTTTTTAATAAAAAAAGAAAATACCTTTTTTAGTTTTGTAACATTAAAAAAGTTATATTTTTATTTTTCTTTAATTTTATTTTTTATATTTTTATATTTTTAAAAAACTTTTTATCCTTTTTTTTTTCAAGTTAGTGATAATTTATGTCATTCTTATTTTTATTAATTGAGCAAAATCTTCTCTTTTTTATTTTTTTAATTACCAAGATAAAATTCGGTGTTGAAACAGGCAAATAAGTTTTTGACTGTGTTTGTTTTGAGTCTAATGTTTGATTGACTGATTTGTGAATTTATAAAATATACATAAAATATATACATATGTTTTGATGTAACAAGACAAATGTTTACACTTTGCATGTCTAATGAAATTTAATTTTCATTCGTTGGTGAAAAAATTGCATAATTTGATGTGATAGATGAATTGGTATAAAATATTGAATAATTATTTTTTTCTAACACTAGTGTGAAATTGTATTTTAACAACAGTATACTAAATCGTTTAAGAGAGACTAATGTTAACAATTTTATAAATAGTTAAACATATATTACATCGTTAAAATCAATATAAAAAAAATAAATTACTTCAGTTATGTGGTATAACCAATGTAAAAACATCATTATTTAAATAAACATTTTAAATAATTATTTTTGTTGTACATATTACGTTCGACCGATATAATATGGTCCTTTTCTTAAAACGCACTCTACTTTCATTGTTCTTTGTCGGTGCACTGCTCACACATTTTGAATTTCTTCCATTATTAATTTTTGTTCTATAAATTATAGTAATGTAATCTCTTATATTGCATGTTATTTAGTGTCTATTAAGTAAAAGAAGAGAAATTCAGTAAATTTTTTGCAAAAATCTTTATTAGCTCACTCGACCAAATACTAAATCTTTCTTTTCACTACGAAATATCAAAACGAAACTTGCCAAAAATGCATAATATTTTTAAACACAATTCAATCCTCTATTAATGTATTTTTTTAATTTTTCACATAACTTTTTATATATTTTTTATCTATTGAATAGTTATTTAATGTTAATTTACTTACATAATATATTAAAAATTTCAAAATAATAAAATATTTACATTATCTGATAATAATAATAATACAATTAAAAACATTGTATGGGAAAATACTGTAATAAATTTAGAATGTTACGATAAATATTTTTATATCGGTATCCAATCATAAGTTTTCATAAATTAAAATAACTAAGTTTATAATAATATTTAAAAACCATGATTAAAGTTGTTTCTAATTAATTGATGATAGAAAAATATTTTAAAACATAGTTGACATTTGTTTAAAAATTTTGCTAGTGTTTTTTTCTTTTAAAATAATTAGAAATGTTAAAAGAGACCAAAAGAAGTGAGGATGGTGTCTCTATCTATATGGAGATATTTAAAACAAGTAGAAATAATTTATTTTGGTAATCACTAAGATACTGAAAAGAAAAACATGTTAAAGAATAAAAAAACGAGCCTTCATGGTGGAAAAGACAAAAGCAAATGAGAAAAGAAAACTATTAAAAAGAATTAATATTAGTATCACGTAAAGGTTGTGTGGGCTAAGCTGCCTCTTTTTAGTCTTATTTTTTAAGGAATTGGAATAGTGCTGCTTTTTCAATTAGGTGTTCAAAAATTCAATTTGGCCTCTTACACCTAATTCAATATATTTTATGTTGTATACCTTTTTTTTCATTTATCTGCTTTATACTTGCGTTGCTCCATTTGCTTTCTAAGTTTTAGACCAAATACATTTAGTCTATTTTCTATAAGTTGTCACCTTACCAAAATTTTCTGTTGCACCACACTCTTATGCTGTCAGCAGCCAATGACGCTTGTAACAATAACAAAAACAAGATTTGATGCACCACTTCTGATCAAATCTTCTAAGAATTGAATTTTTTTATTATTTTTCATCCGAATGAGGATGATATGCTAAAATGAGTTTGAATTTGGTTCATAAGCTTCGTAAAGTGACTGCTAACTTAGGATCTTTGTTTGAAGGTATATCCTGTAATTTAATATCTCATTTATGTAAATTTGGGTCAACTTCAGCATAAATATTTTTAAATCCATAGTTAGAAAGTGTGCAATTTTTGTCATTATGTTTATTATGATCCAAACTGAATCATGTTTTCCTAAGTTACGGGTAAGTAGGTACAAAAATCATAGAGGTATTATCCCACTTCTGCACTAGAATATTTAATTGGGTTAACAAACCTCAAAGTTGTTGATGCTCAATGTTGTATTTATGATAAATTAATTAAGTAGATATAAATTTGGCTATATCTTTCTTTATGTTAGGCCACAAATAAGATTGTCTGAAATCTTGATATATCTTAGTCATACATGAATACAAACTAAACGTACTTTTATGACCTTTAAGTGACACTATTTGTTTTAATTCATCATCCTCTGGCACATATCCTTTGTTTCTAAAACTTAAGATACCATTAGCTCCTAAAGAGAAGTGTTTGACTTTATTAGTATCTAATAGGCTCAAAATATTCTTCAAACATATCCACCAAAATTTCTCCTTCACTTTCCCTAGAAACCCATTTGTTATAACAAGTATAATTACAACTAATGTGATTTGAAGATACAAAAACCTCCAAATTCAAACCCCTAAAATTTTTAATCGACCCCAATGTTAACGTATATTATTTCTATTTAAATTGTTTATTTTTCTGTTAATATATATTATTTCTATTCAAATTGTTTACTTTTTTGTATTAGGTTGTGATGGGAAAAATGCACGGGGAAGCAACACACATAATCATGAATCAATGCAAGAAAATAAACGACACAGAATCTAACGTGGTTCGGTCACCAACTGCAACCTACATCCACACGGGCAACTATTAGGTTTTCATTTCTTTTCTGTTGAACACCAATTACAAGTACAATTATCTCTTTAAATAGAGATTATAAAGGGGACACAATGATTAAGCCCACTCACTAAAACATGGTGTCTACTCAGCCCAATCCAATTGGTCCTGGCTTCATACCCAACAATCTCCCACTTGAAGTCACGGAACAATGTTCACCTGCGCTTCAACTGTGTACATGTACTTCTGTAATCTATCACTGGAACTCAATGTTCCACCACTAGTTGCCACCAGTCTTCTTAATCATTTTGAAGACTTCGTTGAAACTCCCCTGAATTTCAACACGTCAGTCATGATTGAAACTGCCACTGACCCATTCTCTGTTCCTACCGGCTCCCACTTGCAAGAACTACCAGATCCTGGAACAACCTGAGAACAAACACTCTCCATACTCAACAAGAAATTTTTTAAAGATGTTTCAACAGTCGGAATACTGGTTCTCCTAACCCACTGTCTTCTAGGGACCTTAGCTGAAACACGACCCGTGCTCCCACTGCCATAAGTACCTCTGACTGGTCTACCTGAACCTTTCCATGCTCGTTTATCCTGAATCTGACCTGTGGCTCTGGGTTTCTCTCTTGTAAAGACAACCCTCTTCTGCCCACAAGATTCTGTGAACCGAACTTTGTTTATCTTCTGAACTGGGACGGTCACTCCCTCAGACGGTAATTCGACCATATACAACAAACCTCTCTTTCTTCCGGAGGCAATGACAAGATTTTCCTTGACGACCTTCCATTGCTGATTTCCGAACTTCACTACATGTCCATGTTCGTCCAACTGCCTAACAGAAATCAAACTTTTCGTCAAACTTGGAACAACTCTGACATCCTTCAAAGTCCAGAAACCGATTGGCGTCTTCAACACTGTCACCCATGCCCATAACATCAAGAGTTTTGTTGTCTGCTAGTCTTACCTTTCCAAAGTCCCCAATAACCAGATTCTGCAATGCTTCATTGCACCTCCGTGTCCTCTCGTTCACCACAAGCACCTGCACCTATTCACCGTGAAAACACGATCTGCTGTCGCCCCCGCGAAACCCTAGCTTTGCGACGTCGCTGCTACCCCTACGAAACCCTAGCTTTGGGATGCCACTGCAGCCCCTGCAAAACCCTAGCTTTGGGATGCCGCTGCCGGCTCTGCAAAACCCTAGCTTTGGAATGCTACTGTCGCCCCTGCGAAACTCTAGCTCTAGAACGCTACTGCCGCCTCTGCGAAACCCTAGCTTTGGGATGCTATTGCAGCTCCTGCAAAAACCTAGCTTTGGGATGTTGCTGCCACCTCTGCGAAACCCTAGCTTTGGGATGCCACTGCAGCACCTGCGGAACCCTAGCTTTGGGACGCTGCTGCCGTAATTTTCACGTCTCGTCGATTAATTTTTGCTGATCAAATCTCTAGTGTGTAAATGAACCAGACTCTGATACCACTTGATGGAAAAAATGCACGCGGAAGCAACACACATAATCACGAATCAATGCAAGAAAATAACGACACAGGATCTAACGTGGTTCGGTCACCAACTGCAACCTACATCCATACGGGCAACTATTAGGTTTTCATTTCTTTCCTTTTGTACACCAATTACAAGTACAATTATCTCTTTAAATAGAGATTATAAAGGGGACACAATGATTAAGCCCACTCACTAAAACATTGTGTCTACTCAGCCCAACCCAATTGGTCCTAGCTTCATATCCAACAGGTTGTTGGGTTTTGTTTGTTCTTTGGCCCAACTTTCCTTTTCTGTTTCAACTAGGTCTTAGTCTTTTTCTCATATATACACTATGTATTTTACTTTCTAATACACAAGTAAATAAGAGTTTCTTTTGTATTTTCTCTTCTATGCTTTTCTCTCTTTAACGCTTGAAGTCCTTGTTTCTTTTTCATTTGCAATTAGGGTTCATCAGAACCTTCCTTTCTCCATTACAATTACGTGCGCTCTATTGAAGCACCACGTCAGGCAAGAATATTCATCTCCATTAACTGTAATACCCAACTCATTATTCATAAGTGTTGCTATGTGTATCTTCTTATGACTTAAAACTGCAATAACAATTTTTTTTTCTAGGATGACACATTAACTGAAAATCATAGTCTTTTAAAAACTTCATTCATCTTCTCTACCTCATGTTAAGCATCTTTTGATCAAACAAATACCTTAAGCTCTTATGATCATTGAACACATCAAAACGAGCTCCATAAAAATAATGTCTCCAAATTTTTAAAACAAAAACAACTATTGTCAAATCTAGATCATGAGTTGGATATTTTTTTCATGTATACCTTCAACTGACATGAAACATAAACAACAACTTTTCTATTTTGTATAAGAACACATCACAATCCATAATGTGAATCTTCACTAAAAACTTCAAAAGATTGACTTGTATCATGAATTGTTAACATAAGAGTATTAGTTAATCTTCTTTTAAATTCCTCTCACGTTGTTTAATCCATACAAAAGGATGATTTTTTCTAGTTAGCTAAGTCAAATGAGCCATAATTTTAGAAAAATATTCTATAAACCTCTTATAACATCCTGCTAACCCGATGAAACTCTAAATTTTGATAAATTATATTTTAAAATACCTTAAGCTTTGTAGAAGTCCTCTATTAAATGTATAATACAATGGATAATTTTTTTTTATTCAATTTAGTCTTTAAATAGTGCAACTTTTAGCGTCTCTGTTAACTAGAATATTTTAAAATAATATTAACTTATAACACATTTGAGAGATTAAATCTTATAATTTTATTGCTTACAAAACTAAAATAATAAGAATATAGAACCTGATTCACTAAAGACTCATATGACATCTAAGGAATTAAAATATTGCAACTATATAAAAATACCATTAAATCTCTCTCTCTCTTATTTTTATATATATATATATATATATATATAAAAGGACCAACCTCTCCTAAAAATAGGAATGACAATGCAGGTTGGCCCATCTGCATAGAATATGCAGACTGATTTTACTAACCCGTTCCATATAAGAGTTGGTCTGCGGGCCAAACCCGCAGTAAAAATATTTTTTTTTAAAATTAATAAAAAAAATTTAAATATAAATTTTGAATAAATTTAATTATTTTTTTATTTAGATGCATTAGGTAAATGGTCTCACAATATTATTCTCATGACACATGCAAAGTAAGATGTGAGTAAAAATTTTGGTACGTGAAATATGAGGCTGTATAAAGAAAATATGGGGTGCAAAAAGAAAATTTTAGATTTTTAAGTTATGCGGGTCATGTGGGATAGACATAAGCGGGCCAGCAAATTGGAATAGAAAGTCTGCCCCACTTTTTCTCAATGGGTCGACCCACCCCGCTTTGCAATCCCTACTTAAAAGTTACTTTAAAAGAGTTTCTAGTTTTTCTTAATCTCATATTAAAGAAAAACTTGTTGGAGATCCCACATCAACTAGAGATAAGGACATTTATTAGTATATAAGTGGGTGTAAACCTTATATTATAGATCGATTTTATAATGTTGAGTTAGACTTAAAGTTCATTTTTTAATATAATAGGCCATTTGCTATCAGACTGCTAGCGGATCACCCATAAATATAGTTTCACGCATAAGTTAACCGTCTCAGCATGAGGAGAGTGTTTGAGATTCCACATCTCCTAGAAATAAGAACATTTCTTAGTATATAAGTGGGTACAAACTTCACATTATAAATTGATTTTATAAGATTGAGTTAGGCTTAAAGTTCACTTCTTAATACAACTTTAAAATAATTATTTATAATTTTCATTATTTAATTTTTAAATCTAATTATTCTAATAATTAATTTATTTTTAACCAATTATGTGAAATTATAATTTATTATTATTATGAGGTGAATTTTATAAAGTAAGCACATATTAAAAAAAATACAGATTTCACATATAAAGAAAAAAAATAGTACCTTTTAATAGTACCTTTTATTTATTATTTACTTTACTCCTTTATCTTATTCCTCTTTATAAAAAACTGATTGAGATTGAACAATACATGCACTCGAAAATCTAGTCAATTGTGTTACTGTATATACATTGATAACTCTTGATATTTTCATCGAAATTACAGGTTAATATTCCAATTTGATTATTGACTAAGACCTGCATGATACATTCCCCATTTCCAATTACGATTCTAATATGTACAAATTTGTCAATAGATATAGGAACTAATAATATTAATACTCTTACTTTTCATAGTTTGTCTGTTAAATTATGCTTTATCGTACTTAATTAACTTCATTTTAAAGTCTTAGTTTTTATGTTACCATGAGACTGTTCCTGCTTTCTTGACCAAATATGGTCAACAAGGAATTAGTAGTGCACTTAGATTTTTAATTGTTATTTCATATACATTTTTCTTTGGCTGTTTCTTAGCATTGTCCACTAAAGGTTTGAGGATAATAATTAAATATGAATAGTTATTGACCTGAAGGTTCTGATTTATGATTTATATGGAATATTCTTTTGTGGGTAATTTTAAATATGGGGATTTGTAGTTTTTGTTTGCTAGCGACTGTGGAAGCTTTAATGGTGATGATGGATATAATGGTGTAATAAAGTTAGTACAAGAATTAGAGAAAAATTGATGGAAAAAATGCTTTTGATTCTTGACTTTAGCTAGTTGGTTCAAACTTAGGTTACAAGTATTAGAAAATTTGTAAATTAATTTCATAATATTATTGGTGTGAAATAGATTTGGGGCCTTGTGTCCAAAGGTTTATTGTATAAATTGAGAGATTATATATATATATATATATATATAATTATTATGATACTTTATGAAAAGTTAATTTGATGGAGATTGGAAACAATAAGCAAAAATGGATTTATAAAGAAGGTTGTCTTCGTGTTGGTTATCAAGAAAAAAGTGTGAGAACAACAAAATTGTCAAGGGATAGATTGAAAAAATGAGATTAAAGAAACTACTCATATAGGTACTCTCATTGATCATGATCAAGGTAAGTGTTTATCTCTATTTTAATAAAATGTATGGAACGTGAGAATCATATATTGTAATATCCTTATAATGAGTATTATTGTTCATTATTATACCCTTTGATTTTACATGTGGTATCAGAGTCATGGTTGCTCAAATTTATGATTTTTCATTAATGATATTTTTTCCAATCATATGAATCCTGATTTTAAAATTAAGAATATTGCAAAGAAAAAAAAATAGTTTTTGAGGATAAATTTTAAGGTTTAATCTATCCCTTTATTTTTGTTGTGTTAAGAATTGATTTCAAACTAAAATAATGAAATCTCAAGTCTTCAACTGCATCGTAAATCATAAATTTTGTTTTATTTGAATGCAAGAGGAAAATATTACAATAAATAAAAATAATGGCATAAATATATATTTGTATATTTTATTGATGGATGATATTATTTCTAAAATTAATTGTATGATAGATTTGTAATCACCAAAGTGATCAAATCTTTATTTTTTTTTTAACTCCAAAGTTCATGAATAATATTATTTATGAAATTATTTGTATAATAGATTTGTAATTGTCAAAGTGATCAAATTATAATTCCAAATTAGTGATGAATTTTATCTCAATTACCTATAAAATGGATGCTAAATTATTTATTTATGGATTAATTAAAATTCATTATTACAAGGCATTTTTGGATCACCCAAAGGTTGATTAGTTGTCCTTATAATTAATGGATATGATTGATGGTGGCAAGTATATGTTATTAGTTTTATTTGTATATCCAAAGATAACAAGTATTTATAGTTAATGCATATGTCCTATCAAATAATGTTAATATTATTAGTATCATTTTGTTTTGTGTATTAATGTATCACCCAAAGGAGAAAATTGGTATGCATATAAGGTGTGTTGGATCTTGATTTGACCTTTAAAGTTGAGAAACATGTTGCTATTACTGATGCTAGTTGCATTGAAGAGACAGCTCATTGTAGGGCTTGGAAAAGGTCATATAGACTTAGCGTGATATTTATGTGAATGAGCATAACAAGTAATATTAAGTTTGCTCTTCCTAAAATTGAAAGTGCAAAAGAATTTATAAGATTTGTGGAAGAGCTCTCATAAACTACTGATAAGTCTCTTGTCGAGACATTAATGAGTACCTTAACTACCATGAAATTTGATAGTTCTCATACTATGCAAGAATATGTCATTAAGATGACAAATATTGCAACAAGACTTAAGTATCTTGGAATGACAGTGGATAAAGTTTTTCTTGTGCAGTTCATGTTGAACTCATTACCAAATATGGTCTTTTTCAAATGAACTACAATATCATGAAAGACAAATGGAATGTGCATGAATTGCACAATATGTAAGTTTAGGAAGAGACCATACTTAAGAATTAAGGAAACCACTCCATTCATTATGTGAATAATCAGGGAGTTGGAAAGAATTTTGTAAGAAACACGAAAAGACTAAAGGACCACCAAAGATTAACGAGTCCTCTACTAAAATCCAGAAGAAAGATGAAAAATGTTATTTATATGGGAAATCTGGACATTTCCAAAAGGATTGTCCTAAACATAAAGCTTGGTTCAAAAAGAAAGGTGAGCATAATGCTTATTTATGTTTTGAATCAAACTTAATTGAAGTTTCACATAATACTTGGTGGATTGATTTTGGATGTAAAACTCATGTTTCTAATATGATGCAATGATTCCTTTCAACCCGAATGAGAAGTTTGTCTTCATAGAAAATTGAGTGAAAGTTCCAATGGAAGCTGTCGGGACTTATTGCTTAATCCTTGACAATAGATTTTATTTAAACTTGTTTGATACTTTTTATGTACCTAGCATTTTTAGGAATTCAGTTTTTTGTATAAACTTGATGTTGCTAGATACTCTTTTAAGTTTGGGAATGATTATTTGAGTTTGTATAAGCGTACTTGTATGGTTGGATCTAGTACACTTTATGATGGTTTATATAAATTGAATCTTGATAATTTATATGTTGAAACTCTTATGACCTTGCACTAAATTTTTTTGGTATTAATACTTGTACTGGTAAAGTTCTTCGTCCTCTTTTTGTTAGACGGGTGTTCCCTTCGCCAAGGTAGGTTAAAATTAACACTGATGGACTTGCTAAGGGATATCCGGGTCTTGCTACTTGTGGAGGTATTTTTCGTGGGAGTATGGGGAGTTTATTGGGGGTTTCTCTGCATTCCTTGATGTTCAAACTGCTTTGGTTGCTGAGTTTTATGGAGTTATATATGCTTTGGAGGGAGTTCAAAAGATGGGATTTACTAATATATGGCTTGAATGTGATTCTACCTTGGTTTGTGCTGCGTTTATTGCTAGAACTATTGTCCCGTGGATGTTTCATAATCGATGAAATACTTGTCTTAATTATTGTGGGAAAATCAGGTTTAAGGTTACTCATATTTTTTGTGAAGGGAATGTGTGTGCTGATAAGTTGGCTAATTTAGGATTTATTTATAAAGAATCATTTCATTCGTATAATAGGTTTCCATCTAGTCTTTTCTTATAATTCTTTATGAATAGGTATAGTCTACCTATATATCATTTTTGTTAACATATGGGTTTTAGTCTAGTCCTCCCATAGTTTTCTTGTATTTTCTTTCTTTTTTCTTTTTTTTAATAATAATTTTTTCGTGTGATGGCAGATGATTGTTGTTACTTGAGGTATCAACATAGCTAAGAAAAAAAACGTAGTTTAGTGAATGACTATTCTACTAAGCGTTTAAGACACATTTTCAAAGAAAGGATGTAAAGATGAGTAAAGAATGAAATACTTCCAAATTTATATTTTACTAATATGAATGTATGTGTGGATTGTATTAAAAGGAAAACAAACAAAACACACAAAGAAATGAGCCACAAGAATCACTCAACTTCCTGAAATTGTACACACGGATATATGTGGACCTTTTTATGTAAATTCCTCCAATAAAGGTATTTTTATCACTTTTATTAATGATTTTTCACGTTATGGTTATGTATATTTATTGCATGAGAAATCTCAAGTAGTGAATGCCTTGAAAATTTATATAAATGAAGTGGAAAGGCAATTAGATAGAAAGGTAAAAAATTTTAGGTCAGATAGAGGTGGTGAATATTATGGAAAGTATGATGAAAGTCGAAAACACCCAGGTCCATTTGCTAAGTTCCTTGAGAAACAAGGTATTTACAAGAAAAGAAATTGGATGCAAGAATAATTAGTGGATATTTTATTGGTTATCATGCAAAGTCAAAAGGGTATATGTTTTATTGTCCTACCCATAGTACAAGAATTGTTGAAATTGGAAATACTTGATTCATTGAGAATGGTGAAACCAATGGGAGTGAAGCTTCGTGAAATGTGGAGATTAAGAAAGTTAGAGTACAAGTTCCTTTTGTTGAACATGTTAGAATATATTGTTTGAAACAAGAGGGGTGAATTGTTTTTGCAAAGTTTTCAAAAAATGTTGATGTTAGATTGAAAACTTCAATTAAATCAACTAATTGATTAACCTGTTCAACTGGTTATTAAAACATTAACAGTTATGTAATCAAAATTTAAACCTGTTGTTTTAGGAAAAAAATGATTGAACATGAAAGAATTATAGTGGTTCACTCTTACCCAAGAGTTACATCCAGTTCTCAGTACACCACTGAGAATACACTAATGCAGTCAAACCAAATTACAAAAGAATCAAGAGTATTGATCTTGAACCCTTCAAGAACACGCAACACTCTCCACATAAACACTAATTGAAACCGTTTACAACACAAAACAGTATTAAAGAATGAATTTAGAATACAATTGGGCTTTACAAAAATGAAGAACAAAAGAAAAGATAACCTAGATTCCTACTTCACACTGTAGTAATGATAGCCAAGATTTCAAGAATGATTCTAAAGCTCTTTAATTTTCTCTCTTAAAAAATGTATTTTTTAATATCTCTCATTGTTATTAAAATAATCAGAAAATTATCTTTTTATAAACTTAAAAGATGGTTAAATCAGTGTGATCATTTAATGAAATTTGTTGAAATAATTTAAAAAACAGTTTGAGAATCATAACAACATTTTGTTAAAATCACTTAATTGATTCTTAAAACAAACTGATTGTTTTCATTTTATGTTCAAATAACAACATAAAAAACTAGTTCATTTATCGGAATAATTAATTAATTTTACTTAATAGAAAAGCAAAAGAAAACAAATCAATTTTAAATTCTTTTAAAAATCTTAAGTGTTTTTCAATCAAAATCCGTTGTAAAACTTGTTGTAGTCATCTGACTTAAACATAAACTATTTCAATTGATTTAAAGTACGAATCAACTAACTAAAATTACCACAAATTTGAAAAAAAAAACTTTCAAAAGAGATTTCAAATAAGATGAACTTGGATCATAACTGGATGTAAATTAACAACTCAAAATCTACCTAACTAAACACATACACACAACAGATTCTTCATGACAGATTTGGAAATCATCAAAGCCTCTTTTTTCAACAATGTCCACCTATTTGATGAAGACAAATATCTGGTGTTGTGTTGTAGATTTTGACTTAAGGAGATCTTGCTAAAAAAAAAAAAAAATAGACCATGCAATTCACACAATACAAGTAGACTAGGATAACCATACAATTTATGTAGAGCTATAGTTTCTGCAAAACCAAGTAATGTAGCAGAAACACAAAATCATAACAAGATCTGTTTAAACAGTTTAAAACACAGAAAATTAAAAAATATATTATGTTCTTGCCGGTTGACCCGCCTGTCAGTTGACTCACGACACTCACACGCCTCCTTCCTCACGTTGATATGTGCTTGGTTCTTTCAAAACAATCTGCACCTGCAAAAGAGAAAGGGGGCGCCCTAGAGGCCGTTTGCACTCCGACGCTCAAGTTAGTGTAAGGCAAGGAACACCAAGTGTATTGAGTTTCTCTCTGTGTTTAGGTCTAGAAACTGCGTACCTTTGTGAAGTATCTTACTGTCCCTTATATAGTCTAGGATTTACTGCGCCGCTAGCCCTAATTAGGGTTCACTGTGCTACTAGCCATATTTAGGGTTTACTGGAATACCCTTGTGCCGCTATCACCCAATCTTAGGGTAATCTAGCACATAAGGTTTCCTTCTCTGGAGTGCAAACTCTCACAGGGTGACCACCTGGGTGCCTCCTTGTGCACCTAGTCTCTGGGGTCACCCGTTCTGGGAGTGCCTTCACTGTTCACGTGCCATGTATGTAGCTTCACTGGAAAACCCTAGTTCTGATAAGTACTTGACCCCTCAGGACTCTGCACCTAACTGTGCTCTCCCTGCTACCCGCATGGGCACTTCGTCATCCAAGCCTCTCCCTAACTCTGGGTATTTAACTGGTCTTCCCCCAAGGCCGATGTCACCTCGTCTTCACCCAAGGCCGATGTCACCTCGCCATACTCTGAGTGGCGATGACACTGCAGCCCACCCTGGTGGTCTGACGACTACTCACCCTTCTCTGTGGAAACATGCTGATAATTAATCACCCTTCTCTCAGGGGACACACCGATGACTGATCACCCTACTCTGAGGGGAATGATTGATCACCCTTCTCTCAGGGGACACACCGATGACTGATCACCTTACTTTGAGGGGAATGACTGATCACCCTTCTCTAAGGGGAATGACTGATCACCCTTTAATCCAAGCTGCCTGCGGGGTCCACTCCACGTGGCTTTGGCCCATGCTGTGGGACCCAGCTGACGTGGTTCACCCTCTACCACCTGTTCTCGGTGTCCGAGGACTGGTCGGTACATATTACAAACCAACAACAACAATATTTTTCTGGAGCTCCTTTGTGTTCCTCCGCACCTCCTAAATATGCTTTACCTTTTTTTTCATCGTTAAGTGCTTTTTCGGTGGTGGTTTATTGTGCTTGTTGGTTGTTGTTTTTAAATTTCAAAAAATGGATTATGCTTTCGTCTACCTTGGACTAGGAAAAATTTTATTAGAGAAACTTCCTCTTGTACCTCTTGGGAAAAGGTTAGAGATTTCCAAGAAATTGGTTCATAGTAAGACTGATGAAAACCTCATCAAAGTAGTCGTTTGAGACCAATATGAACCGGTTTGTAGGGATAAGTTTATTGATCCCTCTGGTTCATTCTGCTTTTTTTATGATACTATGTTTACTAAGTTAGGGTTACGTATACCTTTAAACTTATTTGAAAAAGAGTTGTTAATCAAACTAAATGTTGCCCCGGCCTAGCTTCATCCGAACAACTGGGCCTTCATCTGAGTGTTCAACATTCTTTGTGCACAGTTTGGAATTGTTCCTTCCTTAAATGTATTTTTCTATTTCTTTGAATTTAAAAGCTCTATACTAGGCAATTATGGGCCTCCCTTGGTAGTAGTAGTGGAAGGGGTTTGCTCACCCTCTTCCAATCATCATATAAAAATTTTAAAGGCCGCTTCGTGAAAATCCAACCCTTGGTTGGGGACCTGAGCCTTCTAGAGGGATTTCTCCTATACTGAACCCACAACCCCCGCTTTCAAAGTGCTCATCAAATGGAAGACCTATAACCCAGGGAGCGGGGAATCTGTTAGTTTTTTGGAAAAAGTTAATGTCGTATTTGACATTTCCACCATCCTGAAGTGTGGATATCGAGTAGTAGCCCTAAAGGCATATATTAGTATAGCACCTCTTTGAGTTATCTCTTGTACAAGTTAAAAATGCACATTTGTTTCCTTGATCCATTACCAAATTTAGGAAATTCTCTATTGATGTTCTTCCATTGCAAAGAATCAACTAGATGACGAAGTAGTCCATCACATTTTCTATCATCTGCAAGTCATTGATGACTATTTTATGGCAAGTGTACCAAGTCAGAAGTAATAAATTATCCCTAAGGACGGATATCGAACTCACAATGAACAATTCTAAAATATAAAGTATAATATTCACTAAATATGAAAAGATGTGTCAAAGTTTGTTTGTATCGAGAATTTGTAAGAAATTAAATAAAAACAAAGTAAATAATTTGGATGAGTCAATTGGAAAAATTGGGATTGGGGTTAATCCTTCTCATTCTTCTGTAATTTTAATGAGTAAAAACATATAACATTCCATCTTGATTGACATTGATGTACATATAAAAATAATTCATATTGAACCCTTGCATACTAAATTATTAAGAATGTCTCCTAAATATTGATTTCTCGTATATTTATAAAAACCTCTTATCATTACGGAAAAATGTTATAAAGCAATTAACATTTCAAATATATTCCAATCAAATATAATGATCAAAATCATGAATAAAGATTCAAGCTTTAATAATAAAATGACAATATCAATCATCAATCAAGAACATAATATTATAAATAAAAATTACCTCAATACATAAGAGTTTGAACAGATTACTCTCAATCCCAAAGGAAAGAATTAGTCACTCATATAGTTCATTACAAGCATGGAAAGCAAGAAAAATATTTAGGGTGTTTCTACTTATGGATGCCTTCTCTAGGGTTTTATATCTCTCTATATCCTCCCAATGATGTTTAGGGTTATGCCTCATGCTTTCTATTTAACCTAATTGGGCTTGGGCTAAGTGACATATCTCTCAAGCAAGATATTGCTTGGTTAAGTGAGTTTGACAAGAAAAAGCCCAACTTTACTGGAGTAAAATCGCTTAAATGAGCTTGGGTGAGTTCCTCTGGAGTGATCTTACTTGGGTGAGTTTCTAATGTTCGAACTTTGTCTTTTCATCTTATCTTTAACTTGTCCATTCCCTTTAGCCCTTTTATCTTCATTTTCTCCTAGAATCCTAAAATTAACACAAATTTGGGAATAAATCATTCACATTCATCTTATAGTCCAAAAATATGTAAAAATGTTCAAATTCCTAACTTAGGGGTTGAATTATAAGTATTTTATCAAGAAAAATCCATAAGTGCCTATATTTTTGTATGAAATATTATTGAGTTATGTCACTTATTAGCCACCTCAACTTTCAGCATCATTTCGATTTGCAAACATATGTTTTAACCTTGAAATTATTGGAAGATATCAAACCACCTTTGTAAGGGGACCATCCTTTATGATGTCATCATTATGCTCTGTTTTATCGTTTTCAACCTTATAATGTGACAAGTCACACTTACGACATCTTCTTAACTCTTCAAACTCTTTTCTATACAAAATATAATCATTAGGACATGAATGTATCTTTTTATATTCCATACCCACTAGACAAAGTATCTTCTTTGCTTCATAATTTTGATTAGATAGTGTTATTTCTTCCGAAAACATTTCCTTCAACGACTGAATCAATTCTATGAAGCTTTTATTGGTCCATCCATTTACTACTTTCAAATTCATTAACCTTAACATTGCTGATATTCGTGTGAAGTTAGTTGAACCAGGATTCAACGGAGTCTTTGCATTATTAGACATATTTTTGTACACTGCTTCAACAAAAGATTCTGCTCCCACATGATGAATTATGTCCTCTAATCTATTGTCAATTTGCCAAATCAAAAAATCCTCAACTCGGCACACATTTGGAAAGGGTAACAATTTACCATGTCACGTCCAAGTTGTATAATTTCTCAAAAATCTATCACACAAGAGATGTTCTCTAATTTCATTAACAAATAATATCCTCTCATTCAAACAATTCATACAAGGACACCTTATCCTTACTCCACCATTACATTGTGCAAATTGTATGAATTCTTCGACACATTTCTCATATGCATCAGTTATACATGGTGAATTAATCCAATTTCAATCCATATCTATGCTTTATAGGTTTTTTATAAAGAGTAGTTTTCTATAATGCATGTAAATCCTACTTTTTAATCAAAGGTATGGCCTTATCCTATTTAAGAAGATTCACTTTTATTACAATTGAATATAGTTTATAATCACCAACCAATAAATTTAAAAAAATTTCAATAGCATTTCACATTGGTCTTCAGGTAACATGAAATGAAAGTGGTGACACAAAATCTCTACAATCAAATATGCATCCGAAGATCAACACAATGCAATGTACCAAAATTAAGTAAAATATAAGAAATGTTGATTCTAGCTTATGTATTAATCAAGTAATAAAAATTGATTAATCTTCCTAAAATGTCCAATGATAAGTGTCATATTTCAGTAATATTTCATATTAAAATACAAGCACTTATGGATATTTGTTGATAAAATACCTATAATTTAACCCCTAATTTATGAATTAAAACCTTTTTACATATTTTGTGATTATAATATGAATAAGAATGATTTATTTCCTAATTTGTGTTAATCTCAGGAGTCTAGGGAAAATGGAGAGGAAAGGGCCAAAGGAAAATAGATAAGATGAAAAGGGAAGGTTGGAACGCTCAAAACTCGCCCAAAAACTCGGCCAAAAACTCGCCTAAGCCAGAAGCACTCCACAGGTGAGATCACTCCATAGAAGTTGGGTTTTTTCTCTTCCAACTAGCCCAGGTGAGAAGTCACTTAGCCCAAGCCCAACTAGGTTAAATATGAGGTGTGAGGCACAACCCTAGAGATCATTGGGAGAATAGAAAGTGATAGAAAACCTTAGAGGAGGCAAACGTTAAGGACAAACATTCTAGATCTTCTTTTCTTACTTTCCATGCTTGTAATAGCCAACACAAGTGACTAATTCTACCCTTTGGGATTGGGAGTAATCTGTTCAAACTCTTATATATTAAGGTGATATTTAAATAAAATATTTTGTTCTTGATTGATGATTAGTATTGTCATTTTATTCTTAAGGCTTATTTACCATGATTTTGATCCTTAGATTTGATTGAACAACATTCTAAGTTTTTGACCTAAATGATAATGCTTAACATATTGAATGCTAGGAATAGATTTGAAATGTTAATTGTTATTAACATTTAATCGTGAGGATAAGGATTTTTATATGCGAATAATCGATATTTAACACACTATCTTAATAATTTTATATGCAAGGAATTGATATGAATGAATTTTATATGGGTATTAATATCAATCAAAGGATAGAATATTATTATGTTTTTCAAAATATAAAAGAGTGAGAAGGATTGATGAAAACCAAGCCCACAAGGTGATGATCAAGGATGCTAAAGAATATAAAGAGAAGTCACCTCAAAGTAGAGACCTCACCAGATGGAGAATGGGACAAAGACCAGAGCACCTAAAGTTCTTCCTGCTGGTCTTCTTAATGATTAGAAAATATTGTAAATAATTTGGGTTCACTTTGGGGGTCCAAATAGCAAATATAGGCTAGAATAAGGTGCCTTTAGTATAATAGGGGGTGTAGTTAGCATTTTAGGATGTTATTGGCCCTTTTGGAAGGCTTTTTGACCTAGTTTCTAGAAGAACAAACCAAGGATGCGGGTTTGACTTAGTCAAACCCTAAGGCTGCCCATTTTTTCACTCTTCCCATCCTACCCCTTATGCTTGCTCTCCAAGGCTCCTTCACCTATAAATAAGGAGGCCTACCTCATGTATTTTCAAGTTGAAAATTAGAGTAAAGAAACTATACACAATTTTTGTGTGATTTGTGAGTGAGTGAAATTCCTCCTCTCTTGGTCTTATCTTGTGAGTTTTGAGAGCTCTCAAGTGGCGGCATCCTTCACTTATCTTGGAGTCACTTCACCATCCAAGTGGCGTGCAACCATTCTTAATTCCATTTCTCATAAGCTTCTTTTTCCTTCATCTTTTCCTTCCATTATCATTCCATCTATTCATAAACATGTTCTTATTTTACTTCATTATGTCTATTTGGTTTTTATATGTTGCTCTTATTTTCCTTATGTAATTCCACACCATAACTTGTCATCATCATCACCTTATAATTGTGTTTTCCTTTTGTCTTTGTGAAATAAACCTTCACATCTACTTAACCACTTGGTTAAGTTAATGTCCAGTGGGGATTTTCCTTAGGTTCTCACCTTAATCATCCTAAAATCTCAATCCTAATTAAAGTGCCACCATAAAATGCTAAATCATAAAATCAACTCACATCAAGGATGAACCTCAATCCTAATTTTCCCAATTCAATCAACCAACTCTTTACTTTGCTTTATTTACATTTCTTTCAATCATATACACAACAAACATCCTACACTTTTGTAAATTAGAAATAATAGAAACTATTTTGTAAATTTTTATTAATAATAAAAACTACTTTAAATATCAATAATTTTTTAGTTTATAAAATGGTATCTAATTTAGTCAATATAGTGACTAATTATTTTGGTCTCTAAAATTAATTTCTATTGAATAATTTTCTTGTAGTGATAAAATTGTTTATTATTTTTAAAGACAAAATTATATGTTTAGGGTTATTTAACAACTAACAAACATATACTGGTATATCTCTTAAGGTTATTTTATAATTTGATTGTATTTTACTTACAATATATTTATATTTATTAAAGCAAAATAACATATTTGTATGATAATTTTGAAATTGTAAGATTATGTAAATTATTTTTAAATAAAAGAGAAAATTGATATTATAAATATAACCTGTGTTAAGAAGTAGGTTTTAAACCTAACTCAACCTCATAAAACCGGCTTATAAGGTGAGGTTTGCACCCACTTATATACAATGAAATGTCCTCATCTCTAGTCGATGTGGGATCTCCAACACACCCCCCTCACGTCGAGGCTACTAACTCGTGCGTGGAGATATATGTTATGGGTGGTCCGATAACGGCCCGATAGCGGGTGGTCTTGATAAACCCAACAAATTCTCACTAGGATGGGCTCGAGAATGGCTCTGATACCATGTTAAGAAGTGGGTTTTAAGCCTAACTCAACCTCATAAAACCGGCTTATAAGGTGAGGTTTGCACCCACTTATATACAATGAAATGTCCTCATCTCTAGTCGATGTGGGATCTCCAACAACCTGAATCATATAACAATAATTCACATAATGTCTCTTTTATTTGAAAATTTTTCATCATAAAGTGTTTAACATTTTGTTTGTAAAAAAGTTTAATAATTTTATAATAAGAAAATCACAAAAAGTAATTCGAACCAAAATAAAATATTTGTTTTAATTAAACTTTATATTTAATTTAAACCAAACCAAATTGACTCTCAAACACTGTTGGTTTAGAGTATAACTTCCACACCATCGATATCCTATATTATAATACGATGAATTTTAAATATATTTATAATTTTATTTTTTAATTTTAAATATTTTATTCAATTATAATATAGAAGATTCCAATTTTAGTTATAAATATTTATATCTACTCAAAATAATAACTTGGATAAGATCTGGTTTTATTAGAGATAAATTTAAATGGATAAAGAATAAAAAAATTATAAATAAAGTATAGAACTTTATTTTTTTAAGTCATTAAAAGTATATCTCACTAAATTCATAGTTTTCTTAAATCTATAAGATTAGAGAATAATTACGACATTGTTATGTTGTGAAATTACATATACCAGGAAGTACTAATTAAAGTTAAGATGGAGTTGAGTCAATCAAAATCTTGATGAGGGTAAGTAATTAAATTCTTATACATTTCCTTTCTTTTTCCTCTTTCTCTAAGGTTTAAGAGAAAATGTTATAGGCGAAGGGTTTAATATTTGGAAATCTATTAATGGGTGGATAGGATTTGTGGAAGTGTTAAAAGGAAGGTTTTGTTTTCTTTTTACATGCAAATTACCTTCACGTAAGAGAAATTAATATTAGCATCTAATAAATTAATATGGTCATATTGTTTTTAGGCAAGAGGTGGTGGACGCGGAGGAGATCTTCTAAATGGCACAACTAAAGACATGGCTTTGGATGAAACACAGGATGGATGCTTTTAACTATTCATTCTCTGATTGGCATTTGAATCCTCTTATCTGTATTAAGAGTGATGGAAATCATTCAGCCACACATAACCACATAATAAGGAGGATAAAAACCTAGAGGTTGTTTAGGGATTTATTTGCAAATATGGGTCTAATTGAGCTTTTGTTTCTTTTTGTAGGCCCAATCAAGAGGACAACTCTAGGATGAAGGAATGTACAAACATATCCAAGAAGACCTCCAAGTCATCAAAACATGAACTAAAGCTTTAGTCAGAAGAACACAAGAAGATTGAGTTCCTGCTGACAAGTCAACATTATTTTTGGGCCAAGCTTTAGCTTAAATAAATTGTATAAAGTTGTTTAGGATTTCATGGGCCATGTATTGGGCCTAGTAACATAAAATAATTGGACCAAATATTTGGGCCAAGTAGCATAGGTTTTTGGGCTTGTATTTGGGCCAATAGTAAAATATGACTAGTTAGGGTTAAAAGTGACTAGTTAGGGTAACAATTGGGCTTCTTTGAGCCCAATGTAACCCTAAAACGTCTAGGGTATATTGGAAGACGAAAATCACCTTGGCATGGAGCACATGGACGTCCACATGGCAGCCTAGGAGTGGAGAGGATTTAGCATGGAAGGTGTGAGTTAAAACATGGAAAGCATGACTCCACATGGCACCTTCTCATTGGAGAGTTTTATTTTGAATTTTCAAATTTTGGCTCCAAAATGTCCAGCCCTCTCTCCTATATAATGAGGTGCTTGGCTCATGTAAATGGAAGATTAATGCTAAGTGAAATTGCTGCCAACTTTGTGCCAATTGTTCACTCTTGTCTCCTACCTCTAGGATAGACCTTTAGTCTTCAAAATTCTCCCTAGCTCAAGTGAGATGGCCTCACCACTCACTCTCCACACCTAACACTTCACCTTCAAGGTTTCTGCAGCTTCTAGGAGTGCCTTGCACTTTTCAATCCATGAATGCTTCCGCCAACCACTTCCAATCTCAAAATCAAGCTCAAGGATGACGGCACAACTACATCAAAGAGTGCCTATGAGAGGAAGGATGAGGGACGTGAGTAGGGTGATGACCAGTTTTTTGTGCTGATAGGTTTTGGGCTCTGCTACTGCAGTGAGAAGCCTCAGAAGCTACTATTATTCTGTTTTTTTGTATCTTATACAGTTGATGCAGTTTTTGTCTGCAATTATAGCAATGTGAAGGTCTTCAGTTGAGAAGGCTATCTCATGCTATGAGCCCACTCAAATCATGTTCTAATTAGGGTTAAGTTTGTTGTTGTAAGTAATATGGTTTGGGTTATGTATAAGGGTTGAGACACCCCTGAAGTGTCCCTTTTAATTTAATTATCAATGTTTTGCTGATAAAAAAAATGAATAATAGTTATGTAGATGTGTGAAGAGAGTGGTAGTTAAATTGTTATGTATATGGAAGTTGACATATATGCCGTTACATATGATTTTTTTGGAGAAATGTAAAGTTTATATGATCTTTATGATTCATTTGAAGATTGTTAACTATATAATTGATATTTTAGAAGGATTTTGTATATAATATCACTCGATAAATTGTTCAAGTTACATGCAAATAGTGTGTAATAATTACATGCATCACTCATTATCGCTTGATCAACAATATGGACACTCAAACGATAAGGTGTACAACTTAAGCAAAAGCTTGTAGTCTGAATGAGGGAGAAATTGATGCAATTCTCTTTCCTTTAGAAAGGGTGATGTTCAAGCAATAGTTTGGCCACACAAGTAGGAACAATGGTAGGGGCACATAAATTCTAGTACATATGAGATCATGCAACTATGTCCTAGTGTTCAAGCAATAACATGACTTCACTTGCTAGTGGAATAATAATGTGCCTTATGTATGTGGAACTAGTTGAAAAAAGCAAAACATATACGTCACTCAAGTGTTAATTATAATGACGCTCAACCAATAGGCACTCAAGTGCGAAGTGGGTGTTTAAGTGAGGAAGAGACAAAACAAATTCTATTATGTGGAGTTGTCTAACCCAAAAAGTGTAAGATAGCTCAACAGAAGAGGATTTTCTCAGTTGTGAGAAACAAGATCACTCAAGTAAGAGAAGTTCTCTCTCAAGTGACATTGTGACGATGTAATATTTTATATGTTGATATAATGTTTGATTTGCATGTTGATATTTATATTGATGAGAATTATGAATGTGTTGTCTTTTGTGAGTGTGTGGTGAAGATACTTGGAATGAGATTGTGTCTACAAGGATTAAGGTATTAAATATAAAACTCATTGATGATAAAATATACTATGCTTAGTGATCAATGCTGCATAAAGTTATTAAAAGTAGTACAAAAGAGAGTATTGATGAGTTAGATGTCAATTTATGGTGGTGTTATGCTTAATATAAGTCTTTGAATAAAAAAAAGTTAAGTATAGCAAATTAATTATTTTATTGGAATGTAGACGAGGATTCATGCATCTTAGTTTTTTATATTAATTATTGTTTAATTTGCTTATATTTTTAGTTTTATTTTATTTTTTGAGTTGTTTTTCTAGTTGTATTTTGTTCTTAAATATTATTGTAAGAACTAGAATATGAATTTGAATTGTGTGAAATTATTAATGTCAAAGGAGGGGGTTAAAAATTCCCCATCTCATTGGGGGTGGAAAACAAATCGACATCTTGATGTGATACAGTCTTTTCTATTTTAGTTGAGAAAGAACAACGAAGTCCATCTGAACCGTCCAATGAAAAATAAGAGGAAAGCAAAGTGCCAATGGCGCACGAAGCACATGTGAAATGGGGACAGAGAAAAATCAGTGTGGAAGATAAGCAGCCGAGCTCATTCCCTTCGCTTCCTGGGCCCAAAGCAATGCAGTATTTCCTAGCCGAAGGATTTGGGGCACTAAAGACTTTGTGTTTAAATATTACAAAGTGAAATGATATAGACATGAGTTGGAAAAGAAAATGTGTTGAATTCATGTTGAGATTATGGTACATGAAAATTAGATAGGATGATGAGTTGGAACAAATATCGATAAACAATAAAAAATTAGACTAATTAACACTTGAGAGTTTAATTGATAGTTGTGATTATTTGAATTTTTATTTTATTTTATATTACAATCATAAGATAACATGAAAATAATTAAGACATTATAAATTAGAAACGCAAGATCAAATAGTCAACCTTTATGTAAATTGATTATATTTTTATGATAATCTTTTTGAATTAATAATATTTATTTATTATTATTACATCTCTAATTTTAATTGATATATTTTTTTACCTGTAGACATGTTTAAAGGAAGAAAACATATATGCAATTTATACATAGAAAAAGAATGGTAGAAAGAATACAGTAAATTATAAAATAGTTATATTAATATTTTAATTTAGAGAAATGTTATTTTGTAAATTATGAAACAGTTATATTTTTTTTTAAAATTTTGTTTTGTAAATTATGAAACAGTTATATAAATATTTTAATTTAGAAAAATATGGTTAAAGTAACCGTTACATTTAATGCTTGAGACTATTTTTTATAATAATTTCCTAATTAATTTTTAAACATATATTAAAATACACAACATAATAAGATTATTAAATAAAAATTAATTTTAAAAATAAAAAATAATTATTCACTATATAAATTAAATTAAGTATTATTTTAAAAATTAAAAAATTATTAATATCTAAAATAATTTTTATTATTAATATATAACTTTTTAAATTAATATTTAATTAATTACTAAATTTAACTATCAACTTTATAATTTTGTTAGCAAATAAGTAAAATTTTGATAGCTAAAATACTCAAGTTTTTCCATATATTTCTCAAAACAAGATGAAAAGAAAATTTATTAATTTAGCATACAAATTAGACAAAGATTTTATATTTACTTAATACGTTAAAGAAAAACAAACGTACGAATATTTTAAAAAGTAGTTACTGTTTTGTAGTATATGTTTAGAAATTAATTAGGAAATTATTATTAAAAAAAAAAAGTCTCAAGCATTAAATGTAACCGTTGCTTTAACTAAATTAAAATATGAATATAACTGCTTCATAATTTACAACACAGTGTTCCCTCTAAAAACTAATATACTAATTGATATATTTAAAGAGCTCTCAAATTAGTTGTTATCTTTCCAATCCTTTTAAAAAATAGAAGAGAATGATGAGTTTTTTTCATTTTTACTGTGTAATTAAAAGTTAAGGACTTAAAATCCAGAAAATAAATTATGAATGATTAAAAATTAAACGACTAAAATCCAGAAAATGTGTACAAAAATAAATTTTTAATCAAGAAAAAAATGCATTTTTGATGAAAGGAATAATTTAATAAAAAAACGCTTTAAAACATTAAAATCATTTTTAATTTAGTAGACTAAATTGCAAATGTGAAATTAATCTATTTATAAAAATAGGATAGACAAATTAGTCGATAAAAATGAAAAGAGTTAGGCCAATATTTTAGCAATAATAAATTTCTTAAATAATTAAAGCTCATGGAACAATCTTAATTCATGATTTTGTACGCTTGTTGAACATGTCTCTACCAAAATTTTGATATATTCAGTTTTGTATCAGAATTTTTTGGATTAAGATTTAACAATAAACAAAATCGAATCCGCTTGGCTTTGTTAACATAATATTTTAATCTCAACGCCAACTATAGTTAAATAAAAATATAATTATAATTAAGATATAGTTTACAATGCTTGAACTGGTAAAAAAATAATAATAACATACTAGAAAAATAATATTTATTAAGATAAAAAAAAAGTTATATTAGAAAACAAGGAGTTAGATGGCATTAGAATGATTCCAAATATAATCTAAACTCACCGAATTAAAAATAACTGAGTCAGGGATTATTTTTCAAATTTTTTTAAAAAGTAAAAAAAAATCATTATTTTTTTAAAGACTAATTTCTATATTTTTATTCAAAAGACTAAAAAATAACTGTATTAAATTAAAGAAATAAATAGTATATTTAAATCTTTATTTTATATGGTATCATTTCATAATTGAAACTTTAGACTAAATTGTTAGAAAGAGCTTTGGAAATTGTAAACTGAAGAGGGCTTTTGCAACTTTGTTTGTTCACGCATTTGCGTTTCCTTTATGCGGTGGTTGGTTTTTCCTTTGCTTTGGTTTTACTTTTACCTTTCGTCTTGCACAGTGAAGAGAATATATACCTTTTTCGCGTTTTATAGTTTTCTTCACAATTTTTCTCTTCCCCTCTCCACACAATTTCTCTCACCTTTCTCTCTGCGCAAAACCCATCTTTCATCTCACTCTATCCATGGCTTTCAGAGTAGGAGGGGGAGGGGTAAGCTTCCTTTCATCTCTCTCTCTTTTTTAATTAACACTTTTTTTTCTTGTTTATTTCCCTTATTTTGCCTGTGCTGTTATCACTTGATTTTTGTTGAACTTATTTATTTTTGCGCTGTCTCGGTCCAATTACAAATTTTGGTTCTTAGTTTGTATCTCCACTTTGTGGTTGCGAGTTTAGTTTTAGTTTTTTTTTATAAATAATTTAATGCTACATCTTTCTTTAATCGCGTGTTTTTATTTTGTTACACTCAAATCAGCATTCATCATTAATCTTTTGTGTTGTTTTTTGTTTGGGTCTAGATTCTAGTATTTTGAAACTTCTCGTTGATGCATTTGAGTGGGTCAGGTATGTGTTGGATTTTCAGTGCTATGTTAGGTTGAGGATGACTCAGAAATTGAAATGGGAAGGTTTTTGATCTTATTGGCTTAAATTTCAATTGGTTCACTATGATGATACAGACTATCTTACAAAAGGAAGGGGTCAAGCAATCAGGCTATGTCATATGCTAACAATTGAAAGTTTATTGGATATTTTGTTCCTTTCTAATGCATGAAGTGGCTTTGAGATGTAATTAACTTTAGGGTTGCCTGTATCAGAATTTTTAATAAATCCAGGGATTGGATTCAAAATAAGTAAGCGCATTTTGTCACTTTTGAAATATTGTTTTATTTTTACGCTCATACTGCATATGTATCAGCTCAAGGGAACTACATGTGTTAGGAGTAATGATTGTATCCCCTATTGGGTTGTTCTATTTTGTTTCTATACACGTAAAGGAAATAGCATTTTTTTTCCTGACAGCTTAGATTCATTTTACTGTAAGAACATTATCATTGTCCTTATCATTATCAGTATTGGTAATATGGTTAAAACATTGAATTTGAAAGGGACTATAATTTAGAAGTAATCAATATGTTGCTTCAATGTAGGGAAATGCCTCTTCCGGAATGGGTGTTGATGAGCATAGCGTAAACACATTCTTGGAATTGCAGAGGAAGAAGGTCCATCGCTATGTGGTTTTTAAAATTGACGAGAAAAAGCAGGAAGTTGTGGTAGAGAAAACCGGAGGCCCTGCTGAGAGCTATGATGATTTCACTGCATCCTTGCCTGAGAGTGATTGCCGATATGCTGTCTATGACTTTGATTTTGTGACATCTGAGAACTGCCAGAAGAGCAAAATCTTTTTCGTTGCATGGTTAGTCTCTTGATTTCATTTACTACTATAGAAATTGCATATTATATTAACTCATTCAAATTTTCATACGTTGATTTCTGTTTAGACTGCTTTATGCATGTGGGTATAGCATTTTACTGTTGCATCTATGTAGCTTGCCTCAAATCTTGAAATACAGATAAATTATGCAAGCCTAAGACGTCTTAGGGCATCATGCCACTTTGCTCATCTAAAGAGGAATCTATAGGTAAAGTGGAAGCTGATGATACAATTTAAATTCTCTATAATGCTGTAATTCTCTAATATATCTATATATGATTCCAATTGTTTACTATGATTGTAATATTTTTCCCTGACACACCAATGATGTTTTATTGAAATGAGTACAAGGGTTGGTTAACCCTCTAAAAGAACCAGACCATATAAATCAAAAGCAGGTCCAAAACCAACCACATTGTCTGATACACGTAAAAGGTTCCGTTTACCAATCAGAAAACAAACAAGAAACCCCTTTTATTCTTCTGAGAAACCATGACTGACATTTAGCATTATGAGATCCATCTACCCCACATATCGAAGGTCAAATTTTGGAAAAAGTATTATTTTTACAACAAACATATTAACAGCATATTAGAAAATATGCCAAGCATACTTTCTTTCCTCCAACATACTTCCGTGCCAAAGATAATGAACTTGACCAGGATGAGGCATAACTACAGAAATTCAAGCCAAGTGTTAAATAAATATTACACCTGACAAGACATGGAACACAATGATTGTCTTTGACTCCCCTCCAATAATAAAAGGGTCTTTGAAGAATGATGGGCCTAACCGTGTATCATACAAAACTTAGCCTTCTCTCTACTCCTTAACCTTCTCTTTACTGAGAGATGTGAGAGGAAAATGCTCCTATTTCCAACTATAAAAAACCATAGAGGTTGAATACCTGTGACACATTCAATTCTATGTAACACTACACTTCGAAACATCCAACACCATCATCTTAATGTAACCAATATTCTATTATTAAGAATACCTATTTTTATTGTTCTTGTCATGGCCTATAAACACACTAGAGGCAGAGACCCAACCAAACAAATACTTTGACAGATTCTTAAATCTCAAATTTTTGTGTGTATGTCGAATTCCGATATCTTTTGCATTCTCTAGTGTAGAAACTTGAAAGGGTTTCTGTATATTTTATTTTGTGAAAATGCTCAACAATTCATTAGGTAGCTTGTAGCTGCCCCATTGAAGCTCTTGTTTTAGTTTTCAGTGTATTTTTTTTTCTTTGGATTGTTTATCCTTAGATCATTACTTACTTACCTAGATCTTTGCCAATCCTAAATGTTGCTAGAAAAGTATACAAAGAATAGTGAATAAGTTTGAATGACTGAACCGTTTTCTCTAGACTCTACTTATTGGAATTACAAAATTTGGAATATTTTTCTTTTCTTGAAGTCAGGGGATGGAATTTAGATCCTGGTAAAGCTATAAAGTTTCTCCTTGTTTGTGATTCGGAAAAAAGGATTAAACTTAGTATAAATCGAATATGTCTAGTCATTAGTTGGCATGACTAGAGAGGTTGGTTTTCTTTATAGTTATTTTTGTTGTTGTAGAAGGACTTCTAATCTTTTGATTTTGGGATCCACGTGATATTTGGCATGTGCAAGTCGACGAAAACTTATTACTGGAGTATATATTGTTATGTTTTCAAATGGAGTAGGGTAAGTTGTAATGGAATTGTTTACATATTTTCAAGCAAAATTGAACTTTAATTAATACCTCGTTGAATTGGGAACTGAGTCTATTTTTCCTCGACTGCTAGACCTATCCACTGGTATGTTGCTTTGTCAGCTCTGAGACTTCTTTTTTGCACTTAGTTGTTTTTCCCCATATTTCCAGTAGCTGATATGTTCTGTGGTCATCACTAAACGTATGTGATAGTTTTTTATTACCTTTCACTTCACGTGAACTCGTGTTAAGTGTCTGTATATGGTATCTTAAGCCATCTGCTCAGTTATTTCTTTAATTTTGTATTGTTAATATTTTTAGGTGTTTCGATTATTTTATAAATTGACTATGATAGAGCAAGATAGCAGCCTTGAAAGAATTGTCTGGTCAGTGTCAAAATATGACTCAGTTACTTTCTACTAGCTTATCTTGACATTTCCGGATAAAATTTACCCTGTTTACTGCTGTTGGACTAAATCAGAGGAAGTTTCTCTCAAACATTTTGGCACATCTGTTATTGCCTTTATTCTTCTAGTTTACGGTTTATGAAGAGATTATTTTACAGGTCTCCTTCAGTAGCCCGCATTCGCTCTAAGATGCTTTATGCAACATCCAAGGACAGGTTCAGAAGGGAGCTGCAGGGCATCCATTACGAGATTCAGGCAACGGACCCAACAGAGATGGATCTTGAAGTCCTCAGAGAGCGTGCAAACTGAGGAGCTACACAAGAGGGTCGTGTTTTTAGGGGTAGTTAGGGTATATGAGGCCCTGAGGGAATGATGTTGACTGATACCCTTTAGTTCTACTATGGTCTTTCTCTGTTTTGATATATTTCACTTAAACGGCTGACTTATCATTTATCAAATGAATAACGTGCACCTGTGAAAGCTGATTAGGGGTTCCTGCCTATGAAACTCCACTGCAGGGGAATTTCAGCATTTCCTTATTGCCATGATGCTTCACAGTTGCAGATTAATATATTAATGGCTATTGAAAAATCAACTGATATTCTATGAATTTCAAGTGGATGTTGGCGAATCTACTTTTTTACTTTTTAATTCACGCATGGGTTTAGTTTTGTTGCTTGAGTTCCAGGATCGCAACATTTGCCATTTGCTTTCTGAACCCAAGTTATGGAAACTCCTGAAAACTGGACACTTATTAGAGTCCTTGGATAAGCCGTTAATCTTCAAACCAATGAAGAAAAATAACGAGTTTTATGAATACGCATTGATGCACTAAAAATTTACATCGTTAGTAAATTAAAATTTATTTTGATATTCATTTTAAGATAGTTATTATCAAATCAATAAGCTTATTAATTTTATCGAATGAGAGTGTAAAATTATTGTGTATTTTCTCCGTATATTTAATTTTTAGTAAAATTGTTACCCAAGACTTTTTATTATTTATGCTTGTTTTACGTTTTTTTTTAATTTTTATTAAAATTAAATTCGATCAAACTACACTTTTAATATGTTTATATATCTTTTCCTTGTTATACTAGGAAATTATTTTCTTAAATTAATCTCCACCTATAATAATTATCATTTCCAGAGAATAAATAAAATTTAAGTAATTATTATATTTTACATAGAGTCGGTTTACTTTATTAGTTGTTAAATAAAAATCACTTCAAGAATTTATACAAAAAATAAAAGTAAAAAATTGAATAGTCGATCCAAAGTTTATTACAAAATAATGTTTAAATTTAATATTACATTTAAATATAACTACACATTATTTTTATGTTTAGTTCATTCTCCCAATTCCAGATCAGAAATGTGGTGGTGGGATTGAAATGATTACTTAATTTTTAAAAAGGGAGGATGATGAAGTGGCTAAGGCAGATTGACATTAGTATTATGCAACTGCCTATGGCTCCACACCATTATTGCTTTGCTCCCATCACCTTTCTCTATTTTCTATTTCTATTATACAAAGTACTATATTTTATTTTTCTTGGTCGTATTCTTTTGAATTGAAGCATGGTTCTTGTGATGAGGGTTATTTAAGTTTGATGGGCTTTGATCTATCTCATAAATGCTATCAGCAAAATTCTTCCTCCACCTACATACTTTTTCCTTCTACTTTCATATTAATTACAAAAAATTAATTTTAACCTTTTTAAAATATTGAAATAATATTAGATGAAACATAATTTTACTTTTTAAAATAATCATAGCCCCTTTCAACCACAACATTTTCATTCTTTTCCAACCAGTATTTAAGATAGCAGTTTCATCATTTGAGCGTGTGTAAGAAGGTTGTTAAAAGCTTTGTTGTATTCGAAATTTCCTTGTATGAAGATAAATTGCTTTTTAGTTTTAACTTATTTTTGCATATCTTTGATGTTTTTTTTTAGTTTTGTAGCTTCCAAAAAAATAAAAAAAGATAAACGAACGAAAACAGTAAAATTATAATAAAATTTATTTCAACCGCCAATATTCACCACAAATAACCACCATCGTTTGGAAATAAAGAAAAAAAAGTACCAAATCTCCACCTACTCAAAAGAGTATTATTGAAATTAAAAAAGTATGGAGATGGAGGAAAAAGATATGAAGGTGCACGAAAAATTTGTCATGCTACTATTTTCAAATATATAGTTGGATGTTGGATTAGACTTACAGTAATTTGAAAATATATATTTACAAGAATAGAAATTACTCACTGAATAATTTACGTTTTTTTGAGTAACCACAAAAATTCATGTTTAAGTATAGATGTTTATTAATGGGAATATATGGAGATATTTGTGTCTTATTATTCATCTCTCCAAATAGAATATTAATAATAAACAAATAAATATTATATAAAAAATATCAAATTATTTTATAATTGGAAAATATGCGTTATGCGAGACTAACAGATAATAATAACATATTTAGTATAAGGTTTTATTTTGAGATCTTATATCACTTTTTGATGGACCCACATAGGTTATAAGATTTCATGTATCTTTTTCTTTGATGGGAGATCTCTATTTGAGATCTTAATCAAATTTTGATTGCTTTCACAGTTTAATTGTTGGTATGAGAGTATAAAAAATTATGTTTTTCGAGATATTAAGATTTCTTTTAAATCTTGAATAACTTAGATTCACTAATTGAACTTAACAATTTTATTTCAATAAAACGAAACAAATCAATGAAAATAAATTTTTTAATTTACCTAATAATATGAGGATGTCATATTAACTTAATACAAAACGAGACATATATATATATATATATATATATATATATATATATATATATATACATACATATATATATATATACATATATATATATATATATATATATTCATACTCTACCTAATTTAAAAAATTGAAAATTACACATACCTAATACATAATTAAAAAAATCAGACTTTTTTCATGTTTATGTTCATATCCATTCAATATGGATATTCACTATCAAAATTAGGATGAGTTTAAACAATTTTCTTATATATTTGATTGAATTCTACTCCATTTTTATTTTATTTTAAAAAATATTGATAGCTAAAACTATACTTCCATTATACTTTATTCTTTATCCCTTTTGTATCAAACTTTCTAAAAAGTGTTATTTTTGTTGTTGTAAAATTCCATTCTTTATCTCTTTTCATCAAATTCAATATCTTTAGAGTCTTGATAGTATTATTTTTATTCTTTTAATTCTGAATTTTATGTGATAAATAATAGTAATCAATATATTGTTTAATTCAATAATAATACGTCCAAAGTTAGTCAAAATCATTAGTTAAAGTTATTGAATGATTGAAACCATGCTAATACATGTCCATCCAAATGAAAGACTAATTGAATTTATTACTCACAACGACTACTAACTTGAGAATTAAAGTGTTTTTTTAGCACCATCCCCAACCAATTTTTAATTTAAGGTATCATCATCATTTAGCATAAGTATTTTAGCATATTTGAAAAAGTAGCATGGAATGTTAATTTATGAATGAGTTCTCACCTTTATAGGTGGGAATATTTTTTATTTTTTTTTTGTAGTATTTGATTATAAAGTCATCAAATTTAATGTTTATGAGATAATTAAAAGTGAGCATATTATTCCCAATAAAGTTGAATAACGATTAAATATATTGCACAAAATTTTTTAAGAATCTTTTTCTTAAGAATCTCACTTTTAGAAACTTTTAGTTGTGGATGAAACATTGTTTTTGTTTCAAATGTTATTTGAGAAAAAAAAGTACTTTATTAAGGTGATTTACATTATTATTACTGATTTGTGCATTTGTTTTGCTACTAACACTAACACATGTCGAATTAATATAATAGAGATTACTTTAGCTGTGTAATCTTAAAATTGATTTCGAAATTTACAAGCATCTCAAAAAAAATTCTGGCTTAGTGTTCCACGCATAGCTAGTTAACGAATCATCGTACGCAAGAAAAAAATCTTGTTAAGAGTACTTATCACTAACGGTGTCATAATCAATGATCAAAGTAAATCATACATGTCTTTAACAAAGAAAAAATAATTTGAGTTTCATTGTGTTGATATAGAACAAAAGTCCATGTCATGATTATCTTTTACAAAGTCACGACGCACAACTGTAGTTGTTACGCCCACCAGGTTTTGGATTTATTGAGGATATTTTCATGATGTTGTGGTAAAAATTTGGTCCGTTTTGATGAAGTTCTGGAAGCTGCTACTAGCCCCTAGTGACATGTTCAATGTTCTTATCCTTTCGTTCCTGTAAATCATACGTGTCTGTCTCCCACTTTCATCAGTGCACATACCTTGTGATCTTCCACACGTGATCACTCACTAATCAGATCCTCCCTACCCTCCCAACACACTTCCATGATTCAATCACTGTTGCCTCCTTTGTGGCCTGTATTATTTATTACTATCTAAGCTGTGACTTAGGTCGAATCTTTATTTGATTTGATTTGGTGCAGCTAAACTTTGATGATAGAGTTGTGAATATTAAATATCTAGCTGCTGAAGGGTATTTGACATCTTCCTCATATAGTCTGAATTTAAGGTGTGTTTGAGGGTGGATTTGAAGAACTTTCCAGTTCTTCATCTCTATATTGAAGGATTATTTTATTGTATAATATTTTGAATATTCCAACTCAGTGGTTTGTGGATTTTTATGCTTTTGCAACCTTTATTATTCTTCAGTTACTTTTGTTTCTCGATTGGAAAATTTCCTCTTTTCTTTTTGTTATTTTCAACTGCGGTCTTTAAATTGGTGAGTGAGACATGTGGGGATGGGTTCTATGAGTAGGATTTAGGTTGAATAGCTTACACAAAGCAAAGTGGCATCCAAGTTGGACATCCTGATAAGCTACTTGTTTCTTGGTCCACTTTGGCTGTGATTTGAGGTTCTCATCTCATGCTTCTATACAGATATCTTTATATTTTTGGCAAAAATTCAGATCCAACCTTTGTATATAATATCTTGTCTTGTATATAAATTTTCACATATTTTCTTTTGACAAGGATCTTGATTAGGAGAACCGTGAAGTGCTGAGGCCAACTTCGTAATTCTTTAATTTGGTACGAGTAACTTGTGGAGAAGTTACTCTGACATGTTATGAGGTTTAAAGTTTTGGCTGTGCCATGAAAAATTGGAAGGGTACAATATGGGTAGCAACAGAACTATTGTTTGGTTTAGAAGGGACCTTAGAATTGAGGACAATCCGGCATTAGCTGCTGCTGCAAGGGAGGGCTCTGTACTCCCTGTTTATTTATGGTGCCCTAAAGAGGAGAGACAGTTTTATCCAGGAAGAGTGTCAAGGTGGTGGCTGAAGCAGTCTCTTGCTCACCTGGATCGCACACTGAAGTCACTTGGAACCAGGCTTGTTTTCATCAAAACCCATAGTACTCTCACAGCTCTTTTGGAGTGCATAAAGGCCATTCAAGCAACAAAAGTAGTGTTTAACCATCTATATGGTAAGTTCTGCTGTTAGAATGTAGATGGTGTAAATTTAGCCTTCTATTTTAAATGTTTTACTCAATTTTGAAGTGCATTCCATCCTATCATATAATGTTTTGGATCTCCAAAAATTGAAGAAGCAAGTGGAGGCTTTTTCTACTGATAATCTAGAGGTGCTTTAGGGCTGAGCTTCAAGGTAGGATACTCCTTCAAGACAGTCCTCGAAACTGAACATATCAGTATGTTCATCGAGTGACAATTACTTGAGGCGTTTTCTCACCCTTACTATTTTGGTTTTGTCTTTCAGTTTGATAATCTGTACTGAAAGATGGCGCATGATTGTCAAATATGGAGAACTTTAAAAAATATACACTGATTCTTAATTGCTATAGCACATTAAAAGTCATTATGTAGCAGGTGACAGGAAGAATTAGCAGTAAACCTTTATTTTTGTTTGGTGACTGTTGATACACGAATGCTTGTACCTATGTTTTACTTGTTTCAAGCATTCTATTCTAGCACTACTATTTTTCTTTTGTTTGTCATATTAATTATTTAGTCTATTAGATGACAGCTTAACCAGTTGAAACATGAGAATTAACTGGCACTAACAGGATTGCTCAATAAGAAACAAATAACTTAGACACATATTTCATCGCAGTCCAATTGTAGCTAGCTGATCCATATCTCTTACCCTAAATGTTTTACCAGATCCAGTTTCACTTGTCCGTGATCATAACATCAAAGAAAAACTAGTGGAACAAGGCATATCTGTGCAAAGCTACAATGGGGATCTGTTGTATGAGCCATGGGAATTATATACTGAGAGTGGACGTGCTTTCACTACCTTCGATGCTTTTTGGACGAAATGCTTGCACAAGCAAATGGATATTGTTTCACTTGTTCCTCCGTGGCAATTATCTCCAGCTGAAGGTATGATGTGACTATACACATAATTCATGTTATTTTGATTTGATTGTTTCTAGTTAATATAATTGTTGATATCAAGTTACTGCTAGAGGTTAAGAACTAGGAAGCAAGTCTAGTTCTAAGACATGGAAACTAGCTGCAATCTGATAACCTACTGTTATTATATCAACCTGTCTGCATATTAACTTGTCATACATATAAAACACGGAATTTGTCTTCTCTCCTGTTGATTACAGGAAAAGTTGAGGATTGTTCAGTGGAAGAACTGGGTCTTGAAAATGAATCAGAAAAACCAAGCAATGCGTTACTAGGACGGGCATGGTCACCGGGTTGGAGAAATGCCGACAAGGCTTTAACAGAATTTGTGGAGCAGCATCTACTTCACTACTCCAAGAAAAGGCTGAAGGTAGGTGGAGACTCCACCTCACTCTTGTCCCCATATCTTCACTTTGGAGAATTGAGTGTGAGGAAAGTTTTTCAAGTGGCACGTATGAAGCAAATATTATGGACAAATGAAGGCAACAATGTTGGCGAAGAGAGTGTAAATGTTTTCCTCAGAGCCATTGGACTTAGAGAGTACTCACGTTATCTTTGTTTCAACTTTCCCTTCACTCACGAGAGAGCACTTCTGGGGCACTTAAAGTATTTTCCTTGGGATCCTGATCCTGATAAATTTAAGACTTGGAGACAAGGGAGGACTGGCTATCCTTTGGTTGATGCAGGAATGAGAGAACTTTGGGCTACAGGATGGATACACAGCAGAATAAGAGTGATAGTTTCCAGTTTTGCTGTCAAAATGTTGCTTCTACCCTGGAAATGGGGGATGAAGTATTTCTGGGACACACTTTTGGATGCTGACCTTGAAAGTGATATCTTGGGTTGGCAGTATATCTCAGGAGGCTTACCAGATGGTCATGAGCTAGAGCGCTTGGACAATCCTGAGGTATCAATCAGATGGGATATTTTATATTCCATAACTTCATTTATATGCACTTTGAAGGTTGCTTAATTAACATAACTTACATTATCACTGCCTGTTATGGCATTTGATTTACTGTAGCCAAACTCTTTTGTTTCCTTACATCTTCTCTATCCTCATGTACCACTTTTTATATATAAGGACTTTGATTACACCCACTAAAATAGTAACACTGCACAAAATTAGAAGATGTTGATTTTGTGTAGCGAAGCAAAAACTGACACAGTCTAAGTCACCCTACTGTCAATAGGAAAATTAGATACTTACTTTTTCATAATTTATTCAATTCCTCTTTTATACCTGGTGAAATTACCTGTTCATATTTCTTTTACAAGTTTTAAAAGGAAGGATTAATTTTGATCCCTATAAAAAAATTTCCTTTTAGTTATCTACTTAAATCCATCCCCTCTTAATTCTTACACATACCATTTTTAGTTGCTGCTCATAATTAATTTTAATCCTTTTAGTCCCTGTAGCAAGGACTGAAAGCGATTAAAAATAGTAAATGTAGGGAGTAAAAGAGACAATTTTTTTATCTATAGGCACCAAATGAGTACTTAAGCTTAAAAGGAATAAATCTTCAACACAGTATATCTCCTTTCTGTCTCACAGGATAATTTAAAGTTCTGATTCATGTACTAGTACGGGGGCATAAGGACTTCTATGGGATAAAAATAGGAGGAAAAAATTAAATTAACTTTCCAAAGTTAAAATTAACTTATGCACAAGCTAATTTGTAGAAGCTCCCTTATCTATTTTTTAATTTATTTTTAACCTGCGAATGAGTTAATATTAGCTTATGGATAAGTTCACTTAATTTTTTTCTTCTTTTTATTTTCTCCTATATGTCTTTATGGAGAAGCTCATCCAAACAGACTTTGTATTTTGAGTTTTGCATTTGATTATTTGTCGCATTGAACATTCATGGCTTTCTTGGTTCCATTTCCTCTCAAATATTCTGTAGGTCAGGAATCCTGATAGTTAGAAAGTTGTCTTCTGCTAAGATGCACTGAGTCTGTTATCACTTTTTCTCCTTCAGGAAAAGGAAAAAGAAAATTATTAGTCTCCCTATTGGCTTCATTTCATCTAGAAGGAGTAAATTCTACACATTTGAAGGTTAGAAAATAATAAAAATAAAGTAAGAAGTCTCATATCTGTAATTTTGGTGACAGATTCTAGGGGCTAAGTTTGATCCAGAAGGTGACTATGTGAGGCAATGGCTCCCTGAGTTGGCAAGAATGCCAACAGAGTGGATCCATCATCCCTGGGATGCACCGCTTACCGTGCTTAGAGCATCAGGAGTTGAGTTGGGTCAAAATTACCCAAAGCCAATGATTGATGTAGATTTGGCCAGAGAAAAACTCACTGAAGCTATATTTAAGATGTGGGAATCTGAGGCAGCAGCAAAAGCTGCTGGCTCTGAACCAAGGGATGAAGTTGTTGTAGACAACACTAACAGCGGTGAAAACTTGGACACTCCAAAAGTTGTCTTTCTGGAAAAGGCTCCGTGTGCTACTGTTTCTGCTAATGATCAGAAGGTGCCAGCACTTCCGGATTCCAAGAAAGACCACCCTCCTACTCGTAAGAGGCCAAATTGTATGGTAGAGGAGGGGCAGAACCAGGGTAACTCTCAAAATCATAAGAAAGATACCGGGATATCAAGCATTGACCAAGACATTTGCTCCACAGCTGATTCTTCATCATGTAAGAAGCAGTGTGCCAGTACAAGCTCATATTCATTTTCAGTTCCACAACAGTGTTCCTCATCTTCCAATCTAAAGTGGCTATGGCAAGAACAGATTGACATGGAGCAGAGTTCTAGCAAAGATGGTAAGTATATTCTTACATTTCCAAGGGAGAAAAGAAATTAAAATACAGTCTCAAACAAGACACATTTTTACAAAGTTATTTCAATAAATGTTTGTGATAATGCTTTAGCTGATCTAGCAAATTTCAAAACTGCATTCATGAATGCATCAGCAATGAAACTATTGCTCGTATCATATGCAACATAAGTGACCACAATACAGATTGAGTTAATCAGGGTCCTCCAAACAATTTCGTAGCCTTGTGGCACACGAGCAGTTTATCCCATAAATTTTAAGCTTTACAGTTATGTTGGTCCTGCATTTGAAACTGAGCATGTTCATAGTGCATGGTAGGTTATGACTTACTAAGATTCATAATTTATTTAACAATAAAACCTTGAATTCTACCAACCGATTTACAAAGATGTGCTCTTTTACTCGATTTTTTGCAACATTGTTGGCTTTTTGCGTGCTACTAATAAATAAGAGTTTCAATGCAGGAGCTGTGTGAAATTAATGTTGTTCTTGTTGATAAATTCAATAGCAGCTGCAGCACTCAGGGAAAGAAAATGGTGGCATGTTTTAGACCTGCAGTTTGTTTAGCATATGCTATCAGTCATTTGTGTAATAGGTTATGAAATCCAACAAGAAGAACAAGGATTAAAACAACAGTGAACAATGTATATTATGAACTTGTGCGATTGGCTGGTCCAAACGCATTCTGACAATCTCGTAATTACAAGCTATATCGACAAATACTCTACGCAAAATATTACTTTAATATCGCTTGCATTTTCTTCGTATTACTCGAGCCTTTTGTTTTTGTGCAATTGCACATTATTTTCCGAAATGTTAAAACAGTAACAGGCAAACCAGTACTGCCTTTCTTAATTCTGTTACAATTTAATTCAATCATGTGTAATTAAAAGTTTTGGGAGTTGAGACACACTATCGCTAGATTTCATTTTTTAATGGTTCAGTAGTTTCCTTTTGGTAACACAAATCTAGAGCAAGGAAAAATTATCTCATGCCTTTCAATGAAAACACTTCATGCAGAAAATCTTCTCAGTGCTAGTTATGACATTTTAGATTGGAGGAGCGTTGGCATGAATGAAGCGTGTTATAACTGGGATTGGACTCAACTTGATCCAAAAGCTGGTTCATGTTTTTGGCACATCCAATGATGCAATCCTCCTTGGCTCCAATGGTTGAAACATGAAGGATTGATGATGAAGCTTGCGGAAACGTAAATCAATGGATGAAGATGAAGGAAGTGGCACAGTTTGGTGAAATGATGAGAGGTTAGGTCAACTCTTGAAAAGTTTTTCTAGGCTAGTTTCTTAAAGAAAGAATAACCTGGAGAAAACTAATAATAAGTAGAAAGTTGTGCACAATTTGACAACATTTCAGTATATCATTAAAAGCTAAAATACAAAGTTGTCTATTCCTTTTTATAGGAGACTTGAATGTTTAAAATAAATATTTTAATTTAAAAACTCTTCATGATAAGGTTACAAGCGACGTCACATTTCTATGCTTATGATTCTCTCAAATGAGAGATTGAGAAGTGTCTTCCTTTTATTTGAGAGATTTAAAGATGCGGCATGTTTCTCATACCACGAATGCTTCCCATGCCAAGTGATGAGTCACCCTTTTTTTTTCTAACTTAAAAAATCTATTACTGTACGTACTTACTTTTCTATTAGCCCAAAATTAAACTAAGATCCAAAAAATATTCTATTCTACTTAACCTGAAAATAACTTCTAAATTATATAATTTTTACAACGTTAATAAAACTCAACAATTATGAATAATAAAACTCTTCAATTATAAGTGTTCTTCTATAATAAAACTCATCAATTATGAGTAATAAGACTCTTCAATTATGAGTACTCTTCTATAATAAAACTCATTTTTTTTTCTATCTTCTTAGCTAATGGTTTTGAATGGTTTTGAAGTTGTATAATTTCCATCATTCAATGTTCTTAATTATGAGTAGTCATGATAATGATGTGCTATAACTTGTTGTTTTGATTCTTATGATTCATATTGAGGAAGAATAAAACCAAAAAGTAATTCAAGATGTAGAGATGAATATGATGGAAAAACCATGCTCTTTATTTGCAGTCTAGAGAAGAGGCAATTAAGTTTGGAGGGTAAAGATAACCTCACTTATTCATCACCTCGTCTACACATATTGGTCTTAAGCTACAATACAAATTTTGATCATGATAGAATGATGAAATTCTAAGTAGAAGAGGTAAAGTTAAAGTTGGCACAGTTGGCGTGTTCCAAGAAGAGCGAGCTGAAGCCAAGCCTAGAGGTTGCTAAATCAAATTGTAGGAAGTTGTTCTCCAACTGTTGTGCTCCAATAGTGATTGAAGTCATTGGGTGAGAACCACCCGCCACAAATCCAACATGGGCTGTACTTGGGCCTGATCCAGCATCGACAAAACCCAAGCAAATTACATCATCAAACCGCACCATCGAATTTGCACCAATGATGCTCCATACCACTTCCTCATTCTGCAACACCAGATTTATGGTAGGCACCGCCGGGCCCATTCTTGTTGACCCAATGTCTTGGTTTGCAAAGCAAGTCCCAAATGGAGCCACAGGTGCAACAGTAGCCGCTCCAACTGCTTTCACAAAGGCCTCAGACACAGCTTTGTAAATTGAGGTCTCCATCACAGTGTATGGATTAACAGTGCTAATCTTAGTCCCACCAACGCCATTTCTATCTATAGACAAAAGGGTTTTGTTCAATGGTACATTTTTGTCTGAAATTCTTATAGATTTCACTCCAATGAAGTATTCAACCGATGGTTCCCCCAAGAAAGCACTAGGAGCAGTGCTAACAGGGTTTGTAATTAGAGGGGTGAAAGTGAGAACCTTTGAGATATCCGCGTTCAAATAACCAAAATTATAAGGGCCATCACCAAAAAACATAACACCATCTGTCATAGTGGAGGAACTCAAGCAAATGGCAAATTTTCTGGGGAAGCTGAAAGCTGATGCAAATTGAGAAGGAAAGGAAACTTTAGTCCTGCCAAGACCAGCCATGCCTCTAACCCCACTAGCAAGGCCTTTCTGGACAACATTAGATCCACATATAAATAGAAACTTGGGCACAGAAACCACCCTAACAGGATTGTTTCCATCAGTGGAATTGGTAGCAACAACATCAGCATGAATGTCACCGTATGTGGAGACCCCAGTTACAGTGTTGCTAGGAGAGCGACCGCAAATTTTCTCCTCGCTGCAACCATTTGAGCCGAACAGTGAGCACTGAGCAGAGCCACAACGGGCAGGTTTAGAGGTGGATGAGACATAGCCCTTTTCACAGTTCACCCAAAAGTAACCACCACCAAGATCAACGGTTAGCTTCACCGGCACAAGTGGGGTTCTTTGTTTGATTCGGGTGACATACTGGGGAGAAGAGGCAGAAACATCTTTGGTGACAGGAAGAACAAGTGCTTTTGGTCTGAAAGAGGTTTGAGCTATGGAGGAGGAGATGAACAACGTAAGAAAGGACAAAAGTAAGAGTTTAGCAGATGCAGCCATTGGAACACGGCGAGCATAAACTGTAAGGAAGTAGAAGAGAGGTGAAGATAAAGATAGAGATCAAAGGAAAACGTTTTAGTGATGTGAATAATATGAAGCAGGATTGGGACCTAGTTATATAGGTTTTTCATGTTTGACTTTTCTTCCACTTTTGGATGATTTTCAGCAAGTTGAGCACACAGATTTATTAGTTAATATAACGCGTGTCACTGTCAAAGGTGGCAACTCACTTCATGCAATGGTAGACTCAAAGATGTCCACCACTTCTTCCCCAAGATCATATTGGGATTTGGATTGCCTCTGGTCAATAATTCAGATCACCACACCACACCGAAACTGTTGAATGAAAGATGATTTAAATTTTAACCCACAAATACCAAATTTCATACTTAATTAAATCATCAAGAGGCATACATTCTTTATTTTTCTTTTATGTAAATAAGTTAATAAAAAAGTTATTATGCATTTGAGTTCTTACTTTGGTGAGACTTTCACATGTAGCATGTTTATTTTAGTTTTGTATAATTATTAGGTGTACGCTATAATGGAATGAAATATAAATACATGTAAATACGACACCAATATAAATTCAAACTCTCATTGTTATCACTTTTAGTCTTTCCTCTCTTTCAACATTGTTCAATTTGGGACATTGCACATGAAAAAAAAAAAAATACACTTTAAGTATTTTTTATTTTATTTTTGCATAACATGAAAAAGAATAAAGAATGTAAAAAATATTTTGATTCTTTTTATGTCTGATAAGGATTTGTTTTCTATTTTTTGGAGTTTGAGTTAATGGTATTGGTATTGTTGAAAAGTAGTGTATTTTGGAGAAATCAAGTTGATAATAAGAAATATTTCAGTTAGACTTTGAGGTCATTTGATTTATGTTTGTAGTGGTGATAGAGGAAGAACATAGAGATGATTTTATGAGATGTATTGGGAAGTGGGACTTTGTTTTAACATCAAATTATTATTTGCCACACAGGTTGATAGAAATTTTTTTTATAACTTTGAAAATTGTTAGTTGATCTCCTAAGTCTATTTTTTGCTAACACAGATAATTTGTATGAAATGAAATTATTTCTGTGACTAAGTTATGTTTCTTTGAATTTTTGCTGGTTGTTTCTTTGATTTCTTCTAACATGAAACCGTGTATAGCATAAAATTATAAACTTTTTTTTTGACATCAAAATAACTTAGATGCAAAATAATAAATTATTCAAATGATCGATCCATTTGTCTATATTTAAGTTTCATTCTAGTTGGTCACACATTAATCATATAGGAATTATGAAGAGATGAGTCGCGTGTGACTGTGACATTTAACTACTTATTCAATTATTTTAAAAATCTCACCAGTAAAAATATAAATGCTTGAAATATTCACCAATTAAAAAAAGCAAATTTACGTTGACAAATTATACTTGGATTTGTTAATACACACCAATTAATTATTAAAATGATTATGACATATTATCTAAGTCTTTAAAAAATAAAATAAAGTGTGGATTTAAAAAGTTCTGAATTATACGTTTTAAAATAAAATTGTATAATACGTAATTCAAATTAATTTCTAAATCATTCGAAATGTTTATAAAATTTGATTATTGTAAAATAGTGTTTTAAAAATAATTTAAACTATATATTTTGGAATGTTAGTCTTGAAAATATAAAATGTGAAAGTTTTCCTAATATAGGTTTTGAATTCTTTTATTGGGTGATTTTGTGTCTGAGATGGGCATGAGCATAAAATCTGCCATTTGTCTCCTTCATCCCTGTTTCTGATAACTTGTTCCATTTAATCTACGAATTTATTTATTTTATTTTTCATAATGTTATCAGAATATATAAACGACCTCTCAATATATTTATGAAAACATTTTGTGAAAAGTGTTAGAATTTCTTTTAAAAAAATACGATGAAACTGTAATGGGAAGGTGCACAGAAAAAAAGGAGGTGGAAGAAGCAATTATGTGAGGTTTTTTGGAAGTAGTGGTTAATAGTTGGGCCGAGAAGGCCCAAGTGTAAGAGAGAGAGAAGGGAGCGGAAAAGAAAGAAAGTTCGTCTTGGTTGGTTCCATGGACGACTAGTTCACTCAGTGGTCTCGTCTTGTTTCCGATTTAAAGTCCAAAACCCCCAAACTCACCACAACCCTTCTTCTACCTTCCAATTTCCATCAATCTCATTCACACCACAATGTTGCCCTCTGCGGAAATGCTAGCAAACATAAAGGAAGCAACTCAAACCGTTGCCTCCACGCGCCGCCCATGGCGCGTATTCCTCGACCTCTCCGCCCTCACCCTCCCGTCCTCCATCTCCGAAGCCTCCACCCGCCTCGCCCACAACGTCACCTACTTCCTCTTCAACTACGCCCTCCTCCTCCTCCTCATCTTCCTCCTCACCCTCTTCCCCCGCGCACTCCCTCTCCTCCTCTTCCTCCTCCTCTCCGCCGCCTGGTACTTCCTCTACTTCTCCCGCGACGACCTCCCCCTCGCAATCGTCCCACTCGCGCTTCTCACCCTTGTCGCACTCTTCGCTACCGGCGCCTGGCTCAACCTTCTTCTCGCCCTCCTAATTGGGGCCCTGGTGGTTTTCCTGCACGGCGTGCTCCGGAGTACGGACGATCTTATCGGGGACGATCAAGAATCCCCCTATGGCCCTATGCTTGGTGACACTCCCGCCTCCGGTGCCTATGTCCCTGTTTGATTTCTCCTTTTCCATTTCTCAACTCTGTTGTACAATTCACTAACAATCACCCATTTATTCATGTATGCTGCATTCATTGTATCAAATTTTCCTTGTTATTTGATGAACGATCCCTGTAATTGGTGTGCTGCTGGGAATTTATCATCGTTACAATAGGGTTTCTATACGAATTTTCCCTGTGATGTGCTAGGTTGTACTGAAAGAAAGCACAAATAATGCATTAAGGGCTAGTTCTTTCAACTGTTTCTGCTACTACTCTCTCTAGTTTTTCTTCTAAAATCCGCCAATTTTGATTGAAACACAGTATAGCAATACCTACCATCCGCATCTAAGTTTTGGTAATCTTCAATTCCACTTGCATAATTGTGCCTGAATGATTGGACAGTCTTTGGGGTGGCTCCCTAGGGTTTGTATGGATTTGCGTTTGCATTATAAAATTCTCCGTAATTGTGTTAGAAATAACTATGAACAATGTAATCTGTGACTGTATCCCGCCACAATCTGTAATCTCCATTAAAATATAAATTGGTATTACTGTAGAGTGTAGGATATATTTCCCCAAGCATTTGCTGACCGCATTATGCCCTTCTTAGTGTGCTAGTTTATTGCAATCTCACTGTGAACTACTTACTTTATCAACCATAGCATAACCATGTTCTCAGAAGACTTGTCCTGGTGAATTACTTGCTTGCAAAATCAATTCCTCTGCTTCCATAAGGCCTGCTTATTTGCTTTTACTAGTTATACCATGCGCTGGATCTTTAGTGTAAACTTTCTTTTTCTGCAATTCCTACTTAACACGCTTAACATTAAATTGCCACTTCTGCAAATTTTCTCCTTATCCACAACTATTCTCTGATTTTTGCATGCAACATCTCTACGTACAGATCTTGCAACTAACCAATGCGATCATTTTTTGGATGTGAAAAGTATCCCCAAAAGAATATTGATGCAAACATTAGCTGATCTGTCTATTTCCCTTTTAAGCAACAGAATAAATGAAAATATTGTTTACAGTTATTATCCAAAACTAACAAGATGCTGTTCGTTCGTCTGGTGTCAGTGCCACGTGCCTAATCTTTGCTCTTCTTCAATTGCGAGAATGAAGAATAGAAAATTATACAAACAATTTTGTCTCTAGAATTTTGATTCCCTTTTAAATTCTCTGCTTTCATACTCCTAAGTATCGTTAATTTTATTCCTCTTTTGTACTTCTAGTGTGTTCCCAAAAAGGTAACAAGTTAGATTTGAGAAATAAAAATGAACGTGAAATTGTTTAAGAAACTTCAATGGCTATTGCTAAGAATATATTAATACAAACTAAATCGAACTTAAATTACTTTTTTGATGAGTAGTTAGTTATTTAACATCTGCTTTGGGTTAGTTGAACTCTGTTGAACTCTTTTGAGAAAGGATGACAACAATTTTGTCGTTAAACTTCTCTCTAAAATCTACACATACACTCGCGTCATTTCATTTTTAACGTGTTAGATTAGAATAAATAAAAATTCATCATTAATCTTTTCACCTCTAAAATTAAATAAATAATCAGGTTTTTTTTCACACCCTAAACTTTTATACCATTCTTATAATCTCTCATATGATCAAATAATCTATCGTATCTATCACTTTCCTTTTTTCTTTTTCCTCTTTCTCTCTTTTCTCTCCAGGGATTTATATGTATCCCAAGGAGTTTGAATAAATCATTTTTCGTGAATTTTTTTTTTTTTTATCATTGGTTGCCAAAGTAATCATATATGTGAGTAATAATAATATAAATACAACAATTGATTAACATTTATTATTTTTCCCATCATATCATCATTTATACTTGTGTTTCTTTTTTCTATAACATAACTTGCAATTTATTTTATAGTGTTTACTGCTAAAAGCAAAATCATATTCGCACCATCATTGAGTGCTTTCGAGATTCGCAATGTATAGTTTCTTAAAATTATTATTTTCTCTCTTTTTATTTCTTTTCACATCATTTATCACATGTACTAATATTTTTTTCTTCGATTATTTTTTTATCCATCTCTCTTTACTTCTACCCCATACACTCAAAAAATAGGATATACATTAAAAAATTCCTATTTTCTGCTGGATAGAGAAGCAATAAAAAAGACGAGAAATGAAAAATAATGAGACATATAAAAAGGTTCATAACATAAAAAGAAAATCTAATTCCAATAAACAATAAAATCTATGGTAAAATCAAGGGTATAATGTATACACCGCAAATGGTCAATCAGAAAAGTTTGGGGCTTCAAACAGACAGAAAAATAATACAATCCTCTAAGAACAAGGAAGGTAGTTTGAGGGGTTAGCCTTTCGAACATACGAAAGAACCATAATAAAATCCTTGGCTGAGCTTCCAAAAGATGTCAGAATGTCGTTCTTTGGCACTGTTTGCAACCACATGTCTACTAAGGTTTTCAGTTGCAATGAAGATAAAACTGGCAGCCCTTGTAACGTGATATCCACCTGAAAGTGTAAACCAGAAAAACCATTTGCTTCTGAAAAATAGCTATACATTGTTTCACTAAGGTGTTAGTTTTAGCAAAAAGGAAGAACAAATTTACCTCAGTTTCGCTAGCAAGACCAAGCTTCTTCACGAGATACTTTTTAATATAGGAAACAGTTACACTGCTATCCCTGTAATGATTTGAAGATTTATTAATGGAAGTTATCAGTTATACTATACCAGTTTGTTCTTTATAAGAAAGATTGTCCGGGACCCCAAAATTGACAATGTAGATGGATAAGGAATGAGAATGATATCATATATGGCACATATACAGAATGACACAAGAACTTATATAGACAAAGGGATGCCAGAGGAGGACAATGAAAGTATGGTTATAAAAGTGAATATACAGAAACAGCTCTTTACCAAGGAAACAGCAGCCATATAAGCCATTATTTCAAGCATGGCATTGCATACTCATTCAAGCAATGAAAAAACCAGCCAACAAAAAACAGAAAATAGGAATATAAAACTCACTTGACCCGTAGGTAGCACGAAGATAGTTGTGGCAATGGTGCACTTCCTTTACTGTATATGGAAATCAAAGGTTAGATATTAAAAAATTAGTATGATTATCAATGCTAAATAGGCCATCAAAAGTAATCTCACTTCTCTTCTGCAGCAACCAAGCAGAACCAGATTGGACCAAACTCTTTGCTGCTTTCAGTGTCGGAATCAATTTCAGCTGGTGCTGGAAAATTCAAGTCCTCCGAGATTTTTGGTCTTTTTTCTTTGGTGCTCACAACAGGTTTTACTGAATCTGAGCTTGAAGGAATTGACTCGTTTTGGTTACCATCAGTTCTGTGACTATGGTTGTCGATTGCGACCATATCAACCTGAGGGTCATCGTCATTAGAGTGCACATGCACTGAAGTGACACCATTGTCTTGCATGGTGGAATTACTACGGGACTTGCGTTTTCTTCCAGCTTCCACCAGGCAATTTAATGGCTCAAACAAGTCAACCTTTTCATTCCTTAACTCGGTATTTGGTTTTGAAAAATTCTGCATATCATAGGAAATAGTCATGCATTAAAACATAAATGTGCAGATCATTTGAACAGAAGTTAAAGGACAAAGGTCAAAAGCTTCCCTTAAAGGAGAGGCACACTAAGGATTAAGAAAGAAGAACCGGATAAAGATTACAGGATTAGAAAAAATGTATAACCTTTACCGGAATTCTGATTTTGAGAGTTCCGCTAGAATTTTCAACTCGAGGCTGATCACCATCTGTCTTTTCTTGTCCTGGAGGTTGTGCAGAGCAAATGAATTTTATTCTTGCTGCAGCTTTCGCTCTTCTAGCGGATCCAATTGTAGCAGCTTCTTCCCCAAATTCCGCCTCACCCTGGTTTTCATCTTCCTTAGCATCTTCCACTTTATCAAGTTTGGGAGCTGAAAGATCTGGTTCTTCTGCAATGACAACTTTTCTAAAACCAGCTTTGGATATTTCTCTATTGGGTTTTAATGAAGAAACAAAATTCTTCTTTATTTTGGCTATCAGTTTGGAGGAAGGTTCCTTATCATTCCGATCTTCAAATGGGAAAATTTTGTCCCTCAAATCTTGCTTACGAGTATCTGACCTGTTCATCCCAAAACAATATTTTAGTCAGGCAAAATTCAGGAAAACCCCAAGGACTGGGAGAAAAAGAAAATAATGAAAATTTCAACCATCAAAGTGAAATAAGAACAGTAAAAAAAAGAAGCAGAATTGATCACATCAATTTTCCTCCACGGTGCATGCACATATTCAAAAAATCAGATATCTCATTCATTTTATATCCAGTTACAAACGACCTTGTTTTATCAATATAATCATATAATGATGATTCAAATTACAATGCCATGATTGAGTGATGTGAAACCTGTACCTGCAACAGAGAGAATAATAGACCAATCTGTTAGTCATTATGGAAGTATCATATTCGTTGTTACTACCTTAATTTATCGAGAGGAGAACAACCCAAGTCTGTATTGCATACTGGACAATGATTTAATTTCTCATCTATTAACTTCTTTTCTATACATTCCCTGCAAACTGTTGAAAAAGAAAACTCAAGAATTAGACTTACAACTTGCATACAGATTTGGAAACAGAAATGTGGATGGAAAAGAAAACACAATGAGTGATAATTTCTGTGATAGAGACTAGAGCATAATTACTAGCAGGCCCTTTTAAGTTTCTCAAAGAAGAACCGTTTTGCAGATTATCAGATACAATATGAATTTGCTGACAATTTAGAGACATATAGATTTGCTAATTTCACAGCAAGAAAAAAAATATACTGTATTGAATCATCTGCATAAAAAGAGTAGAAACATGATGCAAAAAGACAGTATGTTATTGTCTAAAAAAATACAGAATGCTATACATGATGTTTAAATACTAAGTGTAAGTTTTTTAGCTGTATAGAAGCTAAATCAAGCTATTGTTAACAAAGAATTTCAATAAATCCACTGTAAAAGCTGGCCATAAATCAGAGAGATGAGGCATTAGGTTTCCAAAATCATAAAAGGGAAAAAAAGAAAAGAAAACACAAAGGAAAACACCAACAAATTAGTTCACCAGCATACAAAAATTTGAAAAAGCACAAGATCATGGAGAAACAGAAAAGGTAGAAGAGAAAAGGAAAAACTTACAGCTATGACAGCACTCTGTTATTGTGGCTGCGTTTCTCAACCATTTATTGCACAACTTACATGTCACAGCTTCTGAGAGCTTCGTCAAGTTGACCTTCAAGAGTTCCTTTGTCATTGCTATTGTCTTTATATTCGTCTCTGAGAAGGACACACTCGTGTGAACAAACATACACAACAACAAAAAAACACAGGCACCTCCGTACTCACGTAGCCAGCATGTTGCATGTCATGTCACCAAACAAAGAAGCAAGAAATAAAAAAGCCAGTTTTACATCATTCTCAACGAGAAACCCACGACAAAAACAAGGGAAATAGCCACTCCCAGAGAAAAAACAAAAGGGTTTCAAGAATTGTGCATGTTAGGAAGGAGGGAGTCTAAGATGATGGAAATACGTCGAGGAAAACAAAAAAGTGAGATCCTTGGAGTCTCCTACGTTGTCTTGCTCGATTTGTCCAATGGTGATGGTGGTTTGGATTTATCTCTAGGAGGCTGAAAATTGGTAATCGATAATATATGTTTTCATGTAAATGAATGAGAGAGAAAGAAGAGAGAGAGAGAGAGGGAATGTGTGTGCTCGAAAGAGAATGTTAGTGTGACAGACGGCCTGTGTTCTTGAGGGATCTGTTTAGAGGCACACATGAAACAGTATAAATAGGATCTGGGACCAATCATCTCCCTCTTAGACATGCTTCTATAGGGCACACTTATATTTTCTTTATATTCCTATCTAATCTATCACACACAACATTCTTATTTTAAATAAGAATTAATACAATTAACCTACTTATTTATATTATATTGACCTAAATCCCTTTTAAACTACAATTAATCCATATATATTAAAGTCTCTTGTTAATCTTAACTATTATTAATACATTTTTACTTTTTATTTATTTATTCTATTAAAAATATATTTTGACAATAATATTATCTTATGCAGTATAAAAAAAATAAAGGTAGAGAGGATATGATGCACAATAGACAAATAATTTCGTGAAAAATACTGAAAAGGTAAATTTTTAAAATAATTGATAAAGTGAGAAAATACCATCTAAAATAAATAAATTTTGATTGTAAAGATATCTTGTGAGGGAAACAAAAGAATATGAATCCCTAATGTTTTACTCTGTCATTCAGTTTCTCTTTGGTCTTAGATACCAAAAGAAATGTAATTACTCTGTTTAGGAATTAAAAAAATTAAATTATAAATCATGCAGTAATTGATGTTTTTCCTACCATCATTTTACAAAATAATCTTGAGAAGGAGAAAATGTCAGATCAAATAGTTCTATTGCAGAAAAATAAAAAGTTGTAGAAGATGCAAAAGATAATCAGAGTTCTTAATTTATTTATTTTTTTTAATAAAATTCATATTCATTAGCACAGGTCAGTACAGACATGTAAAAAACAACATAGAAAACAAATAAATATGGAACTAAATTAAACTCATAATCAGAGTTCCTAAATATATTTTTTAATATATAAAACTCATATTAATTCCTACAGGTTAATACAATTGGATTAAAAATATTATGAAATAAATAAAAAAAATTTGAAGGTAAAAATATGCGTTAAATAAGACTAATCACTAAATATATAATAGACATCACCACTTACTTACTAACATAAGATATGATGCTCACATGTAATACTTTACCATTATGTGATGCTCGCGTGTAAAACATGTTAGAGAAACTCAAAATTTTAATAACTATACTAAAAAAGATATAAAATAAAAATGGTACATTTTAATTTTAATAAAAAGGTAAAAAAAATTAATTTCAGTACTTTTTTTTATTCATGGTCTACTTGATTTTTATTGTTCACAACTAGTATTTTTGAAGAGATTAAAATGGGTGAAAGAATTAAACTATACAGACTAATTATAAATAATAAAACAATGAAAAAATAAAAATAGATAAAAGTTAAAATTTAGAATTCAAAATTTGAAACTTACGTGTAATCTTGTAACATGCTATCTCATTACATCTTTTCTTGTGAAAAACATTATCATCATTTCTTTAATTTAGTGTTTAATTTCTATAATGCACATCTTAATATTTACTTTTAAGTGATTGTATTTATAATAAATAATTTATATTTTGATACAAGATAATTTTATTTATTGGAAAAATCTTAGAAAAATAATGTTAGATTTTAATTTAAAGTTAAAGATGAAAAGTGTAGATTTGAAAATATAAGTGATTTAAAAGATTAAGTACTCAAATATAGATAAAAGAAAAGTTGAAAAACAGTTTTTTGATGTTAGTTATTAAATCAAATTAAAATTTATAAAACAAAACTCACTAGAAAATTAGAAATTTGAAATTAGTTGCAAATAAAAAGTTACAAGAAAATAAAAATATTTTTATTTGATGTTACCACAATTATATGAATTCAAATTAAACATCTTTAATTTAAGTAAATTTTAATAAGTACTAGTAAATCATTAAACAATAACATAAAAAACTTACTTTTAAATCGATACAATCTTATTTAGTATGCTTTATCTTAAAGGAATTATGTTATTATTATTTATACTATTGATATTTGTTAAAGTTACTTATATTTTAAATTTTAATTTGCAGTATTTATTGGTAAAAAAAGTACTGAGCCTTTATTTCCTCTAACAAATGTCAAATATTTTTCAAAAATAACATATATTGTGTGAAATAATTATTTATTATAAGAGTTCAGTTTCATTTTTTTTTTGTTTAAAAATAAAATATTTTTAAAAAAAAATTATGATAAAAATATTATCTTAAAATAAATATTTTAAAAAAATATATCTTTTGAATAAAATTGTAAGAAAATATTTTTTAAAAATATAAGTTTAGAAACATAATTATATTGAGAGCAATATTTTAGAAAAATAAATATATTATAAAAATAATAATTTAGAAAACTAATTATATTAATAAATAATTATTTAAAAAATTTCATAATTTAAAAAAAATAATTTAGAAAAGTAATTATTTTAAGAATTAATTAATTGAAAAATTAAAAATGTAAAAATTTATTTTTTTGGAAAATGTAGATAAGTATCTAGTTTTGTATTGAATTAAAAATATATATAATATTAATAGATATTAATTTATAAATAAAATAGAGATTAAGTAGATGTAAATGTAAACAAAAATCCTATATTAAAAAATATTTTAAGTCAATTTTCAATTTTTTATTTATGTAATTTTAAAATTTGGTTTTAATCATAGACACAACTAATGAAATAATTATGATAGTAAGAATATAGATAAAAATTAGTGAATAGTAGTTTTAAAAGAATTATTAATTTTATTTGAATAATTATTTACAAAATTAATGATTAAATTTATAAATATTTTAATTATTATATTATTCACAAATCAATAATTTAAATTATATAAAACATTTTCAACTATTTTTAAACAAAAATTCTTTCCTCTTTTTCTATAAAACTTTTAAACCAAAATTTATCAATGTTAATTTTGTTAACAAAATTTTTTATTTACATGTTTTTTAAATAATTATTGCTTAAAATATATATCTTTGTAAATAATTATTTTTTATAAATTACTATATTCTATTTAATTTAATTTTTAAATAATTTTTTTAAGAAATTATTTTTCAAACCAGTTTGTTTAAAAACTTAAAATTACCTATTATCTTTTACTTATCTTTAAATAAAAAATAAAATCAAGTACAAAATGGAACCAAATTCTAAACTAAAATGTGTTATTTGAGTAATTATTTATGTTCTTACCACGAATGAGATGCAATCGTTCGAAGTAGATATGCGAGCTATATATCAATTTAATCTTTTGTTGAAGAATTGTCGAAATCAAGAGTTAATACACTTGCCTAAGATATTCTAATACTTAAGTTAATAAGAAATTTGATCGTACATGGTTATGAATAATCTCTCAAATTATATTTATAGACTTTTGGGTTTGTTAAAATATTCAATTATAAATATGCATAATTTAATTATAATGAATTTGAATAATTGATAAGTAGCATATCTAATATATTTTTTATATATAATTTTTATCTTTTTTTTTATCAAAGTTTGTGCATTATATGGGTATCCAAACTCCTTAGAATACATTTAGGTGCAAGAAAAAAAAAATTCTGTAGTTTAGGAATAATGAAATTTAAATTTGTATATTTTAAAAAAATTTAATGTATAAAATTAATTGACGTTTTAACCTACACATCACACAAAAATTGTATTATAATTATATTTTAAAATAAATACATTTTTTTAATTTAAATTATATTTTATATTTATAACAAACAATTATACTTTGATATAATGCTATTTTTAATCATTGAAAATTTATTTTTAAAAATAATGAAATTTAAGTTAAATTGATTGAGGTATTAAAATGATCACTTGGAAAAAAAAATCTATAAAATTAATTTATTTGAATAAGCCACCACTAAAAACGTTGAAAATTAATTAATAACACATGTTATATAATTACTGTAATTTAAGTGAATAATATAATTTCTCAAAGGTGTATTAATTTAACGTTTGGAAAGTCAAGTGAGGTCATTTTGTTATTTTCTTAGGAAGAAAGTTGTTTTTATCTGTTTTCAATCCGTTATAATTTTAGAAATATTGTTAACTTTTATGTTGGTTTTAATCATAATATTTTTATGGTTTGTTTTGATCATTTTCTCAACTGTTAGAAAATGCTCTGGTTATATCAAGATACACCATAATTCATTATATCAACAAAATAATTTTTTTTATCTTAACATATTACGAAATCAAATATTAATGAGAGAAAATAAAAAATAAAAAGAAGAATTGAGAGAAAATTAAGAAGATAATGTATAATGTATTTAATAAGATTAGTTGATAAACTAATTTTTTACTTGTTACTTACTAGATGATAAATTTTTAATTTTTAATTAATTATGAATTCTTACTATATAAATTAGTTCATAAAGCACGACACAAAAGAATATAATATATATAATTAAATTTTTATTTTTTTAGATAAAAATGTTTTTTATTAAGATTATGAATGCTTAATTAATACATTGGAAAACTAGTTGATAAATATATATATATATATATATATATATATATATATATATATTTACAAAACTTTTACAATATAAATCAATTTTATATTTTTTATATAATTATAATTGTAGATTTTTTTTTTGAATAATTAGATTATTATTAAAAAAATTAATATTTTATTTATTTTTAAAATTTTCATAAAGTTCTTTTATTTGGACTAGTCGTTGTATTTAAATGAATTAAGCTAATGGTATTAACCAAATTTTTTAGTTTTCTTTAGAAATTAAATTATTTTATTTTACAATTTAAATTTCTGTCACATTTTTTTTTATAATTTTTCATATAGCATCATATAATGAAATGTTAATTAATTCAATTAATAATATAAAATCTTTTAAAATTTAAATATATAAAAAAAAACAACTCAATAACTACTAAAAGTAATGGAATGCTTACATGATTATGTAACATTTAAAATTTTCATTTAAATTTAGACAATCTCCACTGTTATTGCTTTATATTTTTCTTTTGGAGATTCTGACAATTAATTTACATGTTACTCTGCATCACATGCAACTTTTAGATGTGATTAAGACTTATCAAATTGATCATTATTAGATTTTGAATAATATCTTAATTAACCCATATTGAATGTTAAGTTATAATAACTAACTAACAAATATAGTTATAACTACATAATAATTTTTATAGTATGTAATCTTGCAAGTCTTAGATCTCATTATTACATTAATTAAATAATTATATTCTTTAAATATTGTTATTAAATTTTATCTCTTTTATTATTCTTTTACTATTTTCTTATCATACCATTTTTCCTCTCTATCTAAAAAAATCCATATAAATTTTTATCTATTTAATAAATAATTCAATGACCTTTATTTGAACTGTCATGTCATATATATTTAACTTATTAAACCTTTATATTATTATTATACAAGATTTAAAAAAGATATTATAGAAATTAACAATTTCATTATATAAATAAATATTTTATAATTATCAACATTCAACTTCGTGCAGTTAAATAAAAAATTGTTTTTAAAAAGTATTAAAAAACTAAAAGGTGGTATTATTTTCTTTTTAATTAAAATTTCAAATATTTAAAAATATATTTTAATATTTATTTTCATTTGTTTAAATTATTAAAAAAAAAAACAGACAAATATTTCAAGTGTAACCCATTTTGCTTTAAACCTAATTTTTCTCTCTCTCTCAATCTTCCCACACTCTGAGATTTCACTCACCCGACTCAGTCATCACCGCAGGAGATATACTTTATTCTCCGCCGTTGAACCACTGTGTTCGTATTTTTTCGTTTTTGAATGAAGATATTTTAAAAGGTTCGTGTAACCAATCTGGTACGTTGCATGTCCGAATTGCATGGGAATGGGTGGGTTCAAGTGCAGTTACTTTAATGAAAATGTTACTATAAACGTATGGGGCCCACTTGCTTTTACATTATTCGGCTATTCCAAAAATAATTTTGTTTTAATTGAGATTTCAGTCCCTTTTTACTTTTTGGGCTCCTTGTTTTAATACTCACTCCCAGCAATTTTATTATTTACAGCACATTCTTTTATATGCACCATCAGTTTTTAATCTAACCAATTTTACTGGTCCAGCATTTTCTCTATTCGTCACTCCCTCTTTATATCAACACCCAACTAGTTTTTCTTAATTTGGGTTTATTTAGCTAACCCAACATTTTTGCTATCTGCCACTCAGTTTTTATATGCACATTTTTAAAAAAGTCTGGGCTCATTCGACATTTTCCACCCCTTGTTTTTATTTATACATTCACTATGCCAGATAAATTTTATCACATGTCATCTTGTATTTGATATTTTATTAGTATAGTGGCTCATACAATAATTAGTGTGAATTATAAACAAATTTAAAATCCTGAATAATATAACAAAAATTAAAATTTCAAAATATTAATATCAACTAACAACTTTTTTTACTTTTAGAACTACACTATCCTTATTTTTTTTATCATGAATGAAACCTTAATTTTTCATTATGAATGAAAAACGTAAGATTAAGGTCAATCTTTTGTGGAGGTGTTTATTTTTTTTAAAAAAAATTCAGTTTTAATTGACAAAACCTAGCTCACATTGGTACAAACTTTATTTTTTTCAAAAATATCTTTAACTTCTTGAATTACATTATTTCTGATTTTTCATTATGAACAAAAATAAGTAAAAAAAAATTAATCATCATTGGGTTTACTTCTTAAAAAAATTCAATTCCAATTGTCAAAAAGCCCAACTGTCACTCACACAAACTTCATTTTTTTAAAGTTTTTCCGTTATCCCGTTGTGACCCTGGTTAGGTTCGCAACAATAATGTTATAATGTAATTTTATAAAATATGATATTTTATTGATGTTAAATAAATGAAGTAGATAGATAATAGGAGAGAAATTTAAGAATAGCAATATAAAAAAATAATTAAAATAATTGTTATTAAGAGAAGATGATAAACTAATTCATTTAACAATAAAGCTCTAATATATGAAGGGTGTATATTATATACTAAAAAAAATGTTATGTGTTACAAAATTAATCTGAAGTTAAGGATTTAGGATTTTATTAGTTAATAAAAATAATAAATATGATTAATTTTTTTATTAGTTAAAAATTTAATAATAACTTAAAATAAATAAACACATTTGATGAAGGAAAAAATTGTGAAAAATTAATAATTTTAAGGTTGGTCGAATGAATTATTTAATTTCAAAAATGTATAATGGTTCCTTAAATATTAACAAATTAAACAAAGTTTCTAAAAGTAGTGTCTTTCACATCTATTATTTTTTATTTCAAGTAGGTCTAAGTATATTATCATTTATATTTGTGAAATAAAATCCTTAAATTATGCTAATATAAAAAATATGTTAAGTTTATAAGATTATAATCATTTAAATTAAATTACAATATTATCTAATCATAAACTATTACATATAAAGCTATGTATATAATTATGTTTCTTCCTATAATAATTGTGAAAAATATTGTTTTTTACTGGAAGTTTGAATTATGATTTAACTAAATTTTAAAAAAATTATAAATATCATTTGATAGATGTTGCTAAGACAATGACATTGTTTGTTGAACAATCAAAATAGAATTTTTTTCATTTGATATATCATGCTTAACACAACTTGTTAATTTTTCATTGTAATGATCAAAATATGATTCTCGCGACTCATAGATTACACTTTATGTAAATTTAACTTAAAATGTTTTGTTTTGAAAAGATTGACTAAAAGAGATATATTTTTCATAAATTGGAAACTTGCGTGATATTTTAAAATGTATTCTTTTTCATGTACCAAGAGATTAGGAAAGTGAAAACAAATATTATATAAAATAATATTATACCAAAACAATATAAAAATAATATTTTACAATTTCAATAATATAATTATTTTTTCATACCAAAAAGATTTCAATTAATTTTATACTAACTAGTCGAGATAAACGAGTTTATTAATAATCTTATTATAGTTACATAATAATTTTTTTCTTTTCAAATTATTTTTATCATACTCATTTGTTGAACAAAATAAATAACAAAGATTATAAAAAAAAAAACATGTTAGTGAGATGACATAATCAATACAAATATAATTAAAGAAAATAGACTAATATAAGATAAATTAATAACAAAAGTAATAAAGAAAGGGACAAATGTGTCTAAAGATAAAAATATTATAAATGAAATAGACTAGTCCATAATGAAAAATAAATTAAATAATATGAATAAAATAGACTAGTGCATAATTAAAAATAAATAAAATACATCAGTGCGTATCAAAAAATAAATTAAATAAAATAGATCTGTGACTGAATAAATTAACAATTTAAATAAAATGGATCAACATATTATTGAAAATAAATTAAATAATATAAATAAATAAAATGAACTAATACCTAAATGGAGATAAATAATATAAATAAATAAATAAAATGAACCATAAAATACATCCGTGCATGGAGATAAATTTAAATAAATGAATAGGGATAGAGACACCCACTGAGAGAAGTTTCTTTTTATAAATCAAAATAAAATGATAAATCTTGCATTTCCCTTACCTCACTAATTGCACTGTAGCTGCTAAATGTTATATATATATACACAATGTTATTAAAACTAACAATCTTTAGACCTGCCAACAATACCAAACCAGTTTGATGCCACCTGATAAATTATATAATGGCATCAGTTGTTCAACTTCATTTTCAACTATACCAGGTCAGTTTGAACATGATTTTCGAATTCATTTAATAATACAAATAAAAATAAAAATGTACTGTGATTAAACTTTTGCACAACATAATTCATTAGACTATTATATGCAGAAGTCAAAGTTCATTCAGTATCCCTTTCCTGCAATTTATTTTCAGGATCCAACTAATCCCTTTTTGCGAGCATAGGCAGTAATCATGACAAACGTCAAAGCAGAAAATACTCCTGCGACCGTAACTACCTGCAAGAAACCATAATGATCAACGCCTAACTTAAATGCATACCTACTTGTTTCAAGAATGAATATACCTACTTGATGTATTTAAGTTAATCTTGATTAAAACTTGTTTCTAAAAAACAATTAGTTGCATGGTGGCAACACATTCATAAGCAGTAATAATTTGCATACCCATTTGAACATGTAACCATAGTTTTTATTCCAAGTATATGGGATATTCATGCCAAATATAGCAGCCACCAAAGAGTAGAAAGCTAGACAAACAGTTCCAGAGCTAAGAAAGAGCTCTAACTGCAAAAGAATTGAAGACCATTTAGCAAACTCATGAGAAAAAAGACAAAAGAGAATACTGATAAATGACATTCAAGGTGCAGAGATATGAAAGGCACCTGAATCAGCTGATTACGATGGTTGTCAAGCTGCAAAATGGAAAACTTCACTTGAATTTCATGTCATTAATAGATACCGATATCTTCAGTAAATTGCTAGCTACTTACTTGAATGTTAATATAATCTTCAGTATCATCAATGTACTCACGCAGCTTTAAATAAAAAGAGAAAGGTAATAATTAGGTAAAAGTAAAGTTATCTTGAACAGCAGATTCAGAGTTGAATTGAAGTAAACCTATACAAGCAAGTAGCAAAGACTTTGAAAGAGACCAAACAAATATCAAAACAGTAAACCAGTTTTCAATCCCTTTCTAGAATAGCCTGATCTAATGGGCCCAGAGTATCTTAACACGTTCCACCACAAATAAATTCAGCAATCTTGACAACATAAATTAGAGATAGAATCACAAGTATCATAATATTTAATTACAAAGACAGAAGTGGTACAGCAAATATCCAAATATGGTCTATTTGATCCAAAAGAAAAAACAACATAAATCACTCATTCTCAGACAAGAAGATCAAGCAAATAGTTTATCATCTCACAAAGTTCTTAAAGCTAATGTGGAGAATTTAAAAAACAATTGTACAAAATACTTCCAAAACAAGATTTTGAATATAAATCACAAATTTCTACTTTAAAACAGCCGCAGATGGAAGAAGGAAGAGAGAAAAATACAAATCCCCTTTGTTAACCCTTAATTTCCTAAAGTGTAAGAGTATCAATTTGGTAAAACTTAACATGCTTAGTCTGAAACTAAAATCTCTATCCAAAGGGCCAGGCCTTGGGTTCACTGTCTAATAATAAGAATACTAAACAGATCATGGGTTCTAAATAAATGAGAAACAAACTTTTCTCCATATTTACAAAGAAACAGTCTTCCCAAATTAGTTTATATCTGCTGTCAAAATATTAAGATTTACTGCTCCCTATTGCACATGTTTACACATACACAAAGATGGCACTTACTGTGGTTAATTTGTTCAGTGTGTGATCAATTTCACTAAAATAGGCCTGTAAAATGAATAAACACCATTAATAACAGTTTTTTCTCATTAAAATAACGCAACATTTTTCCAACTATTTTTTAAAGCAAGTAACATAACCTCTAGTAACATTTCAAGCTCTTCCACATCATTTTCATCTAAACGAATTGTTGCTAGACTTGCTCTACTGGCTCTAGATATCTTTGATCCTATGGTGGGGGAGGCAGCAAACCAATTTGCAGCACCTGATCCACTGACTGGTGATGATGAACCCACTTTTCTAGACAGGTATAGGTCGGCCATATCATCATCATCATCCAGCAATTGTTCAAGCTCGTCTCTGACCTGTACCAAATAACAAGAACTGGGAATGAAGGCATCTTACAGTCACATTAAACTAATTCTATTTAAGAAAAATACAATAATTCACTTAAAAGAATCCAAAGATGTCCAAAATATCAACAGCAGTGAGGGGAAGGGGCTGCAGAATATATTTCATAAAAGAAAATAGGCCTTCTCTGTGTGAAAACTTGGCATACCTTTTGAACTCTAGCAGTCAGCCTTGTCATTGCACTCTTCAGTTTTCGAACTCTGTCCAAATTACGACTACTAATCTGCAGATTACATTACTAAAGTTCACTGAACCAAAAGAAGTCAAGAAATAAAAGGAAGAAAGGAAACTATTGTCATCCACACTTCAAGCCAAACAACAAAATAATTCTTTAATAAAGCAGGCATAATTAGAATGAACACCTTGGTGATGATTAGTATAACAAAAGAAAAGGATAATATATTGAGATGAAGGAAATAAATTTTCCTTCAGCCACTTTCAAGCAGCTTCATATTTTGTTAAACTTATTTTATACATACAGAAGGAAAGGGTAAGGGCCAGGGATCCCAGATTAAAACCATAACATGAAGATAAAGAATTCAATAATATATGTACCTTGGAGGTAAGTTCATCCAATGCAGGATAAGCGGCCATCTCCAATTCTGTTGTACGTGCCGCAAGAAAACTACAAATGGCTTCTAAAGCAACCTCCAGGGCCCTAAATTCAAAAGGTGACTCTACATTGCATAATTTAGATCACTCAGATAACAAGGAAAATAGATGATGCAAATAAACAACATATTTATAAGAATAAGAGATGCAATCATTAAGTTTATTCATTACTTATGGTTCATCATTGATATAGCATACCATCTTCATCAGCTGCTTCAGCATCATTTTGGCCTCCAAGATACTCTCTACTATCTCCGTGCTGTTGAAGACCAGCACTTAATCGAGGCAACCTCCTTTGCAGTTCCTCGACAACAGGAATCACATTTTCATCTGTTGGATCTCTCAGCAATACCTATACCAAAATTTAGATACAATAAAGAATTCAGGATGTGGGAGCAATGTCATCTCAATTTCAAGAAACATATATGTATTGTACAAAGGACCAATGGTTTGATTCAGGAATTCACAAATATAAAATAATGTACTTTGCTGAAAGATATTCTTCTTACAAAAACCATGTAAGGTGTATATTCTTGTGTAAGAGGGTCAAGATCCTGTGCCACTAGTTAAGCAAGGCAAAATAAGACATGTCTTTCTATTCCTACCCATTTTATTCAATGAACTTGACAACAAAAGCAAAATTTGGTCGACAGAATTTGATCCATCCTCAGATTAGTCTGGTCATTAAATGCAAGAGTAGGATAAAATGCTCAGAGAAGGCCCATCTACCATCCCCGGGTTCTCATATCACAAATAGTCAAAGTTTTCAACTGTGACTAGCCTAAGATCAAAAGTCAAAGCTGGTTACCTAAAACTAATTTTCATAATGTTCTAATTTGTACTCTAATCCGGACCCGTGAGAGGTGAAAACAGTCACATGAGAATTAAAAGATGACTAACCTCTTCAGCGGTGATAATTGCTTTGATATGCTGAAAAGCAGAATCAGAAAAAATAAATAAATGAAAAAACAGAAAAGAAATTGTAACACACAAAACAAACAAACAAAACTAAATATGTGGTGGACCTCCAAGTTAAGAACAATGGCCTTCTCACGACCGAGAATGGTGGAGGGATAAGAGAGCAAGGGATCAAGGATTCTGAGATCACGCGCATGAATCTGAACCCGATGCATGATTGCATACTTATCCACGTCGAGCAACGAACCCTGCCCAGTGGTATCGAACAGAATCCAACTCCTAGAAGACTGTGTCTTCTTCTTGACAACCGCCATTGCCCCGGGGTCTGCAGGGACTACACTCCCATCCCGAGCCATCCCCTTACCCTTTCCCACTCCTAATTCCAAATCACATGCTCCGGTACCAAACTCAATTCAAAATTCACTTCAACTCCAAACTTAAACTCTATTCAATTCATCACACCACATGAGAATTTCCTCACACCCCTTTTGCTCCTTTCATCAACACGCCAATTGAGCATCCGAACTCCACCTCAAAAAATATTTTTTTTTCAACACCTCGCTGAGGAATTAGATTCCCAGAAGAAACAAGCATACGGTACCACGGAAAGGAACTTTTCCCCTTTTATTTTTCCCTTTCCCGGAAAAGAGAGAACCGACAAACTACAATTGTATCTTGATTTGTGTTTCTCTTTAATGTTATGATGTGTACAAGGGGAGGCGCCACTAGGCAGGGAACGCTAAGAGTGAAGAAATAACTTAAAATAAGCTTGAAATTGAATTGAATCACTTAAAATATGAACGGGGTTTATATAGAAAGAGATGCAGCTCAGGGTAGTTACGGTCAGGGCCCATTATTGGCCCAATGAGATGATGCCATTGAAACAGAGGTAGGGTAATGTGGGAAATAAATTAGGGTAAGTGTGATCCGGTGGCGCTTCGCTGACGCACCTGAAACATTGTACGGCAGATCCTTCTTGTGGCTGCAATGTTTGTTTTTTTCGGCAAATTGGTTTCTACATTATCTTTTCGTGTCTGTATTATCAATTATCAATAACAAATTAGTTAGCAGTGACTTCACTCTCATCATCTTTAATTTTTTTTTTCCCGCTTTTACTGTATCCATAAACTTTAAATTATTCAGCATTATTAATTTAATTATAAATTTTTTAGATAAGTGTTTTAGAAAAAATATTTTAATTGATTTTTCATTTAAATGACGTATTATAAAATTATTTATAATGTATCTCATTAAAAAGAATTTCTAAGCCTAATTAAAAAATAATCAATCTAAATTTTATCTTTTTCTTTACTATATCTTATATTTGTTATCAGAGTCTTACAAAGTATGGAACTATAATCGTATTTGCTAAGTATATCTTTTATATTGGTATAAAGAAGTATTAGAAGTTAAGATCAAAATCCTATTTACTAAGTATTTTTATTTAATCATATAACTTTATAAATTATACCATTTTTAATTATAAAATATATATATATTTTTTCTCTTTTGTTTAAAGGATCTTTATTTTAAAATACAAATATTTAATAAATAAATTATTATTCACTGTATTTTATCTATAATAATATATAAAGAAATTATTTTTTAAGTGTATATTTTCATTTTTCAATTTTATCCTTTATAATATTAAAATATATAATTTTTTTAAGATTTTATTCTTATTAATATATCTTATCTTATTACTTTTTCCTTTAAAATTTAAAATTATGAGAAGAAACACTTCTTCATTTCATATGAATTACCTAAAAATAACATTATCTTTTTAATTTTTAAATTAATATTACAGGGCATTTTTCATATACAAACGATCAACATTCATTCTATATCTCTTGATGGCAGAGTTCCATGTAGATGATTTACTATTAGGACAATGGTTAAGAGAATCCAGGAGGAGTGAACTTAGTTGAGTAGAGAAGTCCTCTTGTACATTTTTAAAGTCATGACTTAGTTATAATTGGTAGAATATGTTTTATTTTTCTAGTAAATATTTTGGGCCTAAAATTGGGTCAAGTAGTATAGGTTTTTGGATTTGTATTTGGGCCTCAAGCAAATTAAAGTTAAGTTTAGGGTTTCTAAACCTACCTAGGATTTAATTTGGCTTAATTGAGCCCACATCAAACCATACGCTAGTTTTACGATGCATTACAAGACTAGGGTTTACAATACATAACTCACATTGCCATCACATGACAAATGTGACTAGAATAGGCGCCACTTTTGAATTGAAAACTTTCTCCATTAAAGAGAATTTATAAGCCTAATTAAAAATAATCCATGTAAATTTTATCTTTTTCTTTACTGTATCTTATATTTGTTAATAGAGTCTTACAAAGTATGATGGAACTATAATCGTATTTCCTAAGTGTATCTTTTATATTTGTATAAAAAAAAAAGTATTAAAAGTTAAGATCGAAACTGTATTTACTAAGTATTTTTAGTGTATACTTTCATTTTTCAATTTTATCCTTTATAATATTAAAATATATAATTTTTTTAAGATTTTATTCTTATTAATATATCTTATTTTATTTACTTTTTCCTTTAAAATTTAAAATTATGAGAAGAAACATTTCATCATTTCATATAAATCACTTAAAAATAGAATTATTTTTTTTACTTTTAAATTAATGTTACACGACATTTCTCACATGCAAACGATCAACATTCATTTCATATTTTTTGATGGCAAAGCTCCATGTAGATGACTTACTATTAGGACAATGGTCAAAAGAATCCAGGGGAAGTGAACTTAGTAGAGTAGAGAAGTCCTCTTACACATTTTTAAAGTCATGACCTAGTTATAATTGGTAGAATATGATTTATTTTTCTAGTAAATAGTTTGGGCCTAAAATTGGGCCTAGTAATATAGGTTTTTGGGTTTGTATTTGGGCCTCAAGCAAATTAGGGTTAGGGTAGGGTTTCTAAACCTACCTAGGATTTAATTTGGCTTAATTGAGCCCACATCAAACCATATGCTAGTCTTACGATGCATTACACGACTAGGGTTTACAATACATAATTCACATTGTCATCACATGACAAATGTGACTAGAATAGGCGTCACTTTTGAATTCAAAACTCCCTCCATTTGCTCTTGTATTTAGGGTTTAAGGTGTAAGACTTAGCAAAATTGAGATTAGAGTTTTGCTACTGAATTTTCCAACCACAACTCCCTTGTCTTCCTCTCCCTAAGGTAGATGCCTCTTGTTGATCTCTCTTTAGATTCTCCAAGTGATTAGGCCTCACCTATCACTCTACATACACCTCATGGCTACTCTAAGGCTCCATGAACTCTTAGGATTTCTTCTTGCTTCCAACTCCATTTGCTTTCGCCAACTCTATGCAATCCAGCACAATCTACACAACATGAACAATGAACCACTATCATTTCCCTCTTTGTAAGCTTTTCTTCTAACCGCTTTCAAAATTAACTTTTCATATGCAAATTGTCAACATTCACCCTAATGTCCATTGTTTTATTAATACTCTTCCTTTAAATCCTTATTTTAACTGCTTAAGGCACACCTTTAATGGGAAAGTTTTTTTTTTTTTGGAATAAGAAGAAGGAAACAACAAAAAAGAAAGGGAGTGCACACCTTCGCTCTTATAGGTTCCCACATTGAATCTCATAAATCAAAGAAAATAACCTTCATCTCTAGTCACTCTCTTCGGTGCTCCACTCCATTGCAAGCAACTTCATTCCTCGATGAAACCATCATTCTTTTGCATTTATCATCAAGTGAATCTCAACCTTATCCTGAGCCCTATTACAAAAATAGAACTAAGATGATCAAAAGAAAAAAAAAAGGAAGACAAAGAATATGAGAAATAATATTTCTTCTATTTTTTCTTACTTAAATCAAAACAGAAGGTCTGAATATATACTAGCAGTACACTCATTCTAGGTCTAGATAAAGAGACAAAATGTAAAACAAAGAGCTAATAAAAACTAGAATAAGAAAAGACAAAATAAAGACTAGATATGTGTACAAAGAGAAATAACTAAAAATTAGAAAAGACAAAAATTGATATTAGCTTCCTTCTAGAAGCCTTGTATCCATACCCTTTGTTACCCCTCGCAAGATGGAGAGCAAATATTAATGAGATCCAGCTCGAAACAAATACTCTTGAAAGATTGAAGACTTAAGGTTTTGGTATAAATATCAGTTAGTTGCTCTGTGGTAAATATGGGAAGCAAATGTATGAGACCCTTCTTCAATTTTTCTCTAACAATGTGACAATCTATTTCTATGTGTTTAGTACGCTAGTGAAATACTAGATTTGTTGCAATGTATCTTATTGAGTTATCACGGTATAAAAGAAATGGTTGCTCAAAAGGAACTTTGAAATCTTGAAAAACATAAGTTAACCATTGAATTTCACATGTAACAATGGCCATTGCCTTATATCTAACTTCACATGAACTCTTTGATATTGTTTCTTGCTTATTTGATTTCCAGGATATGAGGCAATTCTCAAGATAAACACTAAAACTAGTCAAGTTGGAAGGAATAACAGAGACTTGATTAGAAACATTGCCACTAGATTTACACTGTTGTAAAAGAGCTAATAATGCTTGATACTGCTCAGGAGTAAATCCAAATTGTTGAGACTGCACTAGAGAAACAACCTTGAGCATCTAGGAAACAACCAATATATTGGCTCTCTACCATGTTAGAGTGAAAGTTTCTATGGTTCCATCAATGAAACCTATTTTGTTCTTTGAAATGAGACTTATTTAAAATAAACGAGACCAATTATGATAGTTTGGTCCCTCAAGAATAATATGGACAATGAAAAAAGAAGAATTATCAGATGAGCTAACATTAGAAGGTGAACAAAGATCTTGTGAGAGATCAACAACTTCACTCACTAGTGTAGAAATGTAAAACGAGAGCGACTATTTTAAATTTATAAAGGCGGCTATATAGCCGCATTTGATCAGCACGCACTTGTAAATCGAAGAAATAAGAGTGCAGCTATGGTAAATAACCGCCATTGTAAATAGTGCTTATTCCCCATATAAATTAACCTTTTCAATTATATATATACCTAGCCAAACAAATATATAAATTCAGATAAATTTAGATAATCAAATTGTTTATATTGATCAAAATGTATTACAACCACTCATAAAAAAAATTCAAAAAATTTAAAACACCACCAACCTTAAGTGTGAAGGAAACGTTAGTGAAGAGTGGCACAGGAGCGCCAGCAATGGTAGCGGCAGCAGAAGCAACGATAGACAAGGAAGCAACGACGAAGCAAACTAAAAAAAATACAAGAACAAAATGTAAGGAAACCGAAAAAGATTTATACAGCATTGAAGAAGAAAAAAGAGAGCTCGAAGAAACTTACAAAAAGACACCAATACAAAATGAATGAAGCTATAGAAGAAGAGATGAACACGAAGCGCAAATGCAAGCAGGAACAGTGCAAACGTGAAACGAAGGGGAGAAAGAAAATATGAAAGAGTGTGGTGCGCTTCAAAAATTAGGGTAAAAAAGGATTTACAAGGGTGGCTAAAGGTAAAGCCGCATTCGTTTTGATTTACAAGGGCGGTTTTACAAATAGCTACATTTGTAAATGAATTTAATTTAAAAAATGTCACTGCGTTTTTATCGAAAGCGTCTGAGTGCAAAGCCGCACTAAATAAATCGTATTTGTTTATAGATTTTGCACTAGTGACCCATGGGTAAATGTAGCAACCAGAGCTCTAATACCATGTTAAGAAGTGTACTTTTAAGTCTAATTCAACCTTATAAAACGGCTTATAAGGTGAGGTTTGCACCCACTTATATACTATGAAAAGTCTTTATCTCTAGTCAACGTGGGATCTCCAACACACCTCCCTCATACTGAGGTTGTCAACTTGTGCGTGGAACTATATATTTATGAGTGATCCAATAGTGATCCGATAGTGGTCCGATAGTAGGTAACCTGATAAACTCAACAAACTCTCGCTAGGATAGACTCTAAATGACTTTGATACCATAATACAAAAATAGAACTGATATGAACAAAAGAGTAAAAGGAAGGAAAAGAATATGAGAAATAATATTTCTTCCATTTTTTTCTTACTTAAATCAAAGCAGAAGGTCTGAATATATACAAACAGTACACTCATTCTAGGTTTATATAAAAAGGTAAAATGTAAAACAAAAAGTTAATAAAGACTAGAATAAGAAAGACAAAATAAAGACTAGATATGTGTACAAAGAGAAACAACTAAAAATTAGAAAAGACAAAATTGATATTAGCTTCCTTTTAGAAACCTTGTATCCACATCCTTCGTTAAACTCCCATCACACTCTATGATTTTGTCATCAAACTGATGTTTTTCTTCTTTGTTTCATTCCCCATTCCTTCTCTATTGTTGCCAACCGCGTCGCCACCACTAGCCTGGCCACCACCAACCTAGCAACCATTCTTATTGAAACATTCACCATTTTTAGTGGAGGTCCACTTGTGCTCCTGCAACATTTTATGCTTAAATATAATGTTTGTTACAGTTTTTGAGTTGAAATATGTTTAACTTGCTACAACATTTTTGTGTTTAAAGATGTGTTTAGTATGTTATAGCATCCTTGCAAGTGTTTGTTTTGCATTAAAATTGGGTTCGATTTCAAGTGTAGTGAGTGGTTTTTTCATTTATATGCATGGTGCAAGTTTTTGTTTATGTGTCCAAGAGGCCATGCATATTCTACTACATTATGGTTGATGAAGAGTATGGTAGAAAATGTATGTTTTTTTTTTTTTTTTCCGTTTTGACATGTATGTGTAGATACGTTTTTTTTTTTTTTTGTTATTTGTGAATTGAAAACTTTTCAGCATTTTGTTTTTCTTCTATTTAAAAGTGATTGTAGTTGTAAATACAATGGACACGTGGATTATAGAAGAAAGTAAGTGTAATTTGATCATTTAAAAGCGTTTATGCACAATTTTTTTAAGTTCATTAGGTCTCTTGTCCCTCCCATAATTAGTCTTTTAGAGGTTGTTGTCTCCCCCGGAAAAGAGGAGGAACAATCTCTTCTGAATATGTAAGTTTCTTTATCATTTCCTAATGCAACTTCATTGTTTGAAATTGAAATAATTCTATTTCAACTTGCTTTAATTACAATAAAGCAAAACTAGACCGTTTTGATAGAAATGATGTACACATATTTATGAATAGATTATAACTATTTTTTTTTATTTGTATTTATTATTAGCATTTTTTATAATTATTTTACATTTGATATATATATATATATATATATATATATATATGTGTGTGTGTGTTCATGGCGAAAAAGTAAAATAACTTTACGTTTACTATGTTAATAAACTAAACTTGAAAATATTTATGTTTCGATAACTGCCTAAAACCATTGTATATTGTCAATTTATACTTTCTTTCTTCTCAAAAATTTATAATTGTTGAAATATTTATTATAAATTTACTTTCATAGTTGCTAACAGGAAACTAATTTTCTAATCAAGATAATTTAAAGTTTAGATTATTTTAATAAAAAATAATGTAATCTCCGAAATTTTAATTTTAACACATACAATAATTTTATATATTTTGATTTAAAAATTTACTTTTACATATTTATTTTCAATTTTAATATCAAATTAAAATTATAAATATGAAGTAGTTATAAAAAAAATATTATGGTTTTATTTTAGAATTTTAAAAAATTAATAATTTTATGCTTATAAAATTAAAAGATGGATTCCAAACTGAATTGTAAAATATTTAATTTGATTAAATTTTATATTTAATTAAAATAAAACTAAATTGAATAATCGGTTTTTATATTTAATTTATATTTTCTTTTTTTCAAAAACAAACTGATTTGTATTCTCTTGAAAGAAAGTGTAAGAAATGGAAAATCATTAAACAAAATTTAATGAATCCTTTAGAATTTACTAGACAGTTGTTCATCTTTTACTCTTTTGACTCTCTTTTGACTCGGATGTTCAGAAATACTGACTTAGTTAATATATATTTGTTTTCTACAAATGTTTTTTCTTACCTAAATAAGATAAACATACATTTTATTTTTAAACTTTTATTTTCAGGATATTAGTCAAAATGTTAGGAAATTAAAAAGTATTTTATATATATATTTATGTGTTCTTACCTAAAAAATTAAAAATATACATTTTTTTGAATTTTTTATTTTCAGGATCCACCTAACCTTTAATTTCCAATAATATTTAATTTAAATTTACATAAAATTACCAATTGCATATCCTAACATTTTTGTTGCAGCTCAACAACAAAAAAATTATTTTAGAATATTGATACAACTTTAAATATAGTTAGTAAGTCATGTATGCCATTTTTTTCATATTTGTTGTAATTCTTTCAAACTTGATTCGGTCTTTCTATTTTGGATTATTTATGTATAATAAATCCATGAAGTAAACGATATTCTATGGAAACTACTGACTATTTTGTTTTCATGCAGGTAATACAATGAACAGTACTATGTATAAACATTTTGTGTAACAAATTTAAAAATCAATTTTTTTCTTATCTTGCTTTTTAATACTTGATTAGAAAATTTTACTTTCGCAATCAGAAAAAAACATTAAATTCTGTTTTTAATTTTATTTCTCAAAATATACTTGGCGTTAATGTAAATAATATTATATTGATGTAATAAATACAATTATATCACTATAAAAAAAATTATTAAAAAATATTAATTGTTATATCAATTTTAGAATCTAAATATTTGTACCTAAAATCTTATAACTAATTAAATATTAATTTAAAAACTATTTATTAATAACAAAAATTAATTTAAATATTAATAATTTTAATTAAATATTAATTTAAAAACTATTTATCAATAATAAAAATTAATTTAAATATCAATAATTTTCTCAGTATCACATCTTAAACTAATAACATCTTCTACTATTTGAAATATAATTCCACAACTTTCTTGTGAAAAATAAAATAACTCATCTTTTGTCATGAAATTAATTAATACTATTTTAATGTTATTAAAAAAGATGTATCACAGAAGTTCAAGAATTAGTAAAAGGTAAAAATAATGTTTAAAATTGGTTGAGATTTTAGATTAAGACAATTTCAAGAGAATTCATATTAAGGATTTCATTGACTAATCTTTACTATTTCAATGTTCTCTTAATTATCTTTGAAAGTGCATTAAGTGAAGATGGTGTTTATTGATGTAATTTAATCGTTTTATATATGTGTGCGTGTGTATATAAAGTTTTACTTTAAAAAAATATTTTATAAATTCAACTGTTATTAAATTATAATTTTATGTGATTGCGATTATGTTAAATTTTTGTTAAAATTGGACAATAATAATAAAATTATTCATATATTTATAATATTTAAAAAAGTATATATTGATTTGAATATAAATTAGTTTTAAAATAATCCAAAAGATTGTGTATATAATTCATGTAAAAAAAAAATCTAACTGTAAGTTTTAAAAACATATTTTTTTTCAACAATTAAAATATATTGAATAATATAACATTTAATGTGACTTTTTTGTTATAAAATAGACAAAAGAAATAACGTAAAGTGGCCTAAAGTTTTGACTTGATTTTGTATTTCTCTTTTCATCTTTGGAGGTTATGTTACGAAACTTTATAGAAAGCTACAATTCATATTTCTCTATAAAACTAAGCTATCTACTATTAAAGAGACATTGAAAACATGCAAACTAAACATTAATATATTTTTATGGATTTCCACTACATTGAAGATATCATACACCAAATGATAAACCTAACCAATGACAACTCTAAAAAATGTTATCATCCAAGATATAAAAATAAAAATAAAAAATAATAAAATATCATTAATTAAATATAACCTAATTCTATCCAATGAAATCTTCACACCCCATTTTATTTATTTTCTTTTGGACCTGGTCCCTATCCTATCACCTCGTTTGTCACCAACAATAATTTCTTAAAGAAGTTGACGGAGAAGATGAATATAATAATAATGAAAAAAAAGAAAATATGAGGTGAAAAACATAAAGATTCAAAATATGGAGAGGGGTTTTGATACAAAACAAGTCATAGATAACGAAGAAGAAAGGGGGCACAAAATATTTTTAAAAGGAAAAGCTTACGTAATAATGAAAGCAATAGGACATTAGGCAATTTATAATCTTGATATAATTTTTTAACTACTTTTATCATTACTTTTAAATTAAATAACTGTATTTTTTAATGAATGAAATGATTTTCTTATTAAATTAAATACGTCATTGTACAATTTATTTATTCAAAATAATTACATAATTTCTTCACTTAAAAATAATTAATATATATGCAACACCTTGAAAATATATCTAACTATTACAATAGAGGTTCTAAACAAGTTTAGAGTTTTTCAAAATATTTTCAATATAAAATTCGGACGTAAAAATAATGACAATCTAAATCTCAAAATAAAATTCTTAAGTCCTTTCAGACACTCATGCACCTGTATCAGCATATTCTTGTGTACGTAGTACAATTATCTTAGTTTATAACATAACAAGAAATACAAGGATAAACTACTGAAAAGGAATTTCACAACATACTCAATACATGCAAAAGGTACCAATCGAATTAGTCATTCATAAAATTTCTTTTAGATATTATCATATAAAATTTCAATATCAATTACATCATTTGTTTAGACCACACATAGATTTGTTTTAAATCACAATCATTGGATTCCATTTTCACAGTACTTTGATTTCATTTCAATCATATTGACTAATCCATTTGCCTCACAATACCTTGATTTCCTTTCAATTTTCAGTACTTTTGATTTCATTTCAATCTTAGTGATTGCATATGGATATATCATCTTCGGAAGATTCATTTATGCCCCTATCAAAGATTAACAACTGATCCAATACCAAAGACATAAATTTACACACGAATCTAAGAGAAAGAATCAGAGTAAGTCCAAACATCAAAATCGTGTGACTACAAGCGGCAACGGTGTGTATAAGCTCCCTCATCAACTTTTGACCATCTGATACCTTAGTTTATGTGACTTAGATCATCAATGAAGCTAGATAATCTCTCTTAACCATAGACTTTTCATACTTAATGTACTAATACACAATATTTCATATTATCTCAAATGTATGGTATCAAGTTCATACAAGTTTTCACCATTTACAGAAAACACATATCATTCACATACAATGCATATCAATCACTCATACATTATTTAAGATCTCTCAAATCAATGACACACACACACAAGTAGCTTCCCTTACGTGAAAAACTTATCTCCAAAACAACCTTCCAAAGTCTAAGTCAGAAATGTTATACTCAACTTGGAAACTTAGAACAAGTTATCCTATCATAACAAAATTTTAGTATATGATAAAATGAGTTGAGATGATCATTTTTCTCAACTGGCTCCTTAAGATTTATGACAAAAACATGAGAAAAGTAGATAACCCAAAATCTTTCGAGAAAAAAAATCTTATTCTATTTAAAAATTTGATTGGAAAAAATTGATCTTTAATTCCTCAATTACTTAAATTACAATCAGATTCTGAAATAGACGAGGTTTAAAAGAAAAATAAATAAATAAAAAAAAAAAAGAAACGGAGGGAGCTCTTGCAATCTCTTGTGGGGCTGTTGAATTTTTATTTATATATATTTTAGACGGTTTCCAATATATTTTAAAATTATTTTTATAATTTTAGTCAATTTATATTATTTTCATATAATAAAAAGTAAAATTAATACATAAAAGCAGATGACAAAGTAGGTGACGACAATTTTTTTTCTTCCACCTTCCTTTCAATTTTCTTCCTGCTTTTCAATTGGCAATCATGATTGTGAATGACGCGTCGAGAGAGAGAGAGAGACAGCAAATCCAGAAGATGTTTATCTTCTTTTTTTCTTTTGAAATTGAACTTTTATTTTAGACAGTCTGTATCATGAATTTGATTATTTTATATGGTACTCATACTTGTTAAGAGATTCATACTCTCTTTGTAGTAATTAAAAAATGGTTTCCTTTAAATATTTTAATAATGCGAAATCTTGATGATCTAACCAACAATAATCATTTTCATATTTTTTATACTCAATAATTTCTTATCAAATGATGAATATATGTATATATATATATATATATAAATAAATAAATTTGTTTCAGGTGTCAGGTTGTAACATATAAAATCAGATTTGTAAGAGTATACTTCTATCGAACGGTATCAGACAGGTCATGTTACTAAATTTTGATGAGCGGTCGATCGGTCTAAGACACGTTTAGAGCAGTTATAATCGATAGTAGTTAAGACAATTGTAAATACTCACTCAGAATCAAGGACAAATCCCACCAAATCCAGATAATGTCCTAAGAAATCAGGAAGTTTCCTTAAAAATAAGTTAACATTGATATATGATAGATTTAACCCATTACCATTACAACAAATGACCTATGACCAAATACTATAAATAAACTCTCTATAGAGGAGTAATGTATACTTTTGATCAATTCTTGATGTATACTCTGAATACTGAGTACTAACTTACTTGATTTTATAGGTCAACCTCGACCGAGCACCAACAAATTAAGGAAGAAGACTTAGAGTCAGGAGGAAGAGAGCAACCAAACAACTGACATGTCAACAATTATATAACTAGTTTCAAATATTATCTAGATCCACTTTGTCTATCCAAGTATAATATTTACTCAAACTGATTTGTACTTGTATAGACATAAGTGATTTTGTTTACAAGTGAATGTATGCTACAATTTGTTTACAAATATGCTATATGTTTAACGTTTTTAAATTAGTTATTTTTAATGTTTTTTAAATTGGAAGAATATTGATATTTATTTTAATTAAATTATTGATGTTTCACTATATTTGAAATGAAAGAAAAAAATATTGATATTTGATAGTAGCAAATATGTAGGTTCAATTTAATAATTTTTCAAGAGCAAAACATAAAAAACATTTTCATTCAATTTAAAAAAAAACATAAAAAACATTTTCATTCAATTTCAAAAAAAAAAAAGGAAATGCGGGCTGGCCCGCATACCCACGGGCTGACCCTTATGCGGGGCGGGACAGAAAATTCAATCCGTATATTTTACGAGGGACGGGCCAACCCAATCCGCATTTTGCGGGCCAAATGCGGGGCGAGCCAATGTGGGGCGGGCTGGCCCACTTTGCCATCCCTACCGTTTATTAATGGGACGAGTACGAGTATCATGTAAAACAAAACCAAGAGAGAGATGAATTGGTTTAAGAATGACCTTTACAAAAGTTTAAAGAAATTTTTTCTTAAATTGTTGATGATAAGAGAAATTAAGTGCAACAATTAATGAACATTAAGAACAACAAATCAAGATAATATGAAAGAAAGATGAAAAACAAACACATGATTTTTATACTAGTTCGATTCTTCTTGAATCTACATCCAGTTAATCTAGACAATTTGAGTTGGATTTTTCACTAAAAATATTGAATTATCCAATTACCTGTGCTTCTATTTAATAAGAAATACAAACCACACCTTGAAACACTTTTCAAAAAGATTTACAAAGATAATGAAAACACTCAATTACCTACAACAAATACACCAAATACTGGTGTAAGGTTATCAATATAAATTACAAAAGAAAAAGAAAAATATCACTTAAAATGTGATAAATTTACAATAAATAACATATATCATGATTACCTCCTTATTGGCTAATCTTGAGAATTTCTTTTCCAATTAAGATGATATAAATGTATAACAATATGAGAATATCCTTTTAGGAAATAACAAAGCTATTTTTTAGAAAGTATAAAATGTTGTCAATGAATGAGAGAAAGTTTCACTGTTAAAAGAGTTTTAAGGTTACTGACTGATATAATTGATTATAATTAAACATAATCAATTATTATGTTGTGAATGAAATCAAAAAACATTTTTGAACTAGGATGATTAATTATTTACTATTCATAATCCATTGTAAAAATAAGTATTTAGATTTAGTTGACATAATCAGTTATTCACTATTCATAATACATTGTCCGTGAGAATAGTCATTTTAGATTTAGTTGATATAATCAATTATTCATTATTATCTAAAATCTAGGTAAAATTTTGGTTTGATCTAGTTTGAGATAATCGATTCTAAACTTCACATGATCAATTATTATGTTAAATAGATAGAAAAACTAATTTTTAAATGCAAAAATATTTAAAATTATCTTAAAGATTGATTCATGATTTACATTATGATTATTATTTTTTTTTATAAAAAACTTTCACGTTAGACATCACTATGCTACTTGACATCTCAGTGAAGCTGACACCTCAAGTAACAACAATCATTTGTCATCACGTGAAAAAAGTATTATTAAAAAAAGAAAAAAGAAAGAAAATACAAAAATATGGGAGACTAGACCAAAACCCATATGTCTATTATACCAATGAAAGGATTTTCTATGAATAAATCCTAAATTAGCCAACTTATCTGCATACACATTCCCTTCACGAAAAATATGAGTAACCCTAAACCTAATTTTTCCACAGTAATTAAGACAAGTATTCCATCGATTACGAAGCATCCAAGGAACATTTGTCCTAGCAGTAAACGCATCACAAACCAAGGCAGAGTCACATTCCATCCAGACATTAGTAAGTCCAAACTTTTGAGCTTCCTCCAAAGCATATATAACTCCATAAAATTCAGCAACCAGAGCAGTTTGAACATCAAGAAATGTAGAGAAAGCTCCAATAAACTCTCCTATACTCCCACAGAAAATAACTCCACAAGTGGTAAGACCTGGATAACCCCTAGCAGCCATTAGTGTTAATTTTAACCCAACCTAGTGAAGGAAACTCCCATCTAACAGGAAGAGAACGAAAAACTTTACTAGTATGAGTGTTAATACCAAAAAACTTAATCATACTGAAATTCATACATTAAATTATGATTATATTAAGATAATAAGCAATTGAGAGAAGAACCATCAATAAAAGATGCAAACATCATCAAATCAATACATCATATTTTTCATGCTTTATCATGTTTGTTCAACCTATAGATACCTTATATCAGTTACCCATTATTAATGAATTTTATTTAGTTTTTTTTTAAAAAAAATCAAAATGATAATAAAGTTATTGGTGAGAGAAATCTTAACCATTGGAAATTTTGTTTACAATTTGATTTTATATATTTATAATTTTTTTAGATTTATGAAATTAAAGTTATTTTTAAAAAGATTTATCGTGCAATTTATTTAAATTTTATTTTGTATGAAAACTAAATTTATTTGCATTAATATTTTATTATGTAATTTTGTTTGGATTATACTTTAAAATAAATATTTTATCTAATTTTATTTTTAAAGAGTTATTATTAAAATTAAAAAATAAATGTAAAAGTATTGGCGAGTATCCATCAATACATACAAGTATAAAAAAAATTGATGGATATTTTTTTCTTTGACTTTGTATTTTCTCTTTTCCTCCATCTTCACGTGCCAAAAGAAATATTTATCCAGAGCACTTAATTTATCCGCATAAAAAAATTTCTAACTTCAAACATACAATATTAAATTTATGACTAAGTTGATAATGTCATCATGCATGTTATGTTATGTTCTGATGAAAATATGTGTATTTTAAGTTATTCTGATTAGGGTTTATAACAAGGTAGTTTGATGGTGAAAAATTGTGACCGGCAGTTCAAACCTAAATTAGCTAAAAAAATTAAATTTTCTAGTCCATGCTCTAATTTAAAATAAAATAAATAAAATAATTTAAAAATAAAATATATGATTTAAAAATTTTAATTACACAAATAAATTAAAGTTTATTTTTAGATATGCTAATATGTAAATTATAATATATTATATATTTTAATAAAATAATATTATTTTTAAATTTTTAAATTTTAATAATTAACTTTTTAAAAATACTTGAAGCTTAGGAGTCGAATCGAATTAAGTTTATTTTGATTTGTAAACAGGATAGGTTGACCAAAAATAGTCCAATATAATCTAAATTACAAAATTTTATATTGATCTTGTTTTTATATGTGAAAATCCTACGTCTTTTTTTATTTATTTCTTTTATATATTTTATATTTTACATTTCTTTTTTTTTTTGAGTTATTTCTTATCTTGTTGACATAAAGATCCTATCAACTAGAAAATAAGAAAGGGTAGAAGAGTTTTGTTCAATTAAAATTGGATTAAAGTAAGTTTTTTTTTTAACTTTAAATTCAATTTCTCTATATTTATGGCTTCATTTCTCAAAATTTTCAAGAATAAATCCTACCGCGCATTAGTTGATCTTTGCTAAAGCATTTGCATTGAAACAAACACCTTTTAATTTGGAGTAAGTGCAATTTTAATATCTCTTAAATTCATGATCTTTTAGTCTTTTTTTTTTTTTTTTGAATGTTTGACCTTTAGTTAACAAGTCCAGTTTATTCATTGATTGAAGTTTTAATTTATATGACAATGTTTCACCACGTGTATAGGATTTTAGTGTTATTTATTATTGGCTTCCAAATAAATGTTAGCTAAGAGAAATTATTTTAAATTATTATTTTGTGTGTACGAATGCTAAAATTAGAACTAACATATTTGATTTAGTTGATTTGATTTATATAAGTTTATTGACTTGACTTTGAATTTGGCAATGACTTGTAAAGGTTAAAATAAATCTACCCTATCACCCATTCTGTTACCCATCGGATATCTATGCACATATTTTATATAAAGAAAATAACTTACTTAAAATTAGTTTATTAGTTAATTAAAAATAAATTTTAGATAAACTATATAAGAAATGTTTTACAAATTAACTTATATATAAATTAATTATAATTTAAAAACACTAATTTTCATTTTAACCATATTTAAAAAAATTATAATAAAGTTGATTCAAATAGATATTATAACATAATAGATAAAAAAACTAGATACAAATTTAATTTTTTTATTAAATTATATTAATAATAAAAACTACTTTAAATATTAATAATTTTTTTAATATTTAAATAATATATAATTAGTCTAATTATTTTTTATTTTATTTAATAATTTTTTTATACTAAAATATATTTTATATTAAAAACTAAACATGTACTGGTCCTGACCGGACGAGCCGATGTCGATCTCAGTGACCTACCACTCGAGTCAAATGACAACATATATAATGAGTCAATAAACAATAGTTACAACTAGCGCTGGATGAGTCGATGCACATCATGAAATATTCGAGAAGTATCTCTAATATAACAAATAAAACTAATTAAACCAAAAGATATACTTTCCTGATATCAAGAAATCATTAAACATGTCAGTTAACAACTGATGTTCAACTCATAAGGGCCAAAACCCATAAACCAATACTATAAATAGAGTTCTTGAGAAATAAGGTACGTTTTTCTCATTTCATAAGAATACACCTAGAACAGTAGCATTGACTTGAGCGTCGGAGTACAATTGCAGGTACCCCCAACTGTTCGAGCATCAATAGCAAAGGAAGGAGTCTTGAGAAAGCTCTAAGGATACCAACACGTCATCAATTGTGTTATCTGTCGAAGTGTTACTTGGACCCCTCCCTCTCCATACAAGTTCAAAACACTAACTAGTTTAAATAATATACACACTTAATTTAAGAAACTTACACTATACCAATCCAAATATATTTAAATTCTATGATAACATGTTAATACATGTAAGCACATAAACTTTTCTAGTACAAAATAATCGTAGTGCCTTATTTTTTTAACAAAATGTTCTCATCATCCAATTAGGATATTACTATAAGATTCAATAACAACAAACTTATATATTTCTATGTATTAAAAAATTAATGTAGGCATAAATCAAATATTTGTTGTTTAAAGGAACAAATAACAATATCAACATTAAAATGATAGATTAAAATATTGTAACCATACAATAGTAAGATATTATTTATACAGTTAATACACTACCAGATCATCCACAATCTTCAACAATTGGGTAAAAGTCAGGTCTCATAATAAATAATAATTAAACACTCAATCCAATTCAATGTCCTTTTCTTTCTATTTTAAAGTACATGTGTGTTTTAATTTTTGTTGGGTAAAAGAAATATTATATTATAAAGATACAACATGTATCTACCATAAATGTACATACTTATAGATATAGGGAAAAGTAGAACAAAAATAACAAAATCTAAAATTAATCTTATCAAATCGCATCAAAATAATATTCTCAAAATGTATATTTATGCACACAATAGAATATACGTAACTCATAGTTTTATTTCTTACCTTCCATATAACCTAACAACAAATCATAAAATTGTCCGCTCTTGTTTTCTTGAAAAGATACTCTTCAAATTTGTATTGCCAATAATTATTAATTGATTTAAATGATAAAACAATTTTAATATTTATTCAAGTATAGCATTCATTTCAAATTGTTTCAGATTCTCTACTAGTAGATAATAAATACTAGATTGTTTCCTCCTCGTTAAAACAGAGTGGACATTCTATACTTTTATTATCTTAAATAATATTTATTTATCTTGAGATTATTTTCGTAGGAAGTCTATTTAAAAAATATATAAATGAATAATAATATATCCAAAGGTATATTCTCTTTTAGTAGACTGCAAAAGCTATTCTCCACCTTACATGTCATACTATTTTTCTTTGAACAAGTTGTATGTTGATTTTATAGTATACTAACCACTAGGGTCCCATTCCTAAACCCACTTGTTCTTTTCTCATTTGTTTGGTTTAACTCTACATAGATTACCGCTAATTCTTTAACATCAGTCGGTTCGGACCTCCACTTAGTTTCATTCAAGTTTCATCCTGGTCATGGATAGATCACTTAGGTTTGGGTCCATAAGCAGTGACAATTGCCCTATGAAGACTCGCTTTCGCCACGACTCCGATAGTTTCCCTTAACCAAGCCATTGCCTATGAGTCGCCGGCTCATTCTTCAACAGGAACGCGGTCAGAGTCCCGGGCTGAGCCTCCTCCCACTGCTTAGGGTTCCTAAAGATTTCAAATAATCCTCATCCTAAAGTGCCATTTATACCTATCACCTTCTCCCTTTCCCGTACTCCTTACTTTTTTTTATCAACAAAGAATAAAATAAATATAAGGAGACACTTTAGGATGTCCCAACCTCTTATACAAGAATCAAATAAAACCTACTACCTAGCTTAGAAACCAAAAAACCATCAGATAGAGTAAGCTTAAGCTTCCTATATATTATTCATCCTAGGCAGCACCAAGTTCTGCATAAATACCTTTGCCCAACACCCTTAAAACACATTATAAAGCAATCCCAATTTACAAAAAAACCTAACCAACCCATGACAAACTTGCCCTACTGGTATCCTGGATGGAGCAAGAGCACATTGCATTTCAACTTCTCCATTAGTTTGTTGTGCCATACTGCATAATTGTACAGTAACCGTTTACATATTGACAGAGTTTACTTTGGTAGATTAGAATTATGATATAGCTATTGGCTCCATTTTTTAGGACAAGTTCCTTCAAAATTCAGATTACCACTTGCCAACAACTAACTCTGTTAATTCTGATGCTACGCATTCCAAGGCAGCAACTCAAAACCCATTGCACAAGGTCACTCCCTCTTTTTCTTCATACACATAGATATCAGAAGTGCATTGCAACAACTCGAACCTGTTGCACACTATCACTCCCTTTTTTTCTTCATACGCCTCATCTTCTAGAAATGCTTAACAGATTCAAAAAGTTCCCTTATTCCTCTGACTTCTTCGTGCCCTGCATATAAAGAACTTCATACCTCATCCTCAATAGACAAATCTCGCATAACTACATAACATTTACCTTTCTAGCCTTTAGCTAGATTTGGGTGATCATTTACACAACATTTCCCATACTCCTTACTTTTTTATGTTTCTAACTCACTCTCCCATATTCCTTACATTTTTTTATTTTTTATTAAAAAATAAATTTTAAGCCTAACTCAACCTTATAATTGAGCTTATAAAATGATATTTGCATCCACTTTTATACTAATTTAACGTTATCTCTATAGTTAATATGAAATTTTCAACATATTTTCTCATTTTGAGAAAATAAGATTAGATTTTTGTAAGTGGTTCAATAACGTCAAATAGTGAGTGACATAATAAGCCAAACAAATCTCGTTAAGATAGTACCTAATACCATATAAAAAAGTAAATTTTAAGGTTAATTGAACCCTACAAAATCGATTTGTAAGATAAGATTTACATCCACTTACATATTATAATTTAACTATATCTTTAAACGATGTGAGATCTCCAACAATTTTGTTTTTATGAAATTGGTATAACATGTTAAGATCCTCTAATAGTATCCCATATCTACATCCCATATCTACTTGTTTAGCTAAAACCCAATTTAAGTGTTATTTCTCAACCTCCTGCAAATCCCATAATCAAACCATTTTTATTCAGTCTTCTCTCCTACATACCTTTCTCAAGTCCTTCCATCAAATATAATTGTTGGACTTCCTTTTAGTCCCAGTTAAGTTTTCCCAACCTCCATACCTTGTTATTAAAATTTGGCCCCACAAATTATTGTTCCCATTTTATAATGACCACCTCCATTTTCCAAACAAAACTTTGTTAAAAGATCTAATATTTTTTACACCAAGCTCCCTTTGTTCTTATGGGTGGTAGATATGTCATTCTTCTTTGTTTCCCAATAAAAAACTTGATTGAATATTGATTAGTTTCATGGCCATCTTACTTGGAATCTAGAAATTTTTTTTTAAAAAAAGGTACAACCATCAAGATAGATTTAACTAAAGACAATGTTTTCGTGAAGATAACTATGTCTCCTCCCTTCTTGGATTAGCTCCAATAGGTAAAACTAATAGATGAAAGAAAACCTCATAATTCGATAGCTCAAATCTTGTGCATGTTGTTCCACAATTGTTCTTTCCAATCTAAAAGCACCAAAACTACTCATGAAGAAGTTCACTTTTTGACCTAACACTAATTCAAACATCTCACCATGCTCTTAATAACTATGATGTTTTCCTCCTTTGCCTCCCTTATTTTAAGAGAAAAACATCTACCTTATTTCTTCCTATTTTGTAAGTTGAGTACATTCCCTTCTTTACTACTTTACTTATAAGTTTGCTCAACCCTTCACCCACCACTGTAAAGATAAAGAAAGCTAATGAATCTCCTTGTCTCAGTTCTTTACTAACATTGAATTTATTCCAAGATAGATACAAATATAGATTATAGGCACCCCTTTACCCAACTGATATGTTTGTCTCCAAACCCTAATCTCCTAATCATGTAGAAAAAAAGTTCAAATTGATTGAGTCATAGAACTTCTTGCAATCTATCTTAAATACCAAACACCATTTTTTCTCCCTCCTAGCCTCAGTTATGACTTCCTTCACTACAATCGCACTATGAACTATAGAAAACAGAAAAATCACAAGAAAGGAGGATTAAATTGTGATTTAATAAAATTTAAAATCTTTTTTGCAAACAACATTTGAAAGATAATGTTCAGAAAATGTTTTGATTTATCAAACAATTAGACTATAATCATTTCGTCTAATGTACCAGGTCAGACGCAACAAGCTAATTTCACTAAAGTTACTTATTTACTTATTAAAGATCAAATTGTAATTCTAGCTTATGATAGATTACATCTGATGCACATTTTGCCTAAATTGATTTGCTATGTTCAAACGAACAAATTTAAAAGCTTATTCCATCCTTAGCATTTTTTAGTCTAAAAGGTCACATCAGACACATATTTTGCAACTCAACTGAATCATTTGATTAACATATTTTCTTGTTCTCTTTAATAAGTGATTATATCATAGTTCTTACGTCTAACCAAATAATACCGATGCAAACTACAAACTTAGTTTTAAATAAAACACTTTGATAAGACATTTGTAATATAAATTCTCACACTAACTCTCCTTCTTAACCAATAGAAATTTATACTGAGTCATCTATCACAATAGACTATATCCAGTTCTTAACCAACAAGTCAAGTTCAACTAGGAACAATAATGATGCAAAGTACACTAGAGTATTCTTTGTGCTCGTAGCCACTTCTGACTAATCTCTTGAGCTTTCTTTCCCAAGTCACTTTTAACTCAATGAGTATTTTTTGACTCCAACAAATCCTAACTTAATGAGTATTATTTTGCTCCCATCTGCTCTTGGATGACCATGTTAAGCAGTATTCTTTTTCGAGCTCGTATTTTGCTCTCATATGCTCTTGGATGACCTACTAAGGAGTATTATTTTCCAAGCCACTCTTGGCTTGAACAAGTATTTTCCCAAGCCACTTTTAGCTTAACCTAGTAGTCTTTTGGCACTTAGCCTTAGGGGTGACAATATGAGCTAGATCGCCCCGCATAAATAATAGGGGCTGATTTTTATGGCCCACCCCGCATCAGGATTGGCTCGCGGGTCGGCCTGCATAATTGTGTCCTGCACCCCCCTTCACTAGCTGTCTAAACCACTTTTTTTAGTTGCATTTTGAAAACTAAAAATTAGTTTTCGAAAATAGAAATTAAAGAAATACATCCATAAATTTGTCTCTATATCAAAGCACTGGAAGTGACCAAAAGTTCTTAACGGCTTAATGTTTCCTTCGCCATTAACATTAGCTACAGAAGTTGATGATGGATTCGCAAACCTGGGAACAAAAAATAGAAAGACCTAATAACCCATCATGCATGGTCGATCCTATTAGCAACATGAAATGGGAGAACCAAATAATGACAAACACCCACCTAAGTGCTCTAGCTTTCCTTTTATCACCAAGACTAGGAAAAGGCGGAAGGTTAAGGAGGAAGGGATAGAACATGGAGGAAGACGATGGTGGAGGGCGGTGGCAAATAGTGGTGTTGGTGGTGGAGGGAATCGGCAGATGGCGCCACTAAGGTCTATTTCTTTTAGGGATTGAAATGAATATGATGAGAAAAAAAAGCGGCAACGGGTTTGCTAGAGAAATTGGGAAGATATATATGGATGGGGTGGGCTAACGGGCCAGCCCGCCCTGCCACGTCATAAGCCTGTACGGGCCGCAGGTTATGCAGGGTGGGCTTAAGTGGGTTAGCGGGTCAAATAGGGGAACCTGCCCCGCGTTATTTCTTACATGCTGCCCACCATATCCATATATATCTTCTCAGTTTCTCTAGCAAGCCCGTTGTCGCTTTCCTTTCTCATCATATTCATTTTCAATCCCTAAAAGAAATAGACCTCTGTGCCGCCATCTGTCGATTCCCTCCACCACCAACACCACCATTTGCCACCGCCCTCCATTGTCGTCTTAGCCTTCCGCCTTTTCCTAGTCATGGTGATAAAAGGAAAGCTAGAGCACTTAGGTAGGTGCTTGTCATTATTTGGTTCTCCCATTTCATGTTGCTTATAGGATCGACCATGCATGATGTGTTATTAGGTCTTTTTGTTTTTTATTCCCAGGTTTACGAATCCATCATCAACTTCTATAGTTAATGTTAATGGCGAAGGAAACATTGAGCTGATAAGAATTTTCGGTCACTTCCAGTGCTTTGATATAGAGACAAATTTATGGGAGTATTTGTTTGATTTCTATTTTTGAAAATTGATTTTTAGTTTTCAAAACGCAACTAAAAGAAGTGGTTCAGACAGCTAGTGAAAGGTGGTGCAGGACATAATTATGCAGCCCGACCTACAAGCCCTTGGGCCAACCCTAATGTGGGGTGGGCCATGAAAATTAACTCGTATTATTTATACGAGGTGGGCCAACCCGGCCCGTATTTTACGGGCCTATGCAGGGCGAACTAGCCTGTATTGCCATCCCTACTCTTGGATACTCCCTCGAGTATTGTTTGCTAAATAAACAATCACACTCCTGGCTAAGATCTAGAGGTTAGGTGTTTCAATGATCAATAGATAATTGGGTCTAATCACTGGGAGGATGGCATCTAATGACGAAAATAAGATTTTTGTTTTCTCTCCTAGTTCAAATGTCCTTTCACTCTAGGAAGGGATTGTGTCTTTTGACGTGTACAATGAATAAACACTCTCTCCTAGGTGTTGGAATGAACACTTTTAGTGTTCTTTTTATCATATCTTTTTATTCATAATGATAACCACTCTCCAATTCTGGGCTCTAGGATCATTCTTCTAAAGCTTTGAGGAATGTTCTTTATCTTAGTAGCAATTTGACATTTATCTCTTATGATCACCCTTCTTTTGTTCTTGATGGTAATCCTTTTATAGGTACTCAAATAAGATAGCCATTAAGAGGACATTTATGTTCGTTGAACAACTTTAGTTCTTTTGATAATATTTTTTTCGTCTATCGAGCTTAAAAATACTTGATGTATTTAATGTATTTTGTCCTTACACAACTTTCTTGATAATTGAGAATGCTTTTTTCTTCTAGGTAGCATAGTCTTTTGCATTAATTTATGGTTAAAATGCATATCTATAAAGTAGATAGCCGATCAGAGTTGGCAGGAGGTTGGTAATGAAGACAAATTTTACTCTCATCTTAAGAGATAATTTTATGTTGACTTTAACTTCATCTTTAACGCATTTCTTTGGAAGATGAAGTCAATAGAATTTTCCTACATCTAAATAGTACACGCACATGTATATTCAAGATATATAGTGTCATTTGTGCATATCATTTGTATGTATGTTTTAATCATATAAGCATTATGTCAAACATAGGGAAAGACTTGCACAATGTTGTTTCATATGTCAGAAGAAACACTTGTATCTTACATAATTAGTTATGTTGAACATCAATATAATATTTCAGATGATGCATCATCATGTTTACACTTAGGTGTGTTTAGCACTTAATCAAAATAATAGGATATTGGACTTTTCCTTAACATGAACTAAACTCCTCCCTCCTGAGAAAAACATTTAAGATGGATTAATGACCTATGTAAAACTTTTTATAATCTGCTTGCGAAGATTTTCGCCATAAGTTTAAACATAATTACCTGTACAAATATTGATCTATATAGATCTTGTAGATTTTTTTAACTAAAGGATAAGAGTGATAAAAGATGGATTCCCTCTTTTTTTTGGAATTTAGCCTTTACATAAAACTCATTTATAAGCCTAAATTCCTCCTCCAACAAGTACCAAAACTCTTTTATAAACTTGAAATCAAAACAATCTAGTCCTAGGTTTTTTTACTTCAACAATCTCACACTATCCTAGGTTTTTGTTACTCCCTCAAAATCAGTTGCATTATCCCTTTTACCTTTGAAATTGGAACTTAGCTTTTAATGTGGTCTTATCCTCCTCCATTATTTTATCAAATTCCACCAAATCTAACTTAGGCCTTTTTCTCAATTATATTTATTAATTTTGTCTTTCTCCTCTTTGACTGGTTGTGGTTGTTGAACCAATTTCCATTTATAAACGGATCTGGGCCTCTAATTTTATTCTTCCTCCTGTTCCAAGTATAGAGTGAAAAAACTTGTTGCATAATGGCTTAAAATCTAGTAACCACCCTAAACTCCTCTTGAATCAATTTTTTCTTCCAAATTTCCTCTTGAGATAGCTTTACATGTTACTCTTTAAGATCAAATTAATTAAGTTCCTTCAAGATTTATTGATTTTATTTCTTGTATTGCCAAACGTGAAACTATATATTATATAATCTTAAAAAGATTCAAAGATTAAATATTTTAAGATTCAAAGATTAGATATTAAAAGAACATTTGATTGAGGTGATTTCCAATGCTACATTCTTTGTGTTTGTACTATGTTACTGTTATTATCTTTGCTCATGTCATCACAAATTTGAAATATATAGTAACAAATTCCCTCTGCCTTTTGAAAACAATATCTATGCCATACCTCATATTTATTTTTAGTGGTTATCTGAAAATTAATTATTTTCTTTTGCATTTCCTATAAGACTTTTGCTTCCTGCACCTATCTATAGTTACTACCTACATCTCATTCTAAGAGAAAAATTAAAATACCTCCCTTCATGCATCGTGCTGCAGCCGCCGTCACTTATGTCATCGCTTCCGCTAGGACCACCGCTTACACCTCTATTCTCTATCTGCATTATATGTTTGGAGAGGGAAAAAAAAAAAGAAGCTGTGATGAAAAGTATCATTTATATTTCAAAAAACTTGTTCAGAAAATTATATTATAGACAATTCAGTCTAAAACATATTTTATGTGTTTTGTAAAACTTGTTTTGGAAAGTTTGGTTTAGAAGATATCATATATATATATATATATATATATATATATATATATATATATATATATATGTATATATATATGTGAGAAAATTTGTTATAGATAATTCCGTTTTGAAAAGTTTGTTATTTCATGTGTTCTTTCAGTCTAAAATATATTTTATGAGTTTTGTAAAACTTGTTCTGAGAAATTCGTTATCATATATATTTTGTTTTGGAAAATTTGTTATTTCATGTGTTTTAGAAAGTTTGTTTCTGAAAATTATATTCCAAAAATGTTCTGAAAATTTCAGAAAGCTTGTTTTAGAAGATTGAAGTTCTATAAAGCTTGTTTTAGAAGATGTTCTGAACAAATAATTTGGAAATCACTTTTATTAAGGATAAAATTTTTGGAGGTGTAGGTGGAAAAAGCCCCTTAGAATCGTTTTCAGCCCATCATTTGACAAACCTAGGAAAAACCCAGAACTTCTATTGGGCCGTCTGCCCTCTTTAAGATCCACATAACAACTGAGCCTCACTTTGTCCAATTCATTATGGCCACCAGACTACTCTTTCCAATGTAAGTTGTTATGATAGGACACAAATTCACTAGGTAGTTTCTTCCCGCACCCCTGCACCCTTACATTTTTCTTCCTGCACCTTCACAATGTAATGTAAAGACAAAAATATCCCTATTATTTTTTAAAAACCTCAAAATGCACATAAGACCCACATTACTCTTTTTTCTTTCTTTGCTCCCAGACTGCACACACGAACTCCATTTCACTCTGAATAGTGGTGGCATTGCTCCATCTCTTAGTACAGGAAGGTGTTTATGTTAGTGGTGGTTGGGTGGTTTCTCTTGGGGGTTCACTGTTCAGAGAAGAAGTTAAGTAACTTTTTTTTTGGTTTTCGGATCCATTGTTCCATTTTTTTTTTCAGATTATCGTTTTCGCAGTTCATATCTTGTATTTCAGACAATGCAATTCGATAGTTTTATGGAATCGGGAATCTGCATTTATTTTTTTGCATTCCGGATTGGAAAATTCGTAAATCTTCCAAATTGGAAAATTTGTAAATCTTCTAGATTGGGGAATCCATAAATCTTCTGGATTTGTGAGTCTAGTAAGCTTCCGAACCCATCAATCCGTAACAAAAATTAGGCTTCCGAATTCAGCAATTCAGAAATCAACAATTTATTAACTATTTGCTTATGGAACACCCCTTCATCTAGAAAACAACATGATTCACTTCCAGATTGATGAATCTGTAACACATTCCCAGATCCCAATTTCTAGTAACCCCAAAAACTCCATAATCACCAATGTTTTTAAAAAAACTTAATTCTTACCTCTAGAAGTCAAGCAACACTTTGGCAACATAATTCACTCCTCCTCCTTACTCCACACAACTAAAATAACCCTCCACTAGCACCTGAGATGAATAAAGAAGATGAACAGTGTCAAACAAACTTCACCACGATACCCTTTTTCAAATAAAAGATCAAGGTCAATTTTGTGATTTTTAAAATTATGGGAGTTCAGGAAGAAAAATGTAGGGTGCAGGAAGAAGAAGCCAATTCACTAACATCAGTCTCACCTATTTTGGGGGAATGAGATCGCAATCTTGTTACACCAAGAAAAAATATGTTGTATATTATCGTCAAAGGGTAAATTAATATGCATAATACATTTATTAAATTTTATAAAAATTATCTTTAAAATTAGATATTTGATCATTACTTATTAGTAAGGATAGAAAAAAGATTATCTCATAACTTAAACAAAAATGTATGCAAATGTGTTAACTATTTAATTTATTTTCCTTTTATAATATTCTTACGGAACTTAGGTATAACTGTTTTTGGTGAAAGATAATTGCGTTTAAAAAAACAAACTATAACATTATTAAAATTAACCCGAAATTTTAAATTTACACTTTGTACACGTATACGTTTTTATTTATTCAATTTGAATATGATTGTTCTAACACCCCATATTACTCCATATAATCTTACTACTAAACGATAGTTTCTTTTTTATTTTCTATACATATACATATATTTATCACATATTATATTGCCCAAAATATATTGGGTTTCTACAAAAATATAATAATTATTATATGATAGATTTTTAAAATAAAATGTCTCTGTTTCATCTTTTATCCACTTTCTGAATGCTTCTTCGAATATGCAATATCCTCAACTCCTCTGTTAAATAGGATCATTATTACATACAAAACAATATTTACATGCTAAACTATAACATTATTCAACAAATCATAATTTACAATTTCAGGAAAGTTTAATGAAAAATCTCTTTTAGTTTTTAAATAGAATCATTATCACATACAAAACAATATTTACATGATACAACACAATATTACATGGTAAACTAACATTCATCCAACAAATCACAATTTACAATTTTGAACAAATCATAATAAAAAATTCCCTTTATTATTTTGAACAAACCCTAATAAAAAATTCCCTTTATTTTTTCACCACTAATATAATCATCTATAATATTATTATTATTATTAATGCTATTATTATTACTAGCTGGAACTTCAATTACAATTTCATAAGACAAATGTTAAATTAGGATTCCATAAAGATTAATCAAAATATAGAAAGAGAAAGAGAAGTGAGAATGAAAGTATGCATTTACATGAAAGAGGAAAGGAAAGAGAAAAGAAAATGGGATGTAGGGTATAGAAAAGAAAGTGGATACGTGAGTCAATGCATACTGAAGATACTCAGATCCAATAGGGATTAAAGATGGCTTATTAAATCAATTTGAAAACTATTATTACATACAATTTTCGTAAAATATTTCAAATAAAAATTTTGTTTCCAATGTTTTATCTAATATATTTAAAAATTTTGAAAATTTAAAAAATTTAAATGTTTTTAAAATTTTAAAATTTTTCGAAATTTAAAGTGTTTCGAAAAGGCTTTAGGGTTTGAAAATTAAAAATTTTGAAAATTAAAAAATTTTGAAAAATTTAAAAAATTTAAAAAAATAGGAAATGACGCAATGCCCATAATAATAAAATAAAATCAAATATTGATATAAGAATAAAATAGGAAAAGAATTGAGAGAAGTTAAAGAGATAATCCCTTTATATATAGGTATTATTATTATTACCAGCGGAAACACAGACACTCTCTACATTTTTTATTTTTAGTATTACAACACATGTGACATCATTAAATAATAAACCAAAAATCCATCCTCAATTGTTCAATCAACATTAATCATGAAAAATATTATATACAAAAGAAGAAAATCTAATGAAATATGTTTATCTTTTCTTTGCCTTGGACCCGCAAAGAGACTTAGTAAAATTATTTCTATCATTTACCACCACCGTCAACCACTTCCTCTCCATATCCTCCATCACCACCACCCCCTTATTCTTAACCTTTTATATCCGCTTGTTTGTTCTTTCCTCTCCCGATCCATTTTCTCACTCCTTTCACTCATAGACTAACGCGCATCCCCTTTTCTCCCTAAGCCCTCTCTTTCTCATAGACTAACCCCTCTCACTTCCACCGGCGCACTTTTACCTGGTACGGTTTTTTCCTTTTTAATTTTTTATTCAATGAACAAAATCCTACTATTTTTTTAATAGTTCTGTTATAAGTTTGATTAAATTGTTGTCTTCATGTATTTTATGGCATTATTTGTGTCAGCACAATAATAACAATATTGTCATCATACAATGCCTAAGACATGCATAAATGAATAAAAAAGAAAAGTAAATCCAAACATTGCATTTCCATCTTTTACTTTATAATTGAAAAACAACACTTACTGGTTGGTTTCGTGGTTTTGGAAGGAAATTACGACTTCTCATATTTTGAATTTTGAATATGAAAATAGAAAATGAAAAAGGTGTTTGATGGGATAAAAGTGAAGATGAACGGGAGAAAAATATGCAATTGTGCAATGCTCCTCAGCAAGCCTCACTTTGCAATGTTTAGTTTTGAATTTAAAAATGGTGTTATCTCTTCTGTTATCCTTTTGAGATATAAAATTAAAACTGCTCACAAAATGACAAATATCTCCTCTCATATATTTTTAAAATAATAAAATTAAATATAAATATAAGGATAAAATTGAAATAAAATAAAATGGCAGTTAAAGAGAGGAATCCCCTTTATATATACGTATAGATTATTATTATTATTATTATTATTATTATTATTATTATTATTATTATTAATGTCTTTCTCTTTCTACATTCTTCCTTTTTTAAGGTTCTTCTAACTGAATTTCTCCCTGTTTGAAGATTGTGAATAAGTAAATCAGATTGAAAATAATTTTTCCATAAAACATGAGAAAATAAGAATATATTTTAGTCAATTTTCTATATGATTTTATTTAAATCTATAAAATTGTTTCAAGAAAACGTCTTATGATCAAGGACTTTCATCACTTACCCTGTACCTCCTCCTTCTTATACCTCTAGTCACATGTTTCAATCACAATTTCATAAGAAAAATATCAAATTAGTGTTTCACAAATTGAAATGCACATAAAGAGAATTACCGATTGTTGTAATGGTGCCCACAACTCCTTTTGTTAAGTCCTTCCCCTCCATTTAGTCACAAACTTCAATTATAATTTCATAAGACAAAGGTCAAATTAGGGTTCCACAAAGATTAATCAAAACATAGAAAGAGAAAGAAAAGTGAGAATGAAAGTATGCTTTTACATGAAAAAGGAAAGGAAAGAGAAAAGAAAATGGGAAGTAGGGTACAGAAAAGATCGCTTCTTAAATCAATCTGAAACTATTCTTATATACATTTTCAATAAAATATTTCAAAAAAAAAATTTGTTTCCAATTTTTTACCTTATATATTTAAAAATTTTGAAAATTTAAAAAATTTAAATTTTTTGAAAATATAATTTTTTTTGAAATTTGAAGTGTTTTGAAAAGGCTCTAGGATTTGAAAATTTGAAAAATTTAAAATTTAAAATTTTTGAAACATTAAAAAAAATTTTAAAAATAAGAAATGACGCAAAATCCATAATAATAAAATATTATAAAATCAAATATTGATATAAGGATAAAATAAGAAAAAAATTGAAGAAAGTTAGAGAGGAGAATCCTTATAGGTATAGATTATTAACAATTTGCCTTTAGAAATAATAGAACCAAAATTTAAATATAAAACTGCACTAGACAATTTTTTATTATTATTATAATTATAATTATTAATATTAATACTATTTTTATTACTAATAAAAGTAATATTAATATTAATTATAATGTATTATTATCATGATTAATATTATTAATAATGTTATTTTTATTATTATTATTATTTTATAAAAACTCTCAGATTAGATATCATTATGAAACTTACAGTTGACACTTTAATTAACAACAATCATTTGTCAACAATAATAATAATCATAATATTAATAATAATAATAATATAATAATAATCATAATATTAATAATAATAATATAATAATAATCATAATATTAATAATAATAATATAATAATAATCATAATATTAATAATATAATAATAATAATGTTATTAATAATTTGAATTTCGATTTTAGAATCATAGTCTTGTTTGTATTTTAATTTCTAAACTAGTGTAAACTTGTGATTTAGAGTTGGAAAATGCCAGAAAATGAAAAAAACAAAATATATATATATATATATATATATATATATATATATATATATATTTGAAATCTAAAATGATAATTTTTATTTTATCAATGGATTAATTTATTGTGGTTTAAAATTGTAGTGGACCAGATATCAATCCTCGGAGATCGGACATCGTGCCTGTGACTGGCAGGTCAGCTCGACTGTTGGGTCGAGAGGGTTTCAATTAGTTGTTTGTTGCATGATATAATCTTAAAGATATAAGCGTGCATTTAAAACAGAATGATTATTTGCGGTCTACACCTTAAAGATAAAAGATAATATTCCCAATTATATTCTAGTTGAGATTTTATTCTCTCTAGAGTAGTTGCATATGTTATATGTAAAAGTATGTAAATGTACTTGAAACAGATTTAATCCTGGGAAACGATATCCAAGTTGGTATCCAGGTGGTTATTCTGTTAGGGTTTGTTGCACTCCAAGGAGATAGAATTCCACATAGTTGTGCTATTAAGATTACACACACCGTAACAAAATTCTCTCCCATTGAATATTCTCTCACTACAGATAAGATTCTCATATGGGAAGTTGGTTACTAGTGGTAACCTAATGACACTCTATAAAGGGGGCTTAAGGTCCCAAGTGAAGGTATGCAATTCTGAATACACTTTTTGAATACTGAAGCTATTTGTTTCTTATTCTATCATAAAGCCCTTACTGACTTGATCGTTGGAGTGTGACCGACCGTAAGGGTGTCCTCTATCTCAACAAGAACAACATCCAAACAACCAAGGAAGACACAGATTCCAGCGGAGATAGGCAGAGCCAAAATCAGTCATCAGAGTCAATCGGCGACCAAGTCAACCGACAAGAACAAAAATATCTATAATTTAAAAAATATGGACTAAAGTAACCATGTTTTGATAATTATTGCTTTTGTGAAAGAAAAATTTAATTAAATATAATTTAAAATATCCTCAATCAAATACCACATTTTTATTATTAGACTACATTTTTAATATGATTTATTCTTTGTTTGAAAACTATTATCATAAAAATGTATGATCTATTGTGATTCACAAGTCATATTTATAAAAATGTTATCTTTTCACTTTTAAACCACATCTATATGTTTATGATCACTTTTAAACTACAATTTTATTATTTAATTTATATATTCTAAAAATAACACTTAAAAACATATGATATAACTAATATAATGATTTTATAAATGAAGAGGGAAGTATTTAATAGTTCTTAAACTATTCTTATAAAATCGTTACTTTTTCTATATTTATACAACAATAATTATATACGTGTGTTAACCAAAGTAAAAAATAACATAATGCTAGATAATAGAATCAGCTAAATAAATTAATTTTAATAACATTACTTTATCATTTCAAATTTAATTTTCTTATCAAAATCAAGGGTTTCAATAGATATTTTTAATCCAAGAAAATCATACATTATAAAAGAAAACAATTTTCACACCAGTTCATCTGCATGCATCTAAGCTAGAGTTTGTAATGCATCTCAACTACAGTTATGAATTTAATTAACTTTCTTTACTTATATTTACTCCTTCAAAGCACTTTACCACAACACACAGAAGAGTTAGAAAAATTCTAACTTATTTCTAAGAAAACCCGACTGAAGAATTAAATATGCATTATTAAAAACTTAAGCTACGTAATATTCATATTTTCCTATTAGATTGCACATTCTTACACTTAAAACAACACAAATATCCTAGTGATGCAGAGGTGTGCATTGGGTTTAAAACAGGATTTGGGATTTGGTGTAGGAGAAGATCTATGGATGGTCATCTCTACATGGTTTCCTGTCAGAGAGGGACTACCACTGAACCTTGTGCTATATGCATGTAATGACTGTAATTTTCCAGATTTCAGTCTCTCTCAGTGATTTGTTTTAAATTCTCAAATGTTTCTATTAATTTAATTTTTAAAAAAACAAAAAATTCTTGAATTTCGAAAAGACTTATTGTGATTGAAAAGTTAACGTGGTAATCTTAACGTAGTCTTCATAACTTTTAAGACTCCAAAGCCAAATCTAGAAAAAAAATTTATATATCTCAAAAACTTAGAGAGAATAAAATTTAAAAAGATAAATCTTTTAAATAAATAAAGAATAAATTATTTTTATAATATATATATATATATATATATATATATATATAACCTTTTAACTTTAAAATTTTAAAAACTATTCATTTTTATCTCTTTTAAACTCTCTCATCAAAATTAAAAAAAAAAAAACTAGTTATTTTTTTAAATGGATTGGGACTGGGAGAACTATTACCTCATTCTCGGTTGGTCAGTCTTCTACTTCCTCTTCACTTCACTGAACGACTTCCTCCTCTCCTTTCGCTATCCTCCTCTCCCTCGTAAACTCCTGGTTCAGATGGTACCTACAAAAGACATTCTGATGCTCAAGTAAAATCTCAGTATTCGGTGCTTGGTGCAATTAATGTGTGACGATTGTACCTTTTTCTTGAAACTTGTGACTATTTATATGATTATCATGAGACGTTTGTTATTGGGTCGGATTAGTTTTTGGACCGTGATTAAGACACATTGCCTAATGTTTAACCACTGTTTTAGACTTGTTAATCCTCTAGCGAGCTTAATGAATTTGGTCATGCCGGTCGGCACTAACCGGATGTTGAGACCTCTTTCCTTCGCTAATACCGATCGGTACACTTGCCCCCCAAGCTCGAGGGGTTTCAATCTGAAGAGTCTTCAAATGTGACAGTTGCACTTACCAATTTTGGATGTGACGTTGGCAGCACCAAACTGCTGACAAGACGTGCATCATGATTGCTCAGGTTTCTGGCACCAATCATTATGAACCGTTAGATCAAGGAAGATCTCATGGTTGAGATCAAATGGACGCTCACTATTCCTCTCTCCCTGAATGCTATAAATTGTGGTCCCCCCTCTCTCGTCCATTGCTTGCTTGTTCTGACTTCTAAAACCTTATCATCCTGGCGAGGTGTTTTCCATTTATTCCGCGAGGTTAGTCATGGCTTCTTCTAACTCTTCCACTTCTACTTCATCTCCCTCCTCGTCCTCCTCTTATAGTTCAACTTCGATCGAACCCTTGTTGGTCGAGGCAATCCACGTGGTTCCCCATGTGGTTAATCCGATAAGGGTTAATGATCCAGACACTGTTGTTGACCGGTCAGACCCTATTGAAGAGTCATCCCATCATTTGGGATTCGAACCCAAGGTAATTGGGTACACATCCTTGTTTAGGGATTTTCCTTCTATCTCCTCTTTAGTAGATAAATTTAGCATTTTAGCCATCAGCTCATGTCACCCTGTTGATACCACGTATCGGTTGGGCTCCTTTTGAGACTCTTTTTTTCTTTGCTTACTCTTGCTTCTTTTCTGACTTGCATACAGTTCTTCCTGTTGAAGCTGAAGGAAGCTTCTTCTCAACCTTGGCTTAAAGTGTGTTTGATGAAGAAAATTGCTTCGATGCTTTATAGTTTTGTAATAGGTCTTAAGTGAATTTTGGCTTAGGCTTAGGATGTGAGGAGAAGTGATGAGGCACCGATCTGTCATCGGTCATTGGGGGGAAGTAATGAGGAACCAATCGGTCGTCGGTCATTGGGGAAGTAATGAGGAACCAATCGGTCGTCGGTCATTGCGGAAGTAATGAGGAACCAATCGGTCGTCGGTCATTGGGGAAGTATGAGGAACCGATCGGTAATCGGTCACTGGGGAAGTAATGAGGTACGATCGGTCATCGGTCTTTTAGGAAGTAATGTGATCAGTCATCGGTCATTCTGTTCCAGCTGCCTAAGCAAGCTTAAACCAAGCACATGGAGTGTTTAAAGTTTTCAAAATGCTGTTTAAAGTTTTCTCAAAAAGTCTGAATACTGGACAAAAATAAATCTGTTTCCTGGATAATAAATAGATTTATTTTTTGGTTATGTTATTCTTAACTGTTTTTCAAACTGTTTTTTAAAAAGTGGTTAGAAACTGTTTTCTTTAAATATAGAAGACTTCTCTCACACAAAACAGAGAGTGCAATCACGTTTCAATCAGTTTCTGAGTGAGAAGAAGAATTCAAAGGCTTTTGTGAAAGGTTTTCAAAAGGAATTTCAAGTGTGCTTGTTCTAGGAAAACCTTGTGCTTTGTGAAGGTGCTGGTGCAGTTTCTGCAGCAGATTGAACTACTGGTTTGAGTTCTTGCATCTTCTTTTCAGGTGTAATTTTTCCTTTCTCATTTGTTGTAAAGGTGTAAGTGTTAGTCACTCCTTGATAGGGTTTCTTGGAGTGCAAGGTGTGCTGAAATAGGTGTTTTTCAGCCTTGTATGTGAGTGTTCTTGTAGGTTTCAAGAACTGCTGTATATGCTGTAATTGTTGTATGAGTTTAGTGGATTCCACCTTGGTGTAAGGTGAACTGGATGTAGCTCTTGATGAGTGAACCAGTATAAAAACTTGTGTGCAATCTTCTTTCCTTTCTTGCACTTATTTCTGGAATTTGAATTGATAACTGTCCAAAATAAATCTGTTCATTTGAAATTGAATCTGTTAATTCTGGGGTTAATAAGAACTGTTCGTCTCTTGGTTGAAACCTTCTTGCAAATATCTGAACAAGTGTGTTCTGCTGTTCCTTCTAATTGAGTAAAATTTTGTTTGATTAAGTTCTGATTGTACGAAGGTGATTTGGAAAAATAAATCTGTTTTGTTTGAAATCAATCTGTTCTTTTAATCTCTGTTAAACAGAAGTCAATTCCTGTTGCAAAAATTTTAAAAGATCAATTCACCCCTCCCCTCTTGATCTTCAGACCCTGCTTAACTCTAACACTTCCTTTAAACGATTTCACCATTGATGTCCTTCGGGCGCTCAATGTTGCCCCTTCTCAGCTTCATCCCAATTCTTGGGCCTCTCTTCAAGCCTTTTGGCTTGTGTATGATATGTTTCGTCTCTCTCCATCCCCTTTAACTTTTCTGCATTAATATACATCCCACCTGATTGACCCTGTGAGTTGGCTATCACTTATTAGTCAACCAGGTAACATTCTTTTTGCCCCTTATACCACGTCATACAAAAAGTTCAAGAGAAATTTTTCAAGATTTTTATCGAGTCCAAGGGTATGGAGTTCTTCTTTGACAAAAATAGTCGGTGCAAATTCTCTATGTATTGGACCAAAACCCCTACCTGCTTCAAACAGTGGCCTCATTCGGCATCAAGCCCCAAGGAGTTGAAGGTTTATTCCGTTTTCAATAACCTACCGAGAAGGATTCCTACCCGAAAGCTTTTAAATGTATATAAATCGTCCCAGCGATGGACTGATTTTCATGGTAAGTACACACTATTTTTCGTCTCAGTCGATTAACGTCATTGACTAACTTGTTTTTCATTTGATGCAGGCATAATGACTCAGGCAAGCCCCTAATCTTCAAATTTGTTGGTCGACGTTTGTGCCAAGGCCCTTCGCTACGAGAAGGGTAGTCTCGAGACGGTTGCCATGGGCAACCTCTCTACTACCTTCTGGTAAAGGGAACAAAAGAAAGGAGAGGAAGACGACCGCCTCCACCACTCGGTCACCTCATGGGACTTTGAGGTGTCCCCCTCCCGCCTCTCGAATCTAGCTTGAGTCATTCTCTCCGACCGTTGCTACCACTGCTCCTTTGCCATTGCTCGAGGAAAACACCCAATTTTCCAAGGGCTTACAAGTCGGTCGGACACCGACTGTGGAGAACATGGTGACTGCCATTCCTCGTTAAGACTTGTTGTCAGTTGCGATTGAAATGCAAACTTGAGCCTTGGTGTTGACCAGGTTTGCTGCTGATATGGGCAACCAACGGTGGGCTAAAGTCTTCGCTGGAAGCGGTGTTTGCTTTTAAGTCCCGAATGACCAAGTTGATGCCGAGCTTGAGTTGAGCAATATCCGATGCACCGAGCTTGAGGAAAGGGAGAAAAAGAAGGTGGCCGAGATGGATAACTAGTTAGAGGAGGTGATGAAGGAGACCGAGGAGCTTAAGGCTAGAAATACGACCCTGGAGAACGAGAAGACCTTAGTTGGAGCCGAACTCGATCAACTCCAAGACAACATCTTGGTGATGGTGAAAGCTTCAACTAGGTCGTCCGACAAGAACACCTGCTTTACAATGGGCCACTCATTGAAGGTGCCTTCAACATCAATAAGGACGTATATGAAGGTCACATGGTGGCCTTTGACGAGTTGGTAACTCTTCGAAATCTGACAGCGAGGGCCGACGTCCACGACATTGAAGACAAAGATGATTAGGTCTTAGTTTTAATCCTCCTTCTCTTTTATCAACGAATCATTCAATTTTTCTTCATTCCTGTTTTAATAAAAATGAACAAGTGATAATAAAAAAGATATGCTGAGAGTATAATACCAGTCTTTGGTCGGTTATAATTGTGCCAATTCTTTACTTAGTTGCTCTATGTCTCGAGAGGGATTACCGATTAAGGTAACATCCTTAGTCGAGCCCAATCTTTTGGTCTTGAGAGGGATTACCGGTTAAGGTGAGCATTCTTAGCCGAGCCGAATCTTTGGGTCTCGGGAGGGATTACCGATTAAGGTAAGTGTCCTTAGCCTAGATGACTACTGAAATTTAAGTGCGTTTAAGCTTTAACTTGTATTTAAATGAACTATAAGAATTGCCTCATTAAAACCTTCCCCGATTGAAAACCCTCCTTAGGGATAAAACAGCTGAATGAGGAAATAGTACATGAGTTTATTTATTTAGTTGTAATAAAACTTGAGGTGCGTGACATTCCACTTCCTCGGTACAATTTTTCCAATAACTATTCTAGATAATATGCCCAATCAGCTGCTACTTCTTGGATCCGAAAGGGGCCTTCCCAATTGGATGAGAACTCGCCCTCGGCCTTCCTTGTTTCGTTACACATTCTCCATATAAGATCCCCTTTTTGGAAGCTCCTTAGTCGAACCTTTGAGTTGTATCCTCTTGTCGTTGGGAGCTTCTACGTCGTCTCTCATATTTTTCTTTTATCTCTGATTTCTTTAATAAGGTCCAGGCCTACCGATAAAATCTCTTGGTTGAGGGTTAAGTCCAACATTTGTCTTCTTAGAGATGACTCTCCTACTTCAACCGGGATTATGATCTCGATTTTGTAAGTCAAACTATATGGCGTTTCTTGTGTAGAGGTTTTTGGGTGCAGCGATACACCCACATGACCTCTATTAGCTCCTCTGTCCATCGCCCCTTCGCTGTGCTGAGTCATTTCTTCAATTTGTTAAGGATGACCTTGTTCGCTGTCTTGGCCTGCCCATTAGTCTGAGGGTGCTCGACCAAGCTTGTCGGGGATTTGATACCAAGTCCATGATAGAAGGTTTGTAGACCTCGGTCGATGAATTGTCAACCGTTATTTGTTATGATCGTATGTGGTATTTTGAATCGACAAACTATATTCCGTCAAACAAAGTTTTGTACATTCTTGGCTGAGATCTAGGCAAGAGGCTTGGCCTCAATCCACTTATTGATGTAATCCACTCCAACTAAAAGAAATTTGATTTGCATTTTGCTCGAGATGAATGGGCCGATAGTTGTTGAACCAAGTGGTGTTCAAGGTTTTGAAGAATCCAAATCCTTTGAAGGATGGTGAAGCTTCTGCTTGCTTGATGCTGCTGTGCTGCTTTGTTGTTTTGTTCTGGGGTAGTTTAAAGTGTAATCCAACCTTAGATTAAATCTCAAAGCAAATAGCATATCAGTTTTTGATAAAACAAAAGTGTTTTTCAAACTAAGTTGAAACAACCGATTGTTCTATCGAAACAACCGATTGTTTATACTTAGATGTTTTGAGAAAGTTTGAAAACTGTTTTTGAATGAAGAAAACTGTTAAGTGACAAAACAACCGATTGATTCGAGGAAACAACCGATTGTTTGTTTTGGAACCTTAACAGAAAAACTGTTTTCTTTGACTGAGCTTTAAATGATTTGAAACTGAATACGCTCCAGTCATTAAATGCTTTGACCAATCTTTTTGAAAGCTTTTATGGGTTTGTTAAGATTTGATAACAAACTTCCTTTTATATAATTCAGAAAATCTCTTTTAAAGAAAGGAATGCTTTTGACAAAGTTTTTCTAAGAGAGTTTTGAAAAATTGCTGAGATTGCTTAAGTGCTAGAGAGATTGATCAAAGTGTTGGTATAGGATTCTACTTGTATTGATTTCAGATCTTCATCTGTAACAAGTGTAATCTGTGTAACTGTTGAAACATTTCTTTTCTGTATTGTTGCTGAGATTGGTTGTGTGTTCTTGAGGTGTTCAAGATCAGCAATCTTAGTGTTGACCAAGGAGAGTGTGTGTCTTGAGGTTTTCAAGGTCATTCTCTTGGTTGTTGTGTAAGTGATCAAGGTGTGATTGCTTAGAGGATTTCCTCAGGGTTCTGAGAAGACTGGATGTAGCTCTGGGTTGGAGTGAACCAGTATAAACAACTGTGTACAATCTCTCTATCCCTTACTCTTTAAATTCAGTTTGTTTGTTGTTTGCTGGTATAAACAACCGATTGTTTCGAAGAAACAACCGATTGTTTTCCTGGCAGTGCTGTTTTGCTTGCTATTTTGGCAAACTGAATTGTTTAATCATTTGATTTCTGAAAGATATTCATTCTAGCTTGTAAAAGTTTGCGAAAACCTCTTTAAACAATTCACCCCCCCTCTAGTTTAAAGCCATCTTTCCTAACAATAATGTCCATTCTCCATACTACAAATGGCCATGGGCATATGATGCTGTGGAGCGTCTCAGGCTTAAGATGGGATAATGGGTCATGGCTCTTGGCATTTAATGCACTTTTTCACATACTCAGTGCAATTACTCTAGACGGTTGACCAAATAGACCCTACTCTGAGGACTTTGGCAGCCATGGTCCTAGCGCCCGAGTGGTTTCCTCAAGCTCCCTCATGGATCTCTTGGAGAATGTACTCCGCTTGATTTTGGTTACACATTTTAAGAGTGGTTTGGAATACCCTTTTCTACAAAGGTCTTGGTCGATCATTGTGTACCTGGCGCACTGTTGCCTCATCGCTTTCTCCTCTTCTGGCTCACACAAACCGAGCTCCAGGTATTTCTTGATGGGGGTCATCCATGTATCAGCCTTGGTTGTGGCTAGGCACTCGACACTTCCAACGCTGGGGAATCTTAGGCAAATTTGCACAATGCGAATTGTTAAAATTGTAGGCCTTAAACAAGAAGGGGGTGAACTGTTTTAAAAAGATTTTCTCAAATATTGAAGGTGAAGTGAAAGCCAATGAAGAATCAAAGAACAATAAACTAGTTCAACCAAGAAACAAATCTATTTTAATATGTTTCCAAAAAAATCAACCGGTTGTTTATATGAATCAACCGATTGTTTTTATTAGCAGTTTAGAAAAACAATACTAAGAACAAATTTAAAGGAGATAAGAGATAGAAAGATTGCACAACAAGTTTATAGTGGTTCACTCTATACCAAGAGCTACATCCAGTCCTTAGAAACCACTAGGTATCCCACTGAGCAATCAAAGACCTTGATTACAATTCACACACACCAAAGAGGTGAAATTGACCCCTTCAAGAACACACACATCCTTTGGCAAACAAAACACCACAGATCAGAACACCCTATGGATCTGTACAACACTTGTTCTTACAAAAATACAATTGTTAAGAGAGAAAAGGAATGATCACACCTGATACAATCATAGATTGAATAGCAAAATTACAAAGCAATCCTATTCCATTATTTGAAAGAATCCAAAGCTTGAAGCAATCTCGGAAAAACTTGATTTGAAAGTGTTCTTATCAATCACTAACAACCAAGAGCGTAAAATAGATTATATATACTCCAATTAGTTGTTAAAAACATTTAATGCAGGAACCAAATCAGTTTAAAATAAGTTAAAACAAATTTAACAAACTTAACAAATTTTGTTAAGGATTTTCAAAATCAACCAATTGAAAACAAGAAACAATCGGTTGAATTGACTTGACAACAAGGTCAACCAATTTCAAGCTTTTTCAAATCTTTTCAAAAACCTCTAAGTGTAAAACAACCAGTTCAATCGATAAAACAACTGGTTGATTTTACACTTCTTTAGAAAATGTTTTTTTTTTTCAAAAGAACTTGATTCAAATCACTTTGGATCATAACTAAGAGTGAATTAATAAATTCAAACTACCTAGAACCCCCACACACAAGCAGCAACAAAGTTTTCAAGCAATTCACATAGATTTGGAGACATCAAAGCCTATGTTCAACAACTTGTACAATTAGGATAAAGAGGTGTTTTTGAATCATCTTTTAATGAATCACACATGTGTGCTTGCTGGAAACTATCTTGTCCAATATCACGAATCATGTTCTCCATGCGATCTTTAGAATCTATATTAGAATATTGACAGTTAGATAGAGGTGCTACGTTTAAAAATTCACCATGCCATATCCACTTTATATAACTCTTCAAGAAACCATTACAAAGAACATGTTCTCGTATCAACATAATTTCTAATCGTCTCCCATTAAAACAATTAACACATGGACAAAAATATCTTCCATTTACAACTTGTACATTTCGTTGAGCAAATTGTAGAAATTATTTGATGCCATTTTCATACACATCATTGATACAACTCTCATTTATCCAACTTCGATCCCTGACTACGTAATGGAAAAACTTATCTATCAATGTCTCCTAATTTTTAATCGATATATTATAAAACACAATATACATTGTCGAGGGTCGATCACTCTTGGACCCAATACCAAAGCATTCGACATACAAAAATTAAAACAATAATTCAAAAATTAAAATATATAATATATTATAAAACACAATACACATTGCCGAGGGTCAATCACCTCCGGACCCAATACAAACACGTTCAACATATAATAATCACCCAATTTAAAACATAATACATTATATTCCAAATACAATATAATAAAACTAATTATCTATATTAATAATTGTAAACCAAATAATAAATAAATTAAAATATTTAAAAATAAAAAACTAACCTGGAGCTTGAGCGGAGCTGTGGTGGCAATGGAGGCAATGTGGCAGCGGTGACAGCGGCAGACACAGTGGTGAAAGACACAACGAGAACGGTGGTGGCAATGAAATAGCAGAGAAGCGTGATTGGAATCGCTCAGTGTGGATGCTCTCACGACAAAGAGAACGAAATAGTAAAGAAGCGGTGGGGGCAACAGGTGGTGCCAGAAGCAGTGAAGGCAAAGGGAACTTTGAGCAAGAAAACTTAGAATAGCGTGAATGGAGAAGTGAGGGCGTGAGCCAAGAAAATATGGTAAAAATATATACTACACCGATTATGAGTAATAATCGGTGTAATATATCTTTTTATTAACTTAATCTTTTTTTTTAACTTTGAAATGACATATAACATCGGTTGCTATACATAATCAGTGTTATATGTCATTTTGTAAACTTTTAATTTGTTTTAATCTAGGAATTACATATTACGCTAGTTGAGGCTATTCAACTAGTGTAATATGTAATGTTGAGAGTTAAATTTGTCATTTTATTTTTAACTTTGGAAATGACATATAACATTGGTTGGATAGAGGAATCAATGTTATGTCATTTTTTAATTTTTTTTTTTATAATTTGGGAATCACATATTAAATTGGTTGAGCTACCCAACCGGTGTAATATGTGATGCCTAGAGTTAGATTTTTCATTTTTTTTTACTCTGGGAATGAGATATAACACTGATTGGAATGTTCAACCGGTGTAATATGTAATGACCAAAGATAAAATTCTTAAAAACATTTTTTTTTGCTCTAAGCAGGAGTTCAACCAGTGTAATATGTGTAAAATATTTACAAAAAATGCCACCATATTTTTGTTTACACTGATTCTCAATTAACCAACCTAATATGTCATTGTAGAAAGCGTTATTTACACTAATGTACTTCATTAGTCATGAAGTGGCTCATTCAAAAGAAGGAATTCATGTTTGTTACAGAAAGTATGCCTTGGATATTCTCGTTGATATTGGAATGCTTGTTAATAATTCATGTTCCACACCCTCATGCATGATGTTAAGCCTTTGTTTAATTCTAAAGCTTCTTTTCAATATGCATAATTGTATCACAAACTTATAGAGAGATTATTATATCTTACTAACACTTGTCCTGATATATGCTATGTTTTTAATCTTCTTAGTCAGTTTCTTCAAGAACCTAATGCATCATTAACAAGTCACTTAACGTATTCTTCGGTATATCAAATCTAACCCTTCCCATGGATTATTCTTTGTTTTAGATTTTCTGGTTGAGCTGAAAAAAATTAGTGATTTTGAATGGGCCAATTGTTCTAACACTAGACGCTCAACCACAGGATGTTGCACTTTTCTTGGATAATCTCTCATCTCATGGAAATTAAAGAAACAAATTATTTTTTCTCGTTCTTCCTTTAAGCTGGAATATTGCCCTCTTGCCACAACTACTTGTGAATTATACCGGATAAGTTATCTCCTTCAAGAATTCCATGTGCAACTAGCATCTTTTGCAATCTTGTACTGTAACAATCAAGTTGCTTGTCATATAACTAACAATCCAAGCTTTCATGAACACACAAAGCACATATATATATTATCATGTAATTCGAGACAAACTTCAAGCTAATCTTTTTTGCCTTCTTCCCAAAAGTTCTTGAGATCAATTTGCGGATGTTTTCACTAAGTTTCTTAATCATTTCCCTTTCAAACCATCATATTCAAGCTTTTGAAATAATAAGTATACATTATTCAGTTTGAGGAGAGAGGATTAAGATATTAATATATTAATATCTATTAATTTTCTACATAACTATTTTTAGTCTTATCAATTTCTATTTGTTTTGTTTTCGATTTCCTTTTTATATAAGATCTTCTTCTGCATGTTACATATTTTTAGTATTCATTATATGTTTACATGTTTCTTTTTTTCTTCTTTCTCTCCTTTAATTTTGCATGAAAATTTCACCGTGAGATTTGTTTCTTCCATTTTTACCACGAAACAAAATATCAATATTAGCCAATACCATATTCAATAATTAGAAAACATAAAATAAAATTATTTATATTATAAGGAGATATGGAAAAGTATGTTAGTTTGCTTAAAAAAATAGAATTTAAAAATTAGAATAAAACCAAAAATATGAGCACACTAATTAATTATAAACCACATAATTATTAATTATAAATACAATTAAAATTTTAAATTTATTATGAAAAAACTAATGTAGAAAATGAATTTTCGACCAAAAAAATGTAGGAAAGGAATATTTTAGATTCACATGATATAATCAACTTAAAAAGTGTTGTAAATAATTTCAAAACTTAGAAAAGATGTTATAATATTCAAAAGTTGTACGATGAACTAATTTAAGTTCTTTGAACAATTGGTTTATGAGTTTTATAAAGAACTTTTTTACATTAATTCTACACTGATTACTTTACAATTGATAAAATAATTTTTAATTGGTTTTTAGTATAATCCATTTTTATCAATTGTTCATTATAATATTAGAATTTGCTACCACCTCATATATTGTATAGGTTTTCCGAAAATTGATGTAATTTTTCAATGTTAAAAATAGTTTTTGTACTAGTAAACGTAAAACTTCTAAAATAACAATAAATAGACAAACAATTAAATTTTAAAATATAGTTAAAGAATAGGTGGGTCACCTTCACATAGAAAAGAGTAAACTAAAAAAAGAAATTGAGACTATAAATGGATGAAATTAGAGATGAAAGGATTCGTATAATAGAAGGAAAATAAAATCAAAATGTATTTAAATTAAAAATTAAATAAATTTTCGTATTAAAAATAAAGTTTGAAAATGATTGATCATTCAGTATTAAAAAAACATGTATAAATAACCGTGAAATTATGCGTCATAATAAAAATATGCTCATAATAATACAAATATAAAACTTATAATATAAAGGTTATTAAAATTAGATTCTGAAAATTTAATATGTAAAATGTATGATTAAATGAATAACGTATTCAAAGCTTACTCCAACCTTTCCCCTAAATTGTTCAAATCTCACTAAAATATGTGAGTGATGAGATATTTTAAAGTTCAATCACTTTTATATGCACTTTATATAGGCAACAAATCCCTTAAAATAATGGATATTTTTCTCAAAAGCAAGGACCTGAAGCTGTCACAGTGTCCGATCCAAGAATTCTTTTATACTTTACACAGAGTTATTGGGATATGTATATACGAATACCATTGACCTTAATAATAATTTATCGTCATACCCATAGTATATATTCTATATATATATATATATATATATATATATATATTATATATATGTGTGTGTGTGTGTGTGTGTATATATATGTGTAGAATTAATATTCCAACCACGTTCACTCACCAACCCTACATTCACCCACCTAGTTAATACGCATTTGATATTGCAAAACTAGATGACAAAGACTAGAAAACTAATGGCCATCAAAGAAACTCCTTGAACATGCACATGGGCTTGTTCCCTTGCTCATTTCTCAACCATATAAAAATTTAATACCTTCTTCATCCAGCTGAGACATTGATCATTTTGCAGGACATACACAACTAATTAAAACATAAAATCAAACTAAATGATATAGGAAGAATCTCTTGAGGGAATAAAGTATGCATTAAAATTCAAGGTATTTAGCACACAACAATCATGACAGCATGGAAGGATCACATAATAAACAAGCCAGACTATATAGGTTAAGTTTATTGCTTCTTGTCCATTACAAATGCTCCATAGACTCCTTAAAATTAAAGTTGAATCTATATACGAACAAAACAAAACAAAAAAAAGGACACAAACACGTTCAAACTAACAACACTCCGCTCCATAAGTCTCTGCAGAAGTGCTTCACATATTTCTTTTTATAGCTCCAATTTGGTACGGATCTCACACACCATGTATTTCGCCACCTTCAGCTTCTGCTTTTGCATTTTTCCATTGCTCTTGGCGCTGAAACCACATTAAAAATATTGCCTCCAAGTCATTAGAATAGCCAAAAAAATGGCAACTATATGGTGATTAATTAGTAATTATATTTAATGATTCCCGCCAGTGATAAAATGAGTGCAGAGAAAAAGTAGATGTAATTAATTAAGATATAATGATGCACATACCAAGTCCAATTGCCTCTGATCCTTTCATTATTCGCAGACGCTTGCATGACTCAACAAACATCCTTCAGAAAATTAAACAGTTATCAAGGTTAATTTCAAGGGTCTATACAGAATTAAAATTATGGATGTTTCTGTTCAAGAGCTTCTCCAAAAATCATATAATTTTCCATTTTTTGGGTGGCAATTAAAAAAGATTACTGAATTTGTAAAATATATATGGATATATAGTTACTGGAGTTTATATATCTGCATGTAAGAAATGATTGAATATAATAGGTTCCGCTGTTGTTGGATGAAGAACTTACTCCCATGGGACATCACCCACGAGCATCCAGTCACCATCCTTATCTTCATAGGTTGGCACATACTCGGAGCTGTTAAGAAGATCCATCAACTTGCGCTCATTCATGAAGTCTATCATTCCTTGGGCCCCATAATTACCTTCACCAGTTCCAACATAAAAACATAAGTAAATAGCATGAAAATATTTTGATATTTAAGCTATTTTATGGTTAATCACAGGTAAGAACCTGCAATCTTATACCTGAATGTAACATGCATCAAGGATTTAAACTTATATAATAAACAGTATTCTTTTTACGTCGCTTGTTCTATTTCTCTTCTAGCGTTACATACATATAAAATAATGAGGTTTCGACACACTTGCACAAGTGGGTTGGAGAAGAAAGAAAGAAATAAGGGAAAAGAGAACTCCATGTAATGAAAAAGATTGAGAAGAAAGAATTTAGTGTAAAATAGGTGCAGAGATAGATGGTAAAAAACTAAGCTGCTGTAGATGTTTAGTTGGTATTTTGTGTGTGTGTGTGCATGATTCTCTTGCATATTATTAATATATAATTTCAGTCACATGGTTGTGGTAAAAGTGGTTTAAATAGAGAGGGAAATATAATGGAAAAATATGGATCACATGGAGTTGGTTTTATTGTAGTACTAACCCATGGTGAAGGAGCTGAACATTTTGGCCAAGGCATCAGATAACTCTTTGTAGCTTTTGTACATTGTGAGGTCCACCTTGCGAAGGTAAGGTGCTCCATCCATGGAAACTTTGACAAATGCCCCAGAAGCATTGCTGCTTGTTGTTTTCTCAGCTCCATCCTCAGTGCTAACCTTCTGGGTCATCATGTTCTTTCTGTATGACCTCACTGGTGGCCAACCAACTACTTGAGCTCTGAAACATATATATTATTCCAAATCCCATCAATTTTACACATCTCTCTGATATCTCCCTCTTCTTATTCCAGAAGTTGGAAAATTTTATACCTTATGCAAACACTAACATCGAATGAACTTTTTAAGAAAAATATGTATACTTAGCAGAAAAAATAATAAACACTAAGAAGTTGCTTATATCAACTTGTAGTTCGTTTGGAAACCTTTAGAACTATTATTTTTTAGTAAATGTGAAAAATCCGGTTATATGGAACCCAACAAGATATATTATATATATGACGCTAAACGATGAAGAAAGAAAAGATTTGAGAACAGAAGCATGCAAAAACCTTTAGCTACAAAAGAAAAGGGGGAAAATGGCTTACTTAGCCGGTTGCTTGGTAGGATCCTTAAGGAGAGTCTTCTCCTCTGGGGCATTCTTCAGATTCTCGTTGAGATCTTCCTTGGCCTGAAGATTAAGCTTCAGATCAACTGTCTCAGAGAACCCTCTCTTCCCAGTAGCCCTTGGTGTTTCCACCTCAGAGCCGCCGCCACCACCAGCACCAGCACCAGGAAGACCGAGGCAAAGCTCAGTCTCCTTGAGGTTGAGATGATGCTCCTTTCCCAGCATAGTTGCCATTTGAGGCTTCTCAATGAAGTGACACAGGTTTAGCAGCAGAGTATATAAACAAGGAAAAGAATAACTGTTGTGGTTTCACCTCTATGAAAGTGTCCCTCCTTATGTGTGTAGCTTCCCCCTTTCTTGTGTCCTCTTGTATTATAATGGTGCTTGGTTTGTTTGGCTATATAGATTACAAGGGAGAGAGAGAGAGAGTAATAGCCCTCAATAATATAGGTTTGAGGAACTTGTGCTTGTGGCTGCATGCCTGTGTCATATCATGTTTGGGACCAGTTGCATGGTGACACATGGAGATTTGTGGAACGTTGATCTGTATAAAATATATGATTTAGGAAGTAAAATGGATATAGATTGTTGTAATTTTGAGATCACATGCAGAGCACTTGGTCTTGTTATCTGGTTTGAGGAGTAGTTACTTAGTTTAGTTATCTAGAATAGTGCATCGTGTATTTCTGTCTTCGCAAGAAGGCAAGCAAACGTAATTTCCATATTTTTTTAGATACCCTTCCCGGCAACCCTGCTTTCACCCATCAAATTATTGGATCATTCTTGTATTTTTGTCTACACTTTTGTTACTTTTAATTATTTCATTAAATAAATCTTATATTCCCAACACTCTTGGATTTTCAGTTTTCAAACAAAACTCTTTTTCCTTTCACTCACTACCAAATAAGATCATACCCATCTCAATTACAACTTTAATTCTTATCTATAATTTACTTAGCTAAATTATTAATCTTTTTAAAAATACTAAAGAATTTTACTTTTTTTGGATATATAATATAATCCAAAATGTTTTATTGAAGTTGCATATGCACGAATTAATGCATTTTTATTATTTAATATACTTATTTTTATTTTATTTTTTTTGCACATAATACATATTTGTCTAATTATAACCAAAATATCTATTATTAAGATAAAATTCAATATGTGATTGTTTTTCATCGGTATATCATTTTCAAAATGTTAATTTATATATTAGTAGTGTCTATATCTTGTGTATAGATATGATATCTTATTTTAGTAAAATAATGTTTTACCTTTACAAAAGTTAAATTACATTCTTAAATTACATAAACAAAAGTTTAAAATTAAAAATAACTCTAACATAACATAAAAAAGTCCAAATATAACACTAAAAATAATTAAATATAACTTTGAATCATTCCAACATAAGGCATAACATTATAAACATGATTAATCTTAAATTTAAATTATATGATGTAATTATTTTATATAAGATTTTTAACTGATATATCTCTTTAAAAATTGTACTTGTTAATATTTTTAGTTGAACAATATAATTCTTTAAAATTCATTGTTAGATTGAAATTTCTTCACATAAATTATATATACAAAAATTTATATTAATTTAAAATTATTTGATATTTTTTATATTAATAATGTAACATTTGATTATATAAATACCTTAATTGAAAATAAAACTTAATACTTCTTAAGTTCAAGACAATTATAATAACATCAATATATAAAATAATAGTTTATAAAAATAAATAAAAAATGCATAAATATAACTAAAAACTTTTTTTACATAAATATAAATATAAAAGTTGAGGAATAATATTTTTTAACATAATATTATCATTATTTTGCAAACATGTGTATTTTTTTTTTTAATTTAGAGATAAAACAAATTTAAATTTTATTATTAAACCATTCAAACATAATATTAATTAAAAAAATTAAAATGTAATACAAAAAACTTTACAGTAGTATTAAGAATAAGACATAATTTTAAATCATTCAAATATATAAATCTCATTAATTTTAAAATATTATAAATAAAATTTCTAGCATAAGTATTCTTAAATTTAATTATATAAAGTATGTATTCAAATAAATAATTATATAATAGACTGGCTATCATATACTTTTACTTGTACTCATCTTTATTAAAATTTAAAGATAAATGTCCACTTTGAACCATTTTTAAATAAGTAAATATTTATTCTATTCATTACGAATATTTTTATGAATTTTGATACAAACTATTCACATACTTAAATTCAGGAATTTCACAGATAACTATATGTATAAATAAAAATAAAATTGCCTTACTCTAGTTGGCCGTTCCAGTGATAGTGATGATGGCTCGCGAAAAAAGCAATAATGGTAACAGTGATGATACAATAATAATAGTAGTAAAGTAACAATGATGGTGAGTGATAGCAGCAACTGGCCACTGATGATAACTTTGACTTTGGTGGGATAAAAAATTGTAGAAAAAATCTGAGTCATCATAGGAACTCATGAATCATTTTCACATTAGTAATTTATCAACTTAAATGCCATATTTTAGATGTTTCTTACTGCAAAGAGATAACTAAATACTAATTAATCCCACTTAAAGTGGATTACTATGCAGATAAGATAACTATAGTTTGCAATTTATCAAACATGTTACGTTAGAGTATATAGTTCCTATTTAGTAAGTTGATTATAGCTAGTATCTCATTATTTAGTTATGATGTTGTACCGGTTCTATCCAACAAGTTACCTCACTCGACACTATTGACCCATTGTTGACTCATTGGTTGAATGATTAATTGTATTTAGGGTTTAATAATAAATAACTAAGTACGGTAACACTTTACAAATTACGATAACATCCAATTAAATTTGGGAACTATGAGATAAATAAATTAATACTGATTTATTGAAGCTACACGCGGTTCATGAATGAAATAACCCACAAATAAACAATGTAAATAACCTTTCTACGCAAGAGTATGTACATTTTTATCAATTACATCATAGAGTCTTAATACATGATACTTACTTGATTGTCGGAGAATCTTCTGCAGAATCGAGCACCAAGGAATCGAAGAGTTGAAGTTTTAAGGAGCACGAGAGAAGCGAAGAAGAAACAACCAAGCACGAGTGAGCGAATACAAAAAGGACAAAAGAAAAGTAACTGAAACATCAAAGATAATTATCACTATCAATCCTAATTCCAAATATTGTCTAGGTCTCTTTTAATTTAAACAAGTATAAATATAATTTTTATTGGCAAAAATAATATTTTGTCATGATAAAGTTAATTTATAGCACATTACTAACCATAATTATTATATTTTAAAATTAGTTTATAAAGATGAATTAGATTTAAAGTTACTTTTTTTATAATATAAAAATGTTTATTAGACGATAACCACTATCACCTGTTTAACATATAATTTTGTTTCTTAAATATCTATGTAATTATAAAATTTAATAAAGAAAGTACTTTTTATATAACTTTCCTTATTGCTGATAAAAAAAATATAATTTTTCTTATTTCAATTTATTTTAAATCAAATCTTCCAAGTTTAAAAGAATTGATGCATTTTGTGAGCCATTTTAACTAAATTCATTAAACATTCATTTATATTTTTTATTAGTTCCTTTTTTATATAAATAAGTTTGTTTTGTATAAAATAATTTAAATTTATAGTCAGACTTAACTATTCAGACAGCTTAAGTTTACGTTCTATAAATTATTTTGAGGATACATTTGCATACTTAATATTAATAACTCAAACTATATATATAATTTATAACTTTTTGAATTCTATTCATAACATTTCAAAGAGATTTATTATTTTTATCATTTCTAAATTTAGAGTTTATTTATGGATACAAACTATATTTTGTTATAATGTTATTTTATTTTAAATATGAGAATATCTGTTAAATATTAAATTATTAAATAAAATATCATTCAAGATGTTCTTAATAAATAAAAAATTAAGTCGTAAATAAATTAATGATTTTCTTTTGTTGAAACCAGGTTGTAATCCAACGGTGATGGCGTTATATTCGGGCTTAATTCCGTTATATTTCCGCCTGGTATTTTGGGCTTCGGTGGATTTCAATTCTTGGGTTATAGTCTAACACTCCATTGCTTTTCTTACTTATGCTCTTTAGATACTGATATTAGGTAAAAAAAAACATAGAAATGGTGTAATTTTTCCCCAAAGTTATTAGAATGATTAGAATGGGAAGAAATGTGTTCTATTATAAATATAGGTAAGTAGTGTAACAGTACCATGATTTTGAAAAAAAAAATTGTAAATAAATAGTCCATTATAACATGATTTTTATGAGGATAATTGTGAAGAAGTCGTCATATTTATATATGACTTGCATGAAATTTATATTGAGCACAATTTCAGTTTTATTGAATTTCTTTAAAAAATAATGTTAGTTTTTTTATTTTAAATAAAATAATTAATTGAATTATTAAAAATATTAAAATTTTGACAAATTTTATAAAGTTTGTAGGAAAAATTTCAAAAGGTCATAACTTATATAAAATTCGGATTTAGATACGTTAAAAAAGAAAGTTACTTGATATGACCTAAGAAATAAGATTTTGTGATGAACATTTACTCTTATGGGTCTTGCTTATGCCCAAACATCTTGTTAGCTCATGTGTACAAATTTTTTAGTGATGAAATCCTTGGTTAAGGTATTTGATTAAGTTCTCACTCCGAGAGTTTTGTTGCATAGTCAATTCATGTGAATAGTCAATTTAGTTTATGGTTGAGGTGACATGAAAGGGAATTCATGATCATCCATTGAGCCAACATGGTTGAGAGGCCGATAAACTATTTGAAATTAAGGCTTTTTAAGTTCTTGTTAAGAATATAGGACCTAATATCGAAAGGTTGAGATGTGGGAAGGTACATTGGCCCCTCGAGCTCAAATGTTCAAAGAGCAGTAGAGTTTATGAAAGAAAAATTATTTTCTTTCAATATTTCTAATGAGTCAAAGGTCCTCTAGGTTTCGGGTATACCCATGCGACCCCCTAGTCTCGAGTAAGGAGAAGTCAATTGTTCACAAATATTTGTATCTTTATACGGAAAGATGGTAATAAATGTGTTTGGTGGTACTAAGGTACGTGAAACATCACATCTTCTAGGCCATAAGATGTTAAGTGATTAGGTTCACGACTATTGATTCACCCTCATGCTTATAAATTGCAAGTGGGATCAACCTTGGATCGACTCATACTTGCTGATAGCTGTCGTTTTGTTGTCAAATTAATATGATTCTAGGGTAAATTTGTCTAACACTAGAGAGATGATAGTATAATTGTGGTCAGATGACCCCAAGTCGTCTCCCAACGAATCCAATAGTAAAATCAGTAAATCAGTGTTTAGAATTTATCTACAAGCAATAAAAGTTAGTAATTACAATAATAATAAAAAGGGGGTTTGAGATAGTTGTGCAAAAATTATAGAAGAGATTAAATTAACAAATAATAAGCGGTTGATTCCCAAGTTCTTCCACCATTGAATTCTTCACAGGTTCTCTAAAGATTACTCCTTTCTCAATCCTCCAACAGAGCTAAACCAAATTGAACATGCGCCAATCTAATTCAACTGAAACTCACCAGTAAAACATGCGTCTACTGGTTTAATCAATACCCGCTTTGTTCCATGCGTATACTCCATGGGAATGTTTATCTCCTCTCTCTTGAATCATGCATCCAAGAAATTAATTAGAACAATGCGAACTAACTAAGAAACCAAATTTTCAAATAAGGAAGACTCTCAATCATGCGTTCAAGTACAACCTCTCACAAAAACCAGTTTTCCAGGAGATTAGACTATTAAAAATACTACCATAGAGAATTAAAAATCGAAACTTTTATTTACCAAAACCTCAAAACTCAATGGAGAATTACAAAGAAAACAACCCAAAAAGTTTAGTCTTCCATGCGGAGGCAAAACAAAAGAATTACAAAGAAGAAAAGAAATTAAGAAAACCCTATGAAGCTCCCCTTTCTCCTTAATGCTTGTGTCCTTTTATAGGCTTTTCTGCTCCAAGGATCTTGGAAAAATATTGTTTATATTTTGTTAACAATTTCCAAGTTTCCAACTTTCCATATTGATTTGCTTCCAATTCTGTTTCTGAGATATTGTAGATTTTATTTTCTCTTTCTTCTCTTCAGAATTTATTTCTTGTTTTGATTCAATAAGCAATTTGGACTTTTGCATAATTGGCCATTCACAAAGGTAGATGTTCCCTCCAGATAGTTTACTCTAAAAGCTTAAAATTAACACAAATAATAGTTAAGGCCCAAATAAACCCAATTATATGAATATTAATTAAAACAATGGATTTATTTATTATTGTAGTCCAATAATCCATTATTAAAGCTATTGAGTATGAATAAATATATGTTCATCACTTGCCTTTGATCTTTCAAGTAGGCTAAAAGTTTCTTGTCTTTCTTAAGGTAATGGTGTTTTCCTCTAGCTTTATTTCTATTTTCGAGGAGTTTTCAGGGTTTTTGAGTAGGAGCAATCAAGATTTTGAGGCAAAGGTTGTATTACTGTCGAACATTAGTTTGAGGCCAAGATCAATTTAGAGTGTTTTGTCTGTTCTGAAGGAGCGGGTGAAGGATGTTGCAAGCTCATTTGAAAGGGTCAATGACACCCCTATTGTCATTCCCAAGTAGGTAGTCAATAAGGTCAAAGAGAGTTAGAGCTTGAGAAAAGGTTATAAGTGGATTGACTACTATGTTCAAGAATATTTTTCAAAGTACTGGTGGACACCAATATTGCGTTTGTTTGTTTCCAACATGGACATATACAATCCTAGCGCTACGGAAGAAGTGATTTCCTTTGGACGATGTCATGCCATTGACAACATCTATCATGGTCGAGAGGGGTTAGTTGAGGACTTCTTTTATTTTTACACTTACTTGTTGACTAATGTGGATGCTCAGTTCCCCTTCGATGATTTCATAATGGGTGTGCTCCAGGTATTAAACTTCGCTCCGACCAAACTTCACCCCAAAAGTTAGGCATCTCTCCAAACTTTCTAGATCTCGTGTGAGGCGCTGAACTTGCATGTGACTCCTTAGGTATTCCTTCATTTTTACAATACTCGTACTGGAAAGTGAATGGATTGGCTTTCACTTATCATCCAGTTGCAATTTTGTTTGTTGGCTCATTTTTATGTTCTCTTACAAGAACTTTAAATGTCAGCTTTTCAAGGTTTAGGTGGAGGGCGTCGGGAAGAAAAAAAAATTAAGGGCAAGGAGCCTTAAGTTTTCATTTTATTAGACAAGAAACTCCTTAAGGTATAATTCATGGCCTCGGTCAACAATGACTGTCGAGAACCTGAGATGCTATCAGTCCTTGATTAACTCTTATAAAAACTCCTATGTGTTTATTTGTCTCCGAATTGATGGGATAACCTATATGGTAAGTAATTTTTGGTAGCTTTTACTTTTCCTACCAGATTTTAACTTTGTTGAATATTTTCTTTTAATGCAGATATCATGGCCTTGATCAATTCAAAGGGAAAGGCGTATTTCTGCTATCTCCTTTTAAAGAGGCAGGTATCATCATCCTTTGAAAATGGCAAAGTGGTTGTTGATGCCCAAACACATGTTCCTGACAACCTTCCTCCCCTAAATGTGCATAAGAGGCACAAAAGGAAAGAACATATTCTCGTGGTCTCACAGCGAGAAGTCTTTATCTACTCAATTTCCGAAAATAAGTCGGTGTGGCCTAGGGGTTTCATCCACTCCCCTCCCTGAGGGTTTCTTCGACACTAAAATGAAATTCTTAGAGAAGTTATATTTCAACCTAAACAACTTCTAACTAAAGTTGTATATATTGACTTGTTCAAGTGGATTAGTAGATGTTGTCATGGAGCTCTCGACTCGAACTATCTTGTTATCCAAGAGGTTGGGTGAGGAGGTTGGCAAGGGTGTCTCCCCTGCCTGGGTTGTGAAGCTGAGGAAAGAGCTCACCAGTTTAGGATATTATCTCTTGGTTGCGCTAAATGTCAACACTTCTTTGGGTAGCCAAGTAAAGGCTTTAAATGAAGCTCACTCTTAGTGCAATGTTGATAAGAAAGCGCTGAGTGAAAAGGTTTCCGAATGTCGATCAATGAGGAGAGACTTCGGTGGGAAATAGAAGAGTTGCAACAAAGCCTAACTAACATGACCATTTCCCACCACTCCAAGCAAAGTAGGCGGGCAAAGTTGGAAAAGAGTTGGAGGAAGCTCAACAATTTGTGCTTGGTCAGAACAAGTTGAATTTTACGAAAACTTTGTATCAAGCTACCTACTTTTATAAGATTCCTCTCAATCAGGATGACTTTGATGTTTGGAAGGATTTTTGTAAGGGAGAGTTTATGCCAGTTGAAGATATCCTGGACGAGGAAGGTGTCAAGGTTCCTATGTTGGGTGGTTGTGATGAGTGCGGCACTGATCAAGCTATTTAAATTAAATGATTGTAATTTGTATTTTTTGTTGATCGTTAGTGTTGCATTTCCTCTTTTGTCTTAGTTTCTTCACTTTTTATATATGGCGGCCAATAATGTTGAGAAATTGCATTCCTTCAATATATAATTCATATTTTAGTCTTTGAATTTCTTGTTCCTTTTACTATTTTAGTCAATGTATTTATTATTGATTTGAATTATGCTTGAGATGTAAAATTCTAAGTTCTGAATAAGGTATAATTCTCAGGAGATATTTGCATAAGATCATAATTGGTTTAGAGGCTAAGCAAATAAGTCATTTAGTTTATTTTGTTCAGTAGGGTTTTACTAGCTTTATGCTGAGAAGTTATATTGCTTACGTATATTCACCTCTCGAAGGATTAGCTTGCATGAAAACCTCCTAAGCCGAGGAGACATGTTAATTATGAATACTAGCTTCTTGGGAGGGATTCACTTGTGTGAAAATTTTTGAAGCCGAGAAGTGTAAATGATAAGGTATGTTTCTCGGGATGGATTAACTTGCGTGAAAATGTCCTAGGCCGAGAAATCATATATATAATGAAGTTGAGCTTCTTAGGAGGGATTCATGTGAAAATGTCCTAAGTCAAAAAGTCGTCAAGAACTAAGAGTGACAGAAATTGATTTTTCATTCACAGGTATACAAAGAGGTTTGTAACTTTAACTAAAATAAAATTTTAAGTGGCTTGTGTTCCGCGTCTGAGGTACGTCGTCGTTAGGTTGTTGTAGGGGATACACTCTATTGTTGAGGTTCTCTTTGATTCACAATGTCCCATCCCAATTAGGTACGAACTTCTTCTGAGTTTAGTCTTTCCATGCTTTCTTCCTTATTTGCCAAACTAGGTCGCCTTCTCGGAAAGTTCTCAGTTTGATTTTTGCATTGTATCACTTTATTTACTAGCTTCCTCTTGATTTTTTACTTTCTCTTGCAATTCTTTGACAAGATCTAACTCGGTTATAGGGCCTTTGTCATTCACACTAAAATCAGTTCATTATCGCTATAAGGTCGGCTCACCAACTTATATCGGGATCATGACATAAGTGTCATATCTAAGGTTGAATGTTGCTATTTATGTTGAAGTTTATAGAGTACACTGATAAGCCCATAGTACTTCTTGTAGATATTTGGTCCATTTGTCCTTTGCGACCCCCAACCTCTATTCTAATTGAGTGAGAATAACCTTGTTAGTCGCTTCAACTTGGTTGTTAGTTTAGGGATGCTCGACTAAACTGTGATATGCTTAATGCCCAAATTAGTGTAAAACTTGGTCAGCTTCTTATGAGTAAATTTTTTGTTGTTGTTGATAATAATAGTATGAGGAATTTCGAAGCAACCTATGATGTTTTTCTGAACAAAATTCTAGACTTGTTGAGCTATAATCTTGACAAGAGGATTTGCTTCTATCCATTTTATAAAGTAGTCAATGACCACTAGCAACAATTTATTTTTCCCTCAGCTTGGCAAGAAAGGAGCGATGATATTTATTCCCCACCGGTTGAATGATCAGGTAGAGTTAATATTCTTTAGTTGTTGCGGTGGAAGGTGCTTCAAATCCTCACGTTTTTGGCATCTCCTCACAGTTGATTCTCAATCTTAGGGGATGCTCAAATTAATGTAAATATTAATGAATTATAAATTCTACTGAACATATTTCTTATTTATCCCGTAATAACCTATTTATATTTTTTTGTGGTGACATTTATTGTTATAAGTCTTGCTCAGGTTTAATCCTTTTATTAATCTTTGTTTATTAGTGATCTAAGCCTAAATTAAGATCTTTGATTAAATTATGTAAATAGTAAATTTGGTTTATGATCGAAGATAACATAAATGGATATTGATGTTCCTCCATCAAACCAACCTATCAATAATAGACCGAGAAACCATGTGATATTAAGAATTCTTAATTTCTTCTTAAAAATGTAGAAACTAATACCAAGAATCCGAGATAACACACTATACTCTGACATAGCTTAAAATAACATTGAAGCAAGTTGTTACACATATTTTCACTAACGGATGCCGATTTCCTAAATCATCACCAACGAAATAGTTTCTTGTTAGTTCGTATTTGGAGGCAGTGTTTCAAAAATCCTTAAAGCTTTTAGAGTACAATACAAAGGAAAATATTACATATATATATATATAAATATATATATATATATATATAATATATATATATATATATATAATACTACAAAGTAACTATAAGAGGATTGAGCACAGTGAAAAAAATATCTCTAACGTCAAAGCAAAACAAAATTTAATTTTTTTTATAAGAGAGGCGTTACATTTAATGTCTTACCGTTTTTCAAATAAATATTACCTTTTAAAAAATACACATGTAAAAATTCCAAAAATAAAATATCACACATTTAGACAACTTTGGATCTACACCACAAGGTTGGTAGATGATTTCGTTATAAAGCTTTTTGGACAAGTTTTTCATAAACCTTTATATGAAAAAAAAATGATAAGTTAAAATTAAGTTATACACAAATTAAAATTTAAAAGAACTATATGAACTTTTTTACAAATTATTCTATACATAAGTTAGTTCTATTTTTTTTTATAAAAATACTTATATACGAAAAATTCATTCAATATATATATATATATATATATATATATATATATATTTAATCTTTATATAATATATTTAATTTTTGTTGCTGTTATATACAATAAATAGAGTGCGAACCCATCGTCCCCCCCAATCAATCTCATGAAGTCCTTGTTTCATTTATAAAATTCTTGTAAGGCATAAGAATAGCCACACAAATGCAATTCATTAATTAATTTATATAGTATAAGTCCATGTTCTTTTCAGCCTCCTTACATTCCTTTCCGTTGGGCGTTACAAAGAGAATAATATGATCATCACCAAAGCACCACTAATTAATAACACGCATCTTCTTATATTTTTATCATTTTTTAAGATCTGTACACATTCATAGTTCATGCCGAGATTCTTCAGGGAAGCTTCCATTTAATCTATTAGCACATGCATTTCAATAAACAACTCTCACCTCTTGCTAACTAAATTATTGCTCTTGGATCTCATGAATAACCAAGGAATAAAATATATGAAATCTCTTTTTCTTTTTTTTTTCAGTAAGTAAAGAATTAATAAATGAGAGTTTTTTAAAAATACTCCAACTCTATTACAAATCAGCTTCATCCATATAAAAAAAACACCTACACCTGTTATATTTGGTATTACCCCAACACATTGTTTCTTTTTCTAATGATAATATCAAATATATTAGAATGTGCGCATTTAGGTGTGTTATGCCATAAGGTTGCTTATACAATTACTATAACATTAATTCACCAAACTATCTTTCTCTGCATTTTATGTTAGTGTGTCCTTTGTTGTCTTTCTTTTCGTTTTTCATCACTTGGGTAACCAATTCCATCCTCGTGCTAGTTTAGTCAGTTATTTTCTACCTCCGCACTTTAAACTATATATCTTTTCAGCCATGTACCATACATGAAATCTCATTTTCTACATAGCCTATGGATATACCAAATTTAAATGATGATTACGCAAACTAATTTGTTTGGTAAGAAAGAATGGTTTCCTAATTATGGTAAGGAAATGATGTGAAATATGAGAGGTAATCCAGCAGGGCACATGATGAGGATGAATGAGTAAACAAGTTTGCATTATCATAATAAGTAGTGAAGTTTTAGGGCATGGCAATGACTTAGAGACAGGTCACATCAGAAAGAGAAGGAAACATCTCAAACCATAGTTGTGCCCTAGCCCTGTCAACATCCCTCCTTAACCCCATCTTTGATTGTTTCTTTCTAACCTACCTCAATCATAAGTATCCCTTGGATTCATGTCCTCTTGGCCACATATTCTAAGAACTTTGCCTTTGCCCAGATGGACTTGTCCAAATAAAAACATACCATTTTCATCTTTTACACTTAATGCAGTCATAATCACAAAACAAAACAAGAAGCCAATTTTCAGTGCAGGCAAATCCCATGCATATCCTTATCTAATGCAGACAGTGACTCCTATTTTAGATAATCCCATAATCTAGCTAATTTTACATGCACAACGCAAATCCCTTCATTCTAAGTGTGGTCCAAATACCCATGTTTTTATGTAAGGTCAATCTATGTGGTCCTCTTCTCATCAACGTAATACCTGCACAACAGGTGCGTGTTCGAATGGGAAGGAATTTTAAAATCAAAAATTAAAAAAATCTGGTCAATTCTTCTCGTAACTTATGTGTATGTTACCACTTTTTACAACAATTAGAAGCTGCAAAATAAAGTCTGACAAAAAATCTTTAAAACAATTTTGATTTGTTGGATTTTAGATCATTTTAGGTAGGGCTGTAAATAATTAAAAACATTGATTGTTTGTTTAAATTAATTTTATAAAATAAAATAATTAAAAGATTTTGTCAACCAATACACTTTTATCTTTAGTTCATTTTCAAAATGGAGATTTAGGCTGTCTCACTTGTTTTTATTGAATCCAAACAGGTGAGACTTATTACATCTTTTGTCACTTTTAATTATAAAGAATAATTTTAATTAGATTTATTTGTATTGTTTTTATTTAGGACTTATTCCCTCGTATTTACGTTGCTTTTTTCATGTTTAGTGGAATGTTATGTGTTTCATATTTAAGTAGTGATAGTCCTAGAGCCATATATGCATGATTTATTTATTATTTGATGACATTTCGTGTAACAAGATTCTTCTATAAATCAATTACTTCTTTTAAGAAAATATTTTTTGATTTGTAAAAACACATGAATTACTAACTACATTTAATATATAAAAAATAATAACTGAATTATGTCATACAAGAATATTAAAAGTAAAATGCAGTGTTAGGAACAGGATTGGGAATTTAATCTTAGGAGATGAAGGTTTTGTGTGCTAATACTTAGGTTTTTTTTTATCTTTCAAATGTTGTTTAGTTCTAAGTTGTAAAATATGTAAAAAAAAAAAAAAAAAAAAACCTACTGGAATACAAAGGCAAAAGTAGTTGAATTGTTGAAGATTTGTGATGGTTCTTGTTTGGAATATATGTTTGTTGTGTTGCCTAATTGTAATGAATATCCTTAGGCAAATTGGTAAAACTTTTAGTATAATTAGAGTCATCTCTTTGAGGATGACGAGTGTTTCTTTTTTATGTTATAATATTTGAGAATAACTCTATGTCATGATTGTCAACCAAAAGTTAGAAAGGTGTGTGCAGGAGATATGCAGAAAAAAGTGGATTACTTCTTTGATGTAGTGGAGGTTTGACATAGCTATGAGCAACAATACTTACAAATTTATCAAGAGTATGGAAAGAAATGGAGTAAGCCTAAGCACCACATGGCATAGAATTATTGGAATAGGGTGTAAAAAAGATTCTACTACTAGAGTTATACTTATAGTATAGATTTTGAGAATGGTTTATAGCTAAAATTGTAAACATGATGCAATATTAACTTACCATAAGGGTTATTGGTTCATTAGGAAGGCTACAAAGACTGTATTAGGAGGTGTGAGATGTCATTTTTCCAATCACAAATCTTTTGAGTTTGCTTGTTTTGTAAGCTAAAAAATTGTACTAATATATTTTTTTTATATGGGTTGGAATATTCCTTAAATGCTCCATTTCTATCTATTTATTACTTTTTATAGATAAAAAAAAAAAACTAGTGTGAGGAAGATATTTCTCTAATTATATATTAAATAGAAGAAGTTTTGTCAAATAAAATTTTTATTCAATTTTGAATTGTTAGTATTCATCCTAGTGGAGAAATATTAAAATGGATTAAAAAAAGGTGGGAAGGTTGGTTTGTTAAATGTGCAAGAAAGTTTTACTTTCAGATAGAGATATCACTGAAGAATGGGAGATTTTTATGAAATTACTCTTCAAAATCTATAAGTCTTTCCACAAAAAAAATGAACTATATTCAATAGTAGAAAGGAGCAGCTAAGAGGAACTATATAATCTAATGTGCAAAGCCATCAAGGGAGCATTAAAGGGGTGTAAAGGGGGAATGAATAATCTTTAGTGGCAACACAAGAAGTGTTTGGTTGTTGGAAATTAAAGGAAATATGATTTCTTATGTAGATATTTTTGTTCATAAGGCAATTTGTTAAAATAAAACAATTAACGTGACTCATAATCAATTAGGTTTGGAGACATAATCGATTATGATTAGGGTCATAATCGATTAACTAACCATAATCGATTATGTCTCCAAACCTAATCGGTTATGGGACTTTGGGGACACATGCAAATTTTAGTTTCTTTTTTGCATGGAAAGAAAGTAAATTCAACAATCATATACCTCAGATACATTGAAAATTAATTTGTCATATATAAGGACATAATGGTCATTCATCATTAGAGACCAAACTTTTCATCCAAATTAACACACTTCATAAGAGTGTCTCCTTGTCCCTCTCCAATTTTATTTTTTTTATCACAAATCACCTCAAATTCATCCAACCAAACTGCTACAACACTCACTTTCTAAGCCTCCAAATCTCCTTAAAAAGTGCCCCAATCCTAACCAAACGCATCATAAATTTTGCCCCAATTGAATTGAGTTGAGACCAAAACTAAAAAAAAAATGTAAATTTACAAATAAATTTACACTAATTACCATAACAAACATCTACTTACTTGATATTAGTCTTAATATACTAGTCTTCATTTCGGGCTTATGTTATTATTTCCTTTGACATGGTAATGAACAATGTTTACATAAGCTTTTGGAGATGTTATATTTGTTTGTTTAAATTTTAGGACTATTGGATTAAACAAGTCATATCTAATGTTTGCGTTAAGTTTAATCTGTTCTAATAGGTTTACTAAAAACGATCAGACTTAAACTTTGTATAAAAAAAAGTTGTGTTTAATCTAATGTTTTTAACGAGGCAAAAAATTATCATTAAATAAAATTAATTAGTAAATATTAGCAATTTAAACTAATGAGGAAAATGCACTTTGCTAGCACCGACCTTTCTGACATCGATGAAGATCTTGAATTAAAATAAAATAAAATAAAAATAGTTTTGACATGGTTGTTTCAAGTTTGTTCACTCTTTCACTTACCTGGACAAAATCCCAAGCTGATTCTCCCATCAATGTGCTTACTGAGGAGACGTCACAGTCAGTTATAAGCCATTACTTAGTTAATTCATGAATTAACAACTTGCTTTCTTTTTTCTTAATAATTTAATAAAAATATAAATTGTACAAAAATTATAAAATGTCTGATAAAAATGAACAATTTTTGAAACACTTAGGAAGTAATTAATTATGATTATGTACTAACAGAGTTGTTAAATGTTGGACCAGATTCACTTGAGAAATATATTTGAAGCAACTTCAGCCTCAATAATATTATTACACATGTTGGTAGGTTTTGGGACAATGGACACTGGTAGGGCCAGGGCTGACCAAATACTTCTTTTTTTCTTAAAATGTTTATTTTATGCTCAGAGAACGTATAAATGTATAAACAATGTAGAACCTGCCTAATTAATCTACCCATTTCTATAAATTAGTATTAACATTTCTATAACGTACGCTGCATTTTTGTTAAGCTATGATTAGTAAAGGTTAAGATTTATTTAGTTTAATCTTAGATACTTTGGCAAAAGGGGAGACTAAAATTTTAAAGAAAAAGTACACCATGTGCCTCCAAACAAATAAATCTTACATCTTCACAGTGCAATGCTTTCAATAATTTAGATCTTATTTAAATTTATTGTATAACATTTAAAATAAAGAATCTGTTGGGTGCATTTTTATTTGATTAATTCAATTCAATATTTTTTTTTTCCTTTTACATATTTAAATACCACCTGCTAATTAAATATCAGGGTAGTTTAATCACTAATATTTTACATAATTCAGACTCGCTTAACTTTAGAAAAAAATACTTTTTTTTTTCTTAGATAACGTAGTTTTGAGGGCTTTTTATATTAAAAGATAGAATATTGGTTTTATTTTATTGCGAAGAACTTTTTAAATGAAAAGGTATGATTCAAATATTGTCTTTTCATGCTATCTAACATCTAAAAAATTAACCTTTTTTTTTCTTTTTCAGAAGCTCTCTATTTGTCTCTTTTCATCTATGTTTTATTTTTATTTATTTATATACTACTGAGTTTTTACACATTCTATTTCTATTTAACTTATCGTAATATTTTTATTAATTTGATATTCTTTTGAATTAGGTGTCAAATAAAAAAAACATATTTTGGGTTATATATATTTACACAATATTATTTTTTAATTTTTCTCCCATTTATATTTTAAAAGGGTGCACGTAAACGTAATGGTGAAGTTGATAAAAAAGTAGGAGTGGAACAGAGTCTTATCTTTTTCTCGTGTGGTTGTTGATTGTGTCTCACCACACCTGGATACCACTGGATTTTTATATTAGAAGACATGAACTGTGCCATAAAAAGATAGCAAGTAACAATGTCTGGTCAAATCAAAACTAATACTTGCTTTGTTACATTATTTTAAAGCATTAACATTTTCTAAATAAATGCATTATATTGATGAGATAAATAGTAAAATAATAATAAGTTAAATATACTAACAAAAAAGGGTGTTTATTATTTATTTAATAATCTTTTTGAAGGGAAGGGAACGAAGAGAGGCACTATGCGCTTTATATAATGTTTTACTAAAATAAAAGGGGATACGAATCAAGAAATGGCCAACAAAAAATAACCAGGATTTAGAAAAGAAGATTACACGAATCATTTTGTGGTTAATATGTCCAAAAAGAGTGATCTCTGTCTTATTATTCTGGTTTTGTAGATAGGATAAAGAAGCAAAAGTTGGGTGTTAGGGAGTAATTAATATTTATACGTGTAGTAATGGGCATTGGGAGCAAGAATTAATGTTGATTAGAAGTTAAAGAGATTCTGAAATGAGATGAGTATATTTGAGAAGTAGTGTGCACATGAAAGATGATTTGGAGAGAGTGAGGATCCGAAATGAGGTATGCACGTATACTCAAAAATCGCACCTTGCTTCTCCTTATGTTGCTGTCTCCCCTTGCTCCATGCTGGAATAGATGCTCTCAATATCAATTTTAACTCTAAAATCATACACGACATCATTTGTTTTATGGAGTTTACTAACTTCAGGTTTCCATGTAGAAAAATATGTGAAGCTTTAATATACTTTAACTATAGTTTTTTTGTTTTTTTATAATGTAACTTAATAATTGGTGTTGTCTGTGAAATAAGAGAAAGAAAATAAAAAAGAATAAAATTTAAAACATAATCATGTATAATGTGGATTCCTAACATTCATGATCATGAATGAGTCAAATTACTTATCTTTCGGTCTTTTAGTGAACTATCTTTCCAGGGATTGTGAAAGATGTTCCACTAGAAATATTTTTGTTATTGTTTTGACTCATATTCCCCAAAAAGTAGATTCAACTCTAATAGCTCCGAATCAATTCAATACATGCATTAAGATATGAAGGCTTCTTATTCCACAACAACGAAAACACTTTTTCACTCTTTCATATACTAGGAGATTTCACTTGGAAAAGAAAATGTCCCATACTAATGGATTCGGGTCCACAACGATGGGTTCAAATGTACGAGATCTTGTAGCACTTAACAATCAAGTATTTTATATCAAGAATGTTTTTTTGAAAGCGGTCTAAAAATTATAGAGGATCAAGATAAAAGTTGTTTTGATATAACAATAAGGGGAGAGGTGAATATGTCAACATCTTTGTTCCTTTGTTCTAGAAGCACAAGAGTGATACGATGAACAAAATCTAAAGTGTTATAATCACGTGTCTTGAAAATAAGACACTCAAGAAAGTCATAAATCAGAAAACTATTGTGTTAACGCAGATAAAACTTGACTCATTGTATATAACCAAATTTTTTACACAATCTCTATTTGAAGCAACAATTATATTCGTTCATGATGACATAATCAAGAACTATAATAAAAATGTTTAAATAATTTTAAGAAAAGATTAGATGATCTTGAAAATGTTAAGGTGAAACTCAAATATGAAAATAATGTTTTACTACTTCTTAATGTTTTTCTAAAGACACTTAAGCATTTTGAAGATGTTTTGTTGTTTAGAAAGGAGTATACCATTACTTTGGAGGAGGTTCAAACCTCAATTCAAGTTAAAAAGTTTCAAAACAGACAAACAATAATAGGTTGAGTTTGAATGTCCTACATACTAATAACAAGAGAAAGGCGGAGGAAAAATCAAAGAAATCAAAGCATTCATCAAGCAATAGGGTGGAAAAGGGGTATGAGTGCTACAATTTCCACAAAAGAAGTCATTATAAGAAAGATTGCCCTGAAATTCAGAGGAATGAGAGGGGAAGAAATTCTCATTTCAAAGAGAATTTGTGGATGTTGTTATTGTATCTAGCAATTGAGTATACAAGAGTGTTAGTGGCATCAATTCAAATACATAGAGAAATTGAATCATGGACTCGGGTTGTACTTATGACATGTGTCTAGTGAATGAGCTCTTTGAAACTTTAGAACTAAAAGAACGATGTGTGGTTCTTCTTGGAAATAACAAAACATGTAAGGTACTAAACACGGGGTCAATAATATTAAAGATGTTTAACAACCAAGAAATGTTGTTGCAAGATGTGAGATATGTTTCAAAGCTTAGAAGAAATCTTTTGTTGATTAATTTGTTTGATTTTATAGGTTGAAGAACCAAGATTGAACATGGTACTATGAAGATTTTAAAGGGAGCATTTATAGTTATTAATGGGTTGAAGAGGAACATTATGTATATCCTAGATGGTTCCACAATGATTGAACATGCGCTCATGACTAGTCAAGTGATGTAAGAAAAAAACAAAGTTTTGACATCTAAGGTTAGGACATAGGAGTGAGAAATTTTAGTGGAGTTGACTAAGCAAAACATGCTAGGAGATGATAGTATGGAGAATCTGAAATTTTGAAACCAATGCATACTAGAAAAGTTCCATTGATTAAAGTTTGCGACTAGTAAACATGTGTCTAGTAGACTATTCAAGTATGCTCATGCATATCTTTAAGGGTTCAACACAAGCTCATACTCATGGTTAAGGGTCCTATTTCTTACTACCATAGACGATTACTCAAGGTGGTATGAATTTATATATTGAAAAGTAACATTGAGAATTTTGAGAGATTTAAGGAATGACATACCATAATCGGGAATCAACAACTAGACTTAATGTGCTTAGATTTGATAATGAATTGAAGTTTTTATCATATTACTTTAATGAGTTTTGCAGAAAAAAAAAAAGAAAGAAAGAAGAAGATATAAGATGTAAGGCGGTTATAGGAACACCTTAACAAATGGTCTTTCTGGAAGGATTAATAAAATCATTTTGGACTAGGTAAAATGTATTTACTAGGAGTTTATTTGTCCAAGTCCAACACAACAATTTGGTTTGGGCATTAATAATTGTCAGATTTCAGTAATATTTCATATTAAAATATAAGTACTTATGGATATTAATTGATAAAATAACTATAATATAACCCCTAATTTATGAATTTAAACATTTTTACATATTTTGTGTTTATAATTTGAATTATAATGATTTATTCCCAAATTTGTGTTAATTTCAAGATTCTAGGGAAGAATGGACATAAAAGGGCAAAAGGAAAATAGAAAAAGCTAAAAAGGGAAAGCTAGAACGTGCCAGCACTCACCCAAGCTAGAAGCCCCCAGAGGATCTCGCCCAAGCGAGCCCAATCTCGCCCAGGGGAGATCACTCCACTGACGTTGAACCTTTTTTCGTGCAACTCACCCAAGCGAGCCCAATAACACCTAGGCGAGAAGTCATTTAGCCCAAGTCCAACTAGGTTAAATATGAGGTGTGAGGCACAACCCAAAATCATCATTGAGTGGATTGGAACCCAATTGGGAGAATAGAAGGTGTTAGAAACCCTAGAGGAGACAATCGTTAAGGAGAAACATCCTGGATCTTCTTTTCTTGCTCTCCATGCTTGTAATAGCCAACATGAGTGGCTAATTCTACCCTTTGGGATTGAGAGTAATCTGTTCAAACTCTTATGTATTGAGGTAATATTTAAATATAATATTATGTTCTTGATTGATGATTGGTATTGTCATTTTATTTGTAATGCTTGTTTCTATGATCTAGATCCTTAGATTTGACTGGAAAGTACTTCTAAGTTTCTGACACAAATGATAATGCTTAACATATTTGAATGCTAGGAATAGATTTGAAATGTTAATTGCAATCAACGTCTTATCGTAATGATAAGAAGTTTTTAATAAATATGCGAGGAATCGATATTTAGAAGACTCTCTTAATAATTTTATATGCGAGAAATCGATATAAATGATTTTTATACGGGCATCAATATCAATCAAAGGATAGAATATTACTATTCTAATCAAAATACAAAAAAGTATGAAGTATGAACCTCAATCCCAATTTTCCCAATTGAAGAAGTAACAAACTCTTTGACTTGTTTTCTTTTTAATCATTGCAATCATAATAAACTCCCAACAAACTTTATTATTATGTTTTCTATTTAGTGAATCTTTTACTTAATTATTCAACTATTCCTTATGGGTTTGATATTTGTCCTTAGGGACAAATTATTACTTGTGACAACACGATGCACTTGCCGTGAATCAGTCATCAGGCATGTTGATCTTATTTTCCATGCTTTTAGTGCAATTGGAAAATAAAATATTTAGAACCTAGAAGCTATAAAGAGGAAATAGAAAATGTATAAAGTTTGTAGTGGAAATATGATGTGAGTTGATTTTAGATTGACACATTTTAGAGGTTACTCTTTTGATTATGATTTTGAGATTAACAATTTAAGGTGAGAACACAAAGAAGATTCCCACTTTACACGAGCTTGACCAAGTGGTTAAGTAAGTCTGAAGGTTCACTTCTAGAGGGCAAAGAGAAAAACACAATATGGTGATTATGACGACGAAGGTAAATTGCAGAAATGGAAATAATATAAGATGAAGAATGATAGGTGATAACTAAAATTAAAAGACAAACATGATAACACAAAGAGGAATGGAATGGATGGCGCAAAAGGAAGATAAAAAGAGGAAGGGAGGAAGAAAGCTTATGCAAGAAGAAGGGATGTCACGCCACTTCGAGAAGGATGTACTCCAAGATGAGTGGTGAAAGAGCCACCACTTGAAGTTCTCACACACTCAAGATAAAACCCACTATGAGAATTCTCAAGTCTCACAAAAACACTCCAGCGGAGTTTCTTTAGTATAATCAAATTCAATGTGTGAAATACATGAGGCAAGACACTCTATTTATAGGAGAGAATGTCCTGGAGGACAAGATAGAGGGGTAGGGTGTCATTTGTAAGAAACCTTCTAGAAGGTAGGTCAAAGAAACCCTAAACCTAGAAGCACTTGTCATGAAAGGTGTGCAAGCCCAATTTATGCTAAGTACACCCCAATTTATGCTAAGTGAACCCTACTCTAGCTTATTCTTCTATTTGGACCTCCAAAATGAGCCCAATTTTATTTACCTAAACTTGTCTTTTAAAAAGACCAGAAGAAAGAACATCTGATGCTTTGGCCTATGTCCATTTCTTCTTCTGCTAAGGTCCTTCTGAAGTTTGGTGGGGCCTTGTCTTGGATGTTGAGATGACTGACTTAATTGTGAAGTGTCTGTTGTGTCATTGGTTATCTCCTTCTCTAATTGGGTTGTATCAAAATGGGCCATGAAATATGAGATTGAATTTTAGAAGAAGAGTCACACGTGAATGTTTATGGATCCATCTAGAAATTAGAAGATGGTTGGATCAAGGAGAGTATTCAAGAAAAAAATATATCACATATGGAGAAAGAAAGATTCAAGGCGAGACTCCTCAAAAAAGATTTTACACATCTAGAGGGAATATACTATGAAGAAATTTTCTCACATGTGGTAAAAAACTATTTGATAAGGGTATTGATGTTAATTGTTAATTTGCATAATCTAGTGTTAGAAAAATTAGACATCAATACAATTTTTGTGTGTGGAAACTTTGAGAAGACAATTTATATGCATGAACATGAGAGGTTTATTGAAGATCAAGAAAAAATGTGTCTTTTGGTAAAATCAATGTATGTCTTGAAATAAAGTTCACAATATATTAGTACAAGAGGTTTGATTAGTTCTCGGGGAAAACAAAATTTTATAGTTGTAATTATGATATTTGTATCTACATCTTGAGAAGAGAAGAAAGAAATGTGTTGTTATTACTTTTGTATATAGATTATGTCCTTATAGCTAGCTAGTATGAAGAAAAGATAAATGAATTCAAAGGAAGATTAAGATTAGAGTTTGAGATAAAAAGATCTTAATCATGTGAGGTGAATACTTGAGTGGATATACAAAATGACCAAATGATTAAGGTATTGTGTCTATCTCAGCAAAGTTACGTGAAAAAGGTAGTTGAGAGGTTTAGAATGCATAAATCCAAACTTGTAGATATACCTTTGGATTATCACATGAAGCTCTCGGTTACCCAGACTCCTAGTTTCGAAGAAGAATGGAAAGATATGCTATTCTATATGCTAATGCAGATAAAGTAGGGAACATCATGAACATGATAGTGTATAACATTCCATACATGGTACATGTTATTAGTGTGGTTAACATATTCATGGTGGATCCTACACGTGCTCATTGAGAGGATTTTAAGTTGATGTTGCAATATCGATAAAGCTATTGAAGGGTTTATAGATGTAAACTATGCAGGGAATAGGATAGAAAGTTTATTTTTGAGTATGTTTTCACATTACGTAGAACTACAAGCTCATTGGAAAGTTATCTTGCACTAGTGGCGATTTTATCTACTACTCAGGTAGATTACATTGCGCTCACAAAAGAATTGAAGAAAACTCTATGGTTGAAAGGGATGTTAGGAGTGTTGGAATTTGAGCAATATTGTTTCATAGTGACATATATTTAGTTGAATACATTAATGTTAAGCTGCACTTCGTTAGAGACATTGCTGAATTTGAGAAAGTTAGGATTATGAAGATAACTTCACAAGAGAATCTTGTTGATGTGTTTACAAATTCTATACCAAGATCAAGATTTTAGATGTTGCTTGAAGCAAATTAATTTAGTTTAATCATGAAGGTTGATGTTACGAAAGTTCTTCCATGATTAGGAGTCAAGGTGGAAATTTGTAATGTTTTTACAGAAGACCATCTATTAGAAAATGTCTAGTAGTGTTAAATTTAAATAGCTTATCTATCATTTATTACTTATATTCTTAATAGACGATATTTTATGTTAACTATTTTAAATATTTTCTCTTATTTTTAGTATAATATATAAAAAAAAAACATGCGAAGTTAATTATTAAGAAGTAAGTTTAAGTCTAATCTATCCTCAATAAACTGGGTTGTAAGGTGAGGATTGTTCCACATATATATTATAGATTGGCCTTATCACTAGTCGATGTATGATTTCCAACACATCCCCTTATATATAAATGCATAAACATATCATGAGTGAGACTAAATATTTGAGAGTGATCCAATAGTGACACGATAGTGGATAACACAATATGTCCAATAAACCTCACTAAGATAAACTTTGATATCATATTAGAAAATAAATTTAAGTCAAACTCATCTTTATAAAATCAACTTGCAAATTATTTTATTTTATTTATTGATACAACCCAATTCAACAAGCATATGACCAAGGACACAACAGACACCTCACAATTAGGTCAGTTATCTCAGCATACAAGACCTCACCAAACCTTAGAAGAGCCTCAGCAGAAGAAGAACCAAACATGGACCAGAATATCAAATGTTTTTTCTTCTGATCTTACAAGACAAAATCAAGTAAATAATTTGGGATCACTTTGGACCCCAATTAGAAGAATAGGGTGTACTTAGTATAATTTGGGTTTGTTCCAAACCCACCTAAAACCTAGCTTCTAGAAACCCTTTCCAAAACCTCCCCTTAACCTAGTTTCTAGAAGGTGTAGGCTAACTTAGGCGACACCCCACTTTGACCTACCTTTTAGAAGGTTTCTCACAAATGTCGCCCCTACCCTTGATTATCTTAACATCAAGTATCCTTCCATTCAAACAATTAACATATGGAAATCTAATCTTTGCTCCATCCTGACCACTATTATTCGCATTATGTTGCGCAAATTGTATAAATTCTTCTACTCCTCTTTCATACTTATCACTTATGTGAACAAAATTAATCCAATTTCGACCCATTATATTCTGTAATAGTTATTCAGGTGTTTTCTAATAAATTTTCTATTTCACGCGATTGTTGAGGGTCGAACACCCCCGGACTCAATACCAGCATGTATCAATTGCCAAGGGTCAAACACCCTTGAACTCAATACTAATACGATAATTCTATTCTAAACTAACAACTAACATAATATAAATTATTAATAAATAAAAATTATAATAAATACTAAATAATATAAATTTTAAAAATTGAAAATTATAATGAATAAAAAATAAACAAATTCATAACATTAAAAAAAATTCAAAAAAATTTAAAACACCACCAACCTTGTGCGTGAAGGCAACGTTGGTGAAGAGTGGCACGGGACCGACAGCAACGGCGGCGACAGCAGCGACAAAGCAAAGAAAAGCACACTGAAGAAGCGCAAAGGCAATGAAACAGTACTTCGACCAATGCAAAAAAAAAAAAAAGTAAGAGAAACAAAGCTCGCAGAAGAAGAGACAAAGAAGAAGAAAAAACAGAGCTTGAACGAACTTACAGTAGCATGACAAACACAATAAAACAGAAGTGAACGCAAAGTGAAAGAAGAGGAACAAGTGAGCAGGAACAGAGAAAACACGAAGCGAAAGAAGAGGAAGAAAATATGAAAAGCATAAGTGTCGCGCTTCAGAGTTAGGGTAAAATTTGTTTTAAAAATGCAGCTATTTGTAATAGCCGCATTCTTAAATCATATGCTTTGATTTAAGAGTGCGACTATAGGTAAAACCACATTCATAAATGAAATTAATTTCAAAAATATCACCGTATTTTGAAAGACTACGTCTAACGGTATAAACGCGTTAAATAAACAGTAGTTGTTTTAACATTTTGCACTAGTACATATATCCTATTCATTGTATTTATTTGCAACCAAAGGTGATAACGAAGTAAAAAAAATTGCTATCATGATTTATTAAAAAATATAAAAGAAGTTATCTTTCAAACTAAATTTGGGTTTATGAGTATATAAAAAGTATTGACATTTAATGGCATTATTAGTATAATTTTAAAATTTTCATTTTACTCTTTAAATTAAAATATATATATATATATATATATATATATAAGTATAAAACTAAATTTTCAATTATTTATTTTTTAAAGAATAATATTGATAAAAATATTTATATGAGTAACGTACTCCTACATATTTTTATTTATCATGGAAATTAAGACTATGTAGTTGTTTATTTTAAAAAATTTGAAATTTTAAAGGTATATTTTAGGTTGTTTATAATTCACAGGATACAATATAGGACTAAAAGTTATATCTCATACCTTTATAATCATAAAATAATTAAAGATATGGTGTGGATATAACAATATTTTAGATTATTGTGTGAATTTTGTCTCAAAAAAATTTAAAAAATTATTTATTTAAAATTTTATTTTAAAATTAAATATTAAATAGTACATTTAATTATCACTACAAGAAGATTATTAAATATAAATCAATTATAGAGACAAAAATAATTATTTATTATATTAATAAATTAGATACTACTTTAAAAATTAAAATAAAATTATTAGTATCTAAAATAGTTTTTATTATTTTAAATAGTTTTAAAATTTGTATTGTTTTAACTACCACCTTTAGAATCTAAATAGTTGATAGTTAAAACATTAGTAGTTAATTAGATATCAATTTAGAAACTATTTATTAATAATAAAAAACTAATTTAGAAATCAATAATTTTTTTAGTCTTTAAAACAATATTTAATTTAGTCAATATAACAACTGATTATTTTTTGTTTCTAATATTTATTTAATGATTTTCTAGTAGTCATATACTAACTAATTATCTTTTGTCTCTATAATTAGTTTCTATTTAATAATTTTTTTTAGTGTTTGAATGCTTATGTTTATAGAAAAAGATAAAATAATTTTGTATTGTTGTCTCTAACAATAAAATGGTGATTGAAGTTGCAAGTTTACACTAATTTTTAGTTATTTATTCACTCTATTGCACTTAGCTCATGTGAGTGATAACTTGAGCCTGTGGTAGATAATTTTAGGTATAATTACCTTTTTGGTTCTTACATTTAGGACCAATATTAAATTTACTATTGTGATTATTAAAAAATTCAATTTAATCCTAATTGTTAGAATATATGGCCTTAAATAAGAGAGGGGTGAATTGTTTTAAAACAATTTTTGTAAACTTTAAAGGTATAATGAAATCTAATGAAGAATTTCAGACAAAGAAATCAAGGAAATCAAAAGGCAAAACTGATTAAGTTGATTTTCAGAAAATCAACGATTTGTTTTTGCGATTCAACCGGTTGTTTTAATCAAAAGTATTAAAAAACAACTTAAAACATATATAAAAGAGTTCAAGGAGAGAAAGAAGCACACAAAGAGATTTATACTGGTTCACTCTTATCCCAAGAGCTACATCCAGTTCCCAGAAATCACTAGGTATTCACTATGCAATCAATCACAGATTACAAACAAACCACGAACACCAAAAAGTGATCTTGAACACCTCAAGAACACACACTTCTCTTGGCAACCACACCACAGAATTCAGAACAACCTCTGATTCTACACACACCACAAGTATTCCAGAAATACAAGAGAGAAAGAGGAAGGATTACACCTGATCAATATCAAATCAAAAGATTACACAACAATCCTATTCTACTTCTTGAGAAAAATCCAAAAGCTTGAAGTAAATCTTTGAAAACTAAAATCACTTTGTTCAATATGTATTCTCCAATCTGTAGGATATTCCTTAGGAGCGTAAAACAACCTTTTTATACTCTAAAGGTTTGTTAAAAACATTTAAAGCAGGAGCCAATTCAATTTCAAAACATTTAAAACAGATTTACCAAACTTAACAGAATTTTGTTATGGATTTTAAAAAAACAGTGGATTGAATTTTCGAAACAACCGATTGAATTGGTTTGATAGCAAAGTCAACCAAATTCAAACAGCTTCAAACCTTTTCAAAAACCACTAAGTGTCAAACAACTGATTGTTTTTCCACTTCTTTATAAAACACTCTTTTTCAAAAAGGTTTTGATTTAAATCAAATTTGGATTCTAACAAAGAATGAATTACAAATTCAAACTACGCAGAACACACTCACACAAGTAGCAACTAAGCCTTCAACCAAACTTCATGGATTTGGAGACATCAAAGCCCTTGATCAACACCAATGTTTTTTAGAATGTATTTTAGTTAGTCCCTTTAGTTAACTTTGAACTAATAGCTCTAAGTGTTTTTTACGTGGCACAAACAAGTGCAAATATAAATTGTGATTTGTTGTACATGTAAGTCTCCTCTTCCTTAACTGTCCTTTCACCCCACTGTTTCCCTAACATGCTTCCCTCAACTTGCCTCTATGCTTCGCTTGCTCACTTCTGTCAAGAGCCTCCGCAACATTTTTGTCGTCTATCCCTCCCACCTTCAGTGTCAAAGAGGCTTAAGTACTTAACAACTGAGAAATGTCATCTCCAACTTCCATTACAATAGTCTCTAAATGACTATAATATTATATTAAAAAATAAATTTTAATTTTAACTCAATTTTATGAAATCAGTTAAAAATGATATTTGAATCTAATTATATATTTCATTCAAGGTTGGATCTCCAATTTAATGACCTAATCCTTAATGCATTTCATTAAATACTTATTAATAATGGGATTTGTTTTGAACAATTGCCAACTCAATGCAATACTTGAGCTGGAAAATGGTAAATGTAAGAAGAAAAAAAATCTCATAGTAGGAAGACCAAAAATCCTATGTTTACCCTCTCTCTTTCCAATCAAATCAGCAACAATTTATAAATCTAAAAATAAATTCTCACACTTTCTTTTTTTATAGCAAGAGTAAATTTAAACAAGCAAATATTGTGGTACTAAACCGAAAAAAGTAAAAAATTGTTTTGCTTTGGAGTTAGCCCAACAACAACAGAACCTGCAAAACTGGAATACATGTAAATATAAAAAATCATCTCTGACTAATAAGTAATAACCACGTGGTCAATATCATACGGCTGTTATATATAAAAAAAAAACATTATAAGCAATTTTCTGAAAATCGAGGAAACATCCAAATGCATTAACAACCGCATTTATGATATGTCGGTTGAGTCATATAAAACCTCAATTTCAACGTTACGAGGGAGGAAGCTAGCGTGAACCACTTAAAAAAGTGCTCTATCATGTACCACTTTCATCCACCGTAGGATTAATCTCATCAAGGTTGTGTGGTGCCTCTATTGCATATAAAGGATACAGTGAAGCAATAATCTGATGGAGACAGTTTCTTATATATGTTCTAAATTATATTAATCCAACGGTCAAATTTTCTTAGGTGGTAGATGGTGCATTCTAACATTCACTCTTCATTTGACTATTTATTCTAAAACCTCGAATGAATTTAGGTTATTGTTTTGCGAAAATAAAATTAGAAGTTGAAGTATTTAAAAGTAAAAAAAATTAGATTAATTTAAATTTGGAATAAAAGTAATAAAATGAGATTTAAAAAAAAAAAAGAGGATGATAAATGAAGTAATAAAGCGATGTATTGTGATTTGCAAACACGATTTGTGATGATTGATGAATTGAAAAGATGTGAAAGTTATAGCCCATTATAGAGGAGCCCAGCCCGGTCCAACATGGGAGGACAGATTTGATAGACATGTCTGTTTCTTTGGAAATCTGATTAAAATCTATAATACATATCATGTGTGCCCTTTTCTCCCTCTCCCTTTTACAATATATAAATATATAATATAAATAATATAAAAGAGTTTCTCTTTGAGCCGTGTGTACTAAAAAGTTAATTAGTGTTGTTAATGGTGCCTAAGATTTCAGTTTTATGTGTAGCTACTACCATTACTATATACAAACTTCATTCAAAATGTAAAACTGGTCAAATATAAGAAACGCACTCTAATTTAATATGAATATTTTTATTTTTACTTTTTTAATAATATTATTAACAATATGTTGTTGAAGGGGATTGAAATTAGCTCTCATAACTAAATATATAATCAATAAAGACTATAAGTTAAATTTTATTGTTATATTATAATAATTATTATTATTAAAATAATAATAATAATAATAATATTAAATAATAATATTAATATTAATATGAATAATAATAATAATATTAATATAGATAATAATAATAATATACAAAAATTTATATATGAAATAATCTGTATATAATGACTAAGTGTATTAGTTATAGAATAATTTGTATGTAATGATTAATCAATATATAATAATAACTATATTATTATTATTATTAAAAATAAAAATATTAACATTAATAAAAATAAGAATAATAATAATAAACAAAAATTTATATATGAAATAATTTGTATGTAATGATCAGGAACATTAACTACAAAATAATATATATATATATATATATATATATATATATATATATAATATTAGGTACATTATATACACGAACATAATATGTATTTAGTTACTAGGATTATTACCTACGATTATAATAGATAATATCTATATGTAATACTAAATTTATCGATAAATAAAAAATCGTAAATAATATTTAAATGTAATGTTAAATTTACTTATGAATAAATATTTGTATATAATAATTTATAAGTAAATTTGAAATTTTTTGTGATCCTCATGAAAATGAACCTTGAATTGGAGAGAGAAATGGCTACAATTGGAAAACTAAACAAGTAAACTAGATGATGGGAGACATTTCAAAGACAACATTTTTAATATTTGAGGAGGACTAGGATGGATGGATATGGAATGGAATAATATCAAGAACATTACAAAATAATACCAAGAATATTAATATCATTATTATTAATAATATTAATATGAATTATATTATTATTAATACTATTATTAATATTATTATTAAATATATTAATATTATAATATTATTATTTTAATTATTTTTAATATTAACATTATTATTATTACTACTTTTATTATAGTTATTATTATTATTATTAGTACTATTATTATTAATAATAATATTAGTAGTATTATTTTTTATTAACATTATTATTAATATTGTTATTAATATTATTATAATTATTATAATATTATAAAATTAATTTAGGGGGTGAGTTGAGCGTAAAAATTGGAAGAGGAAAATATACATAAATTGTTAGGAAATAAAAACTTAGTATAGTCACTGATTTTGTGACTGATTTTTTGTGACCGATTTAGTAATTGATTCTCTGTGACTGATTTTGTGAAGATGACCGATTTTCTGTGACTAAAATTGTAGTTACTATTTCGGTTATTAAATCATAAAAGTAACTTCTAGTCACTAATTTGGTCACTGATAATGACCACATTTTCCGATCACTGATTTGATCATTAATAGTCACCACATTTTTCAGTCACTATTTAACAATTTTCTAGTAGTAGGAAATATAGAAGTTGAATCATGTGATTTCTTTAAGTATTTGTGGAAAATCAAATCCATATCTCATTCCCTTCATTTTTGCATGGAGAGTGTGTTGAATAGGACGACAACAACAAGAGATAACTTAAGTCATCAGAAATTTTTTATTAATGATATGTTATGTATTACACGTGATTAATATAATGCAAAAATCAATCACATCTTTTTACATGTAACAAAAACTCACATATATAAAACTTATGTAACAAATGAATAATACTACAAGAAATTATTGATTTACTAAAAAAAATTACTAATAAATTTATGTCTATCAATATTTTTTTAATTCTCGACAAATTTTACCTATAAATAAATGAAATTACCATCTTATCAACAAATTTGTATCAGACAAATAATTACCTACTGATATGAAAAATAAAAAATATATTATAGTTTTATATCTGTTAAAATCCCTTGATAATTAAGCACAGTTTGCTTATAGCAAAGTTAAGCATATTATTCTTAAGTTATATATTTTTTGACTCGAGAGAAAATTATGAAATACTTTATATTTTAATTATCCTTCTTACATATTTTAAGTATTTGTATACGGATTGGAGGCACGATCATACAAAAATCTTAACTCATTTATATATTTACTTGGTAATGAAAAAACGACTAGGCACACCAAGAGTTCGTTTAAAGCATCAATTAAAATAAACTAAAATCTTTATGTATTTAAATGCAAAATTATTTAACTCAGTTCATCAAACTCATGGATTACATGTGTTTGGTTTTAGGTTAATGAGTTATCTTATAGAACAATTATTTTTATACCTTTTATTACAGAAGAATTTTTTAAAAAATATATAATACAGAAATATTATTTATTTTACAAGATTTTATTAATGACAAAATTGATTATTTGATGTTGAAACACACTAATAAATATTCTATATTTTTTTATCACTTTTTAGAAAATTCTTTGCATTTTTTTTCTTTTGATTAGGGCATTGATTTTGATCTTCCAACATACTTGTAGACTTAAATATATAGATCCAAATGCATACGTTGAAAAAAAGTAGACAAAAATCAATTTTTCCGTCACATATCTTTCAAAAATTTGTTTGAGGTACATCTCTATTATCAATTTAAAAATTACTGTTAAATAATTCATAGTACTTATCATTAAAAAACAATACACTTCTTTCAAATTCAATAGATTCTTCGAACATAATTAATATGATATCTCTCACATATACAAATATTATTTTTTATATTATAATTAGTATTTTTTAAATATTTAGATAAAGTTAATAAATTTATTTGTTTAATAAAATTTTCCTCCCAACACTTTATTTTTGGTTTGTCCTGAAGTCAATTTAATATATATTTATTTAAATATAGACCAAAATAAACTATATTTATACTTACCGGATGAACTTTTATTTCACAATACATAAAAAACTCTAGCAAGTAGAGTTTGCATCCCAACTTACATATTGTGATTTTGTCAGATGATTAGTCAAATATATCTAATCACACTAAAAGAAATAAATATTTTAAATTTGAGATAAAATATTTAAGAAGCGTGGATAAAACAATAATATACACAAATTTAACTATGATATCATTTTAGAAAATAAATTTTTATATAATTTAACCTCACTAACTTATAATTGGGATTTACACCCTAATTATATATGATAATTTTGTCATATCATAAATCAATGTAGGACCTCTCCAAAAAATTTTAAAAATAAATATTTAAAAAAGTAAATTGTAGGATGATATTCAAGTGAGTTCAGATAAGTAATCTAACATCCTTTTTCATGATTACATTTAATATATATATATATATATATATATATATAATATTTTTAATGTCTATCGACTCATAATTTGCACCTTAATTAAATAAATTAACTAAATAAAAATGTTATTTCATACTTTAATTATAAAAATGAAATTGTAAGATGACAGATAATAATGTTGAATATGAAGGTGATATGATTACAAGTTTCAAATTTCTCTTGCAAAGTTGTTTGTTGTGTGAAATAGATGTTAATTGATGAAAAATATTTGAAGTTTATTAATTTGGAAAATATTGAATAAAGTTGATTGTTTTAGTTTGAATGTTAAAATTTTAAAGTCTTGGAATTATCAGTTGAATTGTGATTTCTATGAGGATACATGTTATATAATTGAGCACTTTAAACCCATATTGTATAAATGTTGCAAAATTTTGTATTGATATTGAGAATGATGGAAGTTGTATGAAATTGAGGTCGTATACTTGAGATAATGTATGAGTTGTTGCTTAATTGTGTATTATTAAGTACAAAAGGCCTATATTATAAAAGAGATCCTCAAGATCTAAGTCACATATTAAGACATCATGTGGTGAGAAGCTGATGTGGAAGTTTGTATACATCATGACCTATTGTAGTCACGCGGTATTGAATGTTTGAACTTATCATGATCCTTTATCTTAAATTCGCTTATAAATCTAAGTCTTGAGTATTTGATCAAATGTTAGTATCTGGTAGAGACATACTTAAATACAGGTCTTCTGGAAACGTCAATTCATATTCCATTTGTTGAATATCTTGATGTTTATATCCATATGTGATCTACATGATTGTTGTACATAATGAAATTGAATTCTTGATCTTGATACATGAATTTTGTGTGTCTATATTTGTATATGAATTTCAAATTTAAATGTTCTTTTCACTTATATTTTCGTATGTTTGAATTTATTCTAATAGTTTACCATTACATATGTCTATTTGTTTTATGAATTTCTGTATTACATACACGAGCATGAGCATATACAAATATACGTGTAGGAGCATTTGAAAGTTTATAAGCATATTATTAAACTACTTCTTGTAAACATCTTGTAATTATATAAGTTTTAGATGTGTTTAAGTAATATTTTGAAAAAATATATGTTTTGTATAGACTCTTTATTGAGTTTACTATGTAATAATTAGTAGTTTTTGAGTGTTACAATGACAGTATTAAATCATTCAAATTTTCAATTTTGAATTGAAAATATTACATTATTAAATATATGAGCTTTAATATTGATATTTTTATTTTAAACTTAATTAAGTTCATATAATATGTATTTTCTTTTTATGCTAATATATATATATATATATATATATATTTATTGTAAATATTCACTTATTATTATTATTTAGAAGAAAAAAGTGTACATTATGAATTTTGTATCTAAAATATCTTACTCGTGTGAATTTATTCTACTCATACAAAAATATCAAAATTTCTACCATTTTGTAGTTGGTATATGCTCACGTAGCACCTAAATGACTAAATTAGTAATTATTGTGGGTTCTAAAAATTAGATATAATAATTTATTAAAAAATGGTGATAAGAGTATCTTAACTATAGTTAGTTTAGGAGTGAGTACCTTAATTATGTTTGATTAAAATTGATAACATATTAAATTGAGCGAGTGAGATTAATTAAGGTAAGTTGTTTATCTAATTTTCACAGTAATTAAATAATTGTATTATGTTATCTGTTATTTCGTCTGCTATGAGGTTCTCCTTTATTTTTATGTTTGAGATGTCTATTTTTTTTTCTTTGAATCTATTATAAATATGATAAAATTATAAAATATAGTATAAATAATCGGTTTGTACAATAAATATTCACATATTTCATTTTTATTATAATTGAACACATGTTAAATTTTAGTAATTGTCAGATTCTTAAAAGATAAATTATCGACATTAATATGCAATTGACGTTGAAAAAATTATTAAGGAATTACAAATAAAAAGTTTATCTTAAGGTGAAGTATATATTGACGTTAAACACAACGTGACCATTACTACTAGGGATCCAAACATTTCTTAAGTTATTTTAATCATTAATAGAGTTTAAACAACATTATCGCAATTAAATTTTTTATATTAAAATTATAATTCTTTTTATTATACTAAAAACGAAATATATTTATATTTATATTTATTGTAATAACTTAAGTATGTATCCTAAAATATAAGTGAGGATAATAGAAAAGTTGAAACTTCATTTTATTATATCAATTTCTAGGATTGAACTGTACTTAAATTTTAATTTTTTTAAAAAGCAAGAAAAAAAAAAGGGGGGAAGGGAAGGGACGCACGAATGGGGTTAGATGGATAGACGTGCATTGATGGAGACCAAAAGGACAAAGAAACAGATGAAAAGTTGGAATTGGGTAAGTGTGTGTGTCTTTCTGTTGTTACCCTCTTCACACTGCTAATAATATTTTATTCTATAAAATACCTCAAGAACACAAAATTAAGAACTAAAAACAACAAAATAATTATAAAAGAAAATTATTTTCGTTTAAAGTACTTGTAACACATCTGATATAATATTGTATACGCTCGTTCATTTATAGGATATGCATGCAATTAATTAGTATTGTACGTGTGCAAGATACATCTCATTGGTTTATAGACATATAATATTTATTTATTTAAATTTTTTAAACTAGTTAAATTTTAATAAATGGACACGAGAAATGCTGCAAATTGGTTGATTTGATTGAGAGGAGTTGAATAATAGAAGGAGGGGGGGGGGGGGGGGTATGAGAAGTAATGTTAGGGCAGTAGGGTTTGATGTAAAACAAAATGGTGGGATCAGTCTCATGGTATTGTCATTAGTCATTTGGTCGGATATCATATCATTGTGAAATTATTGCTATGTCTCCAAAACAATGTTGATTTCTACACCATTTCAATCACCTAATTCAACATCTAATCCAATGCATTTCTCACTTGCATTACATTCATTGAATGCTAATTGCAATTTAAATATACAACTTTTTTACGTAGCCAAAACTTTACATTTTCCTCCTATATATTTTCACCTTATAATTGTTTTGCGTTCTTTAAACTATTACTTATAACTAATAGCTTCATTAAGAAGTTTTTTAGGAGGTTTGATTAAGAAGTTAGTCATATGATTTTGTGCCTAACTTCATTATTTTATTTTAGAAAAAATAAATTATGCATTGATATTATCATTTAATTTCAAATAACTGCTATAAATTTATGGGTTAAATATATTTTTTGTCCATATACTATGTCGCGATATTGATTTGTGTCCCTAGTTCCAATTTTATATTTTTGTTGAAGATCTCATATTGACTAGTGATAAGAAAGACATTTCATAGTATACAATTGTATGCAAACCTCACATTATAAGTCCGTTTTATAAGGTTAAATTAGGTTAAACTTCACTTCTTAACATCCTATCAAAACCATTTATAGTCTATCCTAGCGAGAGTTAATTGAGCTTATCAGGTCCTATTATCAAACTATCCATAAATATATAGTCCAATGTATGAGTTGATAGGGGTGTGTTAGAGATCCCACATCGACTAGTGATAAATATATTTCATAGTATACAAGTGAGTGCAAATCTCACCTTATAAGCCGATTTTATGAGGTTGGGTTAGATTTAAAGTCCACTTCTTAATAACCTTTTGAGTACTTATAGTAAAGAAACTATTGAAATGAATTCTTACGAGTGTTTTTTTTTAACCTAATAAACAAATTTTTAGCATAGAATGTATTATAATATTATAACATTCATGTCATTCCAATAATTTCCTTAATATGATTATCCAAGAGGTATAAAGTTTAGATTATAAACCAAAATCAATTATGAACGAAAAATATATTTAATCCTAAATTTATAACTTTTACATTTATTATCTAAAAATTCACTTGAACTTTTTTACTAGTTAATACATAGTTATTAAAATCTTTGTTATGACATACAGTTTTAAGATATATAATTTTAGTGTGCATATATATATATATATATATATATATATATATATATATATTTTGTAGCATTAAGAAGAGAAGTACTTGGATCTAATGGAACCACGATGTCATCTTGGTTATCATTAGTCTTCCTTATGAAAGCTCTACAAATAATGTTGTTTTGCATTAAAGTTTATTACTATTAAACATCAGCTTCATTTTAATTAGGTTTGTCTCTTGTCTCCAAAGTTATGTGACTTAAGCCGTTAAGCGACCATTATCAATTATGAATCTCCCAACATGTTTGACTTAATTCCGGGAGTAAAAGCAAGGTCCCAGATATGTTTCATGTTTATACAAGAAACAAAAATCATTCATACACTCATATTTTTTAAAAATAATCAGATAAGATAATTAATATCATACGAGTTTGATAAAGAAAAATATATAAACTAATAATGAAATACTTTACTATACCACACGTCCATATACTAACTAATGAAATACAAAGAAAATAGTGGACAGAAAATATCTTATTGAAAGATTAGTCAAACTTCTTAACATATATTAATTATGGATAAAATTTGAGAATGTTTCAACCCAATAGAGTGGTCATGAGTTCAAAATATTGATTAAGCTCTTTTTTTTTTTTTTTCCCACATAAGTTAAGAAAAATAATCACTTTAGTACAATAGTATTTATTAAGGGTCAATTTTATTAAAATATATTGTTATTTTTAAAAAATATATTCATAAAATAAAGTAAGAAATTTATCATTAACTTACTTAGAATACTATCTTTTTCATAGGTTTGGATTTTTTTACATAAGTATTAGATAAATTCTTTAACCTTTTTTTTTTTAATTTTTATTTTTGAGAAGATTCCTCTACAACATCTTTTGCTTTTTTTTATTTTCTTATTTTGAGAGGTTAAAATTAAAGAAACACTTTTAGTCTTATCACTTTTTTTTTTTTTTGTATACTAAAATATAAATTCTGAGAAACTAATTGTCTTTTTTAAACATTATGGCTCACTTTAAATTATCTAAAATATAAACACAATGAAATAAAAATCAAGTGTACAAACATGTCTTTACCAAGTTCTAACTTAAGTGACTTGATTCTTTTTATATAAGATTGAACATTTCTTTTTTGACAAAATATTACTCAATTTCTTCAAGACAATTCCTTGTACTTTTACCCTCAAATATAGTCTCGAAGTGTTAGGAACCATATATATAATCATACCTGAGGTTTTTACCTATAAAAACTTATAGTATCTCCTAATGGGTTACTTGATTTCCTCTTATTAAATCATATATTTTTATCGACAGTCATAAATTCACAAATTAAATTACTTATACTGAGTTAATATAAAATAATTAAATAATTAATATAAATCTTAATATAATATATTACCCTCATTAATAAATTATAAAATTGCTAAGCAAAAACTTTCAAACCTGGAAATCTCGAGAACTATAAGGATCATATACCGCAACATTTATATAAATTAAACTAATTATTTTTTATACTTTTTGTAAAATTAAACTAAGTATTTTTGCTTATATATTTGGACATTTTTGGTGTTAAAGTTGAGTAATTTATATATTTTTTATATGTTTTAAAATAAACTTAGTAAGTAAATCCTTATGATTTTCAGTAGACACAGTTTTTTGGCAATTTTGAAGTAAAATAAAGTTTGTTTATGTGCAATTACAATTACTGGTTTCTTAAATTTTACTTTGAAACATCTAAAGAAACTATTTCATTGAATTGTTACTAATGATTCCAAACTGTGAAAATAACTCTCCTTTCTTTTACCATCCATGAGAGAACTGAACCCTCCCTCCAACATCTATGAATAACCAATTCTCTATCGATGATTCACAGATATAGAAGTTGTAAAGGGAATAGAGACCAAGAAGAGAAGAGTGGAAAGACTGGAGAAGAAAAAAAAATTTATAATATATATATATATATATATATATATATATATATATAAATAACATCGATATCAATTTACTTTTTAAAAAAGTCATATATATATATATATATATGTATATAATATGGACTTTACATCAATGCTTATATAGATGTCCATAAAACACTTAATACATATTTTGAAAACTTACCAACTTGAACTTCACATTACTTACACTTTAAAAAAATAAAGTATAATATTTTAAGAATTTTGTTTGGACAGATAACTTTATGATATGTATTGAGATGATGTGAATGATGAGTGACAGTGGATCATGTTTAATGTCGGTATAATTTTTTAGTATTTAAATGAAAGTGTGACCCAGATGATTTGGTTCACTTTTTTGGATTAAAGCAGTGGGAAGAAAATAGAAGAAGGCAGCCACCATGGAAAAAGCATGGCAATGAGGCACCGACTTGTGACTTTTACTTGTAAACCAACAAATACAGCTTTAAACATTCTGTACAGGGTCCTCGTTGTCTGGGTTCCTAGCCTTGCAATACCGGGACTTGTTCTTTTGGTTTCATTAAACAACAACACCCATCTAAACATTTCTCATCTTTCTTCCAAACTCTAAATTCTTATTTTCTTTATTCACTCCATCTCTGAAAACGATAATGCACTGCTTATTATGTTCCATAAAAAAGTAAGTTTTTATACCCCCAAAAACACCACAAAAAGAGACGGAATGCTAAAACAAAACTATTGAATTTTAAATTTAGCATTATTTCAATTACATATTTGAAATAAGAGAATTTTGTGTTTCAAGCTAAAGTTTTTTATGGTAGAAAAGTTATTCAACATGTTAATGCTAGGCCTTAAAATAAAAAATTGAATCCTTGTTATTGTAGTAGTGTCCAAATACCTTGTGATTGGAGATTTTTCATTGTTTAAAGATAAAATATTTCATTATATATTAGTGAGTGTAAACATTATTTTATGAGTCAATTTTAGAAGGTTGAATTACACATAAAATTTACTTTTGAGATGGTGTTTGTATATAAGTGAGTGCAAATTATCTCTTATTTATCTAGATTTTGTGTTAACTAGGGTGTAACCTCCTTTTCCTTTGTTGCATTCCTATAATTGTTTTTATGATTATGCACTACAAGAAAATTATTAAATAGAAACCAATTTTAAAGATAAAAAATAATTAATTATTATATTAACTAAATTATATATCACACACACAAATGGAACTATCTAAAGTTATTCCCCTTCTGAGTAAGTTGTATTTCATAGTTATGTAATACTCTCCATGCATGTATTTGTGCACGTGGGAGGACTTTCACCTTCCAAAAAAAATTTAAACAAAGTTTTATCTTTCCCACTTATCCAATTAGATAATATATTATATTCAACTTTAACTATATACAAAAATGTGTCCCCTTCCTTCCATTGTCATTCATCTTCTCCATCCTTAAAGACATACCTCTTAGTAGTTTCTTTAGTTGGTTAAGTTGAACCTCTTTCCAATAAAAAAAATTCCTCCTACACTCTAACTACCATATCCAACTATATTCCCTACCTCATAATCGAGCCTCTTTACGTGTAAAAACAAAATATAATCTTGGGAAACCATCTCTAAGAGATTTGTTTCCCATCCAACAATCCTCGCGGAACTTAATGTTCCACCCATTTCCTAATTTTCAAATAATGTTATCTTGAAATTCATTCCCTTACTCTACTTTTCAGATTCTTTTTATGTCAATCCCCAAATAGAATCCTGAATATTCACCTCCGATTTCTTTAAATCCCTCCAACCTCCATATTTAGTTTCTAAAAATTCTCTCTAAAATCCTATATTTTCAGTCCCTAGCCTCCGAATCCACTTCCTTTGTAAGACAATGTTTAAAAATCTCAAATCAATAATCCTTAGTCCCTCATCCCTCTTTGTTCTACATATTTTCTCCCAGGAAATCCATGTTATTTTCTTTTCCTCTTTCCCCCAACCCCAAAGAAAGTGTCTATGTAACCTTTTTATCTCATCATGAGTAGATATAAGCATTTAAAAAAAAAAAAGAGATATGGAAAAGAGGTATAGATGATAACACTAATCTCAAAAGATGTATCATGCCTGCAAAAGACAAAAAACTTACATTTCCACCTATCAATCCTTTTTCTAGTCTTTTGTACAACCCCTTCCTAGAAAACCCTCCTTCTATGGTTTCCTCCCATTGTATTAATGCCTAAATATGTGAATGACATATACATAATATCACAATTTAGGATTGATGTGTATCTCTGAATAGTAGTCCCTTCTATTCCAATCGCCCAATCCTACTCTTTGTGTAATTCACATTTAATCCAGATGTCAATTCAAGGCATATTAGAATAGATTTCAACATTATTATATTTTTTGTAGTATGCTTACAGAAAATAGAGTGTCATCTACGTATCATAAAACATTGACCATAACCTTTCTTTCTTCTACTCGTATACTTTCTAACAGTTCATTGTGAATCACTTGCCTCACTACCCCTACTAGACCCTCTACCATGATAAGATATAGGAATGGAGCAAGTGGGTCATCTTGCCTTAATCCCTTATTCGGTTTAAATTCCAAAGTTGGACTTCCATTTACTAAAACAGACAAACATGCATATTATAAACATTCTTTTATCCAACCTATCAACTTTTCACAAAATCCTATCTTACCAAGCATATAATAGATAAAATCTCATCTAATAGAATTATATGCTTTCATGTAATCAACTTTTAAGATCACACAACTTTTATTTTTTCTTTTCACCTCTTCTAACTATTTATTTGCTACTAGATATTGTGCATTAGCCATCCCCCCTTAAGAAAATTTGATTGCGTATGATCAATGACTTGATTTAGCACCCTTTTAAACCTATTTGATAGGGTTTTTGCTATTATTTTATATAAACATGCAACCAAAGATATAGGCCTATGTTCTTGTAAAACTTGGGGGTTGAAGATTTTTTAAACCAAGGTAATAAAAGATGCATTTAGACCCCTATACCACTTCCTTGTATTAAAAAAACTTTTGACAACATTGATTACGTCTATTTTAATGTAATCACAACTATGTTTTATAAATCCAAAATTGGACCATTCGATCTTGGAGTTTTGCTACATTCACGATTCCACACTACTTCTTTTGTCTCTTGCTTTGAGATATCCTCTATAAGCATGTCATTATGTTCTCTACTGGTAGACTGGAATTGTATATTCTCTGATCTGATCTACATCTAGTCCCCCTCCCTAAAGTTGTCCCTAAAGAAACCCAAAACATGCTATTTTACTATTGTTGGTTCCTTGCACCACAAACCATCATAAAAGACCCATTAAGTCCTTTTAACATCCTTTTCCATCTAATTGTCGAGTGGAAAAACTTTGTGCTGAGGTCTCCCTATTCAATCCGTTTATTCCTAACCTTCTGTTTTAGAATACTCTCTTGATTAAACCTAGCTTTGCTAAACTCAGCTAACAGACCCTTTTCTTTCTTCTTTTCCTTCTTCATTCAATTCACTATTGTCGTCCCTCATATAATTGTTCTATTCTATTTTTTATTTCTTCCACTATTTTATTCACATTAACAAATATTTCCCTTTCCATACCTTAACATCATTTTTCAAACGTTTTATTTTTTCTTTGAATACCATCATTCCATTGTCATGTACATCATATTCTCCCTATCTATTTCTAATCAACTCCTTAAATCTATCATCTTGTAACCAAACATCTGAAGACCTAAAAGGTTTAGGCCCCCAATCCTTAATTGTGTTCCTCGAGACCAATGCACATTGGTCAGAAATATTTCTTCCCACAGTATATTGCTTACTTGTGGCCCAACTTTTAGTCATTTCTTAGACATAAGAATCCTATCAATTTTACTCTTAGCTGCCCCATTAGATTTATACCATGTGTACCTTCTACCAACCATTGGAATGTCCAACAACTCTGAATTTACAATAAAATTATTAAAACTATGGATTTCTCTATTATAATTTGTTGTATTTGTTTATCTTCTTTCACCGAGATGTCTAATTATGTTAAAATCTCTTTAAGACACACCGCACCTTATTATTTTGTGAGTTCCTAACATCACTAATTTCAATTAACTTACCTGCCAACATCCTTGGAAGGTATACATTTACAAAAGTGATTATTATATTGTGGTTTTCCTTCAATTATGCTATAAATATTCATAGTTACCAGAAGAAAGTAAAACGACTACGAATACCCTAATGTTAGTGATATAAGGCTTTAAAATTTGTTATAAAATAAAATAAGTTAATATAGATTGAAGAGTGTTGGCAATGACAATGCTAGCTAATAATGCAAAGGGATACAATACTATTTCATGTGAGATAGGGCTTCCAATCCTTCATTTTCGACAAGTGTGTTAGTTGCCAAACACAATAAATTAGAATGTTTGTTAGCCACTATTAGTGCATGCCAAGCCATTACTCAATAAACCAAACAATTTCAAATTAAGTTTTAAATCCACACATCACATTAGACCAACATTAATTTTCCAACTACTAATATGACTCGATCATCTATATGATACTATCTTAAATACAGATATTTTATTATTCCAGACATTCCCTTTACACATTCCATGGTGGTAACGCCTTCCTCACCTCTCATAATAAATTCTTAATAAATGCTTTTTCATGATCCTTTTTAACTCATACACTACATATATGTGTACGCGAAAGTAACATTGATTTGTGGAATCAGATCCAAACAGCAGAAAATGAGGCAAGAAGCAATCTATATTCGTGATTGGAATAATTAGTTGAGCATCACTATCTTAGTTCTGTTTTGAATTGTTCACATGCCAAGTGTCAAACCCCACACGTCCTGTAGATATATTGCCAGCTTTGTACACAGTCGTGTTGTTGGATTTCATGCCACAAATTCTAGCTTCATTCATTAATCAGCGATGGTGACAAAAATCCGACACACCCAGCAGCGAGAGCGAAATAACTATGGTGGTGACACTGTGTTTATATTCTCTTTTTACTCCTTCACAACAACCAATGTACAAGTGCCCCAGCTGTTCCAGATTCCATATAATCCCTTACTGTATATAATGTGAAAAGTGGTGTAATTTATTTGGCAATAAGGTTAAAATGAATTTTCAAAATATACTGTGTTCTTGTCTAATGTCTTTTGTATTGGGTTAAATGATCTCATTTTAACATATTAAAAACAGGGATTGCATGTAGAGTTGGCTACATGGATCAAGACCGCCAGATTTGTCTGTTGAATCCGTGGTCTCCGAAGGTTATAGGTCTTAAAATTTTCACTCTAGATGTATGAGTTTTTGTTCATGCAGATGATGTCACGTGTTAATAAGTATATTGGAACCCTCCTAGAGAAAGTGGATCTTTGTAATCTTATTGCAAATGAAAATGTAAATGGAAGTGATATGAAGAAGAAAAATATTGTAATGAAGGACACTTTTGTAAAGAACTTTATGAATAAAAAATAATGATATTGATAAACATTAATTAATGGGATAAGGAAATATTTTTTTAACAAGCAGTTATAAATTTGTATTAAAACCATTATTTACAAAGTATATAATTTTATCCCATAAGATATCACATAGGATTTCACTATACAAATTCCTCTTTATTTGTTCCAGTATTTCACAATTAAACACATTCCTCTCATTTTTTTTTCCGTATAATGATTTATATAATGTAGTAGAAAATGGAGTCAAATAAATAAATACAAAACTCAAGTTTAATAAAAGAATATCTTATCAATTTTGTTATTATTATTATTATAGTTATTATTATGATTATTATAATAATAATAATAATTATTATTATTATAATAATAATAATTATTATTATTATAATAATAATAATTATTATTATTATTATAATAATAATTATTATTATTATTATTAATAATAATACTAATAATTATTATTATTATCATTCATATGAATATGTAATGACTAGACACATTATTATTATTATTAATTTTGTTTATTATTTTTTTATTATTATATTTATTAATGTCATCACTATTATTTTTTAATTATTTTTTAATGTTATTATTCAGTGTTGATACTTTGACACTAGAAATGGTAAATACACTCCTTAAACAACTCAATAAATTAATATTTAATTATATTTATTTTATTGTTTAATTTAGAATATTATTATATTATTATAAGCGACTATTAAAGGGATGTTTTTTCCTATTAATTAAGGCTGTCAAATAATATTTTTCAATTATTATTTTTATTAATAATATTAATAATAATAATACTATTAAGAATATTTTCTTACCCCAATTACTTAATCCCATACAAATTTCTTCTGCAGTTGTAGTGTTCTAATCTCATCATACACACACAATTTAGTACTTTAAAGAACATATAAGTAGAGATATTATAACATATATTTAATTATACATATAAGACTCGTAAAGGATAAAAATCTCTTCTTACACATTGTTAGTCTTTTCTTGATTTTAGTGACAATAGACTCCCAAAATTCTTTCCCAAAATTCTTTCCTTTTTGGGTTCTCTCCCATATTCATTCTCATCTACTTAAAAGGTAATTACATCAAGTCACAATTTAGAATAATTGAAAACCTTCTTATTTTATCTTGTGCAAGGCCATTACCTCAAATTTTACTCTTACAGAAATTCACCCTAAGGCCTGATGAGAGTTGAAAATATCTAAGTATGTTTTTTCTAACTGTTATATCATGATCTCTTTCATTACACACAAATAATGTATCTTCATCGAACAACAACATATTAACCATAATATCATTTTTCCCTAGTTTGACTCCTTCTAACAATTTCTTTCAGGTAGCATGTCTAACAATCCCATTGCAACTATTAGAAACAAGAATGGAGCAAGTGGATCACTCTACCTAAGTCCTTCTGTTGGCATATATTTTTCAGTTGGACTACCATTGGCCAACACTAAATTATAGATGAGTCTACGCATCTCGTAATCTACAATTAAACCTGTCAAGCCTAGGGTCTTTGTACTATCACATTCATACTGCATCTTTAATTTTAGTTTATATAATGCCTCTTGTTAAAAACCTATTATCTATATCTTTTAGAGGGGAACTCAATTTTATCAAGCTTAATATGAATACCCGATGATTCTATAAGTCATTTTTCAAAAAAATCCTTAACAACATATTTGACTTTTCTTGGTTCCTCACACCATTGTCCTTACAATTTCACCCCTATAATCTCATCGTTAATTTTTCTTCGTGTAACCATTGAATGGAAATATCAAGTATTGGAGTCACCTTTATATATCCATTTGGCCCTTGCCTTTTGTTTCATCACTACTTCCTGCATAGGGCTTACCAATTTGAATTCATTACATAACTCCCTTGTCTATATCTTCTTCTCATCCTCTAAATTTGATGGAGATCCATCTAGACAAAGTCAGCCACCACAACTCAAGCTAAGAGTAGAGGCATAGAAAAATATATTTCTCTCTTAATGTCTTTTATAATTTTGTAAACAGTAGAATAAGGAATTTCTTTGATGACCTTGTATTTTGGTCAAAAGTATAATAGGATTGAAACCTTGACCCTAGGGTTAAGAGGGCAAATACAAAAGCCTGTACAAAGCCTAATTTGCCATGCAAGCTAGGATTAGTAGAAGACCAAGGCGACTACTCCATACCCTAACCCTAACTTGCTATGCAAGCTAGGGTTTATGTAACTTGTTAAACACAACAATGCTCCTCCTTTTCCCTATATACATAGGGCTTCCATGCATGTATAGTTCATACTTGAAAGAATTAAGGAAACTCTTGTTGAATTGAGTCCAAACACTCTCTCAAAGTCTCACTCTAACTCTTGCAACGGTTCCATCCCTACCCTAGGGTTCTTATAGAAGAACTTCCTCTTCAACTAGCTTCTTTGAGGAGTAAATCCTTGTTCAACATCGTGCAACACTCCTTCCCCTACCATAAATACTTTCCCTGCATGCATTCCTTCGTTCAAACAGTGTAAAACTTCCAAGCATGGACTTCACATCCATCAAGTGGTATCATGAGCCACTTCACTTCATCCCGGCTAAGTTCATCCAAATATTTCTCATTTTCACCAATTAATCTTCTTGAATTTTATTGTTATTTCATGTATTTCACCTCTTAAGTCATTTCTAGCGATTGAAATTGAGTTTAAACAGTTCAAACTTGTTGTTTCTTCTTGAACCATCCAAAACTGTGACATTTAGTTTCATGCATGCATGCAAAGTAGCGTTTTTTGATTCTTTGAGTCTTTCTTCAACTTTTAATCATTGCAATTTATGTTGAATTGCTTCCTTTTCAGTTTATAATCTTGTATATCATGTTAATTGTCATGTGATTCCAATTGTGTTCATAATTCATGTTTTCTACTTGTGTTTACCACGTATTTGACAAAATGCCTCAATGAATTCAGCCAAGTGTTTGATGAAATGTTTAGGTCAAAAAAATTTTGTATAAGCTTTTGTGTGCTTTTTACGTTTTATGATTTGAGTTCTTGACTTGTTTCTAGTTTATAACAAGTCTTAAATTACATAAATTCTCTTACGTCTTGCAAGTTTTGTTCTAATCTTTATTGAATTCCTTAGGATCCTTTCCTGAAACCTAGAGTTTGTAAAAATTGTTGTGATCAATTTACGTTGAATTTTGTTGTCAAATTTTAAACACATATTCATCATGATGTTAAGAACATTGTGTTAAAAATGCACATCAAAATTATGTCTACAAAAAAAGTTATAATTCATAAAAGCCTATTGCCTAATGTGAATGTTTTCAATGCACTGTGAGTTCATTGCTCTTTGGTTTTTCAATTGTTTAATTTTTTCTAGTGCACATTTTGTTTTGAAACTTGGACCAATGCTTTCTTATTGTCTTGTGCACTTGTGATAAAAATATGGGAATCAAATTCGTAATACACAATTTTTGGAAAAATTTACAAGCTCATGTACTCTAGCTCAGTGTTTGATGACCACTAAGGGAAAATTATTCTTTGCTTTGCATTTATCTAAATTCACTCTATGTTTCTTTGGACCTAAAATTTGGCACATTCATTCTTTACTGTATTAGTGCATTGTGGTTAAAATTTGAGACACAAATACATGCTCGAAAAATGATACTTTCTGACCAGTGCCTTACATTTCTTTGGAATCTTGCAATCTTGTTGCGTCAAGCCTTGAGGTTTAGTATTTGTTTCTATTTCTTTTCTTTACCGTTTTGCTTAAAAAAATCAAAAATCGAAAATTGTGTTGGCTAGTGCTCATAAAAATTTGGCCTCAAAATTTGGCCTACAGTAAATACATTGTAATAGCTTTTCTGATTCTTAGAGTGGAAGTGTGTCAATTGGCTTAGAGTGTCAGTTACATTTTCACTAAGGGTTCATCTAGTAATTTTTCACTGTATTAATTTTTTTCATTTAGGTATTCGTGACACCTAGGGTTATTTTTCTCTTCCAAAAATTATAATACAGCTTCCTTTTGTCTTTAGGACTCATTTCTTGCATTGCACACACCCATTTATGTGTCAAAATTGCTCTGAGGGGTCTTTGAAACTATTATAGTAAGCCTTATCTGAGGTAAGCTCTAGCTAAGAAAACCTTGATACTTAAACAGTCTTAGTGACTCATCTCGCTTTCTTGGGATTGAACTTGGAGAATCCTTTCCTAGTCTTGAAGAAACTTCACCAAAAATAAAATTTATTTTAGAAATATTTTATCACCTTGTTGATTGTTTTTTTTTTTTTTAAAACTCTTTCATTTTTAGAAATCAACAATGAGTGATCATTTTAGTGTGCATGGAATTTACAGAAACAATAATGATGATGATATTAGAGAAGAGTTAATGCACACTAAGAAATAGATATCTGAGTTAAAAGAAATGTTTCCCCTATTTTTACAAACTCAACATAGTAAAAAGTCAAGATCTAGGAGCAGATATGGTGAGGGGTCTAATCAAAGAAAAAGTCATCATTCTGACCATCCTTCCCATGATGAAAACCAACATAGTAGTCACCACAACCTAGACTACTACCAAATCATCCTAGACAACCTAGAAATACTGAGGATTTTAAGGTCGACCTACCTTCATTCTATAGAAATGAAAATGTAGAAGATTACTTAAACTGGAAGATGAAGGTAAAACAAATATTTGATTGTCACTATATAGATCAGGAAAAGAGAGTGACCCTAGCCACCTTGAGATTTCAGGGTCCAACCATGACTTAGTGGACAACTCTAATGAGAGACCTTAGAGTCATAACCCTCCAATAAGATATTGGAATGAGCTATAATCCATCCTTAGGAGTAGATATATGTCATCTTATTATGATAGGGAGTTAATGCAAAAACTCCAATGCCTCTAAGAGAGAGACATGAGTATAGTACAATATGAACAAAAACTAGAGTTACTCATGTTAAAGGTAAGAATTAGAGAAGAATATAGGATAACCCTAGTTCGAATCCAAAGTGGTCTAAATATTAAAATAAGAAATAGAGTTGAACTCTTAAGCTTTCATGATTTAAATGATTTAGTTTAACTTTATGTTAGAATAGAAGAAAAAATTTAAAAAAAAAATCATCTTTTAAAAATTACAATACATCATCTTATGTCAAGAAAGAGTATACAATGAACAATAAATAATCTTCATTGTTGTGCACATTGCATCCTTAAGATAGGATGAACCAAGAACAATGTTGTTCAACCTGCAACACTTTTTTTATCATGGGGTAAAAATGTGATATTAGAATATGATTATTTAGTTGTTTTGCATATGTTTTACATCATGTGTACCTTAAATTATTTCCATGGTTACATATATACATGTACCCAACATAAGAAGTCACAATGCCATTAGCTACATTGATATCCACTTAGTATCCCTAGAAAGCACAACCACCCCAAAATATACAAACAATAAAAGAGGATTAGGGCATTCCAACTCTACCATGAAATAAGTAAATGAAAGAAGAGACGATGACTAATAAATTGTAGAGCAAAAACACAAGAGTCAATGAAAAAAAAAAAAATCTGGTAGATTTTTACATGGATTTTTTTTTTTATAAAAATTGTGGAGGTGAGATGGCCCCATGGATGTTTGACTAACTTGTGGAATGAAGGAAGAAATTAGTGGTGGTGGCTCTCTCCCCACAAATGATGAATAGGATCTCATAATACATCTTCTGACACCTTTTGGTTTTGATTTTGTAATTGGCACTGTTAGTGGTCCTTTCATCTCACCCAGTGTCCAGGTGGAACTCATATCTCCATCAAACTCTGCATAGGCTATAGTTGTCAAGCCAGAAATGGTCCTCACCCAAACATTCCAAAGATTTGTTCTGTTTTTAGATCATTCATATTTTTTTAACCTAATTCCAAGGATTAATTAATGAATATTTTTGTCCGTATTCAAAATAAAATAAATTAAATATACTCTTTTTAAAGTTTAAGTCATATTGTTCAATTTTAATTTAAACTATAATTATTTTTTATATAAATAAATATAAATTATAATGCATTGTATATTTTTAAAATACAAAATTACTTTTTAAGTTTTTTAAATATAATTATATTTTTATAAAATGAGTTAACTCATAAGCCTACTACCTGTAGCCTAACTTAACTTAAACTTATTTAGGCCTAAACTGTAAGAAAAGGATAATCAAACCAATTTATCCATTAATCAACCTCTCTTTTCTATACAAAAATATAACCTCAATCAACATTTTTCTTTTATTTTTTTCTATCTATTTTTAATCTTTCTCTCTTTATTATTTTTCAATGCCTTTTATTTAAACCTGATTATTTAAATGCTTCATAGCAATCAAAACAAAAATAGAATTCGGTCAATTGAAAAAACCATTTATGATTAACAGAGTGAATGCTAACAGTATATCAATGTTTGTAGTATGTGAGCATACATAAATATTTTTTGTTGAGTCATTTTTATTTTATTTATTTATTATTTCAATTAGATTTGAGATTCAATTTTGTAAGATGGGTCTACTTTCAAATAAGACAGTGAATTGTATATTTATGTTGTGAATAGGATAAACTTTTTGAAACGCCTTGGACTTCGTTTTAAGAATATTTATCACATGTCATCACTTTCGTAAGATCATTTCTACTTGAGTATTAAAGTTTTTTTTTTCGTGTATCATGGTTCATCCTTAGTTGTACCAATTTCATGGTCAATAAATACATATTTCCATCAACTTTAGACAAAGTTTGATTAAAGTCAGCAATTCATCATACTCATCACTTATAAAGTTTGACCTTAACATTTGAGATTATATAATTATTATTTTATTTAAAAACTTTAATATATATATATATATATTTATATTGTACATATCTCAATACCAACTAGATATATTCAGATTAATAGCCACTAATTTAATATAATATTTAAGATATATAAATTTAATCATAATTGATTGTATGTTATTAGCAGTTATATGTTATCATTTTAAAATTCATTTATATCTCATAACAACTATTTAATGTCTTTTTAATGGTATGAATCCAAAAAGATCTATTTTAAAATTTATTTATATCTCATAGTAACTATTTAATGGTATGAATTCAAGAAGACCTGTGAATAGGTGATACTCTCTAGGAAGTATTAACTCTATCACTTTTCATACTCTTATCTTTACAAATATTCTATATTTACTGACTTGAGTATTATAAAGTCTTCTACAAATAATTTCTCTTCTTTCTTTGTGATATGTGACATAACTTGGTGTATAGATAAATCATCTCTTCTCCATCTCAAAATTCTCCAAATCCATTTCCGTAAAAACATATATAAATATTTTTTTTTTGTACTTGTTTAAAAAGTTTTAAATTTAGAATATTAAACTTTACAATTGACTTAAGTAAATAGACTTTGGGGTTAATTTTAAAAAATAGATCAAACGTAAGTCTTGTAATTTTAACAATATATTTCCTTTTATGCTAATTAAATTAATATAGTAACATAAAATGCAAGATTAAGTTTTGATGAAAAAAAAATGTTCTCTCTGAGTATATATTAAAATATAATTGATGCGATATGGGCCCCGTGTTCCTGCTGTACCTGTCAACAAATTAAATAATAAGTACTTTATGTTTAGTCAATTAAGCAATGTGTATGTGCTTCTCCTTTCCGGGTTTCATACAGAGTACTTCCTCATCTAAACTTTAAAAAAAAATGGACTTATTTTAAAAAATATATAAACTTCAGTCTGAAATTAATGCCCTCTTTTAAACCAAACCTGGTGGAAGTTAAAACAGTTAATTTTTAATGAAAACATTTTTTGTAAGTTATTAAATTTCAAAATTAATTATTGGAGTGAGTAAAATTAATTTTGAGAGAAGTAAACAATTTTAAGTTTTTCTTTCACAAAATTGTTTATGAATTTGAGACTTGCAAACAGACATTGATATTTATACATTAAAAATAATATTATTTTATCATTTAAATAGAAAGTTTTAAGCAGGTTTTTAAAATTGTTTTATAAAAACAGAACAATCTTTTACTTTAAAATTCTTAAAATAAACTTTACCAAAAGTTAGACTTTTTCGATTTTTATTGTGGATCTATTTTTTCTAATATCACTTGATTAATCAAATTTTAATCTGAATAAAAAAAAAGTTGCGATGAATTTTTCTTCGTGTGAGCCATTTTTGAATGCGAGTAGTTGTGTTGTTTTTGACAATTATTTGTATTTCAATAATTTTACTGTCGTTTTTTCTTTTCCTATGTGCTGCTATTTATGAATAATGGTAACACAATCTTGCACCTATTTTTCTTTTATGGTTGTTGTTCAACTTTAACGCAGCAAACGTCCTCAAAATCAGGTCCAGACTCCTTCAGAACAAATTATTACATCATATTGGCCCATCACGTAATTTATAACTTCTTTCAATACACAACATTAATTATTTTTACACGATTAAAATCAGTATTTAAAGTTCATTTCATATAATTATTTTAAAATAAAAAGGTACTTTTGCTTAAATTTTTCTTAATAATATTTATTCAAAATATTATTTAGATTTAAATATAAAAATATTTTAAAATAATAGCATCAATAGAATTTAAAAAGTTGAAGTTGGTTTACATTTAAATTCACAAAAATATAATTATATATATTTGAGTTTGGAGTATATAGGTTCCACCAATTTGCTTTTGTTTTAATTAAAAAATGAAAAGTGAAGAGAGAAAAGAAGGAAAAATAATAATTAAAATAAAAAATGAGATTATTTAAATTATACGAAAGTAAAAATGGTTTAAAAGTTTACAAGTGATTGTAATTGATTTATAAAACAAGAAGATAAATTATAATTGATTTTTTTTTTCACTTAACATACTACATATGTTACATGACAACACATAAAATGAATAAAAAATAACATCATCATACATTTGTGGCAAATTAGTCGCAATAGAAGAATAATGAGTGACATAATTATGTCTAACTGCATAATTTATTATGTACATACACATAATAATCAATTATGTTTTTCATGCATAATCTATTATGCGTTCAACAAAATTGATTATCCTATACATGATTTTATAAGTAATTATATAGTTAGTTATTTTTTCCCCTTTGATGATGAACAGACAAAAAAAGTAAAATGAAATTACTTAATGGTTAAGCAATAATCGTGAGAATAGTAATCTCACTTGTGAATTTAGAAGTTTTTCACATGTCTCTGTGTGTTGAGAGAGTCTTAACAAGTTGTTAAAGTTCATAGGTAAAAAAATATTTTGGCAATGAGTAAGAGACAACCTTTTAATAATAAAAATGCATAGTAATTGATTTTGAATGAAGAGAAAGTAGCATAATTTTTTGTAAATGAATTGATCATAGCATTTTGATAATTAAAGTGAAATATAATTAAACGTAGAAAAGATGTATAAAAAAGACATTACTAGATTTGTTTAGTTTGATGCATGTTAGAAGTTGGAAGAAGAAGAAGAAGAAGGTTGACATGGTTTGAGGAATTAAAAAATGAGACCCACATGGGCATGGCTCCCATGACCAAGTCTGAGATATGGACCCTCCCTTCACATGGGCATGTCCCCTTTGCCTTTCCTTAAAGCCAACGCTCCTCATTTATCTCCCAAACCGCATCTTCACCCTCCCCAAAACTCCCTTCCCTTATGGGACACTCACCCTGTCCCACCCTTGTCCTCCATTTGTGGGGACATCTTGCTTTAAACTTGCTGCTCCTGCTACCGACACCTTACCCTGTCTTTCTCCATAATTTATTTCCTCTTTTATTTATTTATGCTCCTTTCACAACTCATTCATATCATTCCCGATACCATACCATACACAACACCACCTCTTTATCTTCCCATGTCCCTATAAAACATACCTTCCCACACCTGCATCACATCTCAAGTCTTATCATCATCTCACAAGCTACGTACGGCTACAATACAGAAGAATAACAAGACACTGCACTCACCAGACCAACCAACAAATTAACAACCACTTCCTTGTTTTTTCTATTCAGTTGTTGAATAAGAAACGAGTCTCTGAAGCTTTCGCAATTGGTGTAGGGTGCTTTGGATTATAGATTGTACTAGGAAGAGATGGAAAACACTGTCACATATGCGACCGATCTCAACCTCAAGGCTACTGAGCTTAGATTGGGGCTCCCAGGAACAGAAGAAAGTGAGGGAAAAACACTGCCCGCGGCTGTAAGAATTACCAACAAAAGGCCTTTGAATGAAACTTCAGAGGAAACTCTTTCTAAGGGCCCTAATGCTCCAAAAACTGTGGAAACTGAGGCAGCCCCTCCTGCCAAGTAAGTTTGATTAAGATATTATTATTATTATCAAGACTCAAAGGTCTTTTTTTCTCATGTTGGGTGTTGATGATTGGAGATGCATTGAAGTTCTTTTTGGGTATGGTAATTTTGAGTTGAGTGATTCATTGAATATGTGTTGACATGCATGACAGGGCAAAGATAGTGGGGTGGCCACCAATCAGATCCTATAGGAAAAACAGCCTTCAGGAGAATGAGGGTGCTGGGATTTATGTGAAAGTAAGCATGGATGGAGCCCCTTACCTTAGGAAGATTGACTTGAAGGTATATGGAGGCTACACACAACTTCTCATAGCTCTAGAAAGCATGTTCAAGTTGACCATAGGTGAGAACAATTTTAGTTTTGTTTGTTTTTGCTGAGAGATGAGATGAAAAGAAACCACTTAAATAAAAGTTTTTGATATTGTGAAAATGACCTGGGTTATGTTATGGCTTTTCAGGTGAGTACTCTGAAAAAGAAGGTTACAAGGGATCCGACTATGCACCAACATATGAAGACAAGGACGGTGACTGGATGTTGGTTGGAGATGTTCCATGGGAGTAAGTGTTACATCTCTCCCTTTTCTTTCTGATCTGCTTTTGTTTGTCTCTGGTCTCATCTTTAGGTATCTCTGAGTTGAACTCAATCTGACATAACCGTACTTTTTGTGCAGCATGTTTGTGACTTCTTGCAAAAGGCTGAGAATCATGAAAGGATCAGAGGCCAGGGGTTTGGGTTGTGGTGTCTGAGAAACCAAGCCACTCAAATTACTATGAGCAGAGAAAAAGTGTTTTGGGGTGAAGGGAAATCATGCTTTTCAGCTTGGGTTCTCGGATCTAAAGGGTTTTGACTTTTGAATCACTCTAGTGTATGCTGTTCGTTCGGTGGCATACCTAATATGGAATTATAACTCTGAAGCAGGTGATGGAAGATACATTGAAGTTTCTTCCTCAAGTTTGGCAACTTTTCTGGTTATTTTTGGCACCTCTGGTGGGATGCCATGCTATTCTATGTTGTTGTTTCCACTGATCCTTTTTCAAGTTTCAGAATGAGAAATCTCAGAGAGGTTTCAAATGAAACTTTGTGTAAAAGAAAGATAGAAAAGGTTATATGTAATATTAATTGTTTCATCCATGTTTTTCTGTTTTATGTTGATACAAAAATACAGTGTAATATACAGTGTTGGTATGTGCCTGTGTTTATTGAATGAACTCAAAATTAAGTTTGTGAGCGTTTGATTATTAATTTACCTCTTTTTATCTTCTGATAAGGTCTCATTTATAGTTCTAATGCATAGCTTAATTTGGAACTGAAAACTCAGATAGATTCATCAGATCAGCGTTTTGGAATCATATTTAACAGATATCATTTTCAATCTTTCACATTCAACATCAAATGGCTTTAATTTCACCCTTTTATCTAAATTAAATTTCAGAATAAAATTAAATAAAACATGCTAAATTATTTATATAACATCTTTGTTATATCATCTGTTTTCTTATACTATTTTTTTTTTCTTTTTATTTCGTGTTTTTTACGAAATGTTGTATAAAATTATTTTACACTGTTCATCGTTTCCCAAGGATACGCGGATGCCGTATTGCTTACGGATTGTTACTTCTGACATTCAACCATTTTTTTACATTCCTTAATAATTAATAATAATTTCACTTTGATAATTTTTTATATTATTTAATTATAAATTTACTTTTTATTATATATTTTTTTCTAAAACTATCAATTTTTTTGTGTGTGTATTGGTTAGGTTATTTATGAGAAGTTGATGATTTGTAAAAAAATGTTGAGAGAATGAAGCCTCAGATCACGAGAGGCGGATGAATTTGTAGAGATTCTTTGTTAAATTACTAATTTACTTTTATATTTAATATTTATTTTTTTAAAATAATTTTATTTAATAAATTATTTTAATTATTTTATAAATATTATCAAAATTTAATAAATGATATTTTTAAATAATCAATAATATATTTTTTTTCAATTAACTTTTTATAATAAATATATTTATATTTTAAAAAATATACTTAAAAGATAATTTTGATATTAAACTAAAAATAACTTATCCATTTTCATTAATCAATCAAATTTATTATATGTCTCAATCAACTTTTTACTTAAATCAACTTTATTTATATTAAATTGAATCATCTTACTTTTTCTTCTGAATCACTACAAATGAATCTTCCCGTTTTCACACTCTTAACCAAATAAAGCATAAAAGAAAAATCAAAACTAAAAACATTCTATGTATATATAATAATGGGGACTAAAATGGAATAGAATATTATTAAAATATTCATTCCATTATTTAAATACTTTTATTGTGAAATAAATAGAAAAAGATTGTTTCATCCGATGCTATTAAAATATAGAAAACAAGGAGAGTATTTATTATGATATTTAAAATATAAAATATTGTAGTTTTATGATACTAAAGAAATATAATTTACAAGTTTTTAACACTTAAAATGCGTATAATAATTTAAACAAATTTTTGTATCATACTTTAAATTTTTAATATTATTTTTACTTTATTTTTTATTATATGAGATATTCATAATGATAAATAATAATTAGTTTTGGATATTTTTATTTTAGTCATTGTACTATTTCCGATATTTTTTATTTATTTTTTGCATTAAACTTTAAGATATTCATACTGATATATGATAACTTTGATATTATGTTATACTTTTCTTTAACTAATATTAACCTAATGAAAGTATTATATCTACCTAAAGCTAAGGTATTTTATTTTATTTTAAATTTGACTGAAAAATATTTTAAATATAACCAAGGATTAATAGTAGAATACATAATTAAAAAAATGAAAAAAGTATGTGATTAAAATGACATTTTTGTAAATAAAAAATCATAAAAGTTTCTAGCTGAAAGCAGTAGTTTTATCATTAAAAGTGGAGATCCAATATCAAGAGATGTTGAATTTGTAAAAACACCAAGACTCACGTATGGACACATGTCAACCATTGTGTTTCAATAATATACTTTAAGCACTTTTATTTCCCTTTTTTTACTTTTGTTTCCTATCATTTAATTAATTATTTCTTTTAATATTTTTTGTAAATATGTTTTTGAACAAAGATATTCTACAAATTGGTCTGAACCCATCTTATTTTTAATAACGTTGCAGACTGTGGAAGAGTTAAACTGGTTGGAACAAAAACAGTGAATGATGGAAACTAAAACATGGCAAGAAAGAAGTAAGATGATAAGATCCATCTTAAAATACAACTTACCCATCAACACAAAAATGAACGGGAAACAAGGCTATTGAAATGCTGACTTTGTCCACTCAAAATCACTGTATTAATACATGCTGCTTCATTTTTATTTTTTATAGGAATTAAGATATGTAATAACTTCTTATTTTATTTTATAAAATTATTATGTGATTTATTAATATATCTTGTATCTTTCATTTCTTTTAGAGTGTCTCATTTATAACTTTTATTTTATTTTCTCACTACAAGAAATTATTAAGAATTTACTATATGGTGTTTCGTTATTGGGTGGGGTATATCTTATTTTACATAATAGGCGAGTTTCAAAATTTGGGTGTTTGACCGAATATTGTGATAAACATATATAACTATGATGAGACTCTGAGATTAAACCTTGACACTGTGGAAGTTGTAGTTTTCAATAAAATGAGAAAAGAAGAAACATGAAAGAAATGTCCTTGTATTTAATTTTGAATTTTGGTACAAATGGGTCCTCTTTTCAATTCCACCCGCAGACAATGACTACATTTCCTGGCAATTGAGTTTTCACCCAAAGCTGACCCAAAATTGTTGTGTCTGAAGGAATCTGAATACCCTACAAATTATAGATTAGGTTTGATAAGAAAGGGTGGTTGTTTATAACGATCTATCTTCAAAGAATTAATCTCATCAACAAAATAAAAAGTCAAGAACAAAATAATAATGCAGTAGACAGTATCAGCCTTCAAGTTTATATGTCAAGACCTAATGCAGATATGTTGTTAGCAATGGAGTGACAAACTTTAACAGACATGATAATGCATGATGCAGTGTAGTTTTAGGAAAACATGGTTGTTAGTGATATAAGAAATTGTATTTTTATTTTTTTTCATGCGAGGAATCTTTGTGGTGCTGATCTGAAAGTTCTCTTGGTAAAAAAAAACATAAACAAGCATGGCGAATATTAATGGCAGTGGACAGAACCTTGCGAATCATATTTATATTGAAATATGGAAAAGGTTGAAGTAACTAAATTATTCATATTGTAGTAGTCATAAAGTTGATGAACTAAAAAGCAAAACTGCCAAACTTTGTTGTTGGTTTTAGAAATAAATGTGCAAAATTTGATTGCATATATATAATATGAACGAATAATGGATTCAGAGCTGTAGATGTTGATTGGAATTTGAAAGCGTGTCTGCTTGCAACGATTACAGAGATGAAACATCAATGCTGCCGGCAATTTTATAATGAGAATTGTTTGAAGGAAACTCATTCATAGGTTCATGCATAACACTCTCTTAATTAAAATATCCATTTGGAATTCAATTTAAGTGCAACTAATCTTTACAAAATTCACCATGATTCAATAGCGAGATGTGATTAAGTTTGAGGAATAACATAATAAAAAACGAATTTAAATTTAACTTATTTTTATAAAACTGATTTTTCAGATTAAAAATTACTCTACTTATATATTATAGATCTGTATTTTTTATTTTTTTTATTATTATTATATGAGTATTTATATCTTTTAAATATTAAATATATATATATATATATATATATATATATATATATATATATATATATATATATATATTCCACTATTCCAATTTCAAGTCTGAGAGCATCGCTAATATTAATTACTGCATCCAATGTATTTTGTTTTGGAAGTCGGTGTTTTGTCACAATTTTATTTTTAAAAGGTACATTGGTGAGTTGGAGGAGGAAGAGATATATAAATTGCCATTAGCCTTTACTCCTAAATGATGTGAAACTATATTGGTGGTACGGAACAGAAAATATTATTTATAATTTTTTCAATTTTAAAAAATTACAAATTTTATTTATTATTTTCTTACTTATTCTTATCAAGATTAAAGACAAAGTAAAATAAACTATTATGATTGCTAAGTATTATAATTTATTTGAATGTCATAAGAAAAATAAACATCGAATTACAACATGAAATAAATTAAAAAGTAACAAAAAGACATAATGAAAGTGGAAGAAGAAAAGAAAAAAAGAAAGAAAGAAGTTACTTAGTGAACAACAAATTTTGAGTAGGAGAAATATAAAAGCTAAATAATTTATGTAGATTTAGATTATAAATTTGGTAGCAAAACCTTGGTAGCTAATTAGATACCAATTTAGAAATCATTTAATAATAATAAAAACTAATTTAGAAATAAAAAAGTTTAGGGTTTAGGAGTCAACCGACAGGAGAGTCAACCGGCAAGAACATTTTATATTTTCATATATAAATTTTAAAAAACAAAACTTATTGAAATAAAATGAAGTATTGGTAAAAAAATTTATTGAAGCCCTTTCTATGTAACTTATCACTAAGAAAAATTAAGATAGAAACTTTTTCTCTCATCAGTTATGAGTTTCAACACATCATTTTAATAATTAAGTTACAATAAAAAAATATATTAAACAGATTCAAATTTATAACACAATGAACATAATTATATTAAAGCAATTACGTCTTTCATTCTCAAGACTTGTAAATCACTAATTTTGATTTGTTACTAATATAAAACTAAAAAAGAGAAATATAATAATGAAAAGAAAAATAAGAAGAATAAGATGAGAAACTCCAGTAACAAACCCTAAGAAAATATTTATTTTCTAATCTCTTTCCTCTTCTCCGCAACCATGCCATATTCAAAAAAATTGAATGCTCCGTATTCAAATTACGGTTTGGGATATTCTGTTTCTCTGTTTTATTCCTCTTCTGCCTCCACTTGTTGTACAAAAATGAAAAGCAAAGTAAAAGAAATAAAAAAAAATGAGGAGCATTAATAATTAAACAATCAGAATTTATACAATTTGTATTGATTGATCAGAACAAAATAAACGATAATAACATTTGTTCAATAAGAAATACCTTTAGATTAGTGAGAATGAAAAAAAAAAAACTAAGTTTTTGTGGTTTACATTTATTTATTGATGTTTTTTTTCTCTTTTTTAGTTTTAAATTTAAGTAATTATAAAATGATGAAATAACCAAAATAAAATAATAAAATGAAATATTGATATAAGAATAAAATAGGAACAAATTTGTGTACAATAAAAAACAATTATAGTGAGGAATCTCCTTTATATATAGGTATAGATAATGTGTGATATGCAATGGTATCACCTTTCAATTATTTTCATCCTTAATTATACTCACTTATAAAACTATTGAATAGAAAGTAATTTTATTTAATATTCTTAGAACATAAATAAGATAAAATACTATAATAGTTTTAAGGGATTTTTACCATTCACGTGCAATTTCACAATATAATTATTGAAATGGGTAAAATTTTAAAAAACTACCAAAATGAATAAATTGTATCAAGGGGTACGACTTCAATTGAAATCTGGTTACACTAAAGTTATGCCAGGCATGAATTCTTCATAATAAAATTCTCTCATGTTGACACGACTTATCTATTTTAATAAATTTTTTAAAATTTTACTTATTTTAGTAATTAATGTGTAAAGCACATCTTTAGTAAAAAAATCTAGTTTTAAGAACATTCTGAATTAATTTTATGAAAAAAAATGTTATTTAGAAGAGGTTTTGGAGTTCTTCTTAAACTATTACTACAAGAAAATTTTTAAATAAAAATTAATTTTAGAAAACAAAATTAATTAGTTACTTTATTGACTAGACTAAAAAAATGATTAGTATCTAAAATAGTTATATAAAGTAGTTTTTAAATTGGTATCTAATTAGTTATCAAAGTTTTAGCTACCAACTACTTTAGATTCTAAAATTGGTAGCTAATTAGATATCAATTTAATTAATTAGATACTAATTTAGAAACTAGTTCATAGATTTAGAAACTATTTTAGATACTAATAATTTTGTAGTATATAAAATAATATCTAATTTAGTGAATGGAGTGACTAATAATTTTTTATCTTTAAAATTAATTTTTATTTAATGATTTTCTAGATAGTAGAAGAAGCTAGCTTTTAATAACATAATATTGGATTTATGTTATACTTTATATTTGGCGTTGATATTTTGGAATGAAATCGTCCTTTCCTTCTTACCCATCTGATTATGAAAAATCATTAAAATACATTTTCTGCCATGAGATGCATGTGGGATGGTGGTTGCAAGAATAGTATCTGAAAAAAATGGGAAAAATGGTTTTGCATATATTGTTGTGAGGTGTAGGTTTGATTGATACTCATCAAACCCTACCTAATGGCAGTTTTGAAATTGGCATCAAATTCACCATTAATCGTGTGTGGGCTCAGTACTTGATGTACACACTCAAATTATTAACATCTCTCTTTTTTGGCAGAAAGGAGAATTCTGAATATATAACTACAATATGTTCATGTCTTCACTTTACCCGTCAAGTATTAACATTCAGACGAAGAATTAATTATTTTCTATTTACAAAATCTTTCGATTAATGAGAAAATCTGTTAACCTTAGTAAACAATGTTTTGATTAGTTAATATTAATTATGTTTTATTATTCCAATAAGAACCCTAGGCATGACAAAGAAGATGCATCACTTTTAGACTGTATCTTAGTTCGTTTGCTTTTATAACATCATAAGATGCAAATTATAAGTTATTTATATTAGTGTCAGCATATTGCTTCTTTTTAGAAAAGTTTTGGCTAATTGATGTGATTATATATATGCATGCAAAAGGTTTGTTAAATAATATTCACCAGACATAACTTCAGTTTTATGGCGAGTTCAGAGTATGGTTTCTGTTTAGCCACTTGTTTTGCAAAGAAAAAAGGCATAGTTTATTGCCTAAGTCTACCATGGTGACCAAATAAACAGCACAAGCAACCAAGGTGTAGCAATATCAAATTATACAATGAATGTGACTATGAGTTATAGATCCCTCTTCCCGGCAAAGTTTAAGGAAAGGTATTCTAAAGAAAAATGCATGCACAATATTTTATTTGTAGAGCAGAAAGTGTCCTTACTATTGCACTCTGTAGCAGGGAACAATGAAATTTTAGGCCAGTAAATGGCACAAGTACAGAAAAATAGTCCTGCACACTTTGACAGTGATGTTCAAAGTTGTTGACAAATGGCCATATGCACTATGCAGCAGCTTACCAGAAAACCAGAAAATAAAATGCTTCCATGTGCTGCAAAATAACTACACTATAACACTGCTCGATGGGACCCCACACCTGTATCAGAAAATACTTGTTCTAGCAAAATGCAAGAAAAATATTTTTAACCAATCAAAGCAAGTTAATGCATAAAATTGTTAAACTATTGTGTGAAATTCTTTTAAGAAAAAATTGTGTTTAATTGGAAATGTAAGTCTGAAAATTAGACGTGTGATATGGAGTTAAGGGTGTTTTTTTCTTTTGCCTTTTCATCTATTCAATCAAAGAACTCATCGCTTTGACGTAAAGGCAGCATCATGTGCAGTGATAGAATATTTCGGGGAATTCTAAGTTACCTCTACTCTACCTCTAAGCTTACCTCATCTACTCTTTTATTAAATAAAATATTAGTGAATGTTAATTGGGAGGTTCAAAAATATTCCCAGAGAAACAATTTATTTAATATTTATTTTTGTTTTAAAATCTAAGAATGTGTGTTCAAATTTCTAAAACCCAAGTTTCCAACTTTTATCCAGAGATAGCCTTCTCCTTTACTTTGATAACTTTTTTTTTTAATCTCAACGCCTGATTGAATAAAAACAACTTGAGACCGCTTAGAAAACAGAAAAGACCTTTGCCTAAATCTCCAAACTTTACTGTTCATTTTTTTTGTTCGTTTGATGGACAAAGTTGATTAATAGAAAGGCCAAAAATATGAAAATGGTGGTGTTTCCCTTCCTGCACCTCCATAGTTTTTTTTTTGGCATCTCCATATATCAGAAAAATTATTATTTAATCCTTAAATATATATTTTGCATTATAAAATTTGAAAAGTATTTTTATATTTAAAAATATCTTTTATATTCTACAATCTGGAATATATTTTTTTAAGAAATATATTCTATATTATAGAATCTAGAATGTATTTTCATAATGAAAAAAAAATAGAATACAAGGTAATTTTGGTATTTTACAAAATATGGGAGTGCTGGAAGAAACTATGGAGGTGCTGGAAGAAATTATGGAAGTGCTAAAAGAAAATGCCAAAAATTATTTGCAAAGAAAAAAACTCAATTCCAAATAATCCCAAACTTGGGCTGGTGTGCTAAATGCTTTTGTCAAATTCCTTCTACACCTCCACATACATAAAAATTTCTATTTTAACCTTTTTCAGATTTACTATCCGAAAGTCATGAGTCTCCTTTGAATTGTGAATTTAAAAGTCATGTGACGTTCTCTAGGTTGAGTGGTGGCTAAGGCAACACTTAGTGCTTGTGACCCCTTCGCTGTAAGGCACGACAACAAGGGAGATGTTGACATCGTTGCTGAGGAGCTCGATGTTGGTGGTGATTTTCTTCTCATTAGTAAGTATTGTTGAAGAAGACAATTAAGATGATGGAAGTTATTCTGAATTGTACGATTCAAAATTCATTTTTTAAGAACAAAATTACTTTTAGATTGTGCAATTCCGAAGTTTTTCCGTTCACAATTCAGAAGACACTATTGACTTTCTGATTGTACAATCCAAAAGGGCAAATATGGGAATTTCTATGTTTTTTTTATTATAAAAAAAATTAAACAACGAAATACTATGGGTGTTAAAACCCTTGTACGAAAGAAAAAAAGAAGAAAAAACAGATGATGATTACACAAGGATAGTTGTGCAGAATATTCATCTATTAAGATTCTAATTCCTCTAAACCTAATCTAATCTGCTACAAATAATTATGTATGTTTTGCAAAAACATACAAACTACACTCAAGAATGTAGCAACAACTTTAAATCAGAAAACCCCGGATCAACCATTACAAAAGGATCCTCATGCCTCTAAACCCAATCAAAACCTGCATAATGTTATGTCTCACTTACAGATACAAAAAGACTACCCTAAAAAATGCATCAATTGAAATTACTCGAAAAAACAATGACAAACCAAATTTGTTTCGTGCTCTTATATTGAAAATATTGAGTTGTTTACAAGAATTTGACAAGAGAGTGATAAAGAGGATCAGGTGATATGTGTATGGACTAGTTGATGTGAGATCAATATGAAGGCTCTATTGTTACGTTGATGTGAGACCAATATGAAGGCCTTATTCATACGTTTAGATGACAACAAAATGTATGAAGGTGCAGAAAGAATTTACCAAAGGTTTGTCCACAAAAGTATATAGCAGAGGCCCAAATTTTTTATATTTTTTTTTATTTACATGATCAAATGTTCAATTTCATTTTGGATTCGAGTCGGGTTAGATTAGAAAAAATTACAAATTTTAGTATAAGCCAAAGTTGACTCTAGCTTAGTAAAAACCCGACTCACAAACATCTGATAAAAAAGTTTAGAAAATACATTGGTGTAGTCCAACACAACTAAAAAAATAGGTTGGGGAAAATTGACATGGTCTACATGGTCTCATTTTCCTCTTCAACTCATTTCTTTTCTCTAAAAAAATATTCTCAATTAATATGTGCCAAGTTTTTACCGTCAGTTGCATACACGTACCACCTCTAGTCCCCCATGCTTAGCAATACCACATATCAACAATCCCTTCACACATTGTTAGATACCCATACATTACATTTAGAATTATCATTTTGTGTTGATACACATATTAATATGATATTTATAATTTTTATTTACAATTATTATTATTATTATTATATATTAACATGTGTCATCATATATTAATATAATAATTTTTTTGTCAGTTATTTCAATTATTTAAAATTTTGTTGTAGTTTTCATATTAGAAAAAAAGTATATTAAATAAAAAGCAAAATTAAAAAATTCAAATGTTGTTTTAAAGTGAGTCACTCTCTTTAACCAACAATCCATGATAGACTAGACCAAACTTTTTTTTTTGGGAGTTTCTTCCTGCACCTCTATATTTTTCTTTCTGCACCCCCACAATGTTATGCAAAGACAAAATTGTCCCTATTATTTTCTAAAACGCACACAATTACCCACAACCTATTTAATGTGAGTTGATTTTAGGATTACACATTTTTATGGGTACTCTTTTGTTTATGATTTTTGGATTAGCAATTCTAGTGATAAGCTCGAAGAAGATTGTCACTGGATACAAACTTAACCAAGTGGTTAAGTAAGTGTGAACGTTCTCTTCTAGAGAACAAAAGAGAAAAATACAAAATGAGGTGAAGATGATGATGATGATGATGATTGTGGAATTAAAGAACATAAAAATGGAATGAACCAAGATGAAAATTGAAATTAAATGAGAAGATAAAGAACAACAATGAACATGGAATAATGGAAAGGTGTAAATGAAGGAAAGGAAACTATGAAGAGAAAAGGAAAGCTTATGGAAATGAAGCAAGGAATCACGCTACTTGGAATGGTGGGAGGTTCCAAGATAAGTGGAGAAGAATCGCCACTTGGAGTATGCCCTCACAAGATAAGACCCAAGAACTATTAGGAGAACAAAGCTCACTAATCACTCAAGCGGAATTTCTCTTCTATATATCCAATTCAAGGTGTCAATACATGAAGCAAGACACTCTATTTATAGGAGAGAGTGTCTTGGAGAGCAAGAGAGAGGGGTAGGGGCGACATTTGTGAGAAACCTTTTGGAAGGTAGGTCAAAGGAGTTTGTCACCCAAGCTAAGCTGAACCTTATGGATGTTAGGTTAAATGGAGTGAAGGGCAATTTTGGGTAGGAGTTTCTAGAAGCTAGGTTTTAGGTGGGTTTGGTACAAACCCAAAATACTAAGTACACTGTACTAGTTTATTCTTTCTAATTAAAGCCCAAAGTGAGCCCACTTTATTTACTTAATCTTGTCTTGTGAAAAGACCAGAAAAAAAAATATTTGATACTCTGGTCTATGTCCAGTTCTTCTTTTACTAAGGTCCTTCTGAGATTTGTTAGGACCTTATCTTGGATGCTAAGATGACTGACCTTAGTGTGAAGCGTCTGTGGGTCCTTGGTCATCTGCTTGTCCAATTGGGTTGTATCACTACTATTTATTCTTCCTTTCGCACACAGACCTATATTTCTCTCTATGCACGACAACGATTGCATCTCTTGGCACAGAAAGGCATTTCTCTTGGTGGTGGTTCAGTGGTGTCTTTGGTGGCTTGGTGGTGGTTCGTTGGTCTCTCTCAGCAATTTTGTGTTCGAAAAAGAAGGTAAGTAAATTTTCTTTTTGGTTTTTAGATCTGTAGTTCCGTTTTTTGTGTGGATTTTCATTTTCGCAATTTATCTCAATTTGGTTTTTGTACTCCAGAACCGTAATTCCGCAAAAGTCTTGGATTGGGTGATCCAAAAATTTTCCATATTGGTGAGTCCGGAAGTCTTCTGGATTTGATGATCCATAAGGTATACCTAGATGTGTGGATGCAGAATGTGAAATGCTGTATTCAATTCTTTATTCCAATTCATTGGTTTTATATGTGGATCATGACTGCTTGTTTGTGATACTAGTCATTGGTTTAGGGTGGGTGTGTTCATTATTTGTAATTTGGTTTAACTTGAATGATGTGAGTGAACAAAAATGGTGAGGATTAGGGGAGGAGCCTTCTACGTCTCATAACCTCTGTCAGAAGAAGAAGAAGACATGTTAATGAAGATGAAGAACATGTTGAACATGAAGATGTAGAACATGTTGAACACGAACCGAAAGAAGCCCAATCCCATATGAAGGTGGAGGATGAAGGCGCACCTCAAGTAGGAGGTGAATGTTATCCCGGAAGTCCAAGGGATGGGTTACTATTGACAAGTTATGAAGACCATGTGACCATGCTATTATGGAATGGTGTGGTATGTAAATATGTTGTAATATGGTACTTGTTCATTGTTAATTTTATATGACTTCGGTTAGTTAAACTGTACATGTTATATGATTTTGGTTGGTTAAATTAGGATCGAGAGGAGTTAAAATTGGTATCTCATGGACAAAGAATTAATAAGATGGGTCCTCATCCTGGGATACTACCTGCAGTCAAGGTTGTCAAACTCGAGAGTCTGCGTAGACTCGTGGGAGCTCCATAAACTCGACTCGTAGACTCGACTCGTAAACTCGTAAGAGTTTACTTTCGTATTAAAAAAAAAAATTAATAGTAAATAACTACATTTAGTCCTGAATGAAAATTATATAACTTCAAAGTCTCAAATAAAGAAGTTCATACAAATATTAGAAAAGTTAAATTGTTCAAATGATAGAAATTAAATAATTAGGTTTCTATGTCCAATCCTCTAATGATATCCTCTCACTACAAAAAAACATTGTATATTGTGGCGGTTTTTTTGTATAAATTGGCATTTATAACCGCCACAATATACGCGTGTGGCGATTTTCCAAACCGCCATAGAACTGGCCGCCACAAAGTTTAATGTGGCGGTTTCACGTTACCCGCCGCAACACCCGCCACTTTAACACTACATTTAAAGTGGTGGTTTTTATATGTAAATAGTGTCAGTTATAACTGACACAATTTAATTCATTAAAGAAGATTCTGACGCCATTATGTAGAGTATATTGTGGCATTTTTAACCGTCGTAATTTTAATGCTAAATAAATAAATTTTAACCACCACTTTTTTATCCTTTATATATATATATATCCTTTTTTATAATCTTTTTTATAATTTTATATATATCCTTTTTTACAATCTTTTTTATAATTATATATATATATCCTTTTTTATAATCTAGTTTGCACAATTAACTAAACATAATATATTTTCATAATAAAAAAATAAAATATACTAATAAAATTAAATAATGTATAAAACTTGTAAGCATCCACTCATTTCATTAAAAATTAAAACACACATAATATTGTTCAAAAAGTTGATACATAATTGAAAATGAAAACACATAATTGTTCAAAAGTTCATACATTCCTAATCAAGTTTATAATTAAAACACACATCCCTAATCAGTTTTGCTTCCAGCACTTGATCCTATTATTTGATTAGGTGATGGAACACCACTTCCAGTATCTTATGCCTGAAATAAATAAATAATTTTAAGTTAATGAAATTGAATGTTTATAATTATAAAATAAAAGACACTAAAAAACATTTAAATATATTAATACTTCATTGATGGATGCATGAACCAAATTAGCAGCCATTGCAGTAAAATGTTCGAGAACATCTTTTCTCGAAGCAATATACGCAAGCAAAGTGTTCATTTGAACATAAAAGGGGCAAAAAGTGTAAGGAAATAAAGATAGATACACTATCAAACTCTTATTCAAGATGGGAATGTTGCATTGTCTTGAATAGATATTACAATCAGAACAAAATAATGTCTTCGGTAACCAGCACAAAAGCAGAGATAAGTATATACTACCGCCATGATCCTCTGAAGTATAATGTTCACAGTAATTGCTCAGGAACCAATTATTAAGCTCACATTTGTTGTGCTGGATAGTTTCATTATTTCTCTCAGTGGGTCCAGCTAGTATCATTATCATTAATGCAAGTATTGCAATCATAGGATTTCAAAAGAAGCTGGATTTATGATGTACCAAGAGAAAAATCAAGCATTGGAAACATGATTGAAGTTTGAAGCATGCAGACTCTCCCTTTTTTCCTCCCACCTTCCATTTTATCGAGTCTTGAATAACAATACAGGTTTTGCCATCTGCTAGTGGAGGCAACCAAAGGCTGCACATCAAAACGATTTAACATAAATATTAGTAGAAAATACAAACTTCAAAAGGACTAAGTCCTGTAGGTTCCATATTCCAAATGTAGCAACCACTAAACTTTGAAGTAAAAGCTACTACTAAGAAGTATTAGTAGTGGATGATCATACAAAACTATGCAATTGGGAAAGCAATAAAGCGTGGCAGACACTGGCAATTAACTCATAGAAGCATAAATGAGCGTAAATGCATCTATGCTTGTCTTGGAAAAATGAGAAAAACAGAGAGATGACATAAAAAAAAAAAGAACCTGAAGACCTGATATTAAGAAACAAAAATGTTATTACCTTAGGGCGTCCCACAGGCCTTCTGGAGCCGACCCGCCCTAATCATAGGCAAGACCCCACGTGGCCGTCCGCGGCCACGGGCTGCACCACCGTCGGTAGTGGGAGTGAGCGGTGGAGCACCACCAGGAGGAACAATCTTTTTGGGGCGTCCTCTGGGCCTGGGAGACCCATTGGGCACAGAAGCGTCTGGAACGATGGGCTGCACTGTGGGCTGGTCAGGAGCAACCGGAACCGCAAAGGGGATTATGGAGAGGTTGGATTTGGCTTTAGGCGGGCGGCTGCGTCGTTTGAGCCCACTGGAGATCCCCGAGACGGATTTGGGCTTGGGCGGACGCCCTGCCCTCTTGGCCAACTTAGATCTCGCAACGGAGCCTGGTGGGCGGCCCCTCCGGGCCGGCACTGCCGTGTCTGGGCTCACACCAAGGATCTTTCTGGGACGACCCGGGCCTCTCTTTTTGGATTCAAGAGCAGAGCCAGGGGCAGGGACATCCGACAGTGAAGGGGACGAAGGCCGGAGGAGGAGGGTCGGAGGGTGGCTCCATGGAGGGCGAGAGAGAAGATTTGAGGATTGGGAAAAAGGGAAATGAGAGTTGAAAGGGTTTGTACTTTCAATAGGGGCGGGGTTTAACAGAGCTAGGAGAGGGGGTTGGAGAATTTTGGAGGATGGAATGAAGAGAATAGGATTTTGGAAAATCAAAATTTTGTGTAAGTGTGGGAAATGAAATTTGATGGGAGGGAAATAAAGTAAATATGATGGAAGGAATGAAAGGAAATTTGTGGCGTTTCTAAATGATACATTTTGAAGGAGAATTGTGACAGTTGTTAAAATGTCATATTATACGGATAATTGTGGCGGTTTTTAGTAACCGCCATATTAAAACCGCCACAGCTTACAAGTTTTTTTGTAGTGTCTCCTCCATCATCATCTCCATCTCCACCTTCATCTTCATATTCATCTTCATCTTCATCCACATTGAAATCAAAAGTCACATTTTCAAGATCAAATGCATCTAGAGTTGAAACTCTTATTGCCGGATTTAAGTGAACATTTGCACCTTGAACTTGATCAATCTCATCAATATCATCTCCCTCCTCAGTTATCCATTCATCATCTGATTGAATGTCATCAAAGGGAAGAGCAACTGTTTTTCTAATTTGCTTATTATTCAACTTCAAGTTGTACATGACATACACCAAATCATTCATCCTTTTCTGATGCAAGCGGTTTCTTCTCTTTGTATGAACCTATAATTAAATAGGAAATTTAGTAACTAACTATATAAACTAAATAAAGAAATTATAAATAACTTAAATTACCATTTCAAATGAGCTCCAATTTCGCTCACATCCAGAAGAGCTACAAGTCAAGCTTAGAACTCGGATAGCAAACTTCTTCAACTCTAGAGTTCTATCCCCAAACATCTCCCACCATTCTCCAAGAAGCATTGTTTTTCTATTTTCCATTGCATCTTCCATTGCAAAAAGTCCTCTACTAAAATGAAACTCAAGAAGTTGCATATTAATTTTCCTTCTTTCTGCAACATCCTTAACCAATCTTTTCATGGACGTATACAATCCTTCTTTCACCTCAAGATCATCAGATCTAAACTCAGGTTCATAATGGAATTGGGGATTGAGATAATATGCTGCTGCATGCAAAGGTCTATGAAGTTGATTATCCCATCTTGCATCAATTATTTTCCATACCTCTTCATAGCTACATTCAATACCAACCAACTATCATATAAGTAAAAGAAGAAGTAATTTCACAAATAAGTAATTAAATTTTGAAAGAGAAAAGCTATAGAATTTTTACCTTTTCTTAATATGATTAAAATTGCTCTTAATCTTCTCCTTTGCACGATCCATTTCTTCGTATATGAAACCCATTGCAGGTTTCATATCTGAGTCCACCAATCTTAGGACCACCATAAGAGGGGCAGCAACTTTAAGGCACGTGGAGATATTCTTCCAAAACCGGTTGTCTAGTATCACATTTCCAACTTTTCTCCCCTCTTGTGAGGTTCCAAACTTGCTTATTTTCCATTCTTCAAAGCTGAACATGGTCAATAATGAGGCTTTCAATTCATGAAGACAACCTAAAGTTAAATAAGCCGTGGCAAATCTAGTCACACCGGGTCTTATCAAGTCTCTTCCATTTTTGAACTTCTTCAACATGCTAATTAACGTTGATCTACCATAAATATAAGTGGTGATCTTTCTTCCTTTCTGGATAGTAAGTTGATGGATCTTCAAATTCTTTTCAAAATCTTCAAAAATCAAATCAATGCAGTGTGCAGCACATGGGGGTCCAATACAAATGCTCCATTTTTTGCATCAACATCTCTCCAGCTGCCTTGAAATTTGTAGCATTATCTGATAGGTTGTTCTTCATGACCATTTGTTCTTTTTAAAATATGAGGTAAAAAGGTGGTGGAAGCTATGGATGATATGGGTCAAGGATGACTCATATAGAGCTATGGGTTCCTTGTAGGTGCATGAAAGGTATGGAGAGTGATAGGTTAGGCCAAATCACTTGGAGGAAGGTGAAGATGAAGATCAAAGTGTCTAACCTAGAGAGACTAGACAAAGAGTAGAAGCTAGCATAATTTTGGCAGCATTTACTCATATAAATTGATCTTAAAAAAACATGAGCCAAAGCACCCTATTTATAGGAGATGGTGCCTTGGAGAGTAAGGAACAAGGGTAGGATGGGGAATACATAAAAGAGGGGGCTGTTAGGGTGTTGACTAAAGGTCAATGCAGCCCCTTAGCATGCTTCTAGAAGGTAGGGCTACATTCCTACCCTAAAAGGCCTAGGTACAAGCTAAATTGTTAAATACACCCCCGATTGTGCTAAATGAACCCTACTCTACTGAAATTATAAATAAACTAAAATTAATTTATGCTCAGCTCCCATGGCTTGGGCTTTACTCCTTGTAGTCCTCTGAAGGGTCTTTGAATATGTAGAGAAAAGTTTCTCTGCCATCAGTAGCAGAGTCCCACTCTTCTTGAATCCTCTTTGCCATGGACCTAGTTGTTGGGCCTGAGCTTAGGCCACTTCCATCATCCCCTCCCTCTTGAAGAGGATTTCTCCTCAAATCACATGCTTCTGCCTCTTCATTTTCTCTACCTGCAAAGGGTGTTAGATCCATAACATTGAAGGTAGTATGTACTCCATATTCCTCAGGCAGGTCAATTTGATATGCATTATTATTGATTCTTTTGAGAACTTGGAAAGGACCATCACCCCAGGGACTAAGTTTACACTTCCTCTGATTAGGGAATCTATCTTTTCTAAGGTGAAGCCAAACCCAGTCTCCCTCCTCAAAAATCATCTCTCTCTTCCCCTTATTGCTATGTTTCATGTATTTCTCTGTTTGTTGTTGTATTTGGTTCTTAATCCTCTCATGCATTTTCTTTACAAATTCAGCCTTCGTTACTCCTTCCTTATGCACAAAATTTTGTGGATTAGGTAGAGGTAACAAATCCAAAGGAGTAAGAGGATTGAACCCATACACAGCCTCAAAAGGAGAAATATTAGTAGTTTTATGAAGTACCCTATTATATGCAAACTCAATATGAGGAAGGTACTCATCCCAAGATTTGTGGTTTCCTTTCATGATTGACCTAAGCATAGTGGAAAGAGATCTATTTACAACTTCAGTTTGTCCATCCGTTTGAGGATGACAAGAAGTTGAGAAGTTCAACTTAGTTCCTAGCTTTTCCCAGAGAGTTCTCCAGAAATGGCCAATAAATTTAGGATCTCTATCCGACACTATGGTCTTAGGTAAACCATGTAGTCTTACCACTTCTCTAAAGAAGAGCTTAGAGATGTTGCTAGCATCATCCACTTTATGGCAAGGTATAAAATGAGCCATCTTGCTAAACCTATCCACTACCACAAAAATGGAATCAAAACCTCTTTGTGTCCTAGGAAGTCCTAATATGAAATCCATGCTTATATCTTCCCAAGGAGCACTTGCAAAAGGTAAAGGAGTGTAGAGTCCATGAGGCATTGTCTTAGACTTAGCTTTTAAACATGAAATGCATCTATGACAATGTCTTTGGACATCTTTCCTCATGTGTGGCCAAAAGAATTTTCCTTTCAAAAGCTCAAGAGTTTTATCAACTCCAAAATGGCCCATGAGTCCTCCTTCATGTGATTCTTTTACAAGGAGTTTTCTATGTGTTCCTTGGGGTATGCAAAGTTTTCCTTCTTTAAATAAGTACCCCTCAGAAACATAAAAACCTCCTTGTGCTCTATGTTGGCACTCAGCAAAAGTGGGTGCAAAATCCTGATCTTCTTTATAAAGTTTAGGTATGTTTTCAAATCCAAGAATTTGGGCTCCAAGTTTAGAAAAGAGGATATGTCTCCTTGAGAGAGCATCAGCCACAATGTTTGTACTGCCTTTCTTGTATTTGATAACATATGGAAATTGCTCAAGAAATTCCATCCACTTTGCATGTCTTTTGTTCAACTTGTGTTGACCCCTTAGATATTTCAAAGACTCATGATCACTATGTATGATAAATTCTTTTGAAACTAGATAGTGTTCCCAAGTCTGTAGGGCCCTCACAAGTGCATAAAGCTCTTTGTCATAGGTGGGGTAGTTGAGGGTGGCACCGTGAAGTTTTTCGCTAAAATATGCAATTGGGTGCCCACCTTGCAACAACACAGCACCTATTCCTACTCCTGATGCATCACACTCTAGCTCAAATTTTTTTGAAAAGTTTGGCAAAGCTAGAATGGGTGCATTAGTGAGTTGAGCTTTCAAACTTTGAAAGGCTTGCTCATGCTTCTCTGTCCAACAAAATGGAGTGTCTTTCTTTACTAACTCATTGAGTGGTGAAGCTAGACTTGAAAAGTTAGGAACAAATCTTCTATAAAAACTTGCTAGACCATGAAAGCTCCTAACATCTCCTACATTTTGCGGGGTTGGCCACTCTTGGATGGCTTTGATTTTCTCGGGGTCAACATGTACCCCATTTTTGTTTACTATAAAACCTAAAAACACTACACTATCTACACAAAAAGTGCATTTATCTATATTGGCAAGCAAACTATTTTTCCTAAGCACTAAAAGAACCTCCCTAAGGTGACTTAGGTGGGACTCTAGGCTTTGACTATATACTAAGATATCATCAAAATAGACTACTACATACTTACCTATGCAATCCCTAAAGACATGATTCATAAGCCTCATGAAAGTGCTAGGTGCATTAGTGAGTCCAAAAGGCATCACTAACCACTCATATAGTCCAAATTTGGTCTTAAAAGCAGTTTTCCACTCATCACCTTCTTTAATTCTAATTTGGTGATATCCACTTTTAAGGTCAATCTTGGAAAATATGGTAGACCCATGCAATTCATCAAGCATATCATCAAGTCTAGGAATTGGATGCCTGTATTTGATGGTGATATTGTTGATGGCCCTACAATCACAACACATTCTCCACTTGCCATCTTTCTTTGGAACCAACAAAACAGGTACAGCACAAGGACTTAGGCTTTTTTGAACCCAGCCTTTCTCCAACAAATCCTGAACCTGTGACTCTATCTCCTTAGTCTCTTCCGGATTAGTTCTGTAAGCTGGTCTATTTGGTAAACTAGCTCCCGGAACTAAATCTATTTGGTGTTCTATACCCCTAACAGGTGGAAGTCCAATAGGTCCTTCCTCAAGGAATACATCACCAAATTCTTTTAAAAGTTTTTGGACTTGAAGAGGTAGTTCACAAACTTCAGAAAGTGTGGCAGTGCATGCAAGTGTTCCTTTACACAGAAGGAGGCCTGAAGGTTGTTCAGATAGAAGTATCTTTTCAATTTTACTTTCAAATTTTTCTTCTTTCTGAATAACCTTGTGGGAAGGAACACTCTTCTCCCACGCCTCAACATCGTTCCTAAGGATTTTCTCTTGTTTTCCTTTTTTTTTTTTTCTTTTTCTCATTTTCTCTTTTTATTTTCATTTGTACTTGGTCCTTTACCACTTGTGAAGGTGTTAAAGGATAGAGTACAAACTTTTTTTCCCTATGGGTAAAAGTTATCTCGTTGGTAAGACCATTATGGATGGTTTTCTTGTCAAATTGCCATGGTCTTCCCAATAAGATGTGGCAGGCTTCCATGGGTACTACATCACATAAAATCTCATCTTTATAGTTCCCCACAGAAAGACTGATTTTTACCCGCTTATCTACAGTTAATTCCCCATCTTCATTTATCCACTGAAGTTTGTAAGGTTTTGGATGGGGTATTAATTGTAGATTAAGCTTTTCAACCATCCTAGTGCTATAACAATTGCAGCAAGAGCCACTATCCACAATGAGAGAACAAATTTTTTCTGAAACTTTGCATCTTGTATGAAAGATGTTCTCTCTCTGTGTTTCATGGTTCACACTAGGTTGATTGTTGAGGGTTCTTCTGATCATCATTAATTCTCCCTCACAAGGATATGCCCCCTCACTACTTTCCTTCTCTTCTTCCCCACTAGACTCTTCATCTTGGCTGCTATACTCATCCCTCCCTCTTAAGATCATGGTTCTCCTATTTGGGCATTGGGATGCTATATGGCCTCTACCAAGACACTTGAAGCACTGGATGTCTCTACTGCGGGGTTGTGAGGTAGACACATCTTTTCCTACACTCTTGGGAGTTTCTTTGGATTTATCCTTTGAAAGACTATCCTCCTTTTCTCTTCTATACTCTCTCTTGGGATAAGAGTTAGAGTAAGAACTCTCCTTGCGACTTGATCCCTTTCTCAAATTTTGTTGTTCAACTTTTATACAAAGTTGGATCAAATCATTCAAGTCCCTGTAGGGCAAAAGTTCTACTTTATCCCTTATCTCAAGATTGAGACCACTTAGGAACCTAGCTATGGTGGTGGTGGCTTCTTCCCTAATAGAGGCTCTCATCATGTAGAGCTCCATCTTTTGCCTATACTCCTCTACACTCATGTTTTTCTGTTGGAGTCTTTGGAGCTTGTCCATTAACTCCCTATCATAGTATGAAGGAATATGGCGGCGTCTCAAGGCTCCCTTAAGGTCATTCCAATATTCTATGGGAGGGTCCCTGTGGAGGCGCCTATCTCTCTCTAGGGCTGTCCACCAATACATAGCATTTCCTTGAAAGCTTAAAGTGGCTAAGGGTACTTTCCTTTCCTCGCTAACATGATGGCAAGCAAAAAGTTGTTCTACTTTCATTTCCCAATCTAGGTATGTTTCAACATTTTCCTTTCCATAAAAATGAGGTAAGTCTACCCTAGTTTCTTTTGGGTGGCTTTCTCTCCTAGTTCTTCTAGGTGGAGGTTGATAATAATCATTTACTCTCAGACTCCCCTCAACATGTGAGTCACTTGACCTAGAACTAGATGCATGTGATTTTTTTAATTTTCGAATGTATTCATCTTTTTCTCTAACAATTCTCAACTCCTCTTCCAAAAGTGCAAGATGGGCATCTCTTTCTTTTTTATCTTCCAAAAGTTGAGCCTCATGTTGCAATTGTCTTAGTGATAGTGATTGAAAATCTCTAGCCAATTGTTTCAAAAGAGATTTTGTGGATTTTCTATCACTTTCACTATGACTTGAAGAATGAGTAGACATGTTTAGGGTTTGTGATAAAAGTAATTTTCAAAAAGAAAGATAAGTGGAGTGAAGTAGGTAATTTCCCAGGAAAGGGAGGTGGATCACTAGGATCTCTTAAGTACCAAGCCTTTCCTTAGCCAGATACTATCCCACAACACTTTCAGAAACCTTTCTCTAAGCAATTTACTTAGAGCACAATCAAAGATAAAAACAAAATTTTTATGCAAGAAAAACTATATGTAAAGCAATAAAACACAAATGAAAATTGCTATCTAGAAAGCTTTTAAAACTAGTCGAATCCTAAGGTGAGGCTTCTTGGCACTTTGGAACCTTGAAGACACACTCACCGTCTAAGATGTATTAATCCACTAATTAATCAATGTCCTTGCAAATTACAACTCAAAGAAATACAAAGAAATTAGGTTAACAAATTTTGATGCACAAAAATTTAAAGTCTTATTCTATGCACTCCTTCACTTGTAGCTCCTTTGTGTATATTTGTGTATTTTTCAATGAGGTTGTTGTTGTCCCTTGCTTTGTCTCCTTAGGTTATTCAACCTTAAATCTTTAATCCAGCTCCTCTTTAGTGATATGGCTTTCACCAAAACAAAATTTTAGCTCCACACTCACCAAAGCACTTTTTAGGTCAAATCCACCAAAGAGAGGTCAAGCAAGTTTTAAAGCAACAAAACTCAAATTTAAAATCAAGGACTACTGCAAATGGAGTTGATATTTGACAAGACTTGAAAGAGTATTCAATAAAATTTGACAAGCAAAAAATTAAGGCACACAAGAAAAAGATAGCACACAAAGTGGAATCCTAGTGAATGGAACTAGAATAGATGAATAAAACCAAAACAGCACTACAGAATTTTTTGTGTAAAATTTTTCACAACTTTCCAATTTTATGCTGGACAGAATACTTCAAATTTGAGCTTGAAATTTTAACCACAGAAACTTCAATGTTTTAGCTCAATATAGGCGTTGGAATTTCACCAAAACAGTGAGTCAAATAATTGCAATAATTTTTCCGAAATCACTGCCGCGTCAGCGTTTTTTCAGAGTCAGGATTTTTGCACTCTGTTCGTATTTCATTTATCATTTTTTTTGTATTTTGAATTTTGATGTGCTTCTTTTTTTCACTTTTTCTTAACACATCAAACTATTCAAATCCAAAATTTCAGAATTTTTTACGAACAAATGTAATTTCTGGGAACGATTCCAGCCAGAACAGTAGCAGTGAAAACAGAGAAATCCTAACTTGAAATTAGAAAACGGTAAAGAAACTTCAAAAACACAATGGAAATGATTGGATACGAACTTGTATGGAACTAACACACAAGTATGAACTCAAATACGAAAGTATAAAAGGCACCAAAGCTTCAAAACCAGAAATATAAACTGCACTCAAAACAAAATCAAGCAACCAAATCAACAATAAAACGCACCACTTGGAATTTATGACATTGTAGGATGAACATGACTTTGACAAAACTTGTATGGATTCAAAAATCAAAATGACTCAACCACAAACACTTTGCACCGATTAAAAACATCAATAAGACTCAAATAAAATAAAAACAGAACAGCCAACACAAAAGGAACCTAAAACAGTTTGAAAAAATGGAAGTTCAAGATCAAGTTGAACCAAAAATACCAAATAGAAATTTAAAAACAGCAACACCAACTTAAAAAGAAATTAAAAACAGCAAGACATTTAAGGATATGATGAACAACATGGAATAAAGAAGACTCAAAAAATAAAATGAAGAGAACACTTATCTCTTGAAGAACCAAAGCTCTAGATACCAAATGATAGGTTGTTCTTCATGACCATTTGTTCTTCTTAAAATATGAGGTAAAAAGGTGGTGGAAGCTATGGATGATATGGGTCAAGGATGACTCATATAGAGCTATGGGTTCCTTGTAGGTGCATGAAAGGTATGGAGAGTGATAGGTTAGGCCAAATCACTTGGAGGAAGGTGAAGATGAAGATCAAAGTGTCTAACCTAGAGAGACTAGACAAAGAGTAGAAGCTAGCATAATTTTGGCAGCATTTACTCATATAAATTGATCTTAAAAAAACATGAGCCAAAGCACCCTATTTATAGGAGATGGTGCCTTGGAGAGTAAGGAACAAGGGTAGGATGGGGAATACATAAAAGAGGGGGCTGTTAGGGTGTTGACTAAAGGTCAATGCAGCCCCTTAGCATGCTTCTAGAAGGTAGGGCTACATTCCTACCCTAAAAGGCCTAGGTACAAGCTAAATTGTTAAATACACCCCCGATTGTGCTAAATGAACCCTACTCTACTGAAATTATAAATAAACTAAAATTAATTTATGCTCAGCTCCCATGGCTTGGGCTTTACTCCTTGTAGTCCTCTGAAGGGTCTTTGAATATGTAGAGAAAAGTTTCTCTGCCATCAGTAGCAGAGTCCCACTCTTCTTGAATCCTCTTTGCCATGGACCTAGTTGTTGGGCCTGAGCTTAGGCCTCTTCCATCATTATCAGTCACCACTTGCACTACATTTTCTTCCCCAACCAATTCAACAACGTCATCCAACATCTTAAATACTTTTTCTGCTGTTTTTGATATGTCTGAGGTGTCCAATGAATACATAAAAACAGTCCCTTTAGGACTATTCACCAAGAAGTTACAAATAGAACGCCTCTTTTTATCTGTCCACCCATCAGACATAATTGTGCAACCTGTTTTCTTCCACTCATTCTTGTATTCTTGAAGTATTAAATCAATTTTGACAATTGCTTGCTTCAAGAGTTTTTCTCTAATATCATGATAAGATGGGGGTTTATAGCCAACTCCATATTTTCCAATCATTTCACACATCTTTTGCAAAAGCTGGATTTCTAATTACATTAAATGGAAGGGCACTTGTGTAAAAAAATTCAGCAACTTGAGCATCCACTTTATCTTTATAACCTTTTTTCATCATTTGATTTATGGTAGCTTGAACTCCCCCCCTACTACCAACTTTTTCTTTTCCTTTAGAACAAAATATACTTTGTCTTTCTTCAAGCCCCTCACATTCTCCATGCCCTTCTTCATCAATTATGTTTAACTTTCTTTTCTTCAATGAGGCTTGCTTAGCTTCTGCAACAACTTTTATCATCAAATCTCTTATTTCTTATGGAACAGAAGAACAAGGTTCAGAGTCCCCCTACTTCCAGCAAGATGATGCTTGAATCGAAATATTCCTCCACTCACAGTCTTTGAACAATAGTTACACTTCATTTTTTTACCATTTCCATTAATATCTATCCCATGCTTCCATCCAATATCAGATCTATTTCCTGTAGCATTTTTACTTCTATTAAAACTAGAAGTTGGAGTTAGATTGACACCACTTGAATTTGATCCACTCCCTGACATTCCTTAAAAATTATACTGCTCCTCCCAATTCAATTTCTGCCCCAAAAAAAAAAAATTGCAGCAACTTTTCCCAATAAAAAAAAAAATCACAGCTGCAGTTTAATTAAATTGAAAAAAATTAAATTTGAAGTCTATATCCTCTATTCTGCAGCAGCCCAATAAAAATAACAAAACCCTAATCCCCTAAATCACACTACATAGCAATGTAACCCTAATTTCAAAGCACTCATCCATCTCTAACCTTGTATGAAGAGCGGCACTAACGTGACCACCACAGCCACCGCACGAACACCAAAACGCGACCACCTCAGCCACCGCACGAACACCACCGCGCGACCACCTTAGCCACCGCACAAAGACCACCGCACAACAGCTGCACTCGATCGCACCGCCGCTCCGCTTGATCGCACCGCTCCGCTCAATCGCGCCGCCGCTCCACTCGCAGAAGACGCACTCGCAGAAGACGCAAAGGAATCGCGAAATGCACAAAACGAAATCCTAAGGTTGGTTCTTTTAATTTTCCCCCTTCAAAGTGACACCGTTTTAGGGTTTAAAAAAAATTTGATTAAACTCGCCAAATCGGACCGGAATCGCGAGTTCACTCTGATCTCACCGAGTTTGCTCCGATTCCGCCGAGTTTGCTCAAAAAACGAGTTTGTCACCGAGTTAACTCGGTGAGTGCATGTAGGAACGTAAACTCGGACAAGTCAACGAGTTGACTCGCGAGTTTGATAACCATGCCTACAGTGGAATTGTTAGGTTTAATTGGACTTGTTGGGGCAAGCTATGACACGGTAGACAAAGGATTGTTGTGTGCCTTTGTAGAGTGGTGACACGCAGAGACAAATTCCTTTCATCTGCTTGTAGATGAGTTGACCATTACATTGGATGATGTGTCAAATTTTTGCACCTCCCAGTTATCGGACAATTTTACACATACCCGAGCTTAAATGCAACTAGGGTGACCAATTTGCTTGTTGATTCACTCCATATAGATTAAGGACTAGCAGCTGCTGAGACTAGTCATTGTCGGGGTGGACATGTACGTCTAAGCCAGTTGAGGGAGGTATATGAGGACACATGTACCGGGAGATAGTGGACCATGCTGCACGAGCATATTTGCTACACCTAGTAGGTTGCACCGTCTTTGCAAATAAGAGTGCTACGTCGGTTAACGTATCCTACTTGCGATTATTTGTAGATTTGAGACACACCGAGGCAGTGGCTACTTAGAGCCACATGTATGAGCAGTTGGGAGATGGTAGCTATGTGAATACTAGACTGTTAGCTGGGTGTGCCATGGCCATCATGGCGATCCCTCTACATTTGTGATCGACTGACAATGGTTAGATTTTAATGATAATCTCGTACAGGATGTCGCCTTAGCAGCTGATGTTGGAGCTTATGTTCTTGCATATATGGAGTGATTTTGGTTTATATCACACCCATTCATTCAGATGGTTGAGGATGATCGACTTCCGGTGATTACCCCTAATGAACGACATCAAGACGGGAATAATACTATATTTGAGCATCTCACAGTGGTAAGAACTTATTACTTGTTTATTTAAATAATACATGCTGAGTTTTTATTAATATAATTTGTTGTATGATTGTAGGGTCTTTATAGAAGAATTGCATTCACTTTGCAGTTGATTGTAGACAATGGTCATGTCATCGAGGGTTCACCTACATGGGAAGGGACACAAACAACCCTGATGCTAGCCTGATCATTCACCGAGGATGTGTCTGTGAATGTCCGCAGACGACAACACGAACAACGATGATGATCATTTTAGTTGTTACTATGTTTTGTAATTTCATGAAGAAACACTTAGTTTACATTTATTGTGATTTTGATGAAGGAACACTTTGTTTACATTTTTTATGAATTTCATGAAGGAACACTTTGGTTATGAAATTAGTGAATTTCTTCTTCCACACCAAAAAACAACAAAACTAAACCAATACATTTCGGATTCACCAATCCATAAGTCAAAAAATTCATTCCGGATCCACTAATCCTTAAGTCAAAAAATACATTCTAGATTCATAAATCCATAAGTCAAAAAAACTTCTAGATCCACCAATCCGTGAAATCAAGCTTCCAGATTTAGCAATCCGTAAACAATTTACTTCCAGAACACCCCCTCATCTAGAAAACAAAATGATTTATTACGGAGAGACGAATCCATACATTATATTTTCACTTCCGGATTGATCAATCCGTAGCAGAATCCCAGATCCCTCTAGGAACCACAAAAACTTTATAACTACCCAACCTCTTAAAAAAAACACTTAATTCTTATCTCTAAAAGCCAACCAACGACAACGCAACTCACTTCTCCACTTTGCTCCACACAGCTAAAATGAGTCTCCACCAACGACGAAGAAGAAGAAAGGTAGAAAAGTAACTCATCCACGATGACCTTTTCAAATAAAAGGTCAAGGCTAGTTGAAGAATTTTAAAAATTATGAGAGTGCTGGAAGAAAAAAGTAGATGTACAGGAAGAAATTCCCTATTTTTTTAAGATGATAAGTAAGTAGAGTTTAGTTAACTCACCAAGTAAGTAACTTGTGATGAACTGGACCGGATGGGACCAAATAGCCTATTTTATATCTAGCAAAATATTTTGACTTGAAATGTTCTAAACAAGGTTATTAAAACGGACTACAATCGAAACCAACTAATGTCTTATTTATTTAAGGTGAAAAATTGGTGGTACACCAAATTGTTATCAAATTGGTGGAAACAAGTGGTAAAAATATTCCGTTCAACAAAAATAATTATTAATTCTAATTCTAATTATTTTTCTTAAAGTATATTAATATTTTTATTGTTCGTACATATAAATTTATTATGATAAATATAAATATTTATATATTATTGAAATTGTAGTTTAAATACTATACATTTTTCATTTCAATTCTTATATGTATTTTAAATGTAAAGAATATTTGAAATTTTATTTTATTTTAGTTTCAATATTACAAAATTATGACATTATATATTTTAAAAATTATTCTGTGTGTCGTTTATTAAAATAATTTTATTAATATTAGTTCAATAAGCAAGATTCTTAATCGATTCAATAAACGGTCCGATTTTGAGAATTTTTTTAAAAATGTATTGCCACCAAAGTAAAATATTCACGGCTCGAGACAAGTGAATGCAGAGGGAATAAATACTTTGTACCATTGTTAAACTAACAAATCCTAAGTTGGAAATCTAGAGATATTTGTATAATTATTAATTACATTTTTTTTTTACAAAATAGTTTATTTTAGGAAGGAAAGTAATTACATATTTTTTTTCATTCCATTGAAAAAGGCTGCGATAGAAATCTTGGGTACATCTCGGACACATCGATTTAAAACTAAATATAAAACACTTAATTTACAAAATAATTGTTATAAGATATATTTTTATCAAATTTAACCATTCAATCATATATTATTTTAATGAACACGGCCACAAAATTTATATAAGCACTTGTAAATACATGATAATCTTACATTCAGCAATTGTTTATATTTTATATGTATAATATCCATTCAAATGAAATTGATTGACAAACAATAAACTACTTTTTATACTATAAAAAGCTTATTAAATATTTTTAAAAATAAGTAAAAAAAATTATTTATATTATAAAAATATATATTATATCGATTTTGATTTAAAGTAACAAGACATATATATATATATATATATATATATATATATATATATATATATATATATATATATATATATATATATGCTTATCTATCGGATGATTGGAATTTTGAGCAATTGAAATTGCAATCTAATACCTATCTCATGTACACTCATTAGACCTCTGACAATAGGTTTACATGAGCCTCAGGAAAAATTATACAACAAAAATAAATATATTACATTCGTTTACACGTGCCCAATGATTAAAGGCATGGTAATGGCTTTGCCTCCAATAAAACGGGTCAGTTCATCCATAATTTAACACTTTCAGCTCCATGCTCAATCTAACAACAGCTGCCAAAGTTATCAAATGCATGCTTTCCCAATTATGGACACTTAACAAAACTCGAATTTAAATTTCAGGTGGGTGAGCCTGCACAAGTTTGAGAAGTAAAACCCTTTGAAGTTGAAATTGTAATTTCCTTTCTCACCAATCCTCTTGCTTAAGAGATACTGTAATTCCTACCTTGCTGGGATCAGCAACTTGGCTTCTACTAGCCCCAGAAGCCCCCCTCACTTTAAGGGGTACCGTCTGATTCATGTGTCTGACCATCATTACGGTCACTGCCATATTCTGGTACCAAATGGTCAGAACTCTGGCCACGAAGAACCAATACTGAATGGCTTTCCACGGTTGTTGATTCCTTCTGTGGAACTTGGTTGGTCTCATAATCATGACGTTCATCAGTCGAATGTGCATATAATAAACCAAACTTCTGTCCATGATTTAATCCTGGGCAGAAACCCTGCAGAAATATAACAAAACTACTCAACATGAAAGAATTATTCCAAATTCAATTGCAAAATAAATTAAAAAATCCCACAATACAAGAGAACACAAATACACGAGAACCATTTGCTACTTATTCTTGAATGTATCCATAATTTCATAATCCACTGGCATTTACTTGTGAGTTCAAACATGCTAGAGGGGCATTATACACGATATGGCTGGCAATGGTGCGACGAACAAAGTAAGCAAAATGTTAGACAATACTGAAATTTCATATTTCATTCCATTTTGCATCAGGTTACATGAAGTATATGGCATCATGGCTATAGACCAAAATGAATGGGGGGACGGTAATACAGCAACCTAAAAAGTCTGATCAGGTCATAATGTCATCAGACAAAATAAACTACTTGTTTTATTTGATTCGCTGCTGTGACCACCTAAATACAATATACAAGTTGTACAAAATTCCCTGCCCAATGTAAGCCAGAGTTGTCAAACATAACACAGTGGCCATTGTGATGTTTCACAGTTTTAATCAAAGTTTGAAGGTTGGAGAGAGAATGGATAACAAATTCTGAAACACTACATCTCCTTTTTTCTTCTAAGATGCAGAATAAGAAATAGAAAATACGCAGTGAACCTCAAATCCTAACAAAATAACTTGATTTCTAAACTTCTGTTTTAAATGAAACAAGCATTAAGAAATTTATCCATTGCACCCTTATAGCAACATGAATGAGGACGGAAATAGAAGGTGTAAGTGTAATATTTGGCACAAGTAATATGCATACTTTAAAAGGAGAGAAAGAAGCCCAAGAGTGATGCAGGTAAAGACTACCAAGTACCTTAATCGAACCTGAAACAGGACTTGGCTCGAAAGTAGTATAGTCTGAAGAATATGTATCTTTAGTCCAACTATCATAAAATATAGTATCATTGGATTCTTTCTTATCTTTGTCAGACTTTGGCACAAAGTAAGTTTGTCTCAAATCACCACTTCTACAATAAGCCCCATAGTATAAACAATGTTCCCTCAATAGGGAGATTTGAGGAGTAGCAGGCAGTAAATGACCTTCAGTGCTGAATATGTACCTGTCTCAGAAAAATGTGGAAACAAGTACCTTTAATTTTATTGTAGAAAAAATTCAGCCACTAAATTCTAAATGCATAAGCTCACACTCACTTGTATGGCCCTTTTTCCACAAGGTTGTCAGGACCCACAGCCAAATCAAACAGCAGCCACAGATACTTAACCTAATTGTAGTATAGGTTAGTTAGCAACAGTTTTCTTTAAAATTAATAGATAAGGGGGGCGGAGGGGAGAAGCTCAAAATATGAAAGGCAAGAAGACAAATGTTAATGGTTGGAAGAGGCATAGTTGATAGAAGAAAGAAAAGCATAAACTGAACAAAATGAAATTGATAGACATAAACCCATTCCCAGACTTCCACTCGACAGCTTAAGCTTCCAAGAAACATGGTCCTTGACATAATATCAGAGCCTCATCCAAAATCATATATCCCATACAATTGTCGATCTTATTAGAGAGACTACTTGGAGCCCTAAATAAAAATCAATCTAACTTTCTGATTATTTACAACAGATGTATATATATATACACAACAAAAATAAATGAAAAATGCAAACAAATAGATTTTGGGCTTCAAACCAATACATAGTTATCCTAACAATAAGGAAATATTCTATACATAGTTACACATTACAACAGACTTCAATAAAATACAACTGACGAGATTGTGTTCTTTTGTTAAGGTTTAGGGCCTGTGTTCTCAAAATATGTCATGAATTTATTCTTACTGTCTCAGCTAAGAAGAAACTCTCCATGTGATCTTCTTGTTTGTGTTGCTCAACATCTGAAATGTGACAGTATCCACAAGGGCATCGTGTTCCATACTGCAAACTAGCAATCATGTCCCTCCCAGCATCAAGATATCTACAAAGAAACACCGAGGAAGAATCAAGTTTTTTGTTAAATTGTCAGCCAAAGTTGCTAATAAAACTTACATCAAAACTATCTGCAAAAGATTCACAGAAGTTTGACAAGAAAAGTAATCCCAATTTCCTATTTCTTTTCAAAGAAAAGGGAGGAAAAAGTATTAGAATTTAGAAGTAGGCAACAAAGAAGATCTTTAGAGAGAGAAAACAGGGCTATATATAGTTGTAAAATAATATTAGGAGCCAAATTTTACAATCATGACACAATTTAAAGGAATATATAAGCAAACCTAGGATCTCTGGTAGCTTTGTATAGCCAATACGTGCTCTCAATTAGCTCTGGCCGCAACGGGTAACTCTTTTGCCCATGCTGATATAATGCGAGAAAATACATATATAAAGTTCATATTAGGGATGATCAACTAAATGGTTACCAAAAAAGAACATAGTAAGTATTCTATATTCCCATGGAACAATTATTTTATGCCTCCTGATAATCATAGGGTGTGTCTTGTTACATATAAGTTCTTTATGATTCATTTCAAATGCTTTACAAGTTGCAGTTTAAATATGGACTTGCCATCTTAAAGCACACACCTTACACCTAGGACTAGACAACAAGAGCACGAAGTGTGACTCAACTTCACAAGCTAACGCATCAAGATTGGACACGCTCTTATACCTGACCAAAAATCAACTGACCCCAAAAGCTAACAGAAGGGAGGAAAATTATCCAAGTCTTAAAAGAAGTATTTCAACCATATTCTTCCACAATGTGGGACATCATAACACTATCTAAGAACTGGCTTTACACTTTATGCTGTCCAAGAATTGGCTTTACACTTGTGGATAGAATTTAGTTCATTGCTTTTCTTCAGAGCCCTGCTTGTGCTTTTCCAAGAAGAGCATCTTATTTCTTACACAGCATGGACAGCATTGTCGTATTCTGATTTTTGAATTTCCCTTTCCATCACGACATTTCTATTTGGAGGATATCCCCATGGAGACTTTTTCCTATTGTCTCTCTCTCTAACGAGATGTATAACAAGAATAGAGATTTTGAGATATAAGGCATTTAAGAGGACTAAATTTGGGTGCAACAAATCATCAATTACTCTACCCTAAAAATGCAACTAATAGAAAGAAAGCTGAAGCTATAATTAAGCATCATTTTTACAGTTATATGGCCTCCAGGTGTTAGGAATATTATACCTGAACACTGAGACTAGCAAGATTAAAGCCCTCAGGGGTAAAACCGTATCTTCTCCAGACACTCAAGAAGGCAGCATGGGTGCGAATTGCAGGATTGATATCTCCAGCTAAAACCTTGCAAAAATACACATTTTCAATTAGCCCCTCCATGATGTTATTATATCCAGAGTAAAAACACTATAATATATAAAAAACAAGCAAAAGGAAACCTGAAGACCGGGCCAAAATGCCTGCAGGCTATTAAATAATGGCCACACAATAGCAGCAGAATCCATATTCACTTCTACATACCTTGAAGCATAAACAAAAATCTGAGTTTCAAACTTGAAATACATTTAAAAAAGTACATACTGATGCATTTCAAAGAAAAATAGTAGTCAAATATATTTACAGGGTGGAACACATAGCCAAAAGCTTTTACCAAGGGTCATGGTAAAGATAATGCATAGCAGCAGCATAAGCTTCTTGGAATATATACAAGTACTCTTCATCTCCAAATAATAAATATGCCTGAAGGTCATTTGCACAGAAAAAGAAATCAGAGAACTTGATGTATATCAACTAATAAAGTAATGCCCCAAAAGGGGAAAATGACAAAAAAAGAAAAGGAATTCGAAACAAAATTAATCCACCTGGTTGCCTTATTTGTAGCCTCAAGATTGGTGATTTAGTCTCATGACTAAAGATACGACGTAATAAAGCTTATAAAATTTGAACAGTTCTTATCTTACATGCCGGTTTTGTATGATAGAATTAGGTCCTAAGCCCAAATTCTAAGAAAATTAAATCAACTCTTGTTCTTATGCCTAATCATTGGAGCTTAGGAATTAACTTTTCAATCAATACAAATAGATCCATAGTGGCTCCACCTTACTAAACTTCTGATACTAACCTTCAACAGATACTCATAGAAAGAGTCAATACTAGTTCCTATTCCAGCATCCTGAAAAAAGACAGAGATCAATGCAGTAGCTGTTGATGGATACACAAAAATTGGAAGAATCTGCGTCCTTATGTTTAGGCAGAGAAAGGCCAGTGGGACAATGAGACACGAATGCGAAATATATAAACTGTGAAAGAACATTAATTTCATATTTTGCCTATTTTTAGCTTCTTCGCATATACAAATTAAAGATAGGAAACAATAAATAATTATTTAACATATACAAATCAAATGCTGATATAATTTATCAAGGCAATATCTAGTTGAGAAGCAACACAAACCCTGCAAATTAAGTAATTTACTTGCCAAAGAAATTAGTAATAACAATATCAAGACTTGAGAACATGAGGAAAGTCAACCATCATCAATAGCAACCCTTTTTTAAGCTCAACCTGAACCCTACAATCATTAATATTATGCACATTTTATAATCTTATGACCTTTTGCTGCAATTTCTTCTCAGTTTTCAGAGAGATATGGTCAGCTATTTTTTTTACTATTTATCCCTTTTTGTTGAGATTTGTCACCTTCATTTTATAATCACTCTGCTTAATTACAGAAGAATTTCAGCCATATATGTCTTGATTATATTGAGGTAGTTTGCCTCTAACAAATAATAACACAGTTGAGAAGAGAGAAACCCAGAAGGCATTTGATGAATATCTATAGGATCCTAACATATCTAAAAAATTCAAACAAACAAACACTGTTTAGAGCATTTATCATTCACCTTTATCACTATTTTTTCATACTAAGGCCCCTCTTGTTCCAGATAGCAGGAGAAAGTTCACTCATCAATGGCTCTAAATAATACAATACACAAGCCAAAGCTAAACCATTACTATACTCAAAGTGCATAATGACTCCTATACTCTTCTTTCACCGCACTAGAAGAAACTAATCATTGAACCATGAAAACATTTCCCTCGTAATTACATTATCTCCTTAACACGCCCCTAAATGTATAAACTTCAGTGGATGATGTTATGTTACATAGTTTGTTGCAACGTCACCCAGATAGGAGGCCTTCTTCAAGTTATTGTGTCCTTGATGAGAGGCAACTTGGTTTTAAGAAGGATTGAGAAGCAAGGTGCAGTGGCTATATTGAGTGGAGAGTCTAAGACATAGTTATTGCTCACACTACAAGGGAGTTGATATGATTTTGTCAGTACTTGATAAGAATATTGAGACTGATTGTGGTATGACAATCAAGCAACTCTCCACAAAGCATATTAAAACTGGTCTAAGTTTCGTTCATAAACAATTCTGACAAAGACTTATTTCTTCGTCACGTCAAGACTATGGAGCAGGCTGCTTATGTTTTCTCTAAATCATGTTTGTTACGATACCAAAACTACAAACCCTACCACAATTCTGTAACTTTATTACAATGTTCAGTGACACAATCTGTCAACAATTGAGACATCTAAATGGGAGGATATTGACACACCATGTGTCTAACATACTAGCACTGATGATTAACATCGATTGGTCATAGGCAAGATGATGTTAATCATCACTGTATACTAGACATATACCGTTGAGTATCCTCCCACTGACATGTCTCAATTATTTCAGTCTTACACTACCAAATAAAAAGAATTGAACTATCCAGAATGGTAACTCTCCTCTAAACAGTGGAAACAATTTGGATGAGGGAAAACATCAAATTAATTAAGCCAGAGTACAGCAACACAAAATCAGCTAAAACCAAACTTATGTGGACTTCATCACACTTGGCAATGCTTGACGAGTTACCTAGCCAAGTTCCACCACACTTCTACCTGAGTCAAACCTCAACTCCTTAGAAAGAATCCATCGACTCACAACGCATGGGAAGCGCATCCATAGTCTAGAAAATAATTTATTTACAATATCTTTTAGTAGAAGGCTGAAGAAATAGGGTTTAATTCAAAGTTGACAACCCATCATCCCCTGAGAGTTGATTCCAGGATGACAGAGAGAGAGAAGATTATACAGAAATCACTAACATAGCTTTAGGTTGGACTTAGGGTCCCTTTTTATTTATTTAGATCAGAGGAATAGAGCATGTATAAGTGTTTTACAAGGTAGTACACATTTAGCTAAAACACAAGTACAAATAAGAGGCACTATGATTGGTACAGAAAGTAGGGCATCATTCTGTGTATTTCATGGCTCTGTCATTTTAAAAAAATTGCTCTCTGAAAAAAGAAACAAGGCCACAACAAATAAGAAAATGTCATTACACACACACACACACACAGAAATATGTAATTATGTATGTGTATATGAATATTTCAACAAATAAATTATACTTTGTACCTTTTGTGTCCATTCACCTGTAAAAACATTAATATGAGCACCAACCAGATTAAGCTTTGAACGCCGAGCCCAAAGTCCACGTACTGCATTTTTGGTGACTTGTTCAAAAACTGCATGTGAAAGAAACAAAAAGATAGGATTATAAGTAATAAGACCATATTGGCATGTAAACCTTACCCAAGAAAGTGAAGACTAGAAAAATTGATGATAGAGTAAAAAATACAAGGCTAAAATTCAAAGCATATAGTAAAACCATAGTTGGAAAATGAAGAAGCAAAATGCAGCAATAGAAAAGAAAATATCAAGAGATGGATGCCTTCTCTGCCTATGACAACAGACACCCAAAACTACAAAAGTGAATGCCTGCCTTCTCCCCTTTCTCTCCCTTGTATCCTTGCCTCTAACAGTTTCCCTTCCCTCCTAACCTCTTTATTACAAAAGCAAGGTTCATCAAACCAAAATCCCTCATCTACCCCTTTAATCATGTTATTATTTCCCACATGATCTACCATATAAACGACTAACAATACTCTCCCCCAATCAGCCCCCAGAATACAAGGAAGGAAGAGATGAAATACAACTTCTGGACCATATATGCTTGCTCCATGGATGAGTTAGAACGGAATAAAGCAAAATGGCTAGAAAATAATTGTTTTGCTATCAAAAGGGAGAGAAGAGCAAGAATAACTTTTTTGCTATCAAAAGAGAAAGAGGAGTAGGAATAAATTTTGTGCTATAAAATATAGTTGTTCCATTCTCTCTCACTGTTTTCTTTTATAACAAAAGGAAAATGCAACTGCAAACATATAGCAACTCTGCAGAAATAAGATTAGAACACTAAACAAAAGCCATCAATACAATCCTGTCATTTGTTGACCTTACTTTAATCATATTTTTACTTGTGAATATCTTTGATAACTTTTAGAGTTATTTTCACAGTGGATACAAGATTGCACTTGGTTGGTCCTTCAGTTCTTGTTTGTTTAGAACTTTAGTTCATATATCTTCTCAATGACAATAACTCACACTCCTTGCATCATGTAATAGACCAAAAGGACAATGGTAAACTTACTAGGATCATTTGTTAGACGACTTAGAACACCAAATTCAAGAGTCAAGGTCCCACCACCTGCTGTTGAGGTTATCTAAAGCACAGAAGTACTAATTTTAACACAATACAAACTCAAAAATAGGTTGAAGACATCCGATAAAGAAAACAAGATGAGAGAAAAGAATTCAGGACATATTCTCTGTTTTTCAAAAAGAAAACAGTGGAGCAACAGATCCCAAACCACCTCTGAGCTAATTTTTGCCCATTTTGTTTCTTATATATCATTTGAAATTATCAGCTATGGTAGCAGATCGGTGACTAGGTTGAAGACCCAGATATTCTAAAAGTAATAAGTATATAGGAGAAGGTTGTTTTACCTTACTTTCATGTTTATCAACTCCATGTAACAAATTTACAGATCCAAATGGAATTCCTGATAAAAAAAAAAAAAAATAGCACATGAAAGTCAACATACGATGAACTATTATTACCCTTTGTTCAAATGAGGGGGGGAAATTAGGAGAGGATACAACTTTGAAATTTGAATGACAGGAAATAAGTAGAAAAAAATATTGAAATTTGAATGACAGGAAATAAGTAGGGAAAAAAAATTGAAATTTGAATGACAGGAAATAAGTAGAAAAAAAAAATTGAAATTTGTTTCATAAAGTCCATTTTTCTCTCTTCTGTCTCTTCAACCAAAGAACATAAGTTTATAAATTTAAGAAAAACTTTCCTTCCCGATTCCTTTCCTCTATCCAAACATACGGGTGGGGTCTAAAACAACATTCTCTAACAAGCTAAGCTAAAAGTGAGAAATTTTGCATCAAGATAAGTAAATAGCTTGGATTGTGATTTAGGTTGCCTCTTCACTGCACTTCATTCACACTGTGACTGCAGATACTGAAAATCTTGGTTTCATGTATGGCAAGAAGTTATGCAGGCGAAAAGATGTCCCTTTTTTATTCTAAGTCAAATGCTTTCTAGATAAGGATCTCATCACAGGTGCTAGAGTTGATAAGAATAAGATGAGTGCTCAACCTTCAATTTGCTGAATGATAACTCTCTCTTCTCACAGAAGGATAGCAACATTTTTTGTGAATGTTCAATGTTTTAGTTTGTTGAAGCTATATCTGGTCTTAAGAATTATGAGGGTTTTCCAATGATCAGTTGTGGGTGAACAAAATAAAGAAAATATTTTCTAGTTATTGCCTTGTAGGGAGGTCGGTTTGTAAGTCATATTAGAAACAACAAAGAAAAAATCTTGATACGATGTACAGTTTATGAAAATTTGGTACACTTGGTTGAAGCAGAAAGCATGGATAGTTAAGGGTGTTTTTGCTATTAAATTTGCTGTTATGGAATAGAATTATGCTTGCAGCTTCTATTTGATGTTCTTCCCATGGCTATTTCTTCTTTTTGCAAAGATAAGGAGCCTTGTTGAATTATTAGTTTTCTTATTTTTTTTAAATGTTTTCTAATTTGCAGTATAACTTACGCATCTTCACTGTACCTGCCTGATTTTTCCCTGATTAAAATTTTCTCTTTCAAAAAATTCATGCCAAACTTCAATCCTTGTAATTTAAACATCATATAAACTCAGTACTAATCTCCACAAATCATTCTTCACCACGCATGTCAGTGTTGTTAAAATAGCTGCAATAGCAGAACTATAGAATAATTGAATTGCAGAATTCCTTGGACAACTGCAAGTTTGCAACTTTTTTCTATTGCAGCTGCTATAGGTGTCAATGTCATGGTTGCAGCAGTCATCCTCTTGTTATCTCCGGCAAGTCTCCAAATGAACTTCTAAGGTAATATTACGCCCAAATTTTATGCATTTTACTTTTATTTACATTTAACATAATTTTTGTTACATGTATAATTGATATATACCATATATTTCAACTTCTAAGCAACTTCTACTAATTGCCTGCAACACTATTCCCTCAATGGTATAATGGTTTTCTGCCATTTTCCATAATTCATAATTGATAATACTGGTGTGGTGGTATAGAATTCCATCAAAAGTGAGAATTTAAAAGATAATATACTGAATTCTATAAACGTGCAATTCAATCCTTTTTGGATTGAGAAAGATGATTACGAGAGCAAAGTTACTAAAAGACAAGCATAATTGTGTATGATTGAGTAATACCTGTAGGGGTATCAAATGCAGGTAACAATCTCCTGGCAAGATCTTCAGCTAAATTTAGTAACTGATTATCATATGACGGAACTCTCATGCCCTGCAGACAACAAATGTGAAGATAACAGTTGATGACTATAGAGCACTATGTACAAATATATTCTAATATGAATTAGTAAGAAAAATGAGTCATGGCATGAGATGCCAAATGAGAATGCGGGGAATGCATAGATATTATAGCACCAGCAATCAAGCCTTTTCCTATTAAATGGAGTAAGCTACATAGATCAAATCTGTAAACATATTTTCAACCGTGAATCATATCTATAAACAAACCAATGACCTCTTGAACCTCTCAACGGTTATCGTTATAGTCTTTTGTCTCCCTTTACCTCTAGCAGCAGGTATACAGCATACCCTCCATCTGATCTACTCGCTTTAGTAGAGCAACTACAGCTCTTCTCCAAACATATCCAAACCACCTATGACTCCAACACTAACCCCAGACAACCTGACTTATTTTTAACACTTCTTTTAGCTCAAGCTCCCAAAATTCTATGATAAGAACAGCCAAAAAATAAAATCCATGAATATTTAATAGATGAAAAACTAATTACTTTCACAAGAAGAAAGCAGAAAAAATCTAATTACTCAGAGTGTCAGAATCACCAGGCCATCTAATCAAAATTCTTTTTCAAAATAAATATCCTGAAAGCAGTTGAGAACAACAGAAGAGCAAACATTTATAAAATAGATAACCTCATCCAATCTGATCCTTCTATAGAAGGTTCCTACCAACAACATCCGACTGACAACAACATCAACCTAAAGTGTCCTCACCATTCACTTTTAAAATTTTACAAAATATAAGATATGCATGAATTTTAAATGCAATCATATGTATTGTACAAAATTTGACATTAAAATACTAACCGTAGCATAATCAGAGGCAATAAGATGTGCGGAAAGTAATCCTCCGAGAACCCTAATAGTAGTCTCAAACACAGAAACAGTTTTATTCTGCAACCCAACCAAAAGGAGAATAAATCTTAAGCAAATAAAAACATTATATGAAAGCTTTGTTCTTAAGGGCAATGGCACCTGTTAGCATTTGCCTAAAAATAAAAAAGTTGTTGGATTTTGATTGGATGGGGGTGACTACTCACTATATCAAAGCGAAGATTTTTACCAAGCCATTCAACGGAGGTTGCGAAGCGTTGGCGGTCTCCAAGTAAAGCCAAAGTGTCTAAGGAATCAATCTGATATTATGAATGCATTAGAATTAGAATTAGAATAAAAAAAATAAGGAAGAGGATAAGAGATTTGATTAGCGATTGAATGGGAATAGAAACCAATGTTAAGGCATAGCCACCGAGCGTATCCTCTCCTGCACATGAAAGGGGCCTCAATTCATCGAGGGGGAAAGCGTTGTCCATGTAGCCATTAAAAGCATGATAAAACATTTCACGAGCCTCTTCTCGCAGTTCTTTCGCCTCTTCCGGAGATATGCCGTCGCCGAGAGAGACATAAACTGCTAGGAATAATAATAAGAATAGCAACACTGAGCGGATCTGAGTCCCTCTCATTTCTCCTCCACCGCTCCTAAGCTATGCTATGCTAAGCTAACTGCACTTCAATCAATTCAATTCTATCATCATCATCAGATACATCTATCAACTTACTTCCTAACTACTTTACTGCTAACTATTCTTCTTTGTTTAGTCTCCACTCCTTCTCTTTCTCCCTCCCCTTTTCTACTCAATTTCTTACTCTTTTTTTCATCTAACCCTCCCTCCACAACCAATTACAGACCAATAAACACCCCTTTTCTTAACATCAAACTTTTCCACTGAATCAGGTGAAATTCACAGTCTTTTATTGTAGGATAAATTAACAGTCCAACATAAATGTTAACAAATAAAAACCGAATGCACTGTGTTTTGTGATCTAAGTTTGGTAATTTTTATGACAATTAGGGTACAAACAACTTCATTTTTTTTTTCTTTCATGATAAAAAAAAATGTGTAAAAATTATTATTATTATTAGCTAAACACACGCGTAAATATTTACATTTTTATTGTATTAAAAAATACATGTATTTTTATTTTTATGATATTAAAATAATATAAATTTATTATTTTTATGACTAATTAATTAAAAATATATAAATAAAAAATTTAATAGATATACATGTAAGTATAATTATATAAAAATTATATAACTTTCAAAAACACATAAATTTCTCCACATATATTTACATTTTTATTATATTAAAAAAATTATACATATATATAATTAATTATTTTATTATTTTTCCTAGCAAAAACATATACACTTTTATGCATGTGTATTCATATTTCTTATTTTATAATAATTAAATTTTATTATTTTCATGAATAATTATTTTAAAATATAAAAATAATACAATTTAATATATATATATATACATATTTATAATTTTATAAAAATAATATAAAAAACATTATATAGTTTTCAAAAATATTTATTTTCACGCATGTATATTTACAATTTTATTATATTAAAACTATATAATTTTACTATTTTTTATGAAAAAATAACTAAAAATATTAAAATAATATAATTATATGAGTGTCTGTTATTCAACTTTCATTTTAGAATAACCACTATTTCTCTAAACTTTTTCTTTCTTTCTTCTTTCTAATTTTTTTAACCCTCTGTCATCATACTGACGATCGGAGTTTGCCATTGAATTCCTAACAGCAAATACTACAAGACTACCCCGATCAGAGTTTTAGATTGAGTAAATTCATTTTTTCTCCTTCTTTCTTTGAGTTAGTTTTGAACTTATTAGATTATCTATTGTATAGACTTTGCATGTGGTGTTTCTAGCTTCAAGATTAGTCTATGTTAGTTCAAAATCCTGGTAATATAGTTAGATCTTTCATCAAAACTATATGAAGTTGGTTAAGCTACCTTTGGACTTTGAAGGATTGGAGCTTTTTGTGAGCACATTTACTTATTCTCAAGTAAGGAAAGCTAGTTTTATTCTAAATAGAACCCTAGGTTATAAGATTTAGATATGGGGATAACGTGGTCACGAGTTCCAATTTTCTTGGAGGATTGTTTGTTTTTAAATGAAGTAGTATATTGATTGAAATTTAAAATGTAAAATGGTTGATTTTGTATATTATATATTGATTGAAATTTAAAATGTAAAATGGTTGATTTTGTATATTATACATTGATTGAAATTTAAAATGTAAAATGGTTGGTTTTGTATATTATATATTAATTTTCATGTGAATAATTAATTGAATGTGTTTTAATTGGGATTGAAAGTGTATGAAAGATTTGAGTTGTATTATGATGCATTTGAAGTGTAAAGATTGATAGGTATTGATAGTTGAATCTGAATATTGAAATTGATTAGAAAATCATGAATGGTTGAGTATAGGTTGACATAGGAAATCAGTGGAAGTACATGTACAACTCTGAATATTTTTCATATGATAGGTTTTATAAAATAAAAGTTAAAATATAAATATTGTAGTGAGATCATGCATATATTAGTTTTGAGCAATTCTGCTATGCATTTTTCGCTCACACAAGATATTTTCACTTAATCAAAATATTCTCATTCAAGCTAGCTTGAGACAATGAGTTCCATACCTATTTTTGCTCAAGTCAGAAATTTTTCCTCAAGCAAAAAATTTGGTGAAAAATAGGATGTTCTCAGATCCATTTTTGCTCAAACGAAAAAAAAAGAAATTAAATAAAAAAAAAACCTTAAATTTTGGTTATGTTTTTCAGTTTTATGTTTTATGTAAATTTTGGGGTTTTTGCTTTCTAAGATTTAGTGTCATTAAACGATGAGATTTTTGGATAATGTCAAATATGAAATTTGAAATTTGTAATCAATATGTAGAATTTTCTAGAAAGGAAATACTTTGTTGAGATTGTAAAGAGGATATATTGATTTGTGAGTGCTTTGTAAAAGAGACGATCCTGACTCTACTAGTATAGTGAAATCATAAAGATAAAGTTATTTAGGCGATGAGAGTCGAAGGAAGTTCATGTGACTTTTTCTGCAGTTTGAAAAATAATCCGGTATGGCAAGTCATATATTAACCATGTTACATAAAGAAATTTTACGTTAATGATGCAATTTACTTTCATTATTTATGGGTATTTTTTTTATTATGTATATAGGTAAGTCGTGGGTATAGGAAATGACTTTATTCAGTGAAATTGTTTCAAACCAACATGATTTCATATCTATGAGAAAGAAGTCGTTAGAGAGAAAAATAATTTTGATTATTATTATTATAAAGTCTTGAGGTACCTCCACGAGTTTGTTATGTTTAGAAATTAATTAATTGAAGTCGTGGACTTGCACAATGACTCCAAGTTTAAAAAAAAATGTGTTTCTCCTACACAACTCTAGTTGATTTGAAAAATCAACTTCTTTAGGAGTTGTAAACGAGTTGGGTGACCATGGTGCATTTGATTTATTTTTTAATTGAGTTGTGGTACATTTGGTTATTTGAGCTTTGATGGTTTTGTGGTGCAAAGATGAGTCATTGCTTTAGTGATTTAACTTTGACAAAGTTCATTGGTTTAATGGTTAGAATTTGACAAAAGCACTTCGAGGTAATTTAGTGTCAGCTGTCATCTTTAAATTTTTATTAGTTACGATTAATTAATATAATTGAATAATTAATATAATTGATTGACATCAATTAATATAATTGAATGGTAGTTAATGAAAACAATTATTAAAAAATAAAAAATAAAAAAAAGCAGAAAATGACAAAAATTTTAATTAGAGAAGAGAATGAAAATATTGTTTATTAATATTTTTTACAATTTTGTTAGTAAAATATTTAAATGCGAAATTTATTATAAGCACTAATTGCTAATTGTAAAAAATAATATATGATGAATCATTATATTAATACCTATTTTGGTCAATCATAATATATTAGTATTTAAAATGTTTTAAAATATTTCTCTTTTTGAATTGATTCAATTTTGAATATTTCACTTTCCATTGTAGTTTTTAATTATAATTAAATTTTCACCTTGAAACCTAATATAGTTTTTAAAATGATAGGGTTAAATCAACTTTTCTTATAACATTCAAATTAAAAATTAAAATACAAACAAAAGAGTAATGAAAATGATACTAGCAAAAATTCTTTAAAGATCGAGAAAAGTTTTCATTTATGAGATCTTTACAACCAAGAATAAAATTCAAAAATAAAAAATGCATTTAAAAAAGTGAAAATCTCAGAAAAGAAATTTGGGATTCAGAAAAATCACATAGAAGAAGGAAAAATAATTTAGTTATATGTGAACTTCGGTGTTATAAAGAAACTCAAAAAAAAGATGAAAAAGAACAACCATTAGAGTAACTGGAAGACAAAGTCAAAACATTTATTTAAATTAAAAGATAGAATAAACAGAGAGGCGCGATAACATACATTGGGTATATTTTTTGTTGAGAAATGAAAATAGAAGCAAAGGGGAAAAAAAATTCAGGTGAGAATTCACACCATACCATGACGACGGGAGTTTGATCGAGAATTGCAACGGCTTTGAGAAGACTGGAACTAAGGTCGACCACTGCGACTTCCATAGCTCTACACTGAAACGAAAACGAAAATCAAACTTTAGCATTTACTTTGAGAACTGAATATAGAAAAACTACAACAGAAGAAAAACAAAGAAACAAATACAATTATCAGTGGGTTTTAATTTGTTGTGAATGCGATTTTGTGATTACCTTGTACAATGTTTGAGAATCTAAAGGGTTTCTCGACGACTTTGTTGGTGTGACAATTAGGATGACAAACAATGTTGACATCTTTTGAAGGGAAAAGACTAACGTTTCGGATCTTAGTTTGAAAATTAAATCGAAGATTAAAAAAAAGAAGAGTGAGAAAAAGGAGAAGAGAGCACAATGTTGTTCCTTACATTTCTCCATTTTCTTTCCCACAGTTTGGTTCGGCCAAACCCAACTTCAGAATAGTAATAAAATGTCCTTTTGATGGATTGCATGCCATCAAAGTTTCCAATACACTTGCATGCATGTCCTATTTTCCAACCACCTTTATTTAAATCAAATTTAAGATTATTCTATAAATCAAATTGAAAACTGTTTCATGACATAAGTAATGACCAAATGATTCCTCTGAATAATATACTAAATGGATAAAATGAAAAAAAAAAAAAATTATGTACACCAACATTGAGTTAATGGTTAACGGATTACAGATTATATATATTAAACTTATTTAAAAAATATTTCTGATTAACTAACGGTGTTTTATACTTAAAATACATATATATTAGATGTACTGTTAAAACCATTAAATTCTATTAGTGTCAGTTAACTGATAAATTAACAACATATTATCCTAAATAGTTTTGAATTTCCAGAACACAATACTACCCTATAGTTATGTCTTTCATTCCAATCAAAATTTCATTTATGCATTATACTATATTAAAATTGGAAAGTTTTAGTGACTGCTATTAATTTTGTAATTGAAGGTTCATATGACAATCATAGTATGCTTCGTGTCAAAAATCAGGTTGATTCATTTACCTTGCAGAGCAACCGTTCGTATAAAAAACCGTGTAGTTCAGTACAATCAAGAAAAAAAGGAAAAAAATACTATTAAAACAAATTGTATTTTAAGCCTAAACTAAAACACAGTATCATTATCTTCGCACCAATTTTGTTTCACACCATATTTGCGGAATGCCAATGAGACACTACGTCGAAAAGATAAAATACTATCCCTAGATAAATCAGAAACTCGATATAATTTACAGTATGTCACGATTAAATATGAAGAGCCAACAGAAAAAAGATCTACAGTAACAATTTTGTATCTAAACTAACAAGTCAATACATAAATGATCATCATATTGACCAGTGTGGAACAGGCTCCCCACCAGATAAGACAACGAATTAATGTGATGACAATTCCAATTGCTGATGGTGATGCTCACCGCACCTACAGCTGGAGAAAAAACGACTTATCAATGTTAGAGACAGAATGAAGACAAAGGAAAGTAAATATTGCATAATTATTTCATGATCAACAAACTACTTGCACAAGACATCATTCGCACTCACTGATGCTATAATGCATCATTTTATTATCCTATACTTATTTGAAGAGTATTCCTGATAGGAACAAGGTTGTCAATCTTAACGCCAGTAGAATGGCTGTGTTCTAAAACTGAACAATCAAAATTAAAGGCATATTCTCATTTATAGTAAAAAAGTAATGATTTATACGAACAACCACAATCAATCTAGAGCACAGGTCAAGGGCATAAAAGAGGAGAGGAAGGAATATAGGTGGAAATTTATAAGGGGAAAATTAATGAAATCATGACCTCAAAATTATTGAGCTGAGCTGTGAACTGTTACGTACACAACACAAAACTGAGATGTATATGAATCAGACCTACGACAGATAAGGGAGCAGAGAACAACTATGATCAGAACCAAACCAGTCTGATAGTGTGTGTGAATAAGCAGAGGGTGAAAAGCAATCAGTGGTTGCAGCCTGCAGATAATCTAGAATTATCTGACAAAAAAAATGCTCACAGCCAGATAATTATAAACTAAAAAGAAAAATGTCAGGCTCACACAGCCAGCAGCCAGCTGCTGAAATTAGGAGGGGTTTTCTGCTGGAAGTTCAAAACTGAGGCAGAGAAATTTAAGGGAAATAGCAAATAGATCGACAAAGTGAGTTTTTACGCCCGAAATTGGTGCAATACGGCAGTTTGCTGTAATTCCTGCCTACTCTATCATAACAGGAGTTGAGGGGAGGGATGTGTGCAACTCGCAGTGGCAGTGTGATAGCACCATAATTGACAACTATAATCAGACTTAGTGCTGAATATGTGCAAGAGAAGAAACTAAATAGGCATGAACAGACTAAAGAGTGTGTGTGTGTAAAGATGGTTCCAAACCTACCAATCAGCAATAGAATTAAGAGGATAATTTGCTATAAATGACCAAGGTTAATAAAACCCAATACTAGGCATAGGTAACAAACCTGCTTCTTTTTCTTCTTAGGTCTTCTCTTCCTCCGAGGCTTGTGAGCATCAGAGTTGGAGCTTAAACTACTTCCGTGGCCTGTCCCTGATCTTGAGGGTCCCCTTACTTTGAAGTCTGAGCTGCTTTTGCTATTTGACGTGTTGCTCGATGTGGAAATATCAGATCTCTGTGTAGATGAATTTTGGCCAGAAGATGACCCAAACCTTGACAATTTCATATTTGAAGGGCGAGGAGGAGGCATCAAAGCTCTAGCAGAAATCTGCCTCTATAAAAAAGGGCGGAGATATTCAAAATTTGAAAATAGTTTGTCACTATCTATTTCATGGTATGCAATATTGCAAATTAAAACAAACAAAATTGCTACTCTTACTACAGACCTGGTTTTTCTCATCACTAGACATGCCAGACACACCTTTCCCAGAAGCACTAGAAGCCTGCTCTCTGCAACCAACAAAAAAATTTAATATTAGTAGATTTCATCAAAATAAAACATGCTTGCAGCATCTTAATGGTTAATCGTAAATTCCCTGGCATAATGTTGGACAAATGCCGGAGGCTTCACAGCAGAAAGCCTGGCTTCCTCTTCATCATTAACAATACCAACATCACAAACAACGAAGGTTACTACTCTCCTAACATTCTAATTCCCATAGTGCACACAGCGTATATATGAAAATCTCATCGATACTCTCCACTGACCTTGCACTTTTGTCTGTCCATTCATCATCTGCATCTGCTTCATCACTAGAACTCCCAGCAAGGAAAAAATCATCATCACTCAGATCCAACAGACCGTCATCCTCACTGCCAGTCTCTGCTACAGCAACACGAAATCTTGTTGGCATTTGATGGGACACAAATGTGGCATAAATAAAAGGCATATTCAAAAATACAAAGCAGAGTTCACCTAGTTTTCCTTATTTTATTGACAACTCGTAGTCACAAGGTCTCACACAACTAAAACCAAGCTCTCGAAGAGCACCAACATTCTAAACTCATATAAACGATGACAATAAGTATTAAAAAAAATTCACAATTAATGAACCTTCTAAATCCTTGCCACTTGCAGCAGCTGCAATCAGCCTATCTTCAATCTGCTTGCGCAGCCCATTCCTCCTGTCAACTATCTCTGAATCATCACCGCCGGTAAACAAGGGAACATATTTTTCATTCTTTGGAAAGTACTGCAAATTGAAATTGAATTTCAAGAATAATATTTTGTTCGGTCAATATTCTTCGTGATGTCAACGCAAGAAAAAAGAGAGAGCACGGAACACGGACCATGACATATTGAAGATCTTGTTTTAGAGCGGAAAGCTGGTCAGAGTAAGGTTGGGCAGAAGAAGAAGATGAAGAAGAAGCACGGTGCAGTTTCTCGAGGCGTCTGATTCGCCTTTCAATTTTTCTCCTCTCGAAGAACTTGATCTTCCGGTCACGTAAAAAAATCTTGCGTTCCGCGGCGAGGCGCGTGTGAATCTCCTGCTGCTTCTTCAGTGCTTCCAATTTCTGTTCCTGCGCTTCTCTCACCTCGGGAGGCAGATTCTGCTTCACCAATTCCGATAATGAATCGAAACGAATCAACAAGATGAAATAGGGATAGGATAAGGGTTAGGGTTACCTTTCGGAGCATGCGCTCCAACGATCGTATCTGGTTTTTGAGGGAAACGGAGGGCTTGGGTTTCTTGGCAACCCCGAGAGGCTTGGAGTTGGATCGGCGCGTTGCGCTCACGCGCCGCTTGCTGTAAGCGCCGTGAGCCATTTCTCTTTTCTGAGTGTTGTTGTTTATGTTGTTTTTATACACTCCACTCCCTCTTATCTTGCACGCCCAACCCTCATGGAGGGATTCGGTCTGACATTTGAGATTGAATTTTACATCTAACCTTTTACAAATTTAATATTTCTTTTTTCTAATCTAATAAGTTACAGGGTTTGGTTTTTAATAATAGAAATGTCAATAATAATATTTTTTTAACGCGGTAATTGTCATTACTAATTAAAATTTATTAAAAAAACTATTTTCCTTTCAAATATAACTTTAAAAACAAATCTTATTAGATAAAATATGTTGAAATGGTTTTAAACTAATTTAACTTACTTTTTAGAGATGAAAAAATTATTTAGGCTGCAAAAAACTCGAACAGCCTAGAATTTCATCACGCTTGAGATCATTTTAAAAGTCCTAACTGGATGTGGGTTTTTTTAAATATTTTAAGTTTTGTCTTTTGTTTTTCCTTATTGCAATCTATAGTGGAAAAAAGCTTACATCATTTTAGTGAACTTTCATAAATAAAATTTTTAAATTTACGACAAATTTAAAAATAAACTACAGATAAAAAATAGAAGCAGTTTTCCATTTAAAAACTAAACAAAAAAACAAAGAAATTCATCTTAAACAAAACCTAAAAGCCTAAATTAAAACAATAATTCATGATTTTTTAATATTTTAAAATTTAGACTTAAATACAATTTTATCCCTTCAACCCCAAATTTAAATTTAATTTTTTAATTGTTGAATTTTAGAAATTATTCTTTTTAATCCTTTCAATACCTTATTAGTCCATTGATGTCTAAATAAGTCATTGATCGATATAAACACAAAATCGAACCGATTGAGTCAAACATTTTAATAAGAAAATCTTTTACTCCAGTCTTTCGTGGTATGCTTCTCCGAAAATTGATTTTTAGTTTTAAAAATTGTTTTGATTTAAAAGTTGAGTATTTAAACCACTCATTTTTTCCATGATCCTTTTAACTAAACTCGTAATATTTATAGACGTTAAAAGGGTGGATTCTTCTTAAACCACCGACAAGCGTCCAAGTTACCAGATTTTATCTTTGGAGACATGATTAGCTTTTATTTTGTTAATCCTGCAAAATATTGTAACAGATTGCCTTTCCGTTATCAGTTTATAACTATTAAAATAAAGAAAAAGAGGAATAGGATAAATATATTGTGTATGTTATATTCATGAGATTATGTTTATATATAGAGAAAAATATTAAAAAAATAATAATAATTATGGATTAAGATATTTATAATATCTTATAATATATAACACTCCCCTCAAGCTAGAATTTATAAATTATATGTATTCAATTTGTTACAAATAAAATCAATCTTATGTCCATATAAGAATTTGGTAAAAATATCTATAAATTGATCAATTGAATAAACAAATTTAGTATTGGTATCTCTTTATACAATCTTTTCTTGATATAATCTTTTTTTTCAAATAAAATGACAATCAAATTCAATGTATTTGATCCTATCACATATAAGTGCCATTTGAGTTACATATCCAATTGCAATTATTTAAGTAATTGTTTAAGCTAACTAAATTCACAAATAGTCGAGATCATAACTCTACATTCTGCTTCTCGCTATAACACTTTGTTTCTTGCTCTCCATATTAGCTCAAATTTTGTTTTTCATGAAAAAACCAAACATATTGAGATGAACTGTCATTTTATTCGAGAAAAGATTATGTCAATTGATATCAAGACTGAATTTATTAATTCAAATGATAAATTAGTAGATATCTTTACTAAATCCTTACATGAACCTATAATTGATTATATTTGAAACAAGAATATTCTTCTTAACGACATTTTGTGAAAGAAGAAAAAAGCCACTAAGCTACCATAAAATCAATGGAGATAATAAACAAAATGTTTGATTTTTGTTTTAACTCAAACTTAGACAGATAACTTAAACGAACAAACTTTATTTTATCTTTACATTTTTGTGTAGATTCTGAACCAAGTTGTGTTACAATATTACCATTACCTTTACATTCCGCGTAGACTTATAAATTCTAAGTCAAGTTAAATTTCAATATTTTGATGCTTTGCTCATTTGAGTTGGGTTGTAGAAATAATACAAGATATCAGTGACAATTACAGGCTTTGATGATTATGTAGGAAGCAATGAAGTAGGGAAGAACAAATAAGAACAGATAAGAACAAAGAAGAAAGGAGAGGAAACGTTGAAAAGAAAGCTGAAAACTATTATTCAATTAAAAAGAAAGAGTAAAGTTGCCTTATATACATGGGGGTGCAGAAAAAGAAAAAACTAATTGGGTCTATGAATAAAAAGATATTGCATATAGGCCCAACAGAAAATAAAACAATATTTAATATTTTATCAGCCTTTTCAAGCTGGGAGTATATGTTTCTCATTCCCAGCTTGGAAAGCAGAGTGTTGAACTGGGCTGTAGGAAGAGGTTTGGTGAAGAAATCAGCAGCTTGAAGAGAGGATGATATTGGAAGAAGTTTAAGAAATCCAATATTGAGTTTCTCCCTTACCACGTGATAGTTGATTTCGATATGCTTTATCCTTTCGTGGAACACTTGGTTGTTTGAAATCTGAATTGCAGCTTGATTGTCATAGTAAAGCAAAGTTGGCTGCAGATGCTTGACGTGAAGATCAGCTAGTAGGTATGTGATCCATTGGATCTCACAGGTAGTGGTAGCTAGGGCGCAGTACTCGGCTTCAGATGTTCTTGATATGGTTTGTTGTTTCTTGGATTTCCAAGAGATGAGAGATTCTCCCAAATAAACAGAAAAACCAGTTTTAAATTTTCTAGTTTCGGGACAAGTTGCCAAATCAGAATCACTATAGGCTTTTAATTGAGTGGAATTTTGACTATAAAAGAATATACCTGTTGCAAGAGCATTCTTCAGATATCGAAGAACACACATGGCTGCCTGATGATGCTCATTTGTGGGTTTGGAGACGAACTGGCTGAGGTGATTTACCGAGAAAGCTATATCAGGCCAGGTATTGGTTAGATAGATGAGACGTCCAATGAGACGCCTATATGCAGTGGCTTCCTTGTCATCAAGAAGAACACCTTTGGTTGCTGATAATTTTAATGTGTGAAGTATAGGTGTAGGCACAGGAGCACAACCAAGCATTCCAACGTCTTTGAGTAAATCTAGGGCGTATTTTCTTTGACTTAAGTGGATGCCAGTGTCATTGCGTGCTGCTTCAATACCCAAAAATTAGGTTAAGTCACCCAGATTTTTGATGTGGAAGAAACTGTTCAGCAAATTTGTTATATTGGATATTTGTATAGGGTTGTTCCCGATGAGGACAATGTCATCCACATAGACCAGGATTCTCGTGGTGTATTTGCCATCATGTTTCAAAAACAAAGAATGATCAGTAGTGGAAATATTATATTTGTGAGAAATTAGAAAATTTGAAAGCTTAGCATACCATTGTCTTCCTACTTGTTTGAGGCCATAAAGTGACTTTCTGAGGCGACAAACCAGGTTTGTAGATGAAAAGTGAAGTCCTGGGGGCAGAACCATGTATACTTCTTCATCTAACTCCCCATGCAGAAAAACATTGTTGACATCAAGTTGCTTTAGTGTCCAATTGTTAGTTGCTGCCAAGGCAAGAAGCAGCCTAAAAGTAGTTAACTTTGCTATAGGAGCAAAGGTATCCAGAAAATCAAGACCCTCAATTTGGGTGTAACCTTTTGCTACCAAGCGGGCTTTGTAACGTTCAATAGAGCCATATGCCTTGTGTTTAATTTTATACACCTAACAACACCGAATGACAGTTTTCCCTAGAGGGAGCTCGGTTATGGACAAGGTTTTGTTATCTTCAAGGGTCTTAAGTTCTTTCTTCATTGCTTGGACCCAAGATGGGTGCATGATAGCTTCCTCATAGTTTTGAGGCTCCTCGGTAGATGAAATCAACATGATTGTATGTTTGAAATTATCAGAAAAAGAAATGTAATTTAAAAAGGAATTAATTGGGTACTTTGTACTTACCGCATTATTACTGATATTGGATACCTCAAAGTCTTGTAAATAGGCTGGCCTTCTTCTGCTGCGAGTTGATCTACTAGGAGAAACAGTAACATTCTCACTTTGTTCAACCTCAGCATTAGTTTCAACAGTATTATCAAGTAAAACATCATGAACACTATTTTCAAATTGCATATCAAGATCATTATAAGTTTGGGCATAATGACCGAGAATAGGCAAAGATAGACTATTTGAATCATTGTTTTGTACATGCTTGGAGTGATAAGGAAAACAATTCTCATGAAAAACAACATTTATGGATAAATCTATTTTGTGATTTTCGAGGTTTAAAAAGAGGAAACCTTTTGTATCAGGCTTAAAACCGGGAAAAACCCCATGAATAGCACGGTTGTCCAATTTTTTTCTACGAGCAAGAATGGTAGAAGAGTAACACAAACATCCAAAAACACGTAGATGAGAAATATCACACAATTTTTCATAGGGAGTAGCATTATTAAGCAGCAGAGTAGACATACAATTAATAAGAAAAGCAGCATGTTGCACAGCAAAACACCAAAAAATAGCAGGAAGACTAGAATGAAAAAGTAAAGCCCGAGTGACATTCAAGAGGTGTTGATGTTTTCTCTCAACAATAACATTTTGTGCAGGTGTCTCAATACAAGTAGTTTGATGTATAATGCCTTTGGATGCAAAGGAATCATGCATGGAAAACTCAATGCCATTATCTATGTGAATAATGATTTTAACTTTGGTAGAAAACTGATTTTCAACATAGGTTATAAAATTGGTAACATTAACCCTGGCTTTAGATTTATTATGCATCGGAAAAATCCAAGTATACCTAGTAAAATCATCTACTATAATAAGAAAAAAATTTATGAACAAGCATTCAAACAACAGAACAAGGACCCCAAATATCAATATGAAGTAATTCAAAAGGTTGAGCAGTTCTAGTAGCACTAAGGGAAATAGTTTTCTTTGTTTTGCTTAATGACAAGCATCACAAATAAAATCTTTATCAATATGAATATTAGGGTAATAGGTTTTTAGAACTTTTAACCTCTCTTTTGAAGGATGACCCATTTTGAGGTGTTAGATATTTGTTTCTCTTGTAGTACAACTTAGAACATTTTTGTCAGCTTTGTTGAAGACATATAGACCAACCACAACATCAATTGTATCAATTGTACCAATTCTGTATTAAACACTTAGTAGAAGAGAAAATAAGCTCACATTTAAGTGATGTAGTCAATCGAGATATATAAATCAAATTAAAGGAAAAATTTGTCACATATAAGACATTTTTCAGAACAAATTTATTGTTGAATAAGATTGTACCAGAATAGAAGGCAGTGACATAATTTCCAGTAGTAAGTTTAATAATAATGGGTTTAATAGGATTATATGATGTAAAATTAGATATGTCAAAACAAACATGATCTGTTGCAGCAGAATCTAAAATCCAAGCATGTTTATTGAAGATAAAATTTTGAAATCTATTAAGATTATCTGTTACAGTAGAATTTTGATCCTGAGGATCGACAGAAATGGAACCAACCTGGTTCACTTGTGCTTGACTGTTTGAGACACTTACATTCTTCCAAAAATATGAAAGGATTTGGAACTGACTTTGGGTAATATGAAAGTCACCACTACTAGCATTTTATTTTGATCTTGGCCACCAGCAGTGTCTTCTTGAGCAAGAATATTGGCATGAGAAAAATTACTTTTTCGAAATTTATACCTGGGAGGTATCCATGCTTCTTATAGCAGGCATCCACAGTGTGCCCATTCTTATTACAGTAAGTACCAACCTTTTTATTATTGTCACTAGATCTTGACCCTTTTCCATCTTGGTTAGGATAACTATTTTTCTTGAAACATACAGTTTCATTGTGACCCAGCTTACCACAGAAAGAACAGGTAACATAATTGACATTGGTATGAATAACAAAATTATTGTTCTTGACATGAGCAACTAAAACACTACTGTTAAATTGTCGTTCTTGTTAAACAACTAGAGAAAAAAATCTTAGTAATAGCAGGAACAAACTCCATGAGAAGGACATGGGCCTTTATGTTATTGTACTGATCATTGAGGCCACGCAAAAATTGCATAGCTTGATCATCTCTTTTTCTTTGGGCAATAACAGAAGAACCATTACAGGTGCAAACATTATCAGGTCTAAAATTATCCAACTCATCCCAGATGACCCTAAGTTTGGTGAAATAATCAGAAACAGAAATATCACCCTGATTAATGGAAGATGCCTCCATTTGAAGGTCAGAAATGCAAGACAGGTCACCTTATGAGAAGCGAGCTTTAAGATCATTCCAGACATCCAGAGCCTTTTCCATCCATATGATGCTTTTACGTATGGGGACAGAAATCGAATGCACAAACCAAGACGCCACCATGTTATTACAGGGTATCCAGGATGCGAAGGTGGGATCCGATTCAGAGGGTTGAGGTATCACACTTTTGATAAATTCTAACTTGTTCTTTGCACTTAACGCAGTGATAACTGAGTAGCTCCAAGAGTGGTAATTTGTCGAATCAAGAAGTGGAGATACGAGAGGAGTCACATGGTTTTCACTCGGGTGCAAGTACAAGAAGTTCTGAGTGAGATTGTCACTTTGAGCGGGATTTTTATTCTGGTTAGGGTTAGGATTTTCATTTTGATTGGGTTTTTCCATAGCCATCGAAACCAAACCTTCAAAACTGCAAAAGAAAAAAACGTTAGTCAAAAGAAAAAGAAAAAGATCAAAAGATTTGCGAAAGAACAGAATATCAAGAATGAAGGAGGGATCTGAGTGCGTGCAACAGAGCTCTTCACAATGAAGAGCTCTGATACCATAATACAAGATATCAGTGGCAATTACAGGCTTTGGTGATTCTGTAGGAAGCAATGAAGCATAGATGTTCAAGTGCTTTGATGTCTCCAAATCCATGAAGTTTGGTGGAAGGCTGTGTTGTTGCTTGTGTGGGTGGGTTCTGGGTAGATTAAAGTTGTAATGCACTCTTTGTTTGAATCTAAAACTGATTTGAATCAAAACCCTTTTGAAAAAGATTGTTTTCTAAAGAAGTGAAAAAACAATTTGTTGTTTTGTTGTTTCAATCAATTGTTTGACACTTAGTGGTTTTTGAAAGGGGTTTGAAATTGTTTGACTTGGTTGACTTTGCTATCAAACCAATTCAATCGGTTGTTTCGAGAATTCGACTGATTGTTTTTTGAAAATCTATTACAGATTTCTGTTAAGTTTGGTAAATCAACTTTAAATTTTTTCTAACTGTTTTGGCTCTTGCTTTAAATGTTTTTAACAAACCTTTGGAGTATATAAAGGTTGTTTTACGCTCCTAAAGGCATTGGAACAATTTAGACATTTTGAGATTGAGAAAACATATTTGAGTTTTCAAGATTTGCATCAAGCTTTTGAATTTTCACAAAGGAGTGGAATAGGATTGTTGTGTAATCTTTCATTTTGATATTGATCAAGTGTAATCCTTTCTTTATCTCTTGTATTTCTGAATATTGGTGGTGTAAGCAGAATCAGAGGGTGTTCTGAATTCTATGGTGTAGTTTGCCAAAGGAAGTGTGTGGCTTGAGGTGTTCAAGGTCACTTCTTTGGTGTGGTTGTGAGTAATCTGGATTTTGATTGCATAGTGGATACCCAGTAATTTCTAGGGATTGGATGTAGCTCTTGGGTTAAAAGTAAACCAGTATAAATTGCTTGTGTGCTTTTCTCTTTCTCTGAACTCATTACATTTTGCTTTTAAGTTGTTTTAATCATTGCTAATAAAAACAACCGGTTGAATCGCAAAAACAACCGGTTGATTTTCTGAAAATCAACTTAAACAGTATTGTTTCATTGTTTCCTTGATTTCTTTGTCAGAGAATCTTCATTAGATTTCGTTATACCTTTTAAGTTTGCAAAAATTGTTTATAAACAATTCACCCTCCTCTTGTTTAAGACCATATATTCTAACACAAATAAGAACAGAGAAGAACATATAAGAGCAGAGAAGAACATATAAAAACAGAGAAGAAATGAGAGGAAACGTTGAAAAGAAAGCTAAAAACTATTATTCAATTAAAAAGAAAGAATAAAGTTGCCTTATATACATGGGGTGCAGAAAAAGAAAAAACTAACTGGGCCTATAAATAAAAACATATTACATATAGGCCCAACAAAAAATAAAACATTATTTAATATATTTATCAAGAAATTTGCCCAGTCAAGCTTGATAGTAGAAATTCGCCCAGTTGAATTGAGTCGTAGAAATTCGTCCAGTCGAGTTGGATCGTAGAAATTCGCCTAACCGAGCTGGGGTGTAGAAATTTGTCCAACCAATTGTGGCCTTTGACCTGTTAGGTATGTTCAAAAGTCGGTCCAACACATTACTATTGAATCATCCACATTATCAATTATTAAAAATAAAAAAAAAACATAAAACTAATTTTACTTGTGTAAAATATAAACATAAAGTTGTTCATTTATAGATAAAAATAATAACAAAATAAAATAAAAAAACAGTTGTTTATTTATAAATGAAAATAATAACAGAATAAGATTACCCAAACTATGGACTAAGTACATTACATTCAACAACAATCAATCACGTGGATGCAATCACCGAATCAATGGACCCAAATTTTGGGGACAAGAATTTAAAAAAAATATGATTCAGCATTACAAAACAACTGGTTGCTCTCCTTCAAGTTCAGATATGACTATCAAGGAGTCAGTCATTTCAAGAGAGAGAGATTCAGACTTGGGAACTGGATTGATTACCTGAAAATGGAAAAGGGTTTTGTGAGTAGCATATGTCGATTCAAATGAAATACTAAAATTAAATTTGTACTATTGTTGGCATACATTCTTTTTGTTCTTCACATATCCTATGGCTACTTCTCTCCGCAAATGTGCTCTCTCAGAAAGCTCATAAAATGATGGATTCTCTCCTTCTTTCATGTATAGGCCAATACTCTGCAATGAAAAAACAAGAGTCAACTGCATTGCTTTTCTGTCTGTTTTTTATAGAGTGGGTTGACGCTCATGTTATAATTTAAAACCATATACTTTTATAATAAAATGTCTATCTCGTACCACATAGGTTGATGCTGTAAGCAAACTGGGACAAAATTTATATCATCTCATTTCGTAAGATGCATTATTTCAAAAGGAATGTAGGGCGATAAAGGAAGGAAAATTCAAAGAAAGCATGACACCAAAATCACATGGGTATTACCTTTATTGGGAGGAATGTTTACATAAAAGAAGTATCACAACATGAACAAACATTACCTTGACATATATTTCGTCTCCATCTGCATCTAGTACGTCTTTCCAAACTTCATTTAGTTCACTGTTCTCGGCCACTGATATTCAAGTTTGAAAAATAAATTTAAAATTGATAACATATATTCAAAGAAAACCAAGAAGAGATTAAAGATTAATGACCTTGTGCTGTTACAAGGCTCATTATTTCCTCTGCTGCAATGTAAGTCACCGATGGCTTGATTCTACTAATCTGCAGCATTTTATACAGAGTCATAGTCAAAAGATACCACCATAATATAAAATTTGAAAGGTAAAACAAAACAAAAGAATTACTTGTTTCCCCAATTTTGAATCAACAATTTCCGCAACTAGATTTTGCACCTACAAAACATCCAATTCAACCCAACTATCCATCTTGTAATAACTAATATTTCAAAATGAACATTTGCGGTTAGCACAAGAAATAGAAGGCAAAAATATCACCTTAACTCCAAGTTTGTTGCAGATATTTTCAGCAAGGAGAAGAGAGTAAGCAGACAGCTTATCTGCCTTAGATGGATCTGAAAAAAATAGTCATATTGGTCAATCATAGGCCATTTTCAGTCACAATTTTATGCATAATTACCTCCAAGAAGCCATTCTCTGTCAGATATGACAGCAACTGATAAAGGAATATCCTCATACTTCAAAGAATTCTGAATATTCAAAATGGTTTCCTTTAAGGTGTCATAGTCCATGGGATTTCCAATCTGCCAAAATTGAAAGAAGTGACAGATCTCGTAAAAAACAGCACCACACTGAAAGAAATTTGAATACATTAATGACAGCACAAAAAAATACCCTGTGAGAAACTCTGACATTCTTGAGTTTGATATGACTGTTGATGTTGCTCGCCTTAGTGATCCTGTCATCTAATGGTGTGTCTGATAACACTTCCTACATATTATTTGCAGCTAGAAATGGTAAATGTTGAACTTCCAAGTGAATGCCTATATAATGTAGAAAGAAGGAAAACGTAAAAATAACACCACAAACAGTATTTTACACCCTAAAAATCTCCAATGTCATGAATCTTCTGGTAGTTCAAACTCGAGATGAATACACATCAGCAGCACAAGTATGTCGTTTGGAGGGATAATGCATTTTAGATTAACATAAGTATAGAAGCACTAAACCGGCTTAGATCCTTAAAAGTGAAACTCCAACTTGATTCACAAAATCAATGTGCAACACATGCAGCATTTCGCAGACATATTAGAGTGGGATTGGAACATATTACATGGGTTATATGTTTTTTCGAAAAGGACATACTAGAATCAAATACAATTAGATATTATATATAACCAATTATTCTGTTTTCTTTACTGTTTCAGTTTGTTAGTTCGTACTATTATATATAGCCCTCTCTTCTCTGCAAACATACATCTTGATTCAATGAATTCTTTTATTTCTTTCCTCCTTAATAGGACCAAATGTTGGAAAATAGAACTGTTTAGTTCTACCAAAAGGGTGCAACAGAAGAGGATAATGCCAAACACCACCTTAGAATCCCATGGTCTAAATTGGTAGATGTACTCACCAACCACAGTGAGGTTCCAAGAACTTGCTAGCAAGTGGGGAATGATCGACATTCATTTACCAACTTGAGAGGGTGATGGATATCTCTGACAAAGCCAACCACCACAACTCAAGGCTAAGAAAAGAGATAGAAGAATGTCTATTTCCTCTTAAGCCTTGTATAAAATGTAAAAAGTAGAAATAGGGAATTTCCTTTCTGACCTTGTATTTTGGGTCAAGAGTAGAATAGAAAGCAAACTCTAAGCCCAGGGATAAGAGGACGTGAACAAAAACCTCTACAAACCCTAACTTGCCATGCAAGCTAGGGTTAGTAGATGAGAAGAGCGGCTCCTACAAACCCTAAACCTAACTTGTCATGCATGCTAAGGTTAGGGAAGCTACCTTGCACGTCCACTCCTCCTTCATGGCTATAAATAGAGCCCTATACCACTTGTGTATTCAGACTTATATTAAGTAAAAATACAGATTCAAACAGTCCTTAGTCTCATTCTAATCCTTGCTAGAAGCTCACTTCCAAGCCTAGGGTGCCGAGAAGAAGAATCTCTTCTTCAAGTAGCTTCAACATGAAGCAACCTCACATTTGCATTGTGCAAACTACTTCCATTTCAAACCAAACCTTCTGCTGCCATTCCTCTTCCATTCTTTGGTGCAAAACACATCCAAGTATGGAGCAAGCTCCATTAGAGGGTGTTGTAAATAGGTACTAATTTAGGATAGACTATTCCTGGTATATATTCAAAATTTCAAAATTATATGTTGTTATTAGGATAGGTTTTATGTTTTTTCTTTTTCTTTTTTCCTTAAATAAGTTTAGCCTATCAATATGGATTAGAGCTTGTATTGGAAATATTATAAAATATTATAAAATTGTATTCAGTTTTCTTATCCATGTTAGAGATTCAAATATATGGAACATACCAAAACATTCCAGGCTCAATCAAGATTAGTCATTAATTATTATTATTATTATTATTTGAGGGGATAGGGTATGGGGAAGAATATTTATGTTTTTTTCTCCCCAATTAGAAACAAAAGTATATATCAACAAAGATTCTCAGATATTTAAGGACATACCAAAACACTTCCAGGACCAAGATAGTTATCATACTCTTGGATCATTTCTACAGCATCTGGGCGCCATCCAAGTAAAAGAATGCATTCTTTTGGGCCAACATTCCCTTCTGATGCCTACATGACGATAACCAATAAAGGTTAACATTTCAAATAGTACATATGGTATCATGCTCATTCAAAACATGTATACAACAGAGAAGAGGAAGTGCCATACCTTGGAACCTGATCTATTAGGACGTTTTACAATATTAGCAAGTCTAAATTTACTCATCTTGATGGCATGTTCCTCATCCTTTTCAGGTATGTGCTCATTCTGAATTACATGTGTTCCTTCTTTAGCATTTAGGGTTACTTCTGGATTTTTAGCATTGTGAAGGGATCCAATAAACAATACCTACCAAAAAAGGTAAGCGGTATCATAATGTATGCTTGTAAGCTTTGACAATTGACTAATCTAAAATAAAATTTATTCAACATATCATTGTCCTGTTAGTCGACTGGATGGCTTCTGGCAGTGATCAGGTTTGATCCAGCCATTGACAATTTTTCCCTTAAGATATTCTCTCTTCCCTATCCCCTTCCCTGATTTCCAGCCAGTATTTCAGGTAAGCAACAGTTAAGTTTGAAAATAGTATCTGTAACAGGCATCTTTGCTCATAAAATCAATAGAGATTACTAATCCGATTGGAACTACATGAATCTACTGAATTAAAATGTTTGAACTACAAGAATCTTAGGATGTAACCTAAAGCAATGAAGATTTAGGCAAAATAGATTTTAAGATAAACTCAATTATTTTTCACTTTTATACGACTGTAATGTGCTGGAAAAAGAGAATTCTATAGTAAAATATGACATGAAGCTCGCAGAATACATTTCTAAAACCCGAAGACAGATTAGGGTTTAAATTGTCATGCACAGAGTAACTTAGGCATAATTAGAGTTTGGCTCTTTCTAGTTTCAAAATTTAACGTTGATCCATTTGGATCAGACCAATTTGACAACTCTTATCATAACATATAAATGAGTCAACACTCTCCCACTCTCTTTACATATTTATACTATATAGATAGAGCAAAGTTAATTTGTAATAAACATGCCAACCTAGGTGAAATTGTCAAAAAAGTTAACAAATTTTTCGATCATACCAAGGAGTCAGGGACATAAAATGCACTGTGTCCTAAACTAAACCAATTTCTAACGCCAGCTCTCTTCTTCCAGTTTACCAGCTGTTTGATCATTGAATTTCTTGTTATTGCAACTCTAAGCATAATTGTTGGTGAAAAAGATATGGAACAATAACCTGTTCCCTTTGTTGAAATTATGGAGTTTTAAGAAAAGAGGAAGCGAAATGAGAGAATAGAGAACAAATACCACGAGATTGATTTGATATGATATGATGTATCACAATATGCCATGATAAGATTATAAAACCTAGTGCACTAACTCTTATTTGTTCTACTCGCAATCCTAACTAAAATGGAAGCAAATTGTGAGATCAGAAAATATGGTTACCAATCCTAGGAGATATGAAATAAAAATCTAATACTATAGAAAAATATAATATATTCTATCATAATTATATATTCTAACACTCTTGTTTATTCAGAAGAACAACCATTCCCATTTGTTAAAGTTTTTTTCTTTTGAGAATAAGTTTTCTTTCAACAAAAGGATATGTTTAAAAGTAGTTATAATGCTTGCATAATTTTTTTAAGAAAAATAATTTGCTTAGTGTTTTCTCATATGTGAATATTAGTAGTTTAAGAAAAACTATCAGAGTCACATTTAAGCTTTAATAACAAATGGGCAATTAACCATGAAACTCTCATAAATTTCATGACAAAAAGGGGAAAGATATCATATATACGAGAATTAGACTGAGTTATGTATTAGTCTACATACTTTGTCAGTTTGCTGCAGAATTTCATCATCGTTTGGGTGAAAGTGTATTTTCCCACTCCGGTAAAGACCACATACAACAACCTGAAATAGTATCAAGGTAGAAAGCTTAAAAAATCTATAATGTAATTACTTCTGTCAAGAAATTACATTTGAATAAAGTAATTACTTCTTCAAGTCTATGTCTTATTTGCCTATAAGTCATTCCTTCTAGGTTAGGCAAGCTGCAAAGATTGAATACATTCTCTGCAAGTGGAACTAAAAATCAGAATTTAAGAATAAACACATGTAAATCAACTGAAAAAATATCATAGAAGGTTTAACCATTTTTCAAATTTAAGGCAATATCTCAGTCTACTTTAGTATAATACCAAGTAAACTAGGAAATGGAACTCCAAACCAAATCAATTTTCAAAACCAACTTATAAAAAATAAGGGTTGTTCAAGCTTTATAAACTCTATTTAGTCAGATATCATATCTTAGTAATGTGGAACTAAACACCCCCCTTGAGACTACAATTAAGGTACCCAAAGAAACCACAATTACCACCTCATGTTAGAATGTCGTCTTAGAAGCTGGGGTATAGCAATATGAGTGGTCCAGCAATGGATCTAATATAGACTCCAATATCATCTTAGAATTTGGGTTTAGAGCTTAACTCCATGAAATTGGATTATAAGGTGATAATTGCTTAAACTTACACTCTATTTGAGTCATATACTCTAAGCATGGTTAGACTAAACAAATCCCTTGAAAACTGCAATTAAAGCAATCCCCAAAGATACCGCAATTTAGGTAGATTAAGAGTACCAACAATGAAGGAAATTTTCCAACAGTTCATTTTCATTGATAACAACTAATTAAAAAATAGAAACCTGCTAAATGTATAATATGGTAGTTGCTAGGCCAATTCACAAACTATCAAAAAATATTTCTAATTTATGTAAAAATCTATTCTGAATTATTTCGGTAGAACATAAAACAAATACAAAATAAACATTAAAGAAATAGGAAAAGGAGCAATCTGTATGAACATGACATGCATGAAATGTAGAAAGCATAATTGCAGTACTTCGATAATTTAGCAAGTGCCTGTAGATCTTTATAAGTCCCTTATGCCGAGAGCATTGAACAAATAGTTTGGATGCAACATTTTCTACTGGCTCTACTTTCAATGCTGTGATTGACTTCATCAACTCACATGTCCTGGAACTTGAAACCTATATTCATTAATTAATAAATTCTCAAATAGTTAATGTCTGGCTTTTTTAGTTTCACACAAAGCTGCTCATAAGTAACAAACCTCAACTATAGTGGGGACAGAATCCATGTTTGGAATTGATTGAAGGGCTAAAACAGAAAGAAATGCATCTGTGTCAACTTCATACCTAACATACAAACAATCTGAAATCCATTAGCTTGTTAAAGTGAAACTCGGCACTTGACAAAAGCCAAGTAAAAAGTAGTTATTCTACTAAAATGGTGCTATCTATATGAACAAATGAACTTTGTGTGGCATGTAATTTGTCCGCATTGAATAGATAGAAAAGTCAGAGAAAAAGCTTCTCAACTACTACGACAAAGGTTAACCTGTTTAGCCATTTGAAGTGTGCACAATAGAAAGAGGAATAGAATCGCCATAAGCAGGAGGATGCAGTAACTTGATAGTTAATGTACACCATGTATGTATTTATACTAATAAATTAGGTGTAGTACAACTTAGAGTTAGTACAAGTCTGGGTAAATAAGTTCAAAACTCTTAATATAATTATCTAACAAAAAAAATTTAGAAACTGTTCAATTCTCACTATTTTCTCATTGATTAAAGTCCCTGAATCCATTGACAAACTCTTCAACAAAATTTGTATCTGTAGCTGAAGATGAAGAATAAATACCATGCTTCTGTCACATTGTTGAAATGGTTTGAAAAACATAGTTTGCGAGATACCAACAAAACCACATGTGAAACTTACAGCAGATAATGAGACAGAACTTAGTGACCCAAAGAAATACAGGAGGTTTAAGAAAAATTTGAGTAACTTGACAGTTATCTGGTCAGACATTATTTTCCCAGTTACGTCTTCACCATAGACAACCCAGTCAAAATCTCTAACTCACTAGTAACATATCCTGTGCACCAAAAAAATCAGTGCTTGGTATAGTGCTGAAGCTGAATATCATACTATGGCAAAAACAATTTGTGAGCTGGTGTTGATTCATTTTCTGCCAAACACCTTACAAGTGTGATTATGCAGTGATAATCAGGCTGCTAAAAAATATCTAGCAATCAAGCAACTGAAAAATTTGTTTACAAAGTCTTTCTCTAGAATTAGAACTAGTTTAGATGCAACAAGCAGTGCTTGACCAACATCTGTGATCTAGCTTGGGAAGAAATGTTCAAATTAGTCCCTGATTCATCACTATATGTGCTGCTGGGCATACATATAACTAGTGACTCTAGCTCTATGCATAAAGTAAAGACATACCCATGGTGCCTAATCATTCAAATTAGTGATTACTCCCTCTTTCAGATGTCTCTCTCGCCCTCGGATTTTTCTCACCCTTTCCCCAACAATTACTTTAGCAGTCACTAAAAATTAAAATTCAAACCACTAACCACTATGCCTAAGATAATTATGGTAAAATTACAAATAGCAATTTTCTCTAACATCTTTATCTACCCAAACGCTTTTCAATAATAAATTCGTGGAAACAAGTCTACCGATTTCAATTTAAGCTGCTCTATAACCACCTGACAATAACAAGCTAAGTAGATCAACTCTTACCGATCACCTTTTGTTGGCAGTATAATTATTGCACGTGCCTTGTTGGCTGCTGCTCTTTCAAATGATTTTGTTAAACTAAGACTGCAACTGTAAAGCCAAAAACTTTCGATAAAAATTTATGTGAGAAGGGATAAGAAGCAATTCAAGACTTAGTAAGCCCAAATTATTAGCCTTTGTGCAATATTTGTCTTTAGGTAGTTATTTAGGAAGTTAAGGGTCTGAATGATTAAAGTTTCTGTAGTAAGTCTTTAGGTACTGTTCTAGAATTGTGGTCTATAAACCATACTATGCTAGTAAAATTTAACTATTATGATGCGTTCATTAGTCTAATTAACATTTGAGTTGAGACATGAAAGGAAATAAGTTTTAAATCAACTCAACATATGACAACAACTCATTACTTTTGCTTTAACATAACAGTAATAAACACTCACAAATTTACGTAGTTCTGTGACCACATGTGGACAAATTGAGAGCTTTCCTAAATGTAGGGTTTGTGAAGTATCCATTGAATTGTTTAATGCCGTTCTTAATTTTCATTAATTAACTTTGAAAGGCTTGGATTGGAATTGCCAGAAAAGGAAAGTTCCATGATGGTGCAGTGTCTGTGGTTCTTTGGTGCATATGATTATTGCCGATTGCTTGGATTTTTTAGGGTACTTCGTTATTCTTACTGTGGTGATGAGATATAATAATGTTAATAGCTTCTCTTTGGTGCTCTAATCTCTCAATCAGATCTCAGTGGAAATGCAAAAGGCAGAATATTATTGTGTCTATGACCTTGACTTCTCTAATTGAAATTTGATGCTAAAGGAACTAAGTTGCTCTCATAATAATATGGAATTAAACACAAATAATAATCTTAAAATCTTAAGACACTCACTTTCCCACTCTACTTTTCGTTCTCTAAATGGAACATTTACCAAGATCAATCAAATAGACCACAAAAGCCTCTGGCTGGGTTAAGAGCAGAAACAAATTGTAATTCTACAAAAGGTGTTTCCATTATTAAAATACGAAATTACCCAGCATGGATACCTCTTGCTAAGGACATCAATATGATTTAAATCTTTTGCAATATTGTCAGCTATCCTATCAATCTGTTTTCTTGGAAGATCAGACATAAGAAGAATTCTCTGCCTCCTGCATAGAGATGAAAAACCATATTGCAGAAGCCAGCAATCAGGACACAAGATAAGGGCAATGGGCAACTACCTTGTCTGAACCATTTACCTAGCTGTAGCTGTGCCTAAGCGAACAGCAAACTCATGATACTTATTTAACTGCTTTAATATGAAGGGAAGATGACTATTCATCCCACAGATAATGATATGATCAGTCTCCAGAACTTGCATTTGGGCACCCTCCCTGAGCTTTTGCATATTACTCTGTTAAGAAGACTGAAAATTAATAGCACTCAAAAAATATTGCTTAATGAATGCATAATGCTTCAGAATTTACCCTAAATTGTTCAGTCATCGTACTTAGAAGTCGAGAGTAAAACAATATACCCCATATTGCCAGAAGAAGACCAATAACACGCTCAACACGTGTTGATTGCTGTAGATCAACAAAAGTTATGTTATTTGGTTACAGATAAAAGGCTTATAAACATTGTAAAAGGGGTGAATAAAAACTCAGATTATAAAGTCCACAACAAAACCAACATACTTTTAAATGAGTAGATGATGAACAAAGACATGCCCAGGCTTCCCAGAGACAATCTTCCAGAGAATTTTTATTACCCCTGGATAATTTAAAATGACCTAGATTAACAGACATAGATAAGAACAACAGATAATAGTTCATCTTAATTTAAGCTGTGATGATCTAATAAAGTTGTTGGCAAAGGAGAGAAATAAAAATTGAACTTGGAAGTCAGAACACTCTTAAAACAGTGACCTATCTATGATTACCTTAACTTGAAGAACATGACACCACCAACAATAACAAATGAGAAGCATGCCACTAGGAGCACCACAAGGAACCTGAAAGAGTCCATTTGATTTTTTCAAACATGTAAATATCATTAGTTTTTTAAATACCTGTAAATAGTTGGTAACATAAACAAGACCCACTAGCTCCATTCATAGAATGAAATCACCCAATTTACATACTTTGGAAATTGTTCAGAAAAATTTTCAGTTAGCCTTCTTGGCCACAAATAAATAAGCTCCTTAGTCCTTTCGAATAGCTGCAATAAACTAATGAGGATGTTCAAAAGCATAGCACCCAAGGAAGCAATGCAAATTTCCTCTCCATCCCTAACCATATGCACTAAATCCCTGAAAACTAGTCATGTTCCTCGAGAATAATCCAGCTTTCTTCCCCTAAGAGCTCAACAGTTTTACTAAAAGCTGCCAGTAAACTTTCTTATAATATAAAACAAACTAGCTATTTCCAATCCACCAAGATTAACAATTAATGCAAGAATAGATGACCATAAATCCCAAAAGATTTAGAGAAAGTTTGATTCTGTTTAGAGTAAATTCGTGAAACATTATTCACCAAAACTAATGATAAAATGGTAGCCTTAATATATATATATATATATATATATATATATATATATAAAATCATCTCATACCAAGACAAACACCCTAAAATATGTAATCAATGCTACTTAAAGGCTTTAATCAAGTGAGGAGCTTCAAATTTATTAACCAGTAAACAGAAAGATCAAAGACAAATAAAAGAAGTGATTGACTTACGTGGCAACATTTCTTTCAAGCTGTATGTTAAATAAGTATAACAACCGTGCTAAGCTCCATCTAATATCATGAAAAGAAGGCAAGGACACATCTAAATTTAGAGGCTTAGGTTTATTCAAGGCATTAGAAACGCAAGCAAGAGGCAAGCTTGTTGCAATATTAGTCTGACACACATATGGAAGAAGTGCATGGCCAGCTTTTATCATCAGATCACACAACTGCTTATGGGTCAATCTCAGTATGATGTAAAAAGACATAAATTGTATCATGCTTCTAGCCTGTGGACCCTGCAGCACATATTGTATTTTGAGAGATTTAGTTAGCACTAAGTGCTGCAAAGTCTAGCAAGCCAAATTCAATAATACATCAATTTATCCAATACATTTGACCATGATATTGACTTAAACAATTAATCTGTAGAAGACTTATTTCAAAAATCCTTACTTGCACAAACAAAACAGTGATTCATGGAATATATTTAACAAGCAATCCTACAAGGATTTTCTTTTAGCCAATATCACTATCATTGATTTTACTTACCCCATTTTCAAGCACTATTGACAGGAATAATGTAAAGGACTTTTAGTGACTGAAATATAGTTGTTCTCATGCACAACATGCCTCAAAATAAGGCAAAAGGAGAAAATTCGGTAATATTTAGAATAAATAACATTCATCATCAAATACAACCTTGAACAGCATGTTTGAAAAGAAAATTGAAAAAGGTATATATGAAGCATAAACAGAAGGATTAGTCAGATGAAAATAACACAGTTACTATAACAAATCTATACCATTTTCCAAGTTTTATCATACATTTCTCACCTGAGAACTATTATTATTTTTCTTCATCCAAAAAAACTTGGTGCCCAAATTTTCTGGGACATGTTTGTAAGTGTTGGAACTTGACTTAACTTCTGACCTGTGAGAATCAACCTCCCATCTCCCTACAGGGATTTCATCAATTCACCCTTAGTTCTAGGTAAGAAAAGCCAACAAAATTAATCCACAAAAATGATTTCAAATCAAACAAAAAAGAGAATAGATCATAGGAAACAGAAAGATGGACGACAAAAAGGAAAATATTTAAATCTGAACCAACAAAATTAAGTTCTCCCAAAAGAAAAGAAGGGTTAAAGAATAAACATTGTTGATTAGAGATATAAAAAAAAAAACTTCCACTAAGACAGTGTAGAAGCTCGTGGAAAGAAACATTCCAGAAAAAAGCAATTTGAACTTATAAAAAAGTAGATGGATATAACCATCTTGAAAAATCCACTAAGATCTACACACACCAAAAATAAATAAATATAGCCCAATATATGACGGAAATGAAGTTTTATGGTATTAGCAGTGTGAATCACTAATTTTTTCACACTTGCTGAGATTCTTGGTTTGTTATATGTATATATCATGAGCACAGTCTGAAAGCAAGTGGAAGTAATCTTCTCCTTTCTTTTCTTATGAAGTTAGCCTTGTTAACAGAAAAAAAAAAAAAAAAAAAAAAGGCTCAAACAGGAGATTTCAATGTGTAGTAAAAAGGGCAAAAAAATGTCTGTTTTGTCATAAACAGACAAACAACCACAACAAACTAAAGCTTAAAGTACAACATAGTTGAGGAATCAATAGAAACCTTTGATAGAATAAAAACAAGAGATGGAAGTACGACTACAAGATTTAACAGATGTTTAAGAATTGTGAATCTAGTTGGATCACTTGTTTTATAGTTTCAGAAACATGAGAAGAGGAGAAGAATACAATACATCAGAACTGGTCACAGAACAAGTAACTAACTTATCAAATCACATGCAAAAGCCTCAAAAAAATATAGAGGACCAATAAGAAGCACGTAAGCAGATAAGTAAGAAAAGTACTACCTCTGCTTCAGACTAAATTCAATAATTAGACTTGGTTCAGTCCTATGGTATACAAATATTAGACTTAACTCTATCCTATGGTATTCAACTATTAGACTTGACTCTATCCCATATAAGTAACATGACATATTATCTACTTCACATGATGACAAATAATGGTCTTGTTACTCTCAAATGTTTGCAAACACTGGAAAGCTGAAGTCATCCTCCTAAATGAAACTTGAAATTATGTATATCACAATACAACTATCAGTTCGTCAAAAATTCTCTATTCATGTAACTAAAAGTTCTATATAAATATTTGTTGACAAAAGAAGAGAAGAGCAGAGGAAGAAAACTATATGTAGCGCCGGTTAGAGAGTTAAATGATGACCCCAGAAGCAGAACAGGGTTAAAGAAAGTGAAAGAAAGAATCTCATCAGCCAGTTATAAGAAATACTAATGCTTAGGAAAGGAGCAACATAAGAGCAGTGAACAACAAACCAAGTAAAACTCTAAGTTTACAATCTTGAGACAAAGCAATAACTCGTAAAGTGGGAGAAATGACTAGGAAAAAATGAATTAGGCCATTTTAGATAATACAAAATTGAATTAAAGCTTTTGTTTGAGTGAAATTTGGTGGCACAAATGACATAAATCTCCATTCAGTTTAACGATAAACAAGTCAAGAACATCTTACCCGACAGAAACTTAACATTGACAAGTTTAAGATCTTGTAAACTAAATAAAGCAGCAGTTGATTCATGAGGCTCACCTTCAGCGTGCCCTCTAGGACCACGCATGTGTAATGCTGAGGATTTGATCCAGCTGAAGTGACAGGGCATATGCATCCTGTGAAGCATCACAAAGAATTAAAAAGAAAATTCTCCGTACAACACACTCATCTAAACCTATATGACCAATTCTAAGGTATTATACTTTGAGGACATGCAAATCCATTGATGATATCTATATGTGTGTGCGGAGAGAACATAAGGGTTTACCTGGAATTGCAAGTGGTTGAAGAGAGATGGGTGTATGCTGGTGGTAAAATCCATGGCTGACAGCTTTGCAGGTGAAGGAGAAGCATTGTTCCTTGTTCCACTGGGAGAGATCAGAAGGGTCTGACAAAAGGAACAGAGGAAAACACAACCTCGGATAAAAGTGAAAGGAACAGGGAGAAGCGACTGAGGGAGTGAAATAGTATAATATATGAAGAAAATCTGTGCAACAAAAAAAGGAATAAAATAAGCCAGATAGAAAAGGTGAGAAGCGATGTAATTACAGAAGACAGAAGAAAGAAGGAGGAGTGTTCATTAATATCAAGTGGGGCAGTAAATTAGTACAAAAATTAGAACATCCTTCAATAAAAGCAATGAAAAGAACCCTGACACAAAAGAACAAAAATGTGTGACTGCATTACATATTACATACGTGAACAATCCTTTCTCACGTGGACATACTTGTCTTAATAATGGTCCTGCGTGCTGATTCTTAGCTGTTTTCTAACAACTAAATCTGAATACAATTTCTTTTCATATATTTAATCTACATTTGTTTACAAATGAATATTCGCTGAAAAGATGTTTCTATAAAAAAACAGATACAGTGATAAAGAATAATGAATTTTGATTAGCAGAAAAATAGTTGTTGGAGCTTAAAAGAATAATGATATGACATTATTTTGTTAATTTTTAAAAGAATTACTTAATTTTAATAATTAAGAAACAAAATTGTACCACATTATAAAAAATCTGAATAGCTAACACTTGCAACTCTTCAATTCAGTGACCCTACCATCTAAACTTGTGGGGGTACATCCACATCTTGGTGTCGCTTTTGAGCTTGGTGGTTAGTACTGGTGTTGGTGTTGATGGTGCTTTTGTCACCACCACCAAATGCGCATTGCAAAGTCATAACTAACCCGCTGCATTATCTCCTCGCCTAAATTCTACACTAGTTTTGGTCTGCCATACTAAAATATCGTATTTCCTTAATATATAATATACTAAAAAAATAGAAATGTATATTAGATTGATATTTAATTCATATTGTGACTGCTTTATTTATTTAATGAGTACTAATAATGAATTGTTTCTGTTTTTTATTTAAGTAAGTTTGTAGACGAAATCTCTAAAACAAAAAGAAATTGAAGTATCTTGATAGTAATGTTAGGCTTTTGCTACTATTATACTAAAATTAGGGTTACCAAAAACTTCTCTACCTTCATTTCATACTGATAGTCCTTTTTAAGGGTCATAAGAGGATCATGGGTCTTATAATTCTTAAAGAAAAAAAACATTTTAAACTATAATTAAAACATAATAATGGTAGATATTAAAAATGTTTCATGGACCTCTATCATATTATAAAATATTTCATTCAAATGGGTTGTTTCTTTGACCTTGTGCTTCTGTAGGGACACACTCTAAGAGATGTGGTTCGAGATTTACCTAAATAACAAGGACATGTTCGAATGAGCATGATGCTATTTGTTTTTTATATTATATATGGTATTAAATTTATTTTATGCAAGTGTTATTACAATGAATAACGATATTTCAATTTTTTTTTTATTAAAACTCATCTTATATTCTTGTGTCATTACATAAAAAATAACATAAAACTAAAAAAACAAAAAATAATAGAGATTACATCAAACATATGAAAAAAAATAAAAAATAAATAAATTTTCAAGAGTAGTCTAAGCAACTACATTCGGAGTTTAAACAAAATAAATAAAATAAAAAATAAAGATAAGAAGACAAACAAAAGAACATTCTCTAATGCGTAGCTCCCAAAAACCTGCTTTGAATGTCATCGAATGTCACTCCAACTTTAGGAGGATGTCTTAGTCTCTTTGAGGTTTAAACTAATTCATAACTTTCACTTAATGGTTCCTTTCAGCCTAAAACTTAGAGACCAAATTTGCTTCTTTTAAGAAAATACCAATTGGGGTAGATTCAATTGTATCTACTGGCAAGATGGTCAAACATGAGTATTAAGTCACTTGTTCATCACATTGAAAGAGATTCAAAATAACTTTGTAAGACTAAATCTTGAGAAACAGATTTAGAAGAAGTTCATTTAATAACAACTAAATTAGGACTTGTTGCATTAGTTGTGGATTTGAGATGAGAGAATTCTTCTAAAAGACTTGAATTTCTTGGAGGTTATGAGTTCTTCTTTTATAGCAATTCATGGACATCTTCCAAAGAGGGCATATAAGCAAAAAATATCATCCTGAGATCCTGAACCAACCCTTATATCTTCAGTCGATTTCTTAAACTTTTGACCAACAAGAGATTCACACTCCACATGGCCAACAACAACTTCAACAAGCTCCCTCAACTTCCACCACCCTTGCATTACGAACAGGTACATCATATATTTGTACCTATATTGCAAAATTATGTTTCTCTGTGACACCAACCAATTCCTTATGAGGGGCATCATTAGTTTATTTGATCTGGATAGTCCCATGTTTATACTATACAGTTGCAAGTTTGGACCAGACAATAGGCGATTTGGTCGTGTTATTAAAGTTATCAAGATGTCATATGCATTTAGAAATATCATGCTCTATAATTTTTCATGAAGAACAAAATGGAGACAACTTCTCAAAATGGAGGCAATAAAAGCAAAACCAGATCTTTCCACCAAAATTTGATTAGGCAAGACAAATAGCATATCAATATCAACCAGTACTCTAACAAAACAAAAACAAAAACTCTAAATGTTCATGGTGCACTCATCAAAAGAAAGAGTAGTATAAATCTCTCTTGCTATAGAGAAAATTTCTTTTAGTTGCCAATATTCCATAGGAAGACTGTGGATCCTAACCCAACATTGAGCTTTGGTGAGCTTCATGGAAGATGACACAAAGTCTTTAATCCAAGAAAAGACTCTTAAGATACTTGGATTGAGATTCCAAGACCCCACTGTTAGGACTTTTCTCAAGTATTCATGGGAAGAAAAAACAAATTCATAGAAACCTTTTCCTAGAGGAATAACTTTACAAGATCCCAAAGATTTCCAAGCAAGATCCAGATTTTTGCACATGTCCATATGAGTAAGAGGTTTATCACCTTTAGATAGTACTATTCTTCCATGAAGATAATTTTTACAATCTTCAAGACCTACGAGATACACATATTCATCAATCTAAATAGGGATGACATTGCAGGCTAGCCCGCCCTGTGTTTGGCTCGCAAAATGTGGGTCGGGTATGCCTGCCTCGAGTAAGGAACGCATGCTCATTTCATTGGTCCGTCCAGCATAATAGGTAGCCTGCGGGCAACCTTGCGTAAGGAAAATATTATTTTTTATATAAAAAAATCATTCATTATAAAAAAATGTATGTTTGCTACTGAAAAATTAAAATTTCATCCATGTTTCAATTCATTCAATTAAGATAAAAAAAAAATATAAAGGAATTCAAGCAAAATGACATGGAACTACACCACTACATCAAACATAGCGAAGTCAAAAACATCAATATTCTTCCATTTCAAGAACATTGGATGTAGCCTTAAAAGAACTTTCATCGACTTTTTGATAATTATAATATTCCCTGTCATCTTCACATTAAAACAATGACAATGAAAGAATTAATTTAAAATTAAAATAATACAATAAAAATAGGATAAATTAAAATAATTGAATTACCGTAAGAAAATCTATGCTTCCAACTAGAAGTACAAATTATTGCTTCTACATTTTCAGGCAAAAGACGATGATTTCTATACTTGTTAAGAATTCGAGAACCAATGCTAAATGCAGATTCTGATGCAACTGCGGTTATAAGGATGCTCAACAAATCTCTAGCCATTAAAACAATATGTGAAAAATGTTGGCTATTATTTTTCCACCATTCTAACACATCCATTTGCTCTAAAAAGTCAAAATCCAATGTTGGTTCATCCAAATAAATGTCAAGTTGTGTCCTTCCAGCTTGCACATTTTTAATTCATATTATGATGTAATAAGTTTGTAATAAGTTAGTAACATGAATAATGGACAACTGCAGCAAAAACTAAAAATGAATTAAAGTGCATTAAAGTAAGCAACTTACATAAAAAAGACTTAGTTTATAAATAGATGAGGATGAAGATTTTCCTTGCTTATGCTTTTGAAAATTTGATGTTGTTCTCAAACCTTTGGTAAACTATTCAGCAAAAAGTTTGTATAATTTTTCCTTGGTCTTTTCCAATTTCAGCTCCCAAGTAAGTGAATCAATTTTTTCAAAGCAAAAACTCAATGTTTCTAACTTCATCCTTGGATCTAAATATGCATCAAAAGCAAGTACAACACTATATTCATCCCAATATTTCTCAAATTTTACTTTCATCAATTTAGCCATGTTTTTAATTAGTGTATCCTTATCTTTCACATTTTCCATCAACAAATAGTGAATTTTCCAAACTTGTTAAAAATACAAGTTGGAAGTAGGATAACTTGTAGTCGAAATCAAGTTAGTGACATCATAAAAGGGTAATAAGAACCTACATATTTTTCCAACTCTCTTTATGTGAGTTGATTTTAAGATTGTACATTTTATGGGTTGCACTTTGTTTATGGTTTTTTTTATTTAAGTAGAATATGGTGAGAAACCTAAAGAAGATTGTCACTGGACATGAACTTAACCATGTGGTTAAGTAAGTGTGAATGTTCACTTCTAGAGGGTAAAGAGAAAAAAAAATTATATGGTGATGAAGATGATGATGTGCGGAAATAAAGAACATATAAGATGGAAGGAAACAAGATAAAAACAAAATGACAAAGAGTAACACAAGAACATAAAAAGGGAATGGGAAGTGGCGCAAATAAGAAAGGAAAAAGATGAAGGGATGAAGAAAGCTTATGGAGAAGAAGCAAGGAATCACGCCACTTGGAATGGTGGATGGTTCCAAGATAAGTGTGAGGGGCCGCCACTTGATGTGCACTGCTCTCAAGATAAAACCCAAAACAATTTAGGAGACAAAGCTCACTAATCACTCAAATAGAGTTTTTCTTCTTAATTCAAATTCAAGTATGAAATACATGAGGCAAGACACTCTATTTATAGGAGAGAGTGTCTTGGAGAACAAGATAGAGGGGTAGGGGTGTCATTTGTGAGAAACATTCTAGAAGGTAAGTCAAAGGAACCCTAAACCTAGAAGCACTTGTCATGAAAGGTGGCTTGACACAAGCTCAATTTATGCTAAGTGAACCCTATTCTAGCTTATTCTTCTATTTGGACCCCAAAGTGAGCCCAATTTATTTACATAAACTTGTCTTTTAAACAGACCAGAAGAAAGAACATCTGATGCTCTGACCTATGTCTAGTTCGTCTTCTGTTGAGGTCCTTTTGAAGTTTAGTGGGACTTTGTCTTGGATGCTGAGATGATTGACTTAATTGTGAAGTGTCTGTTGTGTTCTTGATTATCTTCTTGTCTAATTGGGTTGTATCATGCCCCCTGATGTGAGTTGATTTTAGGATTGCACATTTTATTGGTTGCTCTTGTTTATGATTTTTTATTTTTAGAAATGCAAGGTGAGAACCCTAAGAAGATCCCCACTGGACACAAACCTAACCAAGTGGTTAAGTAAGTGTGAAGGTTCACTTCAGAAGGGAAAAGAGAAAAGACAATTATAAGGTGACAAAGGATTCAGTGGAAAGAGAGACAAGGAACAAATAAAGAAAAAGAACAAAGTAAAGAACAACTTAAAGAGAAGAATAAGACATATATGGAAGGGAGGTGGCGCAAAATAAAGAGTAAAAAAGGAAGGGATGAAGAGAGTTTATGGGAAGAAATGAAGTCACGCCACTTGGAGCAGAGGGACTCCAAGATGCACGATGCAAGAGTCACCACTTGAGATATCACCCACTCAAGATAAGACCCAGATAACTTGAGCAGTCACTTGAGATATTACCCACCCAAGATAAGACCCAACATGAGAGCTCACAAGTCTCACAAAACCACTCCTGCAGAGTTTCTTTACTTCAAATTCAAGTTGTAAATACATGAGGCAAGACACCCTATTTATAGGAAGGGGTGCCTTGGTGGTCAAGATGGGTGAAGGGTAGAAATGGCAAGGGAGAGGGGCTGCCTAGGGTGTTGACCATGGTCAAAACCGCACCTTTAGGCATAGGTTCTAGAAGGTAATTCTAGGTGCCTTGTCTTGAAAAAATGGGCTTGGTACAAGCCCATTTCGCTAAGTACACTCCCTTTTATGCTATGTGAACCTACTCTAACCTATTTTGTTATTTGGACCCCAAATGTGAGCCCAAATTATTTACAAACTTGTTTTTGTCTTTTAAAATGACCAGAAGAAAGAACAGTTGATGTTCTGGTTTATGCCAAGTTCTTCTTCTAATGAGGTCAGTCTAATATTTGATGGGACCTTGACTTGATTGCTGAGATGAATGCTCACATTGTGAATTGTCTCTTGAGTCCTTGGTCATCTTCTTGGCTACTTGAATTGTATCACCCCCCAAATTGGAAAGAATTCGACCTCGAATTTAGAACTCCTGTAAATAACATAGTTAGTTTGTTCACAAAGAAGATAGAAACATTTCTAGATGTGGGATGTGAAGCCAACTTATGTTCATTAAGATTTGTGAGTTCATATGGGTGAGTTCTATATATAGGCCATGTTTGGAAAGAATATTTGGGGATGAAATGACTTTTTGGTGATAATCCTCTTAGAAGGTGAGAACCTTTAGGAGGTGTTTTGAATATCATCCCTAAACTTTATCAAAGATGTCAAGTATTTAGAATCATTGGGTTATGAAAAAGATAAGGAAGAAGAACACCTTGGAGGTGAATTTTGCATTTATGTACGGGGTCACCATGATTGTTTTTGCAATGTGAGGTGAGGTATTGATACTCAGTTTATTTTTTATTTCTTTATCTTTTTCATTTTCTCTTTTTGTTTTCATTTATATTTGATCCTCATTAACCTCTTTTGGAGATAGAGGTTTTAACATAATCTTGTGCCCTTGGAAGTTGAAAGAAATTTTATGGGTATGGCCATTATGTAAATTTTTTCTATCATATTGCCAAGGCCTTCCCAAAAGCACATGTGTGGCTTCCATTGGCACAACATCACATAAAACTTTATCTTTATATTTTCCAATGGCAAATATTATATTCTCAATTAAATGTTATGGAAGCCTCATGAACCTATTCTGGAAACCCATTTCCATAACACATAAAACATTTCCAGAATGTTCAATCTGAAGTGCAATGTTTATACATAATAAAGCTTTCGGATTCCCTGCTCTGGAACATAACAATCTCTTACAGAAAGGCAGTTTCGAAATACACACATCACAACTCAAACACATTTCAAAGGTTTTCTTTTTTTTTCCCAGAAATTCAACTTCCACCATTTCACCTAAAACCACAATAAAACAGCTTATTCTTATCTCAAACCACAAAGCATATCTTCTAAACAACAACACCATCTCTAGTGCATCTCACCCGTGCTCAACCTTCCTGCACGTTCAGAAGCCACATAGAAGAACATGTTGCCATGGAAATAGTGTTTGAAATAAAATCCTCAAGAACAATTTTGGGATTTCAAAGAATGATGGGGTGCAGGTTCCAAAAGCCTATTTTTGTTTCTTCCCTTCATTGGTTCATTACCTTACATATATGAAAACCGTGTTTGTTCCAACACTGTATTAAAATTCTTCCTACACCCCATCAATTTTCAAAAAGACTGTTTTACCCTTTTTGTTTTAATAACTTCTGGATTTTTTTTTTGTAAGTTTTTTTTTTTTTTCTAAACTTACTTTACAGAATTCATGAAATGTATTATGGAAAACATTTTTCAAAACATAATTTCCAGAATAAACTTTCCAAAACATATATAATACGTTTCAGAATGTATTTTTCAGAAAAAATTTTCCAGAATGTGTTTTGGAAAAAGCTTTCCAAAATGAATATGAATTAGATGGGGCATTTGGTCATTTCACCTATTTAATGGGGTGCAGGAAGAAACACCCATATGAAAAATGTAAGAACCCACCGATTTCTTGAGCCTAAAATCATAGGTTGGGTGAGTATAAGAATTTATTATTCTCACCTGCACTATTAATGAGATCACTAGACTAAAATAACCAACACACCTCTCTTTTTAAAGCCCTTTCTTTCATTCCCTCTTAGAGTCTTATTCGTTTATCGGTGTGGCTTTTATCATTGTCATATTTTTGTGTGTGTAAATAAAATGAAAATATGTTTTCATTATATATCTATTTCAGACATATAACAAAAATACCTTTTTGTTGTAAATAATACTTAACAAAAATGTTCTATCAAGAGTATATTTTTTCAAAAAAAACAATAATAAAAGAGTGAGAATAATAATTTTATGAATAGGATAAAACTTATCTATCTCAAGATAGACGATGATGAAAAAGAAATGTTTTATGATTTTGTTATATGTCGTCTATTGATGCGCATTAACTTTTGTAGTTTCAAAGACGTTTGTAATCAAGTGAATGGATTTTTCTTTGCACGAGTTTCAGCTCTTACAGGTCGCAACTTACTAAGGATTTAGTGTTCAATGAGTCAAAGAGTTTAGAAAGCATGTGAAGAGACAAAATAGAACATATGACTCCTTAAAGCTTGTATGAGTTGGATCATTTAAAGTACCTTGTTTTGTACACTTAAAGTTTGCACCTCTATTATTTTATCCTTTTCCACTCTAATACTGTCTTTATAAAATAGTTCAATGTTATTGATTCACAAATTAAATTATAGAAATTTATTTACCTATTTTTAGAATTAAACTTCAGTAACTCTGTTGTTAATTAAACTTTTGAAACTCTGTTTTTTATACATTTCAGAGTAGAACTTGCGGATATTTGTTTGCATTTTATTGAATTAAACTCTTGAAAGCATGCTTGTCTATTTATAGACCTTTGTAAGTTCAATTCTGAAATGTATAATATAAAGATAAAGATATAGATATAGATATTCAAAGGTTAAATTCACGAATTTAGAATAAATAAACTTTCAAAAGTTTAATTATAAATTTTATAACGAATAAACATTAGTTAAGTTCACATCAAGGATATACTAGTGGAATTCTTATAAGATGATTTTTTGTCTTGTTATTTTTTTAACCATGTAATTTACATATTTTATTGTACTTTTGATATGAGAATAACACTTAAAATTAACTAGTGATCACGGTACAATAAACTCATTTTAAAAAGGTTTTTAGTAATTAAAAAATATAAATTTGAACATACACGAATATTCATAAAAGGAGGGTCAAAATTAAAAATATTTATTCTTTTCTAAATATTGTTCATGTACGTGTACCTATATCTACTCATATACATATTATAATCATGAGAATTCATAAGACAAACAATACATGTAAGGATAAGTTATTGAAATAAATTTTTAACATAAGAAAAATATATAAAAGAAGACATTTTAATCAATAACACGCAACAAATTTCATTCATTCAAACTACACAAATCTATTTTCAAGCTCAAACATTAAAACATGCCAAACAACACACAACCCTGCATAAAGTTCAAAATATTGTAACCATGTCACCTTCACATTCAGGTCATCTATCATAGGATTCAAGAAAATATAAATAGCTTCCATTACATGCAATGTCTATCATGAAAGCAGATTTCCAAATCCAAACAACAAAACTAGTCAAAATCTAGGGACCTATAGCATGATTGGATGATTGATAGCTAAAACCTTGATAGCTAATCGGATACTAATTTAGAAACTATTTATCAATAATTGAAACTAATTTATGTACAAATAATTTTGTAGTCTCTAAAATAATTTTTAATTTAGTTAATATAGCAACTAATTACTTTTTATTTTAAATTTGACTTCTATTTAATGATTTTCTAGTAGTGAATCATCTCGTAAATAAATTATGCGGGGAGTAGATGACATTGCATATGAAGGTGAATAAAGTTTAGTATGGAGAAGATATTTTTCCATGATTAGAGAATTTTATAACATAAAATATTATGTTAAATTTTATACTGAGGATCACCTCATAGTGATTTCATTTTAGACATGTTTGGATTGAAATAACTAGTATTTTTTTTATTATGTTCTATATTTGATAATATTTTATTTATATTTTTGCATTTAATTTGAGGTTTTTTTTTTTTTTAAATTAGGCTTATTGTGTTTGAGAAAAATTAACTAATACAAATAATTAGTGTGATCTTAATTTGGTATCCGAGCCAAGATTCTTAGTTCAATTTCTAGCAAAACAATTACTGAGGGAGAATATTATAGGTGATATTAATTGTTTTGTGATGTAAACATACTAGGCCAAGTCACAATCAATTTTGTGAATTGTGGTGTTTAGGCTACTAAGTTATTAAATAAAAAGAGTTACACCTTAACTATCAACTATAACTTTCGACCTAGTGGTAAATGTATGATCCACTAATTGATATCATATCTAACATAACAACTAACCAACACAATTTTAACATCATTGCTCCAGTCATCTTTCCTCTTCTCGTGTTTACCGAGGATAGTAATCTCTTGCCCCTCGTCCCTCCTTAAAGGCTCTTCTTTGTGTTGAGGCGAGCGGTTTGCGTTGTGATTATCTCCTTTAACAAATATGCATAAATGTCCACCTTGGATAAGTTTTTTAATGTTGTCCTTTAACGCTTGACATTCTTCGATCGAGTGCCTATAGTTGCGATGGTACCATCATTTTTGGGAAGTGTTGGCATCTTTTAGGCTCGACACCTTTCACCTTTCTTGGAGTTGGAATGTGGTAAGCATTCAATGCTTCCTCCAAGATTCAGCTCTTCTTGGTGTTGAGAGGCATATCATGTTGGAACAAGGTCCTTGGACCTCTTTGCCTTTGCCGAATGCAGGTCAACTCTTGCCTTTTTCTTTCCCCTTCTCAACTTCAGTTTGAACCTAATTCTGATATTCTCGAAGTTCCCCCAACTACATGAATTTGTTGCCTATTGTTGTAACTCATCCATGTTAGTAGCTGACTTCTTATACAGGCTATCGGCAAACAGGTCTTGCAGTAGGGCCGTCACGATATGGTGCATTTTCACCATTGAACTTAGATTGTGGATGTTCAGTGACACCTTGCTAAACATCTCTATAAACACTCAGAGTGACTCTCCTTTTTCCTACCATATATTCACAAGTGTGATAGAGGTTAGATGATGTGGTTGACTAGTGGAAAACTAAGTCTCGAACTTAGACATCAATGTCTCAAAGCAATTTATAAAGTTAGGAGGAAGCCTTGTGAACCAGTTGAGAGCTCCCTCTTTGAGTGATATGGGGAAGACCTCAGCATAACACTGAGTCATCAGACATATACAGGCTCATCTGGGTGGTGTAGACATCCACATGCTCATCTAGATTTGTTGTCCTATCATATAATGGTCCATGTTCAACCCCTTCCAAGTAGGGGGTAACTGTGCCCCCATGATGTCATCAGTGAATGGGTGTCCCTCCCTTAGTATCAGCCATGAAGGTGGATTATTGAGTCGGGACTTAGTATTATGACTCTTAGTCTCCAAGAGACGTGTCGTTGTTGATGGATCGATAAGATGAGTCAAGAGTTTCTCCTGTTGTTGGGTGCCCTTGGACACATCTGGTTGTTGTTGCTTGGGAATAGGATTTTCCTAGCTGACCGCTTCATCTACTCATTCTCTTTCCTGAGAACTTGCATCTCCTCCTCATTTTTCTATCTCATCTCAGCCATCTCCCTTTGTAGGGATAGGAATAGGGTCATCTATTCAGCTTTTGTCATCCTCTCGCTCGTCATGTTTCTTATTGACACTATTTACTTCAATCTAACATCTTTTACTCTCTCGGTTCCATGGTGGGGACCAATTGTTCATGTAAAGGGAGATGAGACAATAAGTCCAACCAGATGAACAATTAATTTCTTCCCTTCAGTCGTTCTCTCCTTCTTTTCACTTCCTGTCCTAGCGTATAAGCTTTGACTCTCGGTCGGGAGTGCATGTATAAAAGGTTCTCCAACGCTTAAGTCAGTATTCAGTATTCGGGTACAATAACTGTTGTAATAATGATGTACATTTGTTTTGGTTGTTGTGCCTATTTATATGGTCTTAATGTACCATTTTACTGTTAGACCGAGACTAATGTACATATCATGATTATGGGTATATTATCTAATTTTCCGTACAGCTTATCTTAAGTTAATCATTTGTTTACCTTAATACATTCTTATGATAGTTAATGACAATTGGTCCCGATATGTCGTGGACCGTTTGGTCCTAATATGTCCTGGACCATTCGGTCCCGAGTACAAAAAATAAAACAACAAAACTCCAAAAAATTATTTTACAAAGATCATTAAAAGAAACTACAAAACGAAAAGCAAAATGCATAAAATTACAGAGTCTATCAAGATCTTTAAGCCAGAAAAAAATAATGTAAAACACAATTTCTAGTAGTCGTAGGAGTAAAATATACAATGCTAAGACGCGACTTAGTACGAATTTTTTTTTAATAAAACATCAATAAAAAGTAGGTGGCATAATTCCGTCTAGCATGTTAGTATATGGTATATTTCCAGCAACGTTCTATATAATAATAGGAAATTAATTAAGGATTGTGAAGATCAATGGTCCCTTTTGAATTAAAGCCATAATTGTGGGTTAGGAGAAGCAATACAGGGATAAAAAAGGTAATTAATTACTTCATACATAATCTTCAAGAAACACTAGTTGTGAATATTTTAATGGTGTTCTTGAAATCACTAACACAAACAGACACATTCTTCTATTTATCTCTTAATATTCAATCTTCTTGTGCCTATCTTCAAGAGCTCTATCCTCAATTGGTTGTTTTCAGCCAACCATTAACATTATTTCTTCTCTGTTCAATGTCAGCACCGAAGTAATTCAATTCTGTCAGTCGGTGAACATAGTTTAGGTTCCAAGCATTCAGAAACTACACCAACAAAATCCTATATCTTTATATAGATATCTCATTTTTCTATATTTTTATAGACGTACCATCTTTGCACATTTTTTTGTTTTTTGTTTTTAATGTTTGAGGTCCTTACAAGTCCATGTTTATATATTTTTATTAATTTATTTATATATTATGAAATTATAAATTTGGTTCTCACATTTTGAAAGGATTTTTTTTTTCTATCCCTTATATCACATGATTTCGCTAGTTTAGCAGCTTTTTGTTTTGGATGAGAGATACACTCGTACTCTTTTTATATATGTTCAGGTCTTCACCTAAACAGAAACTTAGTAAAAATTAAGTCATTAATTCTTTTTTTGTACCATAAATTTTTATATTGAAATTTTTTATGTTAAAATCTTAAATTTTTAAATTTGGAGATTGTATTTTTGCTATAGAATTTATAGGAAAACATAAATAGGAGAGGGTATCTAGGACTCTAGAGATGCAGTAATGTGGTGATAAAATATAAGTATGTTTTTCACAGAGAAAAAGTGTACTTAGAAGGGCGCTGGCAGCATGTGTGGTTCCACCATTATCATGAGTTGCTTCGATATATACAAATTGACTATTATGATTTCCTATATTCTTTGTATTTAATTCAGTAGGGTAGATGCATCTTTCTCAACCATTCTCCACCTCAGAGTTTGAGGCTTTTGCTATCATGTTTACATTTCCTTTCAAATATTGTAGATTATGAACACTACTTGATTAACTAATATTTTATACATCCATTCCTTGGGGCTGTTGAAAGTTGCTCAACTTGCCCCCTTCTCTTAGATTCAACCGACTACAACGTTTTCAATATATTTATGTAAATGTATGTATCTTTCCCGAGTAACCAAACTCCACGGTCCCCTTAGATCAAGAAAAATAATATTTATATAAATAACTCTTTTATGTATGTATGTAGAGAGAGTAGAACTTAAGTTTTCTAAAGTTTAAGGTTTTTTTTTTTTTTTTTTCTGATTTCTAGCGAACTTATTCATGTTTGAAACAATTTCATTCGTCGGAATTATTATTATCTTTGTTAAATATTATTATATTTTATTAGATATTATGAGATATTATAAATATTTTTGTTAGATGTTTTATATTTATATAATTTTATGTAATGGACTTATCCCATATGTTTATTTTTGTATATAAATAAAATCTTATGTGTTTAATACACAAGAGATTTATTCTATTATTTCTTTTCCTTTAATATGGTATCTAGAGCATAAGGTTATGGTTCAATATTTATTGGTGAGCCCACTCTTCATTGGAATTTTCCAGCCACCGTTGCTGCCTCACCGGAGCCACCCCCTCTGCTGCCTCACCGGAGCCACCCCCTCTGCTGCCTCACCGAAGCCACCGTTGGACCCTCATCGAAGCAGCCATCGGACCTTCATCAGAGTCGTCGCTGGAACCGTTGTCGGAGACACTGTCGGAATTGCTATTGGAGCCTTCATCTTTGCTGCTGCAGCCAATTGGCCGGTGACTGGATTTATCTTTATCCTCTATGGCTTCTTCCACTTCCATTGTCGTTGCCATTGTGACTCCTTCCGCTGTCATTATGCCGGATCCATCTATTTATACTAATTATGTTAATGTTCATCTCTCCATTGACAAATTGGATGGAACCAATTATGACACTTGGGCCTCAAATATTAAATTATGGCTTAAGAGTAAGGTTATGTTGATCATCTTACCCGTCCTAATGTTGCTGAAAATAAAGTTTCCCCTTGGTTGAAAATTGATACTCAATTATGCATTGTTATCAAATCTACAATTCATTCATCTTTAAAACAAATTTTTCGTACCTATGAGACATGTTCAGAAGTTTGGGAACAAGCAAAATTATTATACATCAATGATACTTAACGTCTTTATGGTGTGTGTCAAAATCTCCTCACAATGATTGATCCCAAACGTCATGATGGTACAATGGCAGAATATCTGGGTAAACTTCATGCTCTTCTTCATGATTTTAATGAGTTATTACCTCCTGCCCCCACTCCTTCTCAAGAACTATAACAAAGATCCAAGTTCTTCATGTTATTGGGTTTACATGGTCTTTCTGATGATTATTCTCATGTTCGTGATCAAATTTTGGGATCTTCTATCGTGTCCAATTTTACTTCCACTTGTTCTATCCTTCTACGTGTGCTAGGTAAACACACCACTAAATTATAGTCTCATATAGATGACTCTTCTGCTTTAGTCTCTCAGCATAGTTATCGTACTCATCATCACAAGTCGGGCAAAGGACATCACAAGTGTGACCATTGTGGCAAACTTGGCTACAAAAATGACAGATGTTATGCCTTACATGGTTATCCTCATAAATCTGTTGCGGTTGCTCAAACTGTTCATGTGCAACCTTCTATTGTGGATTGATACCACAAGCCAGCCTGCTATTTTCAATGAATTTCTTAAATGGTATGAGGATCGTCAGAACCCTAGTTCCACAGCTTCTGTTGCACATTCAGGTACATCTTTTGTTGGCCTCACTCACTCTACTTTCGTTGGCCCTTGGGTTCTAGATTCAGATGCCACAGATCATATTACTAATAATAAATCTTTTTTCTCTTCCCTATCTACTACGGGTTATTTACCTTCGGTTACCATGACCAATGGATATAGGGTACCATCACATGGTGTTGGTACTATTAATCTTTTTCCTTCTTTATCTATTGATAATGTTCTTTATGTCCCTAGGTCTCCATTTAACTTATTATCCATTAGTCGTCTCACTCGTTCCTTTGATTGTGTTATTTCTTTTACTAAAGATTCTGTTTCGTTACAGGACCGGAATTCGAGACGGATGATTGGCACCGGATGTGTCTCATGGACTTTATCACCTACAGATCTTTGCACATGTTGGCATGATTATGGATTCTCCATCTCTCATTCATGCTCGGTTGGGTCATTCTAGTCTTGCCAAGATGCAGCAGCTTGTTCCCAGTTTGTCTAATGTGTCTAGTTTATCATGTGAGTCGTGTCAGTTAGGGAAACACATTCGTAGTTCTTGTCCTAGTAGTGTCTCACAACGTGTTTCATCTCCTTTTGCCTTAGTTCATTCTGACATTTGGGGACCAAGTCGTATTAAGTCTAATTTAGGATTTCAGTATTTTGTTACTTTTATTGATGATTATTCAAGATGTACTTGGGTGTTTTTAATGAAAAACCGTTCTGAGTTGTTTTCTATATTTCAAATATTTTACGATGAAATTAAAAATCAATTTGAAATTTCCATTCGAGTTTTGTACTGTGATAATGGATATGAGTATCTTTCTCATTCTTTTAAAAACTTTATGGCTTCTCATGGTATTCTTCATCAAACTTCATGTGCTTATACACCTCAACAAAATGGGGTAGCTGAGCGTTAGGCCATGCTTGATTAAATGAATGTGAAATAATGGAACTTGGGAACTTCTTCCTTTACCATCTAGGAAATCTGTTGTTGGTTGCAAGTGGATTTTTGCTATTAAAGTTGGTCTTGATGGTACAATTGATCGTCTCAAAGCTCGTCTTCTGGCTAAGGGTTATACCCAAATTTTTGGTTTAGACTATGGTGATACTTTTTATCTAGTGGCAAAGATGGCTTCTGTTCGCTTATTCATAGTTATGGCTGCTCTTCAACAATGGTCTCTTTATCAACTGGATGTCAAAAATGTCTTTCTTAATGGGGATTTGCAAGAAGAAATTTATATGGAGCAACCTCCTGGTTTTGTTGCTCAAAGGGGTCTTCTGGATTGGTATGTCGTCTTCGCAAATCCTTATATGGCCTCAAACAGTCTCCTAGGACTTGGTTTGAAAAATTTAGCAATGTTGTTCAACAGTTTGGTATGACTCGCACTGAAGTAGATCATTTAGTTTTTTATCGTCACTCAAGTGCTGGGTGTATTTATCTTGTAGTATATGTTGATGACATTGTTCTTATAGGCAGTGATCACCATGGCATCTCACTAGTAAAACAACACCTTTGTCAGCACTTTCAGACTAAAGATCTTGGCAAACTCAGATATTTTTTAGGGGATTGAGGTAGCACAATCCAATACTGGTATTGTTATCTCTCAAAGGAAATATGCATTGGATATTTTGGAGGAAATTGGGTTGATGAGTTCGAAATCTGTTGATACTCCCATCCCAATGTCAAGCTTCTACCCAATTAGGGGGGAGCCTCTTTCAGATCCTGAGAAGTACAGGAAATTAGTTGGAAAATTGAACTATCTCACTGTTACTCGTCCTGATATTTCCTTTACAGTCAGTGTGGTGAGTCAACTTCTTAATTCTCTATGTGAAGATCATTGGGATGCAGTCATTTGTATACTAAAGTACATTAAAGGCTTTCCTAGAAATGATTTGTTATATGGTCATAACAACCATACTAAAGTCATTTGTTATTCAGATGTTGATTGGGTAGGATCTCCATCTGATAGAAGATCAACTTCTAGTTATTGTGTCTCCATTGGTGATAACTTGATCTCTTAGAAGAGCAAAAAACAAAGTGTTGTGGCGAGATCTAGTGTAGAGGCAGAATAAGAGCTATGGCCTCAGCTACTTTTGAACTTATTTGGCTTAAACAGTTACTTGAAGAATTACAATTTGGAGAAGTCACTCAAATGACACTTATATGTGATAATCAGGATGCTCTTTATATTAGCTCAAATCCAGTTTCTCATGAAAGAATCAAAATATTGAGATTGATAGTCATTTCACTCGAGAAAAGATTATATTGAGAGATATCAAGACTGAGTTTGTTAATTCAAATAATCAATTAGTAGATATTTTTATTAAATCCTTACGATGACTTAGGATTAATTACATTTGTGACAAGCTTGATATATATGATCTATATGCATCAACTTGAGGAAGGGTGTTAGATATTATTAGATTTTATATAGTTAGATATTTCATATTTATGCATTGGGCTTAACTCATATATTTATTTTCATATATAAAAATATTTTCATATATAAACATAATCTTATGTGTTTAATATAAAAAGATATCTAACCTATTCTTTCTTTTTCCTTTAATAGTCCTTTAATAAATTGTTTAATTTTATTTTCATATAGTTTTAAGTTGTAATAAAGATGTAAATTTCATGACCTTTAAGTTGTAATAAAGATGTAAATTTCATGACCAGTAGATATTTATTGGTGAAATGATTTGCATGGATAAGCATTGGGCATACGGATACTTAAGCTGATAAGTAGTTTTCATGGTTAAAAAGTAGTACTAGGAAAGTGTGCAGAATAGGAGTAGAGAGGACTTAAATGAAATAAAGTGATCATCAATTGATTAATAACCAGGAAAACAATATCTTTTGCTATAATCCAAGAATGGAGAACAATATCTTTTGCTATAATCCAAAAATGAAGACGAGATATATTAGCTTCTAGTGACCATTTACAACTAGAGGTGTTTTTTTGTTGTTTTATTTAAAAGATCATAAATTAACACACCAATAACTAAACTAGAAAACATAATAAAAATAAAATGAAAAAGGTGTTTCTGACAAGGCAAACACCAAACTTGTTTCTTCTCAGCAGTGTTGAATAGAGAAGTAACTAAAGAAGTGAAAAAGAGAAGACAGAGATGTACATATGTATGTATGATTGATGGTGGATAAGTTCAGGATTCATCGTTGTGCCAAGAAAGGACGAGATCTTGCAAGGCATTTTTCCAATGGCCCCAATGATGCTCCTCAAACTCTAACCCACCCTCCACGACCTTCACAGCCACCAAAAGAAGCTGATCAGGGACAATCTGAAGCACCTCAAACACCAAAGCCACCTTTCCTTTTAACAAGGCAAGTGCACCGTTAATGGTTTTCCCAGCCTCAACCTTAAACCCCAAAACCCCACCCACTTCCTTAACCTTCTCCTCCACCACCTCCACGCGCGCACTCGAAGTGAATCTCTTTTCCCTTCTACTACCCCCCTCCGACGTCGTTTCAAACAACCTCGTTAAATTCAAACCCGAAGACATTGATATTATATCAAACGCGTTCACACCCGCACACTTAGCCCCTTCGTAGTAACAACCCTTCACATAAACGTTATCCCACCCAAACGCGCTTTCCTCCGCCGTTTCCGGTCTTAATGATTTCTTGAACCACGAGTTCCCAAACAGAGCCTCCAACCCCATTCTGGTTTCCGGGTTCGGGTCCAGTAATTTATGTATAACATAGCGTGCCGGTTTTGTTATCCAGTCAGGGAACTGGTAATCTCGCCGGGAAATCCTCTTGCACATCGCCGGAATGTTCGTGTCGTCGAACGGAAGGTAGCCGGCGAGGAAGACGTAGAGAATGAGGCCGCAGGACCAGGCGTCGGCCTTGGACCCGTCGTAGCCGCCTTTCTGGCGGAGGATCTCCGGCGCTGTGTACGCTGGCGTGCCGCATGCGGTGTGGAGAAGGCCGTTCTTGAGATGCTCCGGCAGAGCGGAGAGGCCGAAGTCGGAGACCTTGAGGTTGCCTTCGCCGTCGAGGAGGAGGTTCTGAGGCTTGAGGTCGCGGTGCGCCACACCGTTCCGGTGGCAGAACCGGAGCGCGGAGACCAGCTGCTGGAAGTACCGGCGCGCCGTGGACTCCGGCAAACGGCCTCTACGGGAGATTCTGGCGAAGAGCTCTCCACCGGTGGCGAGCTCCACGATGAGGTGGATTTTGGTCTTCGTGGCCATGACCTCGTGGATTTTAAGGATGTTAGGGTGGTGGTGGAGGCGGCGCATGGCGTCGATCTCGCGGATTATGCGGGGCTCCATGCGGGCGTCGACGGTTTTGGCCTTGTCGATGATTTTGACGGCGAAGGTGGCGCCATCGATTAGGGATCGTGCCTGGTAGACCTTGGCGAAGCTGCCACGGCCCAGGAGGCGCGTCAGCTGGTATTTTCCGAGGATGATGAGGGAGCGTGGTGTTGGCGGCGGGGTGGGTTGCTGTTGCAATGGCGGTTCCATGGTTGTACGTCAAACAACAGAAGAGTGTTGTAATCCCACGGACAGAGTGAGTGCGCAAGAAATTGGGTTTTGGGTTTATATAGAAGTTTTTGGTGTGGGTTGGGATGTTTCGCTTTCACCGCTTGAGAAAGAGAATGCATCGGTTGGCTTCCACTCTAAATTAAAATTCCTTTTTCTTTTGTTGAAAAACAATAATATAGTTTTGTATAAATAGAAATTTGGGGAATAGAGAGGAAAATTATGCTCCGAATCTAAACTTAGAATCAGCGTTTTGAGCATACTATATTATTAGCTGGGGCATCTTGGTTACTCTATTTACCAACTGTTACCCGAGAAGACTATTGATTATAGCCATAGAAACATGGTTGACTACACCACTTTCTACATTTTTAATCAACTTTGGAATTAACCAAACTTTCTAATGTAAGGGATTCTGAAGTGTGAACTTCCACAAGTTGTTTTCTACTAAATGATTCAACATAAGTTTGCTTTAGTTTTGAGGACGAAATTATAAGTTTTACATAAAAAACGACTTTGCAAGATTGAATTATTAGATAAAAATACTTTTTTTTTTCAAGTTAGATGTTTTCAAACGGAACCAGATTATACGTTGTCAAATGTTAATTGGAAATTCTCAAACAAATAATTAAGACTAACTCTTTTATTACGGTATCAAAATCTAGTTAAAGAAAGACATATTTTTCAATAAATAATTTTCCATACCTATAATCTAAAATAAAACTCTTAAAAGAGTTTAAAGATTTAGCTTATAGATGTTACTTCTTCTAAATTCAATTACAACCAACAATTTTTTTTTTCTTATTCTATATTATTTGTATATACATCTATCCTGTTTGTGTTGATGGATTAATTGGGATTACATTTGTAATGATTTTATTTTGTTCTTGATATCAAACTTGAAACCTTTTATTTTAATTAGAGTAAAAGCTGTTAATTTGATTTATATTTAAATTCTGAAAAAAGATTTATTTTGTTTGGTTGAGGCGAAATATTTTATAAGCAAAACAATAATTGAAAGAGTGGGAATAAGATGGATTGAAGAAGCAAAGGAAGTGAGAGAGACAGCAAATAATAAAGAGTAGTTGGTGTGTAGAATGTAAACCCTAAACAAAAATATCATGTAATGCGCCATCTTTTTCAATCAATAATTATTATGAAGGCCAAGCCAAGCTAATCGTACCGTTCACTCTACAAACAACAATTCCAACTCTTTTTTTTCGCGTTTGGTTGCTTTTCTGCTTCTGATATCCAAGAAGCGAGTCACAAATTGGCCACAATCTGGAAACAGAATATGCAAGCAAACCATGTACTGGCAATCATTATACAAATTAACTTCTCTTTTCTCTCAACGCTTCCACTAATCAAACGCGCTTTTTTCTGTAAGCTGGAGAAGCACCCTCTCAAACCTACCCTATTTTGGTCTCACTTTTCTCCCCACAACGTTCACGGATTCGACATGCATCACACAGGCTCTCTGAGCTTTTTCTCTCCATCTACTGTAATAAAGACATCAGTAAATTATTTAAAGTTTATTTTAAGAAATACTATGAATATAACACCAAAAAAATAATAAATGCATCATTTAAGTTCTAAAGAAACATATTTAAAAAAGAATCGACTTTTTTATCTTCAAAATTGAGATATATAAATTAAAAAATTATTAAATAAAAATTAATTTTAAAAATTATTTATTTATTATATTAACTAAATTAAATATTACATTAAGAATTAAATAATTATTAATATTTAAATAATTTTTACTGTTAATAAATAATTTTTAAATTAATATCCAATTAGTTATTAAAATTTTAGTTATTAACTATTTCAAAATACAAATTTAGAAATTATTTATTAATGATAAAAATTAATATTATTTTTTTAAAAATAATATTTAATTTAGTTATAATTAACTATTGTTTTAGATAAAATTATTTTTTATTTAATAATTTTTTTAGTGATAAAAAAAAGGATTAGTATCTTATCTCATCTTGTATATTTACTAAAGGTTCATTTTTTTATGATTGAGATCATTTTTTTTCTTTTTATTATATTTTCATATTTTTTTAATAGTATTTATGGCATTTTATAAATAAATTTTTCTGTTTACTTTCATTTTATAATTATGTTAGAGAAGAAAACAACTATAATTTCATTTTCCTTCGTCTTTTCTTTTACCAAACAGTTAAATTTCTTTTTTGTTTCTATTTCCTTTACCAACCTAAGTTAAATAATCTTAAAATGATAAAATATACATTTTAGTGAATAAAACATACTTATAGTTATTGAGTCACAATTTAAAGGATTGAGATTGCAATAAAAATTAAGCGCGTGAATAAAAAACTTTGAAATGACTTGCATTATCAAATGTTGTAATAAGTGATTATCAATACGCTTTAATTTTGTTAAAAAAATGCACTTTAATTTTTAAAGCTATTACTTTCACACTTTAGAAGAGTTAATTTTACATATTTTATTATTTATCACGGCTATTGAAGAGATTGAGCTACACAGTAAAAAATTGGTATTAAAATTTTTATAATTAATTAAATTTTAATTTAAAAAATATTTATTAAAAATAAAAATTATTTTAAATATTAATAATTTTTTAATTTTTTTTAAAGTTTTCTCTACTTTTTCTGCTCACTGATTCGTCTCCTTTGTCATTGAATGCTTGCTTGTTTTGATTTCGTATTTGGTTGCTAATGGTGTGTTTTGCCTGACCCTTGGTCTTGTGTTTTGTTTGCTCAATTGTTGTGTGTGGTTTGTGTTGTCCACCATTGTTGCTGACGAGGTTGATTTTGAATTTTTATTAATTATATTTAATTATTTAATGTATGCTTAGTTCTTAAATAATTTTATAGTATAATTTTTAGATTTATAATTAGTATGGTTCTAGTTAATATTATTTTAGTTATAGAATTAATATTAATAAAATCTTATAATTAGTATTAGAGTTTATAATAAATATTATTTTAGTTATACAATTTATGTTATTAAAATTTAATAATTAACATCAGGGTTTATAATTGGAGTGATAAAATTTTATGAGTAATTTTAGGATTTATAATTAATATTGCATGAATAATTAGAATTGTTTATTTATTGAATTATATTTATAATTAGAATTATTAATTTTTTGAATTGCATGTATATTTATAATTCTTTAATATGTGTGGTATTGAGTTTTGGAATGTTCGACCCTCGAAAAATTGTTAAATTTTCAATTAAGAAATTCAAATTTAGTAAACTTTTATTGAAAGACCATTATAGAACACACATATAGATCTAGATTGAATTAATTTATCCCGCATAAGTCATGATTATGAAAGAGAAGTAGAAGAATTTATACAATTTGTACAATGTAATGTCAACCGTAGTGGTGATGGAGTAAAGTTTAGGTGTTCATGTGTTAATTGTTTGAACATGAGGAGATTGAATGTTAACAAAATCAGATAGTACCTTCTACGTGATGGTCATAGGAAAAGTCTTTGAAGGGGTCACTACCTTACATAGTGTGGCTCTCCCCTGTTGTGGTAAAGTGACAGTGGACAAAGTACAAGTTACTGAAGCTTCTGTTCATCTGCCTACAAATGAGGTAACTACTATGGTCGAGGCATTTCAAGCATTCATTGGCTCAGACACCTCGTTTGACTCATTATGAACCCCCTGCAAGAAATTAATTTATAATTATTAATTTATATTCATGTATTATATTTATTAATACAAATGTTCTTTATTTTGTAGCAACCGCGTCGTAAACCAAGTCCGCAAATAAAGAAGTATCTGATTTCCATTGACGATCCTATAGCCTCTTTAGTAGAGATTACTTTGGTTATAGGTACAAACTCAATGGATGTTCTGTGGGATGACACTATTTTTAGAAGAAAGAGTGACATCCCTCTATACATAAACATGACTAATGTTTAGAGTTTGCAGCTGGCAACCGGGAGCTGAATGTAATCATCATTCATTTTTTTATGATGTAAGTCTCTTCCACCTATATCTAAATTTATTTTATTATATTAAATTATTAATTATGCTTTAACTAATTACTTGTAGTATTTGTCTGGAGTTTCTATTATTAAGAAATGGAGTTTAATCCTAACTCAACTTTATAAAACTGACTTATAAAGGTGAGATTTGCGCACACTTATATACTATGAAATGTCCTTATCTCTAATTGATGTACGATCTCCAACACCCCCCTCACGCCAAGACCAGTCAACTCGTGCGTGAGATTATATATTTATGGGTGGTCCGATAGCGGGTGGCACGATCGGCCCAACACAAACACTTACTTGGATAGACTCTAAATGGCTCTAATACCATATTAAGAAATGAACTTTAAGTCTAACTCAACCTTATAAAATCATATTATAAAAGTGAGGTTTGCACCCTCTTATATACTATGAAATGTCCTTATCTCTAATAGATATGAGATCTCCAACATCTATTAATAAGGGGAAACAAGATTTCTATGGATTCTTAGATCCCCAATGAATTAATCCAACAGTAGAAAGTTGAAACCCAATCATACATCACCAAAAACAAATATATTTCTCCCCTTATATTAATGAGTAAGTTCAATTAATATAAGTCATCAATTATTAGTATTTCATCCTTTAAAATTTTACTGATTCTTTTCATGGAAGATGCAGGGGTCAGTGGCAATTACTTGTGCTTTCCGTAAATGGTGGCACTGTTGTGTGATTTTGTACATTGCACAAGAAGCCGCCCACATATTTCAAGCAAATTGTTGATAGGTAATTTACATTATCAACTTACCTATGCATAATATTGTGATCTTATTTGATGCAAGATATAGTCAACATAGTTAGTCAAAATAACCATCGACTATAAAGGTCTTATAGAAAATAATTGTTAACCGTTGTTAATAATTCAAGAATCACTGTTGCGGAAAGGTTAAAAGACGGTAGCTATTTTCAATTTAAAATGGTGGTTTTCTAGCCGCATTTGATGTATACATAATCTTAAATCAAACAAATAAGGAGGCGGCTATTTTAGCCGCATTCTTAAATGTAATTTATAAATATGACTATGGTAAATAGTCGCATTCTTATTTAATTTTAAAAAAATTAAAACTCTAAACCCTAAATCCTAAACCTAAACATTATAAAAAAAATTAAAAATTTAAAACACCACCAACCTTGTGCATGAAAGGCAGCAACGACGGCGATAGTAGAGACAGCAATGGCGGCGACAGTAGCAACGGAGCAAATACAGCATAGAAAAAACTCAAACAGCAGACATTGAAACAGTGGTGGTGATCTTCGCCAATGCAATGAAACAAACAAATAAGAGAAACAAAATATATATATAAACCAATGGTGAAGAAGAAAGATAGTTCGAAACGAAACTTACAATGACACAAAGAAGAAAATGAATGCTCGCAGAGGACGAGAGAAAGCACGAGCAGAAACAGAGAGAAAATGAAGTGCCAAGAAGAAAGCAAGTATGAAAGCGTAAGTGTGGCGCACTTCAGAGTTAGGGTAAAAAATGTTTTAAGAATGTTGCTATTAGGTAAAGCCGCATTCTTAATCAGAGCGCTTTGATTTAAGAATGTGACTATTAGGTAAAGTCACATTCTTAAATAAAGTGGTTTATTTAAGAATGAGGCTATATGTAGTAGCCACATTCTTAAATCAAAGCGCTTTATTTAAGAATACGACTATTATAAATAACCACATTCTTAAATGAAGTTAATTTTAAAAATGTCATTGTGTTTTAAAAGACAATGTCTAACCGTAAAAACGCATTAAATAATGGGTCGTTGTTTTTTATATTTTGTACTAGTGAATATAGATGACATGCTCATAGATTATGATTCTAAACTGTTGCCTAAGAACTCTAAAAAACATTGTCTAAGACCTTTTTTACACTAGTTCATTAGTGACTAAAATAATTCATCGCAACATTCTTTTATTTCTACTACTAAATTAACAATCAAAATTAGTAGTATTTTTTGGTTTTTAAATTGATCTCCTATATTTGGGTTGACCAAGCTATTAAGGATGCCTTTGGATTAAGCATTGAATTTAAGATAGTGAAAAATGAAGAAAATGAAAAAAAAAATGGAAAGTAAAATTATTTGAATTAAAGAAAAAAAATTGAAAATGAATGGAAAGATCTGAATATTTTAATTCATGTAATATAATAAGTCTTTTTTATATTAATATATTTAAAAAGTGATTTATAAAATAATTTTTTAAAAATAACTTAATTTTTTAAAAAAAATACAATTAAAATAAAAAATTATTTTAATATATTAATTTTATTATAAAAAATATAAATGTTAAAATAATAATCAATTATATAAAAAATATAATCAATTATCTTTTAAAATGTCCAATAATTCTTCGCAAATCTTTTTATTATTTCAAGGAAGATTTAAGTCATCAAATTTTTCTCGTTTAACATAATTTTTTACATTTTTAATTCTCAATTTCTATGTTTTTTCTCCTTGAATCTTTCCATGCTTAGAAACAAAAGAGAGTGTTAGAAAAAAATAACAATAAACACTTTAATAGCTATTTAGCAACGAAATAAAAAATAGTTGCTTAACAACCGCTAGTGTTTTTACTTCTTTGAAGAAGAACTTGAACAAATCAGTCATTATTAATACAAATGTGTTTTGATCTCATTTTAAAATGCAATGTGCATAAATATAAGTTATTTTTATAGTTTTCTCTAAAAAATTGAAAAGGATAAGTACCTATTTTCATCAAAGTATTACCTTATTCAAATAAAAAAACAATAAACTTTATTTTAACGTGATATTTCAAACTCCATAGTTGAGTCCAGAAGTTGGCGATAGAATGACGATGTCGACAGATAGAGCTGTCGGCCCTGAATTGACAGTTACGTTAGTACAAAGTACTAAGGCGGCTCCTTAATTTATGTATTCATAATAACATAAATCATGTGTTCTTTACCTAGGAATCTGATATAATATATATTCAATAAAATTAATAAAATGCTTCAAATAGTAGTATTATTATTCAACTTACTTAAGAAAATTTAATTAGTGGTACTTAATTAAATATAAAAATTATACGCATAAGAAATTGTTCAAGTTTTCTGCTGACAGAAGTAGGGAAGATGACATTTGGTAGTTGTTGAGAAGAAGAATATGAATAATGATCCAAATTCAGAAAAAAAAATCAATAATAAAGAAAAGTCAGAGGCAAAACGGGTACAATTAGCACGTGACTACTTCAAATACATTAAATTAATGAAAGGAACGAAGACAAATTATTTGGAAGTTCGAAGTTACGAGCAATGTTCGTTGAATAGTACTCAGACCATTGATTTTATATCAGGTGTTCAAGTCTATCTTTTGTAACAACTCAATAGTTAAAGATAAATTAATTGAAGAGTGTATTAAGATTTTGAATTATAGATCAATTTAAATTTAAAAAGTCAGCTTATATAATCAAAATTATTACTATTTAAATATTTTAATTTCATCACGCGTATTTCACAGCCACACACTACTATATAAAACTGCTTCATATTTTCATTCAATCACATTTTATTATTAGTATGAATTTTTAAAGTATTTTTTTTAAATAAATAAATTTATCATACATAATAATAATTTTTTATTAGAGAATAATGTAAAATTAGTATACATGCATTTTTTTCTCACTATTTTAAAATTAAGGCGGCTCTCATTACTGTACAATTGGTAATTTTATTTTATTCATCGACATACAATTTGTCACATTTTGCTTTGGAGAAATATGTAGAAGAATTTCTTAGAACATAAGGTCAAATCATCTTGCTTGGAGAAATATGTAGAAGCTAATTTATTTGTTATATAAATATATATGTTATTATTTGTGAAGGTTTAGAAAATGATAAAAAAAAAATTACATTGATTTGTTGTAAACTGTTGATGCAGATGTTGCATAACTCTAAATTATTAGTTGAATAAGAAGTGTGTAAAATCTGGTATATTTGATTTTGATAAAAAAAGATAATTTATCTGATTAGGAATATTTTTTTTATATTCTATGTTACTTTTTGGATATGATAATATTTTTGATAACCACGTTAGTAGATGATAATGTCTCTTATATTATATTTTTTTTATTAAGATTTGAACTTAAATACTTAAAATAATTTATTTATTCATAGACAAATCTTGCTTAAAAAAATGATAAATTCTAATTAATTAAAAAGAACATTATTAAAAAAATATAATGAAAATTACGAGATAATGTAATCTGAAAAATTATGAGACAAGACAATTTTTATTTTCTAATAATTTTTAAACACTTTTAAATCAATGAAATATAAAACTATTAAAGTTTGATAAATTAGGAAAAAAAAAAAAAATATATATATATATATATATATATATATATATATATATATATATATATATATATACACATTAACTTTTTAAACATATAAATCACATTGTTTCTTTAGTCCATAAATATAATATTTAATTTTTAGTAAGGTTCTGTGCTGCAAAATTTTTGATATAACTAAATTTAAAAAAAAATAAAATTAAAGGATTGGAACATAAAAAGTGAAGAAATATATATAACAAAAAATGAAAATTTAATAAATAAGTTAAATAACATGTTGAATTTTTTTTAAAAAAAATGTTTAGATAATTTTAACGTGAGCTTTTATATTTCAAATAAATAGATTATAACTAAAGAATATTATTACACCATATAAAAATAATAATTATATTTGAAATATTAAATAAAAATATAATTTACACCACACATTACAAAGACATAAATACTAATTTATTAGGGATAATAATTACTAAAGATAGGGTGAAAACGTAAAGTAAACTACCTTTGGAAAATGGATGTCTGCTACGCCTCTAAATTTGACACTTTGCCAGATTTTGAGAAAACCATTAGTAATGATCCAAATTCTAAACAAGTAATCAGTAATGAATAAGAACTTTTTTTTATAAAGAGTGAAAAACAGATATTAACCATTAAACATTGTTATAAACAGATAATACTAAGAAATTAGTTTTAGAAAAGTTTGTTCATACACGTGCAGATAAAAAAAATAACTTTTTATAATTTTTGAGTGATTTTTTAGAACTATTTTTCTTTCATTACCATATTTTGAAAAATAGTTACTAAATGTATGTTAATGATGTCTTTGTGTTTTAAATTTTTTTTTCTCTTTTATACATGTGTGAATCATGGGCAAAAAAATGTAGTCATTTTTTAGACTATCAAGACATGTTGTAGCACATATAATGACTTTTTTTACATAGATACAATAATCAGATTCATTGCATATCAATTATTTCCCATAATTAAATCAGTTAGTGCATTAAATTCTGTTGTTTGATATAATAACAAACTCATCAACGCTTTAAAGTTTCCCACAAATATTTCCCAAAAATATGAGCTGTTTTAAACTTTTTTTTTTTCCTAGTCAAAACACCATATTTCTTGGCATGTCTATAAAAATAATACTACAATAAAAATTGAATTTAATATATTATGTTGATAAAAATATCGATTTTCTATGACCGACCGTTGTTAATTAATTAATTATAAAATATAGTGTCCATTTAACCATTCAAAAATTATACAATTTAATTATTTATTAAAGAGACATGAATAAATCGACTTTAAATAAAATGTAATTTTAAAATTAGTTTAGTTTGTGTCAATTTGAAAAAAAAACAAGGTGATACATTATCTCTATCTTTAATAAGATAAAATGCAAAAAAAAATTATAGTGGATAATGATACATGTAAATGATAAAAATGAATATAAAAGAAGAAAAAAAGTGTGAATGAAAAGTATAAATGTGGATGAATAAGATTAGTGTAGATGAAGTAAAGAAGATTAATATAGATAAATGACATAAGTGTGAAGAATACTCAAGGTGAAATGAGTATGGATGAAGAAAATAAACATAAGTAAATTTATATAGAGAGAGAAAATTGTGAATAAAGAGATTTTTTATTTTTAAATTTGATTCTTTAAACTAAAAATATTTTATGATTTCTAGTTGTTATGAAAGATATACAAATTCATATTACTTAAATTAACATCGATTAAATTAATTTTAACAATGATTATTTATAAAAGTTAAAAAATTAAAACAAATTTAATATTATTGGACATGTCTAAAATTGAATAACTTTTTCATATTATTAAAATATATTTAATATTATCAGAGTAAGTTAAGCAAATTATAATATCTTGTTTTTAAAATATATTTAATATTATTAGAATCGGTTAAATTGATTTTAATATTTTTTAACATATTTATAATTATTAAAATGTATATAATATTATTAAAGTCAACTAAGTTAATTCTAATATCTCCTTTAATATATTTATAATTATTAAAATATATTTATTATTATTATTATTATTATTAGAGTTAACCGATTCTAAAATTATTTTTCAATATAGTATATATATAACTTGACTCTAATATTTTTTAAAAATAGTTTTATATATGAATAAAATTTATAATAATCTATGCATTATATATTACTAAAAAAATTATAAATGTTTTATATTAAGTTAGATTCAATTTAGCATATTTTAACAATGTTATATTGACTTATAACTCTAAATTTTAGAAGATATCTTTATATTTTCTTGAACAACAATGTGTGTGTTGTGGATGAATTATTAGCCTTTGTGATTGAAGCAGCATATAATTTATTAAGAAACATAACTGTCCATTTAATTTATAGTTGTCATTGTCCTTACACAGTGGTGGTGCTAAACACAAATATATTTCTAAATTGCTCCACTAATATCTTAGTTTGTTTTCCTACTATGTGTTTTTTTTTTCCGAACTATCTTTTATTTGGCTTCATATAAATGGCTTCCAGATATCACTAACGACAAGATTCTTCACAACGGACTTATCCTTTCATTCATTCGATTCAATACGTCACTGTCTATCTTTTGTATAAAATAAGCGTTCTTTGTTTGGTAGGTTACTTAAAATTAGTTTCATATATAGTGAAGAAGATACAGGAAATGGCCCCCAAACACATGATTACTACTTGATGATAAAGACCTTCTCCCTCCTTCCCACCGTTAGATTTTTAATTAATATAAGAACAAATAATGACTTCTTTAATTTTTATTTTCATGTTTGTTTATTATTTTATGAATTATACATGACATCATGACCAAATGTTGTATATATTATTAGAAAATAAGTTTAAATTTAATTTATTATCATAAAATTGATTTGTAAGAAGATTATCTTCATCTATATATTATAAATTGATTTATTTTTAAGGACAAAATCTTAATGAAACTATGGATTTTTAAAGTGGATAATATTTCAGATGTGGTAGTTGACCGTAATGTTGTTATTATCTTAATAATTTGAGACTGAAACATTAACGTTGTCTATGAGGACGGAAAAATGATTTTAAAGAGAAATTATCGTTTCATTAGTCATTGACTAGGGAACTTGTTCCGGTATATCCAATAATTTTTTATCATTTAGGAATCGAGATCAAAGACAATTTAAATGCATATACATTTTCTTTTTAAATAATTAATTCATCTTTTAAAAATAAAATCATAACAAAAATACTAATTACAAAGTGCACAATATCTTATAAACCATAATTAATTCTAAAATGTTATCTTAGTAAATTTTAGTTCATAATACGCTCATAATATGTTTGTAAAAACTCAATCTCTTTAAAAATTATCTATAAAATGTCAAGAGTTATGATATTTGTCACAACAAATCAACACATTAGAATCGTTTCTTCTATTAATTAATGAAGAACTAGTTCTAGGTTATTATGTATATCAAAACTAAATATAGTCATTAGTTACTTATAACGACATTTGTCAGAGTATTGGATTGCAAGCTGGAAGTCAATATATATTTGAGTACTTATTCACAATTGGAAATATCGGATGTTTGAAAGTGTGTAAATACACATCAATGTTATCAGGAGTACTAACTTAATACTAGATTATTTCTTATATTAATTATAAAAAAAGTTACTAACTTAAACATTAAAGAGTCTTTTGTAGGTGAATCTCTCTTCGATCTTCAATAATAAATTTGTTGTGTCATAAGTCAAGTTCGACTTGTCTAGAGATGATATTGGTAGAGATAAGAACCAATACTAATAGAAGACATCTGATCAATAATTAAGTATTTAATAGATAAATCCTCTTGATGTCTCTGTCATATTTAAGTTAACTTTAATACAAGTCTAAAATATTATAAGATATAATTAATAATTAATAGTAAATAAATATTAAAAATATAATGAGATACGAAAAAAAAAAATTGGAAGAACATAAAAAAGAAAAGAAAAAAAAGAACATAAAATGACGAACAAATTTTGAAACTAGAAGCTTAATTTTTGAAACTAGAAACTTGATGACTAAATTAAATGTTGTAGTTTGAGATCCTCATACTTTACTAAAATAAAATCCAAGTTACATAAAGCTTCCAACAAAATTCATAAGGAGTGCATATATAGAGCTTTTCATGTTGCTATTGTGCGATTCTCATAGTTATTTTCGTATATCTCGACAACTTAGAGCTCTCTTCCTTCTTCTCATTTATCTCCTTCTTCTCTTCCATGAATTCATCAACCCATATATCATCACAACCACAATTCTTTAAAGCAACTAATGTAAAAAAGCTCTTTCTTATTACATAGTGTCATTCACATTCTTTAAAAAAAAATAGGACCAGGAAAAGAATCAATATTGAAAATATGTTAAACAACAAGTGTCATCCATCTATTTCAATCACAAATAATTAGAAGTAAAAGTGGATATAGATTTAAACTTAGAAAAATGTAACCTAAACTGGAAAAGGGTTTTGGAGACAAAATTTCAAGAATGATCACAATCATGAAAAACCAATTTGATTATTTCATGAAAAAAGATATCCTCTCAGCAATATGAAGTCTCAACTCCAGAGGAAACTTGTTCTATTAATTCAAATTTGGATTTTATAATCTAATAACGCAAGAAGATGTTCAAAATATTGCAAATTTATAAAAATCACAGATGACAATGAAACACAGCCACATCCTAACCACTTTGTGAAACATATTCCAGCTGAACTAATTAAAAACCATTGATTTGGTTCATTACAATAAAATATATATCCATTTTGATATGAGAACAATAAATACAAAACATCTCACAAGCAATTTCAACACCTAAATACATTGGATAAGTTAGAATTTTAGGGTTTAGAGAAATAACATCACACTAAAGTATGCAACATCGAGTGACCCTTATATGTATGACTGATCATGAAAATGCTTGGATTTCTTGCGTATTCAGGATAGTCCATCCACCCATAGTTCCACTCATCATCTCCAAGACCCATACTGTTGGTTTAAGAAAAAACATAATTCTTAAATACACAGCACATACTATAAGGAGAAAAATAAAAAAGGAATCATATTTCTTTATTTTTTTTCAACCAAAGTGGTCCCAACATAACAATATTCATGACAATAAGTAATGAGTATATGCATACAAACTTAATCATATGGAAGAGGGGTTTGACTCTACAATTATCAATAAATAAGATGAATAACCATCCAATATATCAATTGAAAGAGTAGTTCCATTCATGTAACATCAATAAACTACATAATTTTCTGCAAGATTCATGAGAAGCAACTGAACTATTTCCACATGATTTTCTGCCATATCAATTTGGATTGTTGTTGCATCATGGTTTTCTGCTTAATTTCATATTAGAGAAAAATGTTTAAAAATAAACCACTTTATAAATGAAACCCATTGAATAGGAGAATTGACTTATATTAAGTAATTAATTCCTTTAGTGTAAAATTAGAAAAATTCATTTCTTTTATATACGGTAAATTAGTTATATTTTTTTTTTATTTTTATATTAAGATATATATTTTGAATGGGAAATTATATATTTATGAGAATTGAATGAAATAATAAAGTCTAATAAATTTTGGCTAAATGATATTTGATGCCATATTAAAAAATAAATTTAAATATATATATATATATATATTTTATAAAATTAATTTATGAAATAAGAATTATTTTTATTTATATTATAATCATGGAATATTTGATGTGAGAAGTGAAGACTTTTGGAAGCATCAATGAATGTGAAGGAGAGTAAATATCTTGATTAAGAAAGTGATTGGTTTTGGTATGGTTGATTGAAAAGAAAGTGAGTGAAGAATGTGGAGGTTGGTGTTGCTTTAACAAGAAGATTTTATTTGACGAGGATAATGTCCATTAGAATGAGAGGAATAGATATTATGTCACGTCTCATGTCACTCATCACTGCACACTCATACAACCATTTAAACACTGAACACGGTTGGAGTTCTGTGATGACACCAACAAATCACTGCAGAAGAAACATTTAGGTAGATAATTATTATGTTTTTTTTTAGGTTTGCATAAAAATTTAAGAAATGCAACATTTTTTTCTATAAAATAGTTTTTCAATAAATGTGAAGTTACTTAGAAAAAACAAAAGGGGTGATAAGGATGTGATTGACCAAACAAATATCACAAAAACAATAAACAACTAGGAACAGTTTTTGTTACCAAAAAATGGACATGGAAAAAAAAAATGAATGGTGTAACTATTTTGGTTATTGCTAACATAGAGTAGACTTTGAGATTCTTTTATGTGATACTATTATAAACTTTTTAATATAAAATTGTGTAGCGTCATTTGATAATAAGTTTGATTGAAATGAATTGTGTGTTTTTTTAATGTAATTTTATATATAATTATTAATAAAAACAGTTTTTTTTAAAAAAAATTTACTGTACATAATTCCTTATTAATTTGATATTTATTAATATAATTAATTTTATTAATTAATATTTAAAAAATTATTTATAATAAATAATAATAATTTTAAAATATTTTATAATTATGATATTAAAATTATTTTTTTATAATAAATTTTATTTTAATAATTATTATCATTATTTTAATTAATCATTTATTTATTATTATCATAATAAAGAAATGGATACACAAATTCATAAAGATATGTAGTTTCAATCGCTTTTCGTAAAGAAGTTATTTTTTTTATCCGTTGGTTTTAATCAATAAAGTAATAATAAAAATAATAACAATATTATTATTATTATTTTATTGTTATTATTATTTTTATTATTATTATTATAATGTTGTTTCTATGAAAAAAATCTTATAGTTTTAAAAATGTCTTGGCAATTTATATAGATGATGGAAAAATATTTATTAAGTGGTTGATGTGTTTAGTGAAATGAAAAAAAAAAAAGAAAAAAGAAGCAACTATTCGTCTTTCAAGTATAATTAGGGCATCTATATATCGGATGAGAAAGTTAAAAGACAAGAATTTAATAATTTTGTGCCTATGTCATATAAAATTTATAACCATGCTTTTAGTTCATAATAAGAAATATTGTTTAAATGATTACAATAGACAGATTTAGATTTAGGTAATTTAATACATTCATTTATTCAAATTCTTATTTCTATCTTCATATAAGAAATATGAATAAATTTGAGAACAAAAAAATATATATGTATTTATAAGTGCATCTCATTCACAATTTTTATTTATTTATATATTTTTTACAATATTAATTTTTTTTAATAATTGTTGGTTATTAATTCATATTTTTTTATTAATAATTCAGATTTTATTAGTCTTAAATTATTTACCGTTAGTATTGCATTAATAGTCAGTTTACATTAGTATTTCTAATAATTGTAATTTTATTATATATATTATTAAAGTAAATCAAAATGTAAGAATCAGTTTAGCAATTTTGCAATTTCGTACAATTAGTTCTTACAACTTTTTGCCTTCTATTATTTCCTTCAATTAGTTTCTACAGCTGGTATCAGGCCAGTCTGTTATTATGAACTCTACCCAATTATCAGTCCCTATCCTTGATGAAAAAAATTGCAATTGGTAGTGTGTGTGCAGATGAAAGTTTTGTTTGATTATCATGAGTTATGGGATGTTGTTGAGAGTAGAGTGTCTGCATTAGCTGATAATGCAATTGAGGCGCAACGAGTAGCGCATCGTGAAGAGAAGAAGAAGGACAAGAAGACTTTGTATCTCATCCATCAAAGGATGAATGATGAGACGTTTGAGTAGATAGAAAGAGCAACAACTACAAATGAGACTTGGACTATTTTGTCAACCAATTATAAAGGTGATGACAAGATCAAGAGGGTGCGTCTTCAAATTCTAAGACGCCAATATGAACTGCTGCAAATGGAAACCACAGAGACTGTTGATGTCTATATAAATAAAGTTCTTGCCTTGACAAATCAGATGAAGATCAATGGTGAAACACATTCGGAGCAGGCAAAGGTGGAGAAGATTTTGAGGTCTTTAATTCCCAGATTTGAACATGTTGTTTCCGCAATTGAAGAGGTCGATGACATTTCAACAATAACAGTAAGGTTATTGTCCGATTCTCTACGAGCGCATGAGCAGCAGATGAATGACAATAAGATTGAAAAACCAATTGAACAGGCTTTACAAGCACAAGCCTCTATTGGTAGCTCCTATCATAAACACAGTAGTTCACAAGGCAAAGGACGGGGACGTGGTGGTAGCTATTCCAGCAAAGGTCGTGATGGCCATAATCATGGAGGCGCTGAGCAAAACAACACAGGTTCCAATCACAATCCAAGTTCAAATAACTCTTGGCACGAAGGATGTAGTCCCGGAGGACGAGGAGGCATGTATAATAAATCAAATGTGGAGTGTTATAACTGCCATAAACTTGGCCATTATGCAAATGAATGCAGATCAAAAGGTGATTTCAAGTGCTTGAATGCAATAGTGAATAATGAATCGTGGTTATAGCATTTACGCTATGGACACTTAAATTTTCAGAGTTTGGAAAATCTCTCCAAACGAAATTTAGTGAATGGTTTACCCCATATTCATCACCCTGATCAATTGTGTGAGGCTTGTATTTTTGGAAAGAATCATAGGATACCATTTGTTAAGGAGCCTTGGCGTGCGAAATTTCCTTTGGAGCTTGTTCATACAGATGTTTATGGCCCAATGAACATATCATCAATTGGAGGTAATAAGTATTTTTTAACCTTTATTGATGATTTTTCAAGGAAAACCTGGATTTATCTATTGAAAAACAAGGATGAGGTATTCCACTGCTTTAAAATATTTAAAGCATTTGTTGAAAGACAGAGTGACAAACTAATTAAGATGGTGCGTAGTGATGGAGGGGGTGAGTACATGAGTTCAAGAGGCACTGTGAAGAACTTGGGTTGCAGCATAATATAACCTGTCCCTACGCACCTTAACACAACGGAGTTGCTGAGAGAAAGAATAGAACAATCATGGACATGGCGAGGAGCATGCTTAATGTATGCCAAATTATTTTTGTGCTGAGGCCGTAACATGTGCAGTATATTTGATAAACAGATCACCTACTCGGAGTGTTCCTAACACAACTCCGATTGAGGCATGGAGCGGATTCAAATCTAATGTGCAACACTTCAAGGTATTTGGGTCAATTACTTATGCTCATGTCCCCAAGGCAGTAAGATCGAAGTTGGAGGATAAGGCAGTGAAGACCATTTTCATTGAATATAAGCATGGGGGATACAAACTGTACAATCCAATGACAAAGAAGGTCATTTTCAGTCGTGATGTTACATTTTTCGAAGATGAGGAATGGCAATGGAATGCAGTAGCTGAAATGGATTTGAAAAAAGATATATTTACATTTTGAACGATGATGTGGAAGATGGAGTCACTCTTGAAGCACCTGTAGTTCAACCTGAAGCTGTAACTCAACTTGAAGTTGCAAAAACGATGATGTGGAAGATAGAGTCACTCTTGAAGCACCTGCAGTTCAACCTAAAGCTGTAACTCAACTTGAAGTTGCAGCTCCAATTGCAACTATGATGGAGCGACCAAGAAGGTAGCAACAACAACTTGTACACCTTCAAGATTACGAAGTAAATCTCGATGATGAAGTTGATGACAATGGAGAATTGATTCACTTTGCTTTTCTTGTAGATTCAGAACCCATGAGATTTACAGATACCATTCAACACCCCAAATGGCAAGAGGCTATGAATGAAGAATTGATGGCGATTGAGAAAAACAATACATGGCAGCTCATTGATCTTCCGAAAGGATACCAAGCAATTGATGTGAAGTGGGTGTACAAGATTAAAGTGAAAGCAAATGGTGAAATTGATAGGTACAAGGCAAGGTTGGTGGCAAAGGAATTCGAGCAAAGAAAAGGCTATGATTACGAAGAAATATTTTCTCCTGTAGCTTGAATGGAAACAGTAAGATTAATCATTGCTTTAGTTGCACAAAGGCAATGGAAAATTCACCAAATAGACGTCAAGTTTGCGTTTCTAAATGGCCCACTTGATGAAGAGGTTTATGTAAAGCAGTCGCCGGGTTTCATACAATCTGGCAAAGAGGAGAAGGGGTAAAGACTAGGTAAGGCTTTATACGGTCTTAAATAGGCACCAAGAGCTTGGAACAAAAGGATTGGTTCATTTCTTCATGCCACTGGATTCAAAAAATGTGCATCAGATCATGGTCTTTAAGTAAAGACTAATGATTATGGAGATTTACTAATTTTATGTCTTTATGTTGATGATGTGATTTTTACAAGAAGTAATCTCAAAATGATTGGTGACTTCAAGCATATCATGATGATGGAATTTGAGATACTGATCTCGGTCTTATGTCTTACTTTTTGGGCATTGAAGTCATCTAAGGAGACGATGGAATCTTCATTCATCAGAGAAAATTTGCTGCTGAGTTTTTAAAGAAATTTAAGATGGAGGATTCAAACCCAGTTAAGACTCCAATTGAAACTGGAATTAAGCTTACGAAGGAAGGAAGGTGATGAGCGAATTGTAGATGCAACATACTTTAAGCAGATTGTTGGGAGCCTAGATATCTCACGTGTACTAGACCCGACATATGCTATGCTGTGGGATTGGTCAGTCGATACATGGAGTCACCTCGACAAGTTCATTTACAAGCTGTAAAGAGAATTATGCGCTACATCAAAGGTACTACATCTTTTGGTCTATTTTACTCTTCATCTAAGAAGATTGAGATCGTCGGATACTCAGACAGTGATTGGGGTGGAGATTCAAACGAGAGGAAGAGAACAAGTGATCATTGTTTTATGATCGGAAAGACTGTTTGCTTGTGGTCATCAAAGAAACAATCAATTGTTGCATTATCTACTTGTGAAGCTGAGTATGTAGCAACAACAAGTGCTTGTCAATCAAGTTGGCTCAGCAATATCATGACTCAAATTGGTTTTAATCTTGATGTTCCAATCAAGATTTATGTTGACAATGTCTCTGCAATTAATATTGCAAAGAATCCAGTTTTTCATCAAAGAAGTAAACACATTGATATTCGATATCACTTCCTGCAAGACCAAGTTGGGAAGAACATGATCAAATTGGAATACTGCAGATCAAATTGTAGATATTTTCACTAAGACATTGAAGATCGATGTTTTCATCAAGTTAAAAGATCTGTTGGGCATGAAGGTTGTTCCAAATCAGAATTAAGGGAGGATGTTGATTACTAATTCAGATTTTATTAGTCTTAAATTATTTACCTTAGTATTGCATTAATGGTCAGTTTACAGGACTGTTAGTATTACTATTTTATAGCTTGTAGTAATTGTAATTTTATTATATATATATATATATATTATTATAGTAAATCTAAATGTAAAAATCAATTCAGCAGTTTTACAATTTTGTGCAATTACGTTCAATTAGTTCCTACAACTTTTTGCCTTCTATTATTTTCTTCAATTAGTTTCTACAATAATTTGTCCAAATAAATAATTTTACCATAGTAAAAGTTATAAAAGATTATTTCATAGTACTTAAAATTTACTCATTTAAATTCTTAAGATCAACATCTAAAAACAAATTACTTCAAATATTTTTTTATTTATTATTATTATTATTATTACATGAGCATATTAACCATCAACATCATAATAATGACCATAAAATTTTAAATTAAAGATTATTACCTTTCTAAATATATACATATAATTTATATTTATTTATCATAAAAAATATATTATAAAGTAAATTAAAAATACATGTAATATAATAAAAATGTAAATAATATATTATTATTAATTAAATAACATGAAATAATAAAATAAGATGGAATTAGAGACATTCAACTAAACAATTATAAATATAAATAAAATAAGATAAATAATACATCTATTTATAAATATAAATAATATAAAAAATTTAAATAAAATAAATACTTCTTCAAATTATAATTATAAAATAAATAAATAAATAAAAATAATAAAATGATAAATATCCACTTCTTTGTACCTAATATTTTAAAATAAAAACTTGGTACAGTGTACTTCAAGTTTTTCTCTCAAGATTTTTTTTTCTCTCTTCAACTTTCGCTGTCCTCCTTTTAAGACTTGAGAATGTCATGCACCTCTTTTTGTAGTCAAATTCAAATGTTTTTTTGTGACTTCATTTTTAGCCTCTATGATCATGTAGAAGGAGCATTTTACAAGCTTATCTCCTACCTTTTTTTAATAATTTTTTGTACTTTTTTAATAATATTTTAATTAATTTTTCTTTTTTTATCCATTCAATAGATGTCGTTTCAACCATATAATACATTTTGGGAATTTCAAAATAATAAAATATTTATATGACCAAATAATAATAATAATATTATAAAAACATTATGCTATAAGTGTGGAATATTACACCATTATCAAAAAAATATCTTTGATCTTTGTTGGTCAGAACATAACTTTAATTTACATCAATAGGAAACAATCTTACGTGACAACAATGGAAAAACTTTATTTGATATCAACACTTATGAGAATATGATATATTATTGTGAGAAGTAATATATTTTAAACTTGTACCAGTTTATAATTATATTTCTCTTTCTAAAATTTCAGTTTTTCATAAAATGATAAAAATACTTTTATTCGTATCATTAATCAGAATGTATAATAGAGCAGATTGTTAAAATATTAGTACTGAATTATTATAAAAAGTAAAAACTATAAGTTGCACCCTTCAAGTATATATAAGAACTTTTCGATCCATCAGATGGCAGTTCTTGTAAACTAACCCAAAGCAAAAAAAAGCACAAAGTAAGAGTAATACACTGAAGCAATCCATAAAATAAAATGATCATAATCTATTACTAACTCATAATATCCAATACATTATTTTCACCATTGCTTAATTTACCAGGAGTTATACTAATAGGATCCTTTTCCTTTTATTCCACTTCTTTAATTATTTCCAGCACTTCATAAGAAAACTTTATAAAGAAACTTTAACCCAAGTCAATTGAGAAATAGTAGTCAGATATATTTGGATGTACTAGTTGAAAAATTATATTCAGTTAATGACGTTTCAACCAAAACCCAACCAAAATACATAGAATGTTGAAAAAAGATATAAAAGATTTTAAATTGTTATTTTTTAGATAAATTTAAATTCTATCACTTTAACTAATCATATTACTCTCTAATTTCAATTTATTTTAATATTTAAACAATTTATTTTAAATTATTTAAATTACCCTCTAAATATTTTCATCAATGTTTTAATTTTGACCATTTTTTCCCAAATTTACTAACTCAAAATGTGCTACTGTTAAATCGTATTGATAATGTGTAAAAGAAAATGTTTATGAAGAAACCTAGATACAACATCATTATTAAAAGAAATTACTATCCATATGTAAAATATTAGATGCTTTGAACATAGAACATAAGCTCAAAAACACCAGGAACAATCATTAAGAAAGATAGTCTCTCAAATTTAAATTTTGGCATATAAAAAATAGAAGATAGGATGCAGGTCATAAATTGATAAGGTGTTGGAAGAATTTTCTTCGACCACCCCTATAAATTTAAAATTCTAAAATTGCCCTCTAATAAAAAGTTAAAAATAAAAGACACTATCTTTCAAAGTTGGTTGGTGAGTGAAAAAGGTGTGTGGGTTGAAGGTGGGGGTGGAGGCGGTGGTTGCTATAGTGGTGGTGTTGACGGTGGTTGGCGGTGGTTCATGGTGGTGGTGCCATTTTCAAGTGAGTTTTCGACGTTCTTACCCATTTTTGCATTTGTGGATATTTTGGTTCTAGATTGGATAATCTGGCACATCAATGTATTAGCTAATCCGTAAGTTTCAAAATTCAATAATTATGTTTCAAATTATGTAACATAACTTAGGCAATCCATAATAAATCATTGTATTACGGATTAGATAAGCCATAAAGTTAATCCGAATCCAGGACTAAGTTTCATGTTACACAATCCAGAACATAACTACTGAATTTTGAAACTTATGCATTAGCTAATCCAAAAATTTACCAGATCTGGAAATGAAGTGAAACTGATGATGACATGTTTTCGGAATGCGTAATCCAGACGGTATTTTTTTAGTTATCAAATGGCTTATGGATTACCCAATCCAGAAGGTATTTTTGAGTTATCAAGTGACTTATGGATTATCCAATCTGAAAGCTATTTTTGAGTTAACAAATGACTTATTGTTATCCAATTCGGAAACTATTTTTTAGTTATCAAATGACTTATGGATTACCCAATCTAGAAGCTGTTTTGAGTTATTGATGACTTTTTACGACAAGTGCACCGCGTTGTCAGAAGTAATAATTTGTCCCTAAGAACGGATATCGATCCCACAAGGAACAATTGAATATTCAAGTAAAAGATTCGCTAAATATAAAAACAAAACAATAAAAGTTGGTTTGAGGATTGTTATGATGACAAGAATTAACAAGAAAACAATTCAAAGAGTTATTGCTCCAATTGGAAAAATGGGGATTAGGTTTCATCTGTCTCACTCTCATATATTTTGATTAGCATGTTAATATTAAGTTCTTTGATTGAAATTGATGCCCGTATAAAATTCATTTATATCGATCTCTCGCATAGAGTCTCGTTCAGACATTAATAGCAATTAACATTTCAAGTCTATCTCTAGCACTAAAATATGTTAAGTATTGTTGTTTAGGTCAGAATCCTAAAAATACATCTCAGACAGATTTAAGATTCTTAAACATGTCACAAGTATTTAGAAGCAAAACAACAATACCAATAAACAATCTAGAATAAAATATTATATCATATTTAAATATCACCTCAATACATAAGAGTTCAAACAGATTACTCCCAATCCAAGTCACGCATACTTCTAACACCTTCCATTCTCCCAATTGGTTACAAATCACTCAATGGTGTTTTCCTTTCAATCTGGCACCCTAGGGTTGTGCCTCTAACCCCCTATTTAACCTAATTTGTTAGGGTTAGGTGACTTCATGCGTCACGCTAATGGGCTTATTGATGAAAACATAAAATGGCCCAATTTGTCTGATGCATTCTCGCTTGAGCGAGAAAGGCGTTGATTTCCGAAAAACTTGGAGCGTTCTTGCTCAAGTGAGAATGTCTCACTTGAGAGAGAAACTCCGCTACTAAGTTGGACTTTTTTGCTCTTTTGTGTGTTCTGGCCTTCTAGCTTTCTCCTTTTAGGTCATCTTATTCTCTTTAGCCCAATCATCTCCATTCTTCCCTAGAAACCTAAAATTAACACCAAATTTGAGAATAAAATGCTCTTATTCAATTAACATACAAAATGTAAAAAAGTATAAATTCATAAATTAGGGATTATTTTATATGTATTTTAGCAATTAATACTCATAAGTGTCTATATTTTAATATGAAATATTACTGAAATTAGGCACTTATTAGTTATCAAATGAGTTACGAATTACCGAATCTTATAGTTAGTTTTGAATTATCAAATGAATTACGGATTACCCAATTTGGAAGGGAAATTGAATGCGATTTTTAATTTGCATACTTGTGTGAATTTCAATGAAAAATAGAATAAGATGGAAATTTATGTTTTATTAATGAAGGTGGAAGTATGAACATGGAGGTAGAAATTATTTACAAAAATATTAAAAAAGGTAGAAATAATGTCCGGTATGGAAGACTTAATGAATTCTCTGCATGAACATGAACTGGTTAAAGGGGACTATGGTACCCATTTTACAACAGATGAGGTGAATAACATTTCATTTCATTCATGTTTAGTGTATTATAATTTGAAGAAGTGATTTTGTAATATTGTTGAAATAACTTTGTAAAGGTGTTTCCTTCGCGAGAAGACTTACTTGAATGGGTCCGTAGGGTTGATTATGGACTTGGTTTTATTATTTTCATTATTAGGTCTGACACAACAAATGGAAAACAAGGGAGAAAGACATATGTCTTGTTAGGTTGTGAAAGGTGAGGTACATATGTACAAAAAGTAAAGGATGATTTGAATGTTATTGTAATTGGTACTCGAAAATGTCGTTGTCCCTTTAAATTGTGAGATAAACCTATTGGAAAGGGTGAGTGTTGGATACTTAAGGTAATATGTGGTACTCATAATCATGAATTGTATGATACATTAGTTGGTCATCAATATGCGAGCAAATTAAAAATGAATGAACATTTCATCCTTGTTTATATTACTAAAAACATGGTTAAGTCGGGTAACATGCTACGTACTTTGAAGGAGAATAACGAGGATAATAAGACAACAATAAATCAAATATACAATGCAAGATACTCATATAAAGGATCAGTTAGAGGACCAAAAACTGAATTACAACAGTTAATGATGTTGTTAAACCGTGAAAACTATCTTCACTTGAGTACGTGTCATGAGTCTTCCAATGTTGTTAGTGATATTTTTTGGACTCATCCTGATGCTGTAAAACTTTTGAATGCATTTAACATTGTATTCTTGATGGATACGACTTACAAAACAAACAAATATCGACTGTCTTTGCTTGAGATTGTTGGTGTGACTTGTACAAGTTTGTCCTTCTCTATTGGTTTGGCATTATTATCTAGCGAGAAAGAAAAGAACTTCATATGGGCACTAAAAAAATTTAGAAGGTCATTGTTTGTGATAGATCTTGCTCTGATGAATGCCATCAATATTGTGTTTCCTAAAACAACAAATCTTCAGAATGTGAAAGCAAAATGTAAAATGTTGGTAGATTCTGTTGAGGCTTAGCAAGTTGTGATGGATTCATGGAAGACTATCATTGACTATACAAAGATTGCTAAATTTGATGGGTTTTTTAAACATTTTGAAACTATTTGTTCACCGTGGCCATTATTTGTTGAATATAAGAAGAACAAATGGATTATTCCGCACAAAGAAAAGTTTGTGAAGTATTGGACAAATTCGTTAATGAATTTGGGAAATACAACATCAAACAGGTATGTCTGTAAATGTTGGGATGGAATTTATTTTAAAATATGCTTTTACTTTTTTTAGAATGTGTAGAACGTCTAATTATTTTATGTTTTATACTTATACAAGGTTGAATTAGCTCATTGGTCTTCAGAACGAGTAATACAAAATAGCATGAAAGACTTGTGCTTGTGTTGGGATGCTATAAAGCACGTTATTATACTTCAACATAACGAAATCAAGGCATCCTTTTAGATGAGTCTACATGTCACATGACACACATTCAATGTGAACTTATATAAAAGGTTGATTAGCTCTGTATGTAAACATGCTTTGACTCACATTACTGAAGATTTTGATCAGGTCAATCTTGTGGGTTTTGATATTGTACGTTGTGGATGCGTGCTTAGATGGACTCATTGATTACTATGTGCTTGTGAGTGAGCCAGATAAACTATGAGTGTCATTCCATTTAATTAAGTTCATGTTATGTGATTAATCATCTGAGTTGTCAATTCAACAAGAATGAGATGTCATTCTATCCCGGTTAAAACAAGTTGATATTTGTGGCAAAGTGACAATTAAGAACAAGTTGTATGAAATTTCCTACCCGAACATGACAACAATATGTGCACCACTTAATGCAGTTAAGATAAAAGAATCCCTAATAAGTCGAGCAAACAAATTTCAGAGGTTCATAAAACGTGAACCTTCATATTTTGAGCATGTAGATCACATCCATTTTGTACATGATAACTTATCATATTTGAAGACCCCAAAGGGAAAGGGATAGGTTAAGGTGACCACCAACACCAATGCAGTTCCCATGGTTGATCAATTTCATCCGAAATGTCACCCTTATATTTTGGATGTAATAGATGTCAAAGCCGATGAACATTGTGGGTTTCATGCTATTGCTTCATTGATGGGGATGGGTGAAGAGTCATGACCACTCATCAAAATGGATTTATTCAAAGAAATATCTTAGTGGCGTGAAGAATACGTGACATTGTTAGATGGTCATAAACGAGTAGAACATATCAAGAGGTTCCTACTAGTGGATGGGTTGTAAGTCGTAAGTGAATAGCCATAACTGTCTTGTGCATTGATTAATTAAATGCGTATGCTATCTAATTAACATTATTGTATTTTGTAGGCTAGTGTTGAGAAATGGATGACAATACTGGATATGAGATATTTAATAGCAAGCAGATACAATGTTATCTTAGTTTGTTTGTTATTGAAACAAAACATTACCATTTTCCAATTGTGTACTGGACCTTCTACCGATGTTAGTCTACATCGATTAATATGTATTGGCCATGTTTATGATTCACACTTTGTGCAGGTATGATAATTACTCAACACATAACTTATATTTTCGTTGTTTGCTAATTTTCATTTGTGGTGCAAGTAAATGTGCATGATGATTGTCCCATACCTACTGCTGACATTTTATGGTGTAAACATTTTTACCTAAAGACAAGGTTATGGTCATCATATTACATTAGTCAAATGCAATCTTTTATTCAGGTAATCAGTATTCGCATGGCATATGTGCATCTTGGAGACAATTGATGTAAACATAATTTGTTACTTGATTTGTGATCATAATTGATTCATATCTATGTCAGATAAAAACAAAATATCAAACACTATGACATTAATTAATTAAACCAAATTATACAAATACAAAGTTACTATTACTACAATCATGTAATAAAAAAAACATCAACGACGTCCACGGACTGAACGTGATCGTCTAGTGTACATCACCCCGTCATCTGTGACGCTCTGAGCTAACTGCAACATTGCCTCCATACTCTCATAAGCCTTTAGTGACCAGATGACAATCTATCATGTGCTGGAGGATAGTGATAATGTGTCTAAATATACCCTACACCAATTTCAAATAAATTAAATTTGTCAAAAATTAAAATTAATATATTATTTAATCACACATAAGAATAAAAAATCTTATCGGATGTGCACACTCCTTCTAAGATAAGGGATCTGATTGATCAACATCTGGATTATGAAGGCGACGATGTGGTACAACATTGCACCGATCTCCAAGTCCACGTGTGCTAATGTATAAGTGTGACACCGTCCTAAACCAAGACATGTACTCAGGAACACATGCAGATGGAAGAGAAGCAATTGTTAAACCTGTCACCAAGTGGTTAACAAAATGCAACAACCTTTGGTCAATGACATGTACACTAGGACCCTTAGGTAGCATCGATAGTGGTGGAATGTTCTGCTCGTAGGAACATTGGTGCAACGTACGCTCGGGCATATGTATCTATGATAAGTTGTCCAATCGCAGGTGGCCCAATAATAAATAAATGGTATCAAATGGCCAGCTCAATCTATGATCTTCATACGGAGTCTAGATGACGTCATCATGTGTTAGTCTTCCGATTGCACCCGGAAATCACCAACATCACAAATCTAATGGGCAACGATGTATTGTGTTACCTACATTTGTAACTCGTCATATGAGGGATCAATATCTCTTCTTCCCATGCCTGAAAAATGGTCATAAATCCATCCTTGGATAATTTTATCATATTAATAAAAAATATTTAATACAACATTATGGAATGTAACGTGTGATTACTAATTAGTTGTATGGTTTCATACCCAAATTAGTGTTGCATAATTGTCTAACTACTTTGTGTTGAAGTAAAATGTATCCCCCAACTGCTTATATAGATATCTTAGTGATGTTGCCCCCCTCCCCACACGCGTATCCACCGTATTTGAATATATGGCCTTTAAATAAGAAAGGGCGGGGGGGGGGGGGGTGTGAATTGTTTAAAAGAGATTTTCAAAAACTTTTGAAGGTTTAAGAGTTAAGAAATTCAAAAAAGGAACCAAGTTTGCCAAGAACACAATCTATTTTAAAGTGAAACACAGAAAAACAACCAGTTGTTTCTTCGATTCAATCAGTTGTTTATACTTGTAGAATTTAGGTTTAATTACCTTTTTCATCCCTATATTTGGGGTCAATAGTCAATTTAATATAGTGGTTTTTAAAAAAATCAATTTGGTCCCTATATTTTTCAAAATGTATTCAAATTGGTCCTTTCCGTTAAATTTCACCTGACGGCGTCAACGGATGCTGATGTGGCAGAGAGAGAATGCGTACGTGGCAGAAAGAGTGCTTATGTGGCAGGGAGAGAGTGCTTATGTGGAAGAGAGAGAATATTTATGTAAAGAGAGAGGTAGGATTGAGAGTTATTATTATTATTATTGTTATTATTCTTATTATATTATTTTTTATTATTATTACTATTGTTACTATTATTATTATTATTAATATTATTGCTATTATTATTATTAATATTTTTATTTTTATTATTATTATTTATTAATATTATTATTAATATTTTTTATTATTATTACTATTATTATTATTACTATTATTGTTATTATTATTATTATCATTATTAACATTAATATTATTGTTACTGTTATTATTATTAATATTATTGTTATTATTATTAATAATATTATAACAGTAAAATAATAATAATAATAATATATATAATAATAATAGTAATAATAATAAAAATAAAAATAATTATAAAAAACTAATATTTATAACAGTAAATATAATAATAAAAGTAAATATAATAATAATAGTAATCATCATAATAATAACAAAAATAATAATCATAACAAATTAATATTATAACAATAAATATAATAATAAAACTAAATATAATAATAAAACTAAATCTAATAATAATAGTAAATATAATAATAGTAATAATAATAATAACAACAAAAATAATAATCATAACAAAAATAATATTATAACAGTAAATATAATAATAGTAATAATAATAATAATAACAATAAAAATAATAATAATAAAACAAAAATAATAATCATAAAAAAAAATAATAACAATAATGATAATAATAACAATAATAAAAATAATAATAAAAATAATAATAACAATAATAATAATATTAATAATAATAATAATAAAATAATAATAATAACAATACAAATAGTAATAATAATAATTATAATAATAATAATAACAGTAATAATAATATCAATAATAATAACAATAATTATAAAAGTAATAATATTAATAATAAAATTAATAATAATCATAATCATAATAAAAATAATATTAATAATAATAGTAATAATAATAGAAATAATAATAATATTAATAATAAAAATAATAATAATAATAACAATAATAATAATAATAAATATTAATAATAATAGTAGTAATGAATAACAATAATAATATTAATCACAATAATATTATTATTATTATTTTTTAATTATTAATATTATTAATTTTGTAATTATTATTCTTCTTCTTCTTATTATTATTAATATTATTATTATTATTATTTTTGATATGATTATTAATTTTGTTATTATTATTATTATAACAGTAAATATAATAATAATAATTATTATAATAATAATAATAACAGTAATAATAATAATAGTAATAAATAATAATAATAATAATATCAATAATAGTAATAATAATAATAATAATATGAATAATTATAATAAGGTAATTAAACCTATTAATAATAATAATATAATAATAAATAATAATAATATAAATTTTATTATTATTATTAATATTGTTAATAAAATTATTATTATTATTTATTGATATTATTTTTATTATTCTTCTTATTATTATTACTATTATTCTTATTCTTATTCTTATTGTTATTATTATTATTGTTATTTATTATTATTATTAATATTTTTATTATTATTATTAGTGTTATTATTATTATAATAATTATTATTATTACTAATATTATTATTAATATTATTACTATTATTATTATTTTTATTGTTATAATAATAATAATAATAATTTTATTATTATCTTTTTATTATTATTAATATTATTATTATTATTGTTAGTATTATTGTTATTATTATTTTTATGATTGCTATTATTATTATTATTTTTGTTATGATTATTATTTTTGTTTTATTATTATTAATAATATTATAATAGTAAATATAATAATAATAACAATAGTAATAGTAATAATAATAGTTATAATAATAATAATAATAATGATAATAATAAAAATAATAATAATAATGGCAATAATATTAATAATAATAATAGTTATAATAATAATAACAATAATATTAATAATAATAGTTATAATAATAATAATAGTAATAATAATATTAATAATAATAATAGTAATAATAATAATAACAATAATATTAATAATAATAATAGTAACAATAGTAATAATAATAATAAAAATAATAATAATAAGAATAATAATAAAAATAATAACTCTCAATTTTACCTCTTTCTTCATATAAACATTCTCTCTCTTCCACATAAACATTCTCTCTCTATCACATAAGCACTTTTTCTACTACATAAGCATTCTCTCTCTGCCACATCAGCATCCGCTGACGCCGTCAGGTGAAATTTAACGGAAATGACCAATTTGAATACATTTTAAAAAATATAGGGACCAAATTGATTTTTTTAAAAACCACTTTACTAAATTGACTATTGACCCCAAATATAGGGACAAAAAAGGTAATTAAACCTAGAATTTAAAACAACTTAAAAACAAAATTTAAAAGAGATTAGAGTAAGAGAAAGGCACACAAACAGTTTATACTGGTTCACTTTTATCCCAAGAGCTACATTCAGTTCCCAGAAACTTCTGAGTTTCTACTATGCAATGAAAACTAGATTACAACACAAACCACCAAAGTAGTGACCTTGAACCCTTCAAGAAACACACTCCCTTTGGCACACCAAACCACATAAATCAGAACACCCTTTGATTCTGCAGTTACACCCAATTAAAGAAATACAATAATCAAGAAAGAAGAGAATAAAATACACCTGGGTATTACAAAGCTTAAAGATCAGAAGTACAACCCATTCCTATTCCACACACTTGAAAATGCAAAGCTTGATGTGAATCTTGAAAACTTGGAATCAAATTTGCACAATGATTTCTCAAAACTGTTTCTCACATTCCAGGAGCATATAACCAACTATTTATACTCCAAAGAATGATGAAAAAACATTTAAAACAGGAGCGTATTTAGTTAGAAATCATTTAAGAGAGATTCACAAATCAAAACCGAATTCTGTTAGGATTTTCAAAGAAACAATCGGTTGAAATCATTAAACAACTGATTGATTTGGTTTGACAGCTAAGTCAACCAAGTCAAACAGCTTTCAACCTTTTTCAAAAATCTCTAAGAGCAAAACAACCGGTTGAAACGACAAAACAACAGGTTTTTTTTCACTTAGTTGAAAAACATTTCATTTTAAAAAGGTTTTCAAATCAAATCAGATTTGGATTCAAACAAGGAGTGGATTACAAATTAGTCTACCCCAGATCCCACCCACACACAGCCACAACTCCAACCTTTCATCAAACACCTTGGATTTGGATTCTTCAAAGCTCTTGATCACTCTTGATCAACAATCTCCCCTCTATTTGATGAAGAAAAATCCCCTGTTGCTTGTGTTGGTCTTGTTTGAATTTGAAATAACACCTACAACATAAAACTATGCACGCACAGAGCAACTCTAATAGCAGGTTATGATGACACACTACTAGTTTTCTGTGTAATCATAAGAACAGAAAAACTAGCCACAAACAATGTTGTCAAAACTGCAGCAGCACCAAACCAACATATGCAGCAGAAACTAAAACACACTCCATTCAGAGTTATAACAGTTTTAAGACAACACAGAAATCATATTCTCCCCCTATTTGACTTCACAAGTAGAATTAGGAAGAGATAAAAATAGAATTAAGAAAAGATTGTCCAAAATAAAGCAAGAATAACATATAGCTTTAACTAAAGTTGGCTTCAATATTCTTTTCCATATTCTAGCTCAAACAACTGGTTCTGCATGGCTTCTATCTACTCATCCAAGTTCTAAAAACGTGCATCCATACTTTGGAATTTGTGGTCAAAATTCTGAAAGCTTGTAGTGTAGAGGTCATGAAGATTTCTCTGATTTTCAGCAAAGTTGTCCATCCTATTGGCCATTAACCTCTCAAAAGGAGACATTGAGAGTACTCTATCTCCTTGGTTTCCAGCACTGGTTCCAGCACCCATAGCAGCAGGTTGTTCATCTTCTTGAGCGCCAACTTCAGCACCTTCAGCTGTGCACCACTTGAGGAACCTCCTTGTTCTCCATCTTTGCTTACCCATCTTCCACCAATCTTGGTAAACCCCATCTTACTTAGTAAACCATTGTTCACTTCTCGTGTTGATTTCACCAATTCTGATGTTTCTTGTTCAAGATCCACTTCAAAGTAGTTCGAGAATTTTGAAATCAAGATAGCATAAGGATAATGGTAGTCACTTATCCTCATTGATTTCTGCATGTGTTCCTCGATGATATGGATCCAATTGATCTTCACCTTGTTCATGATGCAGTATATGTAGACAAGGTCTTCCTCAGTAAGAACAGAGTGATTGCTCCCCCTTGGTGTGAGAATCCAAGTCACAATGAGAGCCATTAAACCACTTATTGGAAAGTTCCTCACTTTTGCTTGAGGATTTTTCAAGCAATTTCTGTAGTATTGAATCTTGTTGAAATTTTCCACCACACCAATGTTCCCTTTGTTAATTCTCAGTCCAGCTACTTCAATCTAGTAATAGCAGCCCAAACCTCATCATTTATCACCATATCCACTCCTTTGACATGAGAGACAAGAGTGTTGTCAACAAACCTCAAGTTGGTGTATAAACTCGAATAAGATTAGGATAAATATTTCCTGTCATCTCCAAGAACCTCTTCAGCATTTGTTCCTTGAGAAGATTTTGCACATCATCCAACTTTTGAATTTTCGGCCAGCTAAAAGGACAACCTTTGGATTGTTTATCACTTTTTTACTTGTTTCAAAGCGGTATTTTTCAATCAGCTCATTTTCTCCTGAAACCCAGCCTTCAAGACGCCTTCCTCTCCTTACAGCTCTGGTTTTTATTCTTTTTGATGATGGAGGAGTGGAATCCATGGTGGCAGTGATAAAAAAAAAATAGAGGGTGATAGGTGGACAGATTTGAGATGCCGAAAGAGATGTGCCAATGGGTTATTTTTGTGAAGAAAAACAACTGCATAGGGTTTTATAAAGGCACACAACCTATCTTTAATCCTTCGCTTGTAGTGGGTTTCCAAGAAACAAAATTTGTTCAACCTTTTCTCAGGGTTACGTCAGTTCCACACCAGAAAGCACATGGAGATTTGACTAATCATAAAAGCCCTTGAATTTCCAAGATATGGAATATATTCCATTTATGACCAAAAGTAACAACTTTTTGAACGGAATCAGATCAATAGTAATTGCTCCTTTGACCCATAACATCTTTGAAATGAAATCTACAGCAGACACTATGCAACAAGAAATTAAATCACCTTAATGCAGTGCTGTTAGAGGAGAAACAATCAGTTGTTTCGAGAAAATAATCGGTTGTTTTTCTGTAAAAACAACTAATTAGATTTACAAATGCAGAATCAGGCAGAGAAGAATCAAAATGTAATTGCTTCACATATATCACGAATAGATGAAGGTTAACACAAATTAAGAAAATAAAAAATAGAAACAAAGAAAGTCTTATCCTTTTGTCAAAGAGTCCTTTCAATAAGTCATTGTCCATGGTCAAGAAAACTTCTTTTGGCTTTCAAGAAGACTTAAGCTGGTACATAACCTTAATTCAATTCCAGATAGAGTCTTTCCCTCTAAATGCTTGATCTAATGACTCAAGAGTCCATGCTCTCTTAGCGTTCTTGCAACACAATAAATTCAAGCAACAAGATTAGGTTCCCTTACAAAAGTGGGTCCTTTTGCATTACCTTTATCACTAGGAACCTTAGAAACTTTGGGAACCCATCTCATAATACCTTTAGGAACAGAATATTTCCTAATTTTACAAAATCTAGCAGTGACCTATCTTCATGCAGTAAAAGCATGTAACAACCGGTTGTTTCGATTTTTCAATTGGTTGTTTTTCTGGCACTTTTGAAGAAGGCTTTGAAATTCCACTTTTCTTGCTTTGTGGATTAAACCCCAAACCAGATTTTCCAAAAACACATTTTTGGGATGCCAAGACAATTTCAAAGTTAGATTTGCCCTTTGAAAGTTTATCCACAGTTTTAACAAGATAGTGGACTTTGTTCTCAAGAGTTTCACAATTTTCACAAACTTTTGAGTCATACAAGCAAGAGGAATTCTTGTAAAGCAGTTCAAGATTTTCAAAATCAATTTTTGAATTTTCCAATTCTTCTTCCAGTGTCTTGACTCTGTTTTCAAGCTAGTTGTTCAACCCTTTCAACCGGTTGTTCAAGAGAGCCAATCGGTTAGCTTCCTCATGTGTTTCTTTAAAAGCTTAAAGAAATTGAATATAGTTTTCAGCATTTAAAGAGGAACAAGAACTTACACTACTTGTATCATCTTCTCCCTTTTCCATCAAACACAGATTGGCTTCTTCATCTTCACTTGATGAGGAGCTTGATGAGGAGATCTCATTTTCATCCCAAGCAATGTAGGCTCTTTTTGATTTCCCTTTCTTTTCCTTCTTGCTTGAATTCTTTTCTTTGCCTTCTTTATTTGGGCATTCAGCTTTTATATGCTCCTGTTCTCCACAACCAAAACAAGTATAATTGTTAGAATTAAAATCACTAGTTTTCTTGTTTCCATACCTTTCTTTGTTGGATTCCTTGTTGCGGTTTTTCTTCAAGAATTTGCTGAACCTTTTGGATAGCAAACTAAGAGTTTCTCCCTCACTTTCATCAGTTGAGTCTTGCTTATTCTTGTGCTCGACAGCTTTCAAGGCAATGTTCCTTACATGTTTCTCTTCACTTTCTTGAACATTGAGCCTATTCATTTCCAACTCGTTCTCTAAGCTTTCCAAACAAGGAGGCTATTGTTAAAGATGTTAAATCTTTACAGAGTGGCAGTAACTTTTGGTTGCCAAGATCTATCAAGACACTTGAGAATCTTGATGTTCAACTCCTCTTTGTCAAAAGCTTTTCCAAGGCTCCTTAGATGATTGACAATGTGAGTGAATCTCTTTTGTACTTCAGCAATTGATTCTCCTTTGAGCATTCTGAACATCTCATACCCTTGCATTAGAGTATGTTTCCTTGCCCTTTTCACATCATTTATCCCTTCATGGATGACCTTTAGAGTATCCCACATTTCCTTAGCTGATGCACATTGTGAGACCCTGAAAAATTCATCAGAATTCAAAGCAGAGGTTATGATGTTCTTGGCAATGCAATCAAACTTGGCCCTTTTATTTTCTGCATCAGTCCATAGGGACCAAGGTTTTTCAATAAAAACACCTTCCTTTTCAAGTTTAGGAATAAAAGGGTCATTTTCAATTGCATCCCAAATCCCTCTATCTAGAGATTCAACAAAGATTTTTATTCTAACCTTCCAAAACTGATAGTTCAAACCACAAAACAAAGGTGACCTATTTATTGAGGTACCCTCCCCAAAAGGTAGTTTTTCAGCCATAAAAAAAAGATTTAGGATTGAAAACTTGAGTAGCTTTCAAGAACGTAGCTCTATATGCCAATTGTTAGAATATATGTCCTTTAAACAAGATGGGGGGTGAATTGTTTAAAAGAGATTGTCAAAAACTTTTGAAGGTTTAATGAATCTTAGTGAAGAAATTCAGAAAAGGAACCAAGTTAGCCAAGAACACAATTTGTTTTAAAGTGAAACACAGAAAAACAACCAATTGTTTCTTCGAGTCAATCGGTTTTTTATACCAGCAGAATTTAAAACAACTTAAAAATAAAATTTAAAAGAGATTAGAGCAAGAGAAAGGCACACAAATAGTTTATACTGGTTCACTCTTATCCCAAGAGCTACATCCAGTTCCTAGAAACTTCTGAGTTTCTACTATGCAATGAAAACTAGATTACAACACAAACTACCAAAGTAGTGACCTTGAACCCTTTAAGAAACACACTCCCTTTGGCACACCAAACCAGAAAAATCATAACACCCTCTGATTCTGCACTTACACCCAATTACAGAAATACAATAATCAAGAAAGAAGAGAATAAAATACACCTGGGTATTACAAAGCTTAAAGATCAGAAGTACAACCCAATCCTATTCCACACACTTGAAAATCCAAAGCTTGATGTGAATCTTGAAAACTTGGAATCAAATTTGCAGAGTGATTTCTCAAAACTATTTCTTACATTCCAGGAGCGTATAACCAACTATTTATACTCCAAAGAATGATTAAAAAACATTTAAAACAGGATCGTATTCAGTTAGAAATCATTTAAGAGAGATTCACAAATCAAAACTGAATTCTGTTAGGATTTTCAAAGAAATAATCAGTTGAAATCACGAAACAACCGATTGATTTGGTTTGACTGACAGCTAAGTCAACCAAGTCAAATAACTTTCAACCTTTTTCAAAAACCTCTAAGAGCAAAACAACCGGTTGAAACAACAAAACAACAGGTTGTTTTTCATTTAGTTGAAAAAAATTTCATTTTAAAAAGGTTTTTAAAGCAAATTAGATTTGGATTCAAACAAGGAGTGGATTACAAATTAATCTACCCCAGATCCCACCCACACACATCAACAACTTCAGCCTTTCATGAAACACCTTGAATTTGGATTCTTCAAAGCTCTTGATCACTCTTCATCAACACGCCGCACATACATAGATTGTTGAACAACAATAAGTACGAAACATATAGAGAAGTGACACTCTTATATGCAAATATAATGCATATAACCAGATGCAACAAGTAAGCCATAGAAGCACACTCCCAAGCCTCATGAGCGCAATACTCCTCTTATATATCTCGGAGTCAACTCAATCGTATGTGGGCGCCTCGACATTTCCTCATCTCAGCCTTCCTATAACCCTCTTCCACCCCTAGTAACTTAGCTAAAACTGTCGCAACTCTATTGTACTCTAAGGGCACATATGTAAGGAATTGACCTAAAATGGGAAGGTGTAAAAGAGATGACACATCATCAAGTGTGATAGTAATCTCACCTATGGGAAGGTGGAAGGAGTTTGTCTCCCCATGCCACCACTCGACAAAGTTTGAAATCAATCCCTTGTCCCTCACCTCATAGCATATGTTGAACAAATTAAACAATCCAGAATTAGGTACAAGAAGTTCAATATCAGCATGAGGGATCCCAAATTTAGTAATTTCATACCATGGGATACCAATTTAAGTTATCCTCAATCCTAATACAAATATTTGTATATATTCAATATATCTAAATCAATTTAAACAACAATTAACCAAGACAATTTAATTGAAGGTTTTTTCGTTATTACCTCACCCTCCCACAACCTAACAACAACATGGTCAACAAAATTTACCAGCAACGACAGGTCAGAAGGTCCTCTAGGAAACCCTTTTGCATGCTCCACTTTCTTGAGCATAAGGGAATCCTTGTTGTAACTCATCATGAACATGAGCATCAACACCAATCCTTTCCTCAACATCACCCTGATCTCTTTTACAGACTGATATCGTCGATCTTGTGTGATCATGTCCCTGAGATCCAACGCCTTTTGTTTTACATATTTGTCCACAATAGCATGCAAATTTCAAATATTTACAAAACATAAATATTACAAAAATACTACCGGATTACGTAAACATAATTAAATTTTAAAATAACTTTATTGGATTACATTATCCATAACATTGCACTGGATCTGGGCTTACCTACTGGATTACGTAATTCGAAACATAGCTATATAAAAAAATCATATTCTGGATTACGTAATTTGGAAGATTTTTACCGATCAAAAATAGCTTTTGGATTAGGTAATTCGGTACATTTTTTCCAAACATCATTTGTTCTGGATTACCTAATTCGCAAGATTGCAATCTAAAAAACAAATTATGGATTACATAATCCAAAAGATAGTTCTGGATAAAAAATAACTTCCAGATTAGATAATTTGGTCCATTTTTTTCAAATACCATTTGTTCTGGATTACATAATTTGGTTTCAATATGCTCCCATTTTATACTTACAGTTTACATAATCAAGAACTTTTGAATGGAAAAAGAAAACCAACAGCATACCAAACATTGCAACAAAACACAACAAAAAGTGCAAATACTCACCTCCACAACTAGAAAATGACATGAGTGAATAATGCAGAGAGTAAAGGGAAAGTTAAAGTTTAGGGTTTAATATTTTAAATAATGGTTTTATTACCTTATTCGTCCCTACATTTGGGGTCAATATTCAATTTAGTACAACGATTTTTAAGAAAATCAATTTGGTCCCTATATTTTTTAAAATGTATTCAAATTGGTCCTTTCCACTAAGTCCCACCTAATGACGTCAGGTGTTGCTTATGTGGCAGAAAGAGTGTTTATGTGGCAGAGATAGAATGTTTATGTAGAGAGAGAGGTGAGATTGAGAGTTATTATTATTATTATTATTATTATTATTATTATTATTATTATTATTATTATTATTATTATTATCAGTAGTATTATTATTATTTATTATAATTATTACTATTATTATTATTCTTATTCTTATTACTATTATTATTATTAATATTATTATTATTATTATTATTATTCTTATTATTATTATTACTACGGTTGTTTTGCTATTATTATTATTAATATTATTATTACTATTATTATTATTATTATTATTAATATTATTATTCTTATTATTATTACTGTTATTATTATTATTACTATTATTATTATTATTAATATCATTATTATTAATATTATTATTATAATAATAATAGTAATAATAAATAATAATAATTAGAATAATAATAATAATAGTAGTAGTAATAGTAACAATAGTGATAATAATAACAATAACAATAATAATAATAATAATAATAATAATAATAATAATAATAATAATAATAATAATAATAATAACTCTCAATCTTACCTCTCTCCATATAAACACTCTTTGTGTCATATAAGCACTCTCTCTGCCACATAAGCAACATCTAACGCAGTTAGGTAGAACTTAACGGAAAGGACCAATTTTGATACATTTTAAAAAATATAGGGACCAAATTGATTTTTTTTAAAACCACTGCACTAAATTAAATATTGACCTCAAATATAGGAACGAATAAGATAATTAAACCTTAAATTAATTACTGAAAGGCATAATAGTAAATTCGTCTTTAGTATAGAGGTGCCTGAAGAAGTAATGGAGAAGAAGTTGTCTTAAAAAATAAATTCGGTGATGAAAGCCTTTGTTGGGCTTGATGTTGTCATTGGTGCAATTATCACTGGCTATCTTATGGCAAATTCTTCCTACACCCATTTTTTTTTAACCTGTACCTTACATAGTTTTAAATTTCCAATAATGTCCTTCATTCTGAAAGTGAAAATTTAAAATTGGAAATAATACATTCTGGAAAAATAGATATAAAAGAGATTAATGTATTTTGAAAAATAAAAATCTGGAAGAAAAATCAAAATCAAATCCTGGATAAAAAATTTTGCAATACAAAAAATTTGTTTTGAAAAAAAAAAATCCAGTAATATATTTCAGAAAAGAAAATCTAGAATGTATTTTTATTTGCACCCAATTTTATTTAAACGCATTTTCGTCTTTTCATACTGAAATATGGTGTAGGAAGTAATTGCCCTATCTTATTGTTACGTTTATTAGAAGCTCTTACTAAATTACTTAGTGAGACCTATATAGAATTTCATTTAATAATATTTTAAAAAAAATATTAAAACAAATGTATCACTGTTACTTTCGTGTAAGTTATATTGTTTTAAAACTAATTAATTCTAAATTAATTTAAATTGGCTTTAATTATTTTAATCCATAGATAATAAATGTTACTCCTTTCTTATCAAGTCTCAAATTAGAAGTGATACTGGTTTCTTTCGATAAGTCTCAATGTCCATTGTAATAATTATTTTAAATTAAAATATTCTTAACTGATACCAGTGAGATATTATTAATGACAAAAGTAGTTTGAAAGAAAAAAAGTTTAGGATAAATTTATTTTTATCAATTAAATTAATTATTTTTCTTAGTTATAACGAATTAGGTAATTCAGACTTGTGAATACGTATGGACGGTGTCTTTCTCCCACTTATTAGAAAATTAAAGAGTTTAATTTCAAAAATTAAAATTTAATTATTATTATTATTAGTTTCCTCCATAGATTAATTATTTAAGAATATTGTAGAAAAATATTACAATTTTAGAAAAATTTAAGGTTATTAATTAATTAGCGAATTTAGAAAAATGTGAATTAATCACAAGTTCTTATTTAGTTATAAACTTTATATATTTGGGGAGTAAGGCGTAAACAGTGTTTTGTTTCTTTCAGTGCAGAGACTTTGAGGTCAACTCTACTCACACGACCAAATCAAATCAAGTGTCTGCGTTTTCTACGCTCTGCAACGCATTTAACGTAGCTAAGCGTAATCAGCGAGCTAACTTTCCAGGAAAATAATGTGTCACTTTCACTGTAACTCATTGCGCTCATCAGCTTTCCAACTCATATCAGCAGCACATAGAGTTATCGCAAAATGCAAATTTCGTGGTGCTTTCCTCACCATTAACCTGGTCAACTCATCTCTCCTCAAGTATCATCACTGCCTAATGCCAATGAAAAGAAATCAGAACAATCAACTTTGCTTCTCACTTCTGAGTTCTATCTAACAATAGTTTGGAACTTCAGTGAGTATAAGGGGTATGCATTTCACCACTCTCCTTTTTTCTTATTGTTGCTGCTACTATTCAATATTATGTTTTTAACTATATATGGTTATAACTCCTTCCTTTCAAACATGGGTCTTTTATTCCTTGAAAGGTTGCATAAATATAACTTCCTGTCAATAGAAAGAGTTCAGTTTATACAGTTTGAGTAAAGAATTCAGTATGGTTGGGTTGGAGCTCGTTCCCATAGGTACAATTTTGACAGTAGTAACTACACAAGTCTTAAAAACAGCTCAAGCAGCATCTGATGTTCTTATTGGTAAAGAAAGTTTCAAGGCCCTTTCAAAACATCTATTTGATATTGAGCCAGTGCTAAAGGAATTGCAGCTTCAAGAATTGAATGACTCTCAAGCCGCAAGGGTTGCTCTGGAGTCTCTTGAAGCAGATGTTAAGAAGGCAAATAATTTGCTGGAAAAGTATAGGAATCGTGGCCGTTTTTACTTACTGATTAAGTGTCGATCCATTGTTGAGGAGGTTGAACAAGTCACAAGGGATATTGGAAAGTCTCTGGCTGCATTGTCCATTGCAAATACTGAAGTCCTATCAAGAATTTCTGATCAGGTCAATAGATTGCAAAATGAGATGCAAAGGGTGGAGTTTGAGGCTTCCCAGTCTCAGATTCAAATTGTTGACAAGTTGAACCAGGGGCTTAGAGAACAGAAACTAGACCAGGCTTTTGCAAATGACATGTTAGAGGAGATAGCAAGGGCAGTTGGGGTTCCAGTGGAACCCTCGGAGATAAGCAAAGAGTTGGCTAGCATTAGGAAGGAAAAAGAAGAAGCTTCTGAAAGGAAAGAAAGAGCTGAATGTGTTCTTTTGGATCAGATCATTCAGTTACTCTCTCGAGCTGATGCAGCACGAGATTATGAAGAAGTAGAGAGGCAATACTTTGAAAGGGTTAAGGTGATAGAGAGATATGATTCAAGGGAAAAATATATCCCCCCACTCAATTCTTTCCATTGTTCTATAACTGGAGCTGTTATGGAAGATCCTGTCAGCCTTTGCACTGGTACTACATGTGAGAGACATGCTATTGAAGCTTGGTTTTACGATGGCAACAGGAAAGACCCAGAAACTAAAGAGGTTCTTGAAGATACTACCTTGAGGTCTAACATTCCTCTAAGACTATCTATCGAAGAGTGGAGAGAACTTAATTTTTGTCTGATAATAAGATCTATCAGGGAAAATTTATTATCATATTCTGACCTGCAAGAATCCCTGGCCCAAATGCAGACTCTTGTAAGAAAGAATTCTATTAACAAGGATTGGATTTCTATAGGAGAGCTTACTGATATTGTTATATCTATCCTTGGGAGCTCTGATGACAAAGAAGTGAGGAGGAAGATTTTGATAACTCTGAAGGATGCTGTAGAGGGGAATACAAGAAACAAGGTAAGCAAACTGTTTCTTTTTCTTGCTTCAGTCAAACCACACACTTCCTTGAGGATTTGCAAATTATGATTTAGAGGCACGAATGGGAGAAGCATAGGTACGACAAATGTGAGAAAATATTTTCTTGATTGTATTTTTTTGAACATGATGTTCTTAAAATGTCATATGCTGCTCATGGCTCATTGATTTCATTTCATATCATGTTTATGTTGAAGTTTCTCTCAATTCTTTCCTGAGTAGAAAGTGGACCAATTTTACCATTGAGATAGTCTGAATTCCTTTTAATTGCTACACGCACATCACGCATGCAATCCAAAAATCAATTTAAGTTTAACACTTTCATTAAATTTTATAGGAGAAAGTGGTTGAATCTGAAGGATGGGATCACATTCTTTCCTGCTTAGGGAGCGACTCTAACATTTCCAAGGCAGCAATTGATCTGCTATATGAACTGCTCCAAGAACAATCTGGTTGGAATCAATATCTATGTAAAAAGCTTTCTAAAAATCACACTGCAGTTTGGTCCCTTGTTGCCCTTCTAAAGAATCCTGCTGGCCATTCTGCCGAAGTAGCAGAAAAGATTTTGATGAAGCTTTTTGAACTAAACGAGGAAACCATTACTATTGCTGCTAATTTTGGCTGGTATAAACCACTTGTTGATCGCATGATTGAAGGTAAGAAAATTGATTATTTTTAATTGCGCGTAGAATTAACCCTTCCATCTGTTGTGGAAGTAGGCAAAGATGTCATATCATCTAGCTAGCTAAGGAAATACAGATTTATCCTACACTGTTAACTAGTATGCTTTAAGTTCTTTTGTTGAAAAAATGAAATGGATGATAATTATAACTTCAATGAAATAGTTTGTATATATCATTGATTTTTAGGAAACGGTTTTATAATCTCTTCCTATTCCATTTTCTCTCTGGATGACACTTCTCAAATTTTGTGAAGAACTCTCAGTAAAAGCATACCTTCTTGTCCTTTTCATGCCTATGAAAATTTTGAAGTACTGCATGTATCCTCCATGACAAAATTGACTTGCTCAATATCACATGGTAAATGTCATATACTTTCTTAAATTTAAGGTGCGTAATAACTCCACTATTTTGTTGTGGACACAGTTAAATCAGGATAGTCTTTTTCCTTTAGTTTGTATCCTATATATATTTGTTGCTCTGGTACCTTTAAAGCAGTTAGTCCTCCTGACTGATTTACAATCCTTTTGACAGAAAGAGCACTTGTATAGTAACTAGTAAGTTGATCATAATGAGTTATTTGTTATTTTTTATCTTCTCAGAACCGGATTCAAGAATATCAATGACAAAAGCCATTGTTAATTTGGAGTTGAATGATTCAAACTTGAAACTCCTTGGCAACGAAGGAGTTATACCCCCTTTGCTAGAAATGCTGTCGGGAAGAACTGAATCAAAAGACTTGTCATTGTTAGCCCTGATTAAATTAGCAGGATCTCATGCTAATAAAGGAATTATTGCTGCATCTGGAGGAGTTCCTCTTATTCTAGATTTAATGTTCTCTCCTCGGACACGGGCATTCATTATCATTAAATGCTCTGAAATCATTGAGAAGCTTTCTTCAGATGGTGATGGAATTGATTTCTTTGTTGATGGAGAGGGGAAACAACTTGAGTTGGATTCCATCATCACCAATGTGCTAGCTTTGCAGCAGAGTTCTAGCTTAGGTCCCAACATCCGTAAGCCTGCACTGCGTGCACTTCTTGGCATTTGCAAGTTTGAGACTGGTTTGGTTAAGAAAGCAATTCTTGCAGCCAATGGTGTATCTCTAATTCTTCCACTTCTTGATGATCCCGACTCAGAAATCAGAGAGACTTCCATAATTCTACTCTTTCTTTTCTCTCAACACGAGCCAGAAGGAGTAGTTGAATACCTCTTCAGGCCTAGAAGGCTTGAAGCCTTGATTGGATTTCTTGAGAATGAGGAGAATGATAATGTGCAGATGGCTGCTGCTGGTTTACTTGCTAACCTGCCAAAATCAGAAAGAGAACTAACTATGAAGTTGATTGAGCTGGGTGGACTTGATGCAATCATAAGCATTTTGAAAACTGGCAAAATGGAAGCGAAAGAAAATGCTCTCAGTGCACTCTTCAGGTTCACAGACCCTACAAATATTGAGTCACAGCGAGATTTGGTTAAACGCGGAATATATCCTTTGCTTGTAGATTTTCTCAACACTGGTTCAGTCACAGCAAAGGCAAGAGCAGCAGCTTTCATTGGTGATCTTTCCATGAGCACTCCAAAGCTCACAGTTATTCCCAAGCCAACTGGGTGCTGGCTTTGCAGATCCTCACGTGTCCCTTTGTGTCCAGCACATGGGAGTGTATGCAGTGTGAACAACACATTTTGTGTTTTGGAAGCTAAGGCTTTACCTGGCTTGATAAAGCTGTTACATGGGGAGGTTCATGCAACTGCTTATGAAGCAATACAGACACTTTCCACATTGGTTTTGGAGGACTTTCCTCAAAGGGGAGCTCGTGTCTTGCATGAGAATAATACAATAAGATCCTTATTGGACATTTTGAACTGGGGAACTGAATCTCTCAAGGCAGAAGCTCTAGGACTGTTAGAGAAGGTGTTTGTGTCAAAGGAAATGGTAGAATACTATGGAACAACAGCTAGATCACGTCTAATTGGTTTGACTGGCATGAATATATATGGAGATAATCACCTCAGGAGAAAGGCTGCCAAAGTACTATCATTGATTGAACGTTATTCAAAGTCATCATCTTCTGCAATCTCCGGAATTCTGGACTGAAATTCTAGTCCTTTAGTAGTAATCTGTGCTTCAACTCTCTTCTAATTAATTTTCTTAATCTATTGGGTACTTGTAAATTATCCTACTTGGATGCATGGCCTCCCACTTTTTCTTGGATATTGCCGTTGACCCAATGGCTAATTCTCCAATACGAAGCTCCTCTTTCAACTTCAAATACATTCCCACCATTTTCATCTACCTCTTTGTCTTCTCACTGTAGTGTTTTATTTTTTTAGTAAACAAGAGTAAAGTTCGCATTTTCATGGATTTGGATATTAGCTAATCCTTTGTTTTTTTTTGTATGCAATGATTGTGTTGGAAGCTTTTAAGCTATCCTCTAATGTAAATGTTATATAATCAATAAGTTTATCGAATTTTATAGTGATAATAAAATTCACGTAGATTAATAATGTAATATTACAAGGTTTTTGCATAAGAATTGCTTAAAAATGCAATGTACATGCATGTCAAAGTTATCATTGACCAGGTTGAAGCTCTTAACAACCATGAAGTCCAGATCCATGACCAGATGGAAGTCTTAAGCCCCTGCCTCAAGCTTAACTAAGTCTCACTTGATCACTAAGGCATAATAGTTATGTTTGTAATGTTAGGATTATATTTTTCCTTTATATACTTCTGCAAGAAAACTATATTAAATAATTTGGGAATGAATGGAATAGGAAGAATGTTTAACTATCATTTGAGGTGAAAAAACTTTTGTGCTAGGTTCTTCTTTTAACTTAAGATTTCCTTTTTCAGCATACTTTATTTCTTTTGCTTTTCTAAGCTTTTCTCATTTTTTCTTTTTTTTTTTCAATCCGTACTTTATTCACTTGAGAAGTTTAAGATAAAATGAAGTACACCACACACACTTAAGGCTTGTAATGATAGTTAAAACCAATACAAATGTTATAGGCTCAAAAAGACTAACAAATGATTATCAAGAAGATAGGATAATATGACTAAATGGTTTAATTTTATCAAAGTATGTTTCAATCATATAAATTTATGCATGTAAAATGAAGTTGCAAAACAAAGAATAAAACTAAGTACTAGAGTATAAGAAAACATGAGCCAAAACACATTAAAAAAAATATAAAACAATATGCTAGACGATTTATCAATAAACTCAAAATCTCACAAAGGATAGTCTTATCACAAAAAATTCAATCAAAAAATTTCAAAACTAGCTTATTCAACAATTTATAGAGAGATAGAAACTTCTGTCATTCGACAATGCTCACATGTTGATGAGATCTTCCAAACATCTTTGAAAATTGTGACCAATAAAAACCATAATTTAGTACCTTCATTCCTGTTTTTCGTGGTCCAAGATGTCCTCCAACAGGTGAGGCATGACAAAAGTGAAGGACAAAAAACATCATGGTCTGGAATACACCTGCAAATAATTTGGTCACTATAAAATGCCATAGATAAGGATCATCCCAAACATAGTACTTGACGTCACTTTTAAGCTTGTTTCTTTGAGCTTTAATATCTAATTTTGGAAAAACATAAGTAACAAGATAGTTAACAATATCAACAAACCAAGGAATGATGAAAGAAGAATTAGACGATCCACCAGACTATCCATTAGACAGTATACCTAAACCGTCTATTGGGTCATCAGATTCAGCTAAAGCGAAAAGTTGCTCATTTGGGAAATCATACCGAATAAGAAATGCATCTTTCTCCTTCTTAATGCGGATTAGATGGTTTACAACAAGATTAGAAGCACCACTCCTATCTTGTATAACTAAGTCAAACTCTTGGAGTAGCAACATCCATGGAATCAATCTAGGCTTTGAATTTGACTTTTTCAATAAATACTTTAGAGTAGCATAGCATGGTCAGTAAAAACACTACCTTAAAACCTAAAAGTTATTATCTGAACTTTCTAAGGCAAAGACAATGGCTAGCAGTTCTTTCTTAGTGGTAGTATAATTAACCTAAGTTGCTTCTAAAGTTCTAGACGCATAATGGATCACATGAGACAGACCATTAACCTTATGTGATAACACAAGCCCCAAAGCATAATTTGATGCATCACACATTAGTTCAAATGGGAACTTCCAATCAAGTGGTTGAATGATAGGAGTAGTTGTGAGAGCTTTCTTGAGACAGTGAAATGCTTCTCTATACTATTCTCCAAATTCAAATGGAACATCCTTCTGCAGCAGGTTAGACACTGGAAGAGGAATCCTGTTGAAAGTTTGAATGAACCTTCTATAGAACCCTGCATGGTCAAGAAAGATTTGATCTCTTTCGTACAAATGAGGGATAAAGTAATTGTGATATAAAATCTAACTTAGCAGGATCTACCTCTATACCCCTTTTAGAGATGATATGGCCTAAGACGGTTCCTCGTTCTACCATAAAATGTCACTTTTCAAAATTCAGAACAAGGTTAGTTTCAACACATTTGTCCAACACTTTTGTCAAATTGGCTAAGCATATCTCAAAAGAGGAACCATAAACATTAAAATCATCTATAAAGATCTCTATGCAATGTTCAAGTAAATATGAAAAATACTCATCACGCATCTCTGGAAGGTGTTAGGTTCATTGCATAGACAGAAAGGCATTCACTTGTATGCAAAAGTTCCAAAAAGGCAAGTAAATGTGCTTTTATGCTGGTTTTCAGGTGCAATACAAATTTGGAAATAAACAGAAAAATAATCCAAAAAAAATAGTGAGACTTGTTAGCTAGATGCTCAAGCATCTTATGGATAAAAAATAGAAGGAAGTGACATTTCTCATTGCTTGATTTAGTCTTCTATAGTCAATGCAGACTCTCCAGCTGTTCTGCACTCTATGAGATTAGTTCATCCCTCTCATTCTTCATGACAATAATCCTAGATTTCTATGCTACCACCTGAATAGGACTTACCCAAATATTGTCTAATTTAGGGTAGATGATACCGTCTTATAACATGTTGGTGACTTCCTTTTTCACCATATCCATAATCTGGGGATTAAGTCTGCTTTGTGGCTACCTTACATGTTTTGTTCCCTTTTCCAACAAAATCCTATGCATACACATGGATGGACTAATACTTGGAATATTTGCAAACGTACAACCAATTGTCTTATGTTCTTTGATGACTTTTAGTACCTACTATTTGTGATCAGTAGGGAGAACAATAGAGATGATTAGTAGACACTTCTGCTCTTCCTCTAAAAAAATTCTTAAGGTGAGAAGGAAGCGGCTTCAACTCTAATGATGGTGGGTAACCTACAAATGATAAGAGTCTAGTGGTGAGAGACACGTTAACAACTTGTTCAATCACTGGTTTAGATTTATGGTTACTATTCAAATCGTGCATTCTAGCTCAAATTGACTCCACTAAGACATTAGTAACAGAGTTTGTACAACAAATATCTTTAGACAATAGGAAATCATCTATGTCAGTACCAGTAACATCAAAATAATCAAAATAAGGAAGCCACACAAAAGACTTAAGTAAGCCTCACCTAACCACTAGGGCATAATTGTAATGCTAGAAATATATTTTTCTTTTATATACTTCCAAGTGTAAGAAAACTAAATTGTATAAATATATTGTGAATGAATGAAATAAACATATATAATATTTAGCTAGGTTTTGAGGCGAGAAAACTTCTCTACTATTATTCTTTTCTGAACCAATATTTGATCTTGTTAATAATTTCCTACTTTGTGAGGAAATCATCAAGACTTATTAAACCTAATTGTTTGTGTCACCTACTTTCTTTTTGTCATTTTTCTGTCTATTGCAGTTCTACAATTTTTCAATTATGCACATTAAGGTTTATCACTGTCATCATCATTGTACAAATTTCATATTTGGTACATGACTTACATTCCCACTTTAGCTAGATCCGAAATCAATTGAGGTTAAGAACAGTGTGATCACAAAGTGAATAGGGAAAGCTTTTCCGGAACTTTTAAAGAGTAATATTAAATCTCCAAACTTGAAAGTGTAGCTCATTAATGTTGCATCATGTGTTGAAATTGTCAGTCCCTAAAATCATGCTAGATGCCAGTTATGAATACGTGTATGCCAACTAGCTTGTTTATTCAGTTATTATCATTTTTTATTAGCATGGGACCATGCCCCTACTTGCATACATAGCCCGTGGGAAAAGGGAGGGTGCTATTACACTTGATTATCCAAATCTCACGAAAGGGTAGAGAAGCAAGAGGCACTGATAGAACTCAAAATTTCTAAAGTTTCTCATTTTCATAATTTTGATGTGCGTAGACTCAAAAGCAGAAAGTTATTGAAAATTGAAAAATGTCTGAAAGTACTTTGACTTGGTAAAGCTAACATGAAACAGTAACTTGGACTTGGTATAAAACACAGACGAACACTTTCCTAGATACAATATGAAAGATCAAAGTGACAGACAAATTCAATTTTGTGAGCAAGACAGCTATCACTTCATAGACGGTGATGGATTCATTATACATTCACATTGATAATGGGGTGGCCGGGTCTCTACCAACACCAGCGCGTTGAACTTTACATTGGAAATTTAATGAACTTAGGTAAGACATCAAATTTTCACCTTCAATTTACTAATGGAGATATTTTTGGGAGCCTTTTGTCTTTTAGTTTCTGTAAGTAGTAGTAGTTTATCTATGCAGCCCACATAGGTCTACATTAAACTTGCTAATTTGACGTGTTTAAATGGAGATGAAATCATTAATGTATGTAAAGAATAAAGCTCGGAATTGTTTACTTTCACTACAATAAATCTCTTTTTCTCTAAAATTAATTTTTGTACCTGCTACCTGAGGTAAGACGCCCAGAGAAAAGTAATATAACAACATGTGATCTTGTAAGAATCCATGTATTCTTGTTTTACTTTAAATGAGTATTAGTAGTCATGTACTTTTTAAACAACTCATTGTATTTTTATAAATTTTATCATAATGAATAAATCTTATAAAAAAATCTATATTTTATTAAAAATTATCTTTTAACTTTTTACAACTTTTAAGATATTAAAAACAATACTATTCAAATACAATTAGTGATATTGATGTTATTGTATGGGTCAGGAAATACTTTTCTCGCACTTTTCTCGTCCTCTTGAGTATTCCAAATCAATAACATATTTAGACTTCGATCTTCGATCAAAGAGGTTAGGTATCTCTAAAAGATATTTTGATCTCGGTATGTGGTAAGTGAGAGTAACAAATAATGTTCAATGCGTACCTTTTGCTTGGTATGTGTTCATATTTACACTACAAGAAAATTATTACATAAAAACTAATTTTAGAATCCAAAATAATTAGTTACAATTTGATTAAATTAGAGACCATTTTATAAATTAGAAAAATTATTAGTATCTAAAGTAGTCTATATTATTAATAAAAAAATTATAAAATAGTTTCTAAATTGATATCTAACCATTAGCTACCAAGGTTTTAGCTACTTACTACTTTGTATTTTAAATTAGTCTCTATTAGTCTTTTAGAGACTCGTTTATAATCTAAAATATTAGTAGCTAAAACCTTGGTAGCTAATTTATATACCAATTTAGAAACTATTTTATAAATTTTTATTAATAATAGAAATTACTTTATATACCAATAATTTTTCAGTCTCTGAAATAATATATAATTTAGCTAATATAGTGACTAATTATTTGTTATCTCTAAATTTGATAACTGTTTAATTATTTTCTTGTAGTATTATAGGATCGTAGTAGATCTCCAATGCTGGTCCTGAATTAGGATGAGTTATCGAGTTAACCTTAATACTGTAATTATTCTAATCATATTGTGTAAAGGGATGTTCATCGGGTCTTTGAGAGCCATGCCAACCATGTCATCCTAGAGATATTCGGTTAGTGATCTCGCCGCAGACTCAAGCGTGGAGAGATGCCTCGTCACACCTTCGTTTGGCCTTCTAACTGTTGCGCGTCCTGCAAAGACGCTCTAGGAATCTTCGACGGGACTCTAAGCGGTACCTGCAAAACACACGAACGGCGCCTCTAGCGGCCGTTGTAGCTCCGACGCTCAAGTCAGGCAACGGGAACACCAAAAGGTCTCTCTTAGGTTTCTCTGTGTGAGACCGTGTGTGTGTGCCCTCAGTCCTCTTTGATTCGAAGACTGAGTGCCCTTGGATCTGTGTTGTGTGTCTGAGTAAAAGATCGCATACCTGGTTTGGTGTTCTTCTTCCTCATATAAACCCTGCGTAGCCCCTACAGGCTACCTCTAGGTTCACTTAATTACTCTGCAGTGTCGTTTCCACTCCCCAGGGTGCTTTGCGTGCCAGCCTTCTTCACTTGAGAGCCAGGTCTGACAGGGGAGGCCGCGTGGGTACCTCTGGACCCCTCGACTTCTGTGCCTACCTGCCTTACCTATTCTCTGGGAACATCTTCACCATCCACGTGGCAGACATGCAACCCCACTGGGAGACTCTAACTTTGATGGGTTCTCGTCCAGTAGGATTCTGCATTTAACTGCGTCTTCTCATCTTCATGCGTGGTCGTCTCGCGACTAAGGCCATTCACTGTCTTTGGGCGCTTTGCTGATCATCGATTGCGTCGTTCACATCGTGCGGCCGATGTCACCTCAACACACACCGATGACCGATGTGCTCCTTCACATCCTCGTGCTCTGCTTATGGAATCAGGCGAGGTCCTTGAGCAACGTTCTTGCTGGGAGCCTGGGTCCCAGTTTAACACGTGTTGACAAGGAACCGATGACTGATCACAAGGAACCGATGACTGATCACAATGCACCGATGACTGATCACAATGCATGTACCGATGACAGATCACTCTAAATGCACCGATGACTGATCACAATGCATGTACCGATGACAGATCACTCTAAATGCACCGATGGCTGATCGGTGCTTCGTCCCTTCTCGCGCTCTTCATTCAGGCGCTCAAGTAGGAACTGATCTGCTGGTGGCGGTCGCTCGGTAGCTGACCACTGATCGCCGTTCTTGAACGATCTCCACCCTGATTCATCTGCCTTTACGTGCCATGCGTCACTCTGTGATTGGCTCACGTGGTCATCTGCTTCTGACGTCATCGCCTACCGATGACCGACCGGATCACAAGCCCCCCAGTCTCGAGCTGTGAACTTGTTCGCAGCGAAGAGACTAAGTGGTCTTCGTTGCCAAAGGGAAGAAGGAGCTCGAAGCTGATGTACCTGAGACCATGGCTGCTGGTGTCGAGGTTCTGATAGATGGGTTCCATGGGCTGGCAGCAGGTTCACTGCGTCCTTCCAGACTTGGACTCTACCCAACCCTGCCTCCACCATTCAGCGGCCGATGGCAGGCTCATTCCTCCTCCTTGAGCTTGTTCCCTTGCCACTTCTCCTTTTGTGTAATTTCTCTTGCTGCTACAAACTTGTATGTAATCTTGTATGCATAAGTTCGTGTTGGATGACTGACCTGATGGCGTCTAAATGCTTCGACTGATCATCCAAGACCTTGTTTGGGCAAGCTTCCATAATAAGGGCTTTGCTACCGACCACCGACTAGCATGTTAGCGCACCACCGATCAGTCATCGCGCTTCATGCTTCGCATTACTTCCGCGTCACTCTAGCGCTAAGTGCATAGAGGACCCGACCTCTGAAGTTGATGTCTGTGTTTTGGGGAAGAGGATTGCTTCTTGATGACCCCTCTTGCCTTAGCCTCGCTGTAGGAAGTTGAGGTGAGGTCTTTCTCCTCTCGCCCCAGCCTCGCTGTAACAAGTCGAGGTGAGGACTTTCTCTGTAGTCCTAACCTTGCTGTATGGAGCAGAGGATAAAGACTTGGTTCCTTTGCCTCGACCTTGCCGTAAGAAGCAGAGGAAGAGGACTTTCTCTGCCTGCACCCTGCTGTATAAAGTCGAGGGCGAGGACTTTTATCTGCCTGCACCCTGCTGTATAAAGTCGAGGGTGAGGACTTTCTCTTGCCTCAACCTTGCTGTAAAAAGCAGAGGTAGAGGAGTTTCTCTGTTGCCTTAACCTTGCTGTATGAAGCAGAGGAGAAGGGCTTGGATCTCTTGCCTCAACCTTGCCACAAGAAGCAGAGGAAGAGGACTTTCTCTACTGAGTGGGTGCATGCTCCCAGGGGAGCACCAGGGGTGGCTGTCTAAGCGCACTCGCCAGGCGCATCCCTGCCTGCATGGTATCACCGTACGCCCTTTGAGTGGGCAACTCCTCTTCTTCTGGTTTGGAATCATGCGGGGTGCATGCGTAACGCTCTCGCTGGGAACCTGGGTCCCAGCTTAACACGTGTTACATGACCCCGATGACCAATGGACCGACCGAGTACTTACCCCGACATGCACCGACGGCTGATCTTGCTTTGGGTGCACCGATGACTGATCGAGCTCTGCTTCTTGGTGCTTAAACGTGACGGTGATGTCTTGTTACGGGGAAGAAGAGTTTTACTTGTTGACCCCTCTTGCTTGCCTCGAGTTCATCGACCTTTGGGTCTGATTCCTCTTGGACGTTTCTCGAAATCTTCCCCTTCCCTCTCTTGGTTTTCCTAGAACTCCCGAGTTCCCAAATTTTGGCCACCTGCACTTACTCCTGGGGTGAGGAGAACATAGGTCAGTGTTCCGCACTTGCGCCTGGGGCGAGCAGGCTCCAACTGATCCCTTGGACTTGTATTTGGGGCAAGTAGAACTTGAAATTGGGAAACATGTGCACACTTGACATACTGAAATCTTTTTTATTGGGTGGCCTCGTTAAAAGCCCTCTAGGGAAAAGAGTGCCCCCTGATTTGCTTAACCATTTTTAGTAAATACATTGAGTGCGCGAGAACGCATCTACTTTACAACTTAACTGAAGTAGAATTTTAAGTGCGTAGCGTTCCATGTCCTGGGGATAGGTGCTCCATCCAGAGTCTCCAGCCGATAAGCTCCATTCTCCAATGCCTCAACTACTCTATATGGACTCGTCCACTTTGGAGATAACTTGTTCTCCCTCTCATTGTGGTGTGCCTTCCTCATCACCAGATCGCCCTCCTGGAAACGCCTGGGCTTCACCTTGGAATTGTGTCTCCGTTCCACTCTTCTTTTGACAGCTTCCGCACTGAGCCTGGCTCCCTCTCGCACTTCGTCCAGGAGGTCCAGATTCACCTTTCGCTCCTGATTGGACTCTTCGACGACAAAGTTCAGGAACCTAGGGGAGCTCTCCTGTATCTCCACGGGGATCATAGCATCCGTCCCATAGACAAGACTAAAGGGTGTCTCTTGGGTGCTGGACTGTGGGGTGGTATGGTAGGACCATACAATTCTGGGAACCTCTTCTGCCCAATTACCCTTGGCTTTCTCTAATCTTCGCTTCAGTCCCCTAAGCAGCACTCGGTTGGCTGACTCCACCTGCCCGTTGGTCTGCGGGTGTTCTACTGAGGCGAACACTTGCTGTATCTTCAGTTCTTCGCACATCTTTCTCAACTGATGACTGGTGAACTGAGTGCCATTATCGGATACCAGCCTCTTGGGTACTCCGAAACGACAGACAATATTCTTCCAGACAAAATGCTCGACCTTCTGAGCGGTGATGTGGGCCACTGGTTCCGCCTCCACCCATTTTGTGAAATACTCGATGGCCACCAAATCAATAACATATTTAGACTTCGATCTTCGATCAAAGAGGTTAGGTACCTCTAAAAGATATTTTGATCTCGGTATGTGGTAAGTGAGAGTAACAAATAATGTTCAATGCGTACCTTTTGCTTGGTATGTGTTCATATTTACACTACAAGAAAATTATTACATAAAAACTAATTTTAGAAACCAAAATAATTAGTTACTATTTGATTAAATTAGAGACCATTTTATAAATTAGAAAAATTATTAGTATCTAAAGTAGTCTATATTATTAATAAAAAAATTATAAAATAGTTTCTAAATTGATATCTAACCATTAGCTACCAAGGTTTTAGCTACTTACTACTTTGTATTTTAAATTAGTCTCTATTAGTCTTTTAGAGACTCGTTTATAATCTAAAATATTAGTAGCTAAAACCTTGGTAGCTAATTTATATACCAATTTAGAAACTATTTTATAAATTTTTATTAATAATAGAAATTACTTTATATACCAATAATTTTTCAGTCTCTGAAATAATATATAATTTAGCTAATATAGTGACTAATTATTTGTTATCTCTAAATTTGATAACTGTTTAATTATTTTCTTGTAGTATTATAGGATCGTAGTAGATCTCCAATGCTGGTCCTGAATTAGGATGAGTTATCGAGTTAACCTTAATACTGTAATTATTCTAATCATATTGTGTAAAGGGATGTTCATCGGGTCTTTGAGAGCCATGCCAACCATGTCATCCTAGAGATATTCGGTTAGTTGTCTTGAAGAGGGGGTCTCAGGTGTCATAGATACAATTGAAATATATATTTATTAAAAAAATTTCAAAAATTATATAATATTCAATTCTAAATTAAAGAGTTGCATTTAATTATTTTAATAAAAAATTCTTGCCTATTTAAATATTAAATTCAAGACTTTTCTTAAGATCTACTAATAGAATTTGAAGATGCTCTATTGTCTCGAGTAAAATTAGTATATATGTAACGAACACGTTAGTGAAAAAGTAGTAAAAAAAATTATTAAATAACAATTAATTTTAGAGACAAAAAAGAAATAGTTACTATTGACTGAATTAGATATTATTTTATAAATTAAAAAATTATTAATATTTAAAGTAATTTTTATTATTAATAAAAAATTATAAAGTAGTTTCTAAATTGATACGTAATTAGTTACCAAGATTTTAGTTACCAATTAATTTAAATTCTAAAGTTGGTAGTTAATTGGATCCCAATTCAGAAATTAATTTATAATTTTTTATTAATAATAAAAATTACTTTAAATATCAATAACTTTTTAGTTTATAAAATAATATTTAATTTAATTAATATAATAAGTAATTTATTTTATATTTAAAATTAATTTTTATTTAATGATTTTTTTAAAATAAAAATATGGAAAGAGAATTAATGTTTTAGCGCATCCCAATGTAAGTTGGTGTGGAATTTCTTGTTGGTAATAATATTAAGTGTAGTATAGTTAAAATTAGGAGTCAATATTTAGGCAAAAGTAATTTGCATGCTTGAAGGATGAGATAATCCCTATTTAGAAGAAATAACAACAGCTTATGCACGCGACTTATTGTAGCGAAACCCTAAATTGAATTTTAGATGAACGATTTACTTTCAACAGTTCTAAGAAATTATGAAAATTATATGCCAGACACTAGAACAGGATAACCAAATCCGTAAATAAACGAAAGAATAATAAATGAAAGCATAATTGCACATAACTATGAATTAATTGAGATGAATTTGTAATAAATATTTATAAAGAAATTTTTGTTATTGAATATTTTTTGTGTGAATAGAGTAGTTGAAAATCTAGGTAGTATTCTAGTCAGTTTGTAAATTTTCTTTGAAATTACCGTAAGACTTGTTTTCTTTTACATTATTCGTCCAAACAAAGGGATACAATGTGCATATCTATTAGTTTTCTCAATTTTGATGATGTGTTTGTGAACTTAGATAATGTGAAATTTGGATGTGTTATGGTGTTTATGTTGTTAGTAGTGGTATAAGTCCCTTCACTGCCTAAAAAATTTTAACTACGGAATTTGAAATCAAGATTGTTAAAGAAGTTTTAACCATTAAAGCATATAAATTATTTTTTCATATTATAATTTTTATTATTATTATTAATATTACTAATATTAATGATATTATTAATATTATGAATATTATTAATATAATTATCACTTAATAACCAAAATCAAAATCGTGCATTAAATATACAGGACTTTAAATATTATTTTTTTTATTTTATGACGTATAATACAAAATATATAAAAATATTATTTAAAAAAAATATCATAGGTAAACAAATAATATTTATCATATTACGAGTAAATAATTATTTTAATTTAATTTCTTTTGTACAAATATAAAATAACGTCATTTTATGCCACTTAATAAGAAGTTAATCTTTGAACTTTAAAAATAAAATAGACCTAAAATATACAATGTACAAAATTAAGTATTACATAAATTTATTTAAAAATTTTAAAAATATTTAATTATATTATTAATAACAACATATAATTATAAATAAGAAAAAAATAAAATAAAATTATAATATAAACTCTAAATATTATCATATAAAATAACAAATATATATAATAATAAATATTATTTTTATAAATTTTAATATAGTTAATAAATTTATTTATTTTTAACACAATAATATTTTCTATTATATGTTTTAATTTTATTTTTAAAAAATACAAGTAGATGTGAATATAATATATTAGAAAAATTTAATTAATTCAAACTTAAAAAAAATATATCAAAATTTATTATTCAAATATTTTTTAATAATAAGTATAAATTTATAAACTTATATTTTATATATTTAAAATAATTTATAAATTCCTTACCAACTATCACATTACTCACAAATTATGTTTTTTTAATTAAATTTTAAATACACTACATACAGATATAATCCGTATGCAACACTTTTTTTATTTTTTAATTAATTTTGAAATAAGTTACATACATATTTTATCCATATGTAATAATTTTTTTAATTAAATTTTAATATATTACATACGGATATAATTCGTGTGTAACACTTTTTGTTATTTTTTAATTAATTTTAAAATATGTTACATACGGAAGTTTTTTTTTAATTAAATTTTTAATACATTACATACAGATATAATCCATATGTAACACTTTTTATTGTTTTTTAGTTAAATTTGAAATAAGTTACATACGAATTATATCCGTATGTAACCCTTTTTTTTTTAATTGAAGGATATAATCCGTATGTAATAATTTTTGTTTTTTGAATTAAATTTTAAATATCTTACCTACGGATTATATCCATATGTAATAATTTCCGCTTCATGGAGCCAAAGTTACATACGGATTATAGCCGTATGTAATAATTTTTGTTTTTTGAATTAAATTTTAAATATCTTACCTACGGATTATATCCATATGTAATAATTTCCGCTTCATGGAGCCAAAGTTACATACGGATTATAGCCGTATGTAATTTGGTTTACATATGGATTAATCCGTATTTAATGTCTATTTACATACTGAATAGAATCTGTATGTAAATATCTGCATGTAATGTTCATTTTATATACGGATTTTTTTTTATATGTAATTTCAGATTTTCTTGTAGTGATCTCATCATTTGTACAAGACACATGAACTCAAGGATTCATATGACAACGTATTATAATAAATTTAACAAAATGGAACGAACTCATAATTTCATCCAATAAACTCTAGAGAAATTATAGGATAGGACAAACAAGAATAAAGAAATAATTCTTGTATAACGAGTACATACGATCTACATCAAAAAGATACTAGCATGTAGGGATGACAAAGTGGGGCGAGCTAGCCCGCGGCCTATTGAGAAAAATGCAGGGCGAACTGCCTATTTCAACTCGCTAACCTGCTTAGGCCCACCCCACATAACCCGTAGCTCGCGCGGACCAAGTGTGGGGCAGGCTGACCCGCCTTACCCGCATAATTTAAAAATGTAGAAATTTTTTCTACACCCCCATATTTTCTTCATGCAACCTCATATTTCACATTTCGAAATTTTTAATAACATCTTACTACACATGTCTCATGAAAATAATATTATGCGACCATTTACCTAATGCATCTAAATAAAAAAAAAAGAATTAAATTTATTCAAAAAAAATTTATTTAAAAAAATATTTTTTATTAATTTTAAAAACAAATATTTCTTATGATGGATGACCCACAAACCCACGGGCCAATCTTTATGCGGGGCGGACTAGAAAAATCAACTCACATATCCTATGCAAGGCAGGCCAATCCTTATGTGGGGCGGCCTAAAAAAATCAGCCCACATATTCTATGCAGAGCGGGCCAAGTGCGGGATGGGGCAACCGACATTGCCATCCCTACTAGCATGAAAGACACGTAAAAAGTCATCGCCTAAAACCAAGTAAGTTATTCTATCTAATTATCATAACATAATAAAATATCTAAATTTTTAAATGATTATCTAACAAAGAATTTAGTATCATCATAAAAATCGATGAATGATAAATAATTCAAAATCTTCTTATGAGATTCACTTACTATGATAAGAATAAAATTTACTGTTCATGATATGATGAATTTAATGCAATGATAATCTTAATTTCTTCTACTTTATTAAAAATCTTCCAAGTATAATTTACTGAATTATCTTTTTACTATTCACATGGAACATTTATCTTTTATGAACTAACCATTGAAGTCTTAGTTCAATTGGGACTAGAATATAACAAATAGAATTCAATGTTGAGAGAAGTGTAATCATTACTAGTTACACTATAAATAAGAGCATTATCATTAAGATGGGTACCCACATTATTACAAGAGAAACAACAAGACTAGAAGAGATAAAAACAACACTAGATCAATAAATCAATGTTTAAAAGCAAGAGTAAGCATATGCGAAAATTATTATATGTAAACTATAATATTATTCTTGTCAAGTTAGGTGTCCCTTGTAAGGATCTAGAAAATTAATTTAGAGTAGAAGTGGTATATTTTAAATGCTTTCTGAATACTTTATTATCTGAAATGAAAAGAACCTATAATAGCAAATTCATAGTAGTCAGACCTCGGACATCGCCCAAGAGGTCTGAGGTCAGTATGGTAGAGGTCGGTCGGTGGACCATAGTGGGTTCCAGAAATCACATGTATCAAGGTGTGATTTGAACCTTAGATGCACCATGCATGCGGGATAACTGCGAAACTCTATGCTTTGGCATAAGAGATTTACCCTTAGTGTTACATGCATTGGCAAGTGAGAGGTTTGTACCGAACTGTCCTCGGGCAGGAGAAACTACCGACGTCACCAAGCCATGTGGGGGTGATACCACAGACGTGGAGTAGTGAGTCGATGAACCCTCAGCAGGGTGTGACGATGTGACATCGGTGACCAGAGTGAGGCGATGTGTCCTCGTCACACACAAAGGCGATGAGAGATCACTAGGATGAGAGACACATCGGTCATCGACCATGATGAGAGATCGCCAGGATGAGAGACACATCGGTCATCGACCATGATGAGAGATCGCCAGGATGAGAGACACATCGGTCATCGCCAGGATGAGAGACACATCAGTCATCCAGTATGAAGCTATGCATAAAGCTGTTAAAGGCAATGCTAAGGTTACAGTTAGTCACGATCAAGTCACAAACCAAGTTGGAAGGGTTGCAGTGAGATCGCGCTAAAGCCTAAGCCAGTTAACAGTTAGTCACGTGCAGAGATTTAAAGATGGAGAGAGGACCAGTGGTCAGTAAAGCGCCTGGAAGCAGAGCGCGATTAGTCATCGATGGATGGTCATCGCGCGATCAGTCATCAGTGGATAGTCATTGTGGGATCAGTCATCGGTGCATGGTCATCGGGGTTCCCTGCTGCACGTGTTAAGCTGGGACCCAGGCTCCCCGCAAGAGAGCGTTATGCATGCGTGACACGTGGACTGTGAAGGTGCCCAGAGCAGTTGGCGCCAGAGATTTGGTAGGGCAGGTGACCCAGAGTTTTGGTGCGCACAGAGACACCACGTGGCCATCCTGTCAGAGGAAACTTGCACGCAAAAGTTCTCTCAGAGTGGGTAACGGCAGCGAAGACTACAAGACATGTTCGATTGAAAATATCTGATGGATTAAGTTTATTTTTGGTTTCCTTTTCCTTTCCTCTCCTTCCCTCTACGTTTCGAACTTCCACACGTACTAGTTCTACGATCGGTGACTGCCCTTGGACTCCTGGCGTTTTACTCTGCAAGTTTTCCGATCAAAGCCTTAAAAACAGAGTAAGTTCGTTTTGCTCTATTCTTTGAGTCAATTCTGAACTTGAGAGGGTCGTCTCTGCATAGGCTTTGCATGTGACTCTTTTAGCTTCAGAGTTCGTCTCTGTTAACGTAGAAAACGAGTGATCTAGTTAGATTTGTGATCAAAACTCTATGGTGCAGGTTAGGGCATCCTTAAGTTTTTGGTGGGTTTGGAACCTTAGTGAGCATCTGCTCAAATCCAGGTAAGGGAAGCTAGTTTATTTTTTTTTCAATAAAACCTTAGGCTAGAAGATTCTGAAGTTGGGGTGACGTGGTCACCAGTTTCAAATTTTCTTGCACGATGCCTTGTTTTTGTGTAGATCGGAAATTGTTTGAGATTGAAATGTGAAATTTTAAATATAGTAGATGCTGTGAAATGTATATGATCTTCGAAATTCTAAACTTTGGTATGATTTGATTTTGTGATTTGGATTGTTTAGAAAAGGTTTAAAATATGATATGATTGAATCGTTCATGGATGTGTTGTATGATATATGGAATGATGTGAAAGTGTGATCAAGGCATAGTATTTTCAGGAAAGAAAATACTGTGTTAAGATCGTGTAGAATGTGCATTGACTAGGGATTCGTCTAGAAGGAGATATCCTGACTCTCCTGAGATAATGGAATCATATAGATGAAGTTATTCAGGTGGTGAGAGTCGAGGGAGGTTCATATGAATGGGTAAGTTGTTTGAAAGATAACTAACTCGACCTGTTATATGAATTAACCCTGTCATACTAGGAGAGAGATGATATTGAGATTATTTATGCGCATAGCTGTGTGGATTCACAGTGATATAGTATGACAGGTGTGGATCTCTGAGTCTGAGTCAACGCACGAGTCTTCCGGAAGTAGAGTCAAGTGTCTATGTATTGTGAGTCAGTAGAAATCTGACAAGAGTAATGTGGAGTATTAACGTGGTAGACACTTGATGAATTTATGAAATGTGTGAATATTGATGGTTTATGTTGATATAAAGTTTCATATTTGAAGTTTTAAAAATAGCTAGCTTACCCTGTGTTTTGTTTTGTGTTTTGTTTTCTTTAATCTGTGATGATCGTGTTAATTTACACGGGAGCAGAAAAGGTTGCAGGTGATAGAGCTCCTCAGTGAGTTTTTGGAGAAAAGGGATAGATAATTTGAATGCTGTATTTTGTTTTTTTTTTATAACTTTGATGTATGTATTAAAATCCCTGCGAAGAGGGATGTTTATTTTGAAATACATTTATGAGATAGATGTATGTATATGTTAATTTCATATTATCTGTTTTATTTTTAGTATATATATATTTATATATATATATGAGTAGAAATTTAGGGATGTTACATCCCTAACCTTGTTGTTATGTTTTTCCTTATTTTCATTACTCTTTTGATTGGTGTATAAATTGACCCGAGTAAGGAACTTTATGTTTTTCCTTACATCTGACATCCAGTGAGGAGTTCCTAATTTTATTATTTTGTTTGACTGATATTTCCTTGGCTTAAAAAGGGTATTTTCAATTTACCTTACATATTATGACACACTATTTTGAGGGAGAGAATTTAAATTATATGTAGTTAAAGATTGGACATTGAGGATTTAAATGAATGGAATTTGACAAGCTCATTTATGCTAATTAGTCACTACATGGATAATTTAAGTTTTTGCACGTGAATCAAATAACGAGTTAGATTGTATGTTTTACTTCATTGTTGACTCTATTTTGAGAAAAAGTGCAAATTAAATTATATCTACTTGAAGGTTGGGTCTTAGGGATTTAAATAATGGATTTGATAAGTTCATTTATCTTAACTAGTCATTACAAAAATAATTTTAATGAATACACGTGAATCAAATAATGAGTCTGATCAATTGTATAATATGTACCTTTACCAATAAGTCTAGCTACTTGCACCATTTGTGCTTGCATCAGTGAGTTTGACTAATCACATAATTTGTGCTTGAGTCTCTAATAACATCATGTGTACTTGTATTAGTGAGTCTAACTAATCACATCATTTGTGTTTGAGTCAGGGAGTTTAACTAATTGTATTGATTGTACCATATATATATTTGAATAATTTTTTATACAATTTATTATATGATAATTGTATGACGTGAACAAGTTTGATGAATAAATTTAACTTTCATTTGAATATTCTACCCTCATTTCTTGATGAGAATATAATCGTGATATATTTTCTATAGACAATACTATCCATGAGACGAATAAGCTTTTAAGTGTTTTAATAAAATGACAAATTTGTGTTTAATGATTAATTGACAAATCTAAATATTTAATATACGAGCTACAATACGAGACAGACTATGTAGGCCGACCTGCCAACCTGCTAAAAAGGCACGAGGCGAACTAAGTAGTTTAACCTATGGTCCACTTAGACTCGCCCTATATAACCTGCATCCCGTGTGGGCCAATATCAAAGTAGGGCATGTTAACTCGCATTACCCGCAACAAAAAATCCATTATATTTCAATGTTATATATAGCTTTTTAGTAGCTTGGACAATAAATTATTTTGTTTCCTTGTTCATGAAAATTTAACTTTAACATAGTTATTTGATATAAATGTTAATCTTAAGTTTATTTAGCTTGTTTTAATTTTATTGTTAATGTTAGACTCATGGGGTGCAATAATGATATGAACCAATTTAATGATAACTCATCTTGAACCAATTTAAAACTATGTATAAATTTTGTAACTTTTATAAATTATGCAAACTCATTGGGCAAGCTTAGTTAAATTCAATTTATTAAAATCCCAAGAACTTTGGTCGTTGGACGAGCCAAGTGTGTGTGTGACAATCAGAGGCCACCTTTGGACTCTTAACAGTGAGTATAGAAAAATCGCCAGAACAAAATTTTGATTAGAGTAAGTTCATTTTTAGTCCTATTTTCTTTGAGTCAGTTTTGAGTTTCGTGGTTTGCCTATATATACATCTTTGCATGTGGTAGTTATAGCTTCAAGATTAGTTTATTGTCATAGTGATATGCTTGGATCATTGATAAGGACTATGTGATGCATGTTAAGTTATCCGTGTTTTCTTTAGGAGTTGAAGCTCTTTGTGAGTACGACTATTTCTAATTAGTTAAGGGAAGCTAATTTTACTTTTCAATAGAACTCTAGGTTAGAAGATCTGAATGTGTAGGTGACATGGTCACAAGCTTCAAATTTTCATAGAGTTTATTGTTAAGTAAATTAGAGTGTTTTGATTGAGATTGAATGTGAAAGTATAGAGAATGATAGACCTTGTTGATTTGGTAAATTAAATGTTCATTGTGAAAGAAATTCTTGAAAGTATTTGAATTATAATATGAATCATTGAAGTGTAAAGATAGATGAATGTTCATTGTTGGAATTTGAATTAGATGAATTTGGTTTAGAAATCATGATTATATATAGAAATATATGTTGACACAAAAGTTCAGTGAGAGTACAAGTCAAATTTTGAGCAAATACTGAATCTTGCGTTTTGTAAGAATACACTTTTGTGTAATGAGTTTGAATGAAACCAGAAAATTGGATAAGTTAAAAAGAAGAAAATTACCTTACTCTTAGGTCTATTTTCGTTCAATCAATGAGACTCTCCCTAAAATAAAAATAGAGTAAAAAATTGACTTGCTATCGAGTCTATTTTCACGAAAAATGAATAATTTATATAATTTTAAGCTTTTTTCTTCTCATATATTTTTTTTATACTTATTTCTAACTAATATAAAATTTCAATTCATACTCATTTCAAATACACACACAGATAGATGTAACATCTATACTTACATCACATTTAAACTTATATAAACTCAAACTAGTATGACAGTTGTTTGTGTAATTATGCAAGAGGGGAAACATGTATTAATGTTGAAGGAGTTCTTTTAAAAGAAAAATCATCATAGTGCGCTGTAAATTGAAGTCTCATATTAAATAAAAGGATTAAAATAATATAAGAAAAAAAACCGTGAATCTGTTAAGTTCTTTTATATGATTAATTGAGCATAACATTATTATATATTTATATCTGTGCGAGTAAACCCTTAACGATTTTGTCAAAATAGTTCTACTACATCGTATAAAGAATGATAAAGTTGGTGAAAAATAGTCATGAAAATAAGTACTACATGAACGTGAAAGAACTATGCAAAATAAAAATTTGAGTGAGTGGTTTGTTGAAGTTTTGATGGAAGTGAACGGATTGGAGCAGTGAAGATGAAAAAGTGAGGAGAGGAAGAAATGAAAGGGTGGCATTGATTGGGAGGGAAAGGAGAAAATTGAAGTTTGGAAAATGTGAATAAATGGATATGCATTAAATAGAAGGGGTTTGAAAGTTAAAAAAATGGAGCATATGATATGATATGATAGAATTAGAGAAATGGATGGTAGGTTGTTTCGTGTGATCTACCATTGCCAACTCCCAAAATAATCTTATGCCCAAAATTACCCGTTTACTTGTACAATTTTAAATGCGGTTCTCATGGCGCAACATGGCAATGCAATTCGGAAGCAAAGGTCAAAGTGGGGGGTGTTTGGTTTGGTGGGAAGTTGGACAATTTAATTTCGAAGAGGAATAGTTAGTTATGGGTTTTCTTGCTGGTTGGATGAAGCTGTACAAAAGGAGTGCCGTTAACTTTGACACGTATTCCACGGATACGTCCAAACACGGTAGAGCGTAAGCGGTGACTTTTAACTTTCGGTCAACTCGTTATGACGCTGAGTCGGCTTTCATTATTTCTTCTAGTTTTCAATGAAGTGTGTGCGCCGCTCCCTCACGCATTCATACTTATGACAATTCGCTCCATCATTTAGTTTGTGTTTGGATTACTTCAGGAAATATACTTGTTCAAATAAAAATAAATAAAAAGTAAAAACAAATAGAAAGAAAGTTAATTTGATTGATATTTGTTCTAACTTTAAATTTATTGAAATAATATTATTTACGATTAATTATCGTATTTAATATATTATCCGCTTTAAAACTCTTCATAATTTTATACTTTAAAGATATGTCAAAAAATTAAGAGATGAAGATATATTTAACTTATCTTTGACTTCAACTCTTAAAAAATGTAAGACTATTATACATATTGAAATAAGTTCCTCAGTAAAGAAGGTCTAAGAAAATAAGAATTCATTTTTTGAACTATTTTTTCGTTTTTCCTAGTCGAGGATTAAGGGAACGAGAATTCATTTTTAGAACCACTTTTATATTCTCCTAGTTAAGTCAAGGATTAGGGGAAAGATGATTTGTCTTTGAAACCACTTTTTCATTCTAACTCACAATGTCAATGTTCCAACCTAAACTCATTGTATGCTCACCTCAGTCTTCATACACTATCTCCAAAAGAATTATATGTGACAATCACTATGAGGAATGCCCACCAATGAAGACTAAAGGGTGATCTACCTGTTGAAGATTCTCTAATGCTTAAGTTAGTAAGAGTTATAGAATTGAACATATGAGAATATAATTATTTGAGTAAGAGAATTGAGTTAGTACTCCTTGAGGAGAAACTTTTTGTGTTTAGGTTAAAATATCCAAAAATATAGTTGGGATAAATTAGTTAATGAGTACTTTCATTTAGTCACTTATAACCAAATTCGTACGGAGTACTTGAATTCCAATAAATGGTCATCGAGTTGCTAATGAAGATTAAAAGAAGATTCATACTCCTTTCTGGTAAGAACAATATGATAAATTAAAAAATAATTATAAAGTAGTATATTTATAAAATGATTAAATTATACTTATTATTATAAATTAATTTTTATTAAATACCAAATTTTAATTTATTTAAATAATTACTAATAATATTATAATTAATAATATAATATTTATTATGAATATCAATACTATTATAATATATTATTATTATTAAAATATACTTTTATTTTTATTAATATTATTATAAATTTTTAGTATTTTCTATTTTAATTAATATTTTATAATTATTTTTATGGTACATGACACAATCATAATCGATAATGTTATATTATGTTTTATAACGTAAATATGTATTTTGTTCTCTATAAATTGTATTCCAAATTCAAAATTAAAATCACCATAATTCAAAAAATATAAAGGTGTTGTTTGCATATTTTCTTGCAATGTGAGGAGTAATTCATTTTGATATCAAACACATTCTTAGCACAACCAAATATATTCTTAGCACAATGAAAGATATATTGAGAACGAGTTCATTGAGTTGCTCTTAATCAAAGATTTTAGTGGGTTTTTCTTTCATGTTATCTCACAAATGTGGTTGTGGGTTTAGGGTTAGGGTTTAAAAAAAAATAAAATAAATGTGGTTTTGGGTGGGCAAGAAGATGAGTGTCTCACTAATTTGTTGCTACAAATTAGTGCATTTGATAATAAACAAAAGAGTGAGATTCATGTCTTTCATTTTTTTTCTGTTACTCAACTAGAAACAAAATATTAGGATGATAAAGTAAGTTAAACTAAATCTAATGGGTCAATTTGTCAACCCACCAAAATTTGACAGATTGGGTTGATATTTTTAACCTACTAATTCACAAGCTTGACAACATCTCATATTGGTCATTCTTATTTCTATATTTCTAAATCACTAAAACATCTTATTCTAAATAATTTTCTTCATGTATCATTTATAACTAAAAAAATCTTAATGTTTCTAAATTTACTCGCACTATTATAATGTTAAAATACATGATACCGAGGAAATAATATTTTAAGCGTTAGGAATTCAAGTGTGAGTTTAAGTTCCACACGGAATATAAATGAAAAAATTGAGCAACATATAAGGAAGAAGACCTACAAATCCATTACTTCAAGGTTTTGAATTAGAGGTGTTGTCAATCCTTTATATAGGTTTGACTCACATTTAAAAGGGACTCACACTTGAGGTAGAGATGGTTAGTGGATCCACCTTGAAAGACCCAACGAAGTTTCTACAAAAAGTTTACTTTGTTTTTGCCTACAATTTTTCATTGATGCCTTTTCTAAATACTCTTGTATATTTCTCCTACATAATAAATGTCAAGCCTTCGATGCTTTCATAATACAAAACAACACTTACATTTTACCAAATATTTCATTTACCATGGTATACAACATAGGTTGTTTTGTCCTCACATATAAACATAATGGAAGACCTCAAAGAAAGCATAAACATATAACTAAAATTGATCTCACATATAACTTCTGTTGAATTTGACTTATTTTAAAAAATGAAGGAATATGTTATTCCTATCATTTCTCCTTTTAATTTGTACTACAAGAAAATAATTAAATAACAACAAATTTAGCAAGAAAAATAATTAGTTAGAATCTTGGTAGCTAATGTTAGATATCAATTAAGAAATTATTTTATAAATTTTTATTAATAATAGAAATTACTTTGATACCAACTATATTTTAGTTTATAAAATAGTATCTACCCTTCTTTTGGTTCTTATCTTCGTAAACTTTCTCAAGTGGCGAATCTTCCTTAACTTATATCCTTTTGGACACAAAGGTGACGTGTTCTTTTCCACTTCGAAGTCTCAATCCATTTATAATTTCTTTTGCGAAATGTGTGTGTTTGTCATCAACTTTTAGTGTGTTATGAATTTGTTTCACCATGGGATATGCTTATGCAAACTTCTTCTTCTCCAACACTTCTTGAGTTAATCAAGGTCATTGCAACCTCCTAAAGTTTACATCATTAGACTAATGAGAGTGTTATGTACTACAAGAAAATTAAATAAAAACTAATTTTAGAGACCAAAATAATTAGTTACTATTTGACTAAATTAAATACCATTTATAAATTAAAAAAATTATTAGTATCTAAAGTAATTTCTATTACTAATAAAAATTTATAAAATAGTTTCTAAATTGGTATCTAACCGTTAACTACCAAGGTTTTAATTAGCTACTTAGTACTTTATATTCTAAATTAGTCTTTGTTAATCTTTTAGAGACTAATTTAGAATCTAAAATATTAGTAACCAAAACCTAGGAAGCTAATTTAGATAATAATTTAGAAAACATTTTATAATTTTGGGACTAATTATTTTTTGTCTCTAAATTTAATTGTTATTTAATGATTTTTTCTTAATGATGTGTTGGTAAGAAATTCTTGATGTAACTTCTAATTTCGTCCACATACATCTCTTGATGAGTCTTGCTCTTGGATTATAGAATATTCCAAGAGAATAAATTTTTTTTATAATTTAAGAGTTTACAAAATTTAAAAGTTTCTATATGTCTCGCCTTATTTTCCATTCTTTCCCTTTCTCTTTATTTTTTCGGTTATTAATTGTGGTCATATTAATAATTTTTTGGACATAACTAATAACTTCATTTTTAATATATAAGATTGATTTAAATTTTGACCCTGATGTAAAATTATTAGAATAATAAGATAAATATGAGATTGATAACGAATGATATTAAAAGGAAAATTTTAAAATGAACTTTAAGATATTTTTAAAAGCTAAAAATAAGTTTAATTAAGATGTTTTTTATCATTCGTTGATAAACATATTTATTTTAGGTCGAAACTTCCATACAGATTTATCGGTATCATTTTAAATTACAATTAAAGTTTTATCATGATCAACTTACGATAAATTATTCTATTAAATTTTCGGATAGATTATCCCGTAAAAATCTAATTTTAGCAAAAAATAATTAGAAACATCAATAATACATTTTTTGCTTATATTTAAATGGTCACCAATCACTTAATCATAACTGATTTGATATCTTTAAATTTGTCTCACATGTTAAAAAGTATTTTAAAATAAATAAATTTATAAGGATTTTAGCTAATTAATTACTGTTTTCAATCAATACACTTTCACTGTATTAATTTGACTACGCATAATATTATATCCTTAAGCAAAATTTGTTAATACGTTTATAACAAATATTATATAATTATTAAATATCAAATACGTAATATTTAATATATTAGAAGGCAAGTATTAGTAAAAACAATTAGAATTGTTTCTTTTATATACATGTTTATAACAACTCATCATTTTTAAATGGTTATACATGTCTGTACTATTTTAATATTTAAAAAAATACTTTTAGTCATATAATGAGGTCTTAATTTATTTTTATGAGTTTTATTATCTTACATCATTTATAAGATATAGTTATAATTTTTGTTTTAAAGCAAAAAAAATTATAAAATCCAAGTTTTAATAGTTTTTATTTACATTTTTTAACTTGTTGGGAAAAAAATAGTTTTAGAGAAAAAAAAATTCATTCACATGATACATTTATCTTATATAAAATTCAAAATTTTAAATTTTAGATCAACTGACACTTGTATCAAAATTAGCTGTCCAGTACATATTACCCGGAATTCATTTGCTAATTCTCAACCATATATATCATCCTATAAAAGCAAACAAAATTTTATAGGATAAATCGTGAAAGTAGTATAATATAACTAAAATTTATATATAATTAACTCTCAATAAACCATCTTCTCATAGGGTACCCTTGAATTGTATTTAATTTATGAATTAAGTATATTTTTTTATTATAACTTAAAATTAGTTTTCATTTTTTATCCAAAATTTAGATTATTTAAGTTTTTAAAATATAAAAATAATTGAAATCACTACAAGAAAATCATTGATTAGAAACTAATTTTAGAGACAAAAATAATTAGTTGCTATAATGACCAAATTAGAAACAATTTTTTAGACTAAAAAAATTTTTGGTTTCTAAATTAGTTTCTATTATTTTTAAATGGTTTCTAAATGGGTATCTCTACTAAGGTTTTAGCTTCCAAATTTAGAATCTAAATAATTGGTAGCTAAAACCTTGGTAGCTAATTAGATACCAATTTAGAAACTATTTAACGATAATAGAAACTAATTTAGAAACTAATATTTTTTTAATTTCTAAAATGGTCTCTAATTTAGTCACTATAACAACTAATTTTTTGTTTCTAAAAATTGATTTTTATTTAATAGTTTTCTTGTAATGAATGAGTCATTATGTATATGAAATTGATTTAATTTAAGGTTTTTTTTTATTAATTCATTAAAAGTAGTTACTGTGAACATCAATATGTAATCAAAACAACAACCAATTTTTTTTTTTTTAAAATATCAATCTTTGAAAATAACTAATAATCATTTCACATATAAAAAGATTTATTTCAATTATTTTTATACTACAAATATTTGTATAGTCTAAAGTTTAGACCATAAATTAAAATAAATTTGGTGTTATAGTAAAAAACATATTTAATCCTTAACTTATTTGTCTTTAAAATAAATTTAACTTTAGTGTATGATACAGCTGAATGCTATCTTTCATTATTGTTATTATTAATATTACGTATTATCACTTTCTGTTTAGCTCAATGTTATCTTTCATTATTATTATTATTATTAAATTTTAGCACTTTCTGTTTAGTTCATACAGTTGAAATAATAGCATTAGTACTGAGACATAATATGAATGTTTTCAACTATATACATTGCCAAATTGCCAAATTGCGCCAATATTTCATTAAAGCACGATGTTGTGTTGTGCTAAGATTAATGTTTTGAACCTAAACAAAACGAAATTGAGTTTCAAAATACATAGTGAGTCGTCATATGAGACCTAAGAGAAGATAACAAACATATGTTAGTTAGCCCATCACTTAATATATGTGTTAAAAAGTATAGTCATTGCCATTATAATACTTTCATGTCACAATGAAGGCTTGAAAATAACAATGGGATCATATTAATGAAGCTCACACTGCATAGAAGCTAAGATGTGTGAGATTATTAATGGTACAGATAAGAGATGATGTTGCCATAGGCTCTTCAATGATTTTATAGCATTTTAATGACAAACACAAATCCCACTTATGATTATACCAGTAAGAGGCAAACCTGGAGTTGAATAATGAAATAAATTAAATACAGTGCTTAGGGCAAACGGTAGGGATTGAACTAGTTTGTCTCCGAAATGTGCATTTCCAAATTTAGTTTGCTTTAAATATGGATTAATAAAATAAATTTAGTATGGCCTAATCTCCTTTTGGTTTTTGTTTTGTTTTTTCCAATAATACTTTTTCATGTAATAACATATTATTATAGTGATATTTAATAAGCTGTTTTTAAAAAAAAAATAGATTAGTAAAAAAAAACTTGGCACTATTTTATACTAATCTTCAAGTTTTTTTTTCTCACTACATTACATATATTAGTTTTTTTCATTGTAAATATAAAAAACTGTAGTTAATATATTCAACTATATTTGTTTATTTTAAAAATTGCTATAATTTAATTTACATATTACAATTTTTATTTAATAAATATTTATTCTAAAAACCCCGGCTGAAATATATATATATATATATATATATATATATATATATATATATATATATATAACAGCTAAAAACGTGAAACTCTTACTTTTCTCAACCTTTTAAATTTATTGTATTTTGTATCTCCTCTTATTTAAAAATGATTTTCATTTTAAATTAATCATAATAGGCATATTTGTAACATCCACATTTAATATTAGGAACATGCTCCTTTGAAATTTATAAGTAAAATTTATTAGAAACACACAAAATGTCTTACATATTATAATGAGTTTCATTAATGATTTTTCTTATCAATTTTAACTAAAAGAAAGTGTTAGAAACATACTATCTAACACACTTGCTTAACCGCTAAAATTTATTAAAAATTATAAAATTCAGATAGAATCAGGAAATAAAAGGTAATTAACTCAGCTTTTTTTTTTTTTATCACTAATAATATATTTTGAAATTTGTATATCTAACCTTTCTCTTTCAACTAATACTCTTCTTAAATTTAAGAATAAATAAATAATTTCACATTAATTAGTTAATATATAATTTAATTTTACAAATTTCAGCTCAACAAATATTTTTTTCTTCTAAAATACTATTGATTGCAACTAGATATCGTGAATGGAAAATACTATTAAATGAAGGGCATTTTAATAATAAAATTATTAAATAAGATGAAATTAATAAAATTTACTCGTGTAACTTCTATCAATTTCTTTCACCAATATTTGAGTTAAAATATAATAATAGATTAGTGTATTTGAAAATATTTTAGTAACTTTCTTAGTATTAAAGTTATTTAGGTGGTGTTTTCTCTTCGAATAAAAAATACTAATATATACAATTTTTTTTTGGAACCATCATTTATTTTTTAATTGTCAGATAGTAAAATAAATTTGGGATATGTGTGGCAGATGACTTGGGATTATCTTAGTGCATCACGAAATGACCAAAATGCATTACCTAGGCTACAAACTCACATGACTAACAAGGAAACATAATAATATGCAAAATCATATGGATTGCTATTGTGTGGTCAATTTGGTCTCATAGAAACAATGTAATATTCAAAAACCAAATAGCAGATGGTGTACAAGTCTTTGCAATAATTTATATTAAAATTTAGGCTTGGATTACAAATAAATACCCAAAAGCGACTTTCTCTTATTCTGATTAGTGTTTATGTCCTATCGTATATATAAAAAATATGATTTTCTAACTATATGATGCAGTTTTAGCTGTATGATCTATGATGATCTTCAATGTCAATGACTGGGAAAGGATTATGCTTTTTATTTCCAGATTATAGATTTTGTTAGTTTGCATGTTCTCTTCATTTTGTCTAAATGCAAACAACAATGTTTAGGTTATTTTAAGGCCAGCAAATGGCATCAACTCGGTATCTATGTTTAGGAAGAGGATTAGCAAGAATGGGGCCTATAAGTGGTGATATACAGTTACATCTAATGTGTGTTATAATGTACCAAGGAAGGATTATAACCAGAGTTAGTAGAGTTTTTGGCAAGGGATTGCATTTGTGTTTGGTTTCAAATGTATTTGAAGTGACATTTCGTAAGTGTACAAATGTTCTTTGTAAGATTAATAGTTTTCTGTCTTTGAATCTTGTTGTGATTTAGAAGCTTCATTTTTTATCTTTTGTTAGCGTCTTTTAGATGTAGGTGAGTTGTTTTGGATGAGTTAATTTGGTTGGATATTTTACTTGTTTGATAAGCTACTTGGGGTAGCTTGTGTAATAAGGTTAGAGTATCCCTCAAATACTCTCATTTATTTTATTTTTTATTGCAAAATAAAATAGAGAACTTATTTTATTTTATATTTTTTCATTTTTTTTCATTTTTCGTATTTGTGGTCATCAACAATTATGATATATGCATTACAGGCAAATAATTAAATATTAACTAATTTTAGAGATAAAAAAAAATAAGTAGTTAAAATATTGACCAAGTTAGATATTATTTTATAAACTAAGAAACTATTAGTATATAAAGTAATTTTAATTATTAATAAAAATTTATAAACTAACTAGTTTCTAAATTAATATCTAACATTAGTTAACAAAATTTTATCTACTAACTATTTTAGATTCTAAATTAGTTTTTATAATGACTTTAGTTTTGCAAGAGATGCATTTGCATTTGTCGTGCATGAAAAAATTGAATTGGAGAATACATTCTTATGGCAATGTTCAACAAAATTCATATATAAGGTGGTGATTATTGTTTGTATGAAAATTATTATCTTTGTTAAATAAGTTAGTAAACTGAAGTTTTAGTTTAACACGATAAAAGTGGTTTAAGATTTATTTTTTTGGAGAAGTATAATTGATTATGCTCTGAGCTATAATTCATTATGTCTTTCTTAAAAAATTATATGTTAAAACACTTTTGATTTTATGAAGATTGAAAACTATAATGTTTCCTCTTTTGTAATTCCATATGTAATATGCTAATATGGATGTGTGTAGAATAAATTAAAATTTGAGTAAAATTATCACAATTTTTACACGGTGTTTATAGAAGGAAGATGTGGAGTAAAATTATCACAATTCTTATGAGTTTTATTAAACAACAACGTAAAATTATCATGATAGCAACATGACTTAGATAAAATTATCATGACAGCAACATGACTTAGATGAAAAAAACCCCAAAATAGCATATGAAGATTTTGGGATTTAAGATCATCAACCTCATATCTCCAATATATATTTAAACCAAATATGGAGTGCAAGGACTACAAAAAGGTAACCAAAGAATCCAATTAAGTTTAAATAGCATATCCCATAACCTTCATGATGAATCGATGATCTCGAACCTGTCCATTAGAGGATTGATACAATCCAAATATTTACGAATAAAATCAGAGTACTTACCTTTTATTTATGTGTGTTATTGTTTTTTTTTTATAATTTTATGTACTTTGTTTTCTTGTAATAAAACATTAGTTATTTTCAATCTTTAATTAAATTTCATGTGTAACACGAATTCTGCGTATGAACAAGACAAATTTGTAATATTGGTTTGATAAAAAAATTACAACCTTTTTCCAATTCATTATATAACACACATATATTTAATTCCATAATTGAAACCCATCTTTTAACAATTTTGTTCATTTGCGTAACGGATTCCTTGATAACTATCAACTACTTATTCAAATATAACTTTTACTCATTTTTAAATAAAATAAACCCAAGAACATTTTAATAAATGGTTAAATAACACAATTAATTTGTATAATTTTTTCATTTACATCAATCACAAAATCTATAGTTTTTTATTCAAATAATCTGAACGGTTTCCTTCTTCTTCTTTTTTTTCACCCGACACTACTGGAAACACAGGATAAAAGTAAGAAAGTATTTTATATTGTGGCGTATGGGATGGAGACTTTGTTTTGTGAAAGAAAGGAAGTTAAAAGGAAGAAGAAGAACTACTAAAGTGAGAGAAAGGAGACGTATAAACATAATTTATTTGTTTATTTATAGTTCACCAATCAATAACGTGTGATTTTGACCAAAAAGGAAGACTGTTTACCAATCTACAGTAGGACTCCATTAACACGCATGCATGTGGGTGGTATGGCAGTGCCCTACCCGTTTCTCTGAATCAATCGGAAAGTGGCAAAGCAGCAATAACAAGAAAACAACAAGGCTAAAAAACACCTACATGAGTGAACCCAGTTGGCTCATTCAATGCCCCCCTTATGTAACAATTAAAAGTTCGTTGGGGTAGTTGTATCCACTATCCTCCCCCTCCACCTCTTCTCTCTCTCTCTCAATCTCTCTTCTCACCCCCTTTAAAACCATCCCAACTTTCATTATTTTCCAAACCATTCATCTTCCTCAACTTTTGTTCTCATTCACATTCTTAGCCTAGCAGTTCAGAAACAAATCCTAAAGCAACACTCTTTTATTTTCTGTGTTTGCATACTTGCATTCCTTGTTTTCTTCTTCCATTTTGGCTGCTATTCAACTCTCCCCTCCCAACTTTTATAGAGTTCCCTTCCCCTACCTCATGGCAGATCAAACCCGAGATTCAGGAAACGTATCTGTTGAAGCTTCAGAAGAAAGGAGAAAACTTCCAAACTTTCTGCTATCTGTGAGACTTAAGTATGTCAAGCTTGGGTACCACTATGTAATTTCCAATGCCATGTACCTTTTGCTCATACCCCTTATTGGGGTGGCTTCTGCTCATCTGTCAACTCTCTCTTACCAAGATGTTGCTCAACTATGGGAAAACCTAAAGTTTAATCTTGTCTCGGTGACTGTATGTTCGAGTCTTATAGTGTTCCTTGTCACCTTTTACTTCATGAGTCGTCCAAGAGGTGTTTACTTGGTGGACTTTGCATGTTATAAGCCAGAGCAAGACTGCAATTGCACAAGGGAGACTTTCATGGACAGGTCGATCAAAACCGGGGTGTTTTCAGAGGAGAACTTGTCCTTTCAGAAGAAGATAATTGAGAGGTCTGGTTTGGGGCAGAAGACATGCTTGCCTCCAGCAATCTTGAGTGTCCCACCAAACCCGTGTATGGCTGAAGCTAGGAAAGAAGCGGAGCAAGTAATGTTTGGAGCTATTGACCAGCTTTTGGCAAAAACTGGGGTGAAGGCAAATGATATTGGGATTTTGGTGGTGAATTGTAGCTTGTTCAACCCCACACCATCTCTCTCTGCAATGATTGTGAACCACTACAAGTTGAGAGGGAATATCCAGAGTTATAATCTTGGTGGCATGGGTTGCAGTGCTGGCCTTATCTCCATAGACCTTGCCAAGCAGCTCCTCCAGGTTTGTCTGCACTTTAAAAAAAATTATTCCCTTCTTTAGTCACACGACCTGTTATGCTCATGAGTATTAAGCTATCACTTCCTATCTATTTAAGTTGTAACTGTCTACCATGCATGTGTCTATATGGTCTATATCTTCATGTAGCCAAATTAAAAATCAAAAGGAGCGAGTTATTTATGTAACAGGACGTGTGGGACCACAAGTAGACCTTCATGCTTAAATCTTTCTTGTGGCAATTGCTGCCCCATTTGTCCACATGTCCAGTTGATCTTTTTCATTGTCAATTTTGGTGGCAGTTGTTTGGTCATCCATTTTACCACCCTATGTAATTAATGCTGTCCGAGCCAAGAGTATCCTATAGATTTAGACCCTTTTGGATGTGTTTACATCCGTTAACAGTTAACAGTTGTTCACTGGCACAATTGGCGGAAATGAAACTTAATTTCAAATTAACACTCAGTAGCCCTTAATTGAAGTTATACCATGATCTTACTATATATACCAATGGGTCCAGCTGTCTATGTATAATTACAAATGACTGGATCAAATTATTTTTTATTGGTGGTTTTGTACATGTGTGATTTTTCTTTACTTAGGATTGCTCTACTGCAAAATTTTAATGGCTAATATTCACTTCTTTATGATAATAGGTTCATCCAAACTCGTATGCCTTAGTGGTAAGCATGGAGAATATCACTCTCAACTGGTATTTTGGCAACAACCGGTCAATGCTAGTCTCAAATTGTCTCTTCAGAATGGGTGGAGCTGCGGTCCTCCTATCCAACAGGTCCTCTGATCGCACAAGAGCCAAATACCAATTGATCCATACAGTGCGTACTCATAAGGGTGCAGATGATAAAAGCTATGGTTGCGTTTTCCAAGAAGAGGATGAGAATAAAAATATTGGTGTGTCACTCTCGAAGGATTTAATGGCTGTTGCTGGAGAAGCCCTGAAGACCAATATCACAACACTTGGGCCATTGGTCCTTCCCATGTCAGAGCAGCTCTTGTTTTTTGCAACTCTGGTGGCTAGAAAAGTGTTGAAGACGAAAATAAAGCCCTACATTCCGGACTTTAAGCTAGCTTTTGAGCACTTTTGTATCCATGCTGGAGGAAGAGCTGTGTTGGATGAGTTGGAGAAGAATCTGGAGCTCAGTGATTGGCACATGGAGCCTTCAAGAATGACTCTGAACAGGTTTGGTAATACTTCTAGCAGTTCCTTGTGGTATGAACTGGCCTACACTGAAGCTAAAGGGAGGATCAGAAAAGGTGATAGGACTTGGCAGATTGCATTTGGCTCTGGTTTCAAGTGCAACAGTGCTGTGTGGCGTGCATTGAGGACCATTAATCCTGCGAAGGAGAAAAATCCTTGGATGGACGAGATTCACGAGTTTCCTGTTCATGTTCCTAAAGTGGTAACCATTGGTTCCTAAGTTAAACCTCTTAATTTTTTTGGGAGGAGGCCATCTAAAAGGAGAAAATTTAATTACTTAAGATTTTCATAGTTAATCTTAGGAGGTGTGCAAATTAGAAGAGAACATTACTCCCACCAGAATTGCTGGTTTGGCAGTTTGTTTAATCTTCTGCCAGTGTGCTGAATTTATAAGAGTGTGCATACAATTATATTGTCCAATGAAACATTTATTACACAAATTTTTATAAAATGTATAACAGTACTTGAGAAAGAAAAATATGGAAACTTGTTAAGGTTTAAGATTTCACTAGTGCTAAGCACACTTAATCAGGAAACGCTACTTTAGAAAGTAATGGTGTGTAATATAGATTTACGGTAAATGTAGCACTTAAAGATTCATCATTTATTATTTATTACAAGTAAAAGTAAAAAGAAAATGTATATGAAAAAAATTAAAAGGAAATATGAAATAAATTTTATATTTGTATTATAAATATAATATTAATAAATTAAAAATTAAAAATATATATTTAGTAATATTAAAAATAATGAATAAAATTGAAACATTCAATTTAATTTTGGTGATGCCTTAGGATATCCATTCATGAGTTTTCTGAAACTTAGTCTCTCTTAGTGGTATAAGATTGTGAACTATACCAAAGAAGGTTACTAACAAACTCAACACTCTGTCTTGTTGTCTTAAGTCACCAGTTTAACATTTTCTACTCCATTTTCCAGTTTTATTCTTCTCCATCTATCCTTTTTGTTAACATTCTTCTCCCTCTTTTCTTTTTATTTTTATTTTAGGATTAGTGTTTTTATGATTCTCTTATTTCTCTCATAATTATCGTAGAGAGATAATAAGAAAATAACATTGAAAAAATAAGAAACAAAGTTGAGACGTAATTTCACATTGGTTTAAACTCTTCGAAAGATACTTGTGGTAAAATGAGTGAGAAAGACAATTACAAAAATATTTTAATGATGCAATACAATAAGATTAACTATACAACGACAATTGCATTTTAATTATTATTATATGTACTATACGATTACAATTATGTTTTTCAACCGTTGTGGTATGAACTTTATATTATTGCTTATATGTTATGAACTTTACATTGCTTATATTGTAGTTGTAGCGAACATTTTGTGTTTTTATTTCTTTTATTTTTCTCTCTTCTCTTTTCCTCTTCCTCTTTGGTTTTTAACCTTTGTATTCATTTCTGCAATTCATGTTGTCATCATTGCTGGTGTTCATTGGAGTTTGCCATTACTCATTGCCTTCCCAATTGGTTGTGTCACCCTTCAAAAACTTTGTTGATTGTACTAATGTGTTTCAATTTGATTTATTTTATCATAATTAATGTGATTTATTTTATCATAATTAATGTGATCATTGATTTAAATTCATCTTAGTATTTGATTTATTTTGTCATAATTAATGTGATCGTTGATTTAAATTCATCTTAGTATTGGTACTTTCTCTTATGCTTTTCTATCTTTTACGCTTTAATGTTTTTTAAAATTTTGTTTAACCTAAAAAATATGTTGTATTTTATATGATTTTGAAATATATTTTGATTATATCATACTTATTTGTATTGTTTATTTTTTTAATATCTTAAAATTAGTTTAAGAAGTTTGTATTTTTGTTATTATATGTTTTTGCAATAACACATCAAGTCAAATGGAATTTAAACATACAACGATAATTTCTTCACACTTATCATCATATCTAGCACGTATGACAATAGTTCAATAAACAACCACCATAAAATATATTGTATATAGTGATGGGTTAAATTATCATTAACAATCTTAATTTTTAATGACAACAACAATTCTAAAATAGTAGTTAAAATAAGTTTTTATTTCTTAAAATCTCCATTATTATTTAAGTAGTGGAACAATATATACTATAAAATAAACAATATGTAAATAAAATTTTTTCTTTGATAAACATTATATTGATTCCTTTAATTAATAATAATTTTGTCTCAATTTAATTCCTTTAAAAATATAAATTATATTATCTGATTAATTAATATTAATCAGTTTACTCTTTCATTTTAAAATATGCTAAACTAAAATATAGGATTTCATTTTCTAAAGAAATTAAATTCAAATAACTTTCTATATCGACTAACACTACAAGAAAATCATTGAATAAAAATCAATTTTAGAGACAAAAAATAATTAATTGTTATATTGACTAAATTAGGGACTATTTTTTTATATTTCTAAATTAATTTCTATTATTGTTAAATAGTTTCTAAATTGGTATCTAATTAGCTACCAAAGTTTTAATAACCAATTATTTAGATTCTAAATTTGGTAACAAAAAATTTTGTAGCTAATTAGAAAATAATAGAAACTAATTTAGAAACCAAAAATTTTTTAGTCTTTGAAATGGTCTATAATTTAGTCAATATAGTAAATAATTATTTTTTGTTTATAAAATTGGTTATTATTTAATGATTTTCTTGTAGTGTAAATTAAATATTATTTTAAATACTAAAAAAATTATTGATATTTAAAGTAATTTCTATTATTAATAAATAGTTTCTAGATTGATATCTAATTAGCTACCAAGATTTTAGTTACCAACTTTATTTTTTAAAATAATATCTAATTTAGTTAATAGAGTAATTAATTATTATTTTTTCCAAAATTAGTTTTTATTTAATTATTTTCTTGTAATGTATTTTTAGTAGATACTTTGTTGCTGTATTTTTCCATAAAATACTTTAAAATTGTAACAAATTATAGTGAGAAAAATTTGGTGAGTAATCACATGTCCAAAAGAATAAAATAAAGTGCATCTTAGTCTTAATTTCTAATTGTTGTTGATTTTGAGTAAATTAAGTGGATTTTGAATTTCACATGGAAACACCACACTAGGACATTCTCAATATATTTGACACTTTTTTTTTTGATCTATAGTTGAAAATAAATTTGAATTTAACATAATTCAAAAGAGATATCTCATCTTTTAAATTAAATAATGCGTACACACATATATATGAGTAAAATTATAAAATAAAAATTTTATACGAACAAAAGTTTTAGGGGAACTGTCGCCAAATCTTGATTGGTAATACTTTTGTGATTTTTTCTCACTAAGGATAGTTGTTTTGAAATCGTCACCATATCCAAAATTATGTGTAGGTTTTAGGTGCATTTCTTCTTCACGCCATAACTATTAATCTTCTTCCTCGTTTTTTGAAATTTTTTTCTTCTTGTCATTTGCTCCACAGTTTCCATTGATCGATCATCATTGTTGATTGTTCACTATGAAGAAAGTTGCGACCTCACCATTCGTTCATGCTCATTGTGAATGTTTTTGTTGCCATCGTTGTGTCACATTCACCGCTACATTGGTTGGGTGTTTTCATTTGAGTGTGTGATATTGCCACAAACCTTTTTCTATGGCTATTGCCACCACCTACCACTAACACCATCCTTTCCATTTCAAAATTCAAGTTGGTGTGTTCCTTGTTCTAAATTTTTATTCTAAAAAAAATATTGTGCATTGGTTGATTGTTTTTAATTATTTTTTCGTATTTAAATTACATTGTGTTTGTTGTATTAGTAAATTCTTGAATGCATTGGAATTGGGTTTAAGGGTGTTCGATCACCAACAAATTAAATTGTTTTATTTTTTAGAAGTTCATATTTTAGAGATTACGCTGTCAAAATTTCATAAAAAAATACTCTAACTTTAAATTATGAATCTTAAAATAATTTTTTATTTTTGTAAACTCGTAAGAGTTTACTTAGGTGAAATAAAGATTGTGTATAATATAATTGATTATGCATAGATTTGTTGATTACATAAATTTAGTTTGTTTTATTTAACATTGAATGTGTAAATTAGTTTTATATTACTTCAGTGAACCTTTGTTTCTTGTTTGAGATTCAATACTTGATATTTTCAATTTCCATACTTTTTATGTACTTCATTTCATTATATTGTTTTCCCTTGAACTATATATTATTGATTTATGCTTTTATATGATATTATTGATTTTGCCTAACTGTGCTATAAATGTCATATATACATATTGTTTGATTAAGACAAACAACAAAAAATAAACATTTTTTAAATTGGAATACAACAATGATTAATATTCTAACTAGATTCATTTCATATGTGGACCTACAATGATTCTCATTAATAATCATTGTTGTATGTGCTTGATATGAAGGCAATTTCAATCATCATAAAAAAATCTATTTTTAATGACAACTAAATCAATGACGTGATAGAAACTGGTGTTTTCATCTCTAGTCCAAATTTTAGACCATCCATGTGCTTGTAGTATGAAAATGATTGGAATAGGTCATTTTGTATGTGAAATTAATTCAATTTAAGATTCCACTTCATCAACCCATTGGAAGTAGTTATAGTGTGCATCAGTCTGCAATCAAAACAACAACGAATTTTGAAAAAAATTATCAATCATTTCACATACAGAAGGACTCATTCCAATAATTTCCATACTATAGGTACCTGGATGGTCTAAATTTTGACTAGGAACAAAAACCAATTTCGTGTTATAGTATTATGATAGTTATACACTTATTATATATATATATATATATATATATATATATCAAAAGATAAAGAACATCAAAATATGATAAAGGGTGTAAGTGCAAGTTAAAAGCATTAATGGAAATTGAAAATGTGAAAAGCTTATGGACTTGGTGTGTAGGTTTTTTTCTTTCTCTATCTGGTGATCCATTTTATTTGTGTTTCTTACTAAATATTAAGTAATATTGTATGTTGCATAACCCTCATAACTTCTTCCCCACTCTTACCTTCTTTCTTGTTTATTCTCTCTCTTTCCAATCTCTTCTATCCCTTGTCTACTTTTATTCCTTCATACCTCATCTATTTCAGAATCTACTCACACCCTATAGTAGTTGAGGAGTCAAGGATCGTTTCTATTTGATTAGATTTTCAAACAGAGTAAGTTTCTATTTACTTTAAATATTCATTCTTCTTTCATTTTCCTTATGATTTGACCATCAATTTTGGTCGGTTTTGTTGAGAAAAGCGTTCATCTCAGCTTGGTTCATACTAAAATTTGATGATGTTTAGATATCGTGTTTTAGGTCTCTAGATTTTGGAGTGACATTTTTTTGAGTTAGAATTTTCTTTGAATATAAATTATAGGCAAGGAAAGCTATGTATTTTTTGATAGAATCTTAGGACAACTGATTTAGATAAGAAACTAATCTAGTAATTGAATTATGCATGTTATAGTATAAATGAGTTTTGATTATGATTTGATGTTCTATATGAGGTTGTGTTTTGTTAAATATGTTTTTAAATGTTTGAGTATGAAATAAAATTTTTGTAGTTAAATGAATAAAATTTGTTGTGTGCTATCACTTTTGTGTCAGATTGTTGCATTTGATACTTGTATTTGATGAAATGGTTTTGGATACATCTTTAAAAATGGGTTGTGTTGTTGTAGAGGTTGATTTCTTATATTTTCGCTCAAGCAAGTCAATTGCCGCTCAAGCGAAAATAACCCTGTACTTAAACTTGTTTTTGTCCATGTTGTCGTTCAAGCAAAGAAATTCTTGCTTAGGCAAAGAAGTTTTCTCTCAAGCGAAAATAACACTGAAAAATCAACCATTTCGACCAAATTCTCGCTCAAACTCGAAAAAAAATGTTTTATCTTTCTTTTTTTTCCTTTTTTCTTCTTGTCTCTTCAATGAATTGGTTTATATATGAAATATAAATGTAAAGTGAATATTGTTTTGTATATTCAATTGATTTGTGAAATTTTTAAATGATATGTATTATATGAGAATGATGAAATTTGTATGAAATTGAGGACATATAGGTGGGATAATGTATGAATTGTTGTTTGATTTGTGTATTAAGTATGTAATCTTATGTTGTAAGATAAATCCTCTAATTTCACTAATAGTTTAGGTTACATAGACTAAGACATCAGATGGTGAGAAGCTAATGAGGGAGCTCATTACACACCATGACTTGTTGTAGACACACAATATTTGATGTATTGAACTTACCTTCATCTAAGTCTTGAGTATTGAATAAAATGTTAGTCTATGGTAGGGACTACTTAGTACAAGTATTCCAAAAGACGTTAATTGATATTTTGCTTTAAATATACTTGATGTATAGATTCATGTGTAGTTTATATGTTGTTGTATATTAATTTCCACTTGTCATGGAATTCATTTCCAGTTTCAACAATTCCCATACTATGATTAGAACAATAAGACATATACCTATTTGAATTTTATAGATAACCAATGAAATATCCTTTGATTATTTTCGTCTGGCAACCCCAAACATGCAAGTGCTTTATAATAGGTGTCTTTCCAATCCACAATTCACAAGGTGTCTTAAGAACTACCTTACTAGGAACATTGTTAGGTATATCTATAAAAATATGGATAAAGAAGAATTAATTAACATATTCATATCCATTAATGTTCTATTACACCTTTTTGATACACCCATTTTGTTGTGGTGTTCCTAAAGTTGTGCATTACTCATCACCTCTAAAATTGTGCCATTTTCATCACTCCTTTTGTAATACTCATCACCTCTATCAGACCAGACAACTTTCACATTTCTATCTAATTATCTTTCTACTTCATTCAGATAACTTTTGAACGCATCCACTACTTAAGATTTCTCATGCAATAAGTAAACATAACCATAATGTGAATAATCATCAATAAAATTCATGACTTACCTTTCTTTTCTAAAAGAATTATAACATCAAAAGGCCTACAAATGTCATTGTGCATTATTTCAAGAAATGGTGTACTTCTTGTATCCCATTTCTTTGTGTGTTTTGTTTTTTTTTTTCCCTTTTATATAATCCACACAAATATTTATATCAGTAAAATTTAGATTTATAAGAATTTCATTCTTTATTAATCTTTCCACCATTTATTTATAAATGTGACACAAGCGTTTATGTTACAAAAGAGTGGACTGCTCATACACTAAATTATGTTTAGTGTATGCGAAGTCGTAAGTGTTTCGCCATATAAGCCATTCAAATTCAATTTATATAAAGAAATCTAGTAGCAATGAGATGATTGTGCTTAAACCACCGAAACATCCATTACCAAAATTAAAAAAAATATCCACTAACATCCAAGATTATTATATTCGAGAGTCTACATAGACTCGTGGAAGGTCTGTAAACCCGACTCGTAGACTCGTAAGAGTCTACTTCATATAAAAAAAATTAATAAATAAAAATATTCATAATACCAATTTCACAATATTGAAATAAACAAGTTCACACACCAACAAAATATTAGTTGTCAAACTGATAGGATAATTAAATAACTAAAACAACACAAATATTATCAAGTTTAAAAGTCTCATTCATTTAATCCTCTACGGAAATCATCTCCAAGATCTTGATCACCATCTTCAAATTCTTCTTCAATGAAAATTGTTCATCAACATTATCATCAAAAACTATATTATTAAGATCAACTGCATCATCTAGAATTGGATTGTTTAAACTCGTTCCAACTAAGTCAACATTTACACTATCATCTTCAACTTGAGTTTGCTCAACCCCAACACTATCTCCTTCTTCATTTATCCATTCATTATCAGACTTGATATCATCAAAAGGGATAGCAACAATTTTTTTAATTTTTTTGTTTTTCAACTTCAAGTTATACATGACATAAACCAAGTAATTCGTCTTTTTCTAGAGCAAATGATTTTTTTTTTGTATGAACCTATAATTAAATATTAAATTTTAGTAAATATATAAATCAAATCAAGAAAATTAAAAATCTTAAATAACTTATGAACTTAATTACCATTTCAAATGAGCTCCAATTATACTCACACCCTAAAGAGCTACAAGTCAAACTCAAATAAAAAACTTCTTTAATTATGGAGTTCCATCCCCAAACTTCTCCCACCATTCTCCAGGGAACATAAATTTCCTACAATCCTTTGCATTTTTCGTAGAAAAAAGTCCTCTAGCAAAGTGAAAATCCATAAGTTACAAACTGATTTTTTTCCTTTCTGCAACATCACTAACCAATCTTTTCATGCATATGTACAACCCCTATTTCACCTCAAGATCATCATTTCTAAAAGTTGGTTCATAGTGAAAGTGGGAGTTTAGGTAATAGACAAACGAATGCAAAGGCCCATGAAGTTTATTATTCCACATCTAATCAATGATTTTTCAAACAGGTTCAAACTACGTATCAATTATGTTAAATTAGAAATAATTACACAAATTAGTAATTAAATTTAAAATTAAAGAAAGTTAGAAATGTTACCTTTTCTTGATATTATTAAAGTTCCTTTTAATCTTCTCTTTTGCACAATCCATCTCCTCATATATGAATGCCATTGCGGGTTTTACATCTGAATCCACCAATCGAAGGATCACCATTAGAGGGGCAACAACTTTTAACCATTTAGTTACATTCTTCCAAAATCGACTATCTAATACTACAATTTGAAATTTTCTCCCTTCTTATAAAGTTCCAAACTTGCTTGTTTTTCATTCTTCTAAGCTAAACATGGTCATTTCATACAAACAAGATAGAGTTGAGTAAGTTGTGGCAAAACTAGTCATTCTAGGCCTCATGAAGTCTCTTCCCTTTGTAAAATTCTTTAACATGCTAATTAGCATTATTCTAGCATAAATGTAGATAGTGATCTTTTTTCCCTTCCAGATGGTCACTTCATGGACCTTTAACTTCTTCTCAAAATCTTGAAAAATTAAATCAATACTGATGGAAGAGGCCCAAGCCCAAGCCCAAGCCCAAACCCATGTTCAAATCCAAAACCAAGCTCAAGCCTACCAAATAGAAGATATGGACCAACTACAAGGGCTATGGCAAGAAGAATACAAGAGGATTGGGACACTGCTACTGATAGCAGAGAGACTTTCCTCTACATGATAAATATGCCATAAGCTTAGTATAGAAGTAGAATTTAATTTTCTTGTCAAAATTAAAATAGGAAAATAATTGTAATTTTCTTAGAATTAATTTTGGTACCTAAAACACCAACCTAGGTTAATTTAGGGTTTCTAAAACCACTAAATTAACCAAGGCCGATTGGAAAGCCCATAGAGGGAGTGAACTTGCAATGCTACTCACACCCCTCCCATGTGCTTTCATTTAGGCGCCACTTTTGGTGTAAATATCATTTGAATTTCCCTCCACTTTCATTTGAATTTTCAGCCCTCTAACACTATAAATAAGAGGGCTTGCTTCATGTATTTTCAAGATTAATATACTTAGTGAATTGCTGCCAAGTTTGAGCCAATTTCACTTCTTGCCCAAAAACCTCTCAAGGTTAGGCTATTGATCTTCAATTCTCACCTTACCAAAGAGAGATGGCCTCACCACTCTCATTCCCTACCTAGCATGCACCTCCAAGGTCACCACATCTCTTAGGAGGACCTTGTCCATTTTCAATCCACAATTGCTTCCGCTCACCAACAATTTCTCCAAGCATGAAGGCACTCTTCCATCAAATACAATGGGCAACACACGGAGTCCAATATAAATGCTTCCTTTTTCCCATCAATAACTCTCCAACTACCTTGAAATTTGTAGCATTATCAATAACTACCTGCACTACATTTTCCTCACCAAAAAATTCTATAACATCATCCAACATTTAAAATATTTTTTATGCAGTTTTTGAGATGTTGGAGGTATCTAATGAATAGAGAAACACAATTCCTTTACGACTATTCACTAAAAAATTACAAATTGAATGTCTTTTCTTGTCTGTCCACATTAGACATAATGGTACAAACTATCCTCTTCCATTCATCCTTGTACTCTTGAAGTTGTAAATCAGTTTTGTTCATTGCTTGTCTCAAAAGCTTCTATCTAATATCATGATATGATGGAGGTTTATAGTCAACTCCATATTTATCAATCATGTCACACATTTTTGAAAAAGTTGGATTTCTAATAACATTGAACGGGATGATATTCGTGTAGAAAAATTTTGCAACTTGAGTGTCAACTTTTTCTTTATCAACTTTCTTGTACATTTGATTTAGAGTAGTTTGAACACCATCAGTAAATTTGATTTTAAACATCTTGCTACTACTAGCACTTTGTTCACCCTCTTCTCCACCATCAATTTGTTCAAGGCTATTCAACCTTCTTTTCTTCACTGAGGCATCTTTGGCTTCTTAGACAATTTTCAACATTAAAACTTTGATTTCTTCTAGTACTGATACACAAGGTTCAAAATCATATCTAGTACCGATAAGATATTGTTTGAATCTGAAAATGCCTCCATAAAATGTCTTTGAGCAATAATTGCATTCCACCTTTTTTTCATTCCATGAAACATCAGTTTCATGCTTCCATCCAATATATGTTCTATTTCCCGAAACACTTTACTTCTAAGTGGAAGTGCTGAAGATGTACCACCATTATTGTTCTGAAACATGAAAAAAATTAAAAATAATTTAATCCTAACCTAATCTTAATTCAGCTACCCTCTAAATAAAAAATTATGCAATCTGCCAAACTAAAAAAATCCCCAAGCCAACTTAAAAATAATTTTTATAATATAATACATAATAAACCCCAACCCAATCTGCACTCTCGTAACCCTAATCAAACATTTCCCCAAATCCCCCGAAACCCACAGGCACAGTCGCAAAATCGTGAACCAGAATGCATACCTAAAAATGGAGAAGAACGGGACCACGACGGCGAGGCGAGGTGAGGTGCGGCAAGACAAGGCATAATGAGATTGCGATACAATACAAGGAGAAGCGAGACAACAACGCGATTTAAGGGGAAGCGAGATGGTGAGGCAATAACGGCGAGCACGTTGATGATGACGAGGAACAATGACAACAATGAACCTAGCGAAATGCAAATGCACAACAACTCTAGGTATCAAACAAACCCTAAATCCTAATATTAAGCAAAACGAACATCTCTGGGTTGTTTTGGATTTTTTTTCAGAACTCCATAACTCAGTCTCCAACTCGTGAGTTTACACCCAGTCCAGTCCGAGTTCGCTTAAAAATGAGTTTACTCACAAGTTCACTCACCACCCACCAGTGAACTCTAGTGAAATTTTAGACTCGAACGGGTTTACGAGTGAACTCACGAGTTTGATAACCATGCTAACATCAATCATAGACAAGAAAATCAAATTCCTAGATAAACTATGTACGTTTTCAATAAATCTAAATGATGTTCATTGTCAATGATTAAATGAAAAGTCTTGATTGCTTCCATTGAAGCTTTCACTCTATTCTCCATGATGATAAATTTTTCATTTGACCTTATAATTTTGATCGTAGAGACTCTCTGCATCGTATTAGAAATATGAGTCATACATCCACAATCAATTAACCATATATATTATAACAATTTTCAATGTTGTTTTTATCTCTTACCTATTTTGTGCTAAAAATCATGAATCTAAATTCAAAATTGGAAATAAATGGGAAAAAAAAGCCAAAAACTCCAATTGATGAGTAAAATAGTTTAAAAACAATATTTTCAACAATAAAATCAAATAGTAAAAATAGAGTTAATAACATTAATAACTACTAATTTCATAAGTTTGGTTAATTTTCCTAAGGATGATTATTCTAACAAACATAATTTATTTACAAATAAATTCTATATAAAAGCATGAAAGTTATAAATAAATATAATTTACAAGACTAGCATAGGAAGCAAAGATTACTTGCACCTTTTGAATATACATTAAAAAAATGTGTAGTGCAAGCTCTTAAAATTTTCCTTTCTAATCTCTCAAAGATAAAAATGTTTTGAAAAAAATGGATACCATATTGAAGGTACAGAGCAGAAAAACAGAGGTAAGGAACTCTGTGTGTGCAAGAATGGTTAAGGGCAAACCCTATGCACAATGAATACGAAGAACAGAGAAAGAGATTGAGTGAAAAGCAAAGATTGAGAACAGAATAAGAAAAGTGTAATAGGCTCGTGTTATTCATTAAGCAAAAGCTAGAGTACATATATAGAAAAAGAAGAGCCTAGAAGTAAAATAGAAAGAGCATACAAAATGGGCCAAGCCTAATAATAAAATAAAATCCTTAAAACTTGGTTAGATGCAATCTGTATGGTAGATTGGTTGTCACAATATAGAGTGGCTGGCTAGTTGAAAGTGCGGAGGTCCGTGAGGAGATAAGTTAACCATTGGAGATCACAGGTTGTGGTGGTAAGCGCTCTGTATTTAGCCTTAGAAGAGCTACGAGAGATAGTGTGTTGCTTCTTGGACTTCCAAGAGATTAGTGAATTGCCAAGGAAAATGGAGTAGCCGGTTATGGACTTGCAGGTGTCAGGACAGGTGGCCTAGTCGGAATTGCTGAACCCACGAAGATGAAGAGAACTTGAGATGGGCAGAAAGATACCATCACTAGGGTTGGCCTTTAAGTGGAGTAGTAGTTGGGAGACTGCTTGTTGGTGTAGTGTTGTTGGGGCAAAGACGAACTGACTAAGAGTGTAGACAGTGAAGGCGATGTCTGGACGAGTGTTGGTGAGGTAAATGAGGCGGCCAATTAGTTGTTGGTATGCTGAAGTGTCTTAAAGTGAGAGGAGTGTGCCATCTGAAGATGTGAGTTTTGAAGACTGAGCCATTGGATTTGGTAGTGGTGCTGAATTGAGCATTCATGTTTCATGCAAAAGAACAAGTGTATACTTTCGCTGGCCGAGGTGCAGACCGATGCTATTTCAAGTGACCTCAAACCCAAGAAAATAGGTGAGATTGCCCAAATTTTTAATTCTAAAGTTATGATCAAAAGCGGTGGTAATAAAGTGGATTTCCTCAACATTGTTACCCATTAGTATCAAGTCATCAACATAAATTAATATTGCAGTAATAGTAAGATCTGAATATTTAATAAATAATGAGTGATCAGCAGAAGACAAAACAAAATGGTTATCTAAGAGAAATCGAGAAAATTTAGAATACCATTGTCTACCTGCTTGACGGAGGTCATAAAGAGAACGTTGTAATTTACAAACATGGTGAGGTGAAGGTATAGAGAGGCTGAGGGGAGGAGTCATGTAAATCTCCTCACTAAGATCACCATGGAGAAAAGCATTATTTACATCTAGTTGCTTTAAAAACCAATTTTGGGAAGTAGCAACAACAAGTAATAAGCGAAAAGTAGTTAATTTAGCAGCAAGAGCTAAGGTATCAAGAAAATCAAGACCTTCAACCTGAGTAAAACCCTTAGCAACTAGCTGGGCTTTGTGGCGCTCTAGAGTACCATCAGAATTATGTTTAATTTTGTAAACCCACCTACAACCAATAGGTTTCTTCCCAGGGGGAAGAAGGGTGAGCTACCAAGTGTTATTGGAAGCAAGAGCAGAAAGCTCATCTTGCATAGCTTTTTGCCAGCAAGGATAATTGGAAGCCTCTTTGTAAGAATGAGGTTCATTGTTATAATTTATTGCAGAAATAACATGTTTGAAGGAAGAAGATAAAGCTGCATAAGAGATATAATTAGTAATTGGATACTTGGTGGTGAGTGCAGATGATGTGGCAAAATCAGCAAGATAAGAAGGTGGTCTACTTGTTCTTTGGGAGCGCCGTGGTGGTGGAGAAGCAAGAGGAATGGGACTGGCAGGTGCAGGATTGGAGTGAGGTGCATGATCGGGAAGAGGTGCAGATTCAGCACAAAATCATAATCAAAATTGTAGTTAGTGGGAACAGATAAAGACAAAATGTTGGGTCCCCTATCAAGATCATCATCCAATTTGTATGGAAAATGAGTTTCATGAAAGATAACATGTCTTGAGATTTCAATGCGATGATATTTCAAATTTAAAACAATATAACCCTTAGTATTATGAGAAAAACCAAGAAAAATAGCCTTGACAGCTCTATCATCAATTTTTTTCTATTTGCAGTTAGAGTACTAGAATAACAAAGGCAGCCAAAAATTTTAAGAAAGGATAAATCACATTTTGTGCCATAAAGTTTTTCATGGGGAGCAAGATTAGAGAGGATAGGGGTGAGGGTGCAATTAATTAAAAAAGCAGCATGATTAACAGCAAATTCCCAAAATAGAGAAGGTAAATTAGCTTGAAAAAGTAAGGCACAAGTAACATTTAAAAGGTGTTGATGTTTGCATTCAACAATACCATTTTGTTGAGGTATTTCAACACAAGAAGTTTGATGCGTTATGCCTTTAGAAGCGAAGAAAGTGTGCATATTAAATTCTGGTCCATTATCAATACGAATTACTTTTATTTTCGTATGAAATTGAGTTTTCATATAATGAGTAAAGTTTATGATATGACTACGAACTTCAGATATATTATGAAGCATGATAACCCATGTATAGTGTGAAAAATCATCTACAACAGTAAAAAAGTATTTAAAATCTTGCATAGAAGTAATAGAACAAGGACCCCATATTTCAAAATGTGCAATGTCAAAGATAGCAGCAGTAGCAGTAGTGCTCAAAGAAAAAGGCAGTTTCTATTGTTTGGCACAATTACAAGTATCACACAAATCAAGTTTATCAACAATAATAAAAGGATATTTGAGCAATCAAGACAATTAATCTTTCATGAAAAGGATAACCAATTTTATAATGCCACAAATGTTTATCCTTAATATTACAATTAATAGAAGGAATATTAATCTATGGTGTGGTGTGTGATGGTACAGAAAAAGAATTAAAAAGGTACAGTCCAAATGGCCTTAACTATACTAATCTTCTCGTGTGACCGATTGTCCTGTATTATGTAGTGAGTAGAATTGAAAGTTAAGGTGCATTTAAGCTATAAAGACTATTTAGAGGTGGAAATAAGGTTCAATTTAAATTGTGAGACATATAGCACATCAAGAAAATAAAATTTATCAGAAAATTTTACTAATCCAAAGTAGCTTGCAAAAATAGTTTGAACATTAGGGAGATTAATTAAAACAGGAGTAATTTTTGTGTAATGTGTAAAAACAGAAAGATCAGTACAAACATGACCAGTGACACCGGAACCAATTACCCATGAATTATAAATGGTAGGTGTGAAAGAAGAGAAAATACCTGTTGGAGACTAGTGGTTGTGGTTGTTGGTATTATCCGAGAAAGTGCCAACCTGGTTAATTTGTGCTTGAGTAGAAGTGGCAGCAATGGTATTCTGGCATAGGAGATCACTCAAGAGTTGACATTGTTGAGAAGTAAGCTGGAAATCTTTAACATCTTGTTCTTTAGAAGTATTATCAATAGAAAGATCATCAGTAGTAATCAGATTATGAATTTGTATAGGTCGAGTAAAATTATGGGTTTTATATCCAGGAGGAAAACCATGTTTCTTGTAGCATGTGTCAATGGTGTGGCCGGTTTTATTGCAGTAGGTGCAGATTTTTTTACCAGATTGGTTTCTACTGTTTCTAATGTCTGTAGTAGGAAACCTGACTTTCCTAAAGCAAACAATCTCATTATGGCCCAGTTTTCCATAAAAACCACACAACAAAGGATTGGTTGAAGCAGTGCGACTAACATTAGTACTATGTAGAGGCAGAACAACAGATAATTGACGCTCTTGTTGGACAACTAGAGAAATTTCTTTTGGAATAGGAGGTATGGGATCCATAAGCAAAACATGTGAACGAATGTTACTGTATTAATCATTCAAACCCCTAAGGAATTGCATAGCACGATCTTCACATTTTCTGTAGTTTATCACAGTTTGAACGGAACATGAACACTTAACAGAACTGGTGCAGAGAGGGTTAGGGCGAAAATTTTCTAACTCATCCCAAATAATACGCAGTTTGGTGAAATAGTCAGTGATAGAAAGATCGCCTTGACTTAAAGATGCAACTTCTAATTGTAAATCAGAAATGCAGGATAAATCACCCTGAGAATAGCAAGTTTTCAAATCGTTCCAAATATCGACAACAACATCCATCCAGATTATACTCTGCCTAATTGGGAGTGAAATAGAATGAACTAACTAGGAAGCCACCATGTTATTGCAGTGTAACTACGTAGAAAAATTAGGGTTATCTTTCAAAGGACAAGGGTGATCACCGAGGATAAACTCAACATTGTTCTTGGCAATTAGGGCTGTGATTATTGAGGGGTAGTTGGTGGAGTCAAGAACTGGAGAGACCAAAGAGGTTGCAAGATTTTCACTTGGGTGCAAATACAAGAAACTGTTCGTTGGTTTTTCTGATTGAATAAGCAATGTAACCTCCTCGTTAGCCATTGATTTGCACAACAAAAAAAGAAAATCAAAACGCTCAAGAACAACAAGAAAAGAAGCGATAAAAGAAACCCAAAAATGGAAACGCGGGATAAGACGAAAGGAAAAAGAAGAAGATAGAGTAGTGCAGCAGAGCTCTTCATCCGAAAAACTCTGATACCATATTGAAGGTACACAGCAGAAAAATAGAGGTAAGGAATTGTGTGTGCAAGAATGGTTAAGGGCAAACCCTATGCACAGTGAATATGAAGAACAGAGAAAGAGATAGAGTGAACAAAAGCTAGAGTACATATATAGAAAAAGAGGAGCCTAGAAGTAAAACAGAAAGAGCATACAAAATGGGCCAAGCCCAATAATAAAACAAAAGCCTTTAACATACCAGATAATATATCATTTTATATATTTTTTGTACACAAAAAATAATCTAATTATTTTAATTTAAAATGTGTGTGAGAGAGAGAGAGAAAAGAAGACTCTGTAAGTGCCCGGAGAAAATAAGTAGCGATTTGTTGATCATTTAATATGTGTATTAGTATTAATACAGTTATTTTGAATTTGAAGATAAATGGTAGACACAAGTTTGAATGAATATTTTGAGAAGATGAATGGTGTTGTTTGGAATTGTGCAGGGAATGGGACATGTGATTAGCTGTGGACAACAAATTTTGCAATAAAAGTGGGCCTCACTTGGCTAACACTTTTCCACTCCCACTTCCACTTCCCTCTTCCTACCCCTCTCTCTCATCATTCAACTCATGCATCAATCAACACTATTTCTCCTTCTTTCTTCTACCCATTCATCCATTCCAATCATGTCAAAAGCAAAAAACTAAACATGCCAAAAACCTAGAATCAAGGAACACAAACAAACATAATCAGTGCCATCATTGCCCTTTGTCTAAGTGGCTTCTTCCTACTCTTTTTGCATTACTAATTCACTTCACGTTTGCATGTGCAATTTTCAGTACTACCTCAAAATCCTTTTATTTGGGTAGGTAGAAACTGCACTCTACCAAATCTATATCCAATGGCTAACAAGATACTGTTCCAAAACTATGGATGTTAATGGGAGTTTCAATTATTTCTTAAAATCTCAATTTAAACATATTAATAAATTACTCTTTATTCCTTCGACCAAGTATTATTGTGAGGAGTTATTTTCAGAAATAGTAAATGAGCTTTACTATTTTAACAAAATTGGAGGTTGCCTTTTCTTTTCTCTTTTAAAGAAATTGATTTAGTAACCAACATTTTAAAAAGGTTACGAGTTTACATTCAACTTTTATAATCAAAATGTGGAAAGGTTGGCACCACGAATGCAATTAAAACTATAATGAAATCATTAAACTTTCAGTAAGTTTTAATTCCGTTGGCAATGCATCAAACTTTTATTCAACGAATTTAGTGAGCATGGGATATCTGAGATAGTGATATTCGCAGCATATCCTTTTTTCATATATATAACTAATTTGAAAAAGTGTCAATATTTTATTATCAGCATTAAATGATTATAAAAGTGTACAGTGTTGTAGATAGTTTCTTGGCTTTAGATTTTTTTGATGATTAAAAATGAAAATTTTAGTTATTCAGAGAAGAAAATGAATCCTTTGAGTTGTGCAGCAGCAGCAGCATAGCAGAATCCATTGGGCATTGTTTAATAAGGTGAGGGAGAGAAATAAAAAGGTGGGAAAAAATAATATAAATGAATTTGGTTATGTGAAGTAGGAAAGCGAAAAAAAAGAAAAAAAAAATGATAGAGCATGATGATATATGATACATAGTGAGTAAGGAAAAAAGAGGAGGAAAATGTATGAAGTGAATTCAATCTAAAGCATTGGGGCCAGCACAAGCCTTCAAGATGGGGCTCCAAATCCACTGCACCAGAAACTTTCTTCCGTTTCTACCGTTTAGATTGAACGTTCTCCCTTCTCCATCTTTCATAACGGATCCGATGTAACCACCTCCACCACCCGTTCCGTACAAGCCCTCACAGAGATCTCCGATCTCGGTGGGTGCGGTGGGATCCTCTCCGGCGTACCAGGCGTTCACCAGGGGGTTGGAGGAGAGCTCAGCCAGCTCGTGCCCGATGATGCTGATCATGCCGTCCACGCCGACGTCGCCATTGGGCGGAGTGAGTTGGCCGGGGCCGCCTCCGCCCATGTAGCCGGGGACGGCAAAGGGGTAGGCGCAGAGCTCCGGGCACTGCTTGCCGGAGTTCCCAACCCAGGCGTAGGGTAGCGTGTAGCCGACCTTGGATGGGAAGGTGAAGTAGTGGAAGCCGCAGACGGCGCGGCAGAAGTCCTCCATGGTGACGTCCTCCGCCGTGAGGATCAGGTAGATCCCGTTGCGGTGGTCGACGGGGAAGGGCTTGGCGTGCACGGCGGTGGCAATGACCTCCTGCACGGATAGGCGCGTGAGGTGCGTGCCGTGGGAGTAGTGGAGGTCGGCGTACTCGCCGGCGATGGAGACGGAACGGGAGATGTTGGCGCCGGTCTGGTCAGTGTAGAGGGAGACGGTTTGCCACCAGTCGGAGACGGAGGGAGAGGGGGAGACGCGGCGGTCGGAGGCGGAGATGGAGAGGAGGAAGTCCTTGATGAGAAGCTTCTGCGATTGGGGCCACTTGCCGTACCAGATGAGGTAGATGTTGATCGGGGAAGACAGCACCGGCCCCATGTGGTATTTGAGCTTCACGAACTCCGAGGACCCCTCGAATCGCTTGGAGGAAGATAGGGTTCGGAGGGGTGGGACCTGCGGGTTGAAGTGAGTTGGGTTTGTGTTTAGGGTTTGTGTTTGCATTTGCACATGCCCCTCTTCATTTTCTTTTTTAGTTCTGCCATTGCACACACCAATTAGCAGGAAGAGGGAGAGGAGCAAGTTGGGGAATAATGACATGGTGATAAGTGAGAAAAAGAGTGAAGGTGTGGTGTGCGATGGGGTGAGAGTGAATAAGGTAAGAAGGATATTTAAGTGGTTTTCAAGAGAGGGAGGGAACATGGGCTGGAGACAGCTGCCATGTGTGGGCGCACTTTTCTCACCAAAATCAATCATAAATATCTCTTTCAATTCTCTCTCACTATTTTTTTTTCCACCTTTTACTAATTTACTCTCTCGTTCATAACAGTAGGGCATGTTATGTTGCTTTACTTTACTCACTAGTGGCCCTTTTGTTTTGTTTCGTTTTGACTGGTTACTTTTATTTACTACTTTACTGGCTAAGCTTGGAGTTGGGGGTGGATGGAGGATGGGGTCGCTCTGCAGAACAAAGTACGTCCTTCAAGTTGAAACTTGAAACCCTGGCCGTGATCGATGGAAAAGATTGGGAATTGGTTGGTGGGTGTGGAAAATTATGAGGTGATGGGAGTGGTGTTGGGGAAGAGGTGGGCATGTTGGGATGCTGGCAGTTGCAGACTTGCATGGTACAGGGAGACAAAGGAGTGAGTCGCCTTGAAATGCCTCAAGTGGGGTTACAACTTACAAGGTTAGGTTTGTTTCTCTTCCTTTGTGTTTTCACATTTTCCCCTGCCTCACATTTACTTGTGGGAGTGTATGTTGGTGCTTAGAGTCAGGGAACTGTGTAATGCCGAAGAACGCTTCCTGCACTTTTACCCTTAACTGAAGAAGCTTTTTTGGGCTCCATCTTTTGCAGAGAACTGAGAAGCATTCCCTTTTAATAACGTTAAAGCTCTTGTCGACTTCACATTCATCAGCATTGCTCAATGCTTTTGTTTTTTAAAACAAAAATTTCAGTTCCTATGTGAAGCTATCTGCAAAACTGCTTGAACAAACCGTTCGCTCACTTACCAGAACTAACAAATGTTGTTTATAGTAAGTTATTTCATAATAAAACTCCTTAATTATGCAATAAGATTGTACTAAATGCTTGGATGAAAAATTTGTAGGCGAAATTAACCCAATTGTTATTTAGGCAATGTTTTCATCTGTTTGTTTTCTCTTTTACCCTGAAATACTTATATCCGAAATTAATCTGACGTGTTAGTTTCTGATCAAGAGAAAGTAACAGGAATGGCTGTGAAGTTGGTGTGAAGCTGGGCGAACGTTTAAAGAAAAACCAAAATTTGTTTGTTTTGATCTTTCCATGACAAGTGATGCATCCAAGGTTGCCAACTGATCCCATACATGTGTAATTTTTGCTTGTCCCTCATCTGCTGAAAGTTGCCCCTTCAGTCACGGCGTGAAGCTAGTCTACAAGAAATCATTAACTTATCTGAAGTCAGTTAGTGGTGCCCAGTGCCCACCACCATGGTGGTTCCACTTAAAATAATTAATTTCCTGCACACAGTGCATTCAGAACAAACTTCTGGTCCATTTTTCTGATTTGACATGGTAGTGATCATAATTAATGAACAAAATCCTAGTTCAGCCTTTTAAACCCAAGAAAGAAGTGTCATCACTTTGTTTCTATAAATAATTTTGACATCAATTAAGTTCTCTAATCATGGAAAGTGATACCAATATCTTTCTTTGGTATAGTAACAGCAAGATTAAGGGTGTTTTTGGAAGAGTGGGACCATAGGATCCAGGGTTAGAGAATTGATTCTCAATGTTTGATAAAGAAAGATCAAAGAATAAATAATTTGTGAGATGTATTATATTATTTCTCACATACTTTTATTTTTATCTTTTTTATTCAACTTATTTCTTTTCTATTCTCATTTCTTCTATTTCTTTCCTTAACATCCATCACCAAATAATCTCAGGGCTACATTGATGCATTAATAGTGATCAAGAAAATAAATTGATGTTAACTTTACATGATAGAGCGACTGAGATTGATGTAAAATTCTCTGAATAACTAAAATAGTGACACTTTGTATTTTGGGGGGACTGAAACGGAGGTTTACACTAATTTATTTTGGCTTTTTTGAGGGGAAGCTAATAAGTTTAAGTTGCCTTGCTGGCTGTGGAGGTAAAACAACAGAAAATTATTGATTCAAATTAAATGTGGTCTGAAATTATAGATCGATCTTTCTCAGTCGCATCAATAGTTCAAAGCTACTTTTGGTATTACCCAGCTATATTACAGGTCGTTGTACTATATGGTAACTGTGCTAATAATAGCAGGGTCATTCTTATAAAAGAAAAGTTATAAGGTAGAAATAGTGCAATATTGTATACACAACTACATATTGGCACGGTTATATGAATTTGTAGGTCATCTTTTGATGTCTAAGGAGTGAGCATGGTAATTTTCGGAGGACCAATGTTTACTACAGGTCTCTGTATAGACCTTGAAATGATGAAGCCTTTGGTGTGTACGTATCAAAACTTGACTTGCTGGGTTGAGGTACTGTTGCCTAAGTGTCCACTCTAATATTACACCATGGGACCTTATGGTTGTGGATGACATTTCTGGAGTTTCTGCTGCACGCTAACTTAACTGCTTCCGCGTTTTTCTCTGCTGCACTTATATCCGTCATTACCTACCTGCTTTTTCTTATGCCAATGGAGATATAGGGAATCAGAATGATTTTCATATTACGTTTGGTGTAGTAAAAGCTGAAAAACATTCATTTGGCGAATGACTAGTGGATCGATACTAGGACTAGTAACATTCACATTGAGAAAATTTTAGTAACTCGGACAAAAGTATTAAAATAATCCAGGTTAGGTATTTTATCAAAATATTTCATTACTAATTTTGTCTTGTATTTATCTATTAATTCATCTGGATAGTACTTTTACTTAAATATCCACTTACAACTGATGTGTGTTGCTCCTTTGACCAGATCTATTAAGGTTCAAGTATTATTTTTCTTAATTGAATTCATCTCAATCCTAATGGCCTTATCCAAATGTTTAGCATCAAGTGGATCATTCTCAACTAAATAAATGTAAAACCCATCTTTAAAAAATATTTCTTTTTTCTGTCTTTTACTTCTTCTCACATCCTCACATATTAAATTATTAGTAGTTTCTACAAGTTCTTCAGATGTACCACTACTCTTTAAAGGAAATATATGTTCAAATAACTCAACATTTTTCGTTTCTACTATAGTGTTACACTCAATTATATCACTATTAAGAACAAGAAACTTATAGGCAGTACTATATTCCACATAACCTAAGAACATCACTTTAGCTAAGCACTCCCACACTCTTAGGTATTTAAGATTAAGTTGATAACTTTTTCACAACTCATAGGGTGTGTTTTACTAATTTTCTTATGTGGTATCCTATTTTGCAAAAAACATGTTGTAAGCATAGATTCAACCCAAAGATTATCAAGAGCATTAGAACTAATAAGCATAACATTCATCGTTTCTTTAAGAGTCTTATTTTTCCTTTCAACTACTCCATTAGATTCAAGTGAATATGGTAGGGTTATTTCATGAATAATATCTTCTTTAACACAATAATTATTAAAAAATAAACATATTCACCACTTCTATCTGATCTAATCATTTTAATTTTTCTATTCAATTGATTTTCTACTTCCGTCTTATAGGTTAAAAACATATCAAAAGCTTCATCCTTATGTTTAATCAAGTACACTTTGGTGTATCTAGAAAAATCATCTATAAAAGTTACGAAATGATTTTTACCACCTACATACATAGTTTGTTTTAAATCAACAAGATCGATATGAATTAAACCAAGAAATTTAGTTTGACATTCTACATAATGACATTTTTTTCATTATTTTAGATTTTGCACATATGTCACCTTTACTACTTTGTTTGTCATTGATGTTAATTAATCCTAATCATTGCAATTTCATAATATACGAATAATTCACATATCCTAATGCATGCTACACACATCATAAGAATAAAAAATATAAGCAAAAGACCCAATTTGAATAATAACTTCAAAAATGTTTAATACAAAAAGACCTTGATCATAATATCCTTTCCCACAAAAACATTATTTTTTTTTGTCATAACAATCTTGACATATTCAAATGACACTTTAACTCCAACTTTTCCCAACAATGCTACAAAGATCAAATTAACTCTAATCAATGACACATGTAGCACATCACTTAAAGTCAGAGTCTTATCAGATGTGAGTTTTAGAAGAACCTTTCATTTTTCTAGGATAGGAGTTGTCTTAGATGTTGAAGAAGGAAGCTTTGATAATTTCCAAATTTGTAATGAAGACATGTTGTTGTTGTGTGTGTCTAGTTAGGTAGATTTTTTCCTGTATATTTGCATCTCATAATCCAAGTAAATATGGTTTGAAATTTCCTTTAAATGTTCTGTTTTCCAAATTTGTGTTTATTTTAATTAGTTGATTCATATATTAATTGGTTGAAATTACTTTTATTCAAGTTTGTTGACTATAATAAGTATTTTAATATATTGATTTATTGTATCAACCAATTGAAAACACTTAAAGCTTTTTTTTAAGATTTAAAAATGATTTGTTTTGTTTTTTTCTTTTCTGTGAAATCAACTTTTTATTTGATAAAAGAACTAGTTTTTATATGGTGATTTCATCTGTTAAAGAAAATAGTCAATCAGTTTCAAAAATCAATTAAATAATTTTAACAAAACGTTGTTATGTTTATGAAATATTTTTAATTTATTTAAATTGATTTCATTAAATGATCAAACTATTTTAACAATCTCAGCTTATATAAAGATATTTTTTGATCATTTAACACAACACTTTGTTTCAGAGATTTGTTCTAATCTCAAGGGCACCAGATCTGCAACCGAATCTAAAGGCTAACAGAAAACCAAAGTCACCGGAAGACCAATAGATTCTTCCACGACATTCTTCTGCAACATTCCGAGATTTCTACAACTTCTTCTCCAGCTTCTGCAATATATATGTTTCTCGCGTTTGATTTACAATAATTAAATTCGAAAGAGATATCGCAAAAGATATCACCTTTATAGTGAACATTGAGCAGGGAACGTGGATATCACAAGTATAATCTCTTTCCATTGTTACGTCTTTTTTGACGACCTCTCTGCATACATAAGGAGTCATCCCAATCATTTCCATACTACAAGCACCTGCATGGTCTAAAGTTTGGATCAGGAATCAATTTTATGTTATAGTACAAGGACGAAAAACATATTTAACTTTTTTTTAATGTTCAGACTTTTTTTAGATAGAATATGAAATCTATATATGTATATATTTTAAATATGAATTTAATCATATAAAACATAAGATTTTTTAACTCTTATTTGAAATTAAGAATAAAATAATTAATATAATTATCTAACAGTAGGGATGTTACATAAGTCAATGTGAGTTATATGTTGAGGACACTTCTACTCCTCAGTTGGTGGCTCTTGGGAAAGCATTTGAAGGAGTCATTTATACATAATGTTTCCCTTCCTCCCGATTTGGTTAAGGTCATGGTGGAGAAAGTTTGCATTGGTTATGTTGTAGTTTCTATGCCAACAGACCAAGTACTTATTTTGGCACATGCATTTCAAAATTTCTTAGTCTGGCGTAAACAACTTCTTAGACTTATTTCAAACCTCCTAGTAAGAACATACCTATGGTACACCTTTTTATTTATGTATGCATGATTTGTGATTCTAACTTAATGAAGTTTTTGTTTATTTTGCAATAACATCGTCTCAAACAAAGTCCTCAAAGAAAAAAGCAATTTGTATCTACCAAGATCTTATGGCTACATTATTAAAGGTTGTTATGACCATAGATGGAAATCTAGCAAAGATTTCATGGGATATTCTGTATTTTCCAAGAACAGTGACATCCCATTATAAATGCATGTGTCACATGTATAAGAGGTTGCAACAAGAAACCTAGAATTGAACATCTCGATTATTTAGTTATGGATTATGTAAGTCTTTGAAACATTGTTTAATTTTACTTTATTAAAACTAATTCATTAATTATGCTCTTAATGATTTACTTTTATGTAAATGTTTGGATTATGTGTTAATGAGACTAAACATCATGTGTATGGATTCATGGACCCCCAACTCTGTAATCCATTGAAAAAAAGAAAAGTTGACACTCAAACATACAACATCAAGTGTTTGGTTACAAGGGAACAAATATATTTTGCACCATATATTCCTGACTAAGTGTAAATTTTTCGTCATCAATTATAATTCATCATTTATAGTTGTAAGGATAATTATTTTTAATGCAAGCGTCACTGGAAGCTACTTGTCATCTTCTTGACTAATCACAAGAACCCCCCCCCCCCCCCCCCCCCCCCTCCCCCCACATATCTCAAACAAATAGTGGATTGATAATTAAAATAAATTTATGTATTTGCATTATATAAGTCTCCCTTACTAGCTTTTTTTCTTATTAGTGTTTACTCTAGATATAAGATTTTGAAGGGCATACCAAGTGTCAGATCGCAAAACATAACATGGTTGTAACTTAAGGTTGTTCATTTTAGTCCAAATGTAATTGTTTACCTATTTTTGTTTGCCAATTAAACATGTTAATTACGTTGGTATTGAATTGTAGTGTAATAAACAAACTAAAGGGTATGAGTGTGGATATTATGTAATGCTATGGATAAAAATCATTGTTCAAACTAGTAATGAAAGAGGTTGAGACCAAGTAATTATTTAACTAATTCATTATTAAATAACCTATGTTTATTTTATGTATTGATTAAAGTTATTATTTGTTGTAGTATTTTATGAATGTTCAATCGTTCGATTATGAATCCTTTGACTATGTTAGATCCACATGGCCAACTTATTTTATCAATTTGTATAACACATTAGGCTAGATGATATTGCAAAACTTTGTAAACTTCTTTTCATAATTTTACCTTTCACTTATGGATGTTTTGTTTTAAATTTTAGACTTGACATTCACAATACTTTTTATGATTTCATATGATATTATTCATTATGGTTGGTTGTACTATACATGTTGAATACAAGTTGCTTAATTATCAAAAGAGAAAAAGCATACATTAGAAAAAAAAATAAAAATGTTGAGAAATGACAATGGTTCATTCAACAATCGTCATTGTAGACCCAAAAAAAGACGATGGTTCTACCATAACCATCATTGTATATTAACTTGAAAAATACCTCTTTAACCACCTCAGATTCACCTACAATGATGTATTTTGTAGTTAACCATTGTCAAATATATTTTTTCAGTGAGGGCTCAATTAACAACAATTTGAAAACCATAAACATAAACCTGTTTTAACTGTTGTCAAGGATGTTTGCTGCATTGATGGAGATCGTGATGATCACTAAGCAAAACTTGTGAAAATCTTGGAGGATGGAGAAAATGTTAGTGGAGACTTAAAGAAATTTAAACAAAATTGGGAGCTAAAGGAAAAGTCGATCTATAAGGCAAACTTGGAGATAACTCTAGATGAAGCCAAAAATGAACTCACTCGAGGTTCGTTGAAGGTTTTAATGGGATTTTGAATAAGCTTGATTTGTGTATCCCATTTCTAATGTTTACTTTTAATCCCTTTAAGATTGTTATCAATGGCTAAATAGTTTGTGAATAAACTTTTATCAAATTGAGCTTGCTCTAATATATTTGTTTCTTATTTGTTGTGCCAATATCATCTCTGACTTAGATAATTCACTCGTTTATTATTTCTTCTCTGATTGATAATGTTGATTTTGGTGTCAACAATGATGTTTGTAAGAAAATGACATTTATTAAATCGAGTTATCTTTTATAATGAATAATGAATGTCTCAACACCAATTATGCATTTCATTAAAGAAGGTAAATTTCCTTTAAGAATGACATGTCAGCCTTATAAAGAGGACAAAAAACCTATAAGAAAAGTGTGTTAGCCATATAAAAATAACAAATCCTATAAGAATGGTGCATCGGTGATATGAAAAGTACAAAAGTTCTATAAGAATGGTGTGTCGATCATATAAAAAGGACTACAATCTTATAAGAATGGGGTGTCTGGATCATAGAGAAAGGACAAAAGTCCTATAAAAATGACACATCGATCCTATAGAAAGGATGAAAGTCATATAAGAATGATATGTAAATCATATAGAAAGGACGAAGGTCCTATAAGAATGACATGTTAGTCATATATAAATAACGAAAGTGTTATAAGAATGGTGTATCAACCATATATAAAAAAGACGAAAGTCTTGTAAAGATGTTGAATGCCATCTAAAAGTGTCTAAGAGACCTTATAAGAATGAGTAATAGGTTTTATTAAAATGATTAAATGAGAATGACATTTTATAAAAGTCACCATGCTATTTAGTTGAGTCACTTTAATCTTTGAAGTTGATGACAATCATAAGTATTGCTATAAAAGGAAAATTAGAAATTCACAAAAAAATGTATGCCCATAACACCACCTTTCTAAAAAAAAATTAGATGTATCCCTTTTCTATTGATTGTATACATTTTTTTCAAAATAATAATAATAGAAAATTATTTCTAATTTTACTAGTATAATTTTTTAAAAATAAATAAATAAACTGCATAACTTTTTCATTAATAATAAAATAATTAAAAGATTTCGATTTCATAATTTTTCAACTCCACTTTATAATAAATATACATATATTTAAACAAATCAAATATTAGACGAAGGGAGGAATATAGATGAGAAGATAAATAACAAGATAATAATAGTGTTGTTTTGAACTTTGAAAAGAAAAAATATAACTCCTCCAATAAATTCTTTTTATTAAAATATTAATCTTTATAAGTAATAATGGAAATATAAAGTTATTATAAAGAAATAATATTTGATCAATCATACGTTAAATTTGTTTTATTTTAGAGAAAAAAAACTAATGCTCAAAACACTCAATAATAGCAAAAAGAATAGAAGTTGAATCACATGGTTTTTGCCACAAATGAATCACTTCTTGGCTTTGTGAAGGGTTTGGAAGACTCTTTAACCTAAAACATTCAGTATTTTTTTTCTTCCTTTTATCTTTCTGCATATCTCTTATTTATAATTGGTTATTACTCTCATAATTAGAATTAGGTCTAAATAGGGAGTATATAATTCCTAATCTTCTAACAATTAATTTATTGATTGATTGTAGTGATTATTAAGTTAATTTGGTTAGTTGAAAAGCACTAACTTGAATATGTTAACACTCCATATTCATTATGTAATTAGTATTTAATGGTGATTAAGATTTTGCTTAAAAATTAGGATTGCGCAAGGGGTCTTCTTACTCCACTTAAATGTTCTTAAGAAGAATCTTTTCTTTTCTTTCCAATTAAAAATTTCTTAAGCATTTGCCAGAGTTCAAGTTTTGAATATTTAGAGTTGCAACTTTGTCCAAAAAGTTATGGATGAATGGAGAGTTATGAAGTGATTTCAGTTTTTTAGGGCATGTGAGACTGTGGCAGGGACCATGGTCAACAAGGGTTTGGGACGATTTCATTTTTCTCATTTCTCAATCTAAAATTTTTATCAGATCATCAATTTAGATATTAATCAATCAAAATGTGAAATAAATGGATTAAAATTAGATCAACTCAACTTTTTAAATGCAATATATATTTGTAGCATTATTTAGAATTAAATCATAAAATAAAAAATATCTTAGTTTTCAGAACCTGCCTTAAAAGTTAAATGGTTACAAAATCATTATATATATATATATATATATATATATATATATATATATATATATATATATATATATATATATATATATATATATATGTGGCTGGGTTCAAATATGCATCAATCACCCATGGGCATTGTTACATTAACAATCCAGCTATCAGTTATATATTGGACATAGGCTTTTTATTAATGGATCTTTGGGTCTCTTTCTTTCTGTGATTTCTAGGATCCAAACAATATTAAGCCCAAAATGAAATCTACTGAGGAATTTTCTTCCTGCACCCTTATGTTTTTCTTCTTGCAACCCCACAATGTTATCGAAAGATAAATTTATCCCTAATATTTTCTAAAAACCCCAAAATGCACATAACACCCATATTGTGCTCTTTCTTCTTCCTTTGCACACAGAGAGAGTCCATTGTCTCTAAACAACGACACTGCTCCATCTCTTGGCACAAGAAGGCGTTTCTATTGGTGGTGGTTGGTGGTGTCACAGTGATTTGGTGGTGATTTAGTGGTAAGCACTACTTGGCAGTTCTTTGTTCAGAGAAGAAGGTAAGTAAATTTTTTTTCGTTTTTGGGTTTGTAGTTTTGTTTTCTTGGCAAAATTTTGTTTTTGAAGTTCATATGTTATAGTTCCAAACAGTGCAATCCGTTAAGTTTACGGAATAGGAAATCTGCACTTTGTTTTTAGCATTCTGGAACACTGAATCCACATAAATTCTGGATTAGGAAATCCGCAAATCTTTCAGATTGGAGGATCCGTAGTTGTCTTTCAGATTTCTGAATTCGTAATGTATTTCTGGATTTCAGAATCTAGAAGTCAAAATAACTTCCAGATCCATCAATCCGTAATAGAATTTAGGCTTTTGGATTCAGCAATTTGGAAATCAACAATTTCTTAAAAAATTGCTTCTGAAGCACCTCCTCATCCGAAAAACAAAATTATTTACTTTTGGATTAATCAATTCATAGCACACTCCCGAATCTCGATTTCCAGTAATCACAATTACCCCATAACCACCCATGCTCTTAAAAAAACTTAATTCTTACCTCTAGAAGCCAAACAACACTTAGGCAACGCAATCCACTCCTCCACTTTGCTCTGCACAGCTAGAATGACCCTCTACCAGTGTCTCAGATGAATGAAGAAGAAGAACAGTGTCAAACCAACTCCACAACTGTGCCATTTTTCAAATAAAAGATCAAGATCAGTTTCGAAATTTTTAAAATTGTGGGAGTGCAGGAAGAAAAACGTACGGGTGCAAGAAGAAGTTGCCATCTAATGAACTTTTGGTCAAGCTAATGGGCTTTGGGATTCTTTAGTTGTGCAGTTGTAGGCAACTTCTTCCTGCACCCCATATTTTTCTCCTACATCTCCATATTTCTAAAAATCCCAAAACTACTTTTCTGAAAATGGATTTAGGTATTGGTGTTTATTGGTTGAAGTTTAACGAAGTTTTTTGTGAAGTTTGTGTTGTTTCTTACTTTGGTGGTTGGTGGTGGTTTCATTAGTGGTGTTAGTGAGAGCTGGCTAATGATGGTCGTGGTAGGTAGATGTGTTTGATTTCTGATTAGTTTTTCATGATTCTTCTATTTTAGAATGTGAAATCTAAAGAGTTTTTGAATTATAAAATTTAAAAAGTAATCATTTTGATTTGTTGCATTTCAGATTTTATAGTTCATAAGATAATTTTGAATCTAAATATACATTTTGAATTGTACTATCTAATCTAACATAATGCATTATAAATTGTACAATTTGTTACAATAAGAAGGTGTAGATAAAATTTAAAAAAAAAATGGATTTTGCAATTCAAAATCTTTCCAGTTACCTAATCCAAAATAGAGACAACACTGAATAAAAACATGAAAAAATACATTTTACAAACCTCTAATAATGGTGCAATGGGCAAGAGGTGCAAAATTGGTCTACAACACAAAAGAAAGATCGAAACTGGAGAGGAGATGCACGGAGGGGATGCTTGAGAGTGCTGCGACTGATGATAAAAATGAAAAAGATAAGGGAATATGGCAATAGAGTTATTTATTTTTTTAATTAAGGGTAAATTGGTCTTTTCACCATCAGTGCACGGGAAACCATGGGGTGCAGAAAGAAGTTGCCAATTGAAATCTTCTGCTTGGTAAAGAGGGGGGAAACAGGGTAAATGAAAATTAAAATGACTAGGGATGCAAAAAATAAAATAAAAGCTAAAGACATTTTATTGAAGAGAAACAAACAAAAAGCAAGGAGAGAAAGATGGTAGGCATACACATAACACCTTTTTTTTAAATGCTTTTATAATATTAACCAATACTCTAAAAATTTATTAATATTAAAAATATATTCAGATAAAAATGCAACTTGGATAACCTTTCCATTTATAATATCTTATTTTGTTTGTATGTAAGTACAAATATTTTTTTTTTTATAGAGTGTAGGTACACAATGTACACATTTCATAACTTAAACTATTCAAATTGTCAGCTTGTGTACATTGTCAGCAGGTAGACTACTCATTACTGACTACCATTAATTTTGTTTAGAACTAGTTTTTATTATTACGTTAAGATGCTGCTTTTTCCTGGCTAATAAATTTATTCATGCCATTGTTGGTTTGAAAGATAGATAAAGTAAGTGGCCATTATTTCCTAATATACATTTTTTATTTTAAATTAGTACCCTCTTGAAAATGTTGAAACATTAAGAGACAGTAATTAACTCTGGTGAGCCATTTTTATTTCGTTTGGTTTGTGTTAGATTCAACTTCAAAGGAACCAACAAATGTCAAAGTCTCAACTGCAGCATTACAAAGGAATCCATGTGGGTAGAAGCCATAAAAACCTGATTAACCTCTTCTTTTAACTTCTTGAATATTGTGGTTCTAAATATTAGTGTTAAAATAATAAATTTACTGCCCCATACATTCTTTGCCTTTGTCACTATTGGGTTCCTTTACTATTATATTCTGACAAATTTTTGTTTTGTGGGGTTATTTACTACAGATGTACCCAGTTTTTATGCGTTTCTTATATTTACTCTGAAGTGACATAGTTGTTGCACAGTGTCAGCTTGGTTGCAGGGTGTAAGTAATGATTTTATGATTCCTGTAGAGCATAATAAATTAGCTGAGTCTCTAAATTGGTGCTCAATTAGGATCAAACTTTTCATATTATACTATTAAACTGGGTCTTCTAACATTGAAGGTTGTGTCAGTAAGTTATAATCTGTTTTCCAAATGTGCTTTAACACTGCTTAATTGCCTACTAAAAGTATATAAAACTGTATACATAATAGTGAATAGAGTTTCCAGCTTTTCACATCATTTTCTTGAGCAGGGCCCGGCCAGTTACAAACTAAGGAGTGAATGAGAAAAACAAAAGAAGGGTAATCTTATCTGGACCACTTATCTGTATGTTAATCATGAAACAGCAAAATGTATTGTCATGCTTTATTCTTATCTTCTGCAATATTAATTATGCAAACCTTGTTTTCCCCTATCAGCTGGTTGATGGGTCGATTCTGCATCATAACTAATGCTTTTAGCACCATTACTGCTGATTAATGCTTCTGCAGTAGGTGCTTTCCTTCACCCTGCAAAATCTTGTAGCATTAGCTATTCCGGTATGCTAATGTCATCACAGTAATGCGATTTTTTATAACATTTCATTTTCATATTTATCATTAAATAACTTTTTAATAGAACTGTAATGTAGTTTGTGTTTTTACTAGCTCAAATATATATATTTTTGCAGTTAGTAAAGCACAGTCATACACTTTAAGATCACATCAATTTTCAAGGGGAAATTCACATCTTTGTTGTCCTTATCTATATCTGTTTTTGTATGATGGGTGGGGTACCATGGTAATTAGCTTTAATAATACAACTTTTTAAGTTAAAGAACTTAAAGGTAAAGTGGTCATCAAATCAGAGGCATTAGTTGGTAGAAGTATTATTTTACTCCTGTAGGATCACAAATTTTATTGCGGAGATTCCAAGCTCACCCATGGGGAATTTAAGATGCTTTGGACAACGTACTCAATGTTTACTTTGTAGTGTTTCAGTCCATGGCAACCACTGCTTAATACTCATTTTCTAAAATCAATCATCATGATTTCTGCTAAAGACCCACCTCCTCATTTGTGTAAACACTTTTCCTAACAAATAACACATTGAAATTAATCTGAATTTGTTCACCAAAACCTCTATATTGCTTCTCAGTATTCCTCTATCTATCTATTATGGAATTTAGTTTGTCTCTTGATTCAAAGTTTACTTTGTTAAATTGCTTTTAAATGAAAAAAAAAAAAACAAAAAAACATAAGGGTATTGGGTTTCAAGTTCCAAACTAAGCAAGTGATCTTCATAAGGAATTTGAAGCCACCTCGAAACATCGTTCGAGGTTAAGTTTAATGTTGAAAAATTGGCTTAAACAAAATCAGATGGAGATAAGTGAACCAATTACATTTTAGCACCAGTGAAGCAGTGCCTCAAAAGAATAGTTTCCTAAATAAAAAAGAATAGCCACTAGTGAGTAGACGATGATGCCCACATCATGACAAATTAGAAGCTGAACCAATTATGTAGTAGGTAATTGGTTTAATTGTGTGAGTTGAATACTCCAAACCTTGTTATCTTACAAATCTTGGTGGCACTACGAGTACCCGAAAAGGCAATCACATAGTATAGTATAACACAGTTGTTGCTACAAAACATTTCTGGTCTGTGTCAATGTGACATGACTGCTTCTTTGGCACGTTCCCACCAACTTAATATAGATCCTTATACACCGCGAGGAATTGGAAAATAAAGTAGCTAGTGATAAGCCTTAATTAGGAAATTAATGATAAGAAAATGGTCATTTCGTTTTGACAAGCATGTCTCTGCCACAGTGCAAAAAAACAACCACAGTGGAAGCATTAGTACTATGCCACAAGCACAAGCTTTCTTGAAAACTAAGTTTTATAAATATCTGTTATCGTTATAGTTATGAAGAAAGAGAGTGGTAAACGAAGAAGAGATAAAAGACATGTCAGGAAAATGTTAGAAAATTAATATTATAAATAAAAGCATTGATGATATATATTTTTAATTTAAAGTATAATTTGAAATAACAAATAAAACGAAAGGAAGGTGTATGAAGTAAAAAATCTTTATTATCTTCAATTCTGCTAAGACCCTTTTGAATTTCTTACTTGCCATCTGCAACTATCATTTATTGTATTGAGATCACACCACTAGTTTCTAGGATTCCTTTAGCTAAAGAAGCCAAAACTTAAAAGTAAGCATTATATGCTGAAGCTCATGATCCAAGCGAGCCAAGGCTAATATCATTACTTCTTTCTGGTTTTCTCTGATTTCTGTGATAGTCTTTCCTAAAGCTCTGATGCAAGCTGTCTTCTACTCAACAATTTAATGAATATTTTGCCATTTTCTTCTTGATGTTCATAATTATTGCTTCATCACACCATCTACACACAAGAATGGCTGTTTCAGTTTCAATTATGTTAACACAGATCCAAGGAGAGAAAGTAAAAAGAAACAAAATTACAGTATATTATAAATAGGATTCAGTGGCACAAAGATAATAAACAAAAAAGCATTTAATTTCCTCAGAGAGTAGAACTAGGCATTATATCTGAAAACTCAGAAGTCCAAGAACCAATTTCTACTGACAAAAGAAATACATGTAGAAAAGCTTTTACTATCTCTCTCTCTCACTCACTCACTTATTGCATGCATTTAGAAAGCAATGTTTTGCCAAATGCAACTAATATTGGTTAGAGTTTGTGAATGAGGGATAAAACGCCTTTCTCTTTTGCCATTTGCAAGGTGATTTAGGTTGAGAAATGTTTGAAGAAGTTGTAAATACAGTTGCTATAAAGAAAATTAAAGAGATGCTAAAAATTGGGAGGGGTAATATTAACTTTGATTGTCCTTGTTCTTTCTCCAATTTGTTATCAATTTTGTCACATAGTAAGGTATTTGGTTAGATGAGTCAGTGGTGGATTCCCATTCTCCAATAACATTAATTAGTCAAAGTCTTGAACACCGAATGGGCTGTGGCCCAAGTAGCACCAAAGTGGACCAATAAATGTTTATTGACCTCCATATCACAAATGCTTAATACATTGATTATATATGAAAGTAATGATGGAAATAAGTAAAAAGAAGTATAAAAAGGAATACATAACGGTTAATTATTTAATGTTAATAATATATCTTAATCGTCATTTTAAGAAAGAAAAATTATTGATTGATGAAGGGGTTATCGAATGGGTATATGATATGAAAGTATTTAATATATTTTATTGAATGTTTTATACTGATAAAAAATACTAAGTGCTTTTTTTTTTTATAAAAAATGACTTTTAACTCTTTATCACGTAGGTGATAGAAATTCTCTGTTTAAACAAATATTTGGACAATTTTAGTCTATAAAAGAGAAAAAAATTTTAATAAATTAAATTAAATAATTTGTGCAATCAGGCTCTTCAATGTCAACCTCTATATCGAATGCAACATTACTTTTGAAAAAAAAAAATCTTGTATTAATAAAATGTTCTGTTGACACATTTTCATAACATGGTTTTTATTTATTAACTAAGTTTTATTATGATTACATATAGTTTTTTAAAAAAATATATCGGATCTAACTCAATTATTAATTACTTATATAAAAAAATATGTGTACCATATCGCTAAGGAATATAATATATCTGCTAATAAGTCACATTCTCTGTTTATTGAGTGTGTGATTCGTAAATTTACAAAATATACTGAAGTTTATCTAAAGGAGAAAACTTACAAGATTTTTTATTTTAGGGTAGCATCATTTAATCCACCCACCCGTCTGTTACTATTACTTTTGGGTTTTGTAAATTTTTTATGTTTATAAATTATTCTTGTTTTACGTTTTTTTTTTAAATTCCTTCAATATCATACATATATATAATTAAATTTAGTTGGTTGAATCTTTTAATTTTTTCACCTCAATAGTTAGATTTCTTTAATTTGATGAACTCAACATCGCAATGGTTACTTAAATCAGATAGAACTTTAAACTAAGAAAAATAAAGTCCGACTCTAAACTTGATCTACCAAATAAAGTCAAAGGTCATGAATTCAATTTTTCTAAGTGATGCAATGAAAAAGATAATATTAACTTTATTTTTTAAGAAAATAAAAAGGATATATTTTTTCTATAATGTAAAAGTTTTGTCCTAGATATATTAGTTGTTCTTGAGATAGGCTTTAATTAATTACTTTGATATATAATAAAGATGGGAATAGGTGTCACAAAAGACATGAGAGTAGAGGGGACCCCACATTTTTTCTTATAATATCTCTGACAACTTTGTGATTAGCTTTACCCATTTTAAAGAAAAAATAAATAACCTATTATAAACTTTTTCAAATTCTAGAATATTACCTTGTAGGGTATGTATATTATATCTTTGCATATTCATTACACAGGCCCACTACAATCATTGAGACCAATTTTTTTCGTATTTGTTAGTATTGTGTACATGTACAAACAAAGTAAAATCTTAACCCAAAATGGATATAGTCTACTTTTAAATTCCATTTCAAATTCGGTAGTTTAAAGCTTGAATTTACCTTTTATTAATTATTTAATTTGTCTATGAATTTGAGTCCAAAAATAATATTCCACATTTCACCTCTCTTGGATCAATGATATTCCAGACGCAGAAGTGAGACTAACTGTTTAGTTTCTTTTTAAGAATAAACTCACATTGGATAGAATCTTGCCTTCAATTTCATATTCAATAATTTAAAGCTGGATTATGACTTAAACAACAATAAAACTAAATATGTTAGGTGTGAAAAAACAACACAAACACCATAGATAATCTAAATTTAGTACTTAAACCATCCCAAATTGGTTCAAGCTAAGTTGCCTCCACTCTCAAATTTGTAAAGGCCATTAAAAAAGGAGTTTATTCCAAATAATAAACACTAAGTATGATCATGGTTAGGATTTAGACCAAAAGACAAGGAATAGCTAAGTAAAAAAATGGGTTGATTTTCTCTTTGAATGAATCATGTCTTAGTTATAAAGACGACAAAGGTAACTAAGGAAAGATTTTAAAGCTCCGACTTTAACTCAAATAAAATATAGTAAAACATGTTTGAAATATATAAAACTGTGATATACAAGTGTTTTTTATGGAAGTAAAAAAAATCCGTGTCCTGAAATTCACAATATTTAAAAATAAATTCAGCATTTCTGAAAATTTGTATAGTCAGTTTTTATCACAATTTTCCATCTTACCAAAGTGTTTGAACAAGTATTTTACAGATAAATTGTTGGTGGTTTTGACCAAAATTAGAGCAAAGAGGTGGTTTAGGATTTAATTTGCAACGACATAAATCCCTGTCATTAAAAACATTCTTATATATTAAATTATGAATTAAAATATAATTTAGAATGTTTAACGGTTGGATTTAGAACTGAGAGCGTGCACTTGTATTTAGCTGCAGGTGATCCTAATCCAAAATGTAGAAAGAGGCCAGATTTGGTAGGGAGCATGAGTTAGCAGGGGTTTTGTTTGGTTTTGTTCACAATGCTACAAAGAAAATTTATTTATATTACTAGTTATAAATAATATTTTAAAAGTTAATGATTTTTAATAATATAAAAAAATTATGAAAATATTAAATTGAGCATTTCAACCTTTCCAAGAACGAAACCAAATGTGATGGTTGACACGTGTCATGCATTTGAAAGGCAGCTTCTCTGTGTTTCCTCAGACTGAGAAAGTGGAATAGTATGGCATTACTAGTCAGTCTCAGTCAAATTAATTTAATTTACCTCCTCACACATTCTCATCTTTCTTTTTTACTGTGGGTCCTTCATCCATTATTCTTAACTTTTTTTTGCACTTTTTTTTTTCTGTAAACATTTATAGAATAAAAGTTTCTAATAATATTTGACACTTTTATAATGGTATAAAGACAACATCAGCCGTTAGATCTGTTAATTTTTAATCAATGGATGAGATTAAATTTACCTTTTTCTTTTCTTTCCTCCATCATTTCCCTTTTTCTCCCTGCTCTCTCTTTTCTCTTCCCATCCACCACAACGACATCACCTGCAACCCTTTTTTTTCAGAATACACCTTATGCGGGTAGCATACGGCGAGGCCATAGGAGGTGATGGAAGAGACCGGCGCCAGCCATTTCCCCTTCGACATCTCTCGCAAGGTGGTGGTGGTGAGTTTAATAACTAATATTAATAATAAATAATAAATTTTTTTCCAGCGGCAGGAAATCACCTCCAACTGTGGTGACATATACACATATACGATGTTAACGGGCCGTAACCACGACAAAGGAAACTGTTGTCGGCAGCAAGCAGAGGGAAGTAGAAGAGGTAGGAAACATTGAGGGCAATATGGGAAACAAAGATAAAAAAGGAAAAAATAAAACAAACCAAAAAGCTCAAACCTTCTTGCTTATGCTTCCTCTTCTGTCACCAACATCACTGCACTTCTCACCTTACCTGCTTTTCTACTAGTGTAATGAAAACATAAACTGTGATCTTATTAATTAAAGTGATAAAAACATGAATAAGAATTTTCATACTATTGATAAAATTTAATGAAAAGATGCTTAAATTTTAAGAAAGAAAAGTTTTACCCCTTGTTCCCTTTATAGGGACCGAAACCTTGTGACTCCTCTATCCCTGCTTTCCCAGAAATCAACCACCCAATATCCATGTGTGAAATTTCAAAATTGAGCTGTTAAGAAGTGCAGTGACTAGAAAGGCTTCCAAAATATCTTAAGATTACCAAACAATAATTTGTTAATGGAACTATCTTTGTTTGAAGAAATCACTAAAAACATGTCACCTACACACATAATAACTCAAACACAGGTATAATTAAACAACCATTCTCCACATAGTAATATAGAGGCATTTTTTGGAACTTCAAATCAGCAATGTATGTTCTTGTAAAGTTAGATTCTGCAAATATTTACTCATGTTTATTACATGGAGTACTCATGCTGATGCTTCTTACAGAGTCCCCTTGCAACAGTAAAAAAAAAAAAAAAAAAAGAGTAAAACTGAAAGGGAAAAAGAAAAAGGGCTTGCTCTTATCCAAATATTTTGGTTATACTTTTAATTTTTTATTAACTTTTTTTTTCAAAAAACTAAGTGCAAAATTTTTTTATGGCTTGTCCTTGAGAAGAGAGGCTAATCCGGTGACCACTTTTGTTCCTCTCTCAACACTCCTCACTTTCAATGCTGGTGGCTGCCACGTCGGCGTCGCAACCGGTGGCAAGTTCCTCTCGCCACTGCAACATGTCTCCAAATCCGGAGACGATATTTTTTCGCCGAAGATCAGTTCTAATTCACCACAATCACTCTCGGCCGCAGCACTGTGGCCGACGCTCAAGTACTCCGTCGAGGCATTGTCGTTGGAGGAAGACGGAGGATTCGCCCTGGTCCAGGAGTTGGAGAGCCACTTGGCTAACATGTAGTCCGCCTTCCTCCAAGGGGGGACATGCATCCCTTTCTTCTTCAAGCTCTGCTTCGCTGCCTCCGACACAGAGGCGACGATCTGGCAGAGACGATCCGATTTCCCAACAAAAATGAACGGCAGGGACTGAAGAATCGCCTTGTAGGTTCCTGTGGATCGAGCTATGTCGAACTCCGATCGGAAATCGATATCAATTATCAACCTCTCACCTTCCACAATCACATCGATGTACTCATATTCACCTGAATCAACATCACAACAATCACTTCTCCACAATTATTTAGAAAAAACCCAGGGTTTTTATTTTTTCAGAAAATTTGGGGAAAAATAAGTAAAATAGATTACCAGCAGGGAAGGTTGGGGTTTTGTCCCATTTAGATATGCATATGGAAGAATCGTAACCGAGAGACGAGAGGCTTTCGGTAACGATCTTCTTCAAATCGTCTTTTCGCTTGTAGACCTTGCTGTTCTTGTCAACAATCTTGGATGTGTCAGCCAAGAGGTTTCTCTCCACAACACTCGCACAAGGAATCAAGCTCTGTGAAAAAGGAGAGTACATAATTCAAATTGAAGTGTTGGATGAAGAGAAAATCCTGAACTAGCTACTTAGGTTTTGGCAATTTGAGAAGTAAGCTAGTTAGTTACCTTGAGTAAGTCACTGGCATCGCCGACCGAGCCAGAGGAAATAGATTCACCGAAGATGTCGAGTTCCTCGTCGGAGCTGTCGTTGTTGTTGCCGTTGAAGCAGTTGCAGCGGTTGCGACCACATTTTGCGGTGGCCGGTGCTGGTTTCTCGTTGCTCTCTTCTATGAAACTCTGCACCATTTTGTCCAAGCAGACGGAGCTCGGCTCAAACTCCGCAGCCGTGTCTCTTCCGTTGGACTGAGGAGGCTCGCCGGAGGTAGGTTTATCCGAGGAGGAAGTCTTCAGCACATTTGAAAACTGACGGTCAAACACAAACAGCCTTTTGAAGCGCGACTTCAGCACCGGCTTAACGGGGTCGTTCCGAACCACCGCTAGCTTCTGCGAATCATCCACATGGATGGGTTGGATCTTCATTGGAGGCATGAATGAGACAACAGGGAGGGAAAATCTCAAGAGAATAGAAATCTTCTGAAAACTTGTATCTATCTTTAAAACCACTCTATCATGTATGTTGCATTTTAAGGGAAGAAGTATCTAATAAGTTCTAGACTAGGAGAGTAGAGGAGAAGTTGGGAAACATTTGGAAATGAAGGTTTTCGTGAAAAACATGACTGCGATTATAAGAGAGGCGCGCATTGTTCATAGAGAGATAAGATAGTTTTGCCGGAATGTTCATTTCACCGGCGAGATCCCTGTCGCCGGAGGTGGATGAGGGTTATGGAAGAGGAACAGTGAAGAAGGTGGAAGAGTTAAAAGAAAATCACCTGTGTAGTGTTTGTTTGGGTTGTGGATTATTAGGTGTGAGTGAGGAAGGGCATTGGTATTTATAGAAAAGAGGGTAAATTGGTGACATGGCATTATTTGCCACGTAGGATGTATGTGGAATGGATGATTTGGATAGCAAAGAAAATCACGGAGCACTTAGGTTGGTGACGCTTGTAGGGGAAGATTATCGTGCACTGTAAGCATTGGGTTTTTGTTAGGATTAATTACGGTGATACCCTTTCCACTATGTCGAATATTGGGTAGATGCCCCTCGTGTTCTGGGGTTATTGAAAACCACCCCCACTGTAGCACGATCGTGGGATTATGCATTAATACATTATGTCTAGACAATTATTTCTTATTCTTCATTTTTAAATTTTTAAATCGAAAGGTGAAGACAAAGGAGAAAATTTGAAACCTGTGATGTGAAATGAGGGACAATTTTTTCTCGTGAACTGTGTACAAAGACCATGGTATAATGGTGGATCAATACAATAAGGCCTTCCCAAACATGTTTTAAGAAATGGAAAGATTTTGCTGGATTTATTATTATTTATTTTCTCTTCATTGTAAATTATTCCCAAATTACAGTTTTAAAATGTAAAAGGGGATGTGTTTTATTTTTCTATTTTGAATATTATTATCATTTTTGTTCCAGAGTATTTTCAAGGTCATATTAGTTTGAAGTTTCTTCATATTATTATTTTTTTCATATTTTCTTTCTATATAAACATCACATCTTTATAATTTTTATTGATTTTAATTTTTATGATCTTCATCTCTTATATTATCATGTTTTAATAAAAAAAATTGTATGAAATACTCAAATTTTAAGCTTAAAAATGTGGTTGCATTAGATGATGAAGAGATCATTTTAATGTCATGATGTTGAAGAAAGAAACACACTTTCACTAGATAATATTTTTATTACTTTAATAATACACTCAAAATAAATAAAAAATAAGAGATGGTGTTATTATTTTGTGAAGTTTGGGACAAAGAGTAATGACTTCTTATAAAAGCTATAGTGCCTAATAGAGTAACAACTAATCCATGGAAATTGAATTAGAACTATCAATAATTGTGAGCTATTATTAACTTCTTTTAACAAAGCTCGAAAAATAATTCAAGTAATTTTAAAAAATAAAATTATTTGTGTAAAAGTTATATACCAATTTTAATAATTTTTATTAGAAAAGTTAATAGATAACATGTAATATTTCCAAACATTACTCACTCAAATACATAGAAACTACGTTACACATAATTCATTCAATTTTTATTAACTAATCTTCTAGTTTTTATTATCTAAATAAATTACTACCTACAAAAATTAAAATTTGAATTAAAAATTGTAAGGACCTATAAAATAATTTTAGAGTAGAGGTAGTATATTTAAAATGACACTTGAGTATTTTATTGTTAAAGTGAAAAGAGTATATAAATAAAAATATATCATGTTTCATTTAAAAAAACCACAATCTCTAGAATTTTTTTTTTTTCTTATTTCTAACTTTCTAAACTTATCTATCATTGATGATCAGAGTCTGTCATTAGACTTTGCTCTTTTTTCCTTTGAGTCATTTTTTAGTTTTTAGGTTTGTTTTTATAGATGTTTTTGCATATAGTATTTTTAGTTTCAAGATTAGTCCATGTTAGTTCAAAGTTCTAGAGAGATAATTAGATCTTTCATCAAGACTCTATGGTACAGGTTAATTTATCTTTATATTTCGTAGGATTAAAGCTCTTTGTGAGTCCACCTCTTCAAAGGGGTGACGTGGTCACCAGTTTCAAATCTCCTTTCATGATTGAGTGAAATTAAACGTGAAATGGTTGATTTTGTTAATTTTGTATAGTATATGTTAATTTTGATATGAAAAAATGATTGAAGGTGTTTTTGTTTGAGATTGAAAGTGTTGAATGATAATATGAATTGATTTTAATTTTATTATGATTCAATTGAAGTGTAAGAATTATAAGTATTGGTTAATTTTATTTTTTATTTTGATAGAAATTTATAGAATGTACTTATTATATAATTATAACATTAGAAAATTATTAGAAAATATTTTTTTTAGTAATTTTTATGTATTTAATTTTTTATAATTTTAACAAATTTTAATAATATTTTTTTAATTAAAGAAAAGTTAACATACATATGTTTGTGCACGTATTTCTACAGTTATATTTTATTTTATTTTATTTTACAAATTATGACACATAATGTGTGGAAAAATTGAAATGTTAATTTTCGTTTTTATAATTATAATTGTTGAATTATTTTATATAATAATTATTCTTGAATGGAAAAATGCATATTTTATTTCAGTTTATAGATTATATGCGTCATCAATTTATCAAAGGCTCTTTGTTGTAAAAAAAAAAAATTAAAACAAAAAATTAAAGAAGAAAACTTATTTTGTGTCAAACAGCGTTAATGAAGTCTAAATTTTAAAAAAATGTGGTAGTGAGGGTAAAATTTATTGACCCATGCAAACATTAACAGTATTTTTACTTGAAGTTAATTTTTAACGAAATATTTATATGTTTTAATATAAACATGTGACATAAATAAAAATAATAATAAAATTTAATATATTATTAAATTTTAATTTATTTAATTATGTAATTCAGATGTGTATATGTAATTTTTGTGTAGTAGTTTTAAATTTAAATGGAAGGTGGCAGTTGTGTTTAGGCTGGGAATATCATTATAAGAAGTATTGGTCTTTACATGTGAGGGTATAACGAGCTTTATATAAAAAGATAGATGAGTTTAGTAAAGGGTACATATAATAATTAAAAAAAAATCCTCCCATTTAAAAAAAGCACTTATTCTTCTTCTTTATTTTTCAATTCTCCCTTTGAAATTTTAAAATTTCAAAACTCTTTCTTCCTTCCTTTGTGAAATTACAGGCCAGCCAAAAAATATATAGAGTATCAATTTTGAATTTTGAATTTTGTCATAGGTAATCACCTTTCTAATTCTTTTTAAAATTTTATCTCATCTTCTAAGGAGTACTTGCAGAGGTTTCTGGATTGGATGGAATTGAGTTTTGAACTTGATTTTGAAGTGTTTGAATAAAGAGTCTCTTTGGTGATTTTAAGTTTTTTTTTTTTACTTTTATTTATCTACTATAAGACGAGAGCAACTACATTTATTCTAATTTTTAATTTAAGTTATAAGTGATAATTTGAGTGTATGCTTAGTTACACTTATTGTGTATAAAATTTTAAGAATCAAATTTTGAAATTTTTATTGTGTTACGTACTTAATAAATTAGGATTCAGTAGTGATGATTGAGTATTTTTTTTATCTTAACAATTTGATGATTTAAAAGTTTAGAATGTTATGAGATTTAATATAAATGAATATATGATTAGAGGTAAGCGATCTGCTATATATTCATTATAATTCTATCAAGGATTAATACATTCTGATGAGCGGTTTATGTAAATCTCTATAAGATGAGCTAAGCTCAATAAAATTCACTCTTTTACTCGGTAAAAGGACCAAGTTAATTGTAGTACAATTGAGAGTTGTTATATTCACAGGAAAATAATAATATCACAGTATATTTTATCTTTTTTAATTAAGTGAAGCGTAAACTTGAGATGATTTGCATATATAATGATAATAATAGTAATAGTAATGCTAATAATAATAATATCATAGTAAATATTTAGATTGAGAGGTGAAATGTTAGATCAATCACAAAAGTAGAGAATATCAATAAGCATAGATGTTGAAATTGGAATAACCTTGGGAATTACCTTTATTATTGTTATTCATAGATGCAATGTTTTATTTAAGATTTTTTATTTAAGATCTTTGCTCTTGTTTTGGTCAAACCAAATCAATGTCTCGCACAAGGTTATCTAGAACAGTAAGCCATTATTATGATCTTACCTCTACATTAAGATAGAAAAGTTCACCATAGTCTCAACTTTGCGCTTTACGACCATTGAGTCCCATTGTTGACTGAATAGGGTTCATAAACATGAAAACACCTTTCAATCTCATTCATGCCCTATAGACAATCAACGATCAGTCCTCACCTTGAACATTAAGCACACTACCAGATCCAAGAAACTGAATATAGAAGAGAAAATGCATCTAGAACAACAATAACTCCAGAAATATCATAATGTCAACCAATCCCAACAAAATATATTCAACAACTCATAATGAAATCTTACAATACAAAGCAAGATGATAAGCTAAATTATAATAACAATTATCCTTTTGATGTTGTGGCCAACTTGGCTTCAAGACTCCCTTCTCCAGAGATTGTTCTTCACTTCATTGAGGCTCTGACCTACTTAGCCTAATTTGATTATGAAGTTTAGACTCTCTGAGTCTGAATCAGCAAAATCTCATTATCTAAGCCTCTGAGGATCTCACTTGATCCTTCTAACCTTCCTAAATGCCTCTTAATATGTTAATTCCCAATACCTCATAATATCTTGAGGCCTCTCAAAGGAACTCCCTCTCGATGGAACTTCCACTCAATGTCTTTGAACGTTACCCTAAGGCCCTTATTTATAGTTTTTTAAAATGGGACTCAAAAGGGTTCAAGGAGATTAGAGATTCAATCAGCACAAACCAATCTGCTCAATGGATTGGCTCTCTTCATCCATAAGCATTCTTTTTTAGCTTCAATCTTCATTTATTAGGCTTCTTGAGATTTCAAGTTCAGGGATTTGCCAGGGATTGACTCCAAATCTTGCAAATCCCTTCCAAATCTTAATAATGAGATAGGTTAGGATTAGTTTTGGCTCCAAGCGAAATCCTCATGATCCCAACTTAAATAAATTTGGTTTGAGCCCTTTCTGAGCGAATTTGGGCTTTCTTTATGGTTAAGTACTCTTTTCGCTCAACCTTTTTCCTTTCGCTCAGTGCTTTGGTCTCTGGATGCTTCTTTGATTCTGGCCTCAATTCGCTCAGGGGATGGAGATTACCTTAGTGTTTTGGTTTTTTTCATTTTGCTAAGCCTTTCCCCATGCAATGGGTGAATTAGCTCTGCAACTCCTTCTTGGTTTGTCTTCTTTTTTCAACTTTTATGCACAATTCTCTGCATATTCCTTGTTTTCTTCATGTTCTTCATGTGTAGCTTGAGTTGGAGTGTTTTGGCATGCTTCCTTACTGATATTTGCACATGTTCTACTTGTTTTACATGCCTTTTGATTCTAGATTTTTGCTGCAATTTGGCACTTATCACATACAAAGGGAACCAGAGGATTAAACTAGGGTAAATAATTTCTAATTATATTATACTAAAACCATATCACCTAAATAGGTGATATTCTGGGATTATATAGTCTTGGGCCTAAAAAGAGTCCATTTGCTAACAAAGGCAAGCCTAAGTTACATTATATAGTCTTTCATCCACTAAGACTGATCTTTCTATCTATTGGCCTTATCTATGTTGTTGGGTCCTATCCTATCAAAAACATCTGTTAGATTAGGCACTTTGATCTCAAAGTGGGGAGTGCGTGCAGTTTGGGCTAGGCTTGGGGTGCTGGGTTGATGGGTATTGGGTTAAGGGTGCCTTCCATTGTGGGTAGATGATTCTAGAGATTGGGTGAGCTGGTAGGTGCAATAGTCAGGGTAACTGAGGCATGTAGGTGACAAGGTTAGGTGAAATATGTGGCTTTTGATTATTGATGGGCAAGGATAGTTGTGTTAAAGTGTTAAGTGAAGGAGAATTTTTGTTTGACGGTTGGTTCAGAGATACTTGTGGAGTGCTTGAGTTTGGAGAAAAGGAGTTAAATGGTGGGTTTGCTTTGAAAGGCCGAAGGAGTGAGATGTGGAAAGCTGGGTGGAAGCAAGATGTTACTAGTAGACAAAATTCATAGGCCATTGTACCTATATAGCAAACGATCTGATAAGGGCCAGAGTAATGTGGAGTGAGTTTAGGGGATGGGCGTCGCTCAATGGAGTGTTGCCAGTATGGTTAGAGGTGGAGCCACACCCAATCGTCAATGTTGAAAGAGCGGTCTTTATAATGTCGATTAGTTTGGTAATGCATGTTTTGCCTCGTTTGGTGGAGGTTCTGTTTTAAAGTGTGGATGAAGAGAGTATGTTGGTGCAGTAGATCAAGGATTGTGGTTCCAATTCTAGGTGTATGAAGGATGTCCAGGGCGGTAGGGGGTGACTTACCGTAAAAGTGTGTGGAAGGGGGATGTGCTAATGATAGAGTGGTACAAAGTGTTGTACCAAAGTTCAGCTAGATGGAGGTACTTATACCATGAGTGGGGAGTGGTCATTGTTGAAACAACGTAGGTAAGCTTCAAACCCTCTGTCGAGGACTTATGTTTGACCATCTGTTTGAGGATGGTAAGATTAACAAAACTTTAGTGTTGTTTCATAGGCTTTGAATAGGTTGCACCAAAAGGTGCTAATAAAAATGGGATCACGATCAGAGGCGATGGATTTGGGAAAGTCGTGAAGGCGACAAATGTTGTTGAAGACAATCACAAAGACTTTGAGCCGTGTAGTGAATGGGCAATGCAAGGAAGTGAGCATATTTGGTGAGACGATCACATATTATTGTGTGATCAGCCGATGATGGTAAGTGAGTTATGAAGTCCAAAGAGAGATTGTCTCATACTTGATTTGGGACTGGGAAGGGTTGAATTAATCCAATTGGTTTTTGTGGTAGGTATTTGTTGCACTGACATGCGAAGCAATGTTGAAGGAATTGTTTGACATCTTAAGTCCATCCTGTCCTGTAAAAGGAAGTTGTTATCCTTGCTAGTGTGGGTTTCAGGCTGAAATGTTCTATTGTAGAGGGTTCATGGAATTCAAAGATGACGAGGTGGCGAAAGTCATTAGCTGATGGGAGGAAAATTTGATTGTGAAAGAGCAAGCCTTAATGAGTGGAGAATTGATTGGGCAACGATTGATTGTGATTGTAAGTTTGAATGATTTGGTGGCCTTCACTTGTGGAGAAGAACTATTGTAGTTCTTTAAAAATGGCTAGAAGGGGTAATGAAATGGTGAGCAGTAGGGTGGGCGATGATGATTTCTGGTATGAGAGGGAGTTTGGGACTGCATTGGTTTTGCCAAGTTTGTATATGACCTGAAAATCATACCATTTTAGTTTAGTTGTCTATTTTTGTTGTTTTGTTGTTTGAATTGTTTGAAAGATGAGTGTTTTAAGATTTTTTTTATCTTTAAAAGTTTTAAAGTGATTGACGCCATTTTTTGATGGCTTCTGTGGTTGCATACATTTCACGCACATAAATAGATGTTGCTTGGAGGCGGTGACACATTTTTTTGCTGAAAAAGGAAAGGGGGTGATTGGTTTAGCTACAAAGGGATTTGTTTCTACAATGAAGGGTTGAGTGAAGTCTAGAAGACGTAGGGTAGGAACTTGCGCCAATTATAATTTTAATGTTGTAAAAGCTTAATGTGTTGTAGGGGTCCATGTAACTTTTGATAGTGTAATAAATTGATGATAGGAGAGGTGAGGGTGGTGTAGTGGCAAACAAATTTCCTATAGAAACCAGTGAGACCAAGAAATCTGCGTAGATCCGTGAGTGAACATGATTGAGGCCAATCAATGATAACTTTTACATTGTTTGGATCAGGGGCAACTCCTGTGAAGGAAATTATATGGCCCAAATAGCTAACTTAGGTGATAATATAGTTGCATTTAGATAACTTAGCAAAACAAAATTTTGTTTCTGACAAATTCAGAACAAGTTCTAAATGAATTAGATTATTCTGAAATATAGGATTGTAGATCAATATATCATCAAAAAGACTAAATAGTATGAGATAAGGTTGTAGGAGGTCATTCATAGTTGTCTAAAATGTCGAAGGCACATTGGTTAAACCAAATGGCATTGACCATAAATTCATAATGTCCATCAGAGATTCTAAAAGCTATTTTGTGAGTGTTCTCTAGATTTAGTCTAATTTAGTGATACCATGAGTATAAGTCAATCTTAATGAAAACTGTACTTGAACCTAGTTCATCTAACAATTCATTAATGGTGGGTATGGAAACACAGTCACGAATGATGACTACATTTTGGATTCTGTAGTCCACACAAAATCGCCATGTACCATCTTTTTTTTATGAGTACGACTAGGAAGGAGAAATGGTTGGTACTAGGATTGATGAAACCTTCTTGAAGCATCTTTGCAATGAGGTTTGATATGGTATTTTTTTGAGAATAGAGGTGTCGATATGGTTTGGCATTAATATGAATAGTGTTGGGGAGAAGAGCGATTTGGTGGTCATGAGGACGTTGTGGGGGTAGGTCATGAGGTGTCTTGAATATGAATTGGTATTGACATATGATGCATTGTATGGGAGAAGGTAAATGATAAATTGGGGAAGAGAATGTTTGCAAGCTAGATTTGAGTGGAATAAAGAAATGGGCTCAAAAGAGTAAATATAAGGAAGTCATACCGTTGATGAATAATATTTGTGAAAATTTATAATAATTAACTTAAGTCGGTGTGAATGTTCATTAAAAAGTTCACTAATATTGTTTGAAACAAAGTATTGTTTCACACATTATTTAAAAAATCTAAAAACTAAGAAAAATACAAAATTTTAGTTGAAAAACTAAAAAAAAACTTTTAAGTTGGAGGTAGGAAAATATATTTAAATCTTAATCTTAGCCTAATATATTTCAATTATTTTATAATAAAGAAGTTATTCTTTTGTTATTTAAAAAATGATAATAAATTCATATATATATATATATATATATATATAATATTTGATAAAAAAACTGAAGCAAATCGACTCTAAAATAATAATTGTTTTGCTAAAAAATATTTATTCCTACTCAAAAGGGGAAGTTTTTTGTTTTATTGCATTCAATTAATAACAAATTCTATAATGATTTGAACTTTCTTGTATGCGATTAGGGATCTTAAATTAAATAATAAAGTATTTATCCATATACATGGCATCAACAAAAATAAAGAAATATTATTGGCCTAGACATCTCTAAGTTATAGTCAAACAGTCAAAGTCGTACATTAAGAATTGAAACCGAGTTACATGACCAGATGGACACAAAATCTAAAGACCAAAGAAATCCTTTATCGACAACGCATACAGCAGCAATAAATTTTAATAAATTTTAATAAAATTTTAATTTGAAATGTACTATTTTTTTTATCAAATAAAATAAAAACTTTATTATTGATATTGACAATTAAGATATTTTTTATTCACTTTTCATCTATAAAATACACGATTTCACAATTTTGTTATTAGGAATAGTGATAATTTAGTCTTTTGTGTACTTTTAATTTTAAAATTTAAGTATACGTAAAAATATTAACACATTGCTAAAAAGTGTTGGTTATCTTATAGAGAAGCACTGAAAAAATAGTTTGGTATGAACTATGAGATAATCAATATAAAAGAATATGACATTATATTTAATATAAAATTTTAAAATAATAAGTTTGTGATTTTTTTATTTATATATGTCATTCCATTTATTTAATTTTATAATAATACGAGATTATCTTATATTTAAACTTAAAAAATTTATCAAATAATTTGAGGTGAATTTTATGAAATCAAAATGTCTCTAACTATATTTTTAATATAAGTATCCATCAATACCAAAACAAAGTTTTGATGCTATTATATTCACGAAGATAAAATTTATTTCATAACATTACAACGTTAATTTATTATAATAAAGTTGAAATATCCTTAAAATATTTTATATTTATTATTTTTTTTATAAAAAAAATCTATCACAATTACATAAAATGATGTGTTGCATATCTAGTTTCTCAATTTCATTTTGTGGATTGTGTTTACAACTACACTTAATATAATATTTTTGTATATTTTTTGTAACGAACAAAACTTCTCCTTTTTATCATATGTTATTCTTATATAAAAAATTTGCTTAACAACTCTCATGTTTTTAATATCAAATAAGTAGTTAAATTACTTTTGTTCAATTTTTCAATAAGATAATTTTAAAAAAAATCATCAATATACATATGATCAATATATAATAACACCATGATGAAATCATTGTAAACAAATTTTTTAACAAAAATACGATGAGAAGTTCATCGACATGTAATTCACAAATACTAAAATTATTAAATAGAAATCAATTTTAGGTATAAAAAATAATTAGTTGTTATATTGACTAAATTAGAGACCATTTTAGATACTAAAAAAAATTTTGGTTTCTAAATTAGTTTCAATTATTCTTAAATAATTTCTAAATTGGTATCTAATTAGCTACTAAGGTTTTTGCTACCAAATTTAGAATTTAAATAATTGGTAGTTAAAACATTGATAGCTAATTAGATATCAATTTAGAAACTATTTAACAATAATAAAAACTAATTTAAAAAACAATTTTTTTTTCTAAAATAGTTTCTAATTTAATCAATATAACAATTAATTATTTTTTGTGTCTAAAATTAATTTTTATTTAATAATTTTTTTTTTAGTGAAACTCGTTAACTAAAGTTTTGAGAAAGTGAGGAGTTAAGTTTTTGTTTTGTTTTATGTATTCAACTTATCAATTTCTACACAATATAACACTCCTACTCCCATTTCAACTCAATAAAATAAAAACACTAATATATTATCATTTTGAATGATATTTTTGAACATAAGAATGTGTCCAATTGTATTACTTATTATATACATTGATTGGGCTCATATATTTTATACTAGTAATTTTTTTTCTTCTGATTCGTATTTTTTTGAATTAAAAAAACATTTGTGTAATTAAATGAGAGCAAAACTAATGAACCCTTCCCACAAAGTTTAAGGCATAAATAAATCTGTAAAATTAAATATACTTTTTAGACATTATTAGGACGTTGATAAGATCTATATAGGTTTGGAAAAAAAACTGTGAGAGCGACAAACACAGTATTCTTTAAAAGAAAAGAAGAAAAGTGGGAAGCATGGAGTATTAACCCGAAATCTTTTTTATCTGAAAACATCAAACTTGTTGTTAAGTGTGTTGGTAAAATAAAGTATATTTTGTGTTGTTTTATGATTAAGATGCTAAAAAGGCAAAGGGTTTGCAATTAGGGAAACACAATGATGTTGAATGGGTTACTGTATTTGTGATTAAACACTAAAATTTCATCTTAGAACTTTGATTTTAGGTAGAGTATTTATTGATGGTGGTTTAGTGAAGTTGTGTTTGATGATGTGTTTTGAAAAAAAGGCCATGATTGGCACTCTAAATCTTTTTGGAACACGGGATTGTTATTATCTTTATAGATGCAAATGCTTTAATTATAGTAGGGGTTTGCTTTTGTGTGAGTTGAGAAAAAGTTGCTCCCTTTTGTTAGGTGAGAAGTTTAAAGAATTTCATTGAGGAGGTCCTACCTTCATAATTTCCAAGATCAACATTAGTTTTGTTCTTTGCTACTTCATTCTTATTCCCTAGATACAACCCTATCTTTATAACCTACTTTTCATTAACCTACCCAAAATTAACAATATCATAAGTTTTAGGGGTTTCATATGAGATGTATTCAATTTGGAACTGTGTAAGACTTCTTAGATCTTGTTGGACAATGCTTCAAATAATCAAACAAAAATCTATTTATTTTTTTGTTAAAAAATTAATTATAGATATATAAGAAATCATCACAAAGTCTAATAATAATAATAATATTTTATATATCAAAAATTACTTTTAATCCTTCCTTAGTGTTTTCATAAGAACTATGTGTAATAATAACAATAATTTCTTATAAAACTATATTGATCACTGCTCCTTTCAACTGGTTCACATAGTTAGTATTCTACTACTCAATATAGTATAGAAAGGAAGTTTTTTTAGAATTCAAAATAATTAATATGTTTGATACCTTTATATGAAATGGAAGCTTTAGCAAATAAAAATATTTTATACCAATAATCAATCAATGTATCTCAAAATAATTTATTTTAAAAATTTAATTTATAAAATACAAACTAATGTTGGAAATCTCATGTGACTAGATATAAAGACATTTCATAACATATGATTATTTCATAACATATGATTGGTGCAAACTGTATCTCATGAGCTGATTTTGAAAGATTGAGTTAAGTTTAAAGTTGATCCGTTATTGAATCATCTCATAAATATATAGTTCATACACAAGTTGGAGGATCTTAGTCGAGGAGGGTAGATTAAAGTTGTAATATCAAGTTAAGCTTAAAATCCACTTCTTAGTAACTACTTCAATTAATTCGTAATATATAACTTATTTAATTTGTTACTATTATTTTTCTATTTTTTATTTTTTTGAATCTTAAGTATTTTTAATAAATAACGGAGAACGATTTCAACATTTAAGATAATAAATACTAAATATTATTTTACTTATTACATTATTTTTAATATTTGTTAAGTTATTTTTCAAATGTTTGATATAGTTCGAGATTTAAATTTATGAAAATAAACAAGAATTAAACTAAATTAATTCTTATTAAATTAAATAGTTTAAATAAAATCATTTATTGAGAAGATATAATTTGAAAAAAGAAAACATTGGAAAATTTAATTATTTTTCAAAATGTAAAATTATAATTGCATAATAATATTTAAAAAAAAAGACACAACTTTTATTTATATAGTAAGATTTATGTAATTATTTCCTATATTTTATTTTATATCTATAAAGTGACTTATCATCTAATTTGACTAAATATTTATAATTTATTAAGATAATTTATGACCTCATGGTATATAAAAAATAACTTGTTACTTAGTGGGAGATGTTACCTAATGGTATATATTAGTGACATAATGACATTGGTTATGATGATAGAAGAAAGTAGTGGTAGGAAAAGGGTAGGGTTGCATTGGCCTATAGAGGTAAAGGAAAAAGCTAAGTGTCTTTATCCATATAGACATTACCATTGAAGCAGGCCTATAAATTAATGGTTCATTTAGTGGGGCCTTCAATTTGTACATTTTTCTACTGAAGGGTCAAAATCCTTATACAAATCCCCAAATTTATGCTACTTCCAAAATTATAACTCTTCTCAATTTTCCATTTAGACATCTATCTATCAACTTCAAAGTTTTAATTCCTACCCTTTTAGTGCTGTTGCACCACTATAGTGCCTATCAAATAAATAAATAAATTATCTTCATTCTTTTTATATTGCTATTACACTCTACTATATACTTTACTTTTTATGCATTATGTTGTTTAATTAAAAATAATATTTTTTAGGAAATTAATAATTATGTTCGACATGATTCTCACCAAAAATATTATAAAACTTCATAATTTATTTTTTATTGATCTATTTTTTGTACTGCTATTTTTTTAGAACTAGTTAAAAAAAATTAACTATGTTAATAATATTTGGCATGTATCTTTTAAAACAATATAGTACTTTTTGAGACTTATTTTCAATTAGCATTTAAGTTTTTACCATTTAACATCTCATATATTTCTTTTTACTTTTAAAATATTATTAGTTTTACTTTTTTTTATCTTCTTTTATTTTAGTTATGATTTTTTATTAACATACAATTAACCCTAATGAACGTAAGACATTTATTTAAGTGTATGTGATTTTTATTTTATTTTAAACTTGTTTGAAAACATTTCAATATATAGTATAAGATTGTAGTAAAATACAGAACATAAAAACAGAATCTGAAACTAAAAAATGAAATTAAAATAATTATCTTTAAATAAAAATTATATTATATTATATTGATATCCTTAAATTTTTTTCAAATTATATTTACACTGTAGTTTTTTTATATATGACTGTAATGTCAATTTTAACATTTTGATTATTAATTATATTTTGAGAGATGATTATTATCTTCGAAAGCTTGACAAAAGTAATATATGATATTAAAGTTTATATATGTGTGTAATTTATAATTATAACATTATACATTCTTGTTCTTCTACTCATATTTGTTTATTATTTAAAGAAAAATTATGAGTTTTATTTATCTACAAAGAGTTTTATTTATCTATAATTCAAATTTTAAAGTTCACAAGCCTATTTATTCAAAAGTGATGGAATTAACAATATTATATGTATTCTATCTAATTTCTAAAAATTTAAAAATTGTTGTGATAATGACAAAGAAAGGATTTGGAAAATTTAGTATCTCTATTTATTTAATTGATGTTTTTATTATTTTTATCATGCAATAGACAAAGGAGATAAGAAAAAATGTTAACTAAATCCTAAAATAATATCATATCGGAACAATATATAAACCATTTTTACAATTTCATCAATATATTTCGTTCTACTTTATATTAAAAAATTTTAAATTAATTTTGTAATGTGGTTACTTCAAATAAATGGGTTTTACCATGATTAATAGAACCACAAAATATTATCTCATTTATTTATATAAATTCTCAAAATTAAACTTATAAATAGAATATCTTCAAATATTTATTTATTAATGACTTTATTATTCCTATTAATATTTAGATTATGTTTATCATATTCATTTATCAAATAAAATATAATAAATATTAAAATCAAGAAATATAGGTACTAATAAAATAACGTAAATATAAATAAATAAAAAAAGATAGATAAATTAAATTATATAAATATAAAAAAAATAAAATTTAAATAATATAAACATAAATAAATATATTAGATCACTAAAAATAAATTAAATTATATAAATATAAATAAATAAAAAATAATTAAGATTAAATGAAGAAATTTATAAAATAAATAAGTTTATAGATATTTGCTTTTCTTATCTTAATAATTATAGTTAATATTAAGAATATCTTTCTTTCTTTTCCATGTTTCTTCCTTTCTCTTTTCTCTTTTCTCTTTCTTTCTCTCTCTTCCTTTTTTTTTTTTTTTTTTTGTCTCACTCTTCTCTTCTCTTTCACTTTACTCTGTAAATTTTTCTTTCTACCCCTTTCTACTCCTTTAACATGTATTTATGTTAAAATTTGTTAATGATTACAAGGTAGGATATTTTGCTATATACTTATTTATTTTTTAGACTCACTTCAACAGTAAACAGTTTTAATTTAGTTAGGTAACTTTAAAACAATTAGTTTTCAATTCACAACATTTAACTGCCATCCTATTTTCTTAACTTTCTACTAGATCTTTAGATAATTGTCATACATAGATAAAGTTTATATGTGTGTATATATATATATATTGTTTTTATTTTAAAAATTAATTAAATACTATAAAAATATTTTAAAATCTCAACTGAATACACCTTAGTAACGGTATGTTATATTAAAATTAAAAAAAAGTACATAAGCTTAAAAAATTTTATTGAATAGTTGAAACTTGAATTTTCTTTTATAAAATTTTTAAACACTTCTACATCAAATGTATGTAATTTAATGCGTAATATACCATTTTAAGATAGAAATGGTACCTACTCACTTAAGGTTGGAAATGTCAAAAAGTTTGGGGCCACTACATGTCTTTTCTAACTGAGTCTTTATTGTCATCAATGACCGTCATGAGTAAAATGACTTAATCAATGAGTTTAAAATGATGAACGTCTATTTATTGGACAATAAATAGCAATTACATGGTTAGTCTAAAGGACTCATAATAATCTACTTATAGGATACCACCTGATCAACCTATAAATACTCATTATCTAGTAAGTACAATATATCTGATCTCATACTCTTAACTCTCATATTGTTAGTAACAAATCATCTTTGTGTTCCTTCTAACGCCAAAGAGTCTTTTTCAGGTGGATCTACCAACTGAAAGCTCGTTATTTGAGGAACATCATGTCCTTGTCGAGTTGCACTTCCTGAGTTTATTTTCAGTAGGAACATTTGGCGTCCACCGTCGGACCTAGGTAAAACACTTTCCCTAGACCATAAGATTTATGGCTCTGATGAGAAGTCAATCCATCGTATCATTCTCATCCGCAAACTATTGAACAACTAATATGTTTTATTCATATTTTGATCATGTGCCATTGCTTCTCTCTCTCTCTCTCTCAATATCTATCTATCTATATATCTATCTTTCATTTGTCCATCTATTTATGTGTTTGTAGTTGGTTCATGTTGGATGTGTAAGATCTATTTTCCTGGCGTTATTGACTAAACAACTCTAAAGTCTGAAGCACCTATTTATGTTTTTCTTTTTTTTCTACAAAGTGTTTTAGATACCCTTGATTATGATTTCGAGTAATGTCTTCATTGAGATATTTTGCTACCTCAGACCAAATGGTCAGATAGCTCATCGAGACCAAATAGTCATTGGAACAACAATACTTATTTGAGTTCAAACACGAATATCGACAAGTTATACGATCAAGTACGTATCCGAGTTTCAAACACGAACATCGGCAAACCTTTATCAATCTTAAACCAATTAACAAACATTACTCAATATCGAGATCAATGGTTGACCTACACTAAACCCAAATGGGTCCAAATCAAACTCGTTCACCCTTTGGTTGCTCATCACCAAATTATCATCTCGGCATTCGAGTTGGGGGGCTCGTGTACCTACCCGCCTTAAGGTCAAGAATGTCAAAGAGCTTGGGACGACTACATGCCTTCCCTAATTGAGCCTGTATTTCCATCAATGGCCATCATGAGTAAAATGGCCTAATCAATGAGCCTTAAATGATGAACGTCTATTTATGGAACAATAAATAGCAATTACATGACTAGTCCAAAGAACTCATAACGATTCACTCAGAGGATACCACCTGATCAATCTATAAATACTCACGCTCTAGGAAGTACAATTTATCTAATATCATACTCTTAACTCTCATATTGTTAAGAACTTATCATCTTTATGTTCCAACTAACTTAAGCATCAATCTCTGAGGAATATCCTGTCTTCATTGATTTGCACTCCTTGAATTCATTTTCGGTAGAAACATAAATAAATGACAATAATAAGATTACTTAATTACAAATGTTTAATTTACCTAAAAATTTATTTATATAATTATTGATATATAAAATATGTGTAGGTATCTTTTAATAAAATTACTTTAATGTATCACACACTATTTTAAAATAAAAAATATTAGTTAAATGTAAATGTCCAATTTATCAATGTGGTGAATAATTGTTGTTGTAAATGTATAATTTATCTGGATTTTGAAGCGTGTAATTGTCATATTTAATTTGAAAGGAAAAAGAAATAAAATATAAAGAGTAATTTGTCATATTTATTTAAAATCTAGTCTTTTCTACTTCTTTTTCTTTTTCTTTTCTTTCCTAGCAAAAAATATCCTAAGTTTTTTTTCACCTATAATTCTCTAGAGTTTCAATATTACTTTCAAATAAATTTGGATTTCAATTTCATACCGTATTATTTTGAATAAATTTTATATTTATATTTATTTCAACCTTAAGTTCATAAAGATATTACATTTGTATCTTTAAAAAATATTTAAAATATATATATATATATATATTTAAATTGTTTTTTATTTTAATTCTTTATTAAGATAGGATTATTGGGTATAACAAAAGTTTCCAAATTCTAACACAATTTTATTTTTAAAACATGCTTAATTTATCTTTAACCTTAACTCAAACAATATAAAACTATTGTACATATCATAAATATATTAATTTAACATTTTATTTAAGATCTCATTTGGTGCAAGCAATTTGTATATTGAATATTAACTCATTCAACCTTAGATTTCGGGTTGACGTTTCAAATTTTAATACTTAAAAATAATACATAAGAGATGGTGTTACTGCTAGATCAAATTTAGATAGTTTGAATATCATTTTAGTCCTTACATTTTATGAGTGTTTTCTCTTCTAAAATTTGTTCACTGCTTTTGTTTAATTGTTCATCCGTAATCTTTTTGTTTTAGTGGTCAATTGGGAACTTTACTAAACAAATAACATGCTATTATTTGAACTTTTTCTTTTATATCATATTACGCATTATATTGGTTTGTGCTATTTATGTGAAAATAGTAATAATATTTTGTATTAATTTAAAATATTTTTTGTTTTCATACAGGAAGGGATTGAGAGAACTATTATCTCCTTTTTCGGTTGGTTGGCCACATTTCTCCTCTCTTCACTTCACTAAGCAACTATTTCTCTTTTAATCACTCTCGCTACTCTTCCTCAACTAACTTCCACTCCTTTGTCAGCTCTGAGTTAGGATGATACCTGCAAAAGGTACCCCGGTACTTAAGTAAGTACTTGGAATTCAATGCTCAGTGCAATTAATGCACGATAATGACACACATTTTTCTCGAAACTCGTGACTATTTATATGATTATTATGAGTCTTTTACTATTGGGCCGAATTAGTGCTTGGACCATAATTGCCTAATGCTTGATCATTATTTAGACTTGTTAATTCTCTTATGAACTTAATGGATGTATATGTGTCGGTCAATGTAGACTAGGTACGAAAACCTTCATTACTCATCCAGTAGCGACTGGTACATTTTTAATTTTTTAAAAATCTATATCAAATTTTGGTTGAATATTCTAGAGATATAATAAAAAACTAATATATAAATAAATATGAATCTTAAATTTTTTTTACAATTAAAGTCTACTTTCTAAAAAAAAATTATAATTTTAATAAAATTTTAGATTTATTTAATGTTGATACATTAAAAATATGATATTTACAACATGTTAACTATAACAACAAATATTTTAATAGAGTTTATTGTAATATCTATATACATTATCGAGTATTTCCATGATATGACTGAATTCACTACAATCAAGTATATCTTGAGAAATAAAAAGTATTTTTGACTAACATATTTAATATAATCACTATACGAAATATTTGTCTAATACTAAGATTAACTCAGTAAACTAGGTTCACATTGACACTATAAATCTATGATAACATTTATTATTCAAATCACCGATAACTTAGCACTAATTTGAATGTCGAAGTATCTTTTACAGACATCTTTAACTCTAACTGAGATCGAAAACTGAGGTCTAAGAGAGATCGAATACCAGGATATGGGAGAGACAAAAAATTGAGACCTAGAAAAGATAAAAAAGATCAAAACTCAAATTCATATAGAAGATGTGCACCAAAAAATATTTGTACTGCAATGAGGACATCTTTCCGACCTATAATTTTTGTTTACTGCGCTAGGAAAAGTTTTTTTTTTTTGGATGATCTCTCCCAAAAGGATTGAAAGAGTGTGATATTCCTTAATTTTTGTTTACCTTACTGTGTGTTGATACTTTGTAGAAGTGAAATTGAAAACCTTGTTCTTTATATTATAAGAGTTTGCAAATGTTATGAAATTAGTTGCTGGAAGGATGTTGAAGAGGGTTTCTTGAATATTCTGATTTCTATTATGTTCGTAAAAGAGAAGTTAAAAGTTATTTAAGAAGAAAAATTGGAATTTTATGAAAACTAAATTTGAAATTTGAGAATTTTCTATAGACTAAGTGTTCTTAAAATAATAGAGACAACACTCTCTTGTGTAACTTCTATGTTAAATGGGCAAAGAAACACATGTTTTATACAAAAAATTTGTTTGATCCGCACACACGCTAGATAATAAAGAGGAAAAATGTGGACAAAATTATAATTTTATCTTACTAATATTTTATTTCTGGATTTTCCTTTCAACTTGTGTCTTATTTTGGTGGATGCTACTTATTAGAATGAATTTGTGAAAATGCTACAATATTAGTATCCCATTTATTAAGTAACATTGATTATTTATTAATGAAAGAATCTTGGACCTTGACCATTTTGAGAGGGCAGACTTTTACTAATTCAAAGTCAACACAAGAGATTTGTAATTAATGAAATGTATTTTCTTAGTATTCCTATACCACTATACTTATCATTTAGTATACACTTATTAAACGATTTAACATTTGTTAATATAATCTGATTTCTTTTATATAATATATAAATATGACTTATAGCAAAGGAAAAAAGCTTATATTGTCAAAAGTAATAAAAATAGTCTTGATGAAATTTGTTTGACTAGAGTTTTTATCAATAAAAACATTACTTTAGTATTGGTTTATGAATATTACTTTTAAAGTTAAAGAAAATTTACTATATAAGTAAATCTATTTAATTTTAAAAAACTCATATCATTCATTCTCTCTTTCTCTTTTATTGTCTTTGATGAAAGCAGAGGTTCACTTCCATATAATTTAATTCCACGACTAAGTTCGTAATTGATTTATTAGTTTTAATGAGTTAATTATTTGTTTCTTATGATATTTATTATTTTATTACACCTCCTTCTTTACATTTTCTCAATTCTTTTCTCTTAGTTATAAAAAAATGTGGAGACAAGCCAAAGAAATTAACCACACTCGTATCCATTTGATATAAGGAGTTGTAAATTAGTTATCATAAATAAATAAATTTATAATTATTTAAAATAATACCTAGCAATTTAAATTACTTTTATTATTATATTCAATTACACTATCATCATAAGATTTAATAGTCAATAAAATATGAATAAATTTTCAAGAAAATATCAGCAATTTATGTTTTCAAACATTTTGATCATTATCCCTATACGTATAGGTTAATTAAGTAAGTAGTAGGACAACTTAGTATACGATTAAATTACAAACTTATTAAAATATTATAAACATCTCAAGATTATAAGCTATATAATTTTTACTAATTACACATTTATTATTTTATTTAATTTAAATATTAAAGTGTTTTTTTTTGGGTATTTTTACCTTTCGATTCAAAGAAAAATCCATCAACACATCGAAAATGGAGTATCTTAGTCTTATGGAGGTCATTTCAGTAAAAATATTTAATGTCCACTTAATATTTACTATGTAAGGTCATATTATTCACGATTAATAGTTTGGAAGTTGACGTCAATTATCTATTTTTCTCCCTTGTTAATTTTTTCTAAATACCATTGTTATCTTCTTCCTTATACAACTCAATGCCAACTTTATCTTCTTAGGAACACATAAAAGTTTATGCATTAAAATCATAGTTAGAGTTGTTGACACTCAATCAATCTTTGATAATCTTGAAATTTGTTTACACCAATCCATCACCTGAAAACTCCATTGACTCAATCATTGCAAACATGTTTACCTAAAATGAAGAATATCAAAAGAAGTTGAATGTATTTTTGACACAAACAATATTATAATGGACTCCACAAACCTTGAACACCATTTATTTACAAAACCTCACCATTTATATTTACAAAACCTAAACACTTTGTGATTGCTTGATAGTTTCAATACAACATATTCAAACATGTGACCTCTTTACTTCTCCACATAACCTTCTCTCAATACCATCATTAATGTTGTAAAAAAAATTCATCCCAACATATCTTTATTATTAAAATTCTTTGTCATCTATGACTCATTGAGCTTCTAGGTCAATGTATGTCATGCCCAACAAATTTCTTATGATGAAATTAACTTTTTTCTTTCTTCAAACTTTTTAGCATCTATCTCTTCTCAAACTTAAAGGGTTAGTGTACAAATAATCTTCGTAGAAGATATCAACAACCTACAATTTCAACATCTTGATCTTTATTATTGGATAAGTAATTACAACTTTATATATTAATAAAATATTAAGATGACTTGGACATATGACTTGTGGAAATAAAAATCTATTAAAATATTATAAATAAATAAAAGATTTAAAGGTATACACTTTCATTACTTACAGATTTATTATCCCATCTAACTTAAAGCGTAAAAATGTCTTTGTAGACATTTTCACCTATGGTCCCAAAAAGAAACACATCATCATTCACATCACCACATCAAAAGGAAAACATTTTTGATCTTGTAAAGGTCATAGTAACCTTTAGAAAAATATATGAGATAAAACTACAAAAACATATATAAATAACACATTCTCAACTACAAGAGATTCACTTCAAATCACATTTACTTTCATACTTAATTTAGATTATATTCCTATTTTCTTATTCACTTGCTTATTCAAATGTCAAAATTGTCATCTACAAATAGTTCAGTTCTTGTTCATTTCTCATTGAAATTAAACTTATTCTCATTATCATTCATAACTCATAAAGATGAGATATTTCACCTTATCAATAACTTGGTTAATGACATTTTATTTAGTATTTTTTATATTAGAGAAAGAGAAACAAGAAAATTTATGTAGGATCTAAGAAAAGAAAAGGGGAATTTTCATTTTTCAATTTACTTAACTATGAGTAGGTTTAGATTAGTTTTCATTTGCTACTTTCGTTTCGTTCAATTTTCACTTTATTGACACACTTTTAACTTTGGTTGTAGGAAGATTTTACGTCATTATTTCCATGGAATGTCCAGATCAATCAATGTAAACTAGCTAGCCTGTTTTAGATCGATTGTCAATGTAGTGTGCAGAGTAAACTTATTTAGCACTTTCTTGATTTAATATCTTTCCCAGAAACCAAAAGGCACATATATATATTTAACAATAATTCATTCATGTGACTTTCACTGTCTCACAAAAATAAACACATTTCACCATTTTCGCAACATGTATTAGAGAAAAACATATATGTGCCTCATCTCTTTTTTCTTCATAATGTTATATCCCTACACAACACAATTGTTACCCTCTTCTTCGATAGAGCAAATCAATGAGAATAAAAGTGATGAACATGTTCAAAATATATGAGAAATAATTGGTGATAGAAAAGCATGATGATGCAGTGAGTAAAAAATGTGGGTGACCACCCAACAGAAGCAACCGAAAACTAGAGAATAGGTATCCAGCATTGAAGCACTTAGGTAGATAGAGAGAGGGTAGTGTGAGACATGGTGGTCACAGTCCACACTCCCCAAAAGTACCTCAATCGTTGGCCTACCATGCCATCATTTAGTATTTACCCGTATACCTAGTCAACTGGTATATCTTGATCACCTAATGCACCCCTTTGCAATCTCATGTTTGAATAATTTGAAGCAATGTGGCACATGAGATTGGACCCACTTCTGTTGATTGCATGTAATATTTTTTATTTTGCTGAGAGTTAGAGAGTATGGTGTATAAAATAATAAAAAATGCTTTGTTTGACCTTGTTAGTTCCACTAATTGATATGGATATAGCAGCTATTGTCCAAACACAGCATTTATTAAATCAAATCCTCTTTCTCATCGGTCTGAATCTATGAATCTATCTAACTATTATGTTATTTCGGTGCCTTGCTGATATAAATTTGTGAATTATATAATGACTCTAAGGCAATAATTATGAGTGTACTTGCTCAATCTTCTTGCTTACGGGACGTTTGAACTCGTCTTACGGCTTGATTATTTTCCTTGTTGTGAATATGATAAACACACCACATTCAAATGTGTGGCCTAACGTCATTATAAATGGCCGCTTCATCCTGGGTTATTCAAACAATAAATAAATGTGTTTGTTTGTATCAATTGCAACAAAAGTTGGTGTCTCAACTACATTAATTTTTCTAGGCAGATAAATAAAATACAACTGCAGATGATGACTGATAAGGACACAAAGTGTTTGATAAGCAAGGCCAAACAGGACATGATGCCTCAGACCCCAGACCCCCAGACCATGTTCCTCCCCACCAAAACCTTCTTTGGAATTCTTGTGATGGGATTTTTGTTTGCTTTGAGTTTAACTAAAATTAATAAAGTATTATCATTGATTTGAGTTTTAAAATAATAGTTATAGAAATTAATAAATTTACCTTAAACTCAGATTAAGTTGGACAACAAGAGTATTTTACAGTGAGGTACATATTATATTTTTATTCTTGTTGAGTTTTCCTATGTCAAAAGCCAAACACAGTGCTTGATACTAAGTTTGTACCATTGATTTGATTTGAGCTCTGGGTGTCCTCAAATAATGGCACATTTTAACTGTTCTATGATGATGTTATACACATCATAGGCTGAGAGAGTCATGGCTGATGATGAATCTGTGAGCCACTTAATGGTTTTCCAGGAGGGGCCCACGGTGATGATGCTAAAAATTTCACAAAATTACAAATTTCCATCAGAGTTACAGTTTTTTCTTAGATGATTTAACCACCCGTTTGAATCAAGTGATTTTAACCTCAGCAAATATCTTCTCACGTGTGACGATCAAATCTTCAGTTTGGATGATCTCTGTGGAGTGTAGACCAAACCCAACTACGGATTAACTTGAAGAGTATGAGGACCTTATGTCATTTGTCAGTGACCTTAATAATGGGTAGTGTAGCAGGTGTTATATGCTGCTTCAAGTTTTGAAGTCACCTTCACATCTTTTTCCTCAACTTGAAATTGCAAATGTGGGTCCACTGAATTATGGAGTTGGAGTTTGATAGTTTGAGCCGAATCTGTTGGCCTTGTGTGGTAAGTTGAAGGCTACTTTACTATGTGGTTTCAATTGATTGCACTACAATACTTCTGACTCCTAAGACACCATTCTAGTTATTCTGCTATCAGAAAAAGGAAATAATTTTCCCACTACTTAATGCATATCACACATAAATTCAGTATACTCTGGTTAAACAAATCCAAGGTGTTATAAATACACTGCATTCAGTGTTTAGACTGATCTTTTCCATGGAATAGTTACTTTTTTTTTTCATAACTTCTTAAAAGAATTTTTTTCTAAAAAACATGCCTGTAATTGTAAGCAACGTGGCTGAAATGATGAGAACAAGGCACCTTATAGGTTGTTTGTGTGTTTAGCTTGAGTGAAAGATTTGGTACATGAATGCATTGGATATACATGTGAAATTTGTATGCAGATAAGCATCTTCTCCTCTCCTTTTATTTTTTGGTCTTTTAGACGGTGGGCTCTCTTTTGTGTATTTAATTTCATCTTTCGTTTGTTCTATGTGTATCTTTAGGTTCTTTGGAGGTTCAAGTTAAAGAGAAAAGAACAATAAAGAAGCAACAAAAAGAGCAGTTGTACCACTATTCAAATTTTAATTGTGAAAGTTAAAGGGTCACATATGGAGTTCTTGCATTGCTTGGAAGCAGCTTAAAAAGACTTGTAACACTGCATATATATGACTTTTATCAATGTAGTTAAGGTCACTTACACATTCCACGTCTTTTTCTCACACTTCCTTTTTGGCCCTTTCCCCTTTCTGGGTGGGGTTGGCCTGGAATGGAGGACAAACAAGCCAAGAAAGGTACCTGTTCAGGGGACCATATAACAATTGTAAATACCATCACTCAGTCAAATATTTTAATTACTCACTGCAATTGAGTTCATTTACGAGGCAGATACATTCAATAACTTCATTTATACTGTAGAACTCAGTACTGTATACACAATGGATTAAAAAAATAATACTGGTACATTACATTTAATGTAATATTTTTAAATGCTATTCTTGTTTTTATATAGAAACAGTAAACATTTTCTGTTGACAGATCTTTTTCTCACAGGTAAAAATAATCAAATTAAATTGAGAAAAAGGGTTGTGTATTGACCATGTAAGTAATTTTATTCTGTCATTTCAATCAACTAATTTATTGACTTTTATATTAACAATCATTTCTGATTTATTGTCTTGTAAAAAGTATTACATTGATAATGTATAGCTATTAAACTCATTTTATATCATTACTTCCATAGCTGATATCTATATTTAACAACAAACAACAAATGCTATAAATGAGATATATAAATTTTCTTCAATAGTGTACATAACAAACTGATGCACCTTAATGAAATCTGTTTGAGTAGAACAATGCAACTCCCCATCAAATTTGATCAGGGATTTCCATTATTTGTGTTGAGTAGATACTTTGTCGCTTTTAAAAATTAAGTGTGAAGAAGGCTCAGCAACACCTTGCTTCAGATTTCAGATTTCCAACTTATGAATCTTAATGAAAGTAATAATAATTAGAGTACAGGATTTGGTAGTAATTACATCATGTCCTCATCCATTTTCTATGTTCTCACTTATGACATAACCTATGCAGTTGATCTTTACTTTTGCCGTATATATGTGGTAGGGTACATAGGAAAGAAAAACATTGAATAATTCCATTCTTTATCAGTATTAAGCATAATAGTACGGAAACTCTACTTAAATTTGATGAGTAAAGAATGTTCTAAAGCAAGCATTACATTGTGTGAAAGCACGGACAGTGTATTACCAGTTTCTTGGAAGAATAAATTTGTCAAACTCAAACCTTTAACAGACCCTTCGTGAATGAGCCAACGCATATCCGTTTAAGATTTAATCGTTGAGTTTGTAGCGTGCATTCTACATGCTTTTGCCCGCAAGGAACCAACTAAAAAGAAAAAGACGAAAGAAACAGTGAAGTAATTGAGGTTCTACTCAAAGCCAATCCTAGACAGTATAAAAAATGAAGGAAACGTTGCTTTGGGAAACTCACTCATTTCCTTTCCTCGATCAACTTTAAGGACATACATTATTCATCAATGACACTTGGAGTATCCTAAAAGTATCTGAAGTGAAGCAACTGAAGATATTGGCCATGAGGTCCACACAGAAAATCTGTGGCATGAATACTTTTCTGGACCGAATGTGGGCCTAACGTCAGCCCAAAAAAATCTTCAGATTACCTAGCCCAATGAAGCCCAACTACAACCTGATATGATGGCCCATCCTGACATGTATTGACCACAACACTCTGGCTCTGGCGGGGACATCCCCACTAACAGTAACAGGTACCTATTATATAAAAATCTTGACACATCTACTTTCATTCTAGAAATGGATGTGAAGGAAAAAAAATACCCAGTTTAAAGAAGAGTATGAATTACATACAGTAATTACACCTGCCCCCTAAATTTTGTGCACTTAACTGCTAAACAACCTCTACACTTCCAACAAAGTACAATCTCTTCTAAAATATACTTGGATGCCGATTTGCTTACTCTACTGGCATTGAATTGTACATAATGATATGCGACTACTTTGGAATCTTTCTGAAAAGTTCACATTTTAGCTAATATTGAAGTGGTACACTAATACAAATTACAAAGAAATAAAACAGCAATGCTGATACAGCTTAAAAAAGGGTAGCTATCCACTATATTGCCTCACTCGCCTAATAGATATCTAGAGCTTCAAGGTGTATGCATTAAAATAAAGAACTTCATTGTAATAACATAAACTCTCTTAAACTTAGTTGCGCCCTATAAATTGAAAAGACAGAATGACAAAATTCATTCATGAAGTTTCAGTCCCAATTTAGCAATCTAGCACTAGCAGCATCCGAGATTTTGAACAAACGGCTAAGTTGGCTTTCAGAAGGAATGAAACATGTTCTCAAGGAACATTCATCACTTGTATTGACTGCAACATATCTGAGACTGCAATGACAAGGTCACCTGATTTGATGAGATTTCTGGCCTTGAGCAATGCGAAGGTTCTATTGAGATTGCTTTCCATATCATCTGAGAAGCTCAGACGGAAAGGTATCAAGCCCCACTGGAGATTGAGACGCCTCCGGACAGATGAAGTGGTAGTAAAAGCAAAGATTGGGCAGTCAGGACGGCATCGTGACAATAAAGATGCCATGTACCCTGTCTTCGTGTACACAAAAATTGCATCCACCTCTAAATTATCGGCTGCCAAAGTTTAAAACAAGTAAGCACACATCATCAAATGACTAACAAACAAACAAGACCAAAAATAGAACAGATTTTTTGGATTAGAAGAGACTGAAAATTATGAGTGAAACAAGTATTTTAACTAAGCAGTCAATAATCATTATATAGTGTTTCAGATATGTGAAAAGTCAATAATCATTATATAGTGTTTCAGATATGTGAAAACTATAAATTGTGAACTCCTCGTCAAAGAAAACTAATGGTCAAGAATAGAATAAACCTCTTATATTATGGTAAAGAAAAAGATAAACAAGCCTCGTGCATCATGGTTTTAGACTCGTTACTTTGATTATAAAACTTGACTATTGGAAAGTAGTATTACGACCTATAAAAAGTAATTTAAATTTGAACAGTATATAGACCGATGCAACAAATCAAGACCAATATGAAACAGTTTAAGTCATAAAATGTAAATGGTAAGATAAAAATAAGGAAAAGAAAGCAAGTTTAAGGCTTAAAGACTGTTTACCCATCTTAGCAGCAGAACTGCAGATTTCTTCAGATATTTTTTCTGAAAAGTAAGACCCAACAGATGGGAGCAACATAGCTTCATAGCGTTTCTCTTCCCTCCACCACTTCTCAATTCTCAAACTGACACTCCTTAAAACAGTTAAGGCCTTCTCAGGGTACTGGCCCATGGCTGACTCACCAGAAAGCATCAAAGCATCAGCCCGTTGCCTGACAGCTTCAGAAACATCTGCAACTTCAGCTCTTGTAGGTGTAGGGTACTCAATCATGGATTCAAGTAATTGAGAGGCAACAATAACAGGCTTATTCAATTGCCTGCACAGTTGAACAATCCTTTGTTGAGCAGCTGGAACCTGTTCTAAAGGTATTTGAGCACCCAAATCTCCTCTTGCCACCATAGCTCCATCTGCCGTTTGAATGATCTCTTCTAAATTCTTCAATGAGTCAATACTTTCTATCTTTGCAATGACAGAAATATCACTGCATCACCAGATTCATCACATTACAGTATGTCAATCTCAACTCTGAATATTAGCAGATATTAGAGTATAAAATTGCTTGGATCGTTGGTCTTTGCAAGATTAAGATTAAAGGAAATATCACAGACGCACAGAATTCGCATAGCTTTGTCCCCCAACAAGTGTCATGTGCAGTATTTGTTCAGAAACAAGACACCATATTTTTTTTTTTGCACTGTCCAGCAGTTATTTTTCTTTAAAATAGGCTGTTTGATATTTTAGGAAATATTTGGGTCTGTTCTGAGGGTTAACATCAGTTCCACTTTATTCATTTCAGAGGTTTTGGCTTGTGCAGAGAAGCTCAAATTGTGTGGCATTGTATTGTCTTACCAGTTCTATGGCATTTATGGAATGATAGTATTTTTAAGGACATTTGTTCAGTTGTATGGCTCTAGACTTCATTTGGGACCTAGGTTGTTAATTGCAGGTTATAGCACCACTATAGTAGCGTCACATTGGGTCTTAGTGTTTGTGACCACTAAACCCAAACATGCCCTAAATTTTTAAGGTTGCCTAGGCCAGTTTTGGTGGTTTAGGAGGGCTTGGGAGAAATGTAAGATGAAAACCCTTAGTGCCTCTTCTCATTTTTACATACTCTCTTCTCTATGACCCTATGTACTATGCCTTTTATCATTAACCGCTCTCTGGTGACTTCCTGGCCACATTTTTTTATAAGTGCTCTGTTTCCCCTTTGTTCTCACTTTCCTGCAGGTAGTTGATGTTCTCATCCGTCTTCCTTTTTTTCTCTTCTCCTTTAATGTGTCTTGTTGGTTTCTGATTTTTTATTCTTTCTTTTATTTGCTCTCAGTCCTAATCTGAGTTTTTTTGCATCAGCTGTCTCCCAACTGCCCAAACTCTTTACTTTTTCTAAGTTCTGTTGTTGCTATTTACTAGTATATTTTGCTTGAGACCAATGACCTTTTACTATTAATTATGAATGTAATGAATTTTGATCTTTTTATATTAAGCATTTACATGTATATAGTATAAGTTATATAATTTGTATATAAATTCAAAGAAAAGTAGCTGTCCCACCAATGCACTATTGCGCCACTGTTTGAGATTCGATTACTGTGTTTGTGATAGAGGATGCTCTTTTAGCCACTGCAAGAGCATCTCCAATGGAAGATGCTTCCAAAATATAGAGTTGCTTCGAGCAACTTAATCATTGAAAGGTGCTTAAAAAAATTGAGTTGTACAAGAAACTCTTGCTTACAAATAAAAAATATAATCTTAATAAATATTATTATATATCATAATCAACTCTAAATAATATATATATATATAAAATAATGAGTTTCCTGGAGTGGCTTAAAATTTCTTCTACAAGAGCAAAAGAAGATGAAATGGCACAGTGAGACCCACTATTTACATTTTCTAATGTGGGAATCAATCAACTCATGGGAATTGCTCTCATTGGAGATGCCCTAAGTACTCTGGTCATGGTGTTTCTCTTTCAGAAAGTTTCCAATGAAAGTTGTTTAAAAATAAAACTATTATTTTAATGTGAGTCCCACACATTGAAGAAAGTTGTTGAGAGTTGTTTATATAAACAACTTTAGTCAATTTATAAGCAACTATCTTTAAATTTAAACACTTCATGAGAAGGACCCACATTAAAATAATGTTTTCTTTATAAGAAATTTCATGTGAGCAACTTCCATTGGAGATGCTCCAATCTCCTAGTCCTAGGTTCTAGTTTGCTGTTTCTGTGGTAGGATGTTTTGTCCTCTTTCTTCGTACTTTCCTCCTCTTCATTAAAATCTATTGTTCTATCCAAAAAGAGCAAATGAAATCAACAACAATAAAAGGAAAAGAAAAGCACTGGACAAAATAAGGAAATGATAATAGGTTAGCCACTGCTACTTGACTAATGTAGTTAAAGGAGCCAAAAGAATTGAGATGAGGAACCAGAGAGAGGATTAGAGCTTCTTGGAGTTTAAAGGGAAGAACCCTTTTGTCAGTTTCACTTCTTTAGAACCTTATGCTTTTTAGTTCAGGTAAGATCACAGCATTTGGCACCTAGCTGAAAATCATGTGACATTCAAGCCAAAATGTATTATTATTATTGCTATTTTTCTTTTAAAAGTACAATATCTATCTCGAGACAAAATCATTCTTTAGTGCCTTTTTGGTTCAGGTAAGTCACTTGCCAAAATAGCTAACTAGGTGTTTGGTATCCTCCCACTACTGCATTTTGAGGTGATATTTTCTCAACACACATATTCAACATTACTACAAACAGGCACTAGGTAGATAAGTCCACAAAAAAGGATAAGGGCAAGTCCAATTCAAACATTGATGGTCAGACAGATTTGGAGGTGATGAAACATGGATATAAATCTAACAAATACAAAGGAGATGAGAGTGAATGTGATATAACTCTATAATTCATAGAACTCTGTCAATTGTGCTACTTGTTAACTGTGATTTCTTAATATAACAAAAATGTTAAATAATAAAAGTACTCTGGTCCATGTTAAATAATAATAGTAATAGAAATAATATGTTGATAATAGTTTCACATAGAAATATTTAATTAAGGTTCAGTACATACCTATCACGAGAGCGTGCAGCAATGTAGCTTTTAAGATGAGTAATAACTTCAGCAGACTTGACAAATGAAATGGCAATAAAATCTACACCCTCAGCAATACCAAAATCAATGTCTAACCAATCCTGCATATGGAAAATCAGATAAATGAATTAAATTATATGGGGCAGATCTCCGCTTAAAGGAAATTTGGCTTCAATACATGAATCACCTGAAATCAAGATGAATGGTTAAAAGAATAAAGCCCACAAAATTTTTGCATTGATAATTATTAGACTTTAGAAATCATCAAAGATCCACAATGCACCATGGAAATCACTTGCCATCACCATATGCAATGCAAAATTAAAAAAAGTTAAGGTCTTGGACATGGTTTTGTCATCAAATTGAACCGAGATCAACACAATCACAGTCCACATGTTACCTCAAAGCCGACAAAGGATGGGAATAATGCAAAATTAAGTTGTTAATTTCCCCTTGGTGATACTTTAGGATGGAAAGGAAAGGAAGGGAAAAGTGATCAAGGATAGTTAGTGCAAAATAGTTAGAATAGTTAGGGGATCAGTTAGATAAATTGGAGGAATATAACCTAATTAATCTCTGAAGGAATCAAACAACACTCTGTTATCATGGCCTGTCCCAAAATCATCACATCACTCCAATTTTGGCTCTTCATCCAGTGCACAGACTGGTAAATCTGGGTCATACTCAAGCAGGAACTGCTTCAGCACCACCTTCACGACGTAAATTAAGTTGTTTGAGTTTCACAGTTTCAAAACCAAAGCCACCAATTCAAAGCACAACCCTAAGAGCCTTTACAGCACAATCTCTTGTTGCAGCAACTTAATCCACCTCGATCGACTGCCAATATGCAATATTACCTTCAAATTCTGGATTTTTCAATCTTCTCTAATGCCCTTGTTTCCTGTTCTTCCACCAATAATGTCAACCAGGCACTACTTTCCCACTTTTTTCATTGGTGAATCCAGCACCCCATACCAAGACTACTAAATCTGAGATCTGAAACCAGTTGATAGAAATGAAACTTCCTATGTGATAGGGACTTGAGTATTATGGAGTAGGTTAAGTCCCATACATTGTTCAGTAGAATATTGAAGTACTTGATTCTCCCCCTTACCCACTAGCTTTTAAGGGTGGGTTCCCAAGTGTTTGGGTGCTCATGAATTGGTGTTAAAGATGGTAGTAGATGGTGTCTACAAAGAATTCCAACCAATGGATGGTTATGAGCAAGGGAGAATTGGAGTGAAGTGTCATGGAGTAAGATGTCATCACATAGTGTGAGCTACCACAACAAGGGCTCTGGGGATGGTGCTATATGGTAGAAAATTGGTTATTAATTTATGGCATGTTTAAGTTCCAGATTGAGAAGTATGGGATATTTAATGGAATACTTAGTACTTGATTCTCCCCCTTTAACCGATTTCTTCTAGGGGTGAGTTCTTCAAGTGTTTGGGTGTTTATCGATGTGTAAGATAAAAATACTCAGAGATCGGGGCTATGAATCTAGGGAAATTGCAGGTATAGAAACCTATATGAAATAAAACCTATCAAAGAAGGAAAACTTCTCTTCCCCAAGGCAACAGCCATTCCAAACTATCTAATGTTGCCTACCTCTCTCATCCCCCCCTCCTTCCCTTATATCTAAGGCAGCATCCAACAAATACAGTTTGGAATCATCACAGGTTACAACTAACATGTAACTCCATTGTTAGACCACTGGCTCTATATGATAATATCTATTATAAATTCCTAATCTAATTCTTTTAATTATATTAGCAATAAGAAAAGCAGTGCAGACACATGTTCTCAGGATGTCATTTCTACATATAATTTGTTGGGGTTAAGAACTCATTGTACTTATCTTAAACTTTATGCACTGATTCAAGACAAAGATCACAAAATTCTGGATATTTAGGGTGCATTTGAGTAAACAGCTTAATTAAACGCTTATAGAAATTCTTTATTCATCATGTAAGAACTTATATATAAGTTGATTCTTTAGTGAAAGAGGAAATAGGATTAAAATGCTTTTTTATAAGCTATGTTTTATAGGAAATAAGCTGGAAATAGTTTATAGGCATAACATGCTATTTTAGTTTATTCAAATTACTTACAAAAGTGTTTATGTCATAAAATAAGTCCAAATAAACTATGAATAAACTCTCCAAAAAATGCCCTTAATCAAGAGAAGTGCTACTTACATGACAGGCCTAGAACCAACCAACACAAAACTACAGAATAATGATGGTACAAAAAAAAAATGTTTAGAACGTTTAAACTAAATCAGAGTGTGTTTAAAGTATTTCACTCATGCAAGTGTTTTAAGTGAAAACTCGAATTTATGAGATAGTTAAGTTAAGATACTAAGATTTATCTAGGTGAGAGACAGATTTTCAAGGGTAACACTATCTTTAGGTATAAAAAAGAAGAAAATGTCAATATAAACAAACTTGTTATGGTTACAACTATTTAATTAACAACATGACAAAATTGTGGAGTTCAAAACTAGAGAATATCAAAATTATACTTTTAGTTACATAAATGAAGAATATGAGACACTGTTTTCAATCAATAGGGATTTTTCGACCATTTCTCTGTCTCCCCATTTAGTCTACTTAACTAGACTCATTTGTTCTAGAATTCACTCCCATAAGGTAGGAATTTGTATAGTATGTCTTTATTGCCATAAAAAATGTACATGTTACGATAACCTGCTAGGGAACTCATGGAAATGTAACAAAACATTTTCCAACAACACAATCAGTGTGAGATTAACAGAAATGGTCAACTTGGGTCGACTCCTTTTTACCTAGTGATGAGCATAATTTTAGTCACACTTAGAATCTTTAATCATAGTTATCTTGGACTAAAATTACGTACAAATCCACTGTTTTAAATAAGATTAATCTAACTGGGTTTATTGTGGCCTTAACTATTTTTTACTATTAATTTGGTACTTTCAATTACAACAGACGATTTAATATTACACAGAATAGATGGTCTGACTAGACAATCTAATGGTTAGATGGAGTAGACGGTCCAGTGACTCAAAGGAAGAAAACACCTTAGTAACATCAAGTGTAATGAAGATGAAGGTGTAGAAAGAGTTTGATGTGAATATCTTAGACTAAACGATATGATAGAACTGTCTTTAGACGATTGCGACGAGTGGACTTGATCAAGAAAAGTCCAAGTTGCTTCTCTGAATCAAAACAGGACATAGAATTTGAGTGAAAGAAATAGAGAACAAACTCTACAATATCTTAGAAATAGAATTGGAAGCAAATCATCAGAAGAAATAAGAGCGACATAACAGGAAACAAAATCCGAAAATTTTGAAAAGTTGAAAATTGAGAATTTGTGAATGATATCTAAGATAGAATATAATTTTGAGATCCATGGAGCAAAGAAACTTGTAAATACATCAGGCTTCAAGGAGATTGGAGCAAATCGAACCGCGTCCCACTCTAGGATGCGTTAGTAAAACAAAGCATTATCATTGTCTTAGTTTTCTTCTTTGTAATTAATTCGTTTTGCCTTCGCATGGAAGACTAAACTCTTATTGGTTGATTCTCTTATGATTTCACAATAAGTTGAGGTTTCTGCTCTTAGATTCTCTATAGTAGATTATGCTAGACAATATGATCTTTTTGAATTTTGGTTTTTTTAAGGAAATTGTTTTTGAACGCTTGTTGATAATTCATTTCTTCTCTTTAATTGGAGTTCTTGGTTAGTTTGTTCAATTCTAATCAATCTCTTGTTCAATTTCTTGTTTGCTTAATTCAAGAGGTAGAAGTTAAACATCTCATGAGTAGATGCTTGGAGAAGAGTGACATACTGAATACATCAGTACACACCTATTTTGCTTTGTTGAATTTGATTGACGCTTATTTGTTTAGTTCAACTCTATGTGAGAAATGAAAGAATCATAATCTTAAGATAATCAACGATGGATTCCCTGCTAAATGAACTTGAGAGTCAACATGTTTTCTTTATTGCTTTTCATCATCTACTTTACTTCTTCTGCTAAACATTATTAAACCCCCTTTAATCTTTATTGTTATTCCTGACTTTTATTGCTTTTAGATGAATTGCGAACACTGTTTGACTAGATTTACTATTGATTTTGTTGGGAGACGACTTTGGATTAATTGATCCTATCTATACTATCATCTTTTTGGTGTTAGACAGTCTAGCATTGCGCTAGATGGTCTATACTGAATCTGTTTATAATTTGATAGTGAAACGACGATGATCACCTAGACATTAAGCATAGTAACCAGGCAGTGGACATATCTAAGAGTCCAAGCATCAGTACATTCTCTTTTGGAGAGTTTCCCACTGAGTAGGAATAACATGGAATACATACAAGATACCAATTAACAGTTGAAGTGAAAATTAGGAAGCATATTGCTCTATAAGATGCATGGTTAATATATCTTGGATCCAACAGACACATTGATGGGGACGCCAAAGTTCTACAACAATAAACCTTAGTATTATATCTCGATACTCTCATGGTTGCCAGAGTTCTGGGCCCATGGGCACCAAATTACTCCCAACGAACCTTGGATTGGATAACACAATCATAGTAATAGTACAGCCTTGGCAAGCTCTTCTTGCTTGCTAAAGGTAAAGTAAATGACAAAATAGAACTTAAAGATATGCAGGTAAACAAAATTAGCAATAAAGAGATGCAATAAGAAAAAGGCAAAGGGTGAATAAGCAACCTTAGAAGAAATAGTAGGGAGCATAGCATTCCTTTCTCGCACTAAACTACCATTCCTCCAGAAAGTGAGATTGGCTCTTGGGAGCAATAAGCCAGGATCAGTGCAACGGCATTCAACATCTGGACCTATTTTTTGAATCACCTCAAACCTAACCATTCCTCCATCCACCAAAAGTTCATCCCCCACTTGCACATCTGCCACATCACATCACATTCCATCAACAACCTCACAGCAGTTAAGGTCTAATGACAAAAAATAAAAATAAAAATGTTCGAAGAAGATGGTTAACCTTCAGCAAAGCCTTCATAATTGACATTGATGGTGTGTTGGGGGAGAGTTGAATCGAAGGCTCTAACACTGAAGGTCCAGATCTCACCGTCCTGAAAGCGAGAATGATATTATAGAATGAGTGAATGTAGAAGAGGCAAAGGAAGGAAGTAAGGGGGTGATAGTGAAAAGGGTAATAAATAAACACATCGGCTTTGACAGAAGAAGAGCCACCGAGATCACCCATGTGAATCTCGCTGCCTTCAGTGTCCATCATGATGGCGACGGCGAAGCCCTTCTCGTGGTTCAGCCGCCGGACGCGGTCGATGACCTCCTTGTGCCACTCCCTCGTGCCGTGGCACATGTTGATTCGCGCCACGTTCATGCCTCCAACGGCCAGGGCCTCCAGCTGCTCGAACCCGCACGTGGCTGGTCCCACCGTGCACACCAGCTTCGTCCTCCGCGTGCTTCGGAACCCGTTCTCCTTCAGCTCCGCCTCTGTCACGGCGTCCACCTCGAAGGAGCTCGGATCGGAGGGCGGAGCCGGGACGCCGTTGTTGTCAGAGACGAGGATTTCCGGGGAGGAGGAGGCGCGGAGACAGGGGAGACGGCGGTGGCGAGGGAGGAGGAGGGTGGGAGGGGGTTGGTGGGCGTGGGTGGGAATGGCGGTGGGGGGAGGGGCAAAGAGGCGGAGGTTGAGGGAATGCAAGACCGACATGGTGGCGCGTGGCACAGAGAGAGAGAGAGAGAGAGAGAGAGCCAATGAGAAGTGAAGAGAAACTGTGTTTAAGTTTTTTGAGTGTTGGGTTGGGCGTTATCAACGGAGTTGCCTTGTCTCCAAACGGAGCTGCGGAAACTACGAGGCGAGTTTCTCTTCTGTGCTTTCTTAGGGTAAATGCCACTCTCCTTCTCTCTAAAAACCCTCCAAACTTTACAACCTTCAAGTATCAATTAAGTTTGCCATTAGAGGAAGGAGGTTGAATTTTATGGTCCTAATTTTATTTAATCAAAATTATTATTATATATATTATTTGTTTACTACATATTAATTTTGATAGTTTTAATATTAAATGGTATCATTTTATTCATTACATGATTTAAATTAATGATTAAGGCATACATTAAATAATAAATATTTTATATATAATAAAACTTCACAAACATGATGTTTGTTTAGTTTTCATGAGAAATGGGATTTGAAGATACTTAGGGTAGCAAATTGGGCGGGTCGTGCAGGCTGGCCTGCGGTAAAAAATGTGGGGCGGGCTTAACTTTTGGTCTGCTGACCCACATTAGCTCGCCCTGCATAACACGTGGCCCGTGCAATCCAGTCGCGGGGTGGAGCGGACTGGCCTGCTAGCCTGCAAAATAATAATAATAATAATAATAATAATAATAATAAATAATTGATTTGGCAGTAATGGTTCGATGGAGGAGTGACAACTTTGAGTAAAAAAAATTAGGTTTTCTCTCAAAACACAATCCGGTGGAGGAGTGACAACTTTGAGTGAAAGAAAAGTAGGTTTTCACTCAAAACACAACGCAACTATGATGTTCTAGAAAGCACATACAACACACGACGCACTCTCCTTTGTAGCACTACTGCTCGCTTCGGTTGCGACTCTGCGTGGCTTCGCCTGCAACTGTTGCGCACCACTGCCGCTTGCGCCGTTCCGCTGCTGCCTCCACTCCTCCTCCATGTTAAAAAAAAAAAAAGGCCCAGCCCCCAAACTCGGAGGCCATAAAAATTAGCCCGCATTTTGTATGCAGGACGGACCAACCCAACCCACATTTTGTAGGTCTAAGCGAGGTGGGCCTATGCAGGACAGGCCTGATAGGATTCCTATGAGCTCTTCTTTGGATTTTGGAGTTCCTTGGTGATGATGGATGCGGAAGCTTATGGAGGAGGTGAGCAAGGCCTTCCTAGGAAGCATGGGTGCCTTGAAGGTGCATGAAGAGTGAGGAAATGGGGAGGTTTGGCCAGCCCCTTTGGTAGTGATGAATTGAAGACTAAAACCTAAGTGTTAGGCAAGGAGTAGTGTATGGCACAATTTGGGCAGCATAACAATACTCTATTTAATCTTGAAAATACAAGGTGTAGGCTCCTCCTTTTATAGGCTAAGGAGGACCATAATGCAACCCTAATGCTAGCCAAATGAAATGTAAATGTGAAGCACATGGGCCGCATGGAAAGTGTGAGCACATGGGGAGGGGTGTGTCTAGTTTGTAAGTTCACCCCCTCCATGGGCTTTCTAGAATAGTGGGAAGGTTAACTTCTCCTTAATTCTAATGTGCAGAAAAATAAACATTTGTCCACATGGCTATGCTATTTACACCCCAATTAAAGCTAAACTACATTTGATGGGCCTTCACGGAATATGTGCTAGTATGCCACTCTCCCATTCATAGCTTTGATCCAAGTCTTCTTGTCCTAGACGCTTCTAGCTTGGCCTTCTCGTCCTAGACGCTCCTAGCTTGTCTTAGACGCTCCTAGCTTGGTCTTAGACGCTCTTGACTTGGCTCTTGCCTTTCATGGAAGGTTGTGCTTGACCCTCTTCCATCAAGGCCGACCCGCTTTTTTTTTGAAGATATTCATCATTGAAGTAAGTTGAAGAAGAAAAAATATTGTATTTGTTTAATGAGCTTGTTTTCGGTGTGAAAATTAGTTGAAGACTCATTCTTCTATTATCAAAATGCGAAATTTTCACTGACATAGCATATTTAGGTTTTTCATATTGTAATAAATATTTATCAAGATATCATTCTTTTATACAGGACGCTAAATTCTGACATTTGATTGAGTGGGTGGATGCTAGAATACCAATAGGAATTTGGTTCTTGGAAAAATTGAATCAAGAGCAATTTTTTGTATTTTTTATATATTTTTTTAAAATATTGGTAGGGAGGAAAAATTAGAAAAAAAAATATTATTGATTAGAAATTAAATAATTTGAGAAAAAGAAAGTGGAATAAAAGTGTATAAATATAAAAAAAATTCAAAAACAAAATTGAGAAAGGTAATTATATTTAGTAAGTGTGGAGGATATAATTATTTAGAATAGTAAAAAATTAGATAAATAAATATTTATAAATAGATGCATTTTAAAGAAATTTAATTTTAAAATGTAAGTAAGAAAAAAAATTAACAAAAAAGAAAAAGAAAAGAAAGAATTGTAAGAAAGTAATGGAAAGTGTGTGATATAATTCACTTTATTGAGTGGTAAAAAATATATTAATTTTAAAAAATAATTATATGTATTATATTAATTTAGAGAAATAAATATTTGAAGAAATAATTATTTACAAATATATAACTTTTAAGAAGTTATAATAAAAAAAATATGTAAATAATAAAAATTTATAAAGAATAAGAGGAAAGAAAGAATTGTAAAGAATGAATGGAAAGTTTTAGATATAATTAAAATTATTGAGTTGTTTATAATCAATATGATAAAAAAAATTGATGAATTGGAAAAAAAATATTTTTGAAATAATGATGAAAAGAAAATAAAAATGTGTAGAAATAAATTTTTGAAGTAACATTATTCTATTTTTTTTTATAATTTATGTGTATAATATTGATGTTTATTAATGTAAATAAATTTGACAACTAATTTGAAAATTGGCTTGGACTATTTTATTATAGTAGGATTTAGTTTATATATATTATTAACAATTTTGCATAATAAAATTTGGAAACAAATAAATTTGAATTATATAATAGTAAAATAAATAAGAAAACGTTTGAATATTATTGTTAAAGAAGAATTGAAATTTCACATAAATAGTTGTAAAAGTTGTAAAGGAAATACACGTGATTGAATGAAGAAAAATAGAAATAAAATTAAATAGACAAATATTTAGTCAAATATAAATTTCTTTATGTCATAATGGTCGACATAGGTATTATTTTTTATCTCACAAACTAATTTATTAGGAGTTATTTTATGTAAACCTTTAGTTTGGATAAAGAGTTTAATGTTGTCCTATTATTGTTCATGATACACACTTAGATATTGTAGCTGAGTCTTTTTCCAATGATTGATTATTTGTGTAACATTGGTGTTAAATTTGATTTTTATTGAGTCATGCATAGTTTTATTTATTTATTGCTCTAAGTAGATGACGATCGTTGATTTCAATGACTTCTTTGTGGTTTTTGTATTGTAGGATTATATATGTTTTATAACAGTTGATAAAAAAAAAAAACTAGTTGTGTTAGATTGTCATCGTTCTTGTGTTGTTACCTTTGTAGGTAAGACCGTAATTATTTAAAATTTTCATTATGGTGACTCTTTAGATAGGTTCTCCGAACTAAAGTATTCCTTGTGTGGAAGTGGTGTGGTTGGATTTTGTGGAAGATTTGAAATCATTTGGTTTAAAGGTGTCATAATTTGTTTTGTAGATCTTATAAACTTAGGATACTATTAAATGATTGTATTAAAAGAGAAATGAGACTTACAAGTTATCATTTGATACACATGGACATTTGTTGATATCTTAGTAGCATGATACATAAGTTGTCCCTAATCGTTGAGTGTCAATTGGTGATAGTACAAGTTCTTTAATGCTGTGGTGTTTGGAAGGTCCAAAGTAGTACAAAATTTGTCTTTGAGGAGATTCAATGTGCAACTGTAGGGGATCCAAAAATAGTTTAGAAAATTGACATTGGAACGGGAAACCTTTATCGCATTTTGTAATTTGACCATTTGGAAATACAACAATGAGATAAAAATTGAAATAATTCTTAGTCGATATGATGTTGAAGTGTTATTTGAAGATGAGTGAAAAAACAATAATGAAATGGACAAAATGCAATTGATTTGGCTTTCTAGGGAGAATTGTTGTGATTTTCTAGCATTAAGATGGTAAATAGCTCCATTTACAAAGTGGAAATCCCGTTAAAGGTCACTTTTGCTTAGCACATATTTCTAGTGGCATTGACAAGTACTAAATGTGTGGAAGCATGCATGTGTATGTGATGGCACATGTCCTATGTCTCCCCAAATAGCTAGTGGATGTCAGTGTAACATCCCATCCAAGAAGATGTGAGTTGAATTTTAGATGTTTTCATTTAAGGTGACACTTTACTTTAAGATTGAGATTTTAGGAGTTAAAGGTGATGATGACCTTAGAAAAATTCCCACTGGATACTAACTTAACCAAGTGGATAAGTAAGTGTGAAGGTGCATTTCACAAAGACAAAGCTAAAAGACATGGTAAGGTGAGAATGTATGCAATTGTGGAAAAGAAGAAGGAAGCTAGGAAGTATCAATGGTGGTCACGGCCAACCAAAGGATGAACCATACTCAAATAAGAGAGTCAAAACTGTGACAAGAAAACAATGATAAAGACAATAATTGAAAGGTGGAAATCGAAAATGGAAAGGAAATGAAAGAAAGAACTTATGGAGGTGATGGTGGATGGTCACGCCACTTGGTGTGTGGAAACCACCAAGATAATTGCTAGGCCGCCACTTGAGAGCTTCATTCTCATCAAGATAAGACCAAAAGGAAGAGGAGATACACTCACTCAAGCTCACACAATATTTGTGCAGAGTAACTTTACTTCAATTTCAACTTGAAAAATACAATGGGTAGGCCTCCTATTTATAGGTGAAGGATCCTTGGAAAACAAGCAAGAGGGGTAAGATGGGAAAAGGGAAAAAATGGGCAGCCTTTGGGTTTGACTAAGTCAATCCCGCATCCTAAGCTTGTCATTCTAAAAACTAGGTCAAAATGCCCTCCTAAGGGGTTAGGAACAAACTAAAATGATAACCACACCCCCTATTATGCTAAAGGCACCTTATTTTAGCCTATATTTACTATTTGGACTACCAAAGTGAACCCAAAATTATTTACAACTTGTTTTATTCTTAAGAAGACCAGCGGGAAGAACTTGAGATGCTCTGGTCTTTGTCCATTTCTCCCTCTAGTGAAGTTTTCACTTGAATGTTAAGATGACCTTTCATAGTGTGCATCCTTGGTCATCTTGTTGTCTTGCTTTGTATCATGCCACCCAGGTTTGAGAGAATTCGACCTCAAATTTAGAATTTCTGTAGATAACATAGTTAGTTTGTTCACAGATAAGATAGGGCAGGGTGTGGGATGTGAAACAAACTTATGTTCTTTGAGCTTTGGGAGTTCAAAAGGGCAAGCTCTTCTTACAAGCCATGTTGGAAAAGAACATTTGGGAATGAAAGGGTTTAGCGATAAAAATCCTCTCAAAAGGGAAGAACCCTTTGGAGGTGTTTGATGTTCATCCCAAAATTTCTTTGACCAAGATGTTAAGTAATTAGATTTATTTGGTAATGAAAAGGACAAAGAAGAAGGACACCTTGGAGGTGCAGGTGGTAGCATGGCTCGAGTCAACATGATTGATTTAGTTGTGTAAGATGGTATTTTATGACTCGGTTTATCTTTTCTTTCTCTTTTTCATTTTCTCTTTTGTTTTTCATTTTTATTTGGTCTTTATTTGCCAACATGGTGCTTTTAGTTGGATAGAAAGGTTATCTTGGATGTGCCCAAAATCTAATCATTTAAAACGTGATGTGCCCAAAATCTAAACATTTAAAACGTTTTATTTTGGAGGTTTTGGTGGGTGACTTATGGGTAGAGGTAGAAAGGTTATCTTTAAAAACTTTTTGGTGAGTAGTGGTTTCATTTGAAAAATGTGAAGGAGAAGTTTTTATATAAATGTTGTTTGCATCCTTCCCTGAAGATTTGTAGAAGCCATCACTATGAGTATTTTTGAAAGTTATTTTCTTCGAATTTTGTGATTTTACCTTGATGGCTAGGTGAACCAACTTCTTTAAAGAAGAGTACTCATATACTTCTACAACATCTCAAATTTCTCGCCTTAAACCACTCAAAAACATAGTTATCTTTGACTCATCGCTATTAGTCATATTAATTTTAGTCAAAGTTGTTTCTAAATCCTTAAAATATTCCTTTACCGTCCTAAGTCCTTGATGAAGCCGTTGAAGTTTAAAATAGTGTTCCTTCTTATGAGGAGGAATAAATCGCGCGCATACATGCTTTCAAATCATACCAAGAGACCATGGTTGGCCTCTTATTTAGCCCAATGTCCATCACAGTTTGTTGCTACCATTGGTTGGCATAGTCTAAAAAAACTAGGGAAGCTAACCTAACCTTTTGGTCCCCGGTGACCTTATACACATTAAAGAGATGTTCAACTTTAGCTTCCCATTCTAAATACAAAGTAGGGTCATTGGACCCACTAAAACTAGGTAACTTTACAAAATCAAAAGAATGTTGTGGTTGGTGGTGGTGTTGATGGTGCCGGTTTGCAAAATTGTGCACTTGCCAATCATGTTCTTGACTCCCATAGTGCATGGAATGTCTAGTTGCTCTTGGCGGTTCCAATCTCCTTTCTTGATTTTGCCTCGCCTGAGTTTCTTCTAGTCTTTGCAATCTTTTCGCTAGTTGACTTATTTCCTCGTCTTTGTAGACCATTCGCTTCTTGACCTCCACAAGTTCTCCCAAAAGGTGGGTTTTGTGATATGATTGTGGTTTTGAAGATTCACCTAAAGACAAATGACCCATAATTTTTTCACAAAGGAAACAAACAATTAGTGAAAACAATTTAAACACTCCTCACGTTTGCATCACTTTTGGTGAAATTCAAGAAGAGAACACTCAAAGCACTTCAAAGAATAATTCTTCCACTTCACAAAAGGTCTTTCTTGAGGTTGAAAACTCTCAAATGAAAAAGGTCAAAGCCTTAAACATTTGAACTTAATGGAAACCACAACAAAACTTTAAGAAGAAAATAAAAGACAATCAAGAAAAAGCTTAAGCAAGGAAAAGGCTAAACCAAAATTGAGAAAGAGATTAAGACAAAACTTTGAAGAAGGACAAGCAAGAAAAAGGCACACAAAAAGACTCTAAGATACTTACTTAATCCTTAACTATGAAGTTTTACTTTTCTAGAATCTTGTCAAGGCAAAAGGATAAAATTCCAAAATGATGAAATCAATTTGCCAAATAAAATGAATCCACTTTGTAGAAAGATAATTTGGACAACAAAGAATGTGATGTCTTGCGTCAATTTTTTTTTTATCCTTGTTATTAGTTTATGGAATTAAGATGTCCATAATTCATGTCATGCATATTTTCATTCACTTCCATTTGTCCAAAGAGGTTTGGGATTCAAATTAAATGAACACTTGAAATCTATGTTTGGAACTAAATCTGCTTTCACTTAAACAAAATTTCTAGTTACTTTGATATCTTCACAATTAAAAACAAAATAGGTAGAAGCAAAAAAAGGACTCCTAGAACACTAAAAACATATGACTCAAAGCAAAAAGGCAAAAACACAAAAAGACATGTAAAAAATTCAAAAGCGGAATTTAAAGTGCTAATGAATTAAAAAGTGGAATTGGAAATGACAAGAATGTAAAGGTGGAATTTAAATTACTTGAATGTAAAAGCAAGAAATTAAAGGTGCAAGAAAAGTAAAGTGCCAAATCAACTCAAAGCAAAAATAAGCTAAAAAACCCAAGCTCTGATAACCACATGATGTGAGTTGAATTTTAGATCTTTTCATTTAAGGTGACACTTTACTTTAAGATTGAGATTTTAGGAGTTAAAGGTGATGATCTTAGGAAAATTCCCACTGGACACTAATTTAACCAAGTGATTAAGTAGGTGTGAAGGTGCATTTCACAAAGACAAAGATAAAAGACATGGTAAGGTGAGAATGTATGCAATTGCGGAAAAGAAGAAGGAAGCTAGGAAGCATCAATGGTGGTCACGGCCTACCAAAGGATGAAGCATACTCAAATAAGAGAGCCAAAACTATGACAAGAAAACAAAGATAAAGAAAATAATTGAAAGGTGGAAATCGAAAATGGAAAGGAAATGAAAGAAGGAACTTATGGAGGTGATGGTGGATGGTCACGCCACTTGGTGTGTGGAAACCACCAAGATAAGTGCTAAGTCACCACTTGAGAGCTTCATTCTCATCAAGACAAGACCAAAACGAAGAGGAGATATGCTCACTCAAACTCACACAATATTTGTGCAGAGTAACTTTACTTCAATTTCAACTTGAAAAATACAATGGGTAGGCCTCCTATTTATAGGTGAAGGAGCCTTGAAAAACAAGTAAGAGGGATATGATGGGAAAAGGGAAAAAATGGGCAGCCTTTGGGTTTGACTAAGTCAATCTCGCATCCTAGGCTTGTCCTTTTAGAAACTAGGTCAAAATGCCCTCCTAAAGGGCTAGGAACAAGCTAAAATGATAACTACACCCCCTATTATGCTAAAAGGCACCTTATCCTAGCCTATATTTGCTATTTGGACCCTCAAAGTGAGCCCAAATTATTTACAACTTGTTTTATTCTTAAGAAGACCAGCAGGAAGAACTTGAGATGCTCTGGTCTTTGTCCATTTCTCTATCTGGTGAGGTCTTCACTTGAATGTTGAGAGGACCTTTCATAGTGTGCATCCTTGGTCATCTTCTTGTTGTCTTGGTTTGTATGACAAGATCACTTCTAGTCATCACGCGTTCACAGTGATGTTGACAAGTCCTAAATGTGTGGTAACGTGCATGTGTACGTGATGACACGTGTTCTAAGCCACCCCAACCACCCATTGCATGACATGCTAACATCTACAGATGGTAAAACTAGTCGAGCTCTATGGACCGGTCCGCCATCCCGCCCATTTATATGGGGCAAGTTCACTTTTCAACCCATCAACCCGTATTGGCTCGGCCCGCTTAACCTACCAACTCAACAGGCCACGAACAAGGCGGTCGAGCTGGCCGTGGTGTCTAGTATCACAACAAGGTCAACGATTATTATGTGTTGGATTTCTTTGTGTGGTTCTTCCTATGGTGGTGCTTCTTCCAGGTGTTGAATATCTCAACCTACTCAACTACATGTGTTTGATGAAGCCATGAGTAAAGCCTTGAAGAGAAGACTTGTTGTCTCATAAGAGTCTAGGTAGCTTGGTCTAGTATTAGGATGTCTTAATTTATCTTCTACCTCGAGTAAATGATGAAGTGATGTGAGTTGATTTCAAGATTGCACATTTTAAGGGTTGCACTTTGTTTATGGTTTTTTATTTTTAAGCAGAATATGGTGAGAAACCTAAAGAAGATTTCCACTAGACACGAACTTAACCAAATAGTTAAGTAAGTGTGAAGATTCACTTCTAGAGGGTAAAGAGAAAACACAAATATGATGATTATAATGAAGAAGGTGCATACATAAAGGACATGAAAATAAGCATAAGATGATAAAGAAAGCCAAACGTAAATAAATAAAAGCATGGAAGAATGGCGTAAGGAGATGGAAAGAAAAACAAAAAAAATGAAGAGACTAAGAGATGCTTATGGAATAAGGAATCACGCCACTTGGAGGGGGAAGAGACTCCAAGATGAGTGGTAAAGTGCCGCCACTTGAAGTGCACAAACACCCAATATAAGACCCAATTTTTAGGAGACAAAGCTCACTAATCACTCCTGCAGAGTTTCTTTTCTATTCAAAATTCAATGTGTGAAATACATGAGGCAAGACACTTTATTTATAGGAGAGAGTGTCTTGGAGAGCAAGATAGAAGGGTAGGGTTGTCATTTGTGAGAAACCTTCTAGAAGGTAGGTCAAAGAAACCCTAAACCTAGGTGCACATGTCATGAAAGGTGGGCTTGGCACAAGCCCAAATTACTAAGCACACCCTACTCTAGCTTATTCTTCTATTTGACACCCCTAAAGTGAGTCCAATTTATTTTACATAAACTTGTCTTGTGAAAATACTAGAAGGAAGAACAACTGATATTTTGGTCCATGCTTGGTTCTTCTTTTGTTGAGGCTTTTTGGAGGCCTGATTTTGTATGCTGAGATGACTGACCTAGTTGTGAAGTGTCTATTGTGTCTTTGGTCATCTGCTTGTCTACTTGGGTTGTATCATGAAACAAAACCTTTTTCAATTAGTTAAACTGTTTTTAATTAACTAAAAGATTTTTCAATCAATTAAATTTTAACTGGTTAAAATTTTATTTCCTGAAATTTTGTAGTTTTTCAATTGATTAAAACTAGTTTCAATTGGTTGTAATTAATTTTTCAAAAAATCCTGAAATTAAAAAAATCCTAATTTCTAATTAATTTTTCACTAAACCAATATCTACGTCAATTGACACCTCACAGAACACTAAATTTCACTTTTATCTGTCACATAAGCAGCACTTGACGTTGTAAGGTGTCACTTGACAAAAAAGACAAATTTGTATATATTTTAAAAAACATAGGGACTAAATTAATTTTTTAAAAATTACTGTACTAAATTAAATATTGACCTTAAATGTAGGGACGAATAAGGTAATTATATTTATATTTTAATTTTTGACTAATAAGAGTGTGATGAAAGTGAGACTTCTCCTTCCTAAATTTTTTTAATATATACATATATATATATTATTACATTATTATTCTTTTCTTTTTAAGTTTAATGTGCAAGACAATTTTCTTTTTAAATTAAAAATTATATTATTTAAATATATTTTATGATGAAATAATTGTATCAAAAGTTCCTGTATATTTGTACGTATTTTTCGTAAAAATTTTAGTTCTAAAAATATTTACTTTTTATAACAATATAAAATTGATCTACTATACTCATAAAGAGAATTTTTAAAACTTCCTAGATATTATTTTCATTTTACTTTAATGTTAGAAAGTTCTAATATAAACAAAATTTTAAAATACGAACTTAATAATATGTGAAATCTTATTCTAACTCTTAAAAGTAAAGTTTTAAATTATGAATTTAACAATATAAGAAATCTTATTTAGCTTTTATATATAAAAGTAAAAATAAACTAAATAATCAATCTAGTTGCTTCGAGATCTTACTTTGATGTCCCATTTTATTCATTAATATTTGTAACAATTTATTATTCGTATTTTCTCTCCTTTTCTTCCCTCCATTTCAATTTCACACTTTTTTTTTTGTCCTTTGAAACTAATGACTCTTGCCGAAATCCAAATTTTATTTCTAGTTTTCTTATTTGGGATAATCCATACTTTATGTGTTTAAACAACATTTGGCATGAATATGTTGAAGCTTTTGTATTGTCCAGGATTCAAATATAACTCATTTGACTTTGCCATTCATTTCAGGTAGGACCTGGGTCGACAAGAAAGGACATCATAGGTAACATTCCCGAGGAACTAAAGCTATAAACCACAGTGATAGAGTCAGGATCTCTACCATGAACAATGAACTTTTCAGGTTGTTGGGAGACAACATTCTGTCATTCTAATCTTTGTTAATAAACAAGATATCAAGACTGCTCTGACTCCTGCTGAGATCAGTGGTGCACTAATCTTGCTGTGCCCTCTCAGGAGGTCGGGTTGCTGAAAACTAAGATGAGATTAATTTTTCTTGTATCATTTATACTTCAACGAGACAAGCTAGTATGTAGATTCTTTTGCAGTTCACTTTGTCAAACGAACATCATCGTTTACCACAAGTTTTGCAATGAAAAAAAAATTATATATACATATATACTGTCATCATGGCCTGGTAGTTATCGTCTCAGCAATTAAGCTGTCAACTGAAACATAAAAGCTATGTATTTGCTATAATTGTCATCCGCACATAGGAACAATCATGAAAAATTGCCAATAACAATATTGTTTCAAAACTCACAATTTCTAGACCAATCTTGGATTAAAAAAGGGAAGAAGGGAGGGTTGGCAATTATCATTGTTCATCAGAGAATCCAGCATCTACAGCAGCCTTTAGAATCTTGGGGGCCTTCAAACCATCGATCCCATGTAGGACTTACGGGTCCAATTGTTCTGTCAAAGAAAAAATATATAGATTTTTTGTCACACGTGAAGAAAACATGTGGTTGCAACATAAATAGAAGTTCACATAAGAGATCTTACGATGGTAGTAATGGATCAGGCTTTGTTTCCACGTTGCTGAGCATTCTGGCAAAACAGACACCAGATGGAAAATCAAAGTTAAACCAACATCAATTATACATTACGGCATCATATTCTACTTTTAAACTTACCCTTTGCACGCTGTAGATGCTTTCTCCATCCTTTCAAGTTTTTCGAGCTCTTCCTGCATTCATTTTATAGAGACTATTGACACTTGCAACCCAAATTTGAAAACTGGATAAGAGAGGCTAAGAATCACAATCAATATGAAAAGCCAACCATATGGGTTCATCAAAGATTATGGACTTTAATTCCACAAAATTAGTGAAGATACAAACATAGCAATATTGAAACTGGAAGGCAATATTCGTGCCAAAGAGCCATAGATCAAATACCAAAATCCTTTACTGCAAGTGCTAGACACCAGGATGGAATTCTGGGCAGGCTGCTTTACCCGCAGCCTTGCCTACCATCCCTCTCAGTCGCCTCATCACACCTAGCCATAGGTTTCCTTTGCAACGTAAGGGGAAAAAGGGTGGAACATGGAAAAGGGAAATTTAAACAACACTACTTGGGAGTCAATTGGACTACCCTTTTGTCAAGTGCTACAAAATTACCTTCCCCTCTCACTTTAGGAACCTATATCTAGTCATGCTGCCGGAATAGAATATTCCACATGGTATTCTGAAACTTATACCTTTAAAATAATATGCACAAAAGAGATTCCACGTCCAGAGAATTTTCATATCCCATCTCCCTAAAGATTAAGATACAAAGGGAAAACAATCAAACCATTTGTTCAGACTCAAGAATAATGCAAGACTCATAAGTCCTAACAATGAGCTTAAGCCGACTACAGGGGGTATATAATGAATGGAAGGAAGCAGCTTCCCAGGCATGTCCAAAAACGTTTTGATCCTTCTTGTCCAAAGGTGCTACCTACTAGAAAGTGATCAACACAGTTGGCAACACTATTTTACTCCCAGTATCCATTGATGCTCATGAAGTTAACAGCAAGGGATTTTGCTAGTTCTTTGAACATTCAATGACGATATCATATTTGTTTAATTGCATATACTTAAACCAGAATAACAGGGCTCAAAAAGGTTTCCGCAATAAGCTCTTAAGTTTGACAAACCCCCAATCCGATGTTTCTATGTTTCCTTCACACCTAAATTTGAAGTTTTGAGGTTGGTAAGGAGTAAGGATAATTGCAGGCAGCAGCAGGGTTGAATAATAGTCTGCTTTAGTTAAGTATCTAACTTACATTCTTAGAGCATTCTCTCCATTCTACAACTCAATATACAATACCTCTTGTAAGTGATTTAAATTATTATTAAATTTCACCTTTCTAATTTGTCATAGAACTTGGAATTCATGATCTAAATTAAAACCTTTCCAGCTCACATAAAAGAGTTATCATAGATTTGAAGGGATTTTGGTGATTAATCATATTCTATCCATAGCCTGTCCACAATTTTAACAATTGCTAGTTGAGAATGGAATCTCAATTATTTCCTAGCGGAGTTGAAATTGAAACAATCAAATTGTTGATGCTTATAATTAAACAAAATGAATTAAAACAGAAAGTAATAAATTATTGATAAAAGAGAAGCAAATGCAAACAACAAGACTTGCACAGTCCCTAAACATGCCAATTTTGTCCCATAAGCACAAAATATTAAAGTTGATTTGTGCATAAAAAAATATTTGGAAAAGTCACCTGAAATTTCAATTTTTATTAAAATGATAGTCTTTGTAGATAGATAGTTATTTGGTAACTAGATTTCAGTCTCTCTCCCTCGCTATGGGTAAAACCCCAAAAGTGCATAACATAGTGCAGCTGCTGAGTTTTTTCAGCAACCAATAAAATTCAAAAGTCAAAGTGCATATTCATTTTTTTTTTCGTAATTACCATTATATGGTTTTAAAAAGAGATAAAATAGATTTTCTTAGGGACATCTCAGAGAAAAATTAAGCTGAGATTGGTAGAGCATCTACTTTGGCCACAATACTTTGGAGGTGGTCCTCCAAGGGTAACCGTAAGAGCAATGAAAGCACCAATGTTAGGAAGCAAACACTTGAATAACTACTATATACTAGAATCAAACTTTAGGAAAGCTAAAGACAACAAAATAACGACTGATATTTCATCATTGATTATTCAATACAGAGTGCAAAACTTATATTAATTAGCTATCCCATGAATGACAGCACTACAAATGTCATCGCCTAGCTTTAGGGGATAAAAGGAAAATTACAAAATATGAAAATATAAAAAACTATGCTCCTTCATGCAACTAAATGGACTTTGTTGAAGTTACCTACAAAAGAAAATACAAACTTGTGCGCACTCACAAGTCTCGACAATAATAAGCAAGAAACGACCAAAAATTAAAGTTTAAAAAGAGAATATTGGTTTAGTTATACTGATTCAGTAATCAAGCTTGTATCGCTGTAATGACAGATCAATCTACATAGTATCAACAAATTGATCTTCAACTATGTTCACATGTCTTTCAAAAGACAAATTTGTCAGCTAAAATTGCATTTTTTCGTTAAGAAACTTGATAATCAAAACAGAAATGCTGTTAACTATAACTTCGTAAAAAGTAATGTAAAACATTAATACCGATTACCAGAAAATATTCATTGGGGAACAATAGACCAAACTACCAGTTTGGTCCTCCAAAGATACACCTGACATCAAACTCATCCTACAAAGATTTTCAACAAAAAAAAAAAATAGTCCTCAGATTAAAAAATACACCAAAACAACCCTTCTCTCGAGCTATATACGGCATCAACTTCAACCATTTTGATGTCAACTGCGTAATGTCAACAAATAGTTGTTTTTGTGTTGATTTCACAATGATTTTTTTTATTAAAAGTTGATTCCTACTGTCAATCCAAACACACTATTAAACATTGAGAGGGCTGATTGGATGTCAAAAATCTTGTAGGACCAAATTGATGTAAATGTTAGTGTATCTTTGGAGAACCATGCATTTAATAAAACTACCCTATTAACGCCCACAATAACAAGTACCACTCCTCCTACCTGAACATTAATTTCTAAGACAGTGTTTCCACAATCAAAACTCATAAATCCACCTGACAGAAAAATACCCCAGCAATCAACCAAACGAATTTTTATTTTTGTTCATTTGTTGGCAACTTCATCTCACAGAGGGCATTTGTCTCTGATAATACCGACACGAGAATAAAGAAAAGTTAAATCTTTCCCAACTCATTTTACCATCTCTCTTCCACACACAGAAGAACAAATAGTACACCCATCAAAAAGCAAAAGGCCAACAGAAAAAAAAAAAACGACACACAGAGAAAACAAAGTAGCAGAAAATCAACCTTCAGCAACGACCAAAACACCCAAATAAATTATGATGATTTTGAAGAAAAAGTACGTACCTCTAAGAATCTTGCTTCCTGCTCCAAGCGCTTGAGTTCAGCATGTATCCTATGTTTCCCTCTGGTATCTGCCGAAGATAGAGACTGAACCCTGTGGGTCATAGGGTTAGCGGATTCAGGCCCACGCGATTGCATTCTGAGAGTGAGGTGATGGCAATGGAAAATCTAAAAACTAAAATCTAAAATCTAAAATCCCTAGGTTGCAAAGAGTTGTTATGATTATGAAAGAGAAGCGAGTGAATTTGAGTGCATTTTGGAATAAGTATTGATGGACCCCATGATCAAGGGTTGGCCGTAGAAGCAGGGTGGAGGGGTTCAGAAAACAATAGAGCAGGATCTAAGCGTACTGAAAACGCAGAGAAAGAGACAGGTCAGAAGGGTATTGTTGTGTTTGTTTGGGGAAGAACACGAGAGAAAGAGAGAGAGAAAGGAGTTTGAAAGGATTGAGAGTGGAGCGGAAAATGGGTGAAAAAGAAAACTTGGCTTCAAGTGTTGTGGTGAAGTTGAAGTTGTCGTTTTTGGCTGTGTTGTTGGAATTGGAACACAACAACAAAGCTGGTTTTCTTTTTAGTTTCTCATTTTTTGTGTCTTGTCTTCAAAACCCTCTCTCTCTCTCTTTCTTTCTGACTTTGAGACTCTGTTTTGATTTTTTAGCAGTGCCACGCGGTGACGGTGTTTTCACTCTGTTTACTGTGACCGCTTCGCTCTCTCACTCGCTAATATTTTGTTTTTGGTGTGAAAACAGAACAGTAAAATATTATTTATAGTACAACCTACTAATATAATATGGTTTTTTTAACACAAACAAACAAAAGTTACTGCTGCTTTTCATTTTCCATTTTGTTCTTGTCCTTGAATTTTCAGCATCTCAGATTTTACAGTCTTAGAGGATAGATTAGCTGTGTCTGATGAACACGAAAGAAAAAGAATAAAAAAATGGAAACAGATAAAAAAAATGAGGTGTTGCAGAGAAATAAAAATTGATTTTTTTCATAACTATTGATCATCAACAACTGAGAATAGACTATTTTGTATGTAAAATAGTATTTTGCTTTTATTTGTGGAATACTAATCTTATCCTTTAAGTAAGGCTCTTTGATGAATTGAAGCTCAATTTCCATAATAACATAAAACAGGTAAACCCCACCTAAGCTGGAAAAAGAAAATACAGATTCTGATTCATCTTTCTAACATTCTTTTGCTATATTTCCTTTCAATACTCTTCCGTAAAATGGAAAATGGATATTATAAGAAAATATGACGTTAATGCTCACAGAAATATCTATTTTTGTATTATAGATGTAAGTGTCTTAATAAATGAATTATTAGTATGTCTTTTTACAGTGTAAATTAATTGATGTTTTCAATATCATTATTACAAAAGTTAACTAAAATATTTTATTTGTTAGAAAATATCAAGAGTTTTTAAATTCAATCAGAATATATTGATACTGTAATTTATTTTTAGCAATAAAAAAGTTAGTACAATAAAATAAAACGAACCATGATTTGAGTTCTAATTAAGAGTGTGCTGGGTAGAAAGAGAAAAAAAAAAGGAAGAAAATGACAAAAATAGAAGAAGCAAATGAAATGAGTGGAGATCAAAAGGTGTTTGATTAAAAAAGTTTTAGAAAAAGTCCAAAAGAAAGAAGATAAATAGATAAAGGAAGATACGTAAAAACAAAGTGAGAAAAGTACACTATTCCCATTAAAAAAACAATAAAAAAGCTGTTAAAAATAAGCTGAATTCAATAGATTAATACACCAAAATAGATTAATTGTATTGAGTGATTTGAATTTTCAATTTCCATATCTCAAAATAAGTACCAAATGGATAAAATTGCAACTTAATTAGTTAAGTTAGTGAAGTTGTTTTTCTTAGATGATTTAGTTAAACATTTTGCATTTAATTATGCTTTTAATTCATGTAAAATTAATGAGCTTTAATTGTTTTTTTTATCTTATTAAATTTTGAAATAAATTTTTTAGTCCGTATTGTAAAGTATTTTTCTTTAGTTTTTAATCGACCAAAATTTTTAATCATTATTTATAATTTATAATATTTATTTTGCCGATTTAAAGATATTTTTAACAATCCTATCATTTTGAATTATTATTTAACTTTTCGTTCAAGATATAAATTATTATTAAATGTAATAGTAGGAATAAAATTTTTAAATGAGTGAGGATACAATTTAATTATTATAAAAATTGAAATTTTTAGTCTTTCGAGGAGAATTTATAGGAAATTTAACAATAATAAGTATGAATCAAATTTATATAAGGGATTAACATCACCTTTGTTTCTATATGTTACTTAACTTTTTCATTTCTAACTATCAGCTTTGATATGATTTTTGAATCTTTTTGATATGATTTTTGAATCTTTTAAGGGAGATTCCACGACAATAAAACATAAGTTAAACTTACATAAGACATTGACACCACCTTCAACCCATAATCTTAAGGTAATAAGTTTAAGGAAAGTTGTGACTTGACCATCAAGATTGTAGAGGTGCATAACATTGTCTACTATAGAGATATACTGCATTACCATTACAAAGGCATGCAAGAAGTTGTTATGGTTGAAGAAATTCTTGTAGGAACTTGATTTTGTGCAAAACAACTATCCATTATTTGTGGACAGTCAAAATGTTATCCCTCTTGGTAAGAATCCAACTTTCCATTCTAGGTCCAAACATATTTATGTGAGATATCATTCAATACATGATGCTTTGGATGCTAAGTTATTGGAGTTGGATAAAGTTCATACTGATGAAAATGGTATCGACATGATAATTAAGGAACTATCAAGGTAAAAACTTGAAACTTGTTATGAGATCGCTGCATTGATGGTCGTCACCTCCACATAGTTGTGAGGGGGAGATGTGTTGAGTTGGACTCCCAACTATGTACATAAAAGGCTCAAACTTGTCAAATCCATTTTGTCTCACATAACCTAAGTGGAAAGTGATCTTCTACGTCAAGAGGGTTTGTTAATTTTTGTAGCCTTTGGAAAAGGGGCAAGAAGAGAGAAAAACTAGTTTGCATATTCACCGAGCAACTTCAATAAAATTTGATCCTTGCTTGGTACATTGTTGGATCAGGCTGAAAATTTGACAGCATGTTCGCGACATATTGTTCTTCATTTCGGCTATTGGGATCGTCGATTGGAACCTTAGAACTTTGTGGTTGGAGAAATCAGTTTCTCACTATTGCTTTAATTTAGGCTTCTCTTTATTTGTTCGTCAAATTTTAAAAGTGTTATTGCTTTGATGTATTGCTTGGTTTTAAACACTTGTTTGTATATTTGATTTGATTCTTTTGTATCTGTATTTGATCTTAGTGAAGCTTGATTGAGTAGTAGCCTATGAATTTTTACTTCTCATATTGAGGGAGTTTTCTCCCATTAAAAATATTGGTGTCTCTTTTGTGATTGTTGATGTCATTTCCTATTATTGTTGCTCCCCGTAGATTCTTGCAAGTTTGGAAGATTATTTTTGCTGCATACTTTGTTACTTTTAGTTGTTGTGTTTTTTTTTCCAATTAAAGTGGTATCGAAGCTCTTAGGTTTAGGGTAATATTTACTTTCTTGAATGATGGAGGAAAATACAAAGATGATTGGATTAAATGGTACAAATTATCATTTGTTGAAGGGATTCACATTTGAGAAGGAGATTGTTAGGAATCTAAGTGTGAGTTTAAGTCCCACATTGAGTAGAAATGAGAAAGTTGAGTAACATTCAAGAAAGAAGACCCATAAACACATTGTCTTAGGATTTTAAGTTGGAGGTGATGTTAATCTTCTATGTGGGTTTGGCTTAGATCTCATTGTTGTTAAATCTCCCATGTGCATTCTCCCTTGAAAGACCCATCAAATATTGTTGTTGATAAGTCCTTGAATAAATTTTTGATATAAATGTATATGGTTTAGTTGAATATTAATTCATTGACACACAGGTTCCTTTGTTACTTTGTTAAATACACCTCAAAATGAAGATGATTAATAATTGCAAAGGAATTTAAGGTATTCTAACACAATCTAATAAATGGATTCCAAACTACAACTGCAATGTAAAATGCAAACAAGAAGCTTGCATGACTAATCATTTGACATAAACTCCTTTATACTTACAAATAACTTAGAAGAAACTATTTTTTTTTATTAATTTTGCTAATAAAAATTTTGTTAAATAAAGTTGACCCACCTTTCATTTACTGCTTCTATTAGGGGGTTTGGATAGTTTTAACTAATCAATAATAAAAATCATTCTCTTAGACTATCAATTACCATCTTATCTATTTGTTATTATGGAGTAGATAGTGCCTTAATGGCATTGATTATTTTTATGAAATTATTAAGGAGAAAGGACCCTAATCATATTATTTTTATTAATAACTTCTAAATTTAATTTTGAGAATCCTAATATTGTAAAAGATGGAGGGAAACTTAGCTTACAAAGTGATTCATTCTCTAAGAATGACTAAAATGAGTGACCCTAATATAAAATTTGACTTTAGAATGAATCTAGCAAAGTAAGTTGGAAGTTACACTTCACTATGCTAAATGTTTTCTAAACTTGGAAGCTAAGTTTGATGTCAACAAATAAGGTTATTGTCCACCCTCTTGAAAGCATACAAAGCCAGCCTTGCAACTTAAATGCACCAACTTCTAACATAATTTCACCATATTCTCCATTAGGATTCTTTTTCTCTCATTTCATGTTAAACAAATAAAATGTGGTAGATATGAGGACCTAATGGTCTGAAATGCAAAAAACTACAAAACAAATTTAAGAGAGAATAATGGTGTGGATAATGTCAGTAATGATGGAAAGATCACCATTCTCCTATAAAAAGATTTATAAATTCTTTAATACATGTATTTAAATATCATTCAATTGTGTCTATGTTATCTTTAATATGAACATCTTTAAAAAAAAACTTTATCAAAGAAAACATTTATATGTGAGAAAGTTATCCCTTGATGTCACAATATTAATTTAAATATTTTCTCAATTAATTAAAATATAAAAAATATAAAATCAAAATAAAAGAAATTAAAAAAAAAAAAAAAACTCAATTGGACTAAAGATATAAATATTACTTTTTTAAACATGAATACTCTCTAGTTCTAGTTGTTGTTTTGTATTACATGTACTTATTATCCAACAATATAAAGTAATTAATTAATTATAATATATATACCCAAAAATTAAATATCCTATTCGTCTCAGTCCTTTATCCGTTATTGATTTTCCAAACTTTGATGTAGTACAGTACTAAAAGGACATTATTTTACCTACAACTCCTCCCAAGTCCCACCAGTTTAAGAATGTCACATATGACTTTAATATGTTCTTTTTTATATGTATTTCCAGCTTCTACTCCATACATAATAAGTTTATCCAATATTTTTGGCTTTTTACATATTTAATATTTCTAAAAACATATTTCTGTTGAATCAAAAAATTATTTCAAATTACTAAACAATATCTTAATTTTAATTAATTTAATGATATGTACTGTCAGTGATATTTAAATGATTATTCAATAAAAAGTAATTATTAATAAGTCTTTTTATACTATGAAGATTATAAGATAGTAACTCAAATTTTAAATTTTTTAATTTTTTAGTGAAATATATTATTTGAATGAAACTAAAAAAACCTTTTATAAATTATAAAAATATTTTTATTACCTAAAATTACAAAATTTTAAGTTCTATCAAAAAGATTTTTTTTAAAAAAATTCTTTGTATGTTTTTTTTTTTTTTTTTTTTTTTATCTTACCTTCACTACAAGGAAATCATTAAATAGAAACTAATTTTAAAGACAAAAAAATAATTAGTTGCTATAGTGACCAAATTATAGATATTTTGGAGACTAAAATTTGATTTCTAAATTAGTTTCTATTATTGTTAAATGGTTTCTAAATTAATATCTAATTAGCTACCAATGTTATAACTATCAATTATTTAGATTCTAAATTTGATAACAAAAATCTTGGTAGTTAATTAGATACCAATTTAGAAACCATTTAACAAACCAAAAATTTTGTTAGTCTCTAAAATGGTCTCTAATTTGATCACTATAGCAACTAATTATTTTTTGTCTCTAAAATTGGTTTCTAATTAATGATTTTATTGTAGTGATCACCTTTTTTTATTTTGTATATTTTATCTATATTTCTCACTCTATGTTTTTTCATTTCTCTTTAAGCACATGAAAATTGTTAAATAAAAATTAATTATGAAAGCAAAATAATTAATTATTATATTGATTAAATTATGTATTATTTTATAAATTAAAAAATTATTAATTTTAAATTAATTTTTATTAGTAATAAAAATTTATAAACTAATTTTTAAATTAATTTCTAAATAGCTACTAATTTTAGAATATAAATTAATTAATACCTAAAATTTCAGTAGCTAATTAAATATTAATTTAAAAATTAGTTAAAATTTTTTATTAATAATAAAAAATATTTTAAATATCAATAATATTTTTAATTTATAAAATAATACCTAATTTAATCAATATATTTTTAAAAAAAATTAATTTCTAATTAATAAGTCATGTTATTTCTTTCTTTTTTACTTTTTACTATAATTTGAAAATCATCCACTTCAACGGAAAAAAAATTAAATCATACTTAGAAATAGAATTGAACTATTTTAAAATCAGTAATAAAATAAAGTTCACAACAGGTCAATAAAAAATATACTTATAAAATACTTTTTAATTCAATGTTATTTTGATTCTTTAAAAAATAATCTAAATATTTATCATTTTATTTTTATTTAAGAGTTGGACTTGTTATCTTTAAAATAAAATTATTGTGTATAATTTATAGCTAGACATATGTTATCATATATATTTAATTTGATTTTTTTACACGTACTTTAATGTTAAAAACTATAACATATGTTTTTGTGTTTAGCTTTTAGAGTTTATAATTATATTTATAGTTGAAAAATCTTAAATTATAAGATTGTATTTCTCTGATATTTTCATATATTATTTAAATTTTATTATTTTATTAATACCCGTTCAAATGAAATTGAATTATAGTTGAACCATTTAAATTCTTTCTCTCGCCTTCATCTCTTTCTTATTCCTTTATCTTTCACTGCTCTATCAATATTAAGATAAAAACATTAATATTTATTTTTTAATTAGTAGACATTATATAACATTATTTTTTAAATTATTAAATATTTAAATTTGGACTAATATTATTTTCAAAAACTTCAATATCAAATGTAATTTTAAAAATATGTATTAAAAATATTAAATTTGGGTATAGTAAAATTTAAATATTCCTATCTAAAATCATTAATTCAAAATTTAAGAAATTTAAATTGATTTATTGAAATGAGATATCTGAAAATAAAATAAATTTAAAATTAAAAAATTCAAATCTAATACATTCAAAATTATTGAAATTAAAATTCAAAATGCTTAATTTTTTTTTATTCAAAGACACTTGAAAGGTAATATTATTAAAATCAACAAACTTTATAGTCTAAGTTTATAGTTTTTTTTTATTTAATAAATTTATATAAATTTTCTAAGACCTAATAATATTTTATTATTAGTTTTAAAACGAACTAGATACGATGTTTATAAACAGAAATTAATTTGGAGCATTTTTTACGCATCAAATTTTAATTTTAGTAAGTAGTCTTATCCTTATTAGTGTTTTAAAAGTTCATTCTCCTTTTAGGTTGTCACTGGTGAAATTACCTATAAATATAAGTTATTTTGGAGCATCTCATTTTAGATTGATCAGAGTTTAATTTCATTACTATTGGTGTTTAAAATGTTTCTTCTCCCTTTAGGTTTGTTAGTGGGGAGCTTACCTAGATTCTGAGATTATTTGGATGGTTATGGCACTCATTAACTCTTGATAGGTGATGCATGTAGAAATACTTGAAGTGGTATTAGGTTTTGGATCGAGCATGCAATTAGATATTTGTGATTGAATTTGAATATGATAGACTTTGAACTATCATATAGGAAGTGAATTTACTCATAACTTAATCTCATAAAACTGGTTTATAAGATAAATTTTGAACCCTACCTTTATATATATATATATATATATATATATATATATATATATATATATATATATATATATATATATATATATATATGATGATGAGATGTTTTCTATTCACTAGCTCACCCTTGCTTGTATGTTTATTGTATGTTATTGAGCAACAAGAACAATTGCCACCACTAGCTATTGTACTGGCCAAGAGTGGACTTTCTCTATAAGACATGATGAAGCAGATGGTTGAACATAATATGAATTCCTAGTATAGAACAAAGATGACCATTCAAAACTTTGGAAAATCAAATTGGTCAATTGATCACTAGTGTAAACCAAATGCAATCTTAAGGGTCCAACAAGTTACCTTCCTAGATAGTTATCAACCCAGAAAATGTTAGTATCGTTACGTTGAGATTAGGGAAGAGTATGTAAGAATTACAATAGGTCGAGACTCATATAATGCTAGACGGTTTAGCTAGATGGTTTAGAAGTCTGATACAATTGCGAAGCAACCTAAACAGAAAGAAGCTAAGTCCACCCCTGAGATCAATTTAACTTCTCTTTCATTCCCTAAAAGAATAAATTCCATATCTAATAACAACTCCAATTTTGATGAAAAAAAAAAATCAAAACTCTGACAATAGATACCAACTATTTACTAGTAAAAAAGAATCGTCTACCAGTCTGGAACGACCGCCTATCCCTGTCTCTTTTCCATAAAGGTATGTACAAAAGATTAAGAAATTGGAAGAGGTGGATAAAGAGATTTTGAAGACCTAGGTAAACATTCATCTACTAGATATTATTAAAAATATCCCAAAAGTATGCCAAATTTTTAAAGGATTTGTGTACATATAGACAATGTTTGAAAGGTAATGAGAAGGTTAACACAGAAAGGAATGTCTCTACACTTATTGCGAAACCTGGGGCTGAAATTCCTAAAAAAAATGCAAAGACCAAAGAACATTCATTATTCCTTGCATCACAGGCAATAACACATTTGACAATGCTATGCTTGATTTAGGAGCATATATCACTGTTATGCCTTTATCTATTTTCACTTCCTTGTCTCTTGGCTTTTGAAAACTATAAGTGTTGAAATCCAGTTGGCCAATAGGAGCATAGTCCATCCTGCAGGACTTATAAACAATGTGTTGATGAAAGTTGATAACCTAATTTTTTTTGTAGATTTTTACCTACTGAACATGTAAGGAGGAAATTCACACATTGGTGCAGCCACTACCATCTTCGACATGTCATTATTGAAAATAGTTCGGACCAAGATTGATGTACAAATTAACACACTAACCATGGAATTTGGTAACTTTCTAATGCAATTTAACATACTAGACGCTATAAAACATCTAGTTTAGAACCACTTTGTTTTCTATGTTGACATACTTAATGACTTTGAAGATGATAATTTACTTGAATTTAGGAGATTTTATTTCTCTGAATTATCTAGTTTTACTGATACTTTCATGTATAATTCATGTAATGGATCTTCTAATTGTCAGACGTGTGTTGAGATAGTTAAATATATATCATATGATTATACAACTTATGTTGTAGACGTAGGTATTACTACACCATCATCCTCTAATACACCAAAGTGCACAAATGCAACCATAACAACACAAAGCTGACCTAGTTGATTTGCAGGTTATGTAGATCTCTAGACCATTACCATCTACTACCCAGCAACCATCGAAGGAGCTAAAACAACTTTGTACTCAGGATTTAACCTATTTTAGTACTAATTAATTACACTTGTGATTTATGTTACGATTCATTTGTGTGTAACATATGTGCCAAAATAAAATCAGTTTTTAACCATTAATTGTAAAGATTTTGATAAATGCTTTAGTATGGAAATGTTAATAGAGTCTTAGAAAATACAAGTTTCATCATAATAACTGCTACAAAGTCTTAGAAAATACAAGTTTCATCATAATAACTATTGATAACTTTGCTTTAGTTTCTATTGTGCAACTAACATCTGGAGGAGACACAAACACTACAAGTAATCCATGTAGAAGATGACACCTTAGACGAATATGACACTATTTTCCCGTTTTTAAGGTTTTTTAGACGTCCTCCTATGCAACCTCCTAACCTACCTCTCATTCCATCACCTCCCACAACTAGAACATCTATCATAGCTAGACCGTTTAGTCAATCACCATTTTACCCAACATTCACCATCTTCACATCCACATGAGCATATTGCTTGCTCAACCTTTAGGAAAATTTCATATATAGCCACCCCTAGAAGGTTCTATATCAGATAACCCCATTAGATCGTCGAGATTATATAAGCTTTCCCCTCCCAACAATTCTTCATACACCACCCCGTTCATGGAAACCTTTCTATTTGCCCCTGATCCCTTCTAGTCCCATCTTGCTACACAAAGGCTCTTCACAAAAGATGTTTCTAATGTTTCACCATTTACACTAAGGTTTTATATGTCTTGACTAGACCTTCCAACAGACATCCACATCATCTTTGAACCACAATATATAATGGACCTTGACTTTTATTGTATAGGAGATGGTTGAGGAGATTATTTGTAGTTCTTACTTTCCATAAAACTTGACGAAGGAGTTATTCTTTTCCCATTTTTATCGTACATGATCATTTTATTGCTTTTACATTGAGGATAATGTGTGACTAAAGTGTAGGGGAGTAGAATCATAGTTTTTATCTTTTGTTTGATAATTTTTATCTTTTGTTTGATTTGTTTGAGTTTCTATTTGATTATGTTAAAATAAAAATAAAATAAACTAGTTTTCTAGGATCGTCTAACATCTAATGTTTGACATTGTTCAAAATTCTTGAAAATTTTGATTCCTTGATCTTTTTTGTGTGAATTTCCTTTAAAATTGATAAATAAGTTGGTTATGAGGATTTTGCGTTGAATCTTTTGCGATAAGTTTTCCCTAGTGCGATTTTGAACCTTATTGATAGACCGTCTAATGCTCATTTTAGTGTACTTTTCACAAAGGGTGGGCAAAAAATCTGGTTAGGCTAATATGAGCCAATTTTTTTAACTGCTCTAATCCATTTTAAATTTTATTTATTTAAATCTAAATTTTATTTTGATCCAAATTTTATAGTTTTTCTAAATCAAATATCCATTTTACTTATATAAATTTTAAAAATTGGAAAATTCAAATTTTCAATCCAAATATTCTATTCCACTCTGGATTCAAGTTTCACTCTGTTGCTTAGAAATTCTTGACCGTTGTCATTGTGGATGTCTGTTTGAGATTTCTATTTATATTTTTGAAACATTTATGTGGTTGTCAACCATGGCAAAGTACTTTGATAAGACATTGGAACTTGAAGTCTATCACACTCTTTTCGTAACCTAATAAAGTATAGGGATTCTCATGCTACATTAGTGATATAATTCTTATTTTATATACTTGTATGTACATGTATATATGACTTTGTAGTCTTTACTTCATATATATTATTTTATTGTAAAGGACACCCCTCTAGCCATATTGCAAAGGATACAATAATTTTTTTGGGTACAATAATAAATAGGTTGTATCTTTTACTTTTATTCAATGTCATCAATGCATGAAGAAGATGATTATTCAGTCTCAAAACCAATTGAGCATGTGGTTTCTACTCCACCAACTGGCCCTCACTATACAAATGTGAGACCTCCTTGCCATGAGAGAAGAAAAAATCGCTCAGAAGCTGGGAATCATTTTATTCAACTAGAACCTAAGTTGGATAAGAGATCTTAGTGCAAGTATTGTGATATTCTTATTTGATATGAGAAAGGAACAAATGCTATGAGAAATCATGTGTTGAGATGTCCAAATAACCCTAATAAAGAAGAAAACAAGAGACAAAAAGTAGGTGCATCTTTAAAAGTTGATGGAAATATGAACTCTCCTTCCTATGGTAGATTTGACCAAGAAGTTTGTCAAGAAGAACTGGTAAATTTTTTTTGTGGAAGCTGAATTTCCCTTTCGATTTGTTGAGCATGTTGCTTTCAGGAAGTATTCAAATGCGTTGCAACCAAGATTTAAGATCCTATCACGCTATACCTTATCACAAAATATGGAATGCAAAAAAGGTATATTTGAATAAGTTTCTTTCTCAACATTGTCAGAGAGTTTGTCTAACTACTGATACATGAACTTCACCTCAAAATAAAAGTTATATGTGTTTGATAACCCACTTTATTGATAATGATTAGATCTTGAATAAAAAGATTTTGAATTTTCGTCAACTAACAAGTCATACAAGAGAGACCATGACTAAATTTGTTGAGCCATGTTCGCATGAATGGGGCTTGAATACTGTTTTGACCTTGACAGTAGATAATGCTACATCAAATGACACAAGAGTTCAACACTTGAAGAAAAGACTATTATCTTGGAACAACTTGGTTTTGAAAGGTGACTATATCCACATGCGTTGTTGTGCATATATTTTGAACTTAGTTGTGAGTAGTGGGTTAAAAGAGATTGATAACTCTATTTTAAGAATTCGTTGTTGTGTTGGGCTCACTTCCTAGGTGGAGACCCAATCTAATTTTTTAATCACCTTTAAGGTTTTTCCTGAGAGACAGAGTGATAGCTGTCAGCAGAGACAGAGAGAGAAAAAGAGAGAGAAAAGAAAAAGATAGAAAAGTTTCGCCCAGTAACTTCCGGCTGCCGCCGACACTTTGTTCACCGTTGGATCGGGCTGAAATTTTGTAAGAAGGTTCATAATTTGTGTGAATTCAATCTGACCGTTCGGATCTTGCAGAATTGGTTTGAGCAGAGAGAAATTCATCTCACATTACAGCAGCGTTTTCAGCATTTCTCTTGAGAACGAGTTTTTTTGGGATTGCTTTTGCTGTTTCGTCCACCGTTGGATCGGGCTGAAATTTTGTCAGCAGGTTCATACCTTGTGGTGCTTAAATTGGACCGTTTGGATTGTTCAAAAGTCACCGGAACAGTGAGATATAGGCCGTGTACGGTAGCTGCAGTTTTGGGAATTTTTCAGGTTTCTTGTTCTTTGTTTCATCTCTGTTGTATTTCTACTTGGCTGGTTATTGAGCACAATTTGTGCTGTTTTGAGATTCTCTTGTAACCATAATATTGATCATAGTGGAGTTTGATTGACTAGCTTGTGCCCGTGGTTTTTACTTCTCACATTGAGAAGGTTTTCCACGTTAAAAATTTCTGTGTCTTCCTGAAGTGTGTTTTTGTTGCTGCCATTATTTGTTATTGCTCCTCACACATTCTTGCTAGTTGGGGAAATTATTATCCGCTGCTTATTGCTCTTGTTGAGATATTATTTTTATTGTGTTGAATTTCCCATCATTCATGTGGAAGTGAAATATATTAGATCATCTCTTTCTAGATTTATGAAATTCAAAGAGTGTGTTGAGAAACAAAACATTGAATATAAGGGTCACATCTGTTTGGATGTTGAAACTAGGTGGAATTCAACTTATTTTATGTTAGATGCTGCTTTAAAACATAAAAAGGCATTTGATGAGCTTGAGTTTTACGATACACAATATGTTAATGAGTTAGGAAAGAAAATTGGTTTGCCTTGTTATGAAGATTAGGAATATGTTGAGTCTATTATACCATTTCTGAGTATTTTATACAAAGCTACTATGCGCATCTCCGGTACCTCTTATGTTACTAGTAATATGTACATGTTAGAGGTGGTAGGAAATTGGAATGAGATCAATCATTTGCTTAAGTCCAACTATGCAAGCAGTGCTACAGATAAGATGGCTGAAAAAATGAAAAAAAAAATGAGAAATATTGGGGTGAACCTAACAAGTTGAATATGTTGTTGCTAATTGTCGTTGTCTTAGATCCTAGATACAAAATGAGATATATGAATTGTGTAATTGATCAACTTTTTGTTTCAGAAAAGACAAATAACAAATGTGTCTTAAAGTCAAGATTAGATATTTCTTTGAAGTTGTTGTTTGATGAATATAAAGTTAAAAAAGGGGGAGCTGAAAGGACACCCAACAGATACATGCAGAGATATCTAGTTATAAAAATGATCCATATGGTTGGAATAAATTTTTGCAAACAACAAGGTTAACCTCTTCAAACAAATCTGAGCTTCAAAAATATTTAGAGGAGAAACTTGATACAAGTGCAAATTTGAATATTCTAGATGGGTGAAAAATTAATTCATGTATATTTTCAATCCTTTCAAACACAGCTCGAGACTTATTAGCTATGCCTGTTTCTACAATAACATTTGAGTCTGCGTTTAGCATAGGAGGAAGAGTGTTTGATCCATATCGTAGTTCTTTATCACATCGAAAGGTGGAGACACTTATTTGTACATAGGATTGGCTAAAAGATACACCTTTACCGTCATTGTTAGACTATGATTTTTAAGAGCTTCAATGAGTTGACCAAGGTATGTTGATGTTCCAATTATGTATTAACATTACAATTAAATATGTATTAAGTAACGATAAATTTTTCATTTCTTATAGAGTTGGTTTCTTAACAAGATGTTGGCAGATCAACCACAATTTCTCTTACATAGTATGTTTGCTTCATGACCACAACTTGATTTCTTTGAGGTTGAGATGTCATGATTCACCAATGATTTTGAATCACAAGAAGTAAATAAGTTCACTTTTCTTTGATTTTTTTTTTGGTGTTGCATACAGGTTGCAAAAATGGACTTCTTAGTCTTTATAAGCATGAAGTCTTGTGAAGAATATGCAAATATCCAAGTCATGTGAATTTATTTTCTTAGTTGGTTTGTTTTAGTAGTCATGTTGTTTTTGCTTATCTTCTTTCTTAGTTTATTTTTTTTTTCTCATTTGCTGTTTTTGCTTATAATTTCTCAGTTTATGATACATGGAATATTTCAAAGTTGGAGTGGAGACAAGACAATGCATAAAGATAGTAAGTATGTATTGAATTTGTTTGTTGTTGTTCTTTTCTAAGGGATTAATTATAATTATTATGCTTTCAATTCTAGAAGTTATGGTGGTTGGTCTCCTTTGCTTTATGTGGACAGTGCTCACTGCATTGGACTTCATTATGGTGTAGTTATGATAGGCTAGCTGATACCATCTTCTTTCATTGATATTTAGAAGTAAAATATTGTTGGTTCATGAAATTTCTGGTGTTTGAAAGTTATATCCTTCTCTTTTTTACTTCTAACTAATTATGTGTATTCAGTTGTTCAGTGTTGTCTAAATTCATACTTAGTTAGAATAGAATGTGCCTATTTTACTTGAAAACACTGCACACTGATAAATTCCATTGTGTTTTGAGATGGTTTGACGAGCTTGGTGTTTGGCTACCTTTGAAGGTTCGTGCCTTTCTCTTGCATAGAATTTCTGACTCTGGACTGATCAAGGTTTTATAAATCGCAATTGCTAATTTTTTCTTGTGTTTGATAGGTGGAAATTTTTTTATCTTCCAATGAATTTGATTCATTTTCATGGGGACACTCTGGGGATAAAGTTGTTATAAACTTTATTTTGGCAGGTGTACATACACTAAAAAGTTACTTGCAATGTGGTAATGATTCTACAATTGTTGAGATATGAACAAATTAGTATGAATAAAAGAAAAAATGACAGAAAAATAGCTGAATTCTGAATGCTTTAGTGTGTACTTTTTCTTAATTTTCCAAAAGCATCTCAATAACATATTTTATATTCTAAGTATTTTTATATTTATAAAAAAATTATTAAATTTGGTATTATTAAATTGTAATTTTATTATATTTTTTTGATATTTATATAATATTAAAATTTTTGTTACATATTATTATATTAATATTATGTTAGTTTTTTTTAGAAAATATATATTTAGATTTAAAATTCAATTAATTTTTTTATATAAAAATATAGATATGGAATTATAAAAATCCAAATTATTTTTATAAAAAATATGGATTTGGATTTAAAATCCAATTCAAATATTTGGATTTGGATTTGTAAAAATCCAAATTGGTTTTATAGGAAATATGGATTTGGATTTAAAATCCAATCAAAATATTTAGATTGGATTTTCCAAAATCCGTTCCATGACTACCCTTACTTTTCACTCATGTTTGATTATACTATAGAACTTAGTTTGATTATATGTTTTGCAACTTTGTTTTACATGCATCAATTGATATGATTGAAGCATTTGTTAAATTTAAAACATTAGCCATATTAGTTTACCTTCATGGTAAAACACTTGTTAGCCCCTTTAAGTTGATAACTTTTTTCTTACTTTTAACTCTCATTACAAGTCCTAAAACAGAAAAATCATGATTATTCCTAACTTTAGAATTATTTGAAAATATGTTCTTGAACAAGTGAGTGGGTGTACCTCATTTTCTTTAACTTACCTCCTCATGTTATTGACTCATTACTGAAAAAGATAGAAAAAATAAAGAAAGGAATAAGACAACCAAAAGAAAAGAAAATAAAAAAACACAAGTGTAGATTGTCTAATACATAGGTTAAACCGCCTGTTACTTGAAAAAAAAAAAGAATGATGTCTTGAAATAAAAAGAAGAGTATAATTACAATTTTGAAGACGTACTCTACTTATAATTTTCTTTGGATTACCTCTATTTTTTATGGTATAAGTCTCTTATCCCTCAATTTACCTACTTTAATGTCGTCTCATTACATCCATTTTAAACCCTAAAAATACAAACTTAAACACTTCAGAGTTGAAGACCAATTAATGAAAATTCTATCATTCTTAATTAACCTTTTGATTTAAGTTACTTTCTTAATATATGTTAAGATAAAGAAAATTCCATTCTAATTTTGTTCTTCAATATTTGGTTCTTCGATTTTTTATAAATTGTATTATACTTTTTATTATGCCTTTGTAGGATTTAATATTATACTTCTTATATGTTAAGATATAGATTTGTGATATTAATTTTTTGATTATGTATAATTGTTTTGAGGATCTCTGAGTCCTAAGGATGTTATGTGTATGTATATAGGTAGGGAATATATGATAGTAATAGCTTTGGCGCTACGTTACAAATTTAATTGAAGAACAAGAAAAAGGTAAAAAAGAATTGTATTGTTAATTCCCCTCTTGGTGGTCAACGAACAAAAACCACGCGTGACACTTTAGGTACTAAAGCAACTAATCCATCTCCATCTTAACAACAAAATGCATTAGGTGAAGTGAAAGACTACCAATAGCAATCCAATAAAATTGGAATTTGTCAGTGTTTATCTCACTGGACCCAACTTAGACTAAAAAAATGGTTTAACTTTTGAATTTCAGAGTTTGAGCTTTTTCCCACGTGTAAAAGTGAGATGGTGGGAGTGTAATATAGTGCACATAGAGATGGTAAAGTAGGAACAAAACCAACTTTTGAAATTGAGTCAAACAGTTGTAGCCTTTCTTGAAAAAGCCCTTCATCTAGGATTGTTGTGATTGCCTTGGTCTGCGCTAGCATTGTCCTCATCACAAATATGTATGATTAACTAAATATCATTTCATGCAATCTATACTTTAATGTGAGACACCCTTCTGTTAACTGTTCAGGTACCTTGAAATCTTTAACTTTCTTGAAGACATTTTCTTTGGGTAACCTTAGCATGTTGCTGCACAAGGAAACCCACTTTCTACCTTCCTTTTGCTTTATGTAAAATCAAACACATACTTTTTGAAAGAAAAATGTTATTAGTAGTATACGGCTTGGCCCTCTTAAGATGCCTAATGAATTCATTAGGTTTTATTTTAAGCAATAATCTCATCTCCATCATTGAGCATTGTATGAAAATGTACAGCTAGCAGCAGCTGATTGCTCTCCTCGTTATTCCAACTGCCTAATAAGCCATAATTAAATGTTTGTCCTTAGTTTAATTTGACTTTCAGATCATCATGCTCTAAGCTTTTCCAATGTTTTTTTCTTGGTTCTTTATAATTACTGTCTTTGACTAATGCTCCTACGTTTATTTATATATGTAAATGGATATGAAGCTCATTCAACATTACACTGGGGTTAGATTAGCTATCACTGCCTTCAATTTATTTGTGTACATATCTCAGTCACATGCACACAACATCTGCATTGAAGTGTAAAATGTTAAAGAAATTATGTGCTGCTTGGGATGAACTTTTCTTCAAGTTAATTATTGTGTCTGCTTTTCATGATCATGAACAGATAGTTGTCATGGACAAATTCGTACTGAACTAACTGGAGTAGTTTCTCACTCTTCCCGATGTTGCTTTCATGAAGGCTACAATTCTTGTTATGTAGCTGTTGCCTCCTTGCAGCTTTCTAAAACTCTGCCTCTGTTTATTGGTAATATTTGAAAAAAAAAGATGAAAAAATTAATTGAAAATTCATCTCTCCAAAATGAATGTGGTTGGTAAATTTGGAATAAACTATTAGAGTTTGTGCAAATCGAGGGAGGTTTACTAGTCAGAACTCCCATAAATTTGATTAGGGTTTTGATGCAACTTAAACTCCTTAGTGAATCAGTGTAGTGTTTATAAAGACACCGCATTAGTCAATAAAAATCCCACCAACACTGATGATATAAATATATAAACATATATATATATATATATATATATATATATATATATATATATATATATATATATATATATCAAATTAAGTAATACATATACGGAGACTGTGAGAGAAAGGAGAAATTAATAATTACTGTCATCAAAATAAATTGTTTAGATTAAAATATTTGTTTAAAAGTTTCTTAAATTTTTTTTTATATTAAAGTTTAAGGTTGACTACTTATGATCTCATATACGTAATTATATATGTTGTCTTGTTTAATTTTTTTTTTTAAATTTGTTCTATGCAGTAAAGTTTAAGGTTGACCATAATTATATGTTCTCTTAGTATAGTCTTACTTAAGATATGATATGCTAACCTCACGTAAATGTTTTATTATTCATGTTGACTTCAGTTAATACTAATGATTTCGGTGACCTAGGCTTGTGAGAATTATGATGCATATTGAATGTTATAGTCCAGTTCCTTTAAAGAATAGTTAACTCTTAACATAATTAAATCAGTAAGTAATTTTTTTCCTATGCTTCATTAAGAAGTAAAAAACTTTGTTTTTCATTAATAAAAAAACATTTTACCTGAGTAAAGCTTTTCAGAAACCCATTTTTATTACTAATATTCTCCCTCATAGTTTTGTTTAGTGTGTCAACAACAATACAGAAATATCAGCATTCTGTATTTTATACTATTAAAAAAAATTTACATCAATTTTATTAAATAAGGAATGCAAATGATTTAATAGATCTTCTAAAAAATTAACTGAAAAATCCAAGAAATTGAGCTTTCATACGATGGCAACAGTTCAGTGGTGAATAGAACAAGAGATTAAAAAGTACTGTCAGGAAAAACTGATCAGAGCTAGCTTCTGTTAAGTTATTTATTGCTGCAGCACCAAGTTCCGTGTCCTTATCTTTCGCTGCATAATCCTTAATAAGCCTTACCATTTCCTAGTCACTTTCAATTTTCAAACCATCCTTGTCTAATTTCTGTGATATAATAACAGCACTCAACCATAGTAATTCTCCAACTTTTCTAACTGTTGTCACTTCATGGCATACTTAATGCTCAGTGGAGCTGAAAATACAAAGCTCACTAGTGGCATATCTCCATCTGGGTTAGGCTCAGTGGGTCTTAACTTTCACAAGAGGGTCTTCTACAGGAATGATGTTGTGTCTTATGGTTACATGACACCCAGACTGGATTCATCCATCACAAGAAGGAGGGATTTTGGTTCTTCAAGGTTTTGGCTACTATTGTGACATGATCTACTATGTGAAATGGTGTTATACATTTTTTCTTTTTTATCAAGATTTTTCTGTCAACAACTTTGATTGTCCTTCTTGTTTTGTTTTGTAATGTTGATGAAGTGTTTCCTGTGCTTGAGCTCACCTTGAGCTTTTGGCAGTCACTGCATTTTATATACTTGTTGCTGACAGTAATTAATCTGATGCATGTTGAAGGTCATGATATTCTTTAGTGCGCATAGGGTGCCTCTTGCCTATGTAGAAGAGGCTGGTGATCCATACAAGGCTGAGATGGAGGAATGTGATGTCATAAACCCTTGTCCACTATAAGAAATAATGATCATAAAATCTTCAAAAGAGCGACCCAAACCTCATAAAATAGATTTTTTAAAATTAAATAATTATTAAGAAGTGGACTTTAAATATAATTAAATCTCATAAAACCGACTTATAAAGTGAGGTTTGCACCCACTTATATATTATGAAATACCAATTCGTGCGTGAGACTATATATTATGGGTGGTCCGTTAGGAGGTGGCCTGATAAGCCCAACAAACAATTGTTAGGATAGTTTTGAAATGATTCTAATACCATATGAAGAAGTAAACTTTAAGTCTAATTTAACTTCATAAAACCAGCTTATAAGGTGAGGTTTGCACCTACTTATATACTATTAAATGTCTTAATTTCTAGTCGATATGGAATCTCCTACAATAATTAAACTTAGCGTTGTTGTTGGGGACACTACGGGAGAAAACAAATGTGAGTAAATTGTCGCCATTAGGGACACTACCTGGTAAACAAATATTAATGTCGCCTAGACCTACGCTAAATGTAATAAAAATATTAACTTGCATCCACTTTGTGTCCCCATTCTTGATGTAATATCATTTTGCAACTTATTTTTTGAATGCATCTACTTTGTGTTTCCATTCTAGACGCTAACTTATTATTATTATTTTAATAATTTTTAACTTGCATCCACTTTTTGTCCTCATTCTAAACTCAATATTATCCTGTCACTTAAAAATTTTCATTACATCTACATTTTGTGTCCCCATTCTAGACGTTAATTTATTAATATTGTTTTAATAATTTTTAGTGTGAGTTAAAGGTCTCCATTGTAGACACAATATTTGACATTTATTTTTGTGTCTAACTTGAGTAGACTTCACCCTTGCTAGTGATTTCATTTTTATAGTCCCTATTTTTTGTTGACAGCTAAAATGGATTTTTCTTGTATTGGCCACTGGACTGAGGACATGAGAGATGATGCATTGGAGTCTGTTGATCTCTATGACCATAAAATGAGAGTGGTGGTGGATGTTGAAGGAGGAACTACATTCACCACTTCCTATCCTGCTATTAAGATTTGGGGTTTGGTTATTTTGTCTCAAGTGATAGTGTGTGAGATAACTTTACAGTTTTTCTGTGTGCACGATGACAATAAGGTTTGAATTTACTAATTATGTGAACCCCTCACTGCTAAGCTGGCCTTGGTGGATAACTTCACTATTAAGTTAATGTTATGAGTCCTTGACATGGTTTGGAGTTTGGACCAATAAGTCATGCTTTTGAACGATTAACGTAAACTTTGCTTTCAAATTGTTACTACTTTTTGCCATATTTATAGTAGGATAGTTGATAGTTGATGCTAATCGGGCATTAAAAGTCTACAAGAAAATCTTATGGTCATTGGTCCCCAAAAACAGTGAAATATTAACCTCCATGAGCCATGATTCCTAGCATATTTTACTATATCTAAATATGTAACTTCATGATCATTAACCAGATAAAAAGAACTAGTTTTCATGATAAAATGTTACTAACTCTTACAAATTGGCCAATCTAATACGCTAAGGTTCTTCAGTAATGAATACTGGCCTGACAATGCAACTGAGGTACGTGCATTTTTTTTTATATTATTCTTTAATTTATAGAATTTTGTTGAATTGATCACAATGCAGTTTTTATTTAAAATTTAATATAATTATTTAATTTATAGATTTTTTTTTGAATTGATCATAGTGTCACTATCAGTACTTTTTTGAATTAAAAATACTTTCAATGCAACTCCTCAAAATACAAAAAGAGGAAACTAAATAATGGGATATTGTAGGAGATGATTTTTTATTGGATGACAATAACATTCTTGAGATTTTTAGCTTATCTCTCGATGAACCAAAATTAAAAGCTCTATTCGTGTCTGTACTTTATAGGATGGAGGTTTGAACACCATGAATGGGGCATAGGTAAGCTTCTAACCCTTTGTTGAGAACTTATGTTTGACCATCTGTTTGAGGATGGTAAGATGAATTAAACTTCAATGTTGTTCCCTAGGCTTTGAACATGTCACACCAAAAAGGTGATGAAGAAAATGTGATCACCATTAGACACAATGGATTTGGCAATGTCGTGAAGGCAAAAAATTTTGCTGGAGAATTGGCAATCTAGGCTCTAAGTTGTGTAGAGTGGGTAATGCAAGGAAATGAGCAAATTTGGTTAGACAGTCACAAGTTACCAAAATTTTTGTGGACGATGATGGTAAGTAAGTTATGAAGTCCATAGAGAGGTCATCCCATACTTAATTTGGGACTGGGAGGGGTTGATTAATCCAGTGAGTTTTTCTGGCAGGTATTTGTGGTGTTGACACACGGAGCAGTGTTGAATGAAGTGTTTTACATCCTGGCCAATAAAAGGAAGTTGTCACCCTTACTAGTGTGGGTTTCATACTAGAGTGTCTTGCTATGGGGGATTCATGGAATTCACAAATGATGTGGTGGTGGAAGTCGTTAGTTGTTGGGAGGAAAATTTGTTGGTGAAAGACAAGCAAGCCCTAGTGAGTGGAGAATTGATTGGACAACGGTTGGTTATGCGTGTGATAACCTTCGATTGTGGAGAAGAGCTGTTGTAGTTCTTTAAAAATGGTTTTAAGAGAGGAAGAGATGGCGAAAGGTAGGGTGGGAGGTGAGGATTCCTATTGTGAAAGAGAGTCTTCTACCAAGTTGGTTTGTTAGGTTTGTGTATGATCTGAAAATCATTCTTCTATAATTTGGTTGTCCACTTTTGTTGTTCAGGTGTTTGAATTGTTTGAGGGAGGACTGTGTTAAGAATTTTTTTTATATGTAAAATTTTTAAAGTGATTTGCCAACAAGTGTTGGTTTCAATTCTTAATGGATTTTGTGATTGCATACATTTCATGTCTATACACAAATGTTGCTTGGAGGCAAGGACACATTTTTTGGCTGAAGAAGGAGAATGGATGATTGGCCTAGCTGAGCACGGTGCCTACGGTGACTATGGAGGCATTTGTTTCTACAATGAAGGGTTGAGTGAATTCTAGAAGGCGTAGTGTAGGATCCTATGCCAATTGTAATTTCAGTGTTGTAAAAGCTTGATGTGTTATAAGTATCCATGCAAAATTCTCGTAGTGTAATAAATCGGTGAAAGGAGAGGCGAGTGTGACGAACAAATTTTCTATAAAAATTGGTGAGACAATGAAATTTGTGTAGATCCGTGAGTGAACGTGGTTGATGCAAATCAGTGATTGCTTTTACTATTTCTGGATCAGGGGAAACTCCTATAGAGGAAATTATATGGCTCAAATTGCTAACTTGTGTGGTAGAGAAATTGCATTTAGATAACCTAGCAAAAAATTGTTTTGTTTCATACAAATCCATAATAAGCTCTAAATGAGTTAGATCATCTTGACATGTTGAACTTTAGACTAAGATGTCATTAAAAAAATTAAAATAAACCGTCTGCGATAGGGTCGTAGGACGTCATTCATAGCTTCTTGAAATTTTGAAGGCGCATTGGTCAAGCCAAATGGCATGACCAAAAATTCGTAATATCTATTTGTGGTCTTGAAAGCTGTTTTGTGAGTGTCATCTAGGTTGATTCTAATTTGGTGATACCCTGAGTATAAGTCAATCTTAAAAATTATAGTTGAACCAAGTTCATCTAACAATTTGATGAGCAAAATTTTATTCATACTTAATAGCTTTAATCATAGATTCTTGGATTGTAATCATGAATAAATTCATTGTTTTAACTAATATTTTTCTAATTGAATTTATTTGGACCTTAATTATTATTTTTGTTAATTTTGTATTTTTAACCTAACTTGGTTATTTTGAATCGAAATAGGAAACAAAATCGAAGATAAAGAATTAGAGAATTAAATCTGTAAATATCTCAGAAAAAGAATTGAAAGCAAATCTTCTGCAACGATATTCTCCCAAATCCTGAAAGTAAAACTCCTCTGCAAAACCTTTAAAAAATAAAGCAAATATACTTTGAAAATATTATTCAAGAAAATCTTCTACAATATCTCTCACAGAAACGCTGAAACTAATTATAATCAATGTGCAAATTTGAAGCAAAATTGGAAACAATATATCTAAAAGAGAAGCAATAATAAAATCTGAGATTGTTTGGGAAAAGAGACTTCAAAGGAAGGAAGATGGAAGCTTTTGGATCGCATTTCATAGTAGCAAACACATTTTAGACCTAGTTTTATTTTCTTTTTTGTATTATTCTTTCTTTGCCTCTGCATGAAAGGCTAAACCTTTTTTGTTGATTCCATCGTAATTCCCAATTGAGTTCTGAGGTTTTCATCAATAAAATTTCCATTTTTTCAATTTTATGTAGTAGTTGTTTTAACCTTCTAATCTCATGGAAAATTGATTTTTGTTAGAAGTTGTACTTGAACACATGATTGAGAGTCTTCCTTGTCTTAAACTTTGGTTTCTTAGTTAGTTCACATTGTTCTAATTAAGTTCTTGTGCACATGATTCAAGAGAGAGGAGATAAACATTCCCATGGAGTATACACATAGAACAAAGTGGGTACTAATTAAACCAGTAGACACATGTTTTACTGATAAGTTCCAAGTTGAATAAGATTGATGCATGTTCAATTTGGTTTAGCTTTGTTTGAGGATTGAGAAATGACTAATCTTTAGAGAACATGTGAAGAATTCAATAGTGGAAAAACTTGGGGATCAACTACTTTGTATTTGTTATTTTAATCATTTGTTTTATGTTTAATGTTAAACAAATTAAAAAACTCCTTTTTATCTTTATTGAACAATGATTTAATGATTTCACTATTGGATTTGTTGAGAGATGACTTGGGGTCATCTGACTACAATTATACTATCATCTTTTTGACATTTGATGGACTATCGCTACATTAGACGGACTATGCTGGAATCATTTTAGTTTGACTGCCAAACGAAAACTATCATAATTAATCTATAGTGGGTATGGAAAAAGATCATGTATGGTGATTTCATTTAAGGCTCTGTAGTCCATACAAAATCACCATGTTCCATCTTTCTTTTTCATGAGTAGGATTGGGGGAGAAAAATGGCTAGTACTAGATTTAATGAAACCTTCCTAAAGCATTTATGCAATTAGGTGTGATATGGTTCTTTTTCTAAGAATGGGGGTAGTGATAGGATTTGACATTGACAGGGGTAGTGTTGGGGAGAAGAGAAATGTGATGGTCATGGGGACACTGTGATGGTAGGCCATGAGGTATTTTGAATATGGATTGATATTGACGTAGGATGCATTGTATAGAAAAAGGTAAATGATAAGGAGGGGAAGATGGTGTTTGTAAGTTGGATTCTATTAGAAGAAAGGATGGAGAGGGGGTCTCAACATAAAGTAAATGTGGGAAAGCCATGGCGTGGGTGGATAGTTTTTGACAAAATTGATGATAACTGGCTTGCGTTGGTGTAGGTGTGGTTTTGGCTTTGAGGTTGATTTGTTTGTTAAGGTGGGTGAAGATAATACTCGAAATGAAAAAAATCTACTTGAATAAGACCTAGTGTTCGCAACCATTCAATACCTAAAACCACGTATTGATGAAACCTTGACGGATTTAGCATCCACTAAGCTAGTCCAACCTTCTAGAAGAATGACCAGGAGCATGACACAGGACCCAGGACAAGGTCAGACTCAGTCCATAGCCAGAGTCACTTAGAGCCCATTATGCCTCAGAGGATTACCAGGAGTAGAGCACATATTATTGGACCTGAGCACCAGTTATTTTTCCTACTTTTTATTTCAGTAGAATAGGGTTTAAATAGCATAAAATTGGGCTTGTACTAGACCCACATTTTTAACCTAGCTTCTAGAAGAACTACCCATGTCTCGCCCCACCATGTGCCTCAATTTTGACGTAGATTCTAGAAGGCTCTCTCCATGAGCGACTCATTAACGCCCCCTTTCCCATGTGTCTCTCTTGATCACCAAGGCACCTTAGGCTATAAATAAAGTGTCTTGCTCTCTTGCAGATTGAATTGATAGTAAATAAACTCTGTTTGAGTGAAATTCTGAGTGATCTCTTTTCCTCTGAGTCTTATCTTGACAGTATGGTAGTCAAAATCGCAAGTTGCATCGTAAGATCGTACGATTTAACGATGTATATTCATGGTGCCGATTTGTGATCACTAGAATAATATGATTCCGACGGATCGCATGAGATCGGTGTTGCAAATCGCAACTCGCATGAAATCGTCGAGTTTTGCGATGCTAGAAATCCCCATAGGCAGCGCTTCTGACATCATTGTTGCGGTGGCGCGGTAGCGTTTGCAGTGTCGTGTCACGACGGTGTGCGGCATGATGGTTTTGGTGTGGCAGCAGCAGATGGGGTAGTTGATATTAGGGTTTCTGTTTAAGAGGGAGGTAGCAGCAGCTTATGGGCTAGTTTGATATTAGGGTTTCTATTTAAGATGGAGGCAGCAACATATGAGCTCAATTAAATAAAAAGCCCAAATAAGTGAAAAGAATCCACTTACCGCATAGTGAAAGAAATCGTGAAATTTTTAATTTTTTACTGAAAACGTTACAACTTCTCCAACCGAATTAATTTTTAATTAATTCTTTTTAAGCCATGCAAACATGAATCCTGCTCTCCTCTCCCATTCCCTTTCAACTTCCCCACTGCAGTCCCAGTCTCCTATGTTTTTTCTCTGTATAACCAAGTGCAGCTTTTTTTCCCTCCTTTTTTTCTCATTCCTTTCCCCTTCCCTTTCAACTTCCCCAATGCAGTCCCGCTCTCCTCTTTTTTTTTTTCCCTTGTATAACCAAGTGCAACTTTTTTTTCCTATTTTTTTCTCATTGCAACCAAGTGCAGGTTTTTTTTCCTATTTTTCCCATTGCAACCAAGTGCAGTTTTTTGTCATCTGTTTGTCTCACTGCAACCAAGTGCAGTTTTTTTTCCTCAGTTTTTTTTTTCACTGCAACCCAAACTGCAGTCCCAAATTCCCATCATTAAAATGACTTCTATACCCATGGCAGTGACTCCCAAAAATGCTCCAGGAAATAGGAGTGATATTGCTTGGAAGCATTGTATCTCAATTGATGGGGATACTAGAAAACTTCAATGCAAATATTGTAAAAAAGTATTAACTAGGGGAGTTTATCGATTGAAGCATCACTTGGCTGGTACTCAAAAGGATGTTGGAGCATGCAAGGATGCTCTTGATGAAGTTAAAAAGGAGATGTGGAAAATTGTTGTAAATAAGAAATCAAGTCTTACTTTGGATGATGAGGAAATGGCAAAAGCTGTAACATCCCGCCAAATCCTCTTTTCATAATTATAAAATGAAATAAAGGTAAAACAATAATATTGAAGTGAACATAATTATATATAAGTAATGAAGTTTCTCCTCACAGGGAGTTTAATACAAAATCGGTCAATTTTCCAAAACTTAAACAAAATACAACAACATAGAAAAATAGGCGATCTCCTAACAGAAAAAGACGATCTCCTATCAGGAAAAGGCGATCTCCTATCAGAAAACAGAAAAAGGGTGATCGCCTAACAGAAATAGAAACAGGCAATCTCCTTCCGGCGACCACTCACTGAGGAGCTCTACTTCCTGCAACATCATCTGCTCCCGTGTAAATTATACACGATCATCACAGGTTTAAGAAAAAGCCAAACATAACACCAAAACACAGGGTAAGCTAGATATTTGAAAGAGAGTTGAGATATGAAACTTTAAAATCAAGATAAAACAAATTGAAGACACCCACGTAAAAACTATCAATTTTCTCGTTCCCTTCACATGACCATCAAGTAATCACACATTTCACAATTTCCTCAAAAGTCGTTCTATTCACATAATGCATCAAGTGTCTATCAATTTCAATGTTCCTCATTTCTCACGTCAGACTTCCACTGACTCATCACACAAGACACTTGACACTACTTCCGGATGACTCATGCATTGACTAGACTCAGAGATCTGCACCTGTCATACTGCCCCACTATGAAATCACACACATTCACAGGGTTGCTGTGAAATCACACACATTCACAAGCGTATAAATGAATCTCAATATCATCACTATCCTAGCATGACAGGGTTAATCCATACAACGGGTCAAGCTCGTTCTCTTTCAAACAACTCACCCATACGTATGAACCTCCTTCGACTCTCAACGCCTGAATAACTTCATCTATATGATTCCATTATATCAGGAGAGTCAGGATATCTCATAATAAGCGAATCACTGGTCAATGCACATCCTACACGATCTTACACGGTATTTTCTTTCCTGAAAATACTATGCCTTGATCCCACATTCACAATATTCAACACATCATACAACATTTAATGGACAATTCCAATCACAACAACAATCATCCCCTGGTTCAGATTTTCGAATATCACATTTAAATCTCAAACAGTTTCAAACAACACCAAAAACACGGGAGTTCGAAAAACAACGCAAAAACCGGCGATCTCGTCCAAAAACAGGGGATTATGCAATAACAATTGAAAACCGGCGACCACGTCGCCCCATCATCTCAATCATCTAATATAAGGTTTTTCGTTGGAAATAAGGCTAGCTTCCCTTACCTAGACTTGCGCAAAACACCAAGAGCTCCAAAACCCACCGAGCTTAAAGGATGCCTTAGCTCTGTTTTAGCGTCTGGTTTTTAGAACTTGCAGAGAACCTCCCAGGTGCTCTAAGGGCAGTCGTCGCTCGTCGTACTGGTGCTTGAGAATGCCTGAATCACAGCGCGAAGGAGAGAAAAGAGAAGGATGAAGGTGAGCTCACTCTTTCACTCTTGAACCACTGCAACGTCCTTTTCCTCTCAGAAGTGGGTTTTTGAATCTTAAACCAACTTGTCCACAAAAGCCGCTGCCACCACCCACTCTGCAGGGAAGTTTGCGTGTACGCTTCCCTGAACAGTACGACTACGCGTGCCTCTGTGCAGGCCAACACTCTGATGTCACTATTCTGAACTACCCTTTTTGTCTACGTGTCGCGCGTGCAGTACGTCTGATGCTGAGAGCCTGGGTCCCACCTTATCTGTGTGAAACTCGACATCGCGCGATAACCTTCCACCGATGACGGCTCGCGCGATGACTATCCACCGATGCCTCATCCTGGAGGACGACTGATGTCTCTCCCTGGGAGAAGACCGATGTCTCGCCCTGGCGATGACCGCATGCCTCGCGCCCTGGCGATGCCTGCACGTCTTGTGCCCTGGCGATGCCCGCATGCCTCGCGCCCGGCGATGCCCGCATGCCTCGCGCCCCGGCGATGCCCGACGACACATCGCCACGCCTTGCTGTAGGTTCTTCATCCCACTATGTTACGTCCAAGGTATCATCTCCACATGACTGGGTGACGTCGGTAGCTTCACATTTCCAAGAGTAGGTCAGCACTATTCCTCGTGCGCCCATGCATGCAACACTAAGGACGATTTCTTATGCTCAAGCATAGAGCTTCGCATGCACAGCGTATCTAAGGCTTAACCCACACCTCGATACGCGTGGTTTTTGGAACCCACTCTGGTTGATCCAGTATCCTGACCACATACTGAGTGCACTTTCGGCGATCATGTGCACCATAGGCAACTGGCGATCACGTGTAACCTAGGCGACAGGCGATCATGTACTAACCAGGCGATCTCATAGTCTTCTAAACTACACATTCCTTCCTTTTTATTTTAAATAAAAACATACTTAGAATTCATTTAAAATATATCCCTTTTTATTCCAATTTAATTTTACAGGTCCTTACATTCTCCCCAACAAGAAAAATTTTCGTCCTCGAAAATTGAATTACAAGGAAAAGAGGTATGGATAGGCTTCTCTCATGGGTTCTTCTAACTCCCAAGTTGAATCACCCGTTCTCTCATCCCACACCACTTTCACCATGTTGATGGTCTTGCCTCTAAGCTGTTTACTTTGCCGATCGTCAATCCTGACTGGTTTCGCTTCAAAGGACAAGTCATCCCTGATCTGCACATCGTCCACTTCCAGCACATGACTAGGGTCTGCCATGTACTTCCTCAGCTGTGATACGTGAAAGACATTGTGCAAATTCGCTAAATGGGGAGGTAGGGCGATCTCATAAGCCACTGGACCAATCCTCCTTAAGATCTGATATGGTCCCACGAACTTAGGGAACAACTTCTTTGATCTGATCGCCCGTCCTACACCCTTGGTTGGTGTTACTCTCATGAACACATGGTCTCCAGCAGCAAACTCCAAAGGCTTTCTCCTCTGATCTGCATAGGATTTCTGCCTACTTTGAGAAGCTCTCATTTTACCTTGTATCTGTTTCACCTTCTCGGTCGTCTGCTGAATCAACTCTGGTCCAACCAATACTGTCTCACCCTCCTGGTACCAGCACAATGGAGTTCTGCATTTCCTTCCATAAAAGGCTTCGTATGGCGCTATCCCTATGCTGGCGTGATAACTGTTATTATAGGTAAACTCCACCAGCGGCAACACCTCATCCCAACTTCCCAATTGATCCAAGACGCACGTCCTCAGCAGATCTTCCAAGGACTGGATCGTTCTTTCTGACTGTCCATCTGTTTGAGGATGATATGCCGAGCTCATTCTCAACTTAGTTCCCAAGCAATCTTGTAAAGTCTGCCAAAACCGTGAAGTGAACCTGGGATCTCTATCTGAAACAATGCTGGAAGGCACTCCATGCAACCTCACTATTTCTTTGATGTACAACTTTGCCAACTTGGCCATAGGCATCCTCATATTCACTGGAAGAAAGTGGGCACTCTTCGTCAGCCTATCAATGATGACCCAGATTGCATCGTGACCCTTTACCGATCTGGGTAAATGGGTAACAAAATCCATGGCGATGCTGTCCCACTTCCACTCAGGGATATCCAGTTGCTGTAACAACCCGCCAGGTCTTTGATGCTCTACCTTTGCCTTCTGACACGTCAAGCAGGTAGTAACATACTGGGCGATGTCTTTCTTCATGCCTGACCACCAAAATGACTCCTTCAAGTCATGGTACATCTTGTTCATGCCTGGATATAGGCTAAGGCGACTCTTGTGACCTTCCTCTAGGATCATCTTCTTCAACTCTTCATTTGCAGGTATGCAAATTCTGTCATTAAATCTCAAGATCCCATCATCGCCCATCACAAAGTCTCTAGCCTGGTCGGTCCCTAGTGACTCCACAGTACGCTTCAGACTAGGGTCCTCCAACTGCTTATCCTTTATCATTCCAAGGAAGTCATTAGTTATAGCCAGCTTACTACAACTAATGTGATTTACATGAAATTCTACCCCAAGGTTTAAGTCTCTGAACTGCTCGATCAGTTTCTGCTATTCCATCATCATGGTGGCTACTTGTATTGATTTTCTACTCAAAGCATCTGCCACTACATTGGCCTTCCCTGGATGATACATGAGTTGAAAATCGTAGTCCTTTAGAAACTCCATCCACCTTCTTTGTCTCATGTTTAGTTCCTTCTGATCGAACAGGTATTTCAGGCTCTTATGGTCACTGAACACCTGGAACCGAGCTCCATATAAATAGTGCCTCCAGATCTTCAAGGCAAACACCACAGCCGCCAACTCCAAATCATGCGTAGGGTAGTTCCTCTCATGAACCTTGAGTTGCCTTGAAGCATATGCAACCACTCTTTTCTCTTGCATCAAAACACATCCCAAACCCTGATGTGAAGCGTCACAGTAGACATCAAAAGGTCTTCCTACCTCTGGGATCACCAGCACTGGAGCACTAGTCAACCTCTCCTTTAGTTCCATGAAGCTCTGCTCACATCGGTCGGTCCAAGCAAAAGGTTGATCCTTGCGGGTCAGCTGTGTTAAAGGAGCCACTACCTTGGAAAAGTCCTCAATAAACCTCCGATAGTAGCCAGCCAAACCCACAAAGCTCCTTATCTCAGTAACTGTCTTAGGACGTTCCCACTGAAGCACTGCCTCCACTTTGGCTGGATCCACCGAGATCCCCTGGGCAGATATCACGTGTTCTAAGAAGTTGACTTCCTTCAGCTAGAACGCACACTTAGAGAACTTGGCATAGAGTTGCTTCTCCCTCAGAATCTCCAACACTGTCCTCAGATGTTCTTCATGATCTTCCTCGGTCCTTGAATAAATGAGTATGTCGTCTATGAAGACTACCACAAACTTATCCAAGAAAGGGAGAAAAGTCCTATTCATGTAGTCCATGAACAGAGCTGGAGCATTTGTGACTCCAAACGGCATCACCACATACTCATAGTGCCCATACCGAGACCTAAATGCTGTCTTTTGAACATCTTCAGCTTTTACCAAAATTTGGTGGTACCCCGATCTCAGATCAATCTTTGAGAACACCGAGGCCCCATGTATTTGATCCATCAAATCGTCAATTCTAGGTAGGGGGTACTTGTTCTTGATGGTCAACTTGTTCAACTGCCTGTAATCTATACACAGCCGAGACCCTCCATCCTTCTTCTTAACTAGGAGCACTGGAGCCCCCCATGGAGATACATTGGGTCTGATGAATTGTTTCTCCAACAACTCTTCCACTTGCTTCTTTAATTCTACCAACTCGGCTGGTGCCATCCTGTAAGGTGCCATTGACACTGGTCCAACTCCAGGTACCAAATCAATAGAGAATTCCACTTCTCTCTTAGGGGGTAACCCAGGTACTTCTTCTGGAAATACATCCATGAAATTTTTCACCACATGTATTCTGCTTACGTCCCCTTCATTCTTCACTTCCAACCGAGCTAGCATCACGAAGCACCTCGCCCCTTTTTCCAACTCCGACCACCCGTGCTGAGCTGATATCACATCTGACTCTTGGAGGTCTGGAAACGCTATCTTCTGACTACTGCAGTCTATGAGAACGTGATTGGCAGCTAGCCAATCCATTCCCAGGATAACATCTAGGTCCTAAAGAGGTAGGCAGATCAAGTTCACTTTGAATCTGCATCCCTCTACTATCACTGGACATTCGGGGTAAACTGTAGAGGTCAACACCTGTCCTGACGCAGGTGTAGAGACCAACAGTTCGAAAGGTAACTCCTTCACTAGAAGGCCGAACTCGGCTACACACAGGCTTGACACAAAGGAGTGTGTCGCTCCAGAATCAAACAAGGCTTTTACACCTCTACCAGCTATAAAACAAACACCTTGCATGAGGTTACCTGACTGAGACGCCTCTGCTCCTGTCATGGCAAACACTCTCCCTGTTGCCTGAGGTCTGCTGCCTTCATTCCTCAACTGTCGAGAACCACTGGGTTGAGTCGCCCCATTCCTGTTAGGGCACTCCCTAGCAACGTGCCTCGTCTTTTGGCAGGCAAAACACCTTCTCTCTGAATCTCGCTTGGGGCACACATTGGCTGTGTGGGGTCCACCACAATGGAAACATTTAAGTTTCCAGGGTTGTTGCTGCTGGAACTGGGATGACGTTGTTCCCGCCCGATGTGGTGGAGGTCTCGCATAGGGCTTGCTTTGTGGGTGCTACACCTTGGCCTTCCCACTGGAAGAACCCCCTGGGTGTGACCTGATCACCCGAGAATCACCCTTTTCCAGGGTCTCCACCATCTTCGCCTTCTCTACTAAGGCGTGAAATTCCCTGATGCACATGGGGGCTATGGTCCTCTTCAGCCCATGCTTCAGTCCCTCTTCGAACTTCCTACACCTCCAAGCCTCAGAGGTCGCCTGGGTGTAGAATCGGGCGAGATACTCAAACCGAGCAGCATAAGCATTTACTGACATCTCTCCCTGCTCCAATCTGAGGAATTCTGCTTCCTTCGCAAACTTTGCACTATCTGGGAAGTATTTCTCCAGGAACCTCACCCTGAAGCTCTCCCAATCCAACACATCCTCTCGGGCCTCCATCATCTGCTGAGCTCCCATCCACCAGAACTCGGCTTCTCCAGATAGCAGATAGGTGGCGAACAACAATTTCTTCTCTTCAGGGCAGGAGGTCGCCCTAAAGATTTTCTCCAACTCCCTGATCCACTAATCTGCTTGATCAGGGGTAGCATTCCCACTGAACTTGGGTGGGTTGTGCCTCATGAACTCGGTCAGTCCCATCTGTTCCTGAGGCTGACCGACGTGGGAATTTGTTTCAGCCGACCGAACATTTTCCCAGTGGTGCATTGTAGCTTGATGGTTTTGAGCCATCGCTGCATTCTGCTGTTGGATGGCAGTTGCCATCATCTCAATAGCCTTGACAATCTGGCTCATTTCCGAAGAAGGTTGGGGAGGGGTAGGAGGTCTACATGTCATCTCTCTTCGTTTCAGATCTTGAAACTATGAGTTTTCTATATTCCCTACAACTACAAGAATGAGATCGATAAGAAATCAATTCATTCAGGAGGTAACATCTAGACCTTACAAAGGTCAGCATCTCAAAGTCATCAAGAATTTGAGCTCATCAACAGAATCATAATACTTATAATCTCAAGCAAAACACCAGAATAGCTAATGGTATACAACCATCAATCTAAACAACCACTTTCAATCAATTACAAAAACACTCAATAAAATGAAATAAATCACACCAGAATTCAAGGTATGCTAAACATCAAACCTTTGGAATTAAGGTTGAGAATCATCTCGATCCAGTTATGAGTGTGCACCCTCACTACTTTATCAAGATCCTCTCATCCTTAATACTAAGATTTTCAGTTAGGGCATATATTCACTAAAGCACACACAAAATTTCAATACAAAAACGTTTGAAAACCTTTCACTATAGTTGTTATTTAAAACTCAAATAAATTTTATGAGCAGAAGAAACACAATGGATCCACAGCCCTCAGGTCATCCTAAGGACGAACTGCTCTGATACCATTAATGTAACATCCCGCCAAATCCTCTTTTCATAATTATAAAATGAAATAAAGGTAAAACAATAATATTGAAGTGAACATAATTATATATAAGTAATGAAGTTTCTCCTCACAGGGAGTTTAATAAATAATCGGTCAAATTTCCAAAACTTAAACAAAATACAACAACATAGAAAAATAGGCGATCTCCTAACAGAAAAAGACGATCTCCTATCAGGAAAAGGCGATCTCCTATCAGAAAACAGAAAAAGGGTGATCGCCTAATAGAAACAGAAACAGGCGATCTTCTTCTGGCGACCACTCACTGAGGAGCTCTACTTCCTGCAACATCATCTGCTCTCGTGTAAATTATACACGATCATCACAGGTTTAAGAAAAAGCCAAACATAACACCAAAACACAGGGTAAGCTAGATATTTGAAAGAGAGTTGAGATATGAAACTTTAAAATCAAGATAAAACAAATTGAAGACATCCACGTAAAAATTATCAATTTTCTCGTTCCCTTCACATGACCATCAAGTAATCACACATTTCACAATTTCCTCAAGAGTCGTTCTATTCACATAATGCATCAAGTGTCTATCAATTTCAATGTTCCTCATTTCTCACGTCAGACTTCCACTGACTCATCACACAAGACACTTGACACTACTTCCGGATGACTCATGCATTGACTAGACTCAGAGATCTGCACCTATCATACTGCCCCACTATGAAATCACACACATTCACAGGGTTGCTGTGAAATCACACACATTCACAAGCGTATAAATGAATCTCAATATCATCACTATCCTAGCATGACAGGGTTAATCCATACAACAGGTCAAGCTCGTTCTCTTTCAAACAACTCACCCATACGTATGAACCTCCTTCGACTCTCAACGCCTGAATAACTTCATCTATATGATTCCATTATATCAGGAGAGTCAGGATATCTCATAATAAGCGAATCACTGGTCAATGCACATCCTACACGATCTTACACGGTATTTTCTTTCCTGAAAATACTATGCCTTGATCCCACATTCACAATATTCAACACATCATACAACATTTAATGGAAAATTCCAATCACAACAACAATCATCCCCTGGTTCAGATTTTCGAATATCACATTTAAATCTCAAACAGTTTCAAACAACACCAGAAACAGGGGAGTTCGAAAAACAACGCAAAAACCGGCGATCTCGTCCAAAAACAGGGGATTATGCAATAACAGTTGAAAACCGGCAACCACGTCGCCCCATCATCTCAATCATCTAATATAAGGTTTTTCGTTGGAAATAAGGCTAGCTTCCCTTACCTAGACTTGCGCAAAACACCAAGAGCTCCAAAACCCACCGAGCTTAAAGGATGCCTTAGCTCTGTTTTAGCGTCTGGTTTTTAGAACTTGCAGAGAACCTCCCAGGTGCTCTAAGGGCAGTCGTCGCTCGTCGTACTGGTGCTTGAGAATGCCTGAATCACAGCGCGAAGGAGAGAAAAGAGAAGGATGAAGGTGAGCTCACTCTTTCACTCTTGAACCACTGCAACGTCCTTTTCCTCTCAGAAGTGGGTTTTTGAATCTTAAACCAACTTGTCCACAAAAGCCGCTGCCACCACCCACTCTGCAGGGAAGTTTGCGTGTACGCTTCCCTGAACAGTACGACTACGCGTGCCTCTGCGCAGGCCAACACTCTAATGTCACTATTCTGAACCACCCTTTTTGTCTACGTGTCGCGTGTGCAGTACGTCTGATGCTGAGAGCCTGGGTCCCACCTTATCTGTGTGAAACTCGACATCGCACGATAACCTTCCACCGATGACCGCTCGCACGATGACTATCCACCGATGCCTCATCCTGGAGGACGACCGATGTCTCTCCCTGGGAGACGACCGATGTCTCGCCCTGGCGATGACCGCATGCCTCGCGCCCTGGCGATGCCCGCACGTCTCGTGCCCTGGCGATGCCCGCACGTCTCGTGCCCTGGCGATGCCCGCACGTCTCGTGCCCTGGCGATGCCCGCACGTCTCGTGCCCTGGCGATGCCCGCACGTCTCGTGCCCTGGCGATGCCCGCACGTCTCGTGCCCTGGCGATGCCCGCACGTCTCGTGCCCTGGCGATGCCCGCACGTCTCGTGCCCTGGCGATGCCCGCACGTCTCGTGCCCTGGCGATGCCCGCACGTCTCGTGCCCTGGCGATGCCCGCACGTCTCGTGCCCTGGCGATGCCCGCACGTCTCGTGCCCTGGCGATGCCCGCACGTCTCGTGCCCTGGCGATGCCCGCACGTCTCGTGCCCTGGCGATGCCCGCATGCCTCCCGCCCCGGCGATGCCCGCATGCCTCGCGCCCCGGCGATGCCCGACGACACATCGCCACGCCTTGCTGTAGGTTCTTCATCCCACTATGTTACGTCCAAGGTATCATCTCCACATGACTGGGTGATGTCGGTAGCTTCACATTTCCAAGAGTAGGTCAGCACTATTCCTCGTGCGCCCATGCATGCAACACTAAGGACGATTTCTTATGCTCAAGCATAGAGCTTCTCATGCACAGCGTATCTAAGGCTTAACCCACACCTCGATACGTGTGGTTTTTGGAACCCACTCTGGTTGATCCAGTATCCTGACCACATACTGAGTGCACTTTCGGCGATCATGTGCACCATAGGCGACTGGCGATCACGTGTAACCTAGGCGACAAGCGATCATGTACTAACCAGGCGATCTCATAGTCTTCTAAACTACACTTTCCTTCCTTTTTATTTTAAATAAAAACATACTTAGAATTCATTTAAAATATATCCCTTTTTATTCCAATTTAATTTTACAGGTCCTTACAAAAGCTAGTGAGAAAAGAAAAACAGTGAGGAAGAGTTCACTCAGTCCAGCAACAGCCCCAGTGACAGAAATATTTTTAAGAATAGGCAAACTATCATCAACGACATGTTTACGAAAGGTCTTAGAGAGGAGGCATGTCAAGCAATTGCTAGGTTCTTTTATAACAATGAAATACCTTTCAATGTGGCAAAGAGTGAAGAATTCACTACTATGTTTGATTTGGTTTCAAGACATGGTCTTGGATTTAAACCTCCATCCTATCATGAGATTATAGTCAAATATTTGAAGGAGGAAGTTTGATGAAGACCAAGTAGAGGAGGCGCCTGAGGCCCAAGCCCATGAAACCCAAGCCCAAGTTGGGGTCCAAGCCCAACCAAATAGCTCAACATCCTTCATGCCTCAAAGGATGACTAGGAGCAAGGCTAAAGCTTTGGGAGAAGAGCATCAATGGATGTCTCTTTTTGTAATTACTTGTGTGTAGTTTTTAGTAGAACTTTAAAGGAAGGAGTAGATATTAAAATAAGGGGTGCCAATGTATAAAGATAGGTCACACCTTCCATGTGACATAAAGAGTAGGTGTAGGTGTAGTTTTTAGGAGGTGCCAAAGTAGAAAAAAGGTCACACCTCCCATGTGACTCAAGATTGGCTCCAAATTTGAATTAGAATTAGGAGGGAATTTTGAATTTGTTTCACTTTCATTTCAGCCCTCTAAACCTATAAATAGAGGTGCTTGGTCATTGTAAATTCAACATTGAAATTAGAAGAAAAGTTACTATACTCAAATTGTAAGTGAATTTTGTGAGACTTGTTCTCCTCTTCCTTGTCTCATCTTGTGAAGCTTTGGGAGCTCTCAAGTGGCGGCAAATCTGCACTTATCTTGGATCATCACCTCCAAGTGGCGTGTCCATTCCCAATCCATGGCTACAAACACATAAGTTTCATCTTCTTTCATCTTCCATAGTCATTTCAATTGGTAGTTTTGATTCTATGTCTTGTTCTTGAATTTCAATCGGTTCTTTAGTTTCAATTTGTGTTTCCATTCTGTTTTTGTGTTTAAATTCTGCACCTATTCTGTTTTGAGTTCAACACCTTGTTCTTCATTCATTCATCACCACTAATTGTGTTTTAACCTTGGACCTTTGGAAATGAACCTTCACATTTACTTAACACTTGTTAAGTTAATGTTCAGTGGGGATTTTCCTTAGGTGACTCACTCTAAATTGCTAAGAATCTTGATCCTAATTCTAAGAAAGTGTCACAAATATAATGAACCTAAAATCAACTCACATCAAAGTTACAAATACATCACTTGCTCTACAATCACATAGGGATGAATGGAAGAAAACGGAATGTACGATTATGAATGATGGTTGGACTGATAAGAAAAGAAGGACAATAATAAACTTCTTGGTGAATAGCCCAAAGGGAACTGTATTTCTAAAATCCATAGATGCATCTGCTATATCTAAAACAACTGAGAAAGTTTTTGAAATGATGGATAACATTGTTGAAGAGGTGGGGAAGACAATGTCATTTAGGTTGTCACTGATAATGTAGCAAACTACAAAGTTGCTGGTAAAATATTGATGACAAAGAGAAAAAAGTTATTTTGGACACCTTGTGTTGCACACTGTGTGGATTTAATGTTGTAGGATCGTGAGAAGAAAATCTCAATCCATGAGGAGACCATCCCAAAAGGTAAAAAATTACTACCTTTATTTATTCAAGATCTTCTCTAATATCTCTACTTCAACATTTCACAAAGGGAAGAGATTTGGTAAGACCAGATATTACTCGGTTTGCTACATCTTTTTTTACATTAGGGTGCCTCCATGAGAATAAGGGAGCTTTAATTAGAATGTTTACTAGTGGTGAATGGAAGTCTAGCAAGTTTGCTAAAACAAATGATGGAAAAATAGTTGAAGAGGTGGTTTTAGACTAGAATTTTTGGAAGAATATCATAATGTTTGAAGGGTGCATTGCCTCTCATTGAAGTGCTTCGGTTGGTTGATTCGGATCAAAAGCCAACCATGGGTTTCATTTATGAAGCAATGGACCAAGCTAAAGAGAAGATACAAAAAACTTTCAGTGGTGTCAAAAAAAGGTATTTTATATATTTGTTTGTTGAGATGGTGATTTTGAAATTCAAAACAAAAAACTAACTCAATGTAATATATTTTGGTTAGCTATTTGCCTTTGCGGAACATCATTGATGAAAGGTGGGACAAACAACTCCATAGACCTTTGCATGCTATAGGCTATTTTCTTAACCCTCAAATGCATTATCGTCCTGGATTTAAAGCAGATTTGGAGGTGAAACGAGGTCTAATGGAATGCATAACTAGGATGGTGGAGGATGAAGATGAACAAACTCTCATTGATGTTTAAATTGATGATTTCAAAAAATGAGCAAAAAATTTTGGTTATTCAATGGCTACTAGGTCAATCAATTTAAAGACTCCAGCAGTTTGGTGGGAGTCTTATGGTGATGAGTATCCAGAACTCCAAAAGTTTGCCATTCATGTATTGAGCTTGACATGTAGCTTTTCTAGATGTGAGCGTAACTGTAGTTCCTTTGAGATGGTAAGTTAACTTAAAATACATCTCTAGAATAAAATTAGTAGTCTACTAATCCACTAATTACTTATAATATTTGTCTTTGCATATTTTTAGGTCCACACAAAGAGAAGAAATAGGTTAAAGCAAAGCACAATAAATGATGTTGCTTTTGTTATGGCTAATTCAAAATTAGCTAAGAAGAAGCAAACAAGAAAACCAACTCAAATTAATATTGATGATTGTTCATCCGATGACAAGTGGATTGTGGAAGATGAGCATGAGCATAATGAAACATTTGATTTGGATGAAAACGTGGTTCCTATCGAAGTAAAGGAGGATGAATCTTTACATAGTCATCGCTTAGACATGACTGATTTGAATGATGAAGGAGATGAAAATCATGAAGCTGAATATGAATTTAACTTACAAGATTATTTGGTTTAGATAGATTATTATTTTCTCAATGTTTTGTAACTAGTAAATGGTTACTCTTATCATAGGATGTATTGCTTACACTTAATTATGTACTCTTTTATATATTATGAGGTTCAATTATGAATTTCATAAAATTTGTAGGATCTTACGTTCCATGTCATAATCTTTCGATTTACAATTCATGTTTATCTTTTTGATCCTACATAAGATCTCGATTTTGACTACCTTGCTTGGCAGAGAATGCTGCAAGTGGCGACTCCCTTCCTCACTCATCTTGGAGCGCTCCTCCTCCAAGTGGTGTGATGCATTCCATCAATCCACCTCCATGAAAGTTTTATCCGCCTAAGCATTCCTTATCTCTTATTTCATTCAATTCTTTCCCATTTTATTCGGTCAATTCTTTCTCCATTATCATGTTTAATTCCGGGTTCATCAAATCATTGAGTATGTCTTTTTCTTTTACTCTTTGAAGAAAACCTTCACACTTACTTAACCACACTGATAATTCTCATTAAGTTATCACCTCATATTGCTAATAAAAAATCCTAATCCAAGTGAAATTAATAAAATCATGTGTAATAGCAAATCAACTCATATCATATCATGTATGCTCCTTCTATAGGTAGAAAGTAGAATGGAATGGTGAAAATAGAGGTTTGGAGGGATATATCCACTGAAGGACAGATTTCCTGACAAGTGATGAAAGCGCCATGGCGAACCATTACTGTAAAAGCTGGACTGGGTTGAATGGGTAGATGTAGGTGGTGTGTAATGCGAGGTTGCAATATGTTGTGAGAGCTTCCTAAATCAATAAGGACAAGGACTGGTAAGTTGTGGATGACATCTTTGGTGTGGGTAGGGTAGTTGGGGTCATCGTTAAGCGCAAGAGGGGTCTCTGTGTCCTCTAAAAGTAGTAAGAACCTCGAGGAAAAACATTTGTGATTCGGAATGAGTTTCTCGTCACAATTATAGCACAATCTCAAAGCGCGACGTTCCTAAATTTGGGTGGTGTTAAGGTGTTTAATGGGAAGAGTAGTGGTTGGTGTAGGGGTGAGGTGAGGACTTGGATTATTGGTGGTAGTGTGGTTAAATGTAGTTGGATGTAGGGGGGCAATGGTTTTTGGATTTGTAGTCACGAATTTTGTCTTCTATGAGCTTAACGAGGCCAATAGCTTGAGAAATAGAATATGGGTTAAGTATGGTGAGTTCTTTACGAATCTCAGAGTTAAGGCATGATATGAAGCAATTGAGGATGGTCTCTGGCAATAAATCGCGAACACAGTTGCATAGTTTTTTAAATCTAGCTTGATAATCTGTGATGGTAATGTATTGTTAAAGTTTAAAGAGTTCTGCTTGGTGGTTGGTATAGGAAAATGGGTCAAAACAAAATTCTAAGGCACAGAGGGCTAGTCGGTAATGACGTGGTTCTGGTGCATTCATTTGAACCAGCTAAAAACATCTCATTTCATGTGAAAGGGAACCATGTATAATTACTATTCATGAGAGATTTGGTAAAAATAAAAATATTGTTCTTTTGAAATAACCAATCAAGTGGGTCTAGTCTTTCAAACAAACGCGAGTTGCAATTTTGGGGTCTGATAGTGGGTAGTGGGGATGGTTGAGTGGTGGTCTGCTCTTGTGTAGAGATAAATGGTGAAGAAACAAGATGAGGAATAGAGAAAACCTGCTCCATTAACAAGGTAAGAGAGGATTGGAGGAGCTTCTTTCCTGCTTCAATATTGGTCTGGTGAATCTCATTGGCCTTCATTTTGGGTTTGGTTGGCCGCGAGACGGTCTTGGATAGCTTGAAGAATGTCTTCTAGATCTTTGAATTGGGGTTTGAGAGACATGGAGTAAGCAAGGAAAGCACCAATACTAGAGTTTCTCTACAGTTCTACTAAAAAATTAACGAATGCATAGGGAACAAGAATATTAAACTACGGTAAAAACTTTCTCATGTATTATTCAAAAACAGTAGCACCTAAATAGGTGATATTTCTAGGTAACATAGTCTTGAGCCTAAAGAAAACCCATTTACTACCAGAGATAAGTCGTTACATTATATAATCTTTCATCAATGAGACTGCTCCTTTTGTTATTTGGACCTGTTTATGTTGTTGGGCCGTGTCCTGACACTCTTTGCTCAAGGTGATGTAATGTAAAGTTCAATCTTTGATGTCAAAATTCAGAGCATTAAATCTCCCTAAAGCCTTCAGATTTGTTTTTTTTTTTGTCAAATACGTAAACACAGTTACATCCCTGTTGTGAACTTTTGATTACATATTGCTAATCAGTAGGATTATCTAGATCCTCGAAAAACATTATATTCACGATTATCTTCATATGGATTCAGTTTATTGTTGATGAGGAATTGGACTTTCGTCTAAGATGCTACTTAAAGAGTTAAAATTCAGGACCTTGTTGAAAATAATTGGTTTACAAGTAGGATATGGATTTTTATTAAAAGTTTCCGATTCCGTTGGGATTTTGATTTTTTTGTGTGTATGAAGCTAACCAGAAGAATTATCTTTTTTTGAGAAGAAAAGAAATCTTTTCAGTTAGAAATGATGGGCATACAGGATACTGAGGTCTGAAGTCACCGTTGATCAAGGATTGTGCTTTTGTGTTGAACTTTTGTTGTGCATCTCAGCTACTTTTTCGCTGCTCTTCAAGATTCCCTTGTAGAAGCAACAATGAAAACAGAAGGAATTGCCTCTTAATATGGATTAACTAAAAAGCACAGTTAACTGAGAAAGCAACCCTATGTTTTAGCAGTTCAGACTTCAGAGTACTAATTAATAAGGGAATAATTTTGATTTTCTCCACGAATATTATGTGCCAGTGACTTGGATGCGTTTGGATAAACACTTCAATTAAATGTTTATTTAATAAAACTCTTGTTACGTTATAAACTTTATCAAGAAACTTGTTAAAAATTTATGGAAATTATAAGATATTTACAAGTTCAATAAGCTCCTTACAAACAAACTCTTCTAAATATTTCCTTACACTTATTACTTTACCTGGCTAATGATGTAGCTCTGGGAGATTTCTATTGATACATTTTGTTTAGCAGCCAGCGTTACGTCCTTGAATCCGCTATATACAACCTAAGACATTATATCAATGTATAATAATGCAAGGCAACTGTAATAATATGCCTTGTTTGGAAGATTGTTTTCCTTACTTTTTTTTTTTTATGTTCAGTGCAATTTTGAAGTGTGGCTGTGAATAATGCATGTCTTTATGCAGCTTGGTCCTAAGGCAGAGGATGTAAAGAAGCCAGTAAATCCATTGTTGTTTCTTTCGGGATTCATTCTTGGTACAATTGCAGCTACTTACCATGTACTGGTTTCAGTTTACATGTGGATGAAGAACAAAATGGTTCCAAAGGGCATGGCCATCTAGGACTGGAGAATGAAAATGGGGTCGGAAATAATGGTTAAATATTTTACTTGTACATCGCTAAAGTAACTATGATGGTAACATAATTCTTTCTAGTATATCTTTCAATCTTGTCAACGTATTAGGGAAGAGTTGCTTTCAGGAGACAATTTTGCATCTAAACCATTTGCTTGGCCTAGTGAATCTGGCTAGCTTCAGTTGTTTAGTTGCAGGAATGGCATGCCTACTGCAGATGTGCCAAGCTTGATATGTATAGAGTATGTTATCAAGCTAAGCCTTTAGTAGACATATATAGACCACGTGCTAGACTGCCTCAGCATTTGTGAGCTATGTATGGAGGAATCAACAAAATATTGTGCTCCTTTTGCTCTTTTTGCCTATGGATAAGACTGATGACAGAGTAGTGACTCCATTAAAAACGATTATTTTAACATAATGGAGTAGGATTCAATTTTAAAAACTGAACTTCAATCTCTTTCATCGTTATTAGTGTTAACCATGAATTTAATTTGTTAAAAGGACCGTTCAAGTGATAGACATCTACACTAGTATCTACGTACACTTTTTTATTTTTCTTGGGGAAGTGTTTTCTTTAAATATTTTAGTCAGTGTGATCATGTGACCCTAAAAGTCTTCACTTTCGGAGACTCTTCCATTTCAAGGTCAAACTCTCTTTATTAACAAAGGACATTTTTACATGTATCATTTGTATGCATAATCCGTTTTGTACTGAAAAAAGAGGAAATGTTTTTTACAAATCTCCCTTAGTTCTAGAGTAACTTTTGTTCTTGGTTATAATTGGTTGGCTTAAATTCATTCACATGATTGCAGTTTTGTACCATATAAATTTCATTATCTTAAGTTTAATGAAATCTTTCATGGCATAAGAAAATATAATATAGTGAGAAAATACGACGGCTGAATAATAGTCCGAAGTTGTGCAGTGCAGAGCTTCTAGTTATACAAAATAGGAAAGGAAAACTTGGATAGGTTCTTTAAAAAGTTTTCAAACCAAACAATAGCATGAATAATGTCCATCAAACGCATGCAAGTACGCGTACAGAGCATACGTCGTGCAAAAGGAGAAATTAACCATATAGCCATATGAATTATAAAAATAGTTTTAAATGGCTCTTCTGATATTTAAACCAGCAATTTAAGTTACATGATTAAAATTCACTCCTTTCACGTATTCATCTCACTTGAATGATAAACTAGATTGAGGATTAAAAACGTGTCTTAATTAGATTATTCAATAATCTTTTTCTTCATATCATAGCAAATCAAACACATTATCTTGGCTTGACTCTTTGAAGTATAAATGATACATAAAAGTTTTGTCCCTCGTCATATAAATTCAATACATGAAAAATGAATATCCCAGGTTTCCCGCAGATCAACATCATGTTGGGGCTTTGCCAGTTACTCGCTGGGCAATCCATCCAAGACCATCATACAGCCCTTCTCCGGTGAGGGCACAACAAGCCTGTATATGCCAATCATGGTCCTTGATACTATGAAGAGATAATGCATCAGTGATCTCAGCAGGAGTCATAGCATCCTTGATATCTTGTTTATTAGCAAAGACAAGAACGACAGAATGTTGTAAATCTTCATGCCCCAGCAACCTAAAAAGTTCATCCTTCATGACAGAGATCCTGGCTCTATCACTGCTGTCTATCACCGCAATAACAGCATGAGTTCCTCGGTAATATGTTGCCCATGATGTCCTCAGTCTTTCTTGTCCGCCAAGATCCCAGACCTGAAATGAATGACGAAGTGGAGTAAGTAATGCTTCAACCTGCGCAGTAGTAAAAATTAGAACACTCAATACCAAATGTAGTTTAAAAACATTCATGTGGATTGCTACCAAAGCCAGATCCATCCTTTCACCAGGAAGGAAGGAAAATAGAAAACAAAGGCTCAAAAAAGGTTTAAAATGACGGCCCACACCAAAACCTGAAGAAATGGAAATAAATGCCATTTCACTCCCCCCAATACACTTGTTACAAAGACAAAGCAAAGACTGTTTATTTAGGTGATTATCCACTGTTCATACAGACAACTGGCGTCCAAAATCATCAAATGCCAAATTGTGGTCGGAGTTTGTAAAGAATCAAGGTAGCCAAGCATCAGCCAGCATTGGAAAAATGTTGGCATTCATAGAAGCTATTTCAGTGGATGCAAACAAGTGTTGTTATCGTTCCAACACTTACAGCAAAATTGTCAGCAATTAATTTTGCACTTCAAACCACAGATTTGACATGTCACTTTCGCAGTGAAAAGCAAAACCCTTAACTTCATAATTCAATATCACTATGTTACTTTAAGCCTTTGTTTAAATGGTGTGAAAGAAAGTGAAGGAGCAAAAAGAAAGAAAGAGAATTAGAGTGGAAAGTAAGGTTATTTGGATGAGTTGAAAAAAAGTTTAAATAAGTAAAAAAGTAAGATGATTTTATTTGCCATTAATAATTGTATTTATTATTATTTTTAATTACTTATTATATAATAATAATATTAATAATAATAATAGTGGTGAAAACCCACCATTATCAATTAAGGATGTCTCAACCAATTATGTATAAAAAAACACCTTTTATTTTAACATAGTTGATTATGTTTGCAAAATAATTGATTATTAATCAATTATGTTTGCTGCATAATAGATTAAACATAACTGACTATGTTTGCAATGTAATACATTAAGCATAATCGATTATGTTGAAGGTTCTCTCATCTTTCTCTCTCATTAGCAACGAGGCCTGCAACTCTTTCTTTTCAAATCCCTGTAAATCAGCTTAAACAAACTCAACTCATCCTCTCAAATCCTTTCATATCCATCCTTGCTAAATGGTATGCAAGCAGTGTGTAATAGCCTTTATATGTAATATTAAGAAGTGTGGGCAAGTTTAATGACGGAAAATGAGAATGCTACAATGAATAAGTGGTCACCCAAGACAAAATAGAGAACGAGTACAATCATTAGAGAGAAAGAGAGACCTCCCATAGTAGAAAAATTGGTACAACTTTGTCTTTGATGGTTTGGGCATATGAGGAGGCGGTTGATCGCTCATGCAAGATAACCCAATGCTTAAATGTATGAAGAAATTTACAAATCAAATCATTGGGAGACATTTAGAAATAAATGGCCTGTCTTTCCACTTAACAATGACAGAACGTTATGGGGGGGCTGTATGATTCATACAGCCAACTCAATGCAATGGGAGAAGGCTTAGTTGTTATTGCTGTTGTATAATTACACATGTAAAAGTGTTTTTTATCAAACATTGCTTTTTATCAAAATCATTTCACTTCAAAATCACTTTTAACAAAATCAAGGTCATTCAAAATTAAGTTTGCAAGAACTCACCCTGACGCATCCTTTTTGACACATCTCACCCAAAAACGCAATAGAAAATAGAAGCAGGACAAAGCTATATGTCTGGTCCAAGGGCACAGAAACATATGGAACCCAAACAGTCATCGTGGTAGAAGTCAAATGGCTAATTTTTGTATTTTCTATGACTGTTGAATCCTCTTGATAGCTAAATTGGAGTGCTGGCATATTTATCTACTAAGAGCCTATGATTTACTAATAAAGATTAATAAGAAAGTAAGCAGAGACAAGTCCTCATACTCACATACATATATTCGGCAACAACAAAGATAACATAAAACCCTCCTAGCAAGATCAACAAAATGAAACAAAATACATGAATAAATAAACTAGTAAAGTGATAGGAGAACGGACCTCAAATCGTATATTCTTGTAAACGAGCTCTTCGACGTTGCTACCAACAGTAGGGTTGGTAGTTACAACCTCACCCAGATGCAATTTGTAAAGGGTCGTGGTTTTTCCAGCGTTATCTAATCCAACAACAACAATCTTATACTCTTTTGCAGGGAATAACATGAACCAGAACCTGGACATCATTGCCCCCATCCTCTATCTACTTCTAAAAGAATCCCTATACAATCAACAGACAAACCCCATCAAATGGGAACACAAAGGTATCTGAAAAATCAGATTTTCGATCAAAAAAGAGACAAACTTGCGTTGGATCAATTATACAGTTAACAGATCGATATAACGTGCAAAATACATTAACAGTTATAGAACGAAAAGATCAAACCTGGCACCGCTGTTTACAAGGAGAATCGGAGTCTGTGGGAGAAAGGGGGAATTGAAATCGTGAGAGCCCCAACTGCGAATTTTCAATTTTGTTTTGTATTTTTTTACTTTTCAGAATGGAAGGAAAAGGAATACACACAATTAAAAACATTGAGGCTTCCTATAATGAATGTCAGTGCCCTCACACGTCAGCCATAACTAATTATTTTAATAAAAAAAATGTAATTGCTTATAAGAGTTGTTACTTTTTTTTACAAACAAAAGTTCGTTCCTCGAAGAGTTATCACTTATCTTCTGTTAAAAAAATTATCACTTATCTAATTGTGTTATCTTTCTCTTTTTATTTCCTTTTTTATATTGTTTAAAAATATTAGAAAAGTACATTCACTATGCTATTTTAGACTATGATAATTTATCACCATAGTCACTTCTAAATTTAATGAGATATTTTTTAACAACAAAGTTAGTGAAACCCGTACAAACTTAAAAATAGAAATATCTCAAGATACGATTCTAACAAAATAAGAATTTAAGATTGAAACACTGAAACTAAAAATGAGGCTCAACTCATATTTGGTTAATAATGACTTTGTAAAATAAGAAAACCTAGTAAAATTGTTTTCTTTTATTTGGATTACGTTAATGATATAAGATAGCATTTACTTGTAGTGAGAAAAAGGTAATGAAAAGTGAATGAATATTGTATTTAATTGGTTGATTACAATATACATATATAGTCAAAATCTGACAGTATATAATCCTACAATTAATACCGAGTATCACGACATTACAGTAAATAAGGTAACAATCAAGGCTGATAACCATTGATTGATAATAACAATAATTTCAAGAATTAACACAATCAAAGGCAATCATTAGAATCCACATATTAAGAGATCTTGTCTCTAATTCTCCCTTTCAAACTAATGGGTGAGGAAGTCACCCCAAGTTTGTCTCTGAGTTGGCTGAATCGTGTATGAGTTAATGCCTTAGTGAGACAGTCAGCTATTTGATCAGCTAATGGGACATAGGCTACAACAATCTCATTTTGCAATACTTGGTCTCTGATATAATGCACATCAATTTCAATGTGTTTGGATTGAGTATGCATAACTGGATTTGAAGCTAGTGCCTTAGCACTCAAGTTATCACACCACAATGTTGGTTTTCTTCGCATAAAGAGTTTCAATTCATCAAAAAGTGAACGGGTCCATGCTATTTCAGCAGCTAAGTCAGCCAATGCTCTATATTCTGACTCTGTACTGGATCTTAAGACTACCTTTTGCTTCTTCAAAGACCAAAAAACAAGTGTTTCACCAAGGAAGACACATTGACCAGCCATGGATTTTCTATCATCCACACTTGTTGCCTAGTCTGTATCTAAGAATCCTACTAATTCCAAGTCATTTGATGATTTGATGTGTAGGCAGTGTTGAATGGTACCTTGAAGATATCTCCATATTCTTTTTATGCCTCGCCAGTGATCTATAGTGGGAGAGCTCATGAATTGGCTGAGCTTGTTAACTGAGAATGCTATATCGGGCCTTGTGTTTGTTAAGTATTGCAAAGCTCCTATAGCTTGTTTGAACATGGTTGGGTCTTGTAATTTCTCCCCTTCAGCGGTAAACTGTTTGCCGGTTATCATAGGTGTTGGACAAGATGAAATATTTTCCATTTTGAATTTTCTCAGGATGTCTCCTATGTATTTTGATTGCTTCAAGTACATGCCAGATGCATCTTTTTGAACTTCTATGCCTAAGAAGTAGTGTAGTGGACCAAGATCCTTAAGTGAAAACACATCATTGAGTTGTTTGATGAAGGATTCCAAGAACTTGGTGTTGTTCCCTATGACAATTATATCATCCACATATATAAGTAGGAAGGTAATGTGATTTGTACCTCTTAGAGTGAATAGTGAGGAATCACTTTTTGTGTTCTTGAAACCCCAACTGACTAAGGTATTTTTGAGGTTGTCAAACCAAGCTCTTGGGGCCTGTTTCAATCCATAAATTGCCTTGGATAACTTGCAATCATGTTCAGAATTAGTTGAGTTTACAAATCCTTTTGGTTGATGTATAAACACAACTTTTTTGAGATAGCCATTAAGAAATGCATTGTTTATGTCCAACTATTTGACCTCCCAATTGAGGTGTACTGCAATTGAAAGTATGATCCGAATTGTACTAACCTTGACAACTGGACTGAAGGTCTCTTCATTGTCCAATCCAGCTGTTTGTTGAAATCCTTTTGCTACTAGTCTTGCCTTTCTCCTTTCAATTGTCCCATCTGCTTTGTACTTGGTCTTGAAGACCCATTTAGAATCAATGATGTTTTCTTGGCCTTGATATGGTACCAAGAGCCAAGTTTGATTTGGCATGAGTGCCTGATACTTTTTTTCCATAGCTTATTTCCACTGTGGTCTTGTAAGTGCTTTTGTGACATTTTCTGGTTCCTTCTCATCTGTGGTAGTTTCAACAAACCCAACATATGGCTTCTTTGGCTTATGAATTCCATCTTTGCTCCTTGTCCAATGAGTGTTGATGTTTGGTTCAACAAGATCTTGGTGATCTCCAGCAACTGTTTCTGTGAGATTAGGAATTTGAATGTTGCTTGGTGAATTATTTTTAGAAATTGGACTGCTCCTTGTTTAATTATTTGCAGCCTGATCTTTACTAAAATTAACTGCAACACTCTCAGTTGGATTGGTTGGTTCCTGTTCATCACCAAGATTGTTATCATCTGGAAGTGTGGCTACTCCAATATGTGGGTTACCTGCAATAGGCAAAGAAAAAGGGAGAGATGAACTCTCAATTAGTGTTTTCAAGGAACTTTTTGTAGTGAGAAACCCATCATGGAATGGAAAATGTTCTTCATTGAAAACAACATGTCTTGAAGTGAAGATTCTTCCATGAGAATTTATGCATTTGTATCCTTTTTGAGAGTTACTATACCCCAAGAACACACATCTGGTTGTGTGGAATTGTAGATTGTGTTGATTATAGGGTTTAAGACAAGGATAGCAAGCACACCCAAAGCGTTTTAAGGAATTTTAGTCAGGTTCCTTTTGAAAAAACAATGAGTAAGAGCTTTCATTTTGAGTGACTAGAGAGGGCAATCTATTTATGAGTTAAACTACTGTGGAGAAAGCTTCCCACAAAAAATATAAGGGAATTTTGGCTTGTGCTAGCAATGTCAAGCCAAATTCAGCAATGTGCCTGTGTTTTCTCTCAGCCCTTCCATTTTGTTGTGCTGTGTAAGGATATGACATTCTAAATCCTTGCTTCTATTGCACGGTTTTGCACAGCTTTGTATTCACCACCACCATCACATTGGATTGTCTTAATTCTCTTGCTAAACAAATTTTCTGCCATGTTTTTCAACTGAATAAAGGCTTGTACAGTATCTAATTTCTGTTTCAGAGGATAAATTCAAATAAATCTACTAAAATCATCAATGAAGTGAACATAATATTTGAAATCAGAAGAAGATATCATTGGTGTAGAACCCCAGACATCAGTATGAACTAATTCAAGGATTTTCTTAGCATGAAAGGAAGATGTTTTGAAGGGTAAAAAATGCATTTTTCTATATTGACAAGGCTCACAAAAGTTAAAATGATCTTTAGGTGATAGTTTCACATTACAACTTTTCAAGACTTTATCTAAGACTGTATTATTTGGATGACCAAGCCTTCTATGCCAACTCTCCTTGACAGATACATAAGCACACAAGTCCCTTTTAGTCCTTGAGAGCTGATACAAGCCATCTTTAAGTGTCCTTTTTAGAATTGCCTTCCCTATTAACTTGTCCTTCACAAAGCAACAATTTGCATCAAACTCAACAAGAATGTTATTGTTAGCAGTTAATTTTGACACACTTAATAGATTTTTGGTAATGTTGGGCATATATAAGACATTATGTAAGTTGAGTGAGTTTAATTTTGAGGAACCTGTGGCAACAATTTGCAATTTCTCACCACTTCTAACTGTTAATGAGTTCTTACCATGATGTTCTGCTAGATCCTCAAATTTTTTAGTTTGGTGTGTCACATGATTGCTTGCACCACTGTCAAAGTACCAATCATAATCTTGAGCAGCACTTTGTGAGGCTAGGAAGGCATTGTGTGCTCCTTGTTTGTCACTGTCTGCTGAATAATTTGAGTTTGAATAAGACTTATCAAACCTGTACCAATAGTTTACAGCTGTGTGCCCAACCTTGTTGCAAACTTGGCATGTTGGTTTAGACATTCTTCCTCTTCCTCCTCTCCAACTTTTGAAGTTAGAGCCTCTCCAGTTGTTGTTTTGTTGAATTTGTTACCTTTGTAATCAATTTTATTAGCAACATTTGTTGATGCATCAAGAGAGAGTTTGGTAAGACCATTCAGTTGATCAAGTCTACTCTCAAAGGTCAGTAATTTGGCCTGCAGATCAACCCAAGTGAGACTAGTTTGATCAGATAGTTTGACCATCATAGGATTGTATTCAGAATCTAAACCATTTAGGGTTTGAATGATTAGATCTGAGTTGGAAATGGGACTCCCTGCAAGTTTAAGTCTGTCAGCGAGATTCTTCATCTTGACCAAATATTCCTTCATCTTCATTTCTCCTTTCCTGATGCTGTGAAACTCAGATTTAAGGTAGGTGATTCGAGATCTTGTGTGTGCACTGGCTAGGCTTTGGGCTTCATCCCAAAGTTATTTTGAGGTTTCACAGTGCAACAATTGTGTTGCTATTTCAACAGTCATTGAATTCATCAACCATATAAGGAGTTGTGAATCATGAGCCTGCCAATCTCCAAATGCGGGATTTGGTTTCTTGCTTGAATTTGCAGAAACTATGAATTCTTCAAGACACTCCTTTGTCCCTAGCATGTGCCCATCGATCTTGCAACCATTGACTATAGAAATCACCAAGAATTTCCATAATGGATAGTTGTCTCTGTCCAACTTGATAGATACAGTGAATGGAAGACAATTTTGGGATTTTGAATGTGCAGCGAATGCCATGATTTGAATTGGATCAAAAAAGCCTTCAGAGCTTTATAGCTCTGATACCAAGTGAGAAAAGGGTAATGAAAGGTGAAAGAATATTGTATTTAATTTTTTTATTACAATATACATATGTAGTCAAAACCTGACAGTATATAATCCTATAATTAATACCCAATATCACTACACTACAACAAATAAGGTAACAGTCAATGTTGATAACCATTGATTGATAATTACAAGGATTGACACAATCAAAGGCAATCATTGGAATCCACATATTAAGTGATCTTGTCTCTAATTCTTGTTAGATTTGGTTACATTTTTTTAGTGAATTCTGTTTGAAGGTAAAATAGGATTTTTACATGAATATATATATATATATATATATATATATATATATATATATATATATATATATATATATATATATATTGCTATACTTTTATAATATTTTTTTAATCAATAAAATTAGTTGAATTGTGTTCATATTGAAATTAATAAATATATAGGAGTTGATAAATGACATTCAAAATATTTATTGTTATTAATGCTTATTTATTTCTTTATAAGTATTTATATTTTCTTTTTCTTTTAATTCATATTTCATTATAATTTGTATAGATGTAAAATATTATAAGTTTTTTTGGCATTCTAATATATCTTATAAACACATTCTACATATTTTATTTTTATCATAAAAGGAAGATATATTTTACTACACATTTCTAATTTAGTTATTAGTTAAAAGGATTTTTTATTTTTAACCTTTTGTGAACTCCAAAAATAAAAGAAATGATCTTATCATGATGGAAACCATCTAGCTACAAACAACTACAAAAAACAAGGAAGATGGAGATTTAGAGTCTGTTTGTAGACTTACTTGCAAAGATGGATCAAATTGGATTTTTGTTTATCTTTGTAGGCCCAATCAAGATGTGAACTCTAGGATGAATGAATGTACAAAGCATCATTAAAACATTAACTAGAGCATTGGTCAGAAGAACACATGAAGATTGAGTTTCGGGCTAGTCAAACATTATTTTTGGTCAAGCTTTAGCTTAAATAATTGTATAAAGTAGTTTAGGATTTCATGGGCATGCATAGGGCCTAGTAGCATAAAATAATTGGACCAAAGTACTGTAGGTTTTGGGCCTTGTATTTGGGCCAAGAGTAGAATAAGATACCTTAAGCCATCTAAGGTTACATCTAGGCTTCCTTAAGCCCAATGTAAACCCTAGAACGTAAAAGAGGAAGAAAGAGGCGTACCAAGGAGCTAGCTACACACAAGACACATTTAACATATGCTACACATTGGAGGAAGAATGGAGAGTCTGACTAGCCACATGACACACTCTCATTGACTCTTTTAGATCTAGGGTTTATTTTGAATTTGGCTCTCTTTTGGCTGACCCTAACACTATAAATAAGTGTGCTAGCCTCTGGTAAATTCAGATTATGAAATGTAGTGTTATGTTGCGCAAATTACATGGCCAAAGACTTGTCTTCCTCTTCCTAGGGTAGACACCTTCTTAATCTCATTGTTGCACCTTCTAGAGTGAGTTGTCCTAACTTATCACTCTTCATAGAGCATTACATCTTCTCCAAATTCCAGTCGTTGTTTTCGTTCATGTTTCCATTTCATTCTAACTCCAAGAATCCATGCAAGCTAGGTGGAAGATCTACATCAATATTCAGATTAGTATAGATAATAATAATAATAATAATAATAATAATAATAAAAATATGCAATGTGAAAAAGATAAAAGAAAAGAGAAATGTACACAATATTTTTATATTGTTTCATCTGACTCAGCAAACTACATCTAGTTCTCAATTAATAGATTGAGTTCCACTATGCAGATTAATGTTGTGAAGTGCAATGCAAGTATTTTTCAGGCTCGTAGCCACTCCTGATTAACCCCTTGAGTATTCTTTGGGAACATAGCCACTTTTAGCTAACCCTTTAGGTATTATTTTAAAACGTAGTCGCTCATGACTAACCCCTTAAATATGAATTGGACCTACCCACTCTTGACTAAAATTGAGTATTTTTTGAACCCAGTCACTCCTAGCTCTAGTATTCTTGGAACCTATCCACCTCTGGCTAAAACCAAGTATTTTTCGAATGTAGCCACTCTTGGCTAAAACAATATTATTTTCCAAACAGACACCCCTGGCTTGGATAAGTAAATAATTTTATTAGTAATGAAACTGATAATTAGGTCACCCACTAGAGAGGAACAATATCTTTCAACGTATATGAGGTTTGTGCACTCTTCTAATTCACTACGAAAATGCTCACATTGTTCTCTATGAAGCTTTTTAGGGTACAAAAGATTTTGACAAAGTTTTAGCATTGTGAAACTTCATCAAGTTTATTTTTCTTCTTGAGTAATGGCTTTATATAGGCCCTGAAGAAGAATGTAGTCGTTGCAAAACCCCTTTATGGTCATTGAGCAACTTCAACTCACGTGAATATCTTTCTTATGTCTAATGAGCTTGTTTAGGAAGGATGCATTAAATGCATTCCATGGCATTGATTTTTCTTTTCTTCTTTACGCAATGCCCTTCATAGCTAGCAATATTTATCTTCCTGGGTTGCATATCCTTTTACACCAAAAATATGGTAAAAGTATATACCATATTGGGTAGATAGTTGAACCAGAGTTGACATAAGCTTGTGTCAGGATGTTATTGAAGAAAAACAATTTTAGCTCTTCATCCAAGAGACTATTGATGTGATTTATGCTTGAACGAATCTTCTTGACAGACATTTCCTGCAATCATAAAATAAACATATATGTGTGTTTGTATGATACAATGTTAACTTAATTCTAATGGAATGTATCGTCTAAGCATATTCATTGTGAAACATAAAAAGACATCATAGTGTTGTATCATCTAAAAGACGAAACATTTACTCCTTATATCATTTGTTTGTTGAACCTATCGTCTTTCAGACAAAGTATGACCATATTTTGCACTTAATTACTTTCAACACTTAATCAAGACCATGATTATTAGACTTTTCTTTAACAAATATGATATTGTTTTGTAGTCAAATTAAAATGATTTCAGTGTAACCATTTAATATAGTGCTAGACCGTGTAACACCAAAGAGATGATAAGATAGTTGTGGTCAAATGATCACAAGTCGTCTTCCAAAAATCCAAAAGTAAATTCAGTCAAACAATGTTCAAAACTATCTGCAAACAATAAGATTAATAACAACAACAACAAAAGTAAAAAAGAGTTTTTAAATTGTTTTGAACGCCACTGTGAAGCTTTCTTTTTTTTCTCCTTGAAGCTTCCTTCTTTTTACAAGTTTCTTTTCTCCAAGGATCTCAAAAATATATTTTAGTTCAAATATTGTTTAGAATTTGTCAATTTCCAACTTTCCAAAATTCTCAAATTTTGTTTCAAGTTTTATCATGAACTCTATTTCTTTGTATTTTGCAGAAAATTTATTTCCAATTCTATTTATGAGATATTGTAAATTTTATTCTCTAATATTTCTACTCAAATATCATTTTCCATATTTAGAAAAGCAACTTGAACTTTTGTATGATTCGACCTAGTGGTAGACATTTCCATCGGTGTCTATCCATGTAACTACTATAAATCTTCTAGTTAAACCATTTACTATGCGACATATTAGATCGTCTACTACGTCTAAAACACAAGATTAACAAAAATAATAGTTAAGGTCAAATTAAACCCGATTAGATTATTCTAAATTACAATAATGAATTATTCATAATTACAGTCCAAATATATATTATTAAAGCTTTAATGTGTGAGTAAAATTATGTTCATTAATAGATTTAAAATTAACATCTAAGTATTATTGTTAAAAAAATAACAAATTATCACAAATATATATATATATATATATATATATATATATATATATATATATATATATATATATATATATATATTCTCCTTATGATTGATCTCAATTACATGAAGAAGATAAACTTCTAGTTATTTTACATTTATTTGGTAGTACTTTTGTTGCATGAATTAAAAAAGAAAATTAATTTTCTCGCTCATGTGAAAAAAAAAAAATTTAAAGACTTACTTAAAATTTATGAAAGTTAATGACTAAGATTTCTCTTGCAAGATCTCAGATACCCTCCATATAACCTATTATATCTAATAATAATATGATATTATTTACAATTCACTACATGATTAAACAAAATATGTTGAAGTAAATAAATTTCTTTTTATGAGAAAAAAGGTTATGAAAAAATTGTGGAGTTATCGTGATTACTTTTCAAAATATCCATTAGCTGATATTCGAGTAAAGGTTATTATAGAACAATGCACAAAATCAATTTTATGTATCAGAGACATTTACAGAGGTAGAGATAAAGCTATGGAGGTCTGAGATAAGAAGGCAAAAAGGAACAAAGGAGAAGAGAGAAAACACTGTGTAAAAGTATGTGTTATTAATGTGAGTAGCAGAAGCTTTATATACAAGGGGTGCAAAGAGGAAAAACCATAAAAGAATAACAGAAAAAACAATAAGACCTAAGCCAAAGCCCAAACCCAAAACAGAACAGAAAACTAAAATAAAAACTAATTAACAGAAAAGTAAAATCTAATTTTTTAGCCCCCCTCAAGCTGGGAGTAAATATTTTTCATTCCCAGCTTGAAAAACAAAATATTGAACTGGGTTGTAGGAAGTGGTTTGGTGAAGAAATCTGTAGCTTGGAGTGAGGATGATATTGGAAAAAGCTTGAGTAGACTAGTGTTGAGCTTTTCCTAGATAACGTGATAGTCAATTTCAATATGTTTCGTTCGCTTATGGTAAACTTGATTATTTGTAATTTGAATTGCAGCTTGATTGTCACAGTAGAGTAGTGCGAGCTGTAGGTGCTTGATATGTAAGTTAGCTAGCAGATAAGTGATCCATTGAATCTCGCAAGTAGTAGCAACTAGTGCCCGATATTCAGCTTTAGAAGAGTTTCTTGATATGGTCTGTTGTTTCTTGGACTTCCAAGAAATATGAGATTCTCCCAGATAAATAGAAAAACCAGTTATAGATTTTCTAGTCTTAGGATAGGTTGCCCAATCTGAATCAATATATGCTTTTAATTGAATAGGAGTTTGGCTATGAAGAAAAATACCTGTCTCAAGAGCATTTTTTAGATAGCGAAGAAAACACATGGCTGCTTGATGATGCTCATCTATGGGCTTGGAAACGAATTGGTTGAGATGGTTCACGGAGAAGGATATATCGTGATGTGAATTCAAGAACATAAGATGAAAGGTTCTTGACATTCTTAGGAAACATCTTGAGTTGGTCATTAGAGAGGCACTTTTTCCTAGAATTGGATCAATGTTCTAAGTCAAGAACTCACCAAAACTAATGCCAAAACACAAACTCATATGGAAGTTCCAATTATTGTCAAATTGAACCGAACAAAGATGAAATTAAAGGCAAGGAAACTGAATATAAGTGCTGGAAAAGAAGAACAAGCTGCTGGAAACACAAATCAACCGAACAATCACACAAGAACACAAGCTAAGACATGAAAATTAAAAAAGAAGGAAGAAAGGAGAAGAAAATGCTCATGAAGATGGAGGAATGGTTGGATGATCACGCCACTAAGAGGATGAAGGCTCCTAGATGAGTGTGCAAGCCACCACTTGAGGTAACCATTGAACCTTCAAGATAAGACTAGTGAAGAAGATGCAAAGCTCTCCAATGCTCACTCCAAAATTGAGTATAATTTCTCTAATTCAAAATTCAGATCTGAAAAATACAAGGGCAGCACCTTAATTTATAGTGTGAAGATGCTGAAATGCAAGCTAAATGAATTCAAAAAATTCCCCCCAAATTCAAATGAAAATGGTGCCTAAACAAGTCATGAGGAAGGTGTGACTTCTTCTTTCACTTTGGCACCTCCTATTTTAACTCCTACACCTATTTACTAACGCACCCCCCTCCTAATGCTCCTAACTAAAGACCTAAAGATGCTTTAACACAAGAGGTTTCTCATGTTTTCCTCTAAGCATCCTCACACAATGAAATTACAAAAAGGGAAAATAAACGTCCCCTTGCTCCTAAAGCTTTGAACATGCTTCTTGTGAGCCTTTGAGGTTGTCTTTGATCTCCATGAACGTCCTCAACCTCTTCTTCTTCGTGATGATTGGCCATGAATTCACATCATATCGAGTTGAGTATTTGTTAAATAAGTGAGACGTCTAATGAGGCGCCTATATGCAGTGGCTTCCTTGTCATTGAGGAACACCTTTTGTTGTTGATAACTTTGATGTGTGAAGCATCGGGGTAGGCACAGGTGCACATCCAAGCATGCCAATATCTTTGAGCAAGTCTAAGGTATACTTCCTTTGGCTTAAGTGAATCCTAGTGGTATTACGAGCCACCTCAATGCCTAAAAAGTGCGTTAAATCACCCATACTTTTAATATGGAAGAAATTATTCAAAAGATTTGTTATGTTTGATATCTCCATAGGGTTGTTTCCAGTGAGGACAATGTCGTCCATATAGACAAGAATTGTCGTGGTGTGATTTCCATCGGGTTTCAAAAACAGGGAATGATCAACAATGGAAATAATATATTTGTGAGAAAGTAAAAAATTTGAAAGTTTAGCATACCATTTTCTTCCTGTGTGTTTGAGGCCATAAAGTGACTTCTTGAGGCGACAAACCAAATTTGTAGATGGAGACTGAAGACTTGGAGGCAAAAGCATGTAGATTTATTCATCTAATTCCCCATGTAGGAAGGCATTATTCACATCAAGCTGCTTGAGTGTCCAATTGTGTGTTTTTCCCAAGGCAAGAAGTAAACGGAGGGTGGTCAACTTTGCTACAAGGAGCAAACGTGTCCAAAAGGTCAAGACCTTCAATTTGAGTGTAGCCTTTGGCTACCAAGTGGGCCTTGTATTGTTCAACAAAACTGTCAGCTTTGTGTTTGATTTTATATACCCACCAACAGCCAATGGCAGTTTTCCCTAGGGGGAAGTTTGGTCAAGGATCATGTTTTATTTTCTTCAAGAGCTTTGAGTTCTTCCTTCGTTGCTTGAATCCAGGATGAGTGCATGATAGCTTCTTCATAGTTGTGAGGTTCCTCATCAGAAGATATTAGCATGATAGTGTGTTTAAAATTGTCAGATAGAGATTTGTAATTTATAAAAGAATGAATTGGGTATTTAGTACTTACTGCATTGGATACCTCAAAATCTTGAAGGTAAGTGGGTAACCTTTTGCTGCGAGTAGAGCGTCTAGGAGAAGCAATGACATTCTCCCTGTGTTCAATATTAGTGTTAATTTTGATATCACTATTAGAAACATTATCATAAACATCATTTTCAGATTGCACATTAAAATAATCATATGTCTGGGCATAATTGTGAGGGATAGGCAAAGAAAGATTATTTGAATCATTATTTTGAATACATTTGGAATGATAAGGAAAATAGTTTTCATCAAAAACAACATTTCTGGATAAATCTATCTTATGATTTTTTTAGATTCAGAAAAAGAAAGCCTTTTGTTTTAGGTTTAAAACCAAGAAAAATTTCAGGGAAAACACGACTATCTAAATTTTTCCTATGAGCAAGAATGGTAGAAGAATAGCACAAACATCAAAAAACACATAGAAGAGAAATATCACATAATTTTTTATACTATTTTTCATAAGGACTGGTGTTTCAATACAAGTGGTTTGATGAATAATACCTTTAGAGGCAAAGAAATCATGCATAGAAAACTCAATACCATTATCAGTACGAATGTTTTTAACTTTAATTGAAAAATGGTTTTCAACATGTGATAAAATTGACAATATGAGTCTTGACTTCAGACTTATTATGCATAGGAAAAATCTAAATATAGCGAGTGTAATCATCAACAATTGTCTTTGGTTATGGGATTCTATATCAAACACTCAGTAGAGGAAAAAATTAGCTCACATTTAAGAGATGCAGTCAATTGAGATATGGAAATTAAATTAAATGAAAAATACGGCACATATAAGACATTTTTAAGAATAAAATTGTCACTGAAAACCACTGTACTAGATTGAGAGGCAGTAACAGAATCACCATTGGGAAGTTTAACAATAATCGGTTTAATTTGATTATATAATGCAAAGTTTGACAAAGGAAAACAAACATGGTCTGTTGCACTAGAATCCATAATCCAAGCATATTTATTGACAGTATGGCTTCTGAGTCTATTAAAGTTACATGTGATAGTAGAGTTCTGATCTTGAAGATCAACAAAAATAGAACCAACCTGGTTCACTTGAGCTTGACCATTTGAGATATTCACATTCTTAAAAAAAATCTGAAAGAATTTGAAACTGGTTTTGAGTAATACGTAAATCACCGCCATTATTGTGTTTAGTCTGATCTTGTTCACCAAAGTTGTCCTCTTGAGTGATGATATTGTTGGTTGGAGTGGATTTTCCATACTGAGATCTATACCCAGGAAGATACCCATGTTTCTTGTAACAAACATCAACAATGTGTTCAATCTTATTACAATATGTATAGACTTTTTTGTTGTTACTACCAAATCTTTGTCCCTTACCCTCTTAGTTAGGAAAACCATTTTTCTTAAAACAAACAGATTCATTGTGACCCAATTTTTCACAAAAAGAACAGGCGACAACATTGGTATGAGTAATAGGGTTACTATTTTTGATATTGGCAATCAAAACACTATTGTTAAGTTTTCGTTCTTGCTGAACAACAAGGAAAAAAAATTTAGTAATGGTAGGAATAGGTTCCAAAAGAAGGACATGGGCTTTTATGTTATTGTATTCATCATTTAGGCCACATAAGAATTGCATGGCTTGGTCCTCTCTTTTTCTTTTTCTTTGAGAAATAACAGAAGAACCATTACAAGAGCATATAGGGTTGGGTCTAAAATTATCTAATTCATCCCATATAACCTAAGTTTAGTGAAATAATCAGTGATAGAAAGATCACATTGATTAAGAGAGGAAGCCTCCATCTAAAGATCAGAAATGCAGGACAGGTTGCCTTGTGAGTAGTGGGCTTTAAGATTGTTCCAAATATCCAGAGCCTTATCCATCCATATGATGCTTTTTCGTATGGGGACCGAGACCGAATGTATAAGCCAGGATACCACCATATTATTGTAGCGAATCTAGGACGAGAATGAAGGACCTGATTCTAGAGGATGAGGTATTACACCATTGACAAATTCTACCTTGTTCTTTGCACTTAGCACGATGACAACCGAGCGACTCCAAGAATGAATAGTTCGTTGAATCGAGAACAAGGGAAACAAGGGGAGTCGCAGGATTTTCACTAGGGTGCAAATACAAGAAGCTGTGAACAGGATTATCACCTTGAATCAGGTTCTTGTTCTGATTAGGGTTAGGATTCTCGCTTCGATTAGAGTTTTGATATGCCATTGTAAAGCAATTTCAAAACTGCAAAAGAAACAAGAAGGGAAAGAGAGATCAGAAAGAGCAAAAGACGAATAGTATAAGAAAACACAAATAAGAACTAGAAACTTGGAAAGAGTGAACCAGAGTGAGCGCAATAGAGCTTTTCACAATGAAGAGTTATGATACCATATTACAGAACAATGCACAAAATCAACTTTATGTATCAGAGACATTTACAGAGGTAGGATAAAGCTATGGAGGTTTAAGATAAGAAGGCAAAGAGAAACAAAAGAGAAGAGAGAAAGCACTTTGTAAAATTGCGTGTTATTAATGTGAGCAGAAGCTTTATATACAAGGGGTGCAAAGAGGAAAAACCATAAAAGAATAATAAAAAAAAAACAATAAAGCCTAAGTCAAAGTCCAAACCCAAAACAGAATAGAAAATTAAAATAAAAATTAATTAACAGAAAAATAAAAACTAATTTTATCAAAGGTAAACTCAAATAAAGCATTTTTAAAATATTTCATTTAATTGAAAATGTAAGATTTATATATATGGAACAATGTTGAAATTCTCTTTCCTTTTATTTTTCCGGTAAAATGATATTATATGAATTATGTCATATTTGGTTAAATTTGTATAATTGTAAATATTACACTTTCTTTATTATTCTAATTAGCTACACATAATTTAAGTTTGATGCCCTCAAGACAAAAATGAGGTGATGAAATATAATATAAATTAGGTCAAATGTCAATTTCTCTTTAAAATTTAATTTGATTTAATTTTTTATGAAAATAATAAAGATAAGAAATATCTTACTAAGTAATGAAATAACACAATCCTATTATATTAGCCCTACAAATAATATTTATTAATGAAAGAAGATATTTATCCCAAAATAAGTGCCCTCAATAGATTTGATCACCATCATCCAGGATGGACTATTTTATGCATTACAGCCATTGTCCAGCTATGGCAATAACAAACATGTCAGTTATGTAGCACCTCATCATATATATATATATATATATATATATATATATATATATATATATAAACATGCATATATTTGTGTGATGGAACCCTAACTTCTGAATTGTAAATGCCCATATTATAGTATTTTTGAATCTGAATCTCTTATACTAATTCTTTCCGTTTCATTGTCTTTCAGATTTTAAATCGTATCTTCATTGGAATAAATTACACTAATCGTGTCTGGGAAACATAATTAAATTCCTATATACACTGAATATATATGGATTGCTGTTATTAGCTAGTTCATGTATGCAAGTTGTTCATTTTTTTAAGATACCATCAATAATCAGAAAATAAATCTCAGTGACATATCTTGAAGTTTGGAAATTCTAGATATATCATAAAAAATTACACTACTAATGTCCCATATCTTCTCACTATAAGACAATTCCCTCATTTGAAAATTTATATATTTTAGACACACCCATTTCTACAAATATTTTTTTTTATACTTATCTGCAAAACCAATGCCAAAAGCTGTCACTGAAATTTTATGCTCAAGCTGGTTATGAACAATATTCAGAAAAATATTCATTTTATATGTCATAAGGTTTTTACGATATTAATTATGATTTTTATAATAAATAATCTGTATCATTACGTATGATGTTAAAGAAAAAAAAAAAGAGAATAATATAGATTAATGTATAGTTTATTATTACTATAATATCTATGACAATGCTGAAGAATGTTTAAGATCACCTTATATATTTCTCTCGGATTATCTCTTTATTTTGATGAAAGGCATTGATCTACGCTGAGACTTTACTAGATTCACAAATATATTCTATTTTATCGTAAGTCACTAACAACTAATATTTTGTGCTTTTATAAACTTATATACTATATATTATCCATTAAGAAAAAAAATCCAACTCTTTTATCATCAACAACTCAAATTTTATTTTATTCTAACCTTCTAGGTCACCCTATCTAATAGGCTTGGATAAGATTCACCTTAAAAATTACAAGGTCCCTATTTACTAGATATACTATAAAAAAAATATTATATATCAATTAGTTTATATAAAAATAATTAATTATTATATTAATTAAATTAGATATTATTTTATAAATTAAAAAAATTATTAATATTTAAAATATTTTTTAAATTGATATCTAACATCAAATATAAAACTTTTAACTATTACTAATCTAATTTATAATATAAAATAATTAATAACTAAAATTTTAAAAATTATATTAAATACCAATTTAAAAAGTATTTTATAAATTTTTATTTATAATAAAAGCTACTTTATATATCAATAAATTTTTTTATAAAATAATATCTAAATTAATTAATATAATGATTAATTATTTTTATTTTAAAATTAATTAATATTTAATATTTTTTATAGTGTATATTTATGGTTTTAAAGTATGTAATTTTACTTAAAAAGCTAATTAGTGATAAAGAGAGATCTTCACTAATATTACTCATCATATTTAATAAAAGAAATTAAATTTGTTTATCACTTGTATATTGTTGAACTTATTTATCTTTATTTTTTAACACAAACTAATATTTCAGATAATATGTCTTTTCTGTCTGCATTTAAAATTGTTAGCTTTATTATCTTTTGGTTCATCACTATTAATAAATGATTATTCTTTAATTTTAAATTGATTCAATTATGTCTCTTATTTTTAAAATTATATGCAGCTTAATATAGTCCCTTTAAACTAACTTAAGACTCTCAATGTCACTAAACATCTATTATCGGTAATTAGCAGCAACTTTTTAGTTATAGTTTAAATTGTTACCACTAATTACCATCACAATTTAAAGTTAATTTGTACTAAAAATTAAATAATTTGGATATATTCCAAAAAATAAATCTTGCTGAACCATTTATTAATAGTGAAATGAAATTGAGCAAAATAAATAATGATTAAATTTTTTTTTAAAATTTAAAAATCATGTTTAAAAACTTATATAATTAGATATTTTAAAACTTCAAATTTTGTATAATTTTTCAAAATTAATTTCCAAAAACAATACTCAAAGTATTACAGTGTGTACTTATTTAAATGTTCACCCTAACAATAACACGTGTATATGAAAGAAAAATGGAGACCACAATTGCATAGGATATTACTGTAAACAAATAATCCAATTTTCCAAAAAATAATTGAATAATTATTATACGTGTGTATTTATTTATAATATATAATGAAATACTTTATTTAGATATACATTTCATGTTTATATTTAACTTTTAATTATATTTTAACGTTAGAATATTTTAAATCTTATAAGCATTTTAAATAGGTAACAGAAAAAGAAAAAAAAAAAGTATATAATATCAACTCAAAAAGATTAATTCATAATATTGTACTTTTTTCAAGTAAATTTATAATATATATTATTTTTTAATATTATTTTCATTCAAATTATAAATTATATATTTTAAGTATATAATAATATATATTATTTAAATAAACATATAAAATTAATATAAATATAAATATTAAATTATTGAAATAAGATAACAAAATAAAAATGCATATATATATATATATATATATGATGTTAATTATGTTGATGTGTTTATATAAAGGAGATTGTATAAATATGTATATGAATTTTAAGAGTTTGAGTATTTTTTTGGAGTATATGAATTATATACATATGTTGTATTTTTAACTAGTATATTAGAGTAGTTTTATGCAATATTAATTGTTGAAAATGAAATTTTAATGGTGGATTTATGAAAATTGTATTATTTGACATAAAACGACGAGTTATTATTATATATATATTCTTGATTATTGTTTGAGTGAAAATGTTGATTTTCAAGTAATAAGGTAATAAGGTGTATAATTTAAGTGAAAGTTTATAGCTTAAGCGAGAGATGAAGAAAAAAAATTTCCTTTGAAAGTGATGATATTCAAAGGAAATATATTTGTCACTCAAATATTGAATTCAGTACAAGAAAAAAAGAGTTTTAACAGAGGTTATTTAGCGGGACTTAATATAATTCTAGGAATTTATTTATTTAACTGAGGTTTTTTTAACCTTCATTAAATTTCAAAGGTTTATTTTAAGACCTCAGTAAAATAATAGAGATTTTTTTGACCTTCATTAAATTTCAAAGGTTTATTTTAAAACCTCAGTAAAATAACGGAGGTTTTTTTAATCTTCGTTAAATTCCAAAAGATTTATATATTTTATAACTAAATTCTCTAAAATTTTGAATGTGTAACTTTACATTATAAATAAGTTTTCTAAAGTTTCAAAAATTTATTTTAAAAACTCAGCAAAATAACCTTGGATAATAAGTATTTCAACTACTAATCTTGGATAATAAGTATTTCCAGTATTTGCATATTTTTTATGATTTATGGTAGTTAGTTTATATAATTTATAGTTTTTTTTTTTCAACAGGTTTTTAAACTCATGGTATTTAACGGAGGTTTTGAAACTTATTGTATTTTACGGAGGTTTTGAAACCCATGGTATTTTATGGAGGTTCTTAAACCCATGGTATCTAACAGGGGTTCTGAAAGACTTTTCTTGGGGTTTACAAAAATCCTGGGGAGCACGTTCCCAATATATCGTTTAGTGGGGGAAACTGCAACTATGGGTAAATGACTTAATAGAGATTTTAACCCTAGATAATGTCAAAATAAACTCCCGTAAAAACCATTTTTTCCTATAGTCATTGTAGTGGCGGTGTATGTTCTTGAACATGTGAGACTGTGCAATTAGGTGCTAGCTCTCAAGAGATAACATGATCACTCATACATTGATGAAACAATGTGCTTTATGCTTCTAGAACTTGCTATAGGTGGTATAACAAGTGTATCACTCAAACATTTCAAGGATACTCCAATGATAAGCACTCAAGTGTAGTGAGGACATTTAAATGAGGATGAGACAAAATAAGTATATTCTTTAAAATTTTTCCACTCAAGTGGTATGAAAATGTTAACTGAATAAGTCTGTCTTAATCGTAGGACGTGTGATCACTGAAGCAATAACTAGTTGATGGTAATAATCAAGTTTATATGTGATATTAATTGTATAGTTATGTTATAATATATATAATTAAGGGCAAATAATTGATTCAATACAATAAATATTGGGTATATTTTTTTTAGTACAACAAGAAAAAAAACTTACAATCTTAATACAAAAAATTTAATTCTGTTTTTTCTGAACTTCATTAATAGTTGAGGTACTTGAACACGTGTTTGATCTTTAGTAATTGTCATCACATGTATTTATTAAAGGAAAAAATATTATTTATATGCAATTAACCATGAAAGAACCACTAAGAATTTTAAATTTATAAAGCAAAAAAAAAAAAAGGATAAAAAGCCCCCTTCAAATTTAAACTGTATATAAACAATAATACTCCCTTTAACAAGCACATGTGAGAATTATTAAAGACCAAACATGTGCCTAATTATATTAATCATTAGCGGAATTCAAACAAAACTAACATAATTAAAGTTGTTGTACTAATACTGTAATTTTTTTTCTTATTATACTAAAATTGAAATATGTTCATATTTGTTATATTGAACCAACTATTTACCCTATAATTATTGATTGAGATGTATGTGGATAATGTTATGGGGATGAAAGGAATGCATTTGTATGATATATGTATTGTTAGACTTGAAGACTGCATTGAGTCATATTTGGTGCATCCAAACCCTCATGAAGACTAAAAGTTGATCATTTCATGAAGATGAAGATTATGGTTGTGTTAGGTTGTGTATTAGTTATAATTTGTTTATTGTTCTCTTCCCAAAACTTTTTAAGAAAAACTCTAAGAAATGTTTTTCAAATTGTTTTGGAACTTATTGAATTTGTTAAGAGGATTTTCATAAGTTGATTGATATATTAGTCTATTAAAATGTTCTTAACAAGTATTTATGGATTGAAGTGAATATTTTAACTGGTTGATTTATCGAATCAATTGGTTAAAATCACTTAAGAACTTCTGAAGTTTACAAAAATATTTTTATCAAAAGTAACCTTTTCTCATAAACTTGAAATTTGTTTTACACAAGAATGTTGATTTTGAAATCTTGACTTAAATTCACTATTTTAATTTTTAAGTAAAATCAATATATTATTTCAAAGTTTTAATATGTTAAAACTATCAGTTTTATTTTTAAATCCAAACTATTTTTATAGTTTAAATATGGTTTTCAAAAAGGTTTCTAAGAAAGAAAAATAGATAGATTTTTCATACTTCTGAGAGAAAGTAAAGACTTTTTATTGAAACCTTGAATCTTTGAGAAAACATTTTAGCCTTCTTGGATCATTTTGTATTGGAGAAGATTGATTTATGAGTTTTACCAGAATTTGAAAGCTTTTGTTGCATAAACTCATGTGTATTCATTTTTAATTCTAAAACTCTAAGTGTGGTGTTATACGGAATTAGATAGGGTTTCTAAGTTTCATAGTGGGTCTTGTGGTGTGTGTTTGGAAAAAGCTCTTGTAAGTAGGGTTCAAAAGTTGTTTTCTTGATTGTCTTGATTTGTATTAATATTTGTTTCTAGTGAATTCTCTACTGGTGTGGCTGAGGAATGGATGTAACTTTTGAGAAAGAGTGAATAAGTATAAAAATTCATGTGTGTTTCTCTTTCTCTTTACATTTCTGCATTCAAATTTCAGGTGGTATTTCTTGAACATCCAGAAATTCAACTAATTCATTAATTAATCTGATAAAATTTAATTGATTGATTTTTTCTGGTTAACTACATTCCTTTTGAACTCGACCAACGTTTCTAACAATTGGTTTCAAAATGTAGAAAGAGGAGATGATTGCAGATGGTAAAAAAAATATTTACACATATTGTAAACCATCTCATTGGTTTCGGGAAAACCTTTGACAAGGAAGAACTAAAGATAAAAATCTTGAAATTCTTGGATAGTTCTTATAGTGAATCTTTCTCTTAGATTAGTACAGATGATAACAATATAAAAAGTAAAAAGGATAAAGGGAAGAAGAAATACACATTATACTTTTATATTGGTTCACATAACATAGCATACTACACCCATATCTCAATCAATAGATTGAGTTCCACTAAGCATACTAATGCTACAAAGTACAACATGGGTATTGTTTGGGCACATAGCCGCTCTTAGCTAACCCCTTGAGTATTGTTTGGATCCAACCACTCCTGGCTAAAATTTTTATTCATTGGAAAACAACCACTCTTGGCTAAAATGAGTATTCTTTGTACTGCACTCACTCCTAGATAAAAATGAGTATTCTTTATACCATAGCCATTCTTGATTAAAAACAAGTATTCTTTGGATCACAAGCCCTCCTAGTTAAAAATGAGTATTCTTTGGACCCAACCCCTCTTGGATAAAAGTGAGTATTCTTTGGATCAAGCCACTGTTGGCTAGAACGAGTATTCTTTTAACTCATTCACCCATGGCTAAAACTAAGTATTCTTTGAAAAATTATAGCTCCTAGCTAATAACTAAGTATTCTTTGTCAAACAATTACTTTTGGTTAATATAAGTAATCATCTTATTAGTGATCCAAAGATCACAAAGATTCTCACTTCAGAGTGATAACATCTTTCAACGTATACAAGGTTCTCCTCTCTCTTTTAGTTTGCTAAGTGAACATGAACAATATCCTCTATTAAGCTTTAAAAGTAAGAAAATTTGAGCAACATTTTAGCACAATGCAATGTGGTCTCATGTGTTCTTCTTAGTTAATGGCTTTAAATAAATGTTAAAGAATATAATCATTGCAAATCGTTTATGATTGTTGAACAACTTCAACTCACTTGAATGTTGTCATTTTTTCTAATGAGCCTAATTATAAAGAATGCATTAAATTCACTTCTTGTGGAACTAATTGTTCATATCTTCTTTATGTAACATCCTAGTGGATGGATGTACTAATCTCTTCATGGACACCGTGTCTTTCCTTGGTTTTTTCTAAAACACAGAGTCATACGAAGTATATAGTCTTTCCAAAGTTGACAATGCTAACATCAAGGAGTTATTAAAGACAAACAACTTTAGCTCTTCATCAAAGATATCATTGATGTGACTTATGCTTGAACAAATCTTCTCAACATACGAAAGGGACATTCCTTGCAACATAAAATAAGCATATATGTGTGTGTGTGCGTGTTAAGTGTGAGGTTCGCTCAATTCTATGTGTGTATCATTTGAGAAAATCCATGTTTTATTAAACATAAAAGAAGACAACATAGTGTTGCATCGTTGGACAGAAAAAAAAAACATTTGTGTTTTACATAATTTTTTTGTTGAACTGAAGTTATTGTTTTACAAACGAAGCATAACCATATTTTATACTTGGTTGTTTTCAACACTTAAACAAAATCATGAGTGTTGGATTTTTCCCTAACATATAGCAAATGCAAGTAACAACCCTCACATAAGATAATGAGTTTAGTTTTTATCGATGGTATTTATGATGAGTTAGGTGTTAGTCTCTATCAAGCCATGCTTAATATGAATATTTTGGAAGGTGTTGAATGTAGCAAATTGATTTGTTTCATTGAGATGTAGTTGAGGATCTTGCATCTTGGGTGAGAATGATTCAGTTGTAATATGTGGGGTGTGTGTGTGTGTGTGTGATATGTTGATGCTATGATTTGATTGATATATATGTGATATATAAGATGTTGTATAATGTTTTTTTTTTTTAAATTAGGTTATCTTTGTGTATGTTTGTGAACTATTATGATTGAACATGGTATGAGAGCAAGTGGTATCAGTGGAGCTACATATTAAAAGTGTTAGGTCTTATTTTGTTATGCATATTCTTTTGGAGGGTTTATGTTCCAATGTGGTGTAATACATATTATATACATGTGCTAGTATGCGAGTATGAATTGACATGTTATATTAGTGAGATAAGAGTAGATCAAACCACTAGAGAGAGGGTAGTACTATGTGTTTGTTGTGTGTATGTGTTACAAGTGTTGACTTATGGGAGTCTAAGTTCAAGAGGGGATGAATTGTATTTAGGCTAATTTTCACAAAGATCAAAATATTCAATCTTGACAGGAAAACAATTGGTTGAAATTTTCTTAACAGAATACTACCATAAGAAAATCAATAGATTGTTTATAGAAACAACAGATTAATATTTTCACTTAAGCAAATCCATAATCAGTTTCAAGATATTCACTTAAAAGAAATTTTATCAAATTATTATTGAACAACAACCGTTCTTGATATCAATTTAAGTCAACTAGATTTAACAGATTAAACCTCAAAAGAATAGATTGAAATTTTGATTCAAGTCTCAGTTAAGAAAAATTAATAGATTATCTTTCCAGTTAACAGATTAAATTTTTTATAACAGAACGAGCAAATGAAAAATCAATTCATTAATCTATAAAACAACAGGTTGTATTTTACACTAGTAAGCACAGTTTTATGCAGAAAAGAGAATGTGCAAGGAAAGAAAACTTAAAGAACACACAAATTTATACTGGTTCACTCAAAATGAGCAACATCTACTCTCACCTCACACTACAATGGATTTCACTAAATCAAGAGTATCTTTTTACACAAAGACAATCAAGAATAGCTCTTGAACACCACAAGAACTGAAACACACCTTGTAAAACACTATTATAGCAGTGCACCACTTCCAAGAAACATTATCTTAAAAGTAAAATCACAAAGATTACAACATAGTAAAGAGAATGGAATGAAAACACCTTTCTGCAGACTTAGAAGACTCTAAAGGGACCTCCAAACAGCAACACGCTTTCAAGAATCTTTAACCTCAAGCAAGTGATGAAAGTGAAAGCACCAAGAACTCTCAAAGACTCAAAATCTCTCTAGAAACCAATTCACTTAGAATTCTCTCAAGCTTTGAAAACAAGTATGTATGTGTGTAGTGAAGATATATTCAAATAAAAAACCAAGTCTTCCTTTTATAGACTTAAAACAAAAACATAATTCAAAACAGTTTTGGAAACTGTAAAGAAAACAATAGGTTGAAAAAGGAAATAACAAGTTGTTTTTTCCGAAAACACTTACTCAATTTAAAACAAATTTTGAATAGTTGAAACTGAAAATGGAAACAAAACTGACTCAAAAATAGCTTTTAGAAATAAACTTCATAAGATAAAATTTAACAAATTACTTCTTCAAATAATCAATTGAAAAGCTGTACTTTTCAGGTAAGAGAAATTTAAAACCAATTGAAAATTTTTTTTAACAAATTGAAAAAGCTGCAGTGTTTCAGAAAACAAAATATTAATCAATTGAAAGCACTTTTAATTGACTAAAAAACATTTTAGTTATTTAAAAACAGTTTAACTCTTTTGAAAAGGTTTTGTGTTGGACCCTTCATCATATGCTTGAGATAGAAGATAAATCAAGACACAAACACTAGATTAAGCTACCTAGACTCTCATGAGGTAGCAAGTCTTCTCTTCAAGGCTTATGTCTTCATCAAACATCTTTAGTTGAGTAGCTTGAGATATCCAACAAGAAGTAATGAAAGAATTTGATTAAAATTTTGTGTAAATATATCTAATCTTATTTCTTTAATGTTGAAGATCACATGTAGACCCACTATACCTCTTCCTATATAGATATGTCACATATCACATGAGTCATTGAGATGATGAAATTAACATTATAGCGATAAAGTGACACCATGGCACAACAAAATAAGAATGCATCACTAGTATACCATATTGCATCTGATAGTCTTTATGAGTTTATGAGACACAAAATCCTAAATTCAATGAGCATCTAGTATAGATAAGGCATATCAGTGGACTAGAGATATGGAGAAAATCATTAATGTTATATAGTGCTCAAAGAAGAAAAAAATACCATATGTGGTATATATGTTGACTAATGATACTGAGTTTTGGTAGATGGACATGAGCCAAATGTTAGGTGTTAAGGGTGATGTCCTATCATGGTACACCTTTAGATAGATATTCCTAGAGGAGTACCTTCCATATAGCCCTTGATGTTGAACCAAGTGGTGTTCAAGGTTTTGAAGAATCCAAATCCTTTGAAGGATGATGAAGCTTTTGCTGTGCTTGCTGTTGCTGTGCTGGTTTAGTTAGGATCTGGGTAGTTTGAGTTGTGTAACTCAACCTTTGATTGAATCTAAAGCTCAAGCATCTCAACTTTCAAACAAAGTAAAGTGTTTTTTCAAACTGAGTTAAAACAACCGATTGTTTTATCGAAACAACCGATTGTTTAAGCTTAGGTGTTTTGAAAACTGTTTTGAAGTGTGAAAATTGGTTAAGTAACAAAACAACCGATTGATTCGAGGAAACAATCGATTGTTTGTTATGTTTTTATAACAGAAAACAGTTTTGACTTTGACTGAGCTTTAAATGCTTTTAATTCATACGCTCCAGTCATTAAATGCTTTGACCAATCTTTCTAAAGCAATTAAGAGTTTGTTAAGGTTTGATTACAAACATCTTCTTTATATATATACAGAAAAACAGATTTGAAAAAGAAGAATCTAAGTGAATTGAAAAAAAGTTTTTCTAAGAGTTGGAGATTGCTTAGAGTTTTGGTTGATCAAAGTGCTGAGATAGGATTCTCTTGTACTGATTTCAGATTGCTTCTGTAACAAGTGTAATCCTTGTAATTCTGTGAACATTCGTTTGTGCTGTTGCTAAGAAGAGCTGTGTGTTCTTGAGGGGATCAAGATCAGCTTTCTTAGTGTGGTGTGCTGACCAAGGAAAGTGTGTTTCTTGAGGGTGTTCAAGGTCACTTTCTTGGTTGTTGTGTAAGTAATCTGGGTTTGATTGCTTAGTGGATTTCCTCAGGGTTTCTGAGAAGACTGGATGTAGCTCTGGGTTGGAGTGAACCAGTATAAACATCTGTGTACAATCTCTCTATCCCTAATTCTTTAATTTCAGTTTATTTGTTGTTTGCTGGTATAAACAACCGATTGTTTCGAAGAAACAACCGATTGTTTTCCTGGCATTGCTGTATTGCTTGCTGTTTTGGCAAACTGAATTGCTTAATCATTTGATTTCTGAAAGATATTCATTCTAGCTTGGAAAAGTTTGCGAAAACCTCTTTAAACAATTCACTCCCCCTCTAGTTTAAAGCCATCTTTCCTAACAATTGGTATCAGAGCTTGGTTCTTGAAAGTCATTCAAGTTGATCCTAAAATCTTTTAAAATGGCTGATAGACTACCTTTTGGGGAAGGTGCTTCAATAAACAGACCACCCTTGTTTTGTGGTTTGAATTACCAGTTTTGGAAAGTTAGAATGAAAATATTCATGGAATCTCTTGACAAAGGAATTTGGGATGCAATTGAAAATGGTCCTTTTATACCAAAGTTTGAAAAAGATGGTTCTGTCATTGAGAAGCCATGGTTTCAATGGACTGATGCAGAAAGCAAAAAGGCCAAATTTGATTGCATTGCCAAAAATATTATAACCTCTGCTTTAAATTCTGATGAGTTTTTCAGGGTATCACAATGTAAATCATCAAAGGAAATGTGGGATACTTTGGAGGTCACTCATGAAGGAACAAATGAAGTTAAAAGAGCTAGAAAGCATGCTCTAATCCAAGAGTATGAAATGTTCAGAATGCTTAAAGGTGAAACAATTGCTGAAGTACAGAAAAGGTTTACTCATATCATCAATCACCTTATGAGCCTAGACAAGACTTTTGACAAAGAAGAGCTAAACATCAAGATCTTGAAATGTCTTGATAGAGCATGGCAACCAAAGGTAACTGCAATTTCTGAATCTAAAGATCTAACATCCTTAAGTGTTGCTTCTTTGTTTGGAAAGCTTAGGGAACATGAGCTAGAGATGAATAGACTCAATGTTCAAGAGAATCAAGATAAGCACACAAGGAGCATAGCCTTGAAAGCATCCAAACACAAGGGAAAGCAAGATTCAAGTGATGATAGTGATGAGGAAAATCTGAGTTTGCTGTCAAGAAAATTCAGCAAATTCCTAAAGAGAAACCGCAACAAAGACAACAACAAGGATAGGTATGGAAACAAGAAATCCAATGATTTAAATTCAAATAACTATACTTGTTTTGGTTGTGGTGAGCAAGGTCACATAAAGGCAGATTGTCCCAACACAAGCAAGGAGAAAAAGGCAAGCTACAAGGAGAAGAAAGGCAAGACAAAGAGAGCCTACATAGCTTGGGATGAAAATGAGGTATCATCATCAAGTTCTTCATCAAGTGAAGATGAGAAAGCAAACCTATGTTTGATTGCTGAAGATGATGATGATTCAAGCAGTTCAAGTGAGGTAAGTTCTTGTGCTTCCTTAAATGAACAAAATTATTGTGAATTGCTTGAAGCTTTTCAAGAAACTCATGATCAAGCTAATCGATTGGTGCTTTCAAACAATCGATTGAGAGATCTTAACAATGGGCTTGAAAAGAGAGTTAAATCACTTGAAGAGGATCTGAGAAAAGCAAAAATTGATTTTGAAAAGATGGAAAATCATTTCAAAAACACCTCTTGTAAGTGTGATACTCTCATTTGTGAAAATTGTGAAAATCTTGAGAAAAAGGTTCAATATCTTGTTGAAACTGTGGACAAGCTTTCAAAAGGGAAATCAAACTTTGAGAATGTCTTGGCATCTCAAAGTTGTGTTTTTGGAAAGGCTGGTTTAGGCTTCAATCCACAGAACAAGCAAGATAGGTTTTCAAAAAGTTTTTTAAGAAAACCAGAAAAACAACCGATTGTTAAGACGAAACAATCGATTGTGACATGCTTTTATTGCATGAAAAAGGGCCATTCGGTTAGATTCTGCAAAATAAGAAAGTTTTCTGTTCCAAGAGGCTACATGAAATGGATCCCTAAAGGATGTGAGGTTCCAAGTGTGAAAAAGAAACCAATTGGACCCACATTTGTGAAAGGACCAAATCTTGTTGCTTGAACTAATGTTTGTGCAGGAAAATTAATAGAAAAAAAGGAGCTGAGCCAACTGGTTAGACTGTTAAAGACAAAGGGCAATCATTGAAGCTGAATCAATGCTTTGCAGAAGGTCAATTCAATGAAAAGAAGCCTTCTTGATCAACAAGCAATTGACTCATTGAGGAAACAACACAAGGATGAGTTTTTTCTTTTACTGTCCTCTATTTTTAGTATTAAAGTTCTTTCCTGTGTTTAATCCCTCTTTGGTCAATGTTATCTGTTGTTATCTGCTTCTGTTTTTGGTTAAAATTTCTTAAAATCAAGTTTTAACTGCTGCAGAAAAACAACCGATTGTTTCTTCGAAACAACCGATTGTTTTGGGTCTGACAGCACAGTGAGAAAATTGATTTAATTCTATTTTTTGGATTTCTATTCGTTGCAGATTATTTCAAATAGAGAATCTTGGTCAATGATACTGTGATTGAATGCTGAACAAGTTCAGAAAAGAAGTTACAACTATCATAAAGGAAAATATTCCAAAATCTTGGAAATTCAAGTGCCTTAATGACTAGTCAAAGTCCACATGTGAAGACCATGTGATTTTCAGCTTTTTCTGACATGTTCTGTGCAGAACAGTCTTCTCTCTCTGAAAATCAGGTACCCATTGAATGGAATTAATCGTAAATTGGTTTTCGGATGGTTATAAAATCAGGTGCAGATGAACAACCAATTGCAACATCTCTTGCAACATCTCTTGCACCATCTCTTGAGAAAAACTGTAAAGAAGAGCTGCCCTCTGTTTTCTCATCTCTGCTGCCATGGAATCAACTCCTCCCACTTCTGGAAGAATCAAAACCAGAGCTGTAAGGTCTGGAGGAAGGCTGGAAGGATGGTTTTCTGGAGATAAAGATCTCATAGAAAAATATAGATATGAGACAAGTCTCAAGAAAATCAACAACCCCAAGGTTGTGAGTTTTGATTGGCTGAAAAGTCAAAAGCTGGACAATGTGAGGAAACTTCTCAAAGATCAGTATCTCAGAAGGTTTCTGGAGATGAAGGGCAACATATATCCAGACTTGGTGAAGGTCTTCTACACTAATTTGAAATTTGAGGGAAACAACCTAGTTTCTCATGTAAAAGGTGTGGACATGGAGATAACCCATGAGGTTTGGGCTGCTGTTGCTGGACTCAAGTTTTCTGGTATGCGAATCAGCAAAGGCAATCTTGGTGTGGTGGAGGATTTCAACAAAATTCAGTTTTACAGAAGCTGTTTGAAAAACACTCAAGATCAAGTGAATGCATGCTCAGTTGGAGGGTTGAAACTGGATGAGAGGCTACTAGCTCTCATTGTGACATGGATTCTAACTCCAAGGGGGAGCAACCATTCTGTTTTGACTGAAGAAGATCTGGTTTACATCTTCTGCATCACCAAGAAGGTCAAGCTAAATTGGATCCACATCATCAAAGAGCACATGCAAAAAGCAATGAGGTTGGGTGACTATCACTATCCCTATGCTATTTTGATATCTAAATTCCTAAACTATTTTGAACTTAATCTGGAAGATGAGACTTCTGAGCTGGTCAAGTCAACTCAAGAGTTGAACAATGGATCACTCAGCAAGATGGGGTTTACAAAAATAGGTGGAAAATGGGTAAGCAAGGATGGTGATCATGGTGCCTCCTCTAGTGGTGCTGCTCAAGAAGAACCTACAGATATGGATGTTGAACATGAAGATCCAACAGGAGGGTTTCAAGATGTTGGACCCAGTGCAGCTGCTGAACATCCAGAAGAAAGGATTCAATCAATGTCACCTTTTGAAAGGTTCATGATGAATAGGATGGATAGCTTTGCTGAAAACCAAAGAAACCTCCATGATCTGTGTGTTAGCAATTTCCAGAGGTTTGATACCAGGTTTGACAACATGGATGCAAGGTTCATAAGCCTAGATGAACAAATTGAAGCTGTTCAGAACCAAATCTTTGATCTTCAGTTTGGAGATAAGGAAGAATGAAGAAAAACAACCGATTGGATTGTCGAAACAATCGATTGTTTTTGCTGCTGTTGAAGTTTGATTTTCTTTTCTTTCCTTCTGCTGTTGCTTTTATAATTCTGATGTAATATGAACTTTTTATGGCTTTATCTCTTATATTTGTCTATTTGTGAAGACAAATAGGGGGAGATTTTTATGCTTGTTTGCTTAGATGCTTGTTTAAGACTGCTTTTAGCTGTTTTTACTAATATTAATTGTTTAAGCCTTAACTGTGTATATATTTTCTAACCAAATATCAGAGGTTCAATGTCTGCTAAAAGTTCGTTTGCAGGAACTGCTTCAGATTTAATCAGATCAACATAAAGCATCAGGGATCAAGCATCAGGGATTTGTCCTCATCAAATAGGGGGAGATTGTTGAACCAAGTGGTGTTCAAGGTTTTGAAGAATCCAAATCCTTTGAAGGATGATGAAGCTTTTGCTGTGCTTGCTGTTGCTGTGCTGGTTTAGTTAGGATCTGGGTAGTTTGAGTTATGTAACTCAACCTTTGATTGAATCTAAAGCTCAAGCATCTCAACTTTCAAACAAAGTAAAGTGTTTTTTCAAACTGAGTTAAAACAACCGATTGTTTTATCGAAACAACCGATTGTTTAAGCTTAGGTGTTTTGAAAACTGTTTTGAAGTGTGAAAATTGGTTAAGTAACAAAACAACCGATTGATTCGAGGAAACAATCGATTGTTTGTTATGTTTTTATAACAGAAAACAGTTTTGACTTTGACTGAGCCTTAAATGCTTTTAATTCATACGCTCCAGTCATTAAATGCTTTGACCAATCTTTCTAAAGCAATTAAGAGTTTGTTAAGGTTTGATTACAAACATCTTCTTTATATATATATACAGAAAAACAGATTTGAAAAAGAAGAATCTAAGTGAATTGAAAAAAAGTTTTTCTAAGAGTTGGAGATTGCTTAGAGTTTTGGTTGATCAAAGTGCTGAGATAGGATTCTCTTGTACTGATTTCAGATTGCTTCTGTAACAAGTGTAATCCTTGTAATTCTGTGAACATTCGTTTGTGCTGTTGCTAAGAAGAGCTGTGTGTTCTTGAGGGGATCAAGATCAGCTTTCTTAGTGTGGTGTGCTGACCAAGGAAAGTGTGTTTCTTGAGGGTGTTCAAGGTCACTTTCTTGGTTGTTGTGTAAGTAATCTGGGTTTGATTGCTTAGTGGATTTCCTCAGGGTTTCTGAGAAGACTGGATGTAGCTCTGGGTTGGAGTGAACCAGTATAAACATCTGTGTACAATCTCTCTATCCTTAACTCTTTAATTTCAGTTTATTTGTTATTTGCTGGTATAAACAACCGATTGTTTCGAAGAAACAACCGATTGTTTTCCTGGCATTGATGTATTGCTTGTTGTTTTGGCAAACTGAATTGCTTAATCATTTGATTTCTGAAAGATATTCATTCTAGCTTGGAAAAGTTTGCGAAAACCTCTTTAAACAATTCACCCCCCCCCTCTAGTTTAAAGCCATCTTTCCTAACACTTGATATACTAAAGAGTTGGAGTTCATGTATTTGACACATGGCAATCTTTATGTACTAGAGTATAATGCTAGATTTAAACATCTAGCTAGATTCTATACCCAAGTCATATATGGGACTTGGAGATGTGAAAAGTTTGAAAGGGCTTGAGATAGAAGATAAATAAGGTTGTTATTCCTTTATTTAACATAGTTTTCTACTTTAGTTACAAAAAAGCCAAGGTGGTTGAGGGACTATAGGCCAACAATAGAGTGATTAAAAGATAGACCAGTAATTCTTTTAGCAACAATAACAAAACTAAAAAGAATAAACCATATTCTCAACCCCAATCATCTGGAGGCACTAGGTTGGGATATCAACAACAATCCTTTTTGAAATGTTTTAGATGCAGATGGCCATATATGATTAGGGATTTCATACAATCAACTTCTTAGTGGATATGCTTTTAATGCCAAAAGTCAATTCATTTGGATAAACATTGTAGATTATGATATGAATAGACTTTTTTTTGGTTTGTTCAACATAAACCTTAAAACAGTGAGCAACGACCTAAAGTAATAGGTGAGTTTTTACTATCAATGAAACTAAGGCTTCATAGTGTGACAATTTGGTATAAGCTATGTGTTTTATTGAAGTTTCGTCCTTACGATTTTTATATGATTATAAGGCGACAATTCTTTTGTGTCCAATTTGAGTGTTGAGAATTTGAGGCTCCCTTTGAGAGCTACAATGGTGATTTCTTGGTATCTACACTCATATCAGACATGGTGATTGTGTCTTATCTGCATGTCTCTAAAGGGCTTTGTATGTTTATCTTAATGATTTATTGGTTATCTACAAGTTACATTCTAATAGATTTTGGCCATATGAAATTGATATTTCATACTCTAGAAAGGAAGAATATAGTTTCAACTCATAAGTTTTTGTACGATGTACAAGGTGGTACAAAATGTTATATGTTGCTAACTTAGTTAGAGACAAAAGATTATAGTTTAGTGAAAAATATGTAGGTTGTGCACGAGTATGTGAATGATTTTCTAGATGATATTCCTAAGTTGCCACTTTAGAGGGAGATACATTTCTCGATTGATATGATTTTGGTTGTCTAATTAGAATTGATTGTCTCATACATGATGGCATCGACTCAGCTGGTAAATTTGAAGAAATAGGTTGAAGATTTGTTGAAGAAATGATTCATTAGATCAAATGTTTCTTCATGTGGAGCTCTAGTTTTATTAGTAAAGAAGAAATATTAATCATCAAGATTGTTCATTGATTATAAATAGTTGAATATTTATTATAAAAAAATAAATATCCCTTGTTCATGATTAATGATTTTATTAGACCAACTTCATGGTGCAATGGTGTTCTCCAAGATTAACTTGAGATTTGGATATCATCATGTACTTGAATAGACATAGTGAGCCTAGATAATACCTGAAACTAGTTGTACGATTATTGAGGTGTCGGTCATTCGGTCACTCCCTTGCTCTAAGTCTCCTTCCTCAATTCACTAGTGCTCGGTCGAGGTTGACCTGCAAAAGGTACTTCGACAATCAAGTAAGTACTTAGTATTTGGAGTGTATATTAAGAATTGAATCAAAGAGTACCTTACTCCTCTGTAGAGGGTTTATTTATAGTGTTTGGTCATGGGCCCTCTGTTATAACTGGTTGAATCTATCATATATTAGTGTTAGCTTATTTTTAGGGAGGATCCCTGATTTCTTGGTGAATTACCCAAATTTGGTGGGACGTGTCTCTGATTCTCATGGAGTCTTTAGAACTTCCTTAACTGTTATTTATTGTAACTGCTTTAAATGTGTCTTCAATCGGTGGATTGATCACCGAGACCGAGTGACACGGTTCATCTGGTGCTGACCGGTACACATCATGTCATAATGAAGGCTAAATATTACAAAAAGAAACTTTCAAGACTAGGTATGGTCACTATGAATATGTAGTCATGCCTTTTGAAGTGACTAATGCTCCAACAATATTCGTGAATTATAGGAATATTTCAAACTATATTTAGATAAATTTATGATGGTGTAAATTGATAATATATTAATATAACCTCATATTTATGAGAAACATTAATCGCATCAAGGGACAATGTTAGGTGTTTTGAGAGAGAAATACTTGTATGTCAAATTGTTGAAATGTGAATTCTAGATGCTAAAGGAACATAATGATTACCACCATATAATTTACAATAAGGCACTAAGTGGTGTTAAGCTTTAGAGACTTTCATTGTTTTCATAGGTTGGAGATCCCAAGGAAGTTGAGGAATCTTCTTCATGGGTGCTTCAAGTTGTTGAGTCGTGATCTTACTTCGAGCTAACCTAACATCTTGAGATTGAAGTTCTAACATGTCTCTCTTTTTCGTGGGAGCTCTTTCATTTTGGACTTCATAATCATTAGATGTCGTTTTTTCTATCAATTGACAAGCTGCATTAGGTGTCTTCCATTCCATTTAATCATTCTACTAGCCAAAGCATCAAGCGTCAACTTTTTATGGTTTCAACCCCACTAAGAATCATCAAAGCCATGGATAGAAATCATTCTAAGAAATCCCTTGTATTAATCCCAAACTTGACTAAAGGATTCATCAACATCTTGTTGAAAAAGAAGATATTTCTTGCTTCCCTTGATTAACCTTAGAATGAGGAAAATACTTGTTTAAAAACTTGGATACTAAATTATCCTAAACAATAAGGTTGTGTTTTATCTAAATAAGTGCAATCATGTCTTTGAATTCCCTACTAATAAAAATGGGAAGAGACTTTGGAAAATGACATTATTTGGCACTTGGTGACTTTTCATAGTAAGACATTACTCCAAAATAGTAGCCAAAGGGGTGTAATGATTTTCATGAGAGAACCCATGGAACTGGTTGTTCAATATTAAGTGAATTAAAGGATAATTCATCTTCATATTTGTAGTATTTATCATCTACATAAGAATACTATTGAAGTGTAAAATACTAGAGTATTGATATTAAGGATTGAAGCAAGTTTGACTGAAGTTGTTTTGATCCTCCTCCCAATCACTTAGATTTGATGATGGATGTGTTAAAGATTTGATCTTGTGTTTTAGTTGTAATTTGATGCTTATACATTGTAAGTAAGTTTTCATCCTTTTATCTCGATTAGTTTTTATTAAAATGTCTCTTTGAAGTGTTTGAAACATTATTTTAAATGACAAGTTAATTTTAGTTAATTAATAATTTTTTTAATTAATTAATTAAAATATTAGGAATCTTGCTAGGTTTTTGGAAACTAGAACATTTTAATCGATTAAATCTTCGTTTTAATTTATTAAAATCAGTTGAACATTTTTAATAATAAAATGTACATTATTTTAATAAATTAAAATCACTGAAAAGACATTCTTAAATGACTTTAACTAGTTAAAATTTTGGTTTAACTTACTAAAATGTGGCGGAACTTCAAAAGTTTTATTTTAACTGGTTAAAATAGTTTTTAAATGACATATTTGCAAAATTATGTTTCTTACTCTTTTTGAATAGACTCAATTCAAAGTTTAACAATAATGAACTAAATACTTTGAGTGAGAACTTTGCATTTTGAAAAATATTTTTTGGAGTTTTTCTTCAAGAATCATGCAATTGAGATCATAAATTGACCAACTTACATTGAAGATCAACATTTTTACTTTTATTTATGGTTTGACCTTAAGTTTGTCGAGGTGATCTTCTTCATAATTTTTTTCGCTTCTAAGTTGTATTGTTCTTGAATAGGTTTGTAAGAATTTTTTTTATTGTAAGTTTTCACAAGGGATTATTGTAAGAGATTATGTACAATTCAATATCTTATAATTTGTTGTATTTCTTATTTTTCTGGTAAGGTGCTTGTAAGTAAACCAGTATAATCCTTTGTATTATTCTCTTTCCCTTACCTATTACAACTCATACATGAATTGTATTCACATTGTATTATTATGGTTATAAAAGATTAAATAATATTGAAAACAACATTTATTGTACTTGAAATTGATTTTCTTTAAACTATCAATTGATTCAAAGTTAATATTTCATTCTTTTGAAAAAAAAAAAATCTATATTCTTTGAGAGTTCAATTGGCCCCTCCTCAGTTTTTTTTTTTTTTTTTAAAAAAAAAGCGAGGAAGATTGCACATCAGTATTGTGAAGGCATGGAGAAGGGTCTCAAAATTTTAAATTCAAAACAAGGCTTGAAGATGAGTTGAGGTGTAGGATGGTTCAATGCTTTATTATAATAGTGAGTGGCCTTTTGCTGCTAAAATTTGGATGTGAAAATTGTGATCTATGGAACTAGTAAGTGTGTAAATGTATCCAGGAAGCAAGTATGGTATGCAAGTGATGATGTATCACGTAACATATATTGGCACACAAAGATATTAGTAAGAGTTAGGATGTAACTATAATGGTGTGCATGAGAAAGCAACATGATTGAAAATTGAGACAACCATTCCAAGCAAATAATTATATGTATACACTTTTAAGATAAATTGGAAAGAACTTATAATGTTTTTTCATCTGCAAAAATGTAGTCTATGAACAATTTTAGTACATCTTGTGCTTTCATAAGGTATATGTCTTTTTTCAATAAAAAAAAGTAAATCTACATTTTCAATTAACATATATTGTGAAAAATTATAAAAAAATATTAACTAAACAAAATGTAGAACTTATTAAAATTTATAATTTTTAATGATTTTTCAATCAACAGAAATAATATTTAAAAGAGTCTCACCATATCATATTCTTTCTCAACTTTATTTCATTGACCCAAATGAATATATTATTTATATAAACTCAATTTGTCATGCCGCGTTAAGTTGACCCAAAAGGTGGAAACACCTACTCTGGTAAAAGAAATAAATAATGAAAAGCTTGTTTTTTTTTAAACCAGCTAGCAAAAGTACCACTACAAAATGTAAAACATAAGAATGCACAATGAATCATTGCTCTTCGAAAACCGTGTTAATGAACATGTATCTTGGAGTGAAAGATTAGGAAAACAATTTCGCCATCTTCAAAGTTTAGAAATGATATAATTTGAACAAAAAACAGACCAAATAAAGGTTAGTCCAACACATTCTTCACACGTTCAATTCCCTTTTTTTTCTCTTTTGAAAATAGTACATAACAACGCGTATGTGTGTTTGTTTTCATTCTTAAACCGTGTTGACACTGTCATCTCCACGCATTGCCCATATTACAAGGATCACACAAAAATAAAATGTGCATTCATGTCTATTTCATTTCTCTCTTATGGTGCAAGCAAACCAAGCAGCTTGGTCTTTGGGTGGGTGCGAAATTGGAAATTGGAAATTGGAAATTGGAAATTGATGAGGAGGCAGAGACTCTACACACCTCCCCATACTCCATAGTCCATACCCTTTGAACTTTGAACTTTGAATTAAACCCTTTTATTTTGTCCCCTAAACACCAAACCCTTCCAGCTGTCAATATTTTCACTGCATTATATTAATCAAATAAATATCATTACTTATTATAAAATCATTCACTGCATTTAAATCATCCTGGCCCACCCCCACCCCCACCCCATTTATGCACTTACAATTACTGTGTGATTCTTATTTCCACCATAAAGCCACAAGTATAACAACAAAATGCAGCCATTAAAACTTCATTTGACTTGGTAAATTAAAACTTTAAAAGAAATCCTCCTAGACTAGCTAGCATCACTCAACTTCTACATATAGCCCAGCTAAGATTGAGCTATACTCAACAACACAACTCTCTCTCTCTCTATACCTCTATCTCTCTTTCTCTTTTCTTGTTGAAGTTTGAAAACCAAATACACCATGACTATGACAGATGTCTTGAGTGAAGAACAAATTGTTGATTTTAAGGAGGCCTTTGGGTTGTTTGACAAAGATGGAGATGGTATGCAAAAAGAAATTCTTTTTTGTAGTCTATAATTTCATAAAATGGTATCTGTTATTCAGTTGAATTCTTCTTTAGATTGATAGAATTTTCATATGAATTGTGTGCATCTTCTTTAGGCTGCATTACTGTGGAAGAACTGGCCACTGTCATTCGGTCATTGGATCAGAACCCCACAGAAGAAGAGCTTCAAGATATGATAAGCGAAGTCGATGCAGATGGGAATGGAACCATTGAATTTGACGAGTTCTTGAGCTTGATGGCCAAGAAAGTGAAAGTAAATTAAGCTACTTTTGTTCCATTCATTTTTATCATACGTATGCATACATAACATTTCAACAACTTCTAGTCCGTTGATGTTTGATTTTGTGTCGGTAAAGCTTCATCTGCTTTTTCACTGTACAATAACCAAAGACTAAGTTGGGTGTTGTGTTCTTTCTCTCTTAGGACACTGATGCAGAAGAGGAGCTCAAAGAGGCTTTCAAGGTTTTTGACAAAGATCAAAATGGCTATATATCAGCTAGTGAGGTAAGCATTTATTTATTTATTTTTCTGTTGTATTAGTTTTCTTTCTTTGATGACAAGGACATTGCAAATCTTCTTTATAATTCACATAATAGATTTCTGAAAATTTTGATAAACTGAAGGTTTCTGCTGAGCTGAACAATGTAGGTGGGCCAAGATCAGTTGCAAATTTAGTTTACAGCTCTTTTTCTTGAAAAGAGTTAACGCTCTTGCCTTTCTTCTTTTTACCTTAATAATATAGAGAAAGTTTTCTACCTTTTCTTTTCCATCTTTTAAGTATACAAGTTTAAGTTTTAATAATGAAAAAAAATGCAACTATATTCAGGAGTTAAGGCTCATGGCATTCTTTTACCCAACCATCAATGACATCTTTTATCTCCCACATTTAAAATAATATAATTTTTAGTATTATCTAGACTTAGACATGCAAAATTTTGTAATTTATATATATGTAAAAACTAACAAGTAGGACAGTAGACCGTACTTCTGCATGCAATGAATATTAGTGTTTGATTAGAAAATACATCGGGGTCTGACATTTGAGTGTTGTAGAGAATCTTATTTCTTTTTCTCTCACTCTAAGTATATAAGTATGTCACACACATGTTGCTAGCTACTATGATAGTAGTAAAATTATTTACATTTGTTTCTGGGGTGTGCAGTTGAGACACGTAATGATCAACCTAGGAGAAAAACTAACTGATGAGGAAGTGGAGCAGATGATTAAAGAAGCAGATTTGGACGGTGATGGCCAAGTTAACTATGATGAATTTGTCAAGATGATGATGACCGTTCGATGAAGCACTCACCTAATTGAAATGGACAAATTTATTATTCAAATTTCATTGGCTTCCACAATCTCCCCTCTCAAGAAATAATGTGTTGTTATTATTATTGTTTGTTTGTTGTATTGTATTCTACTTGTACTTAGCAATGACCAAGTAGTAGAGTGGCTAGTCAACCCCCCCATTGGAGTGGATCCATTCCAACTCAAAATTAAATTACTATTCTTGTAATTTTTGTTCAATATTTCCTATTAGATATGTATGACTTTTACCAAGTTACAGGTCTCAGTTTATATCAATTGGTAGTGTGTTGCATCATGGAGTTTGAGATTTCCTTCCTCCTGTAGCATGATAGAAATTTTCTGAAACATGGGACTTGGAAAATGGACCTGCACATATATTCAATGCTACATCGAAGATTGATTATCCTTTTGAATCAAGCTATAAATGATTTTAGACAGAAAAAACCATGACTTAAAACAAAATCTGAGTTCGTATTTTATTGACTTCAAGGAATTGCAGACTTATTCTTTTTCATCTTTATGTAGTGGGGTATAATATAAACAGTTATTCTGAGTTGTTAGTCACAAACAAACAAAGCCAATTGGATCCTTAGTGGGTGACACAAAGTTAGGTTCTTACATCCTTGTTGACAGGATTAGGTAATAGGCTTACGATATCATATTTCAACAACCAGATAATGATGTATGGAGTCTATGAATAAGAAAATCTGATGCACTTACAAAATCAATAACACATTTCATTGACAAGTTTAAGATTTCTAAACCAATATTTTTTGGGATATGGACTGTTAATTTTTAATTGATTTTTTGTTAACGAAATCAAACATTATATAGTTAACAAGAAGAATGTATAAGTAGGAACTAAGTTCATTATTCCAGCAAACGAGTTTCACATATTTGGCTATGTTTATACCCTTGAAACGCCTCAAGGTCTAGTTTGAACGCATTTGATCACTTGGCTACTTAATGTTAATATCTGTTGAATTGAAAATAACATATCTTGATTCTAAACTTGAATTATGTTTTAGAGACTCTTTATTGCAGCATGCTGGATAGTTGCCTGACTGAATCACAAATATTTTTTAGTAAGCCAAGTTCAATTCAATGTTCTTGGTCTTGGATCTGACGTGTTGTACAAACTTCCATTTCAAGTGGATAAAAAATGGTGCCATGGTGCCTTACTATTGAAACTTGGGGATCCAACTTCATGAGACACTGATACTGTTAGAACTTTGAATAATCTAGTTTGTCAACTGTGGAGAAAGAAAAACGAGTGATGTTTAATTTTTTGCACTCTGTAGTTTTGTGTCGGTGGCATAAAGACTTTTGGCCTTGTTTGCACAGTTCTGTTTGTAAGTATAATTGTTAACAAAGAACCATGAACCATAATTCTGTAACATATGTACTAATAAAAGAGAATTGCAATGTTCTAACATGTTTTTCTCCTTTAAAAGCATTTCTATTTTAATTCTATAACTAGCATCTGTAATAAATAAGAGGGGGTGTGAACAACAAATACCTGTTTTTTTCTTTTCTTTTTTTTCTTTGGTGTTCTTGATTTAGGATGTATTCAGTTGTAATAATACAAATTTTAAATTTAATTAAAAAAATAATCACATCACAATTTTTATAATAACTATGTAACTTCAAGTTTTGCATTCTATTACAAGATTACTAGTAATCTTTTGCTCTACTCCAGTGAAGACCAAAAGTATTTTTTTTTTCTTAAAGTTTCTCCTTAGATTAAAATTTAAATAGTGAATAAATCAAATCATTTTAGGTTTTTAATTATTTTAAAGCGAGATGAATGTTTTAAACACCATTATAATCTTGTTAGTTAATTAAAAAGATAATTTATTTAGTTTACAATATAGAAGCTAAACCTTCACATCCAAAATTAAATTTGAATACATTTTTAATGATTTTTTAATATTCTTTTAAATAATAACTTTGATACCAACCATGGTTCAAATGGTACTAGATATGGTCTTTTCAAATAAAGTCTTAATTTAAATAAAAAGAACTAAAAAAATCAGTAAAGATATATATATATATATATATATATATATATATATATATATATATGTGTGTGTGTGTAACATTTTAATCAATGAAAAGTTAATTTGTTTAATAAAAATATGTGAAGGGAAGTGCTATTGAAGGTTCAAATATCACTTGTAATCTTCACTCTACAGCCAAAACATGTCATGTATCATATAGTTTGTATAATGTATAACTATGAGAGTTAGTAAATTAGTTAGAAACCCTTTTTGCTTTTGTTTTAACTTGCATATTGTATTTTAAGCATGATTTCTTTGCTGCTGTAAAAAAACATGATCTAAGATTAGGACACAGGTTTACACCATAAAAATTTGGTAAATTTACAATAGAGTCCAAAGAAAGTTTGAAAACAAAGTTGAAATTGTCATAGATTTTTGTTTTAACATTTCCTTATACAAAATAATGTATGTTTTATAAAAACAATTTCATTTTCAAAAGATGACCACATAAAACTGTATCATGTATACGACATCTATTACAAAATAAAACAGAGAAAGGGAATAGAAATGAATAAAAGAGTAAACTAAAGGCAAATGATATGAGAATGAATATCTCTCCTTTCTTGTTATTCAAATCAAAACAAATGGTCTGAATATAGAAGTAGTACACTCATTCTAGGTTTAACTAAAGAAGGAAAGAATCAATAATTAAATACTAGAATCATAACACACAAAGACAAAATAAAGGTTATTCACATCTATAAAGAGAAACAACTTATAATTAGAAAAGACACCCAATTATTCTCCTCTATAAAGAGAAACAATTGATAATTAGAAAAGACACTCAATTAATATTAGGAACCTTCTATAACTCTGGTATCCGTATCCTTTAATACCCCGCCGCAAGCTGGGGAGCAAATATTGATGAGACCCAGCTTGGAACAAATATTCTTAAAAGATTGAAGACTTAAAGCTTTGGTATAAATATCAGCCAGTTGCTCTGTGGTGGAAATGGGAAGCAAATGGATGAGACCCTTCTTTAATTTTTCCCGGACCACATGACAATCTATTTCTATATGTTTTTTACGCTCGTGAAACACTGAATTTGCTGCAATGTATCTTGCTGAGTCATTGTCACAGTATAAAAGAGATGGTTTCTTAAAAGGAACTTTGAAATCTTGAAGAAGATAAGTTAGCCATTGAATTTCACATGTAAAAGTGGTCATTGCCCTGTATTCAGCTTCACAAGAACTCTTTGATATTGTTCCTTGCTTCTTTGATTTCCAAGATATGAGAGAACTCCCAAGATACACACTAAAACCAGCCACTGATTGTCTTGAATCACTACAGGTGCCCCAATCACTATCACAAAAGGCTTTGAGATGAACAAAAGTAGTGGAAGAGAAAAATAGACCAAGACTTAGAGCACCTTTGATATATTTGAGGATTCTAATCGCTGCATTATAGTGATCAATTGTAGGCTTAGCAAGAAACTGAGAAAGTTGTTGCACAGAAAATGTTATGTCAGGTCAGGTATTAGTGAGATACATAAGCCTTCCAATCAATCTTCTGTAGGCTTGAATATATTTGAAAGGAACACTTCCAGTAGAAGAGAATTTCTCATGATTATCAATAGGAGTGGGTGCCGGTTTGCAAGCTAAAAGACTTGCATCTGTTAACAATTCCAATGCATATTTCCTTTGATTTACCATTATTCCTGTCTTACTTCTTGCTACTTCTAGACCAAGAAAATATCTTAAATTTCCAAGATCTTTAATCTTGAATATCTGATTCAAGGCTTCTTTGATTCGAGCAATCTCTTCTTTATCATTTCCTGCCAATATTATATCATCCACATATGCCAATAATGTTGTAAAAGATCCTTCAGAAGAATTAATGAACAAGGAATGATCATTCATAGACTGAGTATATCCCATAGAAAGCAAAAATGATGACAGTTTGGCAAACCATTCTCTGCTAGCTTGTTTAAGGCCATATAAAGCCTTTTTTAGTTTACAAACTTTTCCTGGTGGAATAGAAGTCAATCCAGGAGGAGCAACCATGTATACATCTTCTTTCAAATCTCCATGTAAAAAGGCATAGTTTATGTCTAATTGTTTCAATTCTCAATTATAAATAGAAGCTAAAGAAAGAAGCAACCTTATCGTGGTCATCTTTGCTACTAGAGATAATATATCAAGATAGTTAATGCCTTCTGTTTGTGTATATCCCTTTGCCACTAACCTTGCTTTATACCTTTCAATTGTCCCATCAGCCTTATATTTTATTTTGAATACCCATTTGCAACCTATGGCAACTTTGTCCTTAGGCAGAAGAACCGTCTCCCAAGTTTGATTTGACTCTAAAGCAGATATCTCACATTGTATAGCTTTTCTCCAACAATCATGTTTCACAGCTTCAGAATAAGTGTTTGGCTCAACATCTGAAGAAAGAGACATAACAAAATATTTGTAAGAAGGTGATAAATTGGTATAAGACAAAACAGAATTCAAAGGATATTTAATTCTTGAAGATGTGTTGGAAACATTAAGATTACAATGATAATTCTTTAAATACTCATGTGGTTTTTTTATTCTTGTGCTCATTCGGAAAGATGGATCTGATTCAGAACTTTGTTCTATGTCATGATCTTCATTGAGGTTTTGGTCTATATGGGAACAATCTTCTTCTGAAACCTCAATGTATGACTCACAATGATTATCACTGCTATTTTCAATATTATCACAAGGTGTATTATCACAAGGTGCAAGAATGGCTTGTGATGGCTAACTTAAGACAAGTTGATCTTCAACAAATAAAATTTGATCATTAATGTCAGGAATGTTAGTTTCATCGCTAGTATCTTGAACCCTTTGGTATGGAAAAACATGTTCATAAAAGACAACATCCCTAGACACAAAAATTTCTCTTGATTGAATATTTAGCAAAATATATCCTTTTGTCTCTCTTGGAAAACCAATAAAAACACATTTTGATGCTCTGGGATCAAATTTTCTTCTATTTGTTGACAAAGTGCTAGCATAACATAAAGAACCAAACACCTTTAATCCATTAAAATATGCATTAGTTTTGAAAAGCATTTCATGAGGAGAAGAATAGTTTAAAACAGGTGTGGGAAGCATGTTTATAATATGCCCAACATGTATCACAGAATATGACCAATAAATTTTGGGTAAATGAGATTGTATCATAAGAGCTCTTGCTACATCTAATAAATGACCATGTTTCCTTTCAACTATGCTATTTTGGTGTGGAGTATTGACACATGATGTTTGATGTATTATTCCTTTACTGACAAAAAAATTAGTCATGAAAAATTCAGTTCCATTATCACTTCTTATTATTTTTATTGTTGTCTCAAACTGTGTTTGAAAAAAATAACAAAATTTTCCAAAATCTTAACAATTTCAGATTTTTGTTTCAAAAGAAAAATTCATGTGTACCTCGAATAGTTATCAACTATGGTCAAGAAATATTTATGACCATGAATTGATGGTATTGAGTATGGTCCCCAAATATCTACATGAATCAAATCAAAACATTTTTTTGATTTAGATGTACTAATAGGAAATGAAAGTCTTTTTTGCTTTGCAAAATGACAAACATCATAAACAAAAGATTTGTTATATTTAACAAAAGAAAATTTATTTTTGATAACATCAATACATGTATTTGAAATATGACCTAATCGAAAATGCCAAAGGGTTTCTAGATCACTAGCACTAACTTTAACAGTATTGATGGTGTGTGTAGATTTGATGGGTGTGATTTGAAGTTTCTGGTAAGAAAGGATCCTGAGTATATAAAGTTTATCTTGCATCTTAGTAGATCCAATTATTTCATTAGATATCTTGTCCTGAATGTGACAGCCATTAGAGTCAAAGGTAATAACACAAGATAGTTTATCAATCAATTTTGCTACTGAAAGAAGATTAAAATTGAAGCAAGGAATGTACAAAACATTGTTTATGACATGATTTTGATTGAGAAAGATACTTCTAGAATAATTGGCAACGACTTGATTTCCATTTTGTAATTTGACATAAATAGGATTAATTTGATGATATGAAGTGAAATAAGTTAATGATGAACAAATGTGATCAGTAGCACCACTATCAATAATCCAAGAACTGAAGGAAGAAATAAAATTATTACTTGTTTGATTAGAGGAATTGGAGGGAATAACAGAGACTTGATTAGAAACATTGTCAATGGATTTGACCTGTTGTAAAAGAGCTAACAATGTTTGAAACTGCTTAGGAGTAAAACCACTTTGTTGAGACTCCACTTCTGACTTTGAACCTTGATGATTCTGCTCATTATTACTAAACTTTGTATTCTGAAAAACTACATGACTATGATCATGGTTCCGATTTTGAAGCTTGAAATGGGGGTGGAAAGCCATGCTTTTTATAGCATGTATCAATGGTATGCCTTGTCTTTCCACAATAACTGCAAATTTTGGAAGTATATCTTCTTCCATATCCATCACCCATGTCATAGGTCATAACATTGTTTTTATAACCTCCTTTGCTAGTAGCAATCATTGCCTTGGATTGATCACCAAAAACTTGCCTCTCTTGTTGTGTAATGAGAGAGTAAACTCTATTCAAGAATGAATTATCTGATGAACTGACATAGTAAGGTGAATAAAGATCTTGTGAAGGATCAACAACTTCACCCATAGATAAATGTAGAGCTCTAGAGCTATGATACCATATTACAAAATATAATAGAGATGAACAAAAGGGAACATAAATGAACAAAAGAGTAAACTGAAGGCAAAGGATATGAGAATGAATATCTCTTCTTTCTTGTTATTCAAATCAAAACAAATGGTCTGAATGTATACAAGTAGTACACTCATTCTAGGTTTAACTAAAGAGGGAAAGAATCAATAATTAAATACTAGAATCATAACACACAAAAGACAAAATAAAGTTATTCACCTCTATAAAGAGAAACAACTGATAATTAGAAAAGACACTCAATTATTCTCCTCTATAAAGAGAAACAACTGATAATTAGAAAAAACACTCAATTAATATTAGGATCCTTCTATAACTCTGGTATCCATATCCTTTAATAACATCTAAATCTAATTGATATATCTGGGTTGAGGTTTGGACATTGAAACCAGTATTTGGTGTCTTAGTTTATGCCAAACCTTATGATAATTCTTCAGTTTCTATATATTCATTGAAAAAAAAATGGAAAGTTGAATTTTGTTGCCATTAAATTTTCAAATACGAAAAGATATGAAAAAGGGGTCTTCTAAGTTAGATTGGATTCTACAACTAAGGTCCTACTTCCATTTCAGTCAATTCTTTTTTTTATGTGAAACGAAAAAAAAATGTCTTTTAATTTTAAATAATTGAGAGTAGATCAAAATATATTCTGAAATTTCTTTTCAGTATAAGTTTCCAAATTTTGATTGTTGAGACATTTGTTTGGATTTTGGAATTTCTTATCAGAATACGTTTTCCTATATTGTTTTCTATAATTTTTTACATTATGTATTTTTTATATTCTAACATTTCAAAATTATTTTTTTAAAATGAGATTTTGATTTTTCAATTTTAAAATTTTATTTCTGAAACACAAAATTATTTTAAATTTATTTTTTCAAAATATATATTTTTGTATTTTGGATTTTTTTTTTTTTTCAAAATGGATGAGATTTAGAAATTTAAAAATAGGGTGCAGGTTAAAAAAATCGGGTGTAAAAAGAATTAGCATTCACTAAGGTGCTACTCTTTTTTTTGTCTATAACCCATATACTCTTAGTACAGGTATTTTTGTTCAGCATCGAGTTAGATAGTATAAACTTATCGAGTCATTATATTTTCACACTCTCTTTTTCATTTTACATTCACTTGACAATTGAAAAAATATATATTATGAACATTGGTGTCAAGGTAAGTTTTTCCAATCTTTTCTCTTTTGAATATATAACTATATATGTATTAAGAATTTGAACTTAAAACTAGTGATTAAACTCAAACAACTCTCCCATCAATTAATTCACAAGTTCAATAACTATTTCACACAAATGGATTCACAAATTGGGCCCATCAACTTTTAGTCCACTTAAATCAATCCATCCCAGTGCATTGGGACCAACACAATCAATCAAGGTCAAATTCCTTCCGAAAGTTGTTTGGCACATCTCAACCATTTCTGGTTTTTTTTAATATATTTTAAGTTTTTTTTTATTCAAACAAAGTTTTAATCCATCTTCTCTTACAAGTTGGTAAGAAAAATGGAGGGGGAAAGAGACACACAAGAGAGGGGAGACATTAGGTTAAACGTAAGAGTTAATCTGAGTGATACATTACATGGGTAGTTAAAATTATTTTAATTCATTTAATTTCAATTATCTACTTAAATTATATGATTGAGATCTAATTGTGTCACATTCTTATAGGGATGGCAGTGCAGGACAAGTCATGCGGACCGACTCGCAGTTTGTTACCAAAAAGTGTGAGACAGACTCATTAATCTAGTCCGCTAATCTGTTTAGGTCCATCCCACATAACTCGCAGCCTGCATGGACTAACAGCGGCGTGGGCTAGTTGGCCCACTGGCTTGCATAAATAAAAAATAATTATTTTATTTTTTTGTAAAAAAATAAATTATACCACACTCATCCGTGTGACCTTTCTTTTATTTATTTTAAAATAATTGAATTTAATGTACTAAAAGAATGAATGTTTTATTTTAATCATATAAATGAGTTAATATTAAGAGTGACATTGGATTTAGTTTTAAGTAAAGTCTTATATTTAAAATTTATTACTAAAAAAATAATATAAAGAAGAGATTTCAATAAGATAGTTAAAAAATTAGTCATCTTCATTAAAATATTTTGAAGCAAAACTTTGATAAGATACTCTTATACATTTACATACATATATAGAAAAAATAAATGAAAAACAAAATTATAATTATTTTTAATCAAGCCTTCTAACAACCCTCATACTTGAATTCATATTTTCATTTTAATTGAATGAATTGAAACATGATAAAATTTTATTTTTTCAACAACAGAAATAAGTTTTTTTATAATTAATAAAATTTTAATTCTTGAAAAAATAATATTTTTCTTATGCGGGTTGGCCCGTAAGCCCACGGGTACCTCTTATACAAGGCACGTTAGTGAAATGAGTTTACACTCCTTGCGCGAGACAGTCCAACCCAACCCACATTATGCAGACCAAATGTGAGATAGACCTATACAGGACAGACCAGCCCGCATTGACACCCCTACATCCTCATAATTTCAGTTGATATGATTCATGTTATATGAAATCTTTTAATGATTAGTAAATTTTAATCTTATAATCATATGTTAATATTAATTAAACTATTGAATCCTTACTAGTAACTTTATCTTGTAATCCTAATGATTTATAGTTAAATTTAAAGGTTAAGTGATGTAGTGAAGTGGTTTAGAAACTCCTTGGTTTTAAATTATGAATAAAAAGTTTAATGTAATTTTTTAATTGGGCCTTGTGTGCATAGTGAAAAGAAAAAGGTGTAGTTATCTACTTGAAACAAAAACTAGACAGATACAATTCTTGTCAATATTACCAAAATGAAAAAAATATTTTTTTTAATTACGTATGTTAGTAAGTCGTGCTAAATTGATACGATTTTATTGTGCTTAAATTGTTTCAAACTTAGACAACTTGAACTAGATGAAGGTGAAGTCGTGTATAAGTTGCACGACTTTAGTGTCTATGATGAAGTCGTGTTAACTCTAGACATTTTTGTGAAGAAATTTCTTTTAATATGTTAATTGAAGTCGTGTCTATCATTAACGACTTTGGTTGTTGAGGTTTGAAATAAAATAGTACATGCATTAAATGACTTCAAATGAGTGAAATTAACACTAAAGTCTTACAAGTTTCAGACAACTTCAGTTGTATTTGAATTACACTGAAGTCGTGGTTCTTTGACATGATCTTTGGTCAATATATTGTGTGTTAATATGTGAATTGATTTTTTCTGAGGAAATTATAATACATTTGTTTATTTTTTTATTAATATGGAATTGAATTTTCTTATCAACACTTAATTGAATTGAATAGAATTATCGTGTATGTTACAAGAAAGAAGAAGGACAGTATTTATGTTTTTTTTTTATTGTATATGTGTTTAAAATGAATACAAAATTGAGTGTAAAAAATAATGATTATTATGGGAAGGAAAAATAAATGAATTTAGTAATAATATATTAGGTGAAGTTAATTTTTAAGAAATTGAAAATTATTAATTGTATGGAAATTAATGAATTTGTTTTAGTTCTTTGGGTGTTTATTTGTATGATGGTAAAAAAAATATGGAATTTATAATCTTGAATGCAAAGTAAGAGAAAGTTATGAATTAAAATTGGAATGAAAGTTGAACTTCAATATTATTGCAAGAGGAGAATGATTTATTGATGACATGAAGTCCCACAAGAAGTTCTTCTTCTTTGTTTTCTCAATCTTCTTTCCTCATTATGCACTGTAGATGGGAGAGGAGGTGACGGAACTGTATCTTCGCCATCATCATTATCATTTTAATCTTGACCATTATGACCTTGTGAGAGCATTATCGGACGATAGTAATGCATGGATGAGGACGAATGGAATGCAAATGGATGGGTGAATGTGGAAGTTCCGAACATATTTGGTTGATCGAAAAAAGCATCTAAATGACTTGGAAAGATGTTGTATGTTAATAGAACCCCCTGCAATGGAGACTGGAAAGACATAGGGTGTTGATAGTCTATGAATGTGTTGAGTGAATGTTCAATTGGCTCCAGAAAGGGGGATTAAATGGAGCATAAACTCAATTCGCGGAGTATCAACAATTAAAACATCGTCTAAATTAGAGTAGAGAGAAATGAACAGAGATTTATACTGGTTCACCCACCAACAAGGGCCACATCCAGTCCCCTCAAGCAATCTTCTCAAAATCCTTTCTCTAACTATTCTCCACATCTCCAGGTACATAAGTATTCTTACTCCTCTTCAGGTCACCAAGTATTCTTTACCTCTTCAAGTACACCAAGTATTGACAACTAGTCCTAATATCCCACTCAGATCAAGACCTCTTAACAATATAAGAAACCCCTCTACTAAGAGAACAATAAAAGATCTAAGGATATACTTCATAGTGTGAAGAATTTACAAAGGTTAAGCACACAATCCAATCTCGCAATTTGTTCTACAATAGCAAATGTAAATGTATAGCACTATTATGATCACACAACTGAATATCAATTCGCAATTGGTGTTCTTTTTCATTTTAAGTACATTTGTCTGTTATGCTCTTCATCTTCAAGGTCTTTATATAGTATTTAGAATATGATCATTTAAACTTTGAGTTCTTCATTCTTCAATATAGTCGTTAGATACTCTATAGAAATTTTTGCTCTATTTGATCTTTGCACGTCTTTGATGTGTGAGACATTTCAAATTATTTCTTTATATTTCTCATATATGAACATTGTAGCTCTTTGTTCATTGTTTTCCCATTAGGTGCTTGATATGAAAACTTTGGCTATCAACTTCATATGCATCTTTATGATCCTTTGATAATTTCTAGGGATAATATCGATATCAGTGAACATTATAATCAACATAATAAATTATCACTAAAATAATATCTTATAATATCTTTGAATTATCGAGACTTTCTAATCTCAATTATTTTATTGTAAATGCATTTTCAAATTACTTCCAAGTTAATATAAAATTTGAATGTTGAAATACAATCACATTTTAACTTGGATATTTTTTTACAAAATATATTTTGAAAAACTCTTTTATCAGGAAAATGTGGGTGCTTTGTTATTCGAAAATTTTCCAGTTAAAGAATTGTTCATTTAAAAAACTTTCAATATAATTTTAAATTTAATTGTAAATGCACAATTGTATTCGAAAACATTGATAATCAATATATAAAGTTTTTTTCATTCACAAATCATTGAAGCATATAATATTTGAGTTATTCAGTACGCACTATGATACATTCTTAAATACGAAAACTTTCCAAAATCATTTAATCATTTATCTTATTTGAAAAAATTGTTTTATATGATTTAATAATGTCATATAAGATTCAAAAATATATGAGAAGTGTCATAAAACATTTCAAGAATGTAATATTTAAATATAAATACTCCTTGATATAACAGATTTCTGATGAGATTATGAAGCATTAAGCATTCATTGCTTTGATTTTATCTAAGCTTGTTATGCCTTTTGGGACTGTCTAACGAGATCTTATGAGGTATGAGTAATAGGATCATTTGACAAGACCTTATAATGAGATCATCTGACGAGACCTTCTAGCGAGATCGTCTTATTAGTCATGTCATACCATCTCACGTGTCTTTTCTCATTTGAACTAAATTTTTTCCCAATGTTCCTTGTTTTAAATGTTTTCTTTCAAGCGTATGATCACTTTAGAGATTGTCTAATACTGAGACCGAGATAGGATCATTTGATGGTGTTAACTAGAGTACTGTCTAACAGATCTTTTCATTGTAAGATTGTCTAGTGAGTCTTTACTCATCTTTTATTATTAAGATCGTTTAATACTGCACATGAGTAAGCTATATTACAAAGCATAACACACCTTATAGTGTTTGTTATCATCAAAATATTTAGGTTTTCGTATCAAGATACTGATAGACCTTATAGCGTCTTAACACTGAGTTGTGATTTTCGAAGATCAGAGTGACTGGATTGACCAAATGAATGGTCATGAAATTGTTGACCATGAGAAGAAGAGTCAACATGTTGATATAAAGGTGGGGATTAGGGTTGGTAAATCTCCTGTGACATTTCATATTGTCAATAAAGAATGACAATTGTCAGACAAGTAAAAATACGTGATGAAATTTGTTAGTATTTGAGCTTACATTGTCATCAAAAGTCTATTGTGGTAGTGGTATGTAGTGGATGATGTATGGTTAATGTACCATTGCATGTATGTTGTGATGTCACGCAAATGGTCATTACCATTAAACTGAACGCCTTGAATGAGTTGATTATGTCGATCATTCCATAGAGATATCCATCTTTCGTGGTATTGTGGTCAATACCTCTCTATGCAACCCTCATATCTTCTTTATGAAGTTAATCTAGGTTTAGCGAGTTAGCCGAAATAATGGTTTGGTGAAAGCTAAATTGTCGCATCATATGAAGAGTTTGATGATATTTCAATTGTCGCAAAACAAGTCAACGGAACAACAACTTGACAAACAAAAAGACACCTCACCAATAATCCATGGAGTGATATTGTCTTTGGTGTATAGAGTCCAGATGAATTGCAAAAGAATGTGGTTAGAATAAGTAAATGGCAAGGATGGATAATATGATTGTTGGAATTTTATTGTAAAAGATAACTTGTTTCGGTTGTAATTGATCCAACTTTAACCTTATTAGAGACATTTTACTTTTAAGTTGGTGTTGCCTCTAAAGGGTGCACCTGACTACCTGTAGTAAGCAATATCATGTTTAGGGGTTTAGTAGAGAAGTTAGAAATGTAGGCCTATACATGGGTTTTGGGGAACGTAAATGTGTTGTATAAGTAAATGAAAAACCAAGTCCAACGACAATCTCATCTACGATTAGGGATGAAAAAGAAAGAGACAGACACTTAGTGTGTTCTCATACCCAACACTAAAGGAGTAACATGCAACCACCAATGTTGCCCTGGTTGAAGCCTATGTTGAGATCTAATGCACGATATAGACAAACAAGCACATCCAAACTCCGACTATAATTGGAGACATTATTCAAATCACCCAATAATAACAAATACATCAAATGCACTCGATCTTCTAACGTATCCAGCATGAGTAAACTCCCAATGTAGGCCTATACATGGGTTTTGGGGAAAGTAAATGTGTTGTAGTGTTTATACCTTTTTGCAAATGGAAAACCAAGTCCAATGATAATCTCATTTACGGTTAGGGGTGGAAAAGAAGGAGACAAGCACTTAGTGCATTCTCATACCCAACACTAAAAAGGAGTAACATGCAACCACCAATCTTGTCCCAGTTGAAGCCTATGTTGTGATCTAAGGCATGATATAGACAAACAAGCACATCCAAACTCCAACTACAATTGGAGACATTATTCAAATCACCCAATAATAACAAATACATCAAATGTACTTGATATGCTAATGTATCCAACATGAGTAAACTCCCAATGAGGGTAAGATATGCACTTGTGCATATTGAGCGACAACATCTTCGAATGCATTATGGGAAGTTGTTGTTTAGCCAAGACAATCTTATTGTATTTCTTTTGACAATATTTTCTGGGGGTATGACCCCGACAAATGTAAGCACATAAGCACCAAGTCCCCACTAGTGAAGTCGGTAACAAGTTCTCCATCAATGGGAAGACCCAATAACACTGACACATCTTCTAACGTCATGGTTGTTTCTCCATGTGGAAGATGAAACATATGTGTCTTTGTTCTCCTCTTCCCCACTAAAGCAATGACCAAATGATGGTTGATGTCTATATCCACAATGGTCAACAAGTATCCAATCTAACAACATTCATCTTATCTTTAACATGTGGATCAACAAAATCCACATGATTGTTACCATATCACATGTCATCATAGACGAAAAAAACTCTTTCGCTCCTTTTCCAAACTACCTTAGTGACATGTTTGTTTTGGAGACGTAAAAAAGATATATTTGAAGGAAGTCTCTGATAAGCAGTCATTGGAATGGATAACCTACAAATAACATAATCAGTCATCCAATTAATAAAAGTTATTTTAACTGACTTAATATTTCAAAAAATGAAATAAATAATTAACACAATTTACAATTTACAAACATTTGTAAATTTATATGATTTTATATAAATATGCATATATGTTTTAACTCTTTTATCACCAATTCTTATATTGAAGCTTATAATCATAAAATATCATTAAAATACTTCAAATTTGTAGAAAAAAGTTAACATATTTTATATAGATAATAAGATATTAATAAAATAGTTGAAATTAGTACAAACAAAATTAATTAATTACACATATATTATAAGATATTGATAAAAGACTTCAAATTATTGGAAGCAAAATTAGCATATTACAAATATATAATATAACATTTTAATAAAATAGTTTAAATTAGTAGAGTTTTTTTTACTATACTAAATATATATATATATAATAAAATATTTATAAAATTCTTGAAATTAGTATAAAAAATTACTGAATTATATATATAATAGCATATTAATGAAATAGTTGAAATTAGTAGAAAAAATTACTCAATTAACCTATATATAATAACATATTAACAAAATACTTGATATTAGTAATATAAAAAAGCTGATTAAAAAAAATTAGTAATATAAAAATTACAGAATTACATATATATATATATATATATATATATATATATAAAATACTTAAAATTTGTTGATTAAACATTACTAAATTACATATATACAATTGAATATTATTAATAAAATACTTGAAATTGGTATAAAAATGACATAATTATATATAATAAAATATTGAAAATTAGTAGAGAAAACATTACATAACCTCAAACAAAAATGTAATATTAATTGGTCGGTAATATTTTTTAAATAATTTATAGTCTCAATTCCTATTGCACAATAAAAGTCTTATTTTAAAATTTTGTTGGAATATATTTCCTTAAAAATTAAAAATTTTGTTTGAATATATTTCCTTAAAAGCAATTTTATAGAGAAAAATATAAGCAGACAAACTAACAAATATTTTTTCATACACTAAAATTAATTTATACATAAGTTTATATTTAAAAACTTTAATTTTTTTTTACAATGAAGGATTTATTGTCATACATAAATTAAATTAGCACATGATATTTTAGACATATAATTACAAGTTTGAAAAAAAAAATGCAACATGTATCAATGCTAAAATAATAATCTCTCATATTTTTAGTAGCTCAAATTCAAGGCTTAAAAAGATTTATGTATAAGTTGTGTTAACCTAAAACCAGTTCTGATAAAAAAAAGTTGTGGCACCCAAGAACAACTTCTTCTTTTTAGAATGAAGAAGTCGTCTTATGTATATAGAACTTCAATTCATTTGAATTTCTTTCTGGCTTCATTTGATTTTGGTTTTGAACTTGGTACAGGTCTCATTACATAATGTTTAGGATTCAATTACAAATATTAATTTTAATATGTTGGACAATTCAATTAAATTTTTTTAACTTATAATTAGGAACGGGTTTCAGTTACTAAAACAAGTTGTTATATTTTATTATTTTATTTTATTTTTTTGCAAAACTTGAATTAGAAGTTAAGTGGGTGAACAAATTGAATTCCTATACATTTTTTATTTGTATTTGTGAGAAGAAATAAATATCTTATTCAATGGCACGAAGTGAGTCAGATATTAAAACATGTGGTATAAGAATTCAAACAATTCATTAGGTCTAAGTTTGAACATTGTGCTAAGTTATTGTAGGGACTTGTCACAACAATCAATCAAAGCATAAATGTGAGTGTCAATTCAACTAAATTTTTAATGTCCCCAATATATCTCAAACTTTACCAAACTTAGTCATTATATTGCCAAGACACGAGCATTGCTAACTCAAATTCCCCAATCAAGAATTCCATTAACAAATTTGATCAATCTTGGATCAAATTTCATCAGTTTAGCAACATATTTAACCATTGCAATAAGAACTTTAACATAGCTTCATGATACGTCGGTGGAAGTTCTAGGATTACTAATGATGAAGCTATAATCAGACATATGGTTCATGATTTCAATGAAGATGAAAAGTAACAAGAATTTATATCTCAGGAAGAAGTTATCTGACATCATTAAGAACACAAGTTCAATTGTTTAGTAAAGTAGTACAAAAATATTAAGTTAAAGCTCTTTGAATAGATGTGTTTCGGTACGAAAGAATGAAGCAATTTCTCATTTACTAGGGTTACAAACTTGTGGTATTGGAATCAAAGATGGACCAATATGTCACACGGTGTATTCATTATGACAATGGGTTCCAATGGTGCATCCAAGCATCTTTCACCAAAATTCGTCACCAATGGAAACTAAAAAAAAATTGAAGCATTGCATATGTGCTTGTCAACTATTCTCAGTCAAGATCACATAAATTTGGACTCCAACCACATTTCCTCAATTTTGGTGAATTTAATCAAGGTAAAGTTTTCCATTATGATAAAATGCTTAATTGCAAAAATCCAAAATCGTCATGGTTATTTTGTGTCTTACTGAAAAGCATGGATGGAAAAACAAAAGGCTATGATATTGAAATTCGGTGACTGAGACGAATCTTATAATCATCTTCCAAGATGGTTGCAATTTGTTCAATAAAGTCTTCCGAGAACAAGTGGTTTTGTCTTTCAAGTCACTCATTGATGGGTTCAACTATTGAAAAGCTATAATGCAAATTGATGACACATTCTTGACTGAAAAATATCATGGCACTTTATTGACTGCAATTGGGCAAGATAGAAACTAGAAAATATTTCCTCTTGTTTTTTCCATTGTGGAAGATGAAACAAAGGAAGCCATGATATGGTTCTTCCAATTGCTCCGAGCGTACGTCATGTCTCAGCCAAATGTTAACCTCATAAATGACCGAGGATTAACCATTTTGTCTGCATTACAATCTCCCAAAGTTTCTTGGAAAGGACATGGATTGGCCTCAGTGTATTGCATCTGACATATTGCATCAAACTTTAACAAAAAGTTCAAAAACTCTTAATTGAAGAGACAATTGATAAACATGGGTATGTTTTTCCCTTAAACTATATGTTTATCAATCTTCATTACATATAACTAAAGCCATGTCAACTCATTTCATTTATTACATTGCCACAGCTTATGAAATGAAACAACCAACTTGTCAAGCCAAATTATCAGCAATGCGATTAGAATTCTGACAAGCAATGTCTTGAACGGATCAAATACCCTTGGAAAAATGGACTCAGGCACACAACGGGGGCAAAAGGTTCGACCATATGACTACAAATCTAGTCAAATGCATGAACATTGTTTTGAAGGAGCACGATCACTACTCATTTGTGCTTTTGTGAAGACAAAATTTGAAAGAACAAACTCATGGTTCGTTGAACGAAGAACCAAGATAAAGTCCATGTTGCAAGAAGGCCATGTTTATCCAGAAGAAATTACTCCATTGCTGAGGAAAAATGAGCAACAACCAACGATGTGTCATGTTGAAAGATATAATAGACGAAACTCAAAGTTAGATGTTCAGGAGATATCCACTCCCCAACTTCAATGTCGACATATGTCATACACTATCAAACTAAATGAGTGGTGGTGTAATTATGAAGAGTTTCAAGTTTAGGCTATATTGTTCTCATATCATCGTTGTTTCCACCTATTGTCATTTACAGCTAACCATATTTGTTGCCTCAATCTATAGCCTCCATAACATTTTAGGTCCAAAATAAATATTATTGGTCTCCATACATGAGTCCAAAGTTGATATCCGACCCACACATGCGACGAAAAGTATCTGAAAGACCAACCACTACTTATATCCATGATGAAATGGATGAGGTAGTTCCAAATAAGTCAAAAGAATGTTCATTTGTTGGCACAAAGGTCACAATAGGGGAATTGTCATTATAGACAATAACATGTCCATAAATATACTATTTTTCTCTTAATTGAATGTCTTTACATAACATGATGAACTATTCTTTTCCCTTTAAATATTTAATTCTTTAATGTTTTTTCTCATCAAATATCACACAAATAATATCCTTTTTCTTTCTTTTAACACTCACAATAGTTCTATTCAATTCAGTTAAGTATTATAAAAAAATCAATTACATATTAATGAAAAAAATAAACAAATGCATTATAATTCTCTCGGGAAAAATCAGTTCATGTATTAATTCATACAATTTTTTTATAATGAGCAAAAGTTGTGCAAAGAAAACCATGACTTCAGTGTAATTCAAATACAACTTTGCACGACTTTAATGTTAATTTCGTTTATCTGAAGTCATGTAATGCATGCATGACTTCAGTTCAAACCTCAACAACCAAAGTCGTTAATATAGTAGACACGAATTTAATTAATATGTTAAAAAATATTCTTCAACTAAACAAAGTCATCTAGAATCAGCATGATTTCATCATGAGCACTCATGTGCTCACACTCAAATTCATCATTGTCTAAACAAAGTCATTTAAGGTTAGAAAGACTTTAGTATAATAAAATCATATTACTTTAACACGATTTGACTACATACATAATTAAAAAAAAATATTTACCCATTTTGATAATATATGACAGGAATTTTTCCAAAAAAGTAATAATAATAAAAAAATTCCCCCGCCTCATTAATAATAATAGTAAAAATAATGCATGCTCCCTTATCTTCATCCTAGGTCAATAATTTAATCAAATCATAAGATGCATATAATAATTGGTTTTCATCGAATATATGCGTGTGTTATATATAAATTGAAAGAGATGTAGTAATCATAGTATAAAATGTGAAATTATAATTATCTAAACATATGATAAATTTATTAATTTTTTATGGTAATTATTTTTAAAAAAATACATATAAGAAGTTTATATGTATAGAAAATTCATTAATTTTTTTAATAACTATTTTAAACACACATTTAGTTATCATGATAGTGTTCATTGATTTTCATAATCATTAAAATCATACCTACCACAACTTTTATTATATAGTTGAAAGTGAAAAAAAAAAAAAAAGATAGAGTAACCATGCAATTTTTTTTATAAAAAATGACAAATAAAATTTATTTTATTCTTAAAATGCATTATTTATTTAATAGAGATACACCCCGACATAAAAAAATGAGTTCTGTCAACGCTTATAAATATTTTAATTTTATGATAAATATAGATATCATACATATTTAAAATAATTGTAAGCTACTACTCTCTCTTTTTTATATAAAAACAGCTTTTTGAGTCTTTTGTTTTAAATATCAAAACCTTTTCTTAAAATATATATATATATATATATATATATATATATATATATATATATATATATATTATTTAGTACAAACTCAAGTATATGAATAATAGCCGGGTCCATTCTTGGTAGTTTTTTAATATGATCCTAATGCTTCCCAAGATATGAAAAGATTGAGTATAATTAGTAGTTTATCCCTTCCCCAGATGAAGCACCTAAACTGAATCAGGAATTGGTGGTGCAGCCACAAAAAACAGCAATAAATTAATTCTGCCAATATAAATATCAATAACACATTTTTATGGTCAAATTATAATTGAACAGATAGGAATTTGTACTCATGATCAAGAAGGACAATTCATTTGTTGAAGTAGATGTCACTAAAAAAATCATATATCATTTACAGACACAGATAACTCCATTTACAGACCTGGTGGGTTAATTAGAAGCAAAACAAACTAACCTGAAGGACCTGATATTCATCGATCAACCGGTTCCGTTCATCTAAAATCTGCAACCCCCACATATAAAATTAAATTTCCAGAGACAAAATTCGAGTCTCTATGAAGGAAAATTAAGAAAAGGAACTCATCATATCTCATTATCTGGTTTATTCAACTTGAACAGTAGCCCATTAGAATTGGCGCATTCAAACAAAGCCTTAGCAGTCATTTCCCTCTCAAACCTCCAAATATAGTTCAACCCCACCAGAAGTTCAGTTATGGCAGCCTCAGTCTTATCTTTATTGGCGAAGAACAAAGTCTGTAACAGCAATACATTGGTCTTGGCCACCAAATTGTGTTGCTCAAAGCTTCTCTCACTTTGCCATTTGATCATGTTGTGTGCCAAAGGTGATAACCACCCCAATATCCTTCCCAAAGCGTCCCTCCATTCTCCAGCAAGAACAGGGTCACTAGCACAAAACCCCACCCCTCTTAGTCTCCCTCTCAACCCCCATCTTATACTCCTCGGCAACATACCATATAAATCATCTCTTGCATCTACCCCAACCAAGTGTGGTGACTTTATCATCTTCTCCATCACTATTATCAAATTTGCATAGTGCAAAGCCAAACCTGAAGCTCCTAACGTGCTCTCCGGTGGTTTAAGAAGCTTCGAGTTGGCCTCAAAAAACCCACTTTCCATATCTTCGTTCACCTCTTCATCAAACTTTGAGTTTTCTTCCAATAACCCAGAAACAACAAAATCATTAGGGTTTTGATCGGATGGATAAACTGTGGCCGAAGTAGACAAGGTACGTGACAGACAAGGCATACGGTGACCGATTCCGAAGACAACCTTAATCCTTGCTAAAACAGTGAAACTAAACCTTACAAGGAGCACGACAACGTTGTCGAAACTCCTGCTCCACAGGGATCTTTCTTTGAGATCCTTCACCTCTTGCTTCTGCCAGAAAATCTTCTGCTGAAGTTCGTAGAGTTTTTGCTGGTCTTTACTCCCAACGTTGTTGGCGTCAGCGTGGTTCAGAGCTTTTCTGAAGGCACTTTCCAGAACCGTGAGCTCCTCCATTTCGCGGTAGAGGGCTGCCGTAAGCGTCACGTAACGCTCCATTTTCTTAAGCTTTGATTCGGTTTCTTTTGGGCCCTGGAGGGCCCACCCTTTTGGGTCGCAGCCCGAGTCCGCGAAGTCGAGGAAGGCCTGCTGGAAGGAGCGCAGGTTGTGGTCCTCGCAGCGCGCGCTAAGTCGGGTCACCGAGTTCGCCACGACACGGAGCGACTCGGCGAACTCGGCGCAGGCGAGTCCGAGGAGGAAGGACTCATCGTTGGAGATTATCTTCCTCACGCCCTCGAGGTTGAGAGCGTCGTTTCGGATGCGGACGATGGTGGCATCGGAGAGCGAGTGCCACAGGTGGAGGAGTTTGGACATGACGCCGGCGATCTCGAACGCCAAAACGCCGACGTTTGGTTTGGACTTGAACGAGGGTTTCTTCTTGAGAAGCTTGGGCGGAACTGAGTCGAAGCTGTTTGATATGGCGGTTTTGACCTTGACGAGGAGCGTTTCGAGGGCCATGGTTGAGATTGAGGTGAGCTTGCCCTGGGTAATTTGCGGGTTGAGCGTTGTGCTAGAGTAAAGTAACGTGCACCATGTGTTTGAGAAAATGTGTATGAAAAAGTGGGAGAGATAAATGAATAATTGAGGAGTGGGGAGGTTTTGGTGCAGAGCGATAAGGATAAAGGAGAAGAGGATTTAAAATGCAGGAGAGGCTCGTGGGGTGTTTGATCAAGGGTGCTACAAAGAGACTCACTGTGTTTATTAACGATATAGACAGAGAGAGTGAGTGTGGTTAAAGTATTTAAAACCACATGCAGTGGCAGGGCGTGTTTCTGGTTTAAGATTCAATCGCTCTAGAAGCGCGTGGAAGAGGCTTAACTTGTGACTATGATTTATGAAGCTTGAAGCTCCTCCAATCTGTTATTTTCTGTGTGTTTAAATTGGGGGTTGGGATTTTATGCTTTGGTTTTTACTGTGTGTGTTTTTTAGTCTCTTTGGTTGTTGAATTATTGATATATACTACTACTACTACTCCTATGTAGTTGTTGCTAAATCAAACTTTTCTGTTATGTTTGGATGCAAAGAAACACTTTTGTTCCAATGCTGTTGTATGCTTTTAGGATTGAGGGCCATGTCATTATTGGTCCTCCCTTTTTTTTCGTGGTTGTAAAAGCAATTCATTTCGTCTATCAGATTATTACCCTAAAATTACGAACTTCGATTCACATCATGCACCCTACATCGCTAATTAAAAAAAAAAAAGGAATAAAAGCAAATTCCAGAGGTGTAGTGAGTGATAACTAATGAGCTCTGAAATTTCAACAAAAGCCTGTATTCATTGCTCCTTCATCAATTCCATTGACTAATACTATTTCTTAAATGCTCCAAGCTTCACTTATGGCAATTTCAATTATTTAAGATCGCGAGATCATCATTGAGAATAAAACCAGGTAGAGACATATATATATATATATATATATATATATATATATATATATATATATATATATATATATATATATATAGTGATCTCTGACGATAATTTTGTTGCCATTACACATCATATTTACAAATAATGAAAATAAAAAATCACAAATTCATTAAGAAAATCATTTCTACATAACAATCAAACGCAACATAATCATTTTTGTGCTTATCATTATTCTACACACTAAATGGGCATAGAATATTCTATAGCTAGCTAGCATGCATGTGCCTAATATTACTTCCACTTTGACAGTTTGACCAGTTAAATTTTCCTTCTCTTTTATAGTTTAACTTCCTGTAATATGTTTCCTTGGGTCATTATTGAGACCAAAATAACAGGATAAATCTTACAACTATACATATATACTCACTTTCAATTTGCATATATAACGATGATGCAAATATCGATGGTCCAATGAATCCAATATTGGCGTTGGAAGTTCAACATCTATATGAGTGAATGATATGAGTTAGTTTGAAACACATTGGTTTGTATGAAACAATTATGTGCACAGGAAGCAAGTAAAGTCAATTGCTAAAAACAGAAAGCAGTGGTGTGAGTGGGCTTTGTGTGAATAATTAATGGATGAAGTTTGACTAGGAACAATTATGGGAGATGGAGATAGATATACATGGAAGAAGGTTACATTCAACATAGTGAGAGATATCATAAGAACTTTGAATAAGAGTTGGGACACCCATGAATTATCTCTTTTAATTCATTACTGATAAAAAAAATAGATAAATATCATCACTCATATAAATTTTAAATAATAAAAAAATAATAGTCCTATATAGGTTTACCCCATTCTCAGGGAAGTAGGTCACTCATTGACATCACATGGTTTGTGAGGGTGTGGTGGTCGGATTTGTTATTGGAGGCCATCAAATGCTCTTGGGATATATATTTTTTTGAATAGCTAGTTGGGAGTCTCATTGGTGGAGACAATATTTTGTAATTAAGAGTTTGATGAAGTGGGAGAAGAAGGAATTAGGAGTTAGTATATACATGCTAAAGTAAAATGGAGTCGTAATTAAAGGCTCATTTTTTCAACCTTTGTCTTACCTTTAGCCAACCAATGGAAGGGCAATGAAGGATTTGTATGTTGCGTTGTCGGAAAATGAATGAGCAGCCATGAGCCCATCCTGCATTGATATTGATGCCTTTAAAAAGCATATTCATGCATTCCTTCACCCTTCCTTCCTTCCTCTCAGTTATTCTAACTTTGTAATAATTTTTCTCTTCTGCTCATACAAACACACCCTGCAACTTCTATTATTATATTCTTTCATTCACCTTTTGCACATGGGGCAAAATTTCCAACATCAAACTATAACTAAAACAACCTTACATTACAGTATTGGGATACTCCACATGGATTTTATTTTCTTTTGGAGACAGTTACTTTGTGCCTTTGTGCTCATTTTCATCAGATTTATTTCCTCGTCACCATCTTATTCTATATCTTCCTCGATTCAATGAGATCCAATATCTCCATTAATTGCATGAAACCAAGGTGGACACACCGCAGGGATAGGGATATGCAGTTAAGGAACACGAAATTATTGATCTTGTTAAATCCTAGAGAAATATTAATATATATAGTTGCTATTAAAGAGAATTTTGGGGAAGGAAACCTCAAATTGTTCTTGCATCCATTGACTACAAGCTTGGATGTGACGCGTGTCATGTGAAAAATGGCTAATAAATAAGGTCAATCCTGCTTTGTAATCCTAAACTGATTTAGTGTCGCCTTCATAAATCTGAGTCAATCAGTGACGATAAAGAGAAGTGGGAGGATAAGTTTGAGAGTGTTGAGCAAACAAAGAATGTGGATTTTACTTTGTCTTTTTGTAAGTATGCAACGAACCCAGTTGCACAATCTAAGAAGATATTAGATTCTCAACTGATTAAACCAAGTACCCAAGTACATCTTTGCCTTAATAATTTATGACAAACATTGTGCAACACTTATAATTAGTCACAGGTTAACAATATAATGAGCATTATCCCTGCAAAAAGTGAAAAGGATGCCCAAAAAAAGTAAGCTTCTTAAATGGTAGGTTAACGAAAGACCAATCTTTATCATTATTCTTCATGAATCGGATTACGATTTATGTATAGTAATGTACAATTGAGGAGGTTTCCTAAATATTGGGAGAACCTTCTTGAATTGAAGACGAAAAAGTTTCACGATAGTATATATACATTCACTTGCGTATATTTAGTGAAAATAACTTCAACCACTTTTCAGATGAGTAGACTTACATGGAAGTCGTGCTAAGTTTTACTAAATAAATTTTTTCTGCCAAGTTAAATATATATATATATATATATATATATATATATATATATATACTTGTTCATTTGCAACTGCAATTTGATATATACATAGAAATATGAAATCAATTGATAGATGTTCTATGAAGACTAATTCCAGATAAAGGTTACATCATCCATATGTAGATATTCAGATCAGCTAAGCCATTAATGGAGGTTTCTGTGTTTTCATTATGCTTGTCTTTTACACGTTGCAGTCTACGAGTAACCACACAGCAACATTATATATTCAATGCATCAAGAAAGTTCGAAAAGGAGGTGTAGTGTGTGCTGGGGGTACAAATTTCATGCGAACATGCTAGCATATAGTTCCATGCGTGGGGCTATATAGCAAGCATATGCGTTGCAAATTCATAATCAATCACACAAAAGGGTGCATATTCCTTGCACCATGCGTGGGGTTATATAGCAAGCATGCATGCTGTCTTGCTTGCTTGCACGCTGGCATGTCACGAATACCACCAATTCCTCAAACAAAAAATTATGGGGCACAATGTGTTTCTTTTGGAGGGTGGTCAAAAACAGCTACTGTCTGAATTCATTACATCTACATATATAGATATATGTATGCAGTGCAAAGCATGTATACTATAATTGGAGAAGAAGAACTTTTAAGTTTGGTATGATAATGTGTGATGTCACTTTAGGTCCTAAGATCATGTATAGAACCTCACTGATTACTGGAACTAATTTTGCAGAAGTGGGACAGGGAAAGCTTTGGTTTAGAAAGTTGCACGCAATGAAAACTCGTATAAGTGTGAAAGCTATGGAAACATTAGGATTAATTTGGGGCATGAGGTGGGTTTCCATGGATGGATAAAGTCAATGCCAGGACATGTTTTAAGCATGTCTTCTATACTTTCGGCTCCAGCAAATCTCATTCATCACTGTGTATATCTTTCACCTGCAAATCAAAATTAGTTTATTCATTTTCCACTATCATCATATACTTTGTTGGACCATTTAAATATATAATATTAATTTATAACTATTGTTAAGCTTATGAACCAAAATCATTCACAATTTTTTCTATATACAATCATTTTTTTATAGGTTTATTTTTTATTACTTATTGAAAAATGTGATATGTCCCTGTATAGATTAATTAAACACATCAAGTTTGTTATAGTCCAAAATTGAAGTTAACGAGTTGTTTAGCCTTAATATTATGGCTCACTTGCTAATGCTATGTTTACCTTTCTAATTATGTGTCAAATACATTCTTGCCAATATATATATAATAAAGTGCTGTTCTTTTATGTTTTGTTATTATTGCTTTCAGTCTTTCTGCTGCTGTTGATTAATTGTCAAACAAATAATAATATTATTAATAAATAAGTATTTTTGGTATATTTTCATTGCATTTTTAGAATTTCTTTTAGTGGTTGACATTTTCATAATTCTTGAAAAGTTTCATCATTTCAGTTTAGATTCTCTATAAATTGTTGAATAAGTTGTTTTTGAGTTGATTTTGTGATAGAATTATCCTTTTAGTCTAGTCCTTGAATAATCTTTTCAAACAATAACAAAAAGGATCATAACTAAGAGTACCTGAAAAAGCTCCTAATTTGGGAACAATATCCTAGGTGGTGAACACAATTATTTATAATATAAGATCCTATAACCAGTTAAAATAATTAAAAAATTAATATCATTACACTCCTTTGTACTATTCCATCTTGAATTTGAACAGTTTCCCCATTTCAGCTTTTATTTCTCACTTTTTTCTGCCTATAAAATTGATTAATGAAAAGTAATTATATTTAGAAAAGGGAAAGAGTTGAATAGAAAAGTGATAGAACAGGTATATGATGGTGAAATTAAACCCTAGGCTTAATTGAAATGAAAATGGAATCCAGTGGTGAGGATGGTTTAAAAGAGGACCCAGAAGCCAAATGATAAAAGTATTTGAAAGACGCTTTGAAAAAAATGAAAGGCTCTCTTTTCATGTCAAACAAAACACTCATTTTGCTCTCTCTTTTCTCTCTCTACCCCCATATTTGATAGGGACATGACTGTGCCTTACTAAGAAGGCACCAAGAGTGGTTTTGGAAATTAAGAGCACGTAATGTAATAATAGTGGTAGAATTAAAATAATATTCTTTAATTTAAGGTGTATATATCTCAGAATTGAAGGGGTTGTGTCCCACTTTGAGTGGACATTCCTTTAATAAATAAAAAGGTGAATAAGCAAAGACTGAAGAAGAATGAGGTAGATGATGTTCTTCCCTTTCTCTCTCTTTTGCCTTTCCTCTTTTGCCCCCCACTCATCAACTATAATATGCACGTGTGTCATCATCATTGTAGGCACGTGGTAGACCAAATTATTCATTCTCACAACTCACAACCACGTGCAATACAATGCCAATTACCTTAGCTTAGCTTAGCTTACTTACCCATTTCAATAACTACTTTTATTTATTTTTAAATTAAAGGAGTTGGGCTGCTTCTGCTGTCCCTTACTGGTAAGGCCTCGATGACGATAAGAAGAAAAAAGTCTACTGTTGGACCAAAAAGCCCTACAATTAGGAATGTTTCTTTATGCACCACATATTTTTTACCTCAATCTTCATAGTCTTTTGTGGCACCCATACATATATATATATTACCAAGAGATAGATTGAGAAAAGAAGATTAATTAAAGAAACTACTCACATAAATACTCTCATGGATCCAAGTAAGTATCTATCTCTATTATAATCAAATGTATGGTATGTGATTTAATGCATGTATTGTAAGATCCTTATAATGTGTATATTATTCATTATTATACGCTTTGATTTTATATGTGGTATCAGAGTTATGGTTGCTCAACTTTATGATTTTTCATGAATGATGTTTTTTCCAATTTCATGAACCTTAATTTTAAAATTATGAATATTGCAAAGAAAATAATATTATTTGAGGATAACTTTTAATGTTTAATTTATCCCTTTGTTTTTGTTGCATTATGAATTGATTTCAAATTAAAATAATGAAATCTCAAGTCTTTTGTTGCATGATAAATTATGAATGTTTGTTTTATTTGGATGCAAGAGGAAAATATTACAGTAAATAAAAGTAATGACATAAATATATATATATATATATATATTTGATAAATGATATTATTTATGGAATTAATTGTATGATAGATTTGTAATCACCAAATTAATCAAATATTTATGTTTTTTTTAATTCCAAAGGTCATGAATGATACTATATCTGAAATTACTTGTCTGATAGATTTGCAATCGCCAAAGTGATCAAATCTTTATGTTTTATTTAATTTCAAATTACTAATGAATTTGTACTTCAATTAATATATTATTTGTGAAATTATTTGTATGATAGATTTGTAATCGTCAAAGTGATCAAATCTTTATGTTTTATTTAATTCCAAATTAGTGGTAAATTTTATTTTAATTACCTATAGAATGGATGCTAAATTATTTATTTATAGGTTAATTGAAATTAATTATTATAAGGAATTTATGGATCACCCAAAGGTTGATTAGTTGTCCTTATAATTAACGGATATGATTGTTAGTAGTGAGTATGTGTTATTAGTTTTATTTGTATATTCAAAGATAACAAGTATTTCTAGTTAATGAATATGTCCTATCAAATAATGTTAATATTATTAACATCATTATGTTTTGTGTATTAATGTATCACTCAAAGGAGAACATTAGTATGCATAGAATGTTTGGTTGTTATCTAATCCATATTATATGTTTAGTTTATGACTCAAAGTATTAATGTTGAGCATGTGTTAATTGAAGTATGTGTTCTTGTGTCTTTACATTTGCATACTAAATCTGTTTCAGTCTTTAATGGATTAAATTTTCCTTATTGGAGTCAACAAATCCAATTTTACTTAGGTGTGTTGGATTTTAATTTGGCTTTTGAAGTTGAGAAACATGTTGCTACTACTGATGCTAGCAGTATTGAAGAGAAAGCTCATTATAGGGCTTGGAAATGGTCAAACAAACTTAGAGTGATGTCTATGTGAATGAGCATAGCAAATAATATTAAGTTTGCTCTTCCCAAAACTAAAAGTGCAAAAGAATTGATGAGATTTGTGGGAAAACGCTCCCAAACTACTGATAAGTCTCTTGTCGGGATATTAATGAGTACCTTAACTACCATGAAATTTGATAGTTCTCGTACAATGCATGAACATGTAATTGAGATGACAAATATTGCACGAAGACTTAAGTATCTTATAATGATATCGGATAAAGTTTTTCTTGCGTAATTCATGTTGAACTCATTACCGTTTGAGTATGGTCCTTTTCAAATGAACTATAATACCATGAAAGACAAATGGAATGTGCATGAATTGCACAATATGTTAGTTCAGGAAAAAAACCAGACTTAAAAATCAAGTAAATCACTTCATTCATTATGTAAATAATCAGGGAGCTGGAAAGAAAGTTTGTAAAAAACATGGAAAGGCTAAAGGACCATCAAAGATTAATGAGTCCTCTACTAAAATCTAGAAGAAATATGACAAATGTAATTTATGTGGGAAATCTGGACATTTCCAGAAGAAATGCCCTAGACGTAAAGTTTGATTCAAAAAGAAAGGTGAGCATAATGCTTATGTATGTTTTGAATCAAACTTAACTAAAGTTTCATATAATATTTGGTGGATTTATTTTGGATGTACAACTTATGTTTCTAATATGATGCAATGATTAATTTCAACCCGAATGAGAAGTTTGTCTTCATGGGGAATTGACTGAAGGTTCCAATGGAAGTTGTTGGGACTTATTGTTTAATCCCTGACATTGGATTTCATTTAGACTTGTTTAATACTTTTTATGACCTAGTATTTATAGGAATTTAGTTTCTTTATTTAAATATGTTGTTGGATACTCTTTTATGTTTGGGAATGGTTGTTTTAGTTTGTATAAGCATACTTGTATGGTTGGATCTGGTACACTTTATGATAGTTTATATAAATTGAATCTTGATAATTTATATGTTGAAAATCTCATGACGTTGCATCATAATGTTGACACTAAAAGTATTTTAGTGAATGAATGTTCTGCTTAGTTATGGCATAAGCGTTTGGGACACATTTCCAAAGAAATGATATAAAGATTAGTAAAAAATGAAACTGATCTGAATGTATGTGTGGATTGTATTAAAGGAAAACAAACAAAACACACAAAGAGAGGAGCAAAAAGAAGCACTCAACTTCTTGAAATTGTACACACGAATACATGTGGACCTTTTGAAGTAAATTCCTTTAATAAAGAAAGGTATTTTATCACCTTTGTTGGTGATTTTTTACATTATGGTTATGTCTATTTACTGTATGAGAAATCCCAAGTACTGAATGCCTTGGAAGTTTATATAAATGAAGTGGAAAGACAATTAAACATAAATGTGAAAATTGTTAGGTCAGATAAAGTTGGTGAATATTATGAAAAGTATGATGAAAGTGGACAACACCTTGGTCCATTTGCTAAGTTCCTTGAGAAACGAGGTATTTTTAATCAATACAAAATGCCAGGTACACCACAACAAAATGGTACATCAGAAAGGCGTAATCGAACCTTAGTGGATATGCTTAAGAGCATGTTAAGTAATTCACATGTACTTGTACCACTGTGGATGTATGCTTTAAAAAACTACCATGTATTTGTTGAACATGGTTCGTAGTAAGGCAGTTCAAAAGACTCCTTTTAAATTATGGACAAGCAGGAAACCCAGTTTGAGACACCTACATGTTTAAGGTTGACAGACATAAATTAAAATATATAATCTGCAAGAAAATAAACTAGATGCAAGAACAATTAGTGGATATTTCATTGGTTAATCAGCAAAGTCAAAAGGGTATATGTTTTACTGTCCTACCCATAGTACAAGAATTGTTGAAACTAGAAATGTTCGGTTCATTGAGAATGGTTAAACCAGTAGGAGTGAAGCTTCACGAAATGTGGAGATTAAGAAAGATAGAGTACAAATTCCTTTAACTAGTACCTCTACTTCAAGAATTGTTGTTCCACATGTTGTTTATCACACAATGATGAAGAAGAATAGCAAATTAATGATCCCGAGATTAATAGTGAACTGTAGTAGAACAACCACAATACATAGTATTAAGAAGATCTCAAAGAGTAAGGAAAACTGCTATTTCGAATTAAGTTAGAAAATGATTTAGGCATTGATAATGATCTAGTTTCATTTCCAAAAGCCATCAATGGTGATAATTTTGATAAATAGTTAGATGTAATGAAAGATGAATTTAAATCAATGGCACAAAATCATGTATGAGACCTTATGGAATTGCCAGAAGGGTGCAAAATAGTTAGATTTAAATGGGTCTTATTGACTAAATGTGACTATCATGGCAATATCGAACGTTACAAGGCTCAACTTGTTGCCAAAGGTTTTACTTTAAAGGATGGCACAGACTACAAGGAAACATTTCCGCATGTTTCTAAGAAAGATTCCTTTAGAATTATCATGACATTAATAGCTCATTATGATCTTGAGTTGCATCAGATGAATGTTAAAATAGCCTTTTTTTTTAATAGAAATTTAGAAGATGATGTTTATATGGACCAATAAGTGGGGTTTATTGAAGAAGGAAAAGAACACATGATGCGTAAACTTAAGAAATAAACATGTGGACTTAAACAAACTTCCAGACAATGGTATTTTAAGTTCAATGATACTATTATGTCCTTTGGATTTAAGGAAAACATTATTGATCAGTGTATATATCTGAAGGTCAGTGGGAGCAAGTTTATATTTTTGATTATGTATGTTAATGATATCTTGCTTGTAACTAATGATCTTTGTCTATAAAGTGAGACTAAGAAGTTTCTCTCTAACAACTTTGAAATGAAAGATATGAGTACGACATACTATGTGTTAGAAATAGAAATATTTTGTGATAGATCACAATGATTGATAGTTTTTTCTTAGAAAACATATAATAATTAACTTTTAGAGAGATTCAAAATGGATAAATGTTCAACATCTCCCGTTCCAATACAGAAATGAGATAATTTAGTGTCATGCAATATCCAAAGAATGATTTTGAATTGACATAGATGGAGAATATTCCTTATGCATTTGTTGTTGGGAATTTGATGTATGCTCAAACATGTGTAAAGCCAGATATTGGTTTTATAGTTGGTATACTTAGTAGATACTAGAGTAATCCAATATTATATTATTGGAAAGCTGCAAAGAAATTTTTAAGATACTTACAAGGGACAAAGAATGACATGCTTACTTATAGGAGATTTGATCATCTTGAGGTGATTGGATATAAAGATTTAGATTTTGCTAGTTATATGGATACAAGAAAGTCTACATTTCATTATGTGTATCTTTTAGTTGGATGAGTAATTTAATGGAAAAGCGTGAAGCAATCAGTCATTATTGCATCCTTTATGGAGGTTGGATTTATGGCATGCTTTAAAGCCACATTTTAGGTTAATTGGTTGTTGAATTTTATCTCGGGAATTGGAGTAGTTAACAGTATTGCCAAGCCGCTGAGAATTTATTATCTATAGTTGTTTTCTTTTCTAAGAACGACAAGTATTCCAAAGGTGCTAAGCATATAGAATTAGAATACTTTGCCATTAAGGAAGAGGTTCAAAAACATAAAGTGTCAATAGAACATATTAGTACTGATTTTCTTATTGTTGACCCTTTAACAAAAGGGTTATTGCCCAAAACATTTACTGGTCATGTTGAAAATATGGGCATCATGTCTACTAGTGTATGTTAAATGTTGTTATTAATGGTCATTTGACACTCTGAACTCATTGGTATACATGTTTATGAAATATATGTTTTTCACTTTATGTGCATGAGTGCAAATTATGATGTGGAAAACCAATTATGTTATCGTTGATGAAAATGACATTATGAACTTCTCATTGTAAACTAGTATTAAGGAGAAAGAATGATATAGTAGTACATGGAAGGAAATGTGTAGATTAAATATATGTAGTTGTCATGACTCTTGTTATTTTTGTATCCTTAGTTTTGATTTATGATAGAACCAAATTTTGTAAGGGATTTTAATACGCATATGCTTTATGTAATTATTAAATCCTGAAGCATTACAGCGCCACATGAGTCAAGTGTAAGAATGTTAGAAATTATGTAAATTAACATTATAATGTGGCTCATGTGAAATGGATTGGGTCTTGGGCCTGAATGTGATTTAATAATATAAAAAGGTCTATTGGTTAATGTGAAAGGTTATATATGTGTGTGTGTGATATCTGATGAAAACCTAATTTGATGGAGATTGGAAAACATTGTTGACCATCAAGAAAGAGTTTGATAAGAATAAAATTACTCACATAGGTACTCTCATGGATCAGGGATCAAGGTAAGTTCTTATCTCTATTATAATCAAATGTATGGTACGTAGGAACCATATATTATAAGATCCTTATAATGTGTATTTCTTGATCATTATTATAAGCTTTGATATTTTACCTGTTTTTTATTTTGAAATGAGTGATCTGGAAAAAAAAATGAATTATAAAATCCAGAGAGTATTTTTGGATTATAGTATCCAGAAGATATTTTCGGATCCAATAATACTTTCCAAATTCTATAATTTGAAATTTACTTTTTCAAGAACAAAATGATTATGGAGGTGCAGAAAAAAATAGCCCAAATCTCATATACATATAACATGGCAAATTCCAATATAACTCTTCTTTAGTAAATTCAACTACTTTTTTCCAATACGTTGGTATTTTTGGATTACTATATTTAAAAAAAAAAAAGTTAATGTACTTCAGATATAATTGTTGTTTCATATTACTAGATTCATTAAAACATTCATTGTTTAAAAGAATTTGTATCATAACATAAAGGGTTATTTCATAATGTACTTGTTATATTTTAGAGTAATTATTTTGAAAATAGATATTTTACGGTCCAACGACTAATGCCAAAAAATTAATTTCTAGAAGTATAGATATGTTTTGGTTTGAAATATATTATGATGAATAAAACGTTATTTAGAATATCAGTAAAAAAAATATTAGTAGTTATCATTAGTTTTTAATGATTATATTAAATAACTCATTTTTTAGTTAATAATATTTTTTGAGTAATTATCATTATTTTTAAGTAATTGTCACTCATTTTTATATTATTCATTTTATAGTTGTTACTATATTTTGTAGTGGTTGTCAATTATTATTGATTGGTTTATCATATAATTCATTTTTTAAGTAATTGTCATTCATTGTTAAATGAATGTATCCTTGAATTCATTTTCTAGTAATTGTCACTCACTTTCGAGTAACTATCACTTATTTTTAAATGATGGCACCATATATTTTACTTCTTTTCAAGTAATTGTAACCTATTTTTTAATTAATCGTAATTTTAATATAATTAATTGTTTAAGGCATAAGGTAAAGTTATACGTGTTCAAATTACAAGATTGACTTAAAGATCCTCATTTTGTGAAGTTAAGTTAGATGTGCTCAAAATGTGAAGTTAAACTAAAGACACTCTGAGGGTGTAGTTGAGCCAAAGATTTTGCATACATGGAGTTAAGCCAAGGAGGCTCTAGGTATAGAGTCAAAGCCAAAAATGTTAAAGTCGAGTTAAGAATGTTCAAGGTGTGAAATCGAGTTAGAGATACTCTAGGTATGGAGTCGAAGTAAAGATGTTTTAGGAATGAAACCGAGATATAGATGCTCAGGCCTACAACCAAACCAAAGATGTTTGACAAGTTGTTAAACACGAGTAGACTTTGATAAAGTGGTGTACCAACTTTCTTTTTCTTTCTTTTAAATAAAGAAAATAAAAACACAAGGAAAATAAAATTTGTAATGTAGCAAAATAAATTAGTTCAATCATTTTTTATATTCAATATGATTAAGCTTGACAATGTAAAATTAATTAGTCACATTTAATCATGTTTATGTCATGAGCATAATTTCATTCACACTTTAAAGATTTAATCATAGATTCTTGAACTGTAATTGTGAATAAATTCATTGTTTTAATTTATATTCATCTAATTAAGTTTATTTTGTCCTTAACTGTTATTTATGCTAATCTTGGATTTTTAGTCGTAATAGACGATCTAATATTTCTCAAAGCAAATGATTTGATTAGAGTGTCTGATAGAAGTGTGTGAAAATATAAATGGGAGTGGGAGTGGGTTGACTCATGTTAAAGTCTAAGTTTCTTCTTTGAATCAAAATGGGAAACAAAATTTGAGATAAAGAATTAGAGAAATAAATTTACAAATATCTCAAAAAAAGCATTGGAATCAAAACTTTTGTAAGGATATTCACTCGAATTTCTGAAATTGAAAATCTCTGGTTAAACGCACCAAAAATAGAGAAAATATCATTCAAAGATATTGTCTAAGAAAATATTCTTTAAATATCTCTTGCGGCAGTGTTGGATTTAATTATAATGAATGCGTAAATCTAAAAAGAGTTTGGAAATAAAAATATTTGGAAGAAAAATATTAAGATTTGTCATCATAAGGCTAAAAGTTTGAGTTGTTACTAGTAAGATCATTGGTTTGTGGCATGATGATAGACTTCTCGGAGACTAATTTGGGATTGAAAGTCATGTTAACGATATTTTTTTCTAATATATTTGTTATTGGTAATGATTGTATTGATAATGTAATATTTAGGTGACTCATTCCTTCGTGACTACTAAGAAATATATTCATCTAATGAGTACTTCTTTTATTCAAGAAGGTGATGGGACGAACACACATGCACGCACGCGGAAGCAACACACACAATCACGAATCAACTGCAGAAAATAAAGAACAACACAAGAATTTTACGTGGTTCGGTCGCCAACTGCAACCTACATCCACACGAGCAACTATTAGGTTTATTTCTATTCTGTTGCACATAAATTACAAGTACAATGATCTCTTTAAATAGATATAAATAAAGATAATAAAGGGGACACAATGATTAAGCCCAATCACTAAAACATAGTGTCTACTCAGCCCAACCCAATTGATCCTGGCTTCATACCCAACAATCTCCCACTTGAAGTCACGGAACAATGTTCACCTGCGCTTCAACTGTGTACATGTACTTCTGTAATTTATCACCGGAACTCAATGTTCCACCACTAGTTGCCACCAGCCTTCTTGATCATCTTGAAGGCTTCACAGAAACTCCCTTGAGTTTCAATACGTTCGTCATGGCTGAAACTGCCACTGACCCGTCCTCTGTTCCTACCGGCTCCCACTTACACGAACTGCCAGATCCTGGAACATCCTGAGAACAAACACTCTCCATACTCAGCAAGAAATTTTCTGGAGATGTTTCAACAGCTGGAATACTGGTTCTCCTAACCCACTGTCTTCTGGGGACCTTAGTTGAAGCACTACCCGTGCTCCCACTGCCACAAATACCTCTGACTGGTCTACCTGAACCTCTCCATGCTCGTTCATCCTGAATCTGACCTGTGACTCTGGATTTCTTCCTTGCAAAGACAACCCTCTTCTGCCCACGAGATTCTGTGAACCGGACTTTGTTTATCTTCTGAATTGGGACGGTCCCTCCCTCAGACGGTAATTCGACCATATACAATGAACCTCTCTTTCTTCCGCGAGCCATGACAAGATTTCCCTTGACAACCTTCCACTGCCCATTTCCGAACTTCACATCATGTCCCTGTTCGTCCAACTGCCTAACAGAAATCAAACTTTTCGTCAAGCTTGGAACAACTCTGACATCCTTCAAAGTCCAGAAACCGACTGGCGTCTTCAACACTATGTCACCTATGCCCGTAACATCAAGAGTTCTATCGTCTGCTAGTCTTACCTTTCCAAAGTCTCCAATAATCAGATTATGCAATGCTTCACTGCTGTGGGTAGCATGAAATGAAGAACCAGAATCCATGACCCAGGAACCCACACTGTTATCCGCGCAACAAACTAAGAGGTCCTCGTCCGCGGAGTATTCTGCAATGTTGACTTGCTTTTCGTTTGGGCATTGATTCCTGAAATGCCCCAACTCCTTGCAGTTCCAACATGTTACCTTCGAGCAATCTTGAGTCTTTGACTAACTCCTTCTGTTCTTGCTCCCACTACCTCTGCTATTTTTTCTACCTCTGATGACATTTAGCGAGTCACCCAAAGATTCCCCGGAACTCCTTCTTCTAACATCTTTGCCAAGAACGAGATCACGAATCTTCTCAAAAGTCAATCCATCAGGCCCTGCTGAACTGGTAACCGTTGTAACAGTTCCGGACCAACTGTCAGGCAAAGACGATAGCAGTAGTAAAGCTTGAACTTCATCATCGAACTTAATGCCTACTGACGTAAGTCTGGCTAAGATCGAATTCATATTGTTAATATGCTCAGTAATTGGACTGTCTTCCTTCATCCTTGTGTTCACCAGTTCTCTAATCAGAAATACCTTGTTAGCAGCAGATGGCTTCTCGTACATATTGGACAAAGCTTCCATGATCCCTTTCGTTGTATTCACCTTCAGAATATTGTACGCAACATTCTTGGTCAACCAGAGTCGGATAACGGACATAGCTTTCTGATCCAAACCTGCCCACTGCCCACTGTGCTTCAGTCATCTTTTCAGGCTTCTCACCAAAAACCACGTCCAAATCTTTTTGAACTAGCAAATCCTCAATTTGCATTTTCCACCAACTGAAATTTGTACCATCGAATTCTTCAATTCGGAGCCTTCCGTCTTCTGCCATCTCACTGCACCTCCGTGCCGTCTCACTCACCGCAAGCACCTGCACCTATTCACTGTGAAAACGCGACCCGCCGCCGCCCCTGCGAAACCCTAACTTTGAGATGCCGCTGCTGCCCCTGCAAAACCCTAGCTTTGGGACGCCACTGCAGCCTCTGCAAAACCCTAGCTTTGGGACGCCGCTGCAGCCCTTGCAAAAACCCTAGCTTTGGGACGCCACTTCAGCCCCTGCAAAACCCTAGCTTTGGGACGCTGCTGCAGCCCCTGCAAAACCCTAACTTTGGTATGCCCTGCCGCCTCTGCGAAACGCTAGTTTTGGGACGGTGTTGCCGCCTCTACGAAACCCTAGCCGCAATTTTCACATCTCGTCGAATAATTTCTGCTGATCGGATCTCTAGTGTGTAAATGAACCAAAGCTCTTGATACCACTTGATGGGACGAACGCACATGCACGCACGCGGAAGCAACACACACAAGAATCAACTGCAGAAAATAAAGAACAACACAAGAATTTAACGTGGTTCGGTCGCCAACTGCAACCTACATCCACACGGGCAACTATTAGGTTTATTTCTATTCTGTTGCACACAAATTACAAGTACAATGATCTATTTAAATAGAGATAAATAAAGATAATAAAGGGGACACAATGATTAAGCCCAATCACTAAAACATAGTGTCTACTCAGCCCAACCCAATTGATCCTGGCTTCATACCCAACAGAAGGAAGGAATGACGTCAGTATAAATGTGAATAGTTCTTTGAACTAATGATTTTTTCTATTTTTTTCTTTTAAACTTATTATAATTAATTAAAAAATATGCATATAACATTCACATGTTGTTTTTTTACCTAAGTGGTTGATGACTAGTTATAATTTCAACTTAGTCATTCTTATCCCCAATAAGTCTAGACCAGATAAAATTGAGATTGTTATGACAAATTTTAAGTTTAAAATCATCTTTAAGATTCGTATTCATAGATTGCTCGTTTTGTTTGATAAAATTATTTTTGTACAATAATGTGACTTTTGCTTTTGAAGCTATAAATATGGTTTATAAAAAGTGTTTTGGAGGTAACTTATAGCTTTTGATATTTTAAATTAGAATTTTTTTTATTGAAGGTTCTTATGATTTCATGATATATATTTAGAGGTACCATAGAAAAATTAAGGAATATAAAGCTTGTTTATTATAATTTTTTTTTTTCAACAAGCGCATCAAATTAGTGTAGCATAAACAAGTGCCATATCCCAAGGATTTATAAGATATTTTGGCAATATCTATGATCTTAATTAAACTTGTTATCAAAAGATTTAAATGCAATGATAATCTGTCTTCTCCCTTAGACAATAACTTCCTAAAAGAATGCAGCAAACTGTTTCTAAGTATTAAATGAATAAAGCCGATAGGGAAGACTTTTTTAGTGAGAATGAAGACAATGTTATTCAAACTTTTAGGAGAGTTGGGCGTCCTAAAAAAGTACTAAGAAAGGTCAAGTTAAGAATAAATAATTATTCAGACTTTTTTGGGCTTTTCATCTATAGGTGTTGATCTAGATATTTTGTTTGCTCCATAGTTTCTCTTTGTGGTTTTGTCAAAATAGGTTTTTACCTCCTTATCTAGTTTGTTGTTCTTCCTTATGTATGGGTCTAGGCCTAGTCTCCCCGTACATGCTTGTAATCCTTTTTCTTTTTCTTTAATAATACTTTTTCATGTAATGACAGATGATTGTTAGATCCTGGGGTGTCAACCTAGCTGAGATGTCAAGTTTCATAGTGATGTCAAACATGAAGTTTTATAAATAAATAAAAAGATATAAATGCTATGTTGTTCACTTACTATTGAGTCATAAAGGTTAAATTGAAATCAAATATGATTATCTATATATGAATTCCAACATTCAAATTGAATATCCCAAAAAGCATTCTAAAGCAATTTCTTGAATTTAAAATTTCTCAAATTTCTCAAATTATTAAAACAAAACTTTTGCCTTAAGCTCAAAAATTAGTTCAATAACAAATACAAATATATTTCTAACATTTAAATCCATAAGATGATTTGATTAAAAAAATATTTTAAATGTATTTTCCAACTTGAATCAAATATCAAAAGAAGAATTATCAAGCCACCTTAGCATTAAAAATAAAATCAAACCATTAACATTGAATAATAGCGTGTCATATATATAAATCAAGAGGAGTAAAATGGAGTTTGATATATTTCTTTCAATCTCAACAAACACAAGAAAGGATGTGGAACAAAAGAAATGAATCCTTGAATCTTTCATTCCCAATTGATCCTTGATCTTGTGTTTTCTTTACTCCATTCTATTGTTCCTTTCCTCTTCCTCATCAAAATTGTTCTTCAAAATTATTTATAAGTTAGTAAATTAAGGAATTCTCATTTAAGCAAGTAAGTTTCATTCAAGTGAGACAAGTGTTTCGTGTTGAATAAAATTCTTCTCGATCAAGAAAGAAATTTTTATTTGAATGAAAATAATGTCAAGACCAACTTTTCTTTTTGTGACATTTTCGCTAAAGTGAGATTTTCTCACTTGAGAGAAACTTGATTTGCATTGCCTTTTTTTTCAATTTCACTTAGTGAAATTAAGTCATTAGCTTTAGTTAAACCTTCTTTTTTAATCTCCTTGTTAATGCTTAGGAATTTTCCTTGTTTGATTTCGATTCACTCTCTATTCCTTATATTCAATTATGTAATAAGATTTACAAAAAATTATTCTAATTCATGGAGAATTTAAATGAATATAAATTAACTAGCTACTAAGTGCCCCATTAATTATTATTTTCCATGGAATTTTAGCACTCGTCATTGTCCTTCAAATTTTATGACGATGTATTTGGCTAAAAGATATTAACACAGGAAAGATGGCCAAATTCATCTTTGCTTCTTAATACTAAATCACTTTAAAAATCAAAATCTATAGTAATTTATAGTAACCTTTTAGTAAAAATAAAATTTTAATATAACTCTGGTACAGTAAAATAAATAATACCTCAAATAGATAACTATGTCCCTAGACTTAATATTTGAAAATAAGAAATGAAATTTTTAAAATTTCAAATAATATTTTATAACTTAATGATTTTTAAAGTGAGTGTAAAATTTTAATTTAACAATAACAGTTCTAGTTCAATAAATTTTAAAAATAAATAAATGTTATATTATTACAAACTTAATGTGCTAATATTTAAATTTGGTATAATTATTCTAATTTCAAAATAAAGTTTTTACTTCAAAACTTCACTTTCAAAATATTTTACAGCATCCTCACGTTACTCATTATTTAATCTGTTTAGAGCAATGCTAGCATGGTCTTTTCATCAATTTTGTTATTATTTAGACATGGAATCCGAAACAATTTATAGATTTTTAATAAATTTTAATAACACGGGGAATTTTAGAGAAAAAAAATAATGTGAGCAATAAAATTTTTTAATAAATAATTCAATCAATTTTTTTAAACATTTTTTTTCCACCACATGATACAAAATAGTATAGTAGAAAAAATCTTCACTACAAGAAAATTATTAAATAATAATTAAATTTAGAGAAAAAAATAATTAGTCACTATATTAACTATATTAGATACTAATTTAGAAATTAAAAAATTATTCATATGTAAAGTGATTTCTGTTATTAATAAAAAATTATAAAATAGCAAAATTTGTATCTAAATTAGCTATCTAAATTTTTGCAATTAATATTTTAAATTTTAAATTAATTCCTAAAAAATTAATAAAGACTAATTTAAAATATTAAATATTAAATAATTAAAACCTTGGTATTAATAGTTAAATATCAATTTAAAAAATATTTTATAAATTTTTATTAATAATAAAAAGTATTTTAGATACAAATGATTTTTTTAACTTATGAAATTATCTCTATTTTAATTAAATAAAAATTAATTATTTTGATATCTAAAATTAATTTGTATTTAATAATTTTCTTGTAGTGTTTTATACATCAAATATACTAAATAACTATACGACCAAAATTCTTGCTGAAGGAGAAGCCAATAATATTTTCTGTACCAACAAAACCACATACAAAGATGTTATAATTGAGCACAAAAATCTACAGATCCAAAAAATAACGAGATCTAACCAGAAAAAATAGCTTTAGATTAAACTGCTTTTATAGCTTCCAGAATGATCTCAAAAAATGTAAGAGAGTGTAATGTCTTTGATGAATGAAATACTCTTCTTTAGTGTATAAATAAAGCATGTATTTACAACAAAAGCATCTATGCTATTGTTGAATGGTATTTTCAAAAGATAAAAAATGAAATTAAAAAAATCCAATACTATCAAAATATATTAGAAGTTATTTAATAAATTGTCCAAAAGTTACTTAATTTTTTTAATCGATAAAAAAACTAATAGATTAAAAGAACATAAAATATTAATCAACAAAAAATTAATAGATTAAAAGATATAAAAAAGAACTATCCATATCCCAACTAAGCCCACAAAAGCACCAAAGTAGTAGGATTGTTTTTTCCTGTACCTTCATCTGTTTTTTTTCACTTCCATACAAAAGATGAAATATCTTTTTATTCTTCTTATGTCACCTCCATATTATGGATTATATAATATATTATAGATTATATAATCTGAAAGTTAATTTTGTATTTGAAAATAGCTTACGAATTATATAATTTAAAATATATTTTTAAAAGTTGTATTTCGGATTATATAATTCAAAAATCTATATTTGATAGTAGTTTTCAGATTATGTAATCCAAACATGTATTTGAAAAAAGATTTCTAGATTACATAATTCAGAAGCTAATTTTATATTAGAAAAGATTTTCAGATAATGTAATTCAAAAATTAACCATGTATAAAAAAAAATTATGTGATCCAAAAACTAATTATAAATTTAAAAGAAAGACTTTCAGATTACGTAACTGCAATTTACAAATTTTAATCAAAATTAAATTAAGACAATAGAATTTTCAAAATATAAATTTTATTTGATTGTCATTTAGTTATTTTAGTAATGTTGCTTTATTTTATGCAATGAGTACATCTATTGTTTATCTTAAAAATATATAAAAAAAAAAGTCATTTATATGTGATTTGTACATATTTTGCTTGATTAAGTAAGATAAAATATTTTAAATTTCTTTATTGTTCACTAATATATTTGTAAGACAATAATTATTTATATATAAAAAAAATTCAGTAACTTTACTCCGAATGACCTTGAACTCACATAAGGATTTTCTTTTCAACATTTATTTTATATTTAAAATGGTTGAACAAGAAATCCAACTTAGATATATAATATGATTGATTGAGGATACAAACTGATACTTTTGTTCACATAATTTCAATACACATTAAAAGATATTTAATAAATAATTGTAAAAACATTTTGACAAATATACTATACTTAGGATTTTAAAAAGTTAACAATGAACCAAATCATAAAAAAAATCTAAAAGAAATTTAAACAGTTAAAATTATAAACATTTAAAATATCAAAATACTGGCTAAATATATTATTTACTCGTTATTAAAACGTTCTTTTATTTCATGTAATGAAAGTAAATGAAAATAATTAACATATTTAAAAAACAGTAATTTTATAATAAGATCGCTCATTAAATAAGTAATTTAAAAGAAATTGAATTAGAATTATTTAATAGGACAGCTATACTAGGACACTGTGGAAACATTTCATAATATAATATTATATACTAGCCCGTACCTGTGCACAGCACGGGTATTTTATAAAAAAAAAATACAATAATTTTGTAAGTAAAATAATTTAGGAAATATTATTTTATTACAATATTTATTTAATATTATTTAAGTAGGAAATAAAATAACTTAGGGTTTTTATTTATTTAAGATTTTGAAAACTTATAAATTTATTAATTTGAGATTTTTATCTAAGAATGATATTAAATAATTTAGGATATGAATTTATTTAAAATTTTGATTAATTTAGAAATTTTATTTATTTTTTATGTTTATCTAATGACATTAAAAAATTTTGGATTTTTATTTATTTAAAATATTGAAAAATATAGAAATTTATTTTATTTTATATTTTCATTTAAGTAGGACATAAAATAATTTTTTATTTTATATTTATTTAGGATTTTTAAAAACTTTTAAAATTTTATTTATGTATCACATAAAATAAGTTATGGCTTGTGTTTATTTAAAATTTTAGATATTTTAGAAATTTTATTTTATTTTAAATTTTTATTTAAGTAGAGAATTAAATAATTTAGAATTATTATTTATTCATAATTTGAATAATTTAAGAATTTTATTTATTTCAAATATTTTATTTAAGTAGGACATTAAATAATTTATAATTTTTATTTGTTTAAAATTTTGAATGATTTAAAATTTTTATTTTGAATAATTTAGGAAATTTATTTCTTGTAAATTTTTATTTAAGTATGACATTCAATAATTTAGGATTTATATTTATTTATAATTTTAAATAATTTAAGTATTTTATTTATTTTAAATTTTTATTTAAGTACTATATTTAATAATTTAAGATTTGTATTTATTTAGAATTATAAATAATTTAGAAATTTGTTATTATAATTTATTATTTTAGTATGACATTAAATAATTTAGGATTTGTGTTTATTAAGGATTTTGAATAATTTAGGAATTTCATTATTTGGTATGGTAAAAAGTATGTTAAATGGCTTTTTTTTTAAGTAATTTAACATATAAAAATTCTTTCATCCCGTTCTAATTTTTGTTAATTTATTTGATGTATTTTCTTACACTATTTTGTATAAAAATATAATTTACATAATTAAATATTAAATATATATATATATATATATAAGTGTAAATGTAAATAAGAAATTAAATAAAAAATACAAAACAAATATTAGTATATAAGAAATAAACATAAGCATATCTGAATAAATAAAAAAACTAAACATACTAAAATTAACATAAACAATGCATAATTATAAATAATACACCATAAATAAATAAATTGTTCAACTATCAACAAATTGATACAAAGTTTTAGAAAAATAAGTAATAATAAAGAGTTATGTAAAAAAAAAATATTCATCATTAAAGGGAAATAACTCAAATTTCATAATTGGTATGTTAACCTCTATTTCAAAAACAATCTTATCGCATTCTTTGAAATCATTTCACATACTTAAATTCTTTCATCCCGCTCTGAGTGTTGTTGATTTGTTTGACATGTTTTCTTCACTATTTTGTATAAAATTATAATTTATATAATTATATATATATATATATTATATAATTGTAAATAGGAAAATAAATAAATAAAATTACAATCAAATATTAATATATAAGAAATAAAAATCAGCATATACGAATAAATAAATAAATTAAACATACTAAAATTAACATAAAAAATGCATAAAGATAAATAATATACGTAAAAAAATAAATTGTTCAAGTATTAATAAACTAACACAAATTTTGAGAAAAATAAGTAACAATAAACATTTATGTAAAAAAAGATTCATCAGGCTTATAGCTCGAATTTAATAATTTGATATGTTAACACCTACTTCACGAACAATCTTATCGCTTTCTTTGAAGTCATTTAACATACATAAATTCTTTCATCCCACTCTAAGTTTTATTGATTTATTTAGCGCAATTTCTTCACTATTTTATATAAAAATATAATTTATATAATTAAATATATATATATATATATATATAAATGTAAATGTGAATAAGAAAATAAAAAAAATACAAATCAAATATTAATATATAAGAAATAAACGTTAACATATACGAATAAATAAATAAAAAACTAAACATACTAAAATTAATATAAACAATGCATAAAGATAAATAATACACGTAAATAAATAAATTGTTCAAGTATCAATAAACTGACACAAATTTTGAGAAAGTAACAATAAACAGTCATGTAAAAAAATGATTAATCCTAAAATGTGAGTAACTTGAATTTAATTATTCGGTATCTACTTGAAAAACAATTTTATCGCTTTTTTTGAAATCATTTAACCTACAAAAATTCTTCCATCCCGCTCCAGTTTTGTTGATTTATAATTGACACGTTTTCCCTTACTATTATAAATAATAATATAATTTATATAATTAAATATATATATATATATAAATATTATATATATATATATATAAATGTAATGGTAAATGTAAATGTAAGTAAAGATATAAATAAAAAATACAAAACAAATATTAACATATAAGAAATAAATATCAGCATATGCGAACAAATAACAAAACTAAACATACAAATATTAATATAAATAATGCATAAACTTAAATAATTAAATTGTTCAAATATCAACAATTTGTCACAAATCTTGGAAAAAGTAAGTAATAATAAACAGTTATGTAAAAAAATGATTAATCCCGAATCACTCAAATCGAATCTCATTATTTGGTATGTTAACCTGTTTCAAAATCAATCTTGTCACCTTCTTTAAAATCATTTAACATACATAAATTCTTCAATCCCGCTCTAAGTTTTGTTGATTTATTTGACACATTTTCTTTCACTATTTTGTATATAAATAATTTTATATAAATGTACATGTAAATAAGAAAATAAATAAAGAATTACAAAAAAAAATATTAATATATAAAAAATACACATCACCATATACAAATAATTAAAAAAAATTAAACATACTAAAATTAATATAAACACCACATAAACTTAAATAATACACGTAAATAAATAAATTGTTCAAAAATAACCAAAATTCCTCCATTTTTGATATATTTATTTTAGATTTTATTTAAGTAGGACATTAAATATTTTAAATTTGTATTTATTTCAGATTTTGAATAATTTTATAATTGTTCAACTATCAACAAATTGGCATAAAGTTTTAGGAAAATAAGTAACAATAAACAGTTATGTAAAAAAATATTCATCACAAAAGGGAAATAACTCAAATTTCATAAATAGGTATGTTAATCTCTACTTCAAAAACAATCTTATGGCGTTCTTTGAAATTATTTCACATACTTAAATTCATCCATCCCGCTCCCAAGTGTTGTTGATTTATTTGATGTATTTTCTTCACTATTTTATATAAAAATATAATTTATATAATTATATATATTATATAAATGTAAATAGGAAAATAAAAAAAATTACAATCAAATATTAATATATAAGAAATAAAAATCAGCATATACGAATAAATACATAAAAAAACTAAACACACAAACTAATATAAACAATGCATAAAGATAAATAATACACGTAAAAAAAATTTGTTTAAGTATTAACAAACTGATACAAATTTTGAGGAACGTAGGTAACAATAAACACTTATGTAAAAAAAGATTTATCCTAAATGGCATATAGCTCGAATTTAATAATTTGGTGTGTTAACACTACTTAAAAAACAATCTCATCGCTTTCTTTAAAGTCATTTAACATACATAAATTTTTTCACCCCACTCTAAGTTTTGTTGATTTATTTGATGCGATTTCTTCACTATTTTGTAATAAAATATAATTTATATAATTAAATATATATATATATAAATGTAAATAAGAAAATAAAAAAATAACAAATCAAATATTAATATATAAGAAATAAACATTGGCATATACGAATAAATAAAAAAACTAAACATACTAAAATTAATATAAACAATGCATAAAGATAAATAATACACGTAAATAAATAAATTATTCAAGTATCAACAAACTGACACAAATCTTGAAAAAATAACAATAACATGTCATCCAAAAAAATGATTCATCCTAAAAGGCGAGTAACTTGAATTTACTAATTTGGTATGTTAGCCTCTTCTTCAAAAACAATTTTATCGCTTTCTTTGAAATCATTTAACCTACAAAAATTCTTTCATCCTGCTCAAGTTTTGTTGATTTAATTGGCACGTTTTCCCTTCCTATTATAAATAATAATATAATTTATATAATTAAATATAAATAAATGTAATTGTAAATGAAAAAAAAATAATTACAAATATATAAGAAATAATCATTAGCATATGTGAATAAATAAAAAAGCCTAAACATACTAAAATTAATCTAAACAATCCATGAACATAAATAATACACATAAATAAATAATTCAAGTATAAGAAATTGAATTTTTTTTTTAGGAAAGTAAGTAACAATAAACAGTTATGTAAAAAATGACTCATCCTAAAATTCAGATAACTCGAATATTTGTTATGTTAACCTCTGCTTCAAAAACAATCTTATTGTCTTCTTTGAAGTTATTTAACATAAAATTATTTCATCCCACTCCAAGTTTTGTTGATTTATTTGGTGCATTTTCTTTTACTTTTATATATATTCTTTTACTTATATATATATATATATATATATATATATATATATATATGTGTGTAAACAGTTATGTATAAATATTTAGGATTTGTATTTGTTTAAAATTATAAATAATTTAGAAATTTAGTTATTGTAAATTTTTATTTAAGTATGATATTAAATAATTTAGGATTTGTATTTATTTCTAATTTTAAATAATTTAGGTATTTTATTTATTGTAAATTTTTATTTAAGTATGACATTCAATAATTTAAGATTTGTATTTATTTTCAATTTTAAATAATGTAGGAATTTTTTTATTGCGTTTTTTTATTTAAGTATGACATTCAATAATTTAAGATTTAGATTTATTTTAGATTTTAATAATTTAGGAATTTAATTTATTTAAAATTTTTATTTGTGCAAAACATTAAATCATATAGATTTTGTATTTATTTAGGATTTTTAAAATTTTAAGAATATTATTTATTTTAGATTATTATTTAAGTAGAAAATAAAATTATTTAGAATTTGTATTTATTTAGAACTTTTGAAAAACATAGAAATTTAATTAATTTATATTTTTATTTAAGAATGACATTAAATATTTTTTGGATTTATATTTATTTAAGAGTTTGAAAAACCTACAAATTTCATTTATTTTAGATTTTTATTTAAGTTGGAAATAAAATAATTTAATATTTTTTTATTATTTAGGATTTTTAAAAACTTAGAAAAACTTTATTTAATTGAAATTTTTATTTAAGAATGACATTAAATTATTTAAGATATGAATTTATTTAAAATTTTAAATAATTTATTAATTTTATTGATTTTCGATTTTTATTTAAAAATGACATTAAAATTGAGTGAATTTATATTTATTTAAGATTTTGAAAAAATTATAAATTATATTTTTTATTTTTTTATTTAAGTAGGAAATAAAATAATTTAAGATTTTGAAAATGATAGAAATTTTTTAGATAATGATTCATTATAAAAGCTGAATAACTCGAATTTCGTAATTTTGTATGTTAACCTCTCTTTCAAAAACAATTTTCCTGTCTTTTTGGAAATCATTTAACATAAATAAATTTTTTCATCGGGTTCTAAGTTTTGTTGATTTGTTTGTCACGTTTTTTTTACTATTTTGTATAAAAATATAATTTATATAATTAAATATACATATATAAATAGAAATTACTAAATGTAAATGTAAGTAAAAAAAATAAAAATAAAAATAAAATAAATATTAATATATAAGAAATAAATATCAACATATACGAACCAACAACAAAACCAAACATACTAAAATTAATATAAACAATGCATAAACTTAAATAATTAAATTGTTCAAATATCAATAACTTGGCACAAATCTTGGGAAAAGTAAGTGATAATAAACAGTTATGTAAAAAAAACGATTAATCCCGAATCACTCGAATCAAATCTCATTATTTGGTATGTTAACCTGTTTCAAAATCAATGTTGTCACCTTTGAAATCACTTAACATACATAAATTCTTCAATCGCATCTAAATTTTGTTGATTTATTTGATACATTTTCTTTCACTGTTTTGTATATAAATAATTTTATTTTCTTTCACTATAAATAATTTTATAATTATATATATATATAAATGTACATGTAAATAAGAAAATAAATTAAAAAATTAAAAAAAATATATTAATACATGAGGAATAAACATCACCATATATAAATTACAATAATTTAGATTTTGAAAATTTTAGAAATTTTTTTTTTAGATTTTTATTTAAGTAGGAAATAAAACAATTTAGGATTTGTATTTGTTTATGATTTTGGAAAACTTAGAAATTTTATTAATTTTAGATTTTTATTCAAGAATGACATTAAATAATTTAAGATATGGATATATTTAGAAATTTGAATCAAATTTTGGTTTAAAAATGATATTACAAATTTCAAGATTTTTATTTATTTAGAATTTTGAAAATCTTAGAAATTTTATTTTATAATTTTAGATTTTGTCTAAAAAAGACAAAGTTTTTAGAATTCAATTGACATTAATAAAAATATATAAATACCTTTTTTAATTAATAATTTATTGTATAAGTCGTGTTAAGTTTCCATTTAATTACCAATATTATTTCATTTTATTCATTAATTTGTTAATATTATAATTTATATTTTGTTCATAAAATCATATGGAATGAAAATCAAAGCCAATAAATTTGTTATTATTATTTTTTATTTAATTTATGGTTTAAAAAAATACTATGAATTAGTTACCAAAATTTTTTATAAAGAAAATGAAGAAGGTGAACATTGTAAAATATAAAATACACTGCAGATTAAAGTTAAAATAATAAAAGAAAAAAATACATATTACATAGAAATTACATTAAATTTAAATTGTACACTATTAAATAATAAATAAATTCCTAAAATAAATGTACTTAATCCTATTTCTATAAGCAACACTTTAATAATTTGTCTTTTTCACTAAAGAAATTCACATGCACATTTGCTATTGCTTACCTACAATTAGAACATTTTGCTAAGTTATATAATATATTACTAATATTACTAATTATTAAGGTTAGAAAAATGGAGTGATATTATAAGGTCCAACTCTGAAAAAATGTTGTGAGATGACACTTAGAAGTAAGACTTAATGAATGTAATAATGAATACATAATAATGAATACATAGGGAGTTGCTAAATGCAAGAAACACTGAACAGATAAGAAAACAAACTGTATAAAACAAAAAGAATGAGATTATCAAAATGGACAAAAAAGGTAAATGCAAGAAACAATGAACAAAAAAAAAAACTGCAAAAAACGAAAAGAAAGAGATGAACAAAATGGACAGAAAAGCTAAAAGCAAGAAACATAGAGCCACGAACATAAATAAAACTGTAAAAAATGCATCAAAAAATAAAAATAAATGATAAAAGAATCACCTTTTATGTTCAAAGCAGATTAAAGTTCGAAACTTTAATGAGAAACCCCAAGAACAACGAAAAGCATAAGAAACATAGAACCACAAAAATACATAAAACGACAGAAAATGCACCAAAAAATTGAAAGAAATGATAAAAGTCTCACCTTTTATGTTCGGAGCAGATCAAAGTTCAAAACTTTAATGAGAAACCCAAAGAACAACAAAAAGCATTAAAAACATAGAACCACGAACATAAATAAAACGACAGAAAATGCACCAAAAAATGAAAATAAATGATAAAAGAATCACGTTTTATGTTCAAAGCAGATCAAAGTTCGAAACTTTAATGAGAAACCCCAAGAACAGCGAAAAGCATAAGAAACATAGAACCACGAACATAAATAAAACGACAGAAAATGCACCAAAAAATTGAAAGAAATGATAAAAGTCTCACCTTTTATGTTCGGAGCAGAACAAAGTTCAAAACTTTAATGAGAAAGCCAAAGAACAGTGAAAAGCATTAGAAACATAGAACCACGAACATAAATAAAACGGCAGAAAATGCACCAAAAAATTGAAAAAAATGATAAAAGTCTCACCTTTTATGTTCGAAGCAGATCAAAGTTCGAAACTTTAATGAGAAACGCCAAGAAAAACATAAGAAACATAGAACCACATAAATGAAACGGTAGAAAATGCACCAAAAAATTGAAAGAAATGATAAAAGTCTCACATTTTATGGTCAGAGCAGATGAAAGTTCGAAACTTTGATTAGAAACCCTAAGAACAACGAAAACCGTAAAATCCTAAAAAGAGGAAATGATATATGAATGGGTCTCTCTACACCTATATATTCTCAAAAACCAAACCAATCTCGATAACCATTTCAAAATTCAAAAATCGCGTCAAGTGAAAAATACCTTAAAGAAGAGATCTGTAGTGGTGGTAAGGCAATGAGCAGAAGGTGTGCAGTTGCCAAATCGGGGAAAGAGAAGGGGAAAGTAGAAGAGAGAAAGCTCAGAGTTTTATGAGGGAATGGAGAAAGTAAGGGTTTAGTGTGCGAAAGGAATGAAGAGAGTGAGAGATGTGGGGTGCAGAGAGTCTTAAAAGCAAGAAACATAGAGCCACGAGCATAAATAAAACGGCAAAAAATGCACCAAAAAATGAAAATAAATGATAAAAGAATCACCTTTTATGTTCAAAGCAGATCAAAGTTTGAAACTTTAATGAGAAACCCCAAGAACAGCGAAAAGCATAAGAAACATAGAACCACGAACATAAATAAAACGACAGAAAATGCACCAAAAAATTGAAAGAAATGATAAAAGTCTCACCTTTTATGTTCGGAGCAGAAGAAAGTTCAAAACTTTAATGAGAAAGCCAAAGAACAGCGAAAAGCATTAGAAACATAGAACCACGAACATAAATAAAACGGCAGAAAATGCACCAAAAAATTGAAAGAAATGATAAAAGTCTCACCTTTTATGTTCGAAGCAGATCAAAGTTCGAAACTTTAATGAGAAACGCCAAGAAAAACATAAGAAACATAGAACCACATAAATGAAATGGTAGAAAATGCACCAAAAAATTGAAAGAAATGATAAAAGTCTCACATTTTATGGTCGGAGCAGATGAAAGTTCGAAACTTTGATTAGAAACCCTAAGAACAACGAAAATGATATATGAATGGGTCTCTCTACACCTATATATTCTCAAAAACCAAACCAATCTCGATAACCATTTCAAAATTCAAAAATCGCGCCAAGTGAAAAATACCTTAAAGAAGAGATATGTAGTGGTGGTAAGGCAATGAGCAGAAGGTGCGCAGTTGCCAAATCGGGGAAAGAGAAGGGGAAAGTAGAAGAGAGAAAGCTCAGAGTTTTATGAGGGAATGGAGAAAGTAAGGGTTTAGTGTGCGAAAGGAATGAAGAGAGTGAGAGATGTGGGGTGCAGAGAGTCTTAAAAGCAAGAAACATAGAGCCACGAGCATAAATAAAACGGCAAAAAATGCACCAAAAAATGAAAATAAATGATAAAAGAATCACCTTTTATGTTCAAAGCAGATCAAAGTTCGAAACTTTAATGAGAAACCCCAAGAACAGCGAAAAGCATAAGAAACATAGAACCACGAACATAAATAAAACGACAGAAAATGCACCAAAAAATTGAAAGAAATGATAAAAGTCTCACCTTTTATGTTCGGAGCAGAAGAAAGTTCAAAACTTTAATGAGAAACCCAAAGAACAGCGAAAAACATTAGAAACATAGAACCACGAACATAAATAAAACGGCAGAAAATGCACCAAAAAATTGAAAGAAATGATAAAAGTCTCACCTTTTATATCCGAAGCACATCAAAGTTCGAAACTTTAATGAGAAACGCCAAGAAAAACATAAGAAACATAGAACCACATAAATAAAACGGTAGAAAATGCACCAAAAAATTGAAAGAAATGATAAAAGTCTCACATTTTATGGTCGGAGCAGATGAAAGTTCGAAACTTTGATTAGAAACCCTAAGAACAACGAAAACCGTAAAATCCTAAAAAGAGAAAATGATATATGAATGGGTCTCTCTACACCTATATATGAATGGATCAAAGTTCGAAACTTTAATGAGAAACCCCAAAAAGAGAGTGAGAGATGTGGGGTGCAGAGAGTCTGAGAGAGAGGAAATGCAGAGGGTCAGAGTGAAAAGGTGAATATGGGTGGGAGACGTGGTCAATTTTTAATGCGCCACGTGTCGTGCATTTAGAGAGCCACGATGATGTGCCCTGAGAGTGACACGTGGAAACAATTCCCTTTGTAGTAATAAATGTTTTTGAATTTTTTTTCCAAAATTATGTGGTGGTCACACATGTAAAAACTTACCCTGTGAGTGGATTCTATTTGTATTATGTATAAAAATATAAATAAATAAATGTATAAATATATATATATATATATATATATATATATATATATATATATATATATATATATTTCAATTACAAATAGTTTTCATAAGATTTGTGTGAATAACCTAACACAGACCCAATAAAGCATAACAAATAAAAGATGTATAAATATGAACAGCAATTAAAATTTAATATTTATATATTTTAAAAATAATATAGTTTCTGTTTTAAATTTTAAAAAACCAATTCATTTTGTGAAATCTAACATTTCTTCTTTTATATTATGCAATTCAGCTGTTACTACAAGTAAGTATAAATTATGAACTTAATTTATGTACATTTAATAGAACTTCCTTCTATATTATTGTTATAGCATTCCCAAAAATAATTAAGTTTATCTTTTATATAAGTACCCATTATCTCATTATGAGCATTAAGACTAGATACACATAGAGTTACTATTCACTACTTATTATGATGTAAAAATGAAAATAAAAAAAAAATCTTATAAATATTTTATTAAAATCAATAAAATTTATTGTACTTTTTTTATTTTTTAAAAAAATCTTAAACAGCACTAAAAATTAATACAAGGAAAAACTAGCAAGAATTCATTAGTAAAATTTGCACATAAGATAAAACAAAGTCATTCCACTACCTCACCCTAACAAAAACAAAACAAAATCAATTTCACGCAGTTAATCAATAGATTATTTAAAGAATTTGAGTTAAATGTTACTTAAATCAATAACTTATAGATAAAATTTTATTAAAGAAAACGAAAATAAATGAAAGATAAAAACTAGATTCTGTAAATTGTCAAACATAACCTTAACGGGATATTTGGCTCCATTATTCCTTGTACTTCGAATTTGAAAAACTTTGCTATATATATTTTTATAAAATATGTTTTGGTTTTTTTTGAAATGTTTAAAGTTAAATTTTTATTTTATTTTTTGGTTAAAAAATAATGCATTTTAAAGTTGGAGAGATTAAAAATGGATTTTTTTAAATATTAAATTTAAACTTTTAAATTTTTTTAAAGAAGAAAAAACTGATTTGACCTCTTTTCTTATTATGAAGAAGCATGGGCAGGTAAAAAAATCAAATGTAACCTAGAACTTAGAAGTGGGCATGAATTTTAGGTAAGATTCTGTTGTCGATAAATTACATCTGAAACTCTTTCTCTCTCTTTGTCTTCTTCGATCACCTTTCATTCCTTGCGCACTGCGTCAAGCATCAGAAACACAGGCAAAACTTGTTGTTAATTCCTTGTTCTTTCGGTGATTCAGCATTTTTACCATTTTCTTCACTTTATACCCGGAAAATCTCCTCACGAAGGTTTATGCTTTTCTTTCATTATGTGTTCCAAATCTGTTTTTCTTGGTACATTTTCTTTTTGGGTATGTTCATTTGCTTGAATTTTGTTTCCTATTTCAAAAACAATATTTTAGGTATTTCTGCTGCCTCTTCATATTTTCGGTCACATTCTCCGTATCCTATTGATTTGTGTTTTTTGTGGTTATGACAGGGTTTCTTCGGGGATTGATCTAATCTCAGGCACCAGTTACCTAATCTTTGTGTTTTTCATCGCTGAAAGCTTAGATATTTTGTATGGTTTTGAAAGATTTCGTGCCTCGGAGTTTAGTGTTGAGCTTGGTTGTATTGATTGAATGACATGGCTTGGACTCCTCTCAAAGGTTCTCCCAGAGCGTCTTCCCATCCAAGGCCTCTTTCTTGGATTGTAGTTGTGGTAGGAGCACTGGCTGTTTTCTTATTTTGTGCTTCCTGGGTTCTTGTATCATCCCCAATTGGTGCCACGGTTCAGGGTTATTTTTATAGTGTAGGTAGTTCAGAAAAGTTAGATTTACCTGTGTCCTCAGGGAATGAGTATTCTATTGATGATGGTCACTTGAATACAAGTTTAGATCATGTTAATAATAAACCTCCGTCGGAGAATCTGCAATCTTCCTCAATTTCCAATGAGGTGTCTAATGATAGTGAGATAGAACAAACTAATGCTAAAACAAACTCGCAATTAGATTTGAGTGAGTCTACTCAAGTGAACCTGCCAATGACCGAGGAAGTGAAACAAGATCCCGCAGTTTCTAGTTCAGGAGAACCAGTGACTACGGTTGGCGACAATGCGGATGTATCCAATAGTAGCTTGCCTGCTCAAGAAAGTGCAGATATAGCCAATAGTAGCATGCCTGCTCAAGAAAATTCACAAATTGATTCGAATTCAAGTGAAACTACACCATTGGCAGGTTCCAAATCTTCCAATGAGACAGATAATATTAGAATGGAAGAACCTGCTCCGGTGGCTTTGATCAATCAGTCAACAGTTGTAAGTACCGCATCAAATGAGACCTCTCCGTCTTCTGATGATTCTAGATCAACTGCTGTTCCAGCTTCCATAGAGAAGCCAGAAAGCACATCTCCTGTAGGTAAGCTGGTTTGGTAAATTCAGGTTGCACTTGTAATCTTTAACCTACACTGTTGTCCATGTGTCATTGTGTATTAACCTTCCTTTTTTTTTTATCTGTGTCGATTTTCAGTAGGGTTAATTAAGAGTGAAGATTTTTTTCATTTTGCACGATTCATAACTTGGATGATGATGATTCCACTCTAGGAAACTTGCATTTTATTTTATTTGTATTTTACTTATATGTTTTGTTTAACACACATGCTTTTATATTGTTGATTATGAAATAAATTTTTTATAGGTTTTATCATTTTTAAGAATTTATTGTATATAGATAGTGTAAATTATACGGACTGTATGCCAAATCTTACAATAGCAACTATCTTGCTATCTGCTACCTTGTAATAGCGCTTTTGGTTTCCGCCACTATGTGTTTCTTCTCAAGATTTAAAACACTTTTTACTCCTAATTTTTGTTGTTTAAGGATATATTTGGGTAAAGTTTTGATTTGTCCCTAATTTTATGTGCAATTTGTTGGATCAAATAATAAGTGTGATGTTATTTATCACGAATTTCTTTATTTTTTTATTTTTGAGTATTTATATATGTAGTATAAATTTTGTATCTTTTGTTGTAATATTTAAAGTAACTGCCATCCCACTTCCCACCTTAGAGCTTTTAGAGTTGGTTAAATATGATGGGGAGCATAAAACTGATTATGTTGTGAGTTGGAATTTTGCCACTGTGCCTTGAGTAAGTGAGTGCTGTCTGAATCATAGTATTATCGAGCTCCAGCTGTGAATGACTTTACCATAGTGGTACATCGTTATACTGATACATTAGAACTTTACTCTTTTAAGGAAAAGGTGATTATGAGGGCTTGCAGTCACATGCATCAGATGCAAAATGTTGAACTCAATGGACCATGCATGCCCATGGAGATTCATCATTCAGTTCCAGCCAATTTTACCCTTTTATGGTTACAAGGTTATATGTTTTTTAGACCATAATTATTTTCTGAGTTCCCATTAATTTACCACCTTTATTGGGTGGTAGTGAAAAATAGAAGGATTTGAATCTCATTTTCAACAGCACTGAAATGCCTAAAAAGAACTTACCAGAATTCTCATAATAAGATTGTAAAGAAAGTGAATTGTTGGAGATCAATCACTTAAATATATGACCAAATTATAATATATAAGTGAATGTAAATATTACCTTGCAAGTCAGTTTTATAGGATTGAATTAAGACTAAATTCATTTTCTAAGATAATATCACTCGCTGATGGTCCACTATAGGACTACCCACAAATATTGGTCAACACATACTGATAGACATAGAGTCCGAACCATTGATCTTGCTCTTGTGTTTTTTGAAGTGAAGATATTTCATTTGTGTTGCTTCATATTTTTAAATGTTCTCAAAATATGTTAATTGTTGGTTATTGGATCTTGTTACTACAATTCCTCATATATATAGGGATATCCTTTTTTCTCAATAATATCGTTTGGAATTACTGTGTATTGTGTATTTTTTAATTGTTCCACATTCTTATGTGTTGTAGGTTGCGATCTGTACCATGGACATTGGATACATGATCCATTGGGACCATTATACTCAAACAATTCATGCCCTGTATTGACACAGATGCAGAATTGTCAGGGTAATGGGAGGCCTGACAAGGATTATGAAAATTGGCGATGGAAGCCCTCTCAGTGTGACCTCCCACGGTTTGATCCCAAAAAATTTTTGGAGATGATGAGAGGGAAGACCTTGGCTTTCATTGGAGATTCAGTAGCTCGAAACCAGATGGAATCAATGTTGTGTATTCTGTGGCAGGTTATTTTTTTATTCCTTATTGATCCGATTTGTGTGGAAAATAAAATGATTCCAAGATGATACATATTTTCAGTGTTTTGCTGACTTGTCAGATTAATATCTTCTTATGGCTGCTACATATTTTTTGTGATTATAATCTTTTAGATACATGTTACTGTATGGCCCTAGGTCCATCTCTTTGTAATTCAATGTACATTCTATATATAATATGTTCCTTTGTTGTGCTTGTGAGATACAAGTATTTCATCATACTATCTATCATTTATTTATATTTGATAACTAGAGCCTAGTTGAATCCTTGCCCGCCTGGTGGACCTTCATTAGTGCCAATTTTTTTCTTTCCAAAAATCATGTTTCTTTCTGATTTCTAGCATTCTCTCATCACCGAGACTCCTTTTTTGGCCATTTTACACCATTTCCACCACATCCCTTTCTGTTGCCATTACCATTCCAACTGCTGACCCCACCCTGCACTGCAAATTATAGACAATCTAAAGGCAATAACTCTTTCAAGGGAAGGACTTCAACATGATAATTCTTTAAAGAAAGATATGGGGTAGCTTTAAAGAAATTTTTATCACGAATTATTGACTTAAACATGATAATTCTTTAAAGAAACAGATGGGATTGTATCATCAGCATGTGAGCATAGTTGAGTTTATATTTGTTTGGTTTGGGGTCACCTGAAGAAGTATATTGTCTTTCTTATTGTGATAGATGCTTAACAAGTCATACAATACTAGCTTAGATTTTAAAATTTCAAGAAAACCTCATGGCACTCTTCAAATACATCCTTTTTGGCATCTTGAAGCAACACCTGATTTCTTTTATTTGAGAAATCTATCTGTGATGTTTTTCCTTGATAAAAATATTTAGAATGTAAAACAGCTTCAAGTGGATGGAGTATAGTTGTCTGAATATTTTGTTTATAAAATTTCAGGAGATGGTCCTCCAGTCCTCAGTTTCATCCTGACTTTGTTTTCAACTTTTATGCCTTTCATAGTCTTACCCATCCAAATAATATTAAAATAAAAAAAGACTCCTTTTTGCATTAGTTGAAGAATTGTCATCGTGTGGCCGTGGTGCTGCACCTGCACCATGCCATGTTCATGATAAAAAATGGTTTGTTGTTGGCAGTCAGTTTCATGCATTTGATCTTTAAATATTCATATACACATACGTAGGTTTCTGGATATCGGGAATTATTATGTGTTAGCCATCCATTTTATGACGGTGAGAAGCTTAACTAAAATTTTGTACTTTCAGGTAGAGACACCGAAGAATCGGGGAAATCATAAGATGCAACGATATTACTTTAGGTCCAGTTCTGTTATGATTGTCAGGATATGGTCCTCGTGGCTTGTCAAACTAATATCCGAGCCATTTGATTATGCTCCAGCCGGTGTAGATAAGCTCCATCTTGATGCCCCAGATGAGAAGTTGATGGAGCACATCCCAAACTTTGATGTGGTGGTTCTTTCGTCTGGTCATTGGTTTGCCAAGAAGTCTGTGTATATTTTGAACAATGAGATAGTGGGGGGCCAGTTGTGGTGGCCAGACACGTCTCGAGAGATGAAGGTTGACAGTGTTAAAGCTTATGGTATATCTGTTGAAACAATTCTAACTGCTATTGCTACCATTCCAAATTACAAAGGGCTTACAATTGTGCGTTCCTACTCACCTGACCATTATGAGGGTGGGGCATGGAACACTGGTGGATCATGCACCGGGAAGGCTAAGCCTCTAGCACCTGGTGAAGGGGTGGAAAACGTGCACACAAAGATAATGCATGAGCAACAGGTGACAGGTTTCAACCGTGCTGTTGAAAGGGTGACAAATGGATCGAAGTTGAGGCTAATGGATATTACTGAAGCCTTTCAGTTCAGGCATGATGGTCACCCTGGCCCCTACAGGAGTCCTGACCCAAATAAGATTACAAAACGTGGCCCTGATGGAAGGCCACCACCCCAGGATTGCTTGCACTGGTGCATGCCAGGCCCTGTTGATACCTGGAATGAACTTGTGTTTGAAATTATTAGGAGAGAATATGAAGGTGGAAGTGCATCATGAGAATTTTTTTTTTTTTTTACTATTAAGCTGTGGTGTGCATCTGCACTCGAGTCAATAGGGTGTGACTTGTGTAGAAATGTGACTGTCTTTGGAAGGATAAAGGTTGTTGTACCACCACCACTTGAATCTTTTCATAGAATGATATATATTTATTTATTATACATAATTTAATTTATTTTTAAAGACTGTGATGTTTCCATGCTGTTTTGAAGGTCAAAGCTAAACATTGTTCTTGTTTTGAAAATTGTCTGAAGGGCGAAGAGGAAAATGGTGAATTTCCAATAACCTTTCAAAATATTTTGCTTCCTTTTTAAGCTATCCAACTTTTTGAGAATTTGGCAAAAGAAGCCAAATTAAGTTATTCCTTGGTTGTGTTTGATTTAATCTATTCTTTGTTTCTTTTCTATAAAATGAGAGGTGAGATCAGGTAAAGGTAATTTGTTTTATAAGAAAATGAGCACTTTTTATAAGAAATTATTATTTTTTAAAAACTAATCTTAGGAGTTTCTAACTTTAATGTTTTTATATTTTAAATCTCGAGGTATAAAACCTTTAGTCAGCAATTATAAAATTTAATTATATATTTATATGTATTAAAATTATGAAATTATCAAACAGATTTTTTTAACTTTAATTTCTTATTTTTTAAATATAAGTTTCAAATTAAAAAAGAAGTAAGTCAAACATTATTTTATTATTGAAATATGATTAATATAATGTTTTATCGATAAATAATAAACAAAGAAAAAACATATTGTTTATGTTTTTAATTAAGCTTTGTTTTAAACATCTTAATATGATTAATGAAAATCAATTGCTTTTTTATGATCAGTCAATTGAAAATTATTACATGTGTAACTTTTAAAAGGCAAATTCTTCCTACACCCAGCTTTTTGAAATTGTATCCTACATAATTTTAAATTTCTAAAATGTCTTATATTTAAAAAATGAAAATCTAGAATTGGAAAAAATATATTTCTAAAATTAAATTCGAAATAGATTATTATGTTTGGAAAATAAAATTCAAAAATCAAATCATATTTTAGAAAAATAATTTCAAAATATAAAACATATATTTTTAGAAAAGAAAATTTGAAATGATATTTAAAATAAAAAGGATCGAAAAATATTTTGTAAGTATTTTTTTTATTTAAGGATATTTTTATTATTTTACATAAAAATAATCGGTGAAGGTTCAAATTTTATAGCGTATCGAAGAATAGAGGAAAAAAAAGTCTGTGGTCGTTTGAATTAAGGAAAAGATAATAAAAACTAAAGAGAAAATTGATGATATTTTTTGAATGGTATACAGATGTAATTGATAAAAAAAAATTATAAAATTATAAGTCTTATGATTAAAATTAATTTAAAATCAAATATGATTGTAGTTATATATATATATGGAAAGTGTCTGATTAAAACATTATTCTCTCGTTATGATAGGTGAATGTAGTTGAAAAAAATAGAAATGGTGTGATATTGTAAAAATATATAAATTTTATAATAATTATATTGATATGATAAATAAAAAATAATATTTTTTCTAATAAATGTCTAAGATTATTATTATTATATTATCTCTGTATTTAAAATAAATTATTATACATGTCCGTATTTGACTAAAGCGTTATTTCCAATTGTGAATTCGGTTATAAAAGAAATACAAATTATCTGATTCTATCTATGTATATAAAATGTAGAAAAAAATTCATAAAATGAAATTAAAATGGAAATAAAAATAATTATAATATATATTTATTGACTAAATTATCTTTAATATTATAAGTGAATTTTAATTGAATATTAAATTATAATTTATTATTTTATAAACATATTTTTATTATTATAATTTTTTATTTTTTATTACTAATATTTTTAAAATTAATATTATTAATATTTTATAAAAAAATATAATTTATTAATTTTATTATTAATATTAATATTAATAATAATATGTTAACTTTTAATTATTTATTATTGTAGTTATTATTAATATTTAATTTATATACTATTATTATAATTTAATTTTTATTTTTATTTTTATTTTTAACTTTTATTTTCTTATTATTATTTTTAATTTTTATTTGATCATTATTATTTTAATTATTATTATTACTTTTTATTATATAATATAATGGATAATTAATTATCCTACTAAATACAGGAAAAAAATTATTAAAAAAAATTAATTTTAAAAATAAAAATAATTAATTATTATATTAATTAAATTAAATATTATTTTTTAGTCCTTAAAATAATATCTAATTAATCAATATAATAATTAATTATTTTTTATTTTTAAAATTAATTTTTATTTAATAATTTTTTTATAATAGATTATCTTCTACATTTATATCTCGAATCAACTTCAGCAAACCCTATTCTTAATGTAGGTCAATAAAAACACCTACACCAACAACAATTTTCTTTAAACTCAACTCCAGAAAACCTTACGCCACTTGCATTTTACTCACAACATAAACTCAACTCAAAACAACAATTCTTAACAGAAGATCAAAATACTCGCTTGAATCTTTCTTTACAATTTCATGTTCTCACATTCTCCAAAATTATCATATACAAACGCATGAGTTTCCCCTAAATCTATTTATAGAATTAGTTCTCATTTGGAACAAACGGAAAGAAAATTATAATAATTTATGATTGAATATGATAATATAATTTCTTTTATATTATGAATAAATTTCAATTAAAAATATAATCATTACACTATAAAAAAATTATTAAATAAAAACTAATTTTAAAAATAAAAAATAATTAGTTGTTATATTTACAAAATTATATATTATTTTAAAAATTAAAAAAATTATTGGTATTTAAATTATTTTCTATTATTGAAAAATAGTTTCTAAATTGGTATCTAATTAGATATCAAGGTTTTAGACACCAACTCTAGAATCTAAATAATTGGTAGCTACCAATTTAGAAATTATTTATCAATAATAAAAACTAATTTAGAAATCAATAATTTTTTTAGTATCTAAAATAATATCTAATTTAATTAATATATAAACTAATACTTTTTTTATTTAAAATTGATTTCTAATTAATAAATTTATAGTATTCTAATATTTATAAATATATAATGAATCAATGAAAGTTTTCTATATTCTGGACTATTTATTATATTTTCTAGGATACTTAGTATGATAATTCAACACTCATTTATAATTCCACTTAACTTAATTTTCTTATAATTTGCTATAATGCATGATTTAATATATTGTAAAAAGTACCAAATACAAATATATACAGATATATTAAAATGTAGATCTGGTTTTTAACAACAAAATATATACATCTAGATATTATTCTTTAACTTGGATATAAATTCCATTAGAATTATCCATGAATGAATAATTGTACCACTTTAATTATCAACCTAATTTCAAAATGTTAGAAATATCAATAGTATGAATTTAACTTTTACTTCTATTTCAACAAAAATTAAACAAGTGTAAAATTGAAAACTGAAATAAAAATAATTAAAAGTTCGAATGAACATTTTACACCGTTAATAGCTCAACTCTTCAATATGTTATAGTGACAAAAGTAATTACACAGTAATAATTTTTAGGTAAATATTGAAAATGTGCAAACACAAATAACAATTATTCCTTTAAAACTAAGAAATATTAATATCTGTTTATTTAACAACAATACCTTAAAATAAACAACTCAAACGTAGTCCATCTTACAGCAAAAACCTATGCCACTGCAAAACATGTCCAACCAAATTAAATCATTCCTAATTTTTTATGTATTTAGTTTAGTTCTCCTTCCTAATTTTTTATGTCTATTTACGTTGCAAGTGTTTAATTGTTATATTATTATTATTATTATAGTATTAATCCAAGTCCAAACTTAATAACTTTCTCTCTCTTCTGAATTTCAAATTCAAATGTCTTTTTTTTAGAATGAAGAACCCCGCAAACAGAAACAAATTTGAATACTTTTTATATTATTTTTTTCGAAGACAGAGAGAGAAGAAGGGGAACAATAAATCCAAATCAAAATCAAATCCTCAACGAGCGCTTTTCAAAACGGTCCCTTTCGTCAAAACGGCTATATTCTCTCTCTCTCTCTACAATTCAAACTTCAAACTCATTTTCATTCTCTAAAGGAAATCAACTCATTCCTCTTCTCACTCAGCACCGACGACGGAAAATCTCAACACGAAGCGATTCTCAGATCCCTTGCGTTGTTCAGGTCAGTTCTCGGATCAGTGAAAATTCTCGCTCGCTCTTCACACTCTGATGAAATGCGTCTAGTCAAATTCCTATTTCCAAACTGAACCCTCTGTCTAAATCTAGATACGTGGAAATTCAGTTTATGTGTCGTTGTCTAATCTGTTACTCTGTTTCTTGCTTCTTGAACCCACACGAGTTTATGATTCGTTTCTCGCTGTTTTGCAATTTGAATTGCGTAGCTGCTTCCACTTTCTTCAAGCTGAGATCGATGTGCCGCTTATCTGAATCGGATTAGTACGATATATTTTTGTGGTCTTCTCTCCTTTTTAAATTTGAGTTCTGATTGGATTCCGGGTTCACTTAAGTTTTTTTTCCAATGTTGTTTAGTTGTTTCTATTTTGAAATTTGAAAGGATGGATTGAGAAAATAACGTGCTACTTCAGCAATGGTAGTAATTTCACTCATATAGAGTGTCCTTGTGATAAAGGTGTGGATTTTAGGTTTTGGGGGTCGTTATGATATATTTCTATATTAGTAATTCACCGTTTAGCAACGATGAATTGTTTGATGGTTTCACTCGAAAATATAATTGAGTCATAACATGATGGCAACGGCTGCGTTTTTATCATTGCCGTGTTAGCTTCAAAATTTGCTTTCGGACGTTAATTAAAATTAAAAATCCTCCTCTCTCACTAGTGTTATGTTAGTTTCTATAAATATCTAGTCAAATTAGACAAAGAGTTGTTTTGCAATTGGTGTTTCTGAATTTTAATGGGAACGTCTCTGGCAGATACAAGTGCCCAAAATGTCCAAACCTCAAAATGATCCCCTTCTGCAGTCGGAAACAAGTTGTGGAACACTTCTCTATGAACTTCAGGTACATATTAAGTTTTGCTGCAATTGTCTTTCTAATTATCCCCTTCCTCTCATCTCCAGCAGGTGGATTTAAGAATATTCAGTAAGGTTGCAAAAAAATTTCATTGTTTGCCTCATCTTTCTTTTAGATAATATGGGACGAAGTTGGGGAGTCTGAAACTGACAGAGATAGAATGTTGTTTGAGCTTGAACAAGAGTGTCTAGAAGTATACAGAAGGAAGGTAGATCTGGCAAATCGGTCTAGAGCTCAATTAAGGCAGGCAATTGCTGATTGTGAGGCAGAACTTGCAGCCATTTGTTCATCAATGGGAGAGAGACCAGTGCATATTCGTCAGGTTAGATATTTTAAGAATTGCCATAATTTGTTTGCTGTTGGTTGTAAGGCGTGTCTGTGTATTACTCGAATGGGGTCGAAAAAGGTCCTAAAGTACACACTTTAAAGTGGTAAAATCCACATTAGAGAAACTGCATCCCTAAGTTTACCATTCTATAGCTTAAAAGCTTGATTTTTTTTCAAGATAATTTGTTTTCCAGTTAGACTGCTAATTGGATTGTACACAATCTCTTTCGTTTTTTCTAGACTGATCAAAATGTTGGAAGCCTCAAGGAAGAGCATGCAAGAATTCTTCCGCAGTTGGAGGAGATGCAAAAAAGGAAATCTGAGCGTAGAAATCAATTCATAGAAGTTCAAGAGCAGATTCAAAGCATTTCAATTGAAATACATGGTCTTAGAGAGTATATTCCCGCTGTCATAGATGAAACTGATTTATCCGTGAGAAAACTCGAAGAATTGAACAGGCAGCTACATGCACTTCAGATTGAGAAGGTCAATTATCTGCTCATACTTTAGTTTTTTTGAACTGTTTCACTGACTCATATCATCACCTTATTTATCCTTCCTTTTTGCTATTTGTAATTATGCTCGTATCTTATCCTCAAGCAGAGTAGTCGCTTAAAGCAAGTCCAGGAGCACCTCTATACATTAAATTCTCTATGTCTAGTGCTTGGTTTGGACTTCAAGCAGACAATTAACGGAATTCATCCCAGTTTATTGGAATCAGAAGGACCTAAGAGTGTAAGTAATGACACCATTCAACGATTGGCCGTTGCTATAGAAGAACTGAGGGAGGTTAAATTACAGAGAATGCAGAAGGTAAAGATTGAGTTAGGAATTAATTGCCATTTGTATTTAGTATATTTTATGAATTTTGTTGTTTTCCCCTCTGGGTTATATTTGTAATAAATTATGGTTTCGTAGCTCCAAGATCTTGCTACAACAATGTTGGAGCTCTGGAACTTAATGGATACCCCTGTTGAAGAGCAACAGTTGTTTCAGAATGTTACATGTAATATAGCTGCTTCAGAACACGAAGTAACTGAACCAAACACCTTGTCAATGGAGTTCATCAATTTGGTGAGTTACAAGTTGCTTGATTGTAATAGTATTATATTTCTTGATTTTTATGGTTCAAAATTCATGGAGAAGTAATAATGTCATCCAGGTTGAGGAAGAAGTAGCTAGGTTAGAAATGTTAAAATCAAGCAAGATGAAAGAGCTTGTGTTAAAGAAGAGAACAGAGCTGGAGGAGATTTGTCGAAAGACTCATTTAATTCCAGAAATAGATAATGCAGTGGAATATGCTGTTGACGCCATAGAATCTGGTAACTTTCTACTTTCTTCCAAGTTGATTGCAATTATTTTCTTTGCGAACTTAAAAGTATGCCTGTTCCTTTTTTATGCAGGTTCTGTGGACCCTGCTTGTGTGCTTGAACAAATTGAACTTCAGGTTGCCCAAGTCAAAGAAGAAGCTTTTAGCAGAAAAGAGATACTTGAAAAGGTTGAGAAATGGTTGGCAGCATGCGATGAAGAGTCTTGGCTTGAGGAGTACAACAGGGTTAGTAATTTGTAACCTGCTTCAACACTGCCAATTTTGACCCACTTTTTAATCATAGCTACATTTGACAATTTAACTATGTATTTTGTGTTGTTGACCCTCCAGGATGATAATCGATACAATGCGGGGAGAGGTGCTCATCTTACTCTCAAGCGAGCTGAGAAAGCTCGTGCCTTGGTCAACAAAATTCCAGGTATACAATAGTTACCATATTTGTCATGATTTTGTTATTTGTTGCATTATGGCTTAATTTATTGCAACATCAAACTGAATTACGAACTAGGATAATATTATAGTGGATTATGGATTAAATTGTAGTGTAGTGAGTCAGACTAAATTTTGCATGGAGCGTCATCAAAGGTGCCAATTTGGATGTGAAGTTACTGTTTGTGAGTTCCATAAGAAATTATGGAGTAATGTGCGCTAGTTTAGTTGTTTTTTTGGTTTGATATTGTTTTCTTCACGCTAAACTATATTCGTCTTTCAACTTCATTTCTCTACTGAGCCATCTGATTCTGTTTGTTGGATGAAACTTCTTTTTCCCGCATCTGTGCTTGTGTATAATTTTAAAATGGCCTCTCTTTTTTTCGTATAGCAATGGTGGATGGTCTGACTTCAAAAACTATTGCATGGGAGAAGGAAAAAGGCGTTGAGTTCACATATGATGGTGTAAGTGCTCTTTCCAATAAGCTGGTTCATTATGGTTTTTTAGATATATATTGTGGGGTGTGGGGAATGAACTGAATATTAGTTTCTTCTTAGTTGGTTGTTCAAGCAAATCTGCTTCAAAGTGTCCTGTTTGTGGTTTCCAGATTCGTCTACTTTCTATGCTTGAAGAATACAATATATTACGCCAAGAGAAAGAGCAAGAACGCCGTAGGCAGCGGGTAATGTCTTCAATATTTACCCTAGCTCTCTCTGTTTTGAAACCCCGAGCAACATTTTTTTGTGTATCATTCAAGAAATAAATGTTTCATATTATTAAACAAAACTTTCTAAAATGTTAATTTTTTGTTTCAGGACTTGAAGAAACTCCAGGGACAAATGATAGCGGAACAGGAGGCACTATATGGGTCAAAACCAAGCCCTTCAAAGCCCCAGAGTATCAAAAAGGGGCCTAGGATGTCAACAGGAGGAGCAACTAGTAGAAGAGTCTCGCTTGGGGGAGCAATGCTTCAAACTCCAAAGCCTGATTCAAAAGCTACTCACTCACGTGCCATGAGAAAGACTGAGAAAGGGCACCAAATTGAGCATTTAAATTATCTGGATGATAGCATTTCAGGTTTATCAGCAGGTTGTTTCATTAAACTCTACTAAAAAACATAACCAGTATCAAACTTTTATCCAACTTATCCCTAAAAACCAGCCTCAAAATTGTTGGTCCATTTATATTCCTTTGTTTTAGTAGAAAAATGCTCCATCGGAACAAGTCAGAACAACATCACAGCCTTGCGGTCTTATACGGAACGGCTCATTCCATTTATGTTTTGTCTTTCACACTAAGTTGCACAAACATTCGGCATGATCATTATCTTTATGCATTTTGTAACTCATGAACTCGTTTAGAACTAATTGTTTCTTTCCCTATGTTTGAGCAGCTAGAAGAGGGTTGGATATTGCTGGGGTTCCTGTTAAAAAGCACTCATTTGGTGCTGGGACTCAAATCACAGAATCTCCTCTGACACGACAACCTTTTTCACCCATCTCTTCTAACAATGTAGCTTCAAAAGCAAATGTGGCAAATGCTACAGATGAACTGAATAAACAGGGTGAGAAGTTGCAGAGAACACTGTCGCTTAACAATGTGCCATTCACTACTCCATCCAAGACAGCTACTTTGGTAGATGAAGAGAATAGAACTCCAAAGACAATAATGCCTATTCCTTTCCCAGCTACCCCATCGACAGTATCAGTTCCAATGAATATGGCTATGACTCCAGCTCCTTCATCAATTATGAAGAATATAAACTTGAATTCAACTCTCACAACATCAGTTCCTTATGGAAATGACTTGGTTCAAGAGATAGAATATTCCTTTGAGGAAAAAAGGCTCGCTTTTATGATGTTAGCATGATTTTTTCTTAGGTGTTTCATTTTACTTCCTGTGATGGATTAATCACAAGTCAAATGTAATTGGCTTCCTGATTTTGGTGATTGTGGTGTACATTTGGAGAAGTGAAACAGACGTACTAATTTGAGATTCTGCGGTCTAATTCTTCATCACTAAGATTGTTTCATTTAAAAATGGCATTGCTATTTTGAATTCAACAAAAATCCACCTTCATGGAGATGGATTATTATTAACAATTTGAATTCAAAATATTTCATCATGAGATTTAGCATTTACTTGCCTTATCGTAATTCTCTTCCGGTGTTTAGCATTTACTTGACAAGGGGTCATAGCAAGATGTGTCCATTATCATATCATTCCCTAGCTTTTTCCTTTTGTCTTCCCACTTTCTCGACTTGTTTCATCAAAATTATTTATTATTGACTTCAACCAATGCTGATTATAATGGCATAGAACATATTCATTTTTCATGGGCTCTTCATTTGTCGCCTTGAAAGCTATGTAAAGTGCTCATATTAGACAACTCCTTAAATTATTCAAAAGAAAATGTGTGGACATAAATAAAATCGTATAGATTTTTTTCGTCATTTGCACTCACAAAATTTGTTAATGAATTTAGGTAAAATTTCTCCAATAGAATATCATTTGAGTTTTCCAAAATAGTAAAAAACCATATTATTCTTGGTGAGCATGTTCTTGCTAGCACATCAGATAGTGCCCAAACGGAAGTCAATATTCTATAATAATAATAATTACTATTATTTATGACAATTACTAATTCTATTCTATTATTATAATCACTAGAAATTTAACTAAGTTAAAAATTAATTTTCATATTTTTTCCTTTGATGTAAAAATGACATTTTCTTATGACAATTGACCAAAAATATTAACAATTAGGAATGAATTTAAATGCATTTCTACTCTTCAAATTTGAGGTAAATTTGCTTATAGTTCCTTAATTTTAATTTTTTTTCTTATATTATTAACAATTAAAGTTATTTACACAAGGGAAAAATACGCATATATATTCATATTTTTATTACATTAAAATATAATGGTATAAATAGTTTTATTTTTTATGACTAATTAATAATAATTTTACCATTCACGTATGTATCCAGTTTACCATAAAATAACTTCTATCAATAATAGTTCTTATAATATTTATCAGTCAAATCAATTAACACCACCACACCAATTTATTAGTAGGTATCTAACATAAGGTTCAATCGAACATAAAATTTCAATTTTTCCATCTTTCATTTATCCTTTAAATCAAAACAAAATTTAACAAATTAAATTGAACATAAGTTTGTATTAACTTAGTTAAGGTGTTTCTAAGGGAATTACTCCAAAACTTGTAAAAATTTGTTGAGATCCTAATTCACTTATAGAAAAATTGATTCAAAGGTAAAACACATAACTACATACCTATATCGAGTTACATATTAGTCTTTTTGGCTTAGATTTTACATGTAGTAACAAAAAATAATATCTATACAAATGAAACTAAAAATAAAGAACTAATGATCTAGGGGAAAAAACTTATTCTAATCAAAATCTAATTTGGTCAAATTATTTTATACTTTATTAATTTCTAATTCATATGCTTTAATCCAAAAAAAATAATAGATAAAGTAACTAGAGAAAATTAAAAGATTTTAAAATTTAAAGAATAAAATATTTAAATAAATAAAAAATAAATTAATTTTATATTATGTATAATTTTTTTGTCTTTTAAATAATAAGATATTTATTTTTCGTTTAACTTTTATTTTCCATTTTTAAAATTTTAAATTCAGTGCTTATATATACTATTTTTTACTTATTTTTATGATTTTTTTTTAAAGAAACATATTTTATTTTGATTTTATAATTTATTTTTATCATGACTAATTCTCTCATCTTAATAAAACATAACTATTTCATCTCATATTAATAATTCTATAAGGTTAATATTTTTGAAAAATTCATTTAACATTGGAATTTTACTAATGAATTTAGTAATAATACATAATTATTTTATCTTTTCATCTCATTGTCTTTATGGAGTTGGTAAAAGATAATTCAACCAAATTAATACGATAAATAAGAAAACCTATTTAGATACACAATCTATCTTTATTCAAAATGGTTATAGCGGTGGTAAATGAGTTTGTGAAAATTCAAAGGAATTTCCTATGGGGTGGGGTTCTGATGGAAGAAAAATCACTTGGGCTTCTTGGAAAAAGGTGTGTGCAGCTCGCGAGGACGGGGTCTTATGGTTATAGACTTAAGGACTTTCAATTTGGTGTTACCCAGTAAATGAATATGACATTTGGGGTCGGACAAGGATGGTTTGTGAAAGGAGATTATTGACTCTAAGTACGGGGGGTGGAGAAGTCTGAGGGAGGGAAGGAAAGATAGCAAATACTCTCTTTGGTGGAAAGATTTGAGGGAGATTTGGAGGGTTGGGGTTGGAATTTCGAAGAAGCTATAATCTGGAAGGTGAGAACTTGGAAGAAAGTTTTGTTCTGGGAAGATAATTGGGTGGGGAGTGGGGCTTTGAAGATGGTTTTTTTGAGGTTGTTCTCCCTGATTTTGCCAAAAGCTTCAATGGTGGCAACATTCGGGGGATGGAACAACGGAAAGTGAGTTTGGAATTTTGACTGGAGAAGGAATCTATTTGAATGGGAGAAGCAAATAGCAGGATTACTTTCTTAGGAAGTCCAAAGTGTGAGTTTTGACTTAGATAAGGAGGACAAGTGGGTGTGGAAGACAGGGGAGGAGTTTGGGTATACGATTAAATCGGCATACCTCTGTCTAAGGAGGGATGGAGTAGGGGAGAATGGGGCGATGTTTAAAAAGTTTTGGAAGAGTAAAGTTGCACCTACTGCACTAGTTACGGTTTGGAGGGTGTTGGAAAACAAGTTAGCCACTAAGGGTAACTTGAAAAGGCGCGAGATCACGGTTGCAAGTTCCGCATGTAGTCTTTGCAGGATCGAGGAGGAGACTAGTACCCATCTGTTCTTTGAGTGCAGATTTGCTTGGTTATTGTGGAATCATTGTTATGTATGGTTGGGTGTGCAGAATGTGTTTCACAACGTTCCATTGCTAAATTTTTCCTAATTTAGGATGAGGAACACACCGTGAATAAGGTTTGGGAAGTGATTTGGATCACAGTAGTCAACGAGGTTTGGAAGCATAGGAACAAGGTAATCTTTAAAGAGAGAGTAGTAGATGTATTGGAAGTTTTTGCTTTTGTCCAATTAAAGGTTTGGTCTTGGGTTACATCCAAGTTATAGTTTGCGCTTTTTTCCTTTTCTGATTGGTGCTTAGATCCGCTGGTTTGCATGAGGATGATCTCATGATGTATTCTGTTAAGTCGTTTGATTGCTAGTCTCTGGTGAATTTCTATGGGTTAAGATAGGAGAGTTCTATATAGTCATACATAAGAGTATGTCTAGTAGGAAAAATTAAGGTTATAAGGATTAGATCACTCCTAAAGTGGTTCATATTTATTTATTTCTTATTGTTGATAAAAAAAAAATTAGATATACAACTTACTAAATTCAAATAAAAATAATAAAAATTCTCAAATTCTATAGGGTTAAATAATTTCTTGTTATCTCTAAAACTGACCCTAATAAAACTAGTATTGTCAAAATTTTATTTAATACTTAATAAATATGTAATTTAGTAAGTATACTTACTCTATTTCTTTTGGATTAATGAAATTGATGTACTAATTTTAATAGTATCATATTAAAATATAATTGTAAATATCTAATTAAGATGATTAGATGTTAGCACTATTAATTTAATAGTAATAAAACTAGTATTATTATTATGACTAATTCATTAAATGTTAGACGTAAAAAAAATATTTTTAGAAATTTTAATAGAAATGAAAAAACTTATTTAACCATTTTTAAGTCACGGAAATTAAATACAAATATCATGAGTTTACAACAAATCTGCACACGATTTATTATCTGAGTTTCATTTTAAATATATTGACTCTTAAATAGTTGATGAAACATATGACCAGATCAACAAAATTGTGATAGACGCTGGTCTTTTTTTTTAACATATGTTAAATTTATTTTTAATCTTTCTAAATATATAAAAGTTTTATTTTAGTCTCTTTGAAACGTATCATCTAAAAACTATTTGTTATTTTAGGGTCACGTAACATCACTTTCACAATGAGTGAGTATATTGTAAAAAAGTAAGAGATTAAATTAAAATATTTTAAAATTGACGTATTAATATCACCAAACGCATAAATCAAATCATACAACATTACTCTATAACTTAATTAATAATTTTGAGTTTGAGATTATTTACTGCCAAAAATAAATACAAACTTTAGATTTTAAAATTGAGTTTAGAACTATCGAGAAGGTTAAGACTACATTTCATATACTCAAAAATTGTTTTTAATTTTTTACAAAAATAAAGCTAGTGTCAAAATAATTGTTACTTGTTTACTGTAGTAGGTAGGTCAGAAATGGGCTTTCAAATAGTCAATTTCTGTGAGACAGAATGACTTCAGGTGACATAAAACGTAGTGGAATTTAATAATTTGTTTGGATTTTAAAATGGATATAACGTACAGAAGATATGAAAATAAATAAATTAAGATAAATAAAGTAAACAAATTTTTAAAAAATTATAAATGATTGTAAGTTAAATGATAGGTGTGATTGAAATTATAATTTTTTTTAAATAAAAAAATATAAGATTATAAATTTATTTTTTATATAAATATTATTAAAAAATAAATTTTATTTATTTTTTTTCGATTATACTTGTTTGTTGTTAAAACATTATTTTGAGTAATTAAAATATTAATTTTTATATTGTATTAGAACTAATTTTAGAAAAAAATAATGTAAAATATTCAAAATATATTTATGATTATTAAAAAATGTATTTGGTTCAATTAAAAAAAATTATAATAATAGATTATTTATTTGTGAATTATAGTTATTTGTAATTAAAACATTACTTTTGATATGGAGTAAATTATTTCTCGTACTATGTTGAAATTAACCTGAGAAAAAATACAAATTATCTCAAATATTTAAAACATATTTATGATTGTGAAAAATTTTATTTAATTTAATTAAAAAAATTATAAATGTGTAAGGGAAAAAAACATATTTATGATTGTGAAAAATTTTATTTAATTTAATTAAAAAAATTATAAATGTGTAAGGGAAAAAAGTGTTTCTAGAAAATTGGAAATCCAAATATATTTGTTTATGTAGAAGAGAATCCATAAAGGAAGTGCATGCATAATAAACATTAAACATACTATATATGTGTAAAAAGAACATGAAATTATAATAATGTCCTAGGAAATTGTAATGATACATTGAAATATGTATCATTCAAAAGATTCTTCAAAAGTCATGAAGTTGTTGTTGCAGGTGGTCAATTCTATTATGAATTTTGTCGAAATGTATGTTGATATTGAGGTTCATAGTCCTAATCAATTCCTGCAACTCTTGAATTTCACTCCAAATTTGTGGTATCATTTTAGATTGATCCTGAATTGGGACCTAAGGTTCATTGTCATGAACATCCTCATTCGAAATGGTTTGGTCAGCATCATCTTCCTCATCCTGTAGTTGATATGTCCCATACTGTCACACACCTCGTACCAGATGGGTATTTAACTTCTTCACTGATTTCCCCCCAAAGAAGTGGGACCATCCGAGCTCGAGACTTTTTTCGAGCGATAAATCGACGTCACACACGTTCATGATCCGTGTGATGAGCATGACATAGGGAAGAAACATGTTGTTGTCTCGACATTTGATCATGTGCACCATTATATAATAAGGTTAGTTAATCACAATATTATTTTTTATCCTCCATAACATGGTAGTTGAATTGTGAATCGTATCGTGAATCAGAAAGCTTATATTTTGAATTGTGAATCATTTCGTATCGCGAATCGTAAGATTCATAAACATTTAAAAAATATAACACAAAACATATAAACATGTTAAAATATAATTAATACTCACAACCACATTTAAAAAAGAGTGGTTGTACCATATTAGATTAATATTATAATGGTTGAATTGGACTGGATTATATGACCCAACCTCCTTTGTTAGATGAAAAAAATATATTTGGGTTAGTGGTCCAAGGAGAGACAACATTAGGGTTGTCTTCTGCACAATTGCCTTTTCATTTTCCATGGGCATGTTATAGTTGTTGTAGTTGTCCCAAATTAATATTGGAAGGAAACTGCAGCAGGCAAGATTCGAACACAAGTCCTTCCAGTCACCAGAGAAGCTTTAACCACTAAACCAGATAAGTTCTTCTATCATATTACGATTTTTATTATACTTATATTAATGTTAATAATATAAATTATATTAATATTAATGTTAATAATATAAATTATATTAATATTATTAATAATATTAATATTATTATTAATATATTAAAATATTTATTAATATTAAAAAACTAATATAATATTATTAAAATATTAATAATATTAATAATATATTTATTAATATTACTAATATAGAGGAAGAGGAAAGAGGAAAAATGATTAAGAAGAGGAAGATTAAAATAGAATAATATTAATATTATAATATTAAGAGAATAGAATAATATAATAAGATATTAACAATTATCTTAACAAGATTAAGAAAATATTAATAAATTTAATAATATTAATATAATTAATTATATTAATAATATTAAGAATATTAATATTAATAAAAGAATAAATATTAATAAATTAACAATATTAATGATAAATAATATTATAATAAATAAATAATAAATAAATAAATAATATTATAATATTAATAATAATAATATAATAATAATATAATATTAATATAATAATAAATAATATTAAATATTAATAATATTCATAACATTAATAATATTTATAATATTCTTAATATTAATAATATTCATAATATTATTAATATTCATAATATTATTAATATTATTAGCAATAATAATATTAATAACAATAATAATATTAATAACAATCTTAAAAATAATAATAATTCTAATAAAAATCATAATATTGTAAAAGAATTTGTTTGGTGTAGTGGTTAAGGTTTTTTTTCTTACTAAAGAAACCTGGCTTCGATTCCCACCTGCTGCAGATTTTGTTTTGTCTATTATTTACATATCATGATTGTAGTTCAGACCAGCAAGAGAGTTTGCAACATTCACTTTTAGTCCTTGGTACTTCAATTTAGCAAGTGTCATCCAATTTGGAGAGTTAACAACAATCCATCAAATTGTAAGCAATGTGAACTTGGAAAACAAATTTGGCCCAACACAAAAACAAAATCAACCTCATAAAATCAAAATTGAAATCAAAGAACCACATACAAACGTCCATAATTGATTACCAATGATACCAACAACGATTATCAATTTAAAACACACACACAATCGATTATTGGATGATCATAATCAATTACCTCTCAAAAAACTACTCATAATTGATTTTGGAAATATGGTAATCACCATTGGAAAAATAGTTCATAATCAATTATGGGAACATGATAATCGATTGCCCTTACAAAAATAGTTTATAATCGATTATGGCAAGATGAACATTGACTACCCTTGAAAAAAATTGTTCGTAATTGATTATGGCTCCTTTGCAAAACACTAATAATTGATTATGCGTCTACTTGTTGTTATGAAATCGGTTTTCAACTCATGAAATTGAATTACATTGCTTTGGATTCATCAAATCTTACCTCGATATAGCACCACTTTTAGAAGTCTTCAACTAACAAGCTCACTAGAACAACAACACAAACTCAATACATGCACAAGCTCCACATATAACACATGGTTCAAGTTTACAATATTCAACCATATTTAACATTATTATAAAGGCTCACCTGAACCCCTCAACCACACATGAGCTAGTCAAAATGACTCAAAAATCTCCATTGTTGCTATGCATGCACGATCATGCAACTTTTCTCAAAAGAATCTGCATTGTGTTCTTATATGAGTTGGTTCAAAGTGAAGGATAACAACATAACAGAAATACAATTTATATGATTTTTTTTACATTTGTCTTTTCATGCGTGGAAGGATTTTTCTACTTTCCCGATCGAACTTTAGAAACAAACACAATATAACTTCATGAATTTTGACATGTTTTTAATTTAAAAAATTTAAGAAAAATTTAAGTATCTTAAAAAGTTATTAATTGAAAAATATTTCTATAAATATTAAAATATATTAATTTATAATATTGATATATTTTGCCTCATTATATTTAATTTAAAAATTAGTAATAATAATAAAATTAAAACGATATTAAAAAATTAATAAATGTAAAAAATAATGAGAATCCTAAGGTGAGGGAAATGAAAAAAGAGAAGGGTGTTTGAGAGAGAGAGAAAGAGTGAGGAAATGCAAAATGGAAAGGGGAGTTACCTAAACAAGTGGGTTCCATAAAAGTGGTGAGAGTCTGTGAGTGGTCACTGCTACCAATACCTGCCTACTTTATGAGTACAGTAGGTATCAGAGTTTGAAAGACCTGAAGTACTGTAACGGGTCCATCAGATCAGAACAGTACCTACCCAGAATTCAAAGCTTCCAGATTTTGATCATCATATAATAAATCTCAACAAAATTTTGTTTGAAACATAACAAACATCATATTGTCTGTCTTTTGATTATATATTTTGTGAGAAAGTGGACACAGTGGCTTGGTCAACAGAGGAAGCTGTAAATGGGGAGGAGAAAGCGGAGAAAAGAAGATGCAGAGAGCATGCGTTGTGTTTATTACAGTGGCATTTGCAGTAGATTCACCAAACCAGGAGGGCATTTTCAAAGTTCATTTTTTTTCATGAAATTTAGTTTGTTGGTCAACTTTAACTTAATTTAACTGAAAAGACAAAGAACTTGTCAGTAGTTGGGAAAATGTAATGGCTCCTATCTTAGCTTTACAGCTTTGAATATTTATTTTTTAAGAAAAGCTTTAAATAAATAAATGCCGGTTTTATATAAAAAAAGCCATTTTCTTTCCTTTTCAAAAATGTTACGTATTTTTTTAATGCATTCAAATTAAGTATCTGCATTCACAGTCATTTATTAAATCACCTTTATTAAATTTCCAAGACGGACGTGAACCAATTTCTTAACCAAATTTTATACTTTCAATTTTATAATTAAAATATTAATTCATAATTAAATTCCCAATATTTAATTACTTTATTTTAATATTTATTTAATTTTCCAGTTTTTTTATCAACTTTATTTATTTACTCCACCTTTTCCTGGAAAACCCTAAATTCACATACCTCTCCGGAGAATTTATGAACCGGAGTTTGTATTTTTCTCTGTAATTCTACAATTTTTTTCTCAAAATTTTCTGTTAATTTCGAAGCTTTCTGTGTTCTATGCAATGGTGCAGATTTGAGCTTACAGCACTGCGATTTTCTCGGAGGCCAAGCTCAAACTGCTCCAATTTCGTTCTTGGGTTTCATTTCGCCATTTCATACAACAATTTTTGTGTGCCTTGAAGTTTCCTGTGAGATTGTAAATTTTCCCTGCACCCAAATCCGTTTTCTCTTAAATAAGTTAGCATTTACCCCCTTTGAAAATTTCATTTTTTTGTGATTTTTTTGGGTGATTGGGCGTGGAAGAGTTTGAATCTTCAATGGGTAGGGTTTAAGTAAAGTTGTAAGGTTTTGGGGTGTCTTAGTTTTTCTTTGATTTGCATCAAATGGAGGGAAGAGAGAGTTTTGGTGTTGTGGTGGGTGATGACGCCCCGGAGAGCTTCCATGTGGCTCCTAGAATAATTGAGAACAACTTGGACTTTTCAAGGGCCGTCGTGCCGGTGCCTTCGCCGGCGACTGAGGGTAAAAAGAAGAGAGGGAGACCGAGGAAGTATGGGCCGGACGGGAAGGTGGCTATGGGGCCGGTGACGGCGCTTTCGCCGATGCCGATTTCTTCGTCGATTCCGTTGACCGGCGAGTTCTCCGCTTGGAAGAGAGGTAGAGGAAGGCCTGTTGAATCTATCAAAAAGTCATCGTTCAAGTTTGAGGTTGAAAGCCCTGTTCAAGGTATTATATAGTTCTTCGATCTTTTCAATTGGAGACTTTGAATTGTAGCCTTTTAATCTTTAGTCACCGCTGATGTTTTTAATCTTTTTGGCATGGTTTTATTTTTAGTTTTTTAACTGTTACATTTGCAGTATTTTGAGTTATAAGAGTATCAGAGTCATAATAAACGAGTGAATCCTTCTAACCTGGTGGCCCTTGTCATTTAGCTCTTTAATGGAAGAGTATCGTAATGTTTTTTTTTTTTTGGGAGTTCTAATTGATTTGATTTTGGGGTAAATCATTTGGACCAGTTAGTTATTTACTCTGATATTGTGTTTTAGCGTGCCGTGAACTTTTTGGACTTGGTTTTTGCTTTTGTGAGAGGTTATATAGGGGTGGTGTGGGGGGTGTGAGTGGACCCTAAGCTCTGATTCCTTTTCAGATCTGAATACAAATTGTGAGGTGGATTGGGATATTTTGTGGTTGACAAGTGAGGTTGGTTTTGTTTCAGAGTAGCATATGGTACTCTTTATTTTCCTTTGTGAGGGGAAGAGGATTGAATTATCTGACCATGGAAAAACGGTTAGAGTAAATGAAGGGAAGGGACCATCTTATTTAGTAGGTTGAGTCCAACAGTGTTTGCTAGCTGATGTGCCACGCTTGAACTGGTCTAAAGTCTACTCTAATAATTATTTCTAGCAGCTTCTAACCTTCCTTGTTGAATATTGGCACGATTGGAAAATGGATTTCTTAATTGGAATCTTGGTCGGAAATATTTTTGAAAAGTGGAACTTATTTATTAAGGGACGCGAGAGTGGCTTCTGAGACTGATAGTAACCATTTATATAACATTAAAATGCAATGAAATGATTTTCAAAGTTCATGCAGGAAATTTGGGGTCTCAAGTTTGGATGGAGGATTATTGAAGGTTTTTTGGGTGGACTTTCCCATGTGTTGACATTTTTATAAAACAAGAGTTAGGACATATGGGATCTTCATTAGATCATTATTTATTCTCCTTCATTCAGTTTTTTGAACAATAAAATGTTCTTCCAAATTTTGGGTGATTTTAAACATTGAATCATAGGGAAATAAATAAATCATTACTTAATCCCTCTTTCTCTTATTTTTTGTATTTTATTCTATTTTGCTTTTCTCTGGGGACACCCAAACATACCCCTATGTGCTGTATATCGTTCCACATCATGACAGGAGATATGTGAACACTAAATTGTTTTGATCAAGATGTTAGACATACTTGTGCTGCATGTAGGTTGGTGGTGAACATGACTTCCATATCCCTGTTTCATCATTTACCCTGAATCTAATTCCAGATTTATCATTGCCCTGAACAGGATTGGAGCTCAACAAAGGTTTATAGGTTTGGTTCTCTTTAGATTTGATGGTTCTGTATGAGGTCTGGAATATGACATAATGGACTTGATAGGTGAAGCAGAATTTCAGGGTTGGGACGTGTCTTGTGTGGTGACTGGATAGGTGTGCCTTCTAGGATCTACCATATTATGGCATAGTTAACAGTGGTTTAGAATGTCATAAACAACACATTGAAAGACAGTTGTTTATAGACTTACCTGGTGGGACAGAGTAGATTAAGGGTAATGATGAATCTGAAATTAGTGTTATTATGGGGTACATTATGTGGCTAAGTCTCTATGTGTAATATTTTGATGTGTGAGATTCACTATTCTTTCCATTTAATAGACGAAAGAGGTAGAGGTAAGACATATGTGGTTGTTGAATGCATCTTCTATTTCTGGCTAAAGTGTATCAACATAATTTATTCCCCCAAATTTATCTTGTTATTTTGAAACTCATTTCTTTAATTTCATGAATGACTTCATATGACGTTTTGATTATTGCATTTTCTTTCTTTCTTTTTGAACTACAAAGAACAAACGTCCCGGACTATATAAGTATATTTATTTTGTGTCTCTCCTTCTATTTATCTTCCCATGTATGCATTTTATAGGTGATGGAATAGCATACTCAGTCGGTGCCAATTTCACACCACATGTGCTCACAGTAAATGCTGGCGAGGTATTCTTCTCATTCTTTTAGGTCTATCTGCTGAAGTTTATTAAGATAGTTTTAATCCAGTCAATTTGTGTATGAATGCAATATATACATTGTGAATGCAAAGTCCATTTATTTTGGTTACACTTTAATTTTGTTTTCATGGAAACAATATTTTTATGTAAAGGGAGCCAACATAAAATTATCTAATGAATGTAATAGCTCAAAAAAAGTAATGTGTTCCTTTCTCTATCTTTATTGTCCAAATTCCATACTCGTTTTTGTGCTGTATGTGTGTTCATTGCTCATTCCCTTAATAGTGTTTATTTTTTTGTCCTTTACATTTAATATCCGATCACATTCCTTGTGAATTTGTCTGCTCAGTACTAATTATAAGGAACTATAATATCAACTAGATTATTTGATTTAAATGATAATTGTCTGTCAGAGAATTAGCTAGAAATTTTAAATAAACACTTGACAGGTTGTGAGCTTCATTTGTTTAGAAGTTGTGTAAAAATAAATGCAACAAGTTATGATTTTATTTTTCATTTCTAATGATCTCTAAGTTACAAGTATGTCGTGTACAATTTATCCATAAATTGTGAATAGAATTGTAAGCATATTAACTTTATTACAATGTTATCATTTTTTTTTTCCAAATCTGCAACAGCGATGGGACTAAGTTGTATGGATCATATTTGTAGTTGTGTACAGTGTCATTATGATTGAAGAAAACTATTGACTACATGTTTTAATTTCGTTTTTGTGCTGTGTGCTTACTTGTTTGTGATTTTCTTATGGTCTTATACCAGGATGTCACCATGAAAATCATGTCCTTCTCACAACAAGGATCACGTGCTATATGCATTCTCTCTGCAACTGGAACAATTTCAAATGTTACACTTCGTCAACCATCTTCTTGTGGGGGTACTTTAACATATGAGGTGGGTTGCATCTTATGTCTTCAGCACAACAAAATAAGTTAAGAAATTTGTTTTTCTACAACAAGTCGGCTTTGTAGTATTGTATTACTAGTTACCGATCCATGTGTTTTGCATGCAGCTCTGTTTATATGGCATTGTAATATATTGACGTTACATATTACAAGCTAATATTTTTAAATATGGCTTTTCTACTTTAGAAAGAAGTGTGTAGTTAGATGGAAGTGCAAATGGATGCATCAAATGCTGTTTTTTTAAAACAATTTTAACAGAAATTAATTAAAGAATCAGGGTTTTGCTGGCTAAACATTTTTGTTATATCTGATTTGGGCCAGTGTACAAAGATAAAAGCCTTTTATTTGATTAAGCCTGTTTGTGGTGCAAAATTATCTGAAACTCATGTTATTCATTGCATTATACTTATGCGGTGTTTGCTACAAGAGAAATTTTTTCAGGTTTGGCAATCATGAATCTTGTGAATCATGATTCTAAGAATGACTAAAATCTGTTTGGTTAGCCAGAAGTATTTTTACGAATACATATACAAGCTTCCCAGAAATTAAAGAGTAATTCCCAAAATTATTTGATTAAATTTCTCTTGCAAAATTATCTGAAACTGATGCTATTAACTGCATTATACTTATGAGGTGTTTGCTACAAGAGAAGTTGTTTTTGAGGTTTGGCAATCATGAATCTTGGAAATCATGATTCCTAAGAATGACTAAAATGTGTTTGGTTAGCCACTAGTACTTTTATGAATACTTGTACAAAAATTATAGAATAATTACCAACAATTTTAGTCATTTACAACTTAAATCATTTAATAAGTGTAACATGGTATTTTTATCATAATATTTTTTAAATTCGGGATATTTACATTCACACTTCCCCCCCATTAGAACAATTTTTTGGTAAACTTAGCTAAAAGTATTCGTGGGAACATTGCTTTGTGGGCATATTATTTGTTAAAGCATAAACTAACATAACATGGTAAAGAAATATTTCCATCTTCCGATTCTAGGAAAACTAAAAATTTCCCTTCTATTTCAGCTGTTCAGTTCCTATGATAATGTTGTTAACTAATTTTGAAGTTATATATGTACAAGGGCTATTGTAATTAGTAACTATTCTTGCTTCTTAACTTCACATTCTAGATTTGAGATGCTGTTATGTTTTTACATATTCATGATTTCTTGGTAATTTATTTGTTTGAGTTACCCTAACTGGATAACATAATATCTCTGAAGAGTTTGTCTTTAACTGAGCCAAATGGTGTCATGTGATTCATGTAACTAATCTCTCCTAGTGGGATAGGATAGGACTTTGTTGTTGCTTTTACCTCTATAGCTCAACACTATTAATTTAGTGTTCGGCATCATGTTAGTTGAGGACTGTGGATGAATCCCCTTGTAATGTATTTGTTTTTGTATCCACCTGTCCCAGACTTTCACTTTATTCGACCCACCAAGACATGCTAACTTATAACCAAACACAATTTTAGTTTCCATGCTCTCCACATCTCAAAAACCAGTTTAGACCTCTTTCTTTTTTCTTTTTAAAAACTAATGTCTCTCTGCATGTTATACTTGTTATGAGGATTAATTATATGGTTTCAGGATAAAACTTTTGATTAAATCACTAATTTCCTCAACAAAGATAACTCATCCCTTGTGATTTATTCACTAATATCAAACTGATGTTGCAAATATCTTCAAATTTTGTTTGAGCTATGACCGAAGTGAATTGATTAAATATGCTCAAACTTAATCTTTTGTTTTTACAGGGAAGGTTTGAAATTCTTTCCTTGTCTGGTTCCTTTATGCCAACTGAGAATGGAATTACAAGAAGCAGATCTGGTGGAATGAGTGTCTCTTTGGCCGGTCCAGATGGTAGAGTAATGGGGGGTGGACTTGCTGGTTTGCTGGTTGCTGCTGGTCCAGTTCAGGTAGGCCTCATGCTACATAGGAAGGGATATTTAATAAAATATTCAAGAACCTTACGAATTGTTAATTTGAGATTTTATAACCTTTGTAAGGAAACATGATCATATTAATTCAGTGTAAATACTGGTTGTTTAAATTATTCCCATCATCATAAAGCAAGTTAAATTTTTTTTTATTGCTTAGATTACCAATGGTTTTGGATAGAGATTTTCTTGACTTGCCTTTATGCTATGTCAACTTCCACAGAAAAGTAGGAATTCAAACAAAAAAATGCTGTGAACATCAAAAAAATTATGTGTACGATGGGCATATTTCACTTTTCTCACGCTGTTCTGCATCAGGTTGTGGTGGGCAGTTTTCTTCCTGGTCACCAGTTGGAGCATAAAAACAAGAAGCAAAGGGTGGAGTTTATATCAACTATTACCCCTTCACCTGTTAATATCATCTCTAGTGAGGAACTAAAAGTCAGTTTTGGTGGAGTAAAGCCTATTATGACACCTGCTGCTTTTCAAGAAGAGAATATTGTTTCTTTTAACAATGGTCAAGACTCTAGAAACTCATCTGCTGATGATAAAGATCCTTTGCCCGACAAGGAGTCTAATCTAAGCCAATCAAAAGCTGAGGCTGCATGCTAAACATATTCCCTGTGAATTATTTGATAACATGCAGAATCAACTCATTTAGGCTCCTCACTCATGCTTGACTGACTGCTGACAGTTAACTTACAACACAACTCTGACGGTCAGATGGTGGGTGTCACGCGATGGTTTTGACTCAAAAAGTTGCAATCTTTGGTACTAGGTGTTAGTTGGCAAATCTGTTTGTTAGGTTTCCACGTGTCCTTTCTCCAAATGTATCTTTAGTATTGTTTACTCATTGGTGTAGCAATTAGATATAGGGTATATGTTGTGCCATTTCACCCCTTATTTATATTCTATATGTATGTTAAAAATGTGAGTGGATGTGAGTGTTTCTGAACTGTAACTCTATTATTTGTTGTGAAAGAAATTGCATATCAACCTCCTAGTCTTACCTTGTGGTACTTGTGATTCTTTGCTCAAAATTATTATATCAAGGAACGGCCAAACGGGAACTAATAAATATCTCCATTTGCTTGGAATTTATTTGTTTCTAATTGAATTATTATACTTTATGTATGTGATTTTAACAGGGATGAGATTCTGTTATATGTTTTCAAATTTTATGTTTTCATACAAATGGTTTAATTTTCAAACTATGAAGTCTGTTAGTTTTCTTGCCTTAACTTGATGAAGACTGCCTAAAATACAACGACATTGAAACTTGAAACAATCTTGTCTATCCGCAACCTAACTAATTAGTGGATCAGTCTATTTAAATTTATATTTTTACAACCACTTTAATTTGTCTAGAACATTTAAATTTATTGCATTATAATAGGTGCAACAATTTCGCTGCATTTCTTGCTATGCTTAATGAGACACCTTCGAACTTTTTTGTATCTACTAGACCCAAAGTATAAGGGGAAAAAAGGAAATGAATGTCATGGAACTATTTCTTAGTGATAAAATTTGAAACTAAGATGAAAAATGTTTTTCATGACATTCTTTTTCTTTCTATCTTCATATAACTGACTCTAAACTAGCTAGAATAAGCTTCCTAATAAAAAAAATTTTATTTATCCTTTTCTATTGGGTGGAGCTCATTCTCTATTTATACACTAAGATTTTAACTTTCATACATTAATTAGATGATAAGTATAAAATCTATTGTAATTATCATATGAAACTCAACAAACTTAGTTTGAGTGTTTACAATATTTAGCTTTTACCAAATCACCAATTCACATTCTGTGGAAGGTATTTCCAAAACAGAAGTAAGGAATTTTCAGCCAGAAAAGTGTAAAGCTTTCAATTTCGCTTCAAATGTTTTAAGAATGAGCGGAGTAGAAAAACAGACTGACAGATCAAAACTCTCACTCCAAAAGTTCCTTATTATTCTTATTCTCACCCCATAACAAACTTGATGAGTTAAAATGCTCTGCTTTCCATCCTTCATTAATTCTCTCTATAAACTCTTCCACTCTTCTCCTCAGCTCATCATCTTCCTCAGTACTGTTGCAATTGCAATTATCTTTACCTTCCATTTCAACTCTGTCCACCACCACTTCTTCCTTGACATGTGCCACTTCCCTTGCTTGAGGAGATAGTGTGCTTTTGCTGACTAAACACTTGGAATTGGCTCCTTCTATGCCCTTGTTTGTGTTCATGGACAGAGGGATTTCTTCACTCCCTTGATTAAAACTGAGCTTGGGCTTCAAGTCGACTAGGATAATGACTATGATCAAATTGCAGAAGCAGAAAATGAAAGCATAGCTGGAAGCTGCCTGAGTGATGTACTCCATCACAGAATCCAACATGGCCAAGTAAGAAGTGACAAACACAGATGAGAAAGAGAGGGTGAGGGTGGTTGTTGTTGTTGTTGGCTTGAGTTAGACGCAGGTTTAGGCCTTAAGGTGTATTTAAAGTGGTGTTTGGATAGATGCAAACGTGGACAAAGCCTTCTTTTTATTAGCAAAATTTGAGGTGAATGGTGACGGGTGAATGATATCAGAAAAGCACGGAACAATATTTGTTTTAGTGTTGATGATGCATAAATGTACGTGGGATGTTTCATCGACTGTACGTGGAACTTTTATTATATTAAACTAATCATCAAAAGTCTGTTGTAGCAGCGGAGAGCATCAAATGCAACTTTATTAATTGGTCACAACCACAGTGTTCCATGTCATCAACTTAGACATAAGACATCACCCACCAAACTTCTATGCAGCATTAATTTTTCTATCACTAGATCCTTACCCTGATTGGCTAACAAGCCCCTTTTCCCCTTAATAATCATGGGCAGTTAGGACAATAATACTAGATTGATTGCCTTTTTCTGGGGTTGTTGAAGATCTTGGACATTTGGACCGTCCCCCATTGAAAGGGACCAAGGACCTACCTAACTAATCCTTTTAGCTGTAGCCAAATTGTTTTGTCTTGTTTTGTTTGCTTGAAAATGTTTCAGATGATGTTCCTATATAGCTTGTCTATAATTGGTGTTCATGCAGTATCTTCATATGAAAGATCAAGACAGACATAACCCATTGAAGAGATGGAATAAAAAAATAACTATTTAGTGAAGTTAACTTCTGTAAGAAATAAAAGCAGATAGAGATCATAAAAAAAAGAAACAGTTTTTTTATCATTGAGGATGAATAATGCGTGAGAATTTAGAAACATGTTTTTCTCCATTGCCTCACCGAGTCATTGTCATCATAGGAAAACTCCACACCACCACTCTTTAACTTTTCTTTCTAGATAACTATCTTCAATTTTGATTTCATCTTAATTAGTCTTTTCACTCAAGTATATTCTTAAGTAAGAAAATCTTCGAGGATTAAGAAAGCATTTATAAACAAACTTAATTGTGAACTCAGTGTGGAATTTTTTCAAAGGAGTGTGCCACGCAAAGAAGCAATTATTTTTGCTTGAAACGCTATTTGTGGCCAAAACAAACGGTTGTCAATTGTTATGCGCTGATTAGGTTTTTCTTCACAGTTCAAATGAGACTCCCACGTTTTATTTTTGTACTATTTTTTTAACGTAATAAAAGAAAAAAAAAAATTTGATCTTTTGATCGGTTATTACCCTACAACACGTATTCTAGAATGGTTAGCTGAGAATACCAAATTAATGTACACCAGAAAAATGTTCCACTAAATTAAAAGAACAAACACGGAAAGTATCAACAATACAATCCCAATTCAACAAACCAAGCTAGAATAGTTGAAACCAACTCGGATTTACTTGGTATTTAAAAGCGAACAAAACAAAATAAAAACAACATAATTTAAAAAATACCCTGCTAAATAATAAAAATAACCTTAAATAAAAGGGGACCCAAATAATTTTATTTCTAAAACCCATTTTCTAAAATATATTTATGAATTTAGATTTCAGAAAGGAGTGTAGATAAAAAAAATTTTGGAACCTATTTTCTAGAATATATTTATGAATTTAGATTCTTGGAACACATTGAATTCTGAAATTTTTTTTGGGAACACATTTCGAGATTTCAAGTTCCAAATTTTCTTTTATTAAATGAATTTTTTTATTTTAAATTTTCTTTTATCAAATTATATTTTTTAAATTTAAGATTTTTAAAGTCAGAATAAAAGGTAATTTTAAAAATTTTAAAAGATAATAGTGCAAATTGATATGGTAGAGGAAGAATTCATAAATTAAAACTAAGTTAGACTGTGATAAAAAAATAAATTAAAAATGAAATTAATTTTTTAATTCTTGAGGTTTACCAGATAGTGCACCATAGTTTGTTTTGTGTAGCACTAAGTGGAGTGACATCCCTAGACTTAACTCCATGGTAACAGTTTCAATGGGAATTGTATCACCAACTCAGACTCAGCTGCACTTGGTCCCTCATTGTCCTCCATCAATCTCCTTATTTGTCTATGCTTCTTCTCTTACCCTCTCATCCAAGGCTAAGACCATTCATCAATCCACAAAATCTTGTGTTCACTCCAAATCACTAGGTAACACTACCTCCAAAACACTGTTATCATCAATTTTATTTTTAATTAGAAAAGAGAAAAAACAGGAAAAAGTTAGGTCATGCATATATATTGTTGTAACTAACCAACAAAAAGCACAGCATGTTGTTGTACTTATAAGAAATGTCAACAACAAAAAACTGTTACCAAAAGTTCACTTGAGCTCACTGACATTGTGAATTATCATTTTTTGTTATTGTACTTGAATCGATGTGGGACTAGGTAGAGTTCCTTTGTGTCCAGAGTTTATCACTCTAATTTTGACTGACATAATTCAGAGAAAGCAATGGGGAGTACATCGCAGTTGGTGCCATTCCCGTCGTTGGCGAATGAGAAATACACAGCAAGCACCATTCCTTGGAGGTTCCCTTCCGACGATCCACACATTCCCACTCCCACCGAGCTATCTTGGATTAATCTCCTCCACAATACTATCCCCACCTTCAAGTATGTTTATCTTCTTTTTTTCTCCCACAAAATAAATTAATGGGGTGTGGCTCAAATTTCTTCGTTCCTTATTCTTTATCTTTTTAAAAAACGATAATTCCACAGATCAAAATGGGGTGTGCATCAAATTTTTATTTTCATAAAAATAAACAATTTTACATGTGGTTCACAATTCGTTTTTACTAATCCATATCTTGCATGCGCTTTAGTTGTAAATGGTTCACTGACGCCAAACATCGTTGTTCTCGGACCTTAGGTATTAGGATATAGTGTTGAGAAGAAATCGAAACATCTAGTGAGTACTGGGTCAGCGTGACTGGCAAACATTTAATAGTGAGACCATGGTCATCGATAGTCATAGATAGTGCAAATGGATCTGCAAACTGAAACAGTGAAGTTTACAACAAATCAATGTTTCAGTTGACTGATTTTGTTCTGATTTTCTTTATATTGTTAAACACATACGAAAGTCATTTGTGGTCCCTTGTCTAACAACTTGATATCTTTGGAATAATTGGTTGTTGGTGTGTCCAACAACTTGATATCTTTGGCTTGATTGTTATCCATCCCGCTTCAATTCCAATAACCTAATTTTGCTAGCACGGTGTAATTGCTGCTTCTCATTATTAATTACCGTAAACAGAGAGCAATTGGTGGAAAGCAATATTAATGTAGCCGTTACCTGGTTTGGTGAGGTGTGATTGTTATATTATTGCAGGGATTCTATTATTTCAATTTTTCTTGGTTACATCAAGTTTTAGCTTTGATTTGGTACAGGAAGCATGCTGAGAGTGATGCTTCTGTTCCTGATGCTGCAAATAAAGCTGAAACTTTTGCTCAAAGGTGGGTCTCTTACTGCCTCCCTATGAGAGGTTTGTTGCATGACAAGGACCTCTATATATTTTTTCAATAACCAAATTTGACAGGAATAACGTTTCTTGAGGATCTTAGGCTTATACTGTTTTTATCCACCTCTTGTTATATTTGCGTAATATCTTAGTTCAAGTAATTCAAATTAACACGGGAGTTGTTGATTGCAATTAATTTCTTGATACATTTTCTGCAAAAAGGTATGCTAGAATACTTGAAGATTTCAAGAAAGATCCTGCAGGTCAAGGCGAGCCTCTTGATATCTTTGTACGTTCTTTAGCTGTATACAAATTTTATTTCAACAACACTCCATACCCCTTCTGTGTTAATAAAATAAAATGCGGCAGTTTTAGTGCATATATCTAATTTCTTCAGTCTTCATTTTCCTTTATTTTTCTCTCTTTTTTCGTGGGAATGGGTGTTCTAGGTTCTATGCAGACTTCGTGAGCAAGTCCTCAGGGAACTGGGATTCGCCGATATCTTCAAGAAAATAAAGGTAGGGTTAACTAATGGGATTCTGTGAGCTAAAAGCTAATACTATTCAGCTAAAATATTGAAAACAAACATGAGTATATCTGAATATAGGGGGTTGAAATAATGTAATGTAACATCTCACTTAATATAGTGAAATTTAATGGCATTCTTCTCTTAGTGGAGGCCAAATTTATGTTAACCTATTTGAAGAAACTTAACATCATTAGTTTTCAATGGGTCTTGTGAGTTGTGACTCTCAATGAACAATGTTGTTTTATTTTGCTCAAGATTTGTAATTTTTCTCTGATTGAATGCCACAGGATGTAGAGAATACAAATGCCATGTCCCTATTTGAGAATGTTGTTCGTCTTAATGATGCCATTGAAGATGAAGAGAAACGCCTAGAGAATTTAGTTAGAGGAATTTTTGCAGGGAATATATTTGATCTTGGTGCAACACAGGTATGTTGATTTTCTATATGTAATTTTGTTCACTTAAGGAGTAGTAATTCTCAGTATAATAAATCCCAAAACATTGAAAAGGTATGTTGATTTTCTATATGTAATTTGTTCACTTAAGGAGTAATGATTCTCAGTATAATAAATCCCAAAAACATTGAAAAGGCTCAGTTAATGCGGAGTTGATATAGTGTACCAAATCATACAAGTAGTAAAATTGGAAAGTGCAAAAGTATCGTTTCCTAAGAGATTTGTGTTAGTTTAGCTAATGTGAAATTTTACTAATTTAGACTAAAGACTGAAAAACATCAGTTCATTAAAATGTAAAGAGTGATGATAATTCTAAATTCAAAACATTCAAAACAACCAAACCTTAGATTATATTACTCAACAAAGAGAAAATATTCACTAGGGTTGGATTGCATGAACTCAACTCAATGTATGCTTTCTAACCAACATATCTCTAAGATAACTCCAACGTTCCCACAACAAGCTCACTAGCCCTAATTTCTTAGAGATGAGTTCTAAACCTTAATGCGAAAATACTAATTCATTAGTTCTTATTACACAAGGTTTGCATGAAGGATAAGTGTATAGAATGACCAAGAGAGATGAAATTATGTCTACAATCATATCCCTAAGTTGTTTAATCTTGAGGACTGAGTTCTAAAAGCATTTTCCATTGTTTAGAAACAACCCCAGGCATAGATAATCAAACAATGCAACATAAAGCATCAAGAAAGAACACAAAAGTCATGTAAAGAGATTTATATTGCAGTGAAAAACTGCTCATAGAAGAGATTCATCACATCCAACCCCAGTGAATTAGGGAGTTAGCTACTCCTAGACATTGGAGTACATAAATTGACCAAGAGAATCATGAGCTTGAAGTGGGAAGTCCTTCTAGGCATTTCGTCTCGTGCACCAATTCTCCAAGGTGAGCATCTTGCGTTTCTCCAAAAGTTTTGCAACATGTTAAGCTTTCACTTTTTGATCCACTTCCAAAAAGTGGCATCTCGTTGAGAGAGCATATACTCTTGTTGGGAGTGAAACAACTTTTTAAACAGTGTAAACTTTTGTATCTTGCTTAGTGAATGCATTGTTGGCCCAACGAGTTCAATGTTCGTCCCGTTGGGCGAGAAGGTCTTGAATTGACTTCCTCCTTCCTTGGCTTCAAACTTCCATTTCTCTACAAAAAAATGATGGAGAATAAGTAGTAATCACTTTTATTTCCAACAAAGTTTAAACCACAAATTTCACCATCAAATGAACAAAGTTCAGAGGAAAGATACAAATAAAGAGGTTCAATTTATATGATAAAACAAATTACTTTTGCATGTCTTCATGTAAAATGAAACTTAGAAAATGAACTAAATATTATGCTTTGGATGAGATTTTGTTACCTAACACAATACCTTCAAGCTCCATGAAATGACATTTCTTCCTATTCAAAACCAGGTTTGTGTCTATACACCTCTTCATAACCACATCCAGATTTTTCAGGCATAGATTAAAGGATGTGCCAAAAACAGAGAATTCATCCACAAACACCACTATGTAGTTCTCGATTAGATCACTAAAAATGGCTAGCATTTGGAAGGTTGTTGGGGCATTGCAAAGACCAAATGACATTCTTCTATAGGCAAACACGCCAAAGTGGCAAGTGAAGGTTGTTTTCTCTTGATCTTCTAGATTCATCACACATTGATTGTACCCGAAATAACATTCAGAAAACAATAATAAACTTGTCCTGCTAACCACTCCAACATCTGATACATAAAAGGGAGAGGAAAGTGATATTTTCGGGTGGCTTGGTTTAACTCCCTATAATCAATACTTATCCTCCACCTATTGATTGTCATAGTAGGAATCAACTTGTTCTTCTCATTTTGGATGACAGTCATTCCTCCTTTCTTTGGTACCACATGCACTAGGCTAACCCATGCTCTATTATAGATTGGACCGGCTTCTAAACGGTTAAGTACTTCCTTTCTCACTACTTTCTTCATGGTCGAATTCAATCTCCTTTGCAGTTATGCTATGGGCTTGTAGTCTTTTTCTAACATGATCTTGTGCATGCAATAGGCCGGACTTATCTCCTTAAGGCCAAATATGTGTCATCCTATATCTTGTTGATTTTCCTTGAATACCTCTACCAACTTTTGTTCTTCAATTCTTGAGAGAGAGTTGTTAGTTATGACCAACTTCTTAACTTCTTCTGATAAATCATACTTGAGGTGAGTAAGCACATTTTCATCTCAAGCTGGCTTTTATCATCACGATTTCCTTTATCCAGCTTCTCCAATTTAACATTGTGAGTGTTATCTCTTTAAGCTTCTCTAACTACATGGTCACCTCTTCAACCTCTGCTTCTTCCAAGGTTAAGTCATCACATGCCTCAATTTAAACTCTAAGTGGGGATTTCAAATGCATTTGGCTCTTAGCATTTTCTATCACTTCTTCCAACACTTTGCATAACTTCTAAGACATTGAAAGTCATTGCTTCATTTTGCACATGCACCTTGAGATGACCATCATCTAGATCAATCAATAATCACTCTAGCCGTCTCCATGAACGGTCTCCTCAATATGAGATGGGCATCAGTGTCCTCCTCCATATCTAAAATGACAAAATCCATTAGTGAGGCTATTTTTAGGAAATGAATGCAACCATGTTTTGGCACTGCCAGCCAATGAGAATGGAAAGAGACTTAGCTGAATAACTTCTTTGAGCACCTAATGGATCTTCATCGTGTTACATACCTTCAGAAATGTTGCCAAATGAGTATATGGATTCAGACAACCCATGATACTGGTTGTTTTGGACTAGATGTATTAGAGTCAACTTCATTTCCATGTTTGCTGCATTCACCATTGGCCTAGCAATACTATTGAAGTTTAGAGATTTGAAAAAAGTGGCATAGTCTTCCATAGTACATTTTCCTTGTTGGCGTCCACCATCTCTATTCTGATTCTCTACCATCTCTTCCTCTGTAGAGGAAAGTGGTATAGGTTCAAAAGTTGTTGTTGCTTGACTATCTTCTTTGACTTCCATACTATGCCTTCTTCTACTATTGTTCCTAAGTTGTTCAAAAACTAGTTAACTCCTTGGCAAGTGTACCAAATCCTACAAGTAATAATATTGAAAAGTCTATGTATTGTTTCCTAAGAGATTTGCGTGTGTTTAGCCAATGTGAAATTTTACTAATTTGGACTAAAGACTTAAAGGCATTAGTTCATTTGAATTTAAAGAGTGGAGTCAAAACATTAAAAACAACCAAACCTTAGATTATATTACTTAACAAAGATAAATATTCACTAGGGTTCATGAATGCAACTCAATGTACGTTTTCTAACCAACATATCTCTAACGAAACTCTAACATTCACAACAGGATCACTAACCCTAATTCCTTAGAGATGATAAACCTTAATGCGAAAATACTAATTCCTTAGTTCTTTTTACACAAGATTTGCATGAAGGATAAATGTATAGAATGACCAAGAGAGATAAAATTATGTCTAGAATTATATCCCTAAGTTGTTCAATCTTGAAGACTAAGTTCTAAAAGCATTTTCCAATGTTTAGAAACAACCCAACAAACAATGCAAACATAAAGCATCAAGAAACAACACAAGAGTCATGTAAAGAGATTTATATTGCAGTCGAAAAACTACACATAGAAGAGATTCATTACATCCAACCCAATGAATTGACTGGTTAGCTATTCCTAGACATTTGGAGTACAAAAATTTGCCAAGAAAATGAGGAGCTTGAAGTGGGCAGTCCTTCCTTCCAGCGTTTCCTCTCGTGCACTAGCTCTTCAAGGTGAGTATCTTGTGTTCCCTCCAAAAGTTCTGCAACACGTTTTCACTTTTTAATCCACTTCCAAAAGGTGGACTCTCGCTGGGTGAGAAACAACTTTTTAAACAGTGCAAACTTTTCTATCTCGCTCAGCTTATGCACTTCTGGCCTAGTGAGTTGTTCAACGTTCTTCTTGCTGAGCGATGCTCCTGGTTGTTGGTTGAGAAGGTCCCGAATTAACTTCCTCCTTCTTTGGCTTCATGCTTCCATTCTCTAAAAAAATCGATAGAAAATAAGTAGTAATCACTTCTATATTCAAAAAATATTTAAACCATGACTTTCAACATCAAATGAACAAAGTTCATAACATAAATACAAATAAAGAGGTTCAATTCATATGAATAAACAAGTTATTATCACACTTATCACTACTCAAGGAAAAGTAGCTATAAACGTGCATATCAATTGCATAATTACATAGAAATGATTTATGCTGAATGAAGTTGAGAGGTGAAGAAGAAAGTTTAGAGAGAATGAGGGAAAAGGGGGGAGTTCTCACTTCTTGGCATTTTCTTCCTTGGTTCTTTCCCCTTTCGCCTGTGCCTTGAATCCTTTGGTTAGAAATCTTCCTTCTAATGCTTTAAGTTGTAGCAAGCTGATATGAGTCAGCAATTCTTATCCCACATGGCGTGGATACAGTGAACTGACATTTGATAGTGCTTGGCTAGTTGTTAGTAGTATTTCTTGGTAATTACCTGTATAGACAACTTTGCTTAATACTAACTGGTTTTAAGATGAAATATGACAGTTCTTACCCATTCTGTAATCTATCAACGTTGTCCACAACAATAGGTTCACTATTTGAGTGTGAAATCAGAAATGTCTCAATTAACTTCATTCGAAATTTATTTTCCTAATTGAAAAACATAGATTTTGTTATTTATTACAATCATGCCAGAGTTTGGAGAATCATATAACTACCTGTAGTTGATGGGTTACCTTTTAATTCCTTCAATTTCTTGAAGCTTGCAGAGGTTTTCTCCAAGGATGGAGTGTCTTTTTTATCTACATGTCAAAATCTTGTCCCTCGACCTTGGGTTATTGATGACCTTGAAACTTTCAAAATGAAATGGAGCAAGAAGTCCTGGAAGAAGGCAAGTGTCATGTGGATATAGAGACGGACAATTTCATGATATATTTTATGCCTTCTTCTGTATTTTAAGCATGGTTAATGCTCTAATTAATTGTTTTACATTGGCAGGTGATCATTTTTGTTGATAACTCGGGTGCTGATATCATTTTGGGTATTTTGCCATTTGCCAGGGAGCTCCTTCGGCATGGGAGTCAGGTTTTCCGGCATTTCTATTCTCTTTCATATATCTGTTTTCTGGTCAGGCAGTTTAAAACTTATACCATAACTAATTTTGTCAGCTGTAGTCCATCTCTCTTTTCTTATGTTTTATTTATTTTTTGTTTTGAAATGGGGGAGGGACAGGGAAGGATAGTGTTAGCCCTTTTATCATTGAACACAGTGTATCAATGTATTGAAATACTTGAAATTAATTGTGCATCATAAGGAAGTTAGAGCAACTAGATTTCTCTTAATTATTATGAATAATTTAACTAGATTTGCGTAACTATTCTTGGTCATGACATGATTCGTTTTTAACTGCTTTGCAACATTTGTTCATTTTTAAGTTCTGCTTGAATTTGAAGTTGCTTTTCATGCAGCTCTTACGGTTGCCTGCTTCAATATATTTTATGTGATTTGCATCCAGGTTATATTGGCTGCTAATGACTTACCTTCCCTCAATGATGTGACTTACTCTGAGCTAACTGAAATTATATCAAGGGTAAGGAAAGAAAACAATTAACTCTTGCGGTTTATGATATGACAAAACTCTTCCCTGACTCCATCATGTTGATTTCCAGTTAAAGGATGAAGAAGGATGTCTGATGGGTGTCTCTACTTCAAATCTTTTAATTGCCAACTCTGGGAATGATTTACCTGTAAGAAAATTTGTTATATTAGGAAAGTCTAGTTTCTATTTAGTTATTGACCTATCTTGCCAGTTCATTCACTTGTATGGTGATTACTGATTACATTAAATATTTCTTTCTTGTTTTGTTCAACGAATTCCAGATTATTGACCTTACAAGGGTGTCACAAGAACTAGCATACCTCAGCAATGATGTAGATCTTGTCATCTTAGAAGGGATGGTAAGCTCTTCCTTCATTATATATACTCTGTTTTGTTAACTTAGACTAGTTGCATGCTCCTACAGCTAGGTTAAGCAAGTTTTAAGCTATAGTTTTGGGTTCTTAGTTTCTTCAATTCTTCCTCCAACTTAGTTTCTCTTGACAGGGTCGTGGAATAGAAACAAATCTCTATGCTCAGTTTAAATGTGATTCCCTCAAGATTGCTATGGTGATGCATTTTATCATTCTTTTTACTTTCTTCTTAACAGATGAAAATTTGATTCTGATGGATCTTATTTCTTTTTTTTTTTATTATCATTATTTTATAGGTAAAACATCCTGAGGTTGCAGAATTTCTTGGGTCACGTTTATATGACTGCGTGATCAAATATGATGCAGTTTAGACTTTAAATTAAAAGTGATTCTTTATTCGGATCAATAGCTAAGTAATGCTACATTTGCAATTAGTCAGTGCTTATTGATGTTGGGCAAATTGAGGGCACCAACATGAGTCAACAGCATAAGAACATTTAATATTATTTTCAACCTAAAATTTTAAGGTTTGGAAGTCTTTATGATTTATATATTATATTTAACTTTCATTTTGGTAACATGTGAAACTTTGTCTTACGAACTCCAAAAATTTATTCAATTATATGTAGATTCATTGATTGAACTATATATGCTTCCAAACAATATTGTTTTTGAACTAAATATTATTATTTAACATCTCACAATATATTACCTCTGAAAATTACTTTAGCAATTATTAGGCAGGAGTATAAGTAGAAAAAAAATATTGATTAGTTTCAATATGTAAAACTGACTAAAAATGGCACTGGTATTTTTCTGTCTTCGTCACATGTTTCTTCCAGTTCATTGGATCGGAAATTAATCTTGTTTAATAGTTTAGTTTTAGTGAAAAGAAAAGGAGAAACAAAAAAGAAGGCTAAAACATTAATATACGAGGTAATGCCTCCAATGAAATTTTAGTATTTACTAAAGGTTCTAATTTGAAACTTGTAGAGTAATTTTAACGTACCTAAAACTCTGGTGTATTACTTTTTATCACATTTTTTACTATTAATTAAAGTTATTACAAATTATAAAATTAGGAAAAAAATTTAATAAAATAGAAATTATAAATGATGCAATAATTTTTTGTATTTTTTAATAAAATACAATTAATAATTACGTTAAAAAGATGTGTGAAGAAGTGTATTAACAGAATTTCTCTAGATTCTATGAATTCATGAATTTAATTTTTTATTTATTTATCCTCATATAAGACATATACATAGAGTAGATATAATTTGAGAGTCTACCAACAAACCGGTTAAAGAATAAGTCTAACAAATTTCATTAGATATTGGTATTTATTAAGAAATGAGTTTAACTCTAATTTATTTTTTTTTTAAAAAGTGAAAATTTAATTCTAATTCATTTTCACAAAACTACTTGAAGATTATCGTATTGATCTTATTTCTAGTTAATATTAAATTTTAAAAAAATATATTATTATATTTATATTTATATTTTATTTAATCTTCAACCAAATAAACTAGTATTGTGGTAATTGTTAAATATAAGTGAAAAAAATAATTAATAACGCTTGGACATTTAATAAATAATAATGCTCGGACATTTAAAATATCAATAATTTTGGGAAAAAATAAATAAAACATCTACTATATTTGAAATAGAGACAACATATTTCAATCCTCCTGTGTTCCCTGAAGTATTAATGATAGGTGTCTTCATCCGGTTTGCATCTTTGCTTGAATTTTTTTGGAAGAACTTGGCAGAAGCTAATGGAGGTAATGGATCAAGGAGAACTCTAATAAAGCTATGATTTCCTTGTAGGTGCATGAAGAGTAGGGAGAGTGATTGATTGGACCATATCACATATAAAAAAATAATACGATGGTTTTCATTGAAACTATAAAATTTTTGTAAGTCTGACCATCCATTGGTAATTCGTGGTTTAAGAAGGTCCATATTATAGGTGACTGTATTTACATTCCCTTTATGATCTTCTAAGAACCATTCGTCATTAAGCTATCTTCTAAATTAGATAACAAGTACACGATCCACATTGCCAAATTACTTGTAAATAATTGTATCTAGATAAAATTATCTAAAGTTTTTAAGAGTTCAAAAGATTACAACTGATAAAAGAAAAAATAAATAACATATACCTAATGTTGGATACTCATGCACCCAAAGAAGACCTTATTGTCTAGTTTGGCCATTGTTTGTGTGCTCAATATTTTTCCTTAATTCAATAATACACGAACAATAAAAATACAGACAATGCAGAGAGATATGAAGAATATAGATAGTCGGGTATGAGATGTGGTGTAATAAATATCATGTTTGTATTCCAACAATTTCAAGAGTGCACATTTTAAAGATTTTATAGTTTTAAGACTGCATGTTTCAAGACTACACGGTTTCAAGAGGGGATGGTTGAAGAATGTCTGCTTCGAATAGGGAACCTTTTGGAACATGTGTGTGGTTACAAAAAGAATTAAATAACATGTATTAAATAAACAAATAAATCAATATATGAACTAAATATACCTTTTATTTTCATTTTTGGTACCAAAATCATAACTCTCAATGGAGTTTTATTTTCATGTATGAGTCTGATTAAGTTCTTTGACAACTACAAAAATACAGGATATTCCATCTTGATACAACATATGAACATGATGTAGTAATGAAGAATCAAAATTTTAGAATAATATATTGGTGTAGCTGCCTTGTTTTGCATGTTAACCACATGGAATGAAGTCAACACGTCATTCATAAGACAACAAGCCAGAACATAAAATATATAAACTTATATGTATGAATTAATTTTGAAAACATATGTTTGATGACTTCATATTATTAAATAAATAGTTTTGAAATCATGCAACATATTCATAACTTTTTCATAACTATATGTAACAGGTACTATACATGAAAAAACACCATTAATTACATGACAAAAAAAAGTGGAAAAAAATCATATCTACAAATACATGTAACCTTATATACCATTAATAACACAGAAAAAAATTATAAATTATGAATAATGATTTAGTACGTGTCATAGATTATGTTTCAGTAGTTTAAAACAAACATACAACTGAGGTTAATAATGTTAGAAATATCAACTCCATTTGCAGTAGTCCTTAGTTTTAAATTTGAGTTTTGTTGCTTTAAAACTTGCTTTACCTCTCTTTGGTGGATTTGACTTAAAAAGTGCTTTGGTGAGTGTGGAGCTAAAATTTTGTTTTGGTGAAAACCATATCACTAAAGAGGAGCTAGATTAGATTTAAGGTTGAATAACCTACGGAGACAAAGCAAGGGACAACAACAACCTCATTAAAAATACACAAAGGAGCTACAAGTGAAGGAGTGCATAGAACATGTCTTTAATTTTTGTGCATCAAAATTTGTTGACCTAATTTCATTGTATTTCTTTGAGTTGTAACTTGCTAGAACTCTGATTAATTAGTGGATTAAATTTCGTTTTAGACGGTGAGTATGTCTTGAAGGTTCAAAAGTGCCAACAAGCCTCACCATTAGAAATCGTCTAGTTTATTTATTTATTTTTATGCAATTTAAATTCTTAGTTTTTAAAACATTCTTTTAGTTTTTTTCTTTAGAAAACTCTTTGTTTGTGTTGAAGAAGTTTTCATTGGAAGGAGATTTGTGAAGTGCATTGGGATAAGTTATGGCTAGGAAAGACTTGGTACTTAAGAGTGTCTATTGTGACCCACCTCTCTTTCCTGGGAATTCACCTTGTGTGCTAAACCCCTTTTCCTTCTTGTGAAAAATCTTTTAAATACAAAGCTTAATATGTCCATGTATACTTCTCATCATAGTAGAAGTGATTCAAGTTCTTCATCAAAACAATTGAAAAATATTTCTTAAGAACTTAAGTCACTTCAACTATGGATACAACAAGAGATTATTCAAAAAGAAAGGGAAAAGATTGAAAGAGATGCTCATCTTGCCATTCTTGAGAAGGAACTTAGAATTTTAAGGCAAAAAGAGGAGAGAAAAATTAAAGAAAAACAAAGCATAGAACATCCAAAGAACCTAGAAAAAAAAGGAAGATAGGGTATATATATGAAAAATTGGGCCAAAAAGGCAACAGTCATAGAGATGAGGAGCATAGTCATAGAAGAAAGAATTATAACCCTCATTATCAAAAAAAGGAAGGGATGTGTTTTGAGCCTAGAAGTTTATATTATTTATAGAGCCTGAAGTATACATTTCTTACTTTGATGGAAATAAAAATGTTGAAGCATATTTAGAATGGGAGACAAAGGTTGATCAAATCTTTGAAAAAGACCAATTGGATGACTTTAGCATATTTTCCATGGCTACCCTAAGTTTTCAAGAATATGCTAGGTCTTGGTGGACACAAAGGAAACTGATGTTAGAATTGGCAAAAAATCAGAAGTACTGAATTGGGATGAATTGAAGATGTGTATGAGAAGAAAATTTGTTCTGCCTTCATATGTGAAAAAGAATAAGCTTAGAGAAGAAATGAAAGAGCTTGTAGAAAAAGGAAGAAACTTTATAAATGGAGAAAAAGAATATGATAGAAGAGAAAAAGAATTTAGAGAAAAATTACAAGCTCTTAGAGAAAGAAAGATACAGGAAAGAAGAGAGAGAGAGAGAAAAAAAAGAGAAATCTAGAAAGAATGAAGAGTATCTTACAACACCTCCTACAAGCATAGTGTGAAAAGAATCCTTAAAGGGGGACTGCAATACTTTAACTCTCCTTTTCCTTTGAGTCATGATGTTTACCCTTATTCTCAAAAATCACAAAAACAACACTTTGTGATGTTGTTGCTTATCTTGGGCAATGAACAACACAAAGGAAGCAAAAATATTTTTGAAAATGGCCCTATTTCTTTCCAACAAAACTTTTATGAAAATAGCAAAGGGCCTTATTTCCTTACTATTTTATTTGAATACACTAGTCTTAATTTTCTTATCTCACTTTTCTTTGATGTTTACTATAGGTTAATATTTGATCCTAGAGGACGAGCATAGTTTTCAAAGTAAGAATAAGGCTGTTGTTCGAGATCAACCCTATAGATTTGAGGACAGATCCTCTCAAGAAGGAGGGGATGATGGAAGAGGCCTAAGCTCAGGCCCAACAACTAGGTCCATGGCAAAGAGGATTCAAGAAGAGTGGGACTCTGCTACTGATGCTTTTCTTTATATGTACAAAGATTCCTCAGAGGACCACAAGGAGTAGAGCCCAAGCCATGGGAGCTGAGCATCAACTAATTTCAGTTTATTTATAATTTCGGTAGAGTAAGGTAAATTTAGCATAATAGGGGAGGTGTGCTTATCATTGTAGCTTGAGTAGAGCCTTTTACGGTAGGAAGTTGACCTAGCTTCTAGAACTTTGCTCCTAGGGTGTGGTATTGACTTTAGCCAATACCCTAGCAGCCCCCTCTTTTGTGTATTCCCCATCCTACCCTTGCTCCTTGCTCTCCAAGGCACCATCTCCTATAAATAGGGTGCTTTGACTCATGTTTTTTTAAGATCAATTTTAATGAGTAAATGCTGCCAAATTTTTGCAAGCTTCTACTCTTGTCTAGTCTCTCTAGGTTAGACACTTTGATCTTCACCTTCATCTTTCTCCAAGTGATTTGGCCCAACCAATCACTCTCCATACCTTTCATGCACCTACAAGGAACCCATAGCTCTATATGAGCCATCCTTGATCCATCACCCTCATTGCTTTCGCCACCTTTTTCACCTCATTTCCTCAAGAAGAACATTGGTCATGAAGAACAACCCATCACTAAGGGTTTCCAACACTTGCCTAACGTGCTTCTTATGGTACATTAAGATATTGGTTGGTGAAGCTGAAATATAGGTTCTTACATTGGGCTTTATGGAGCATTACAACTATCCTAATTATATCAAAATATGGTTTATGAATCAGTGTATGATAGTATGAATTAGATGTTAGTTTCTAGTGAGTCTTGTTAAGTTGTTAGAGGATCTCATACTCATAAGACGATCTCATGATATGAGTGTTTGTGTGTTTTAATGCTAACAAATACTATAAGGTGTATTATGGTATGACAAAGCTCACTCATGTAAAGTTAAGATTAAGACAAAAACATTAGAGAAGATGAGCAAGATACACTATTTGTAATGTATCAGGTGATACAACAAGAAAAGGTCTATTAGATAATATACAATGTCTATGTATTAGATAGTCTCTACAACAAAGGTCATCAAATAATCCAATCTTCGTGTCTATGTTATGAAAATATCCTAAGTGGCCAAAATATTCAAAGAGAATATTACGAATGAAGAACACTTGCATATAAGAAGATCAAATGTGAAGAAAACACATCAAACATTCTCATAGTATAAGATGTTCTAATCAGGCAGTCTCACAAGGCTACACCACGTAAAATGAACTCGTCAGACGATCCTAACGCTCTTGTTCACATAAGAGGATCTCATAAGACAATCCTACAAAACATCACAAAGTAGATGATTTGATAGCATATTAGATGCTCACCTATACCATGCTTATAAAACCATCAGACGCAAGACCAAAAATTCGTATGTAAAACATAGTTACATACGGATTACAAATCCGTATGTAAAACTGTCGTAGGTAAGTGTTACATACGGATTTTTAGGCAAGACTCGAACCCAAGTCCCTTTAGTAACCAAAGAAGCATTAACCACTAAGTCAGACAAGTTTTTCTGTTGTATTACGATTTTTATTATACTTATTATTATTAATAATAGTTATATTAATATTAATAATAGTTATATTAATATTAATAATAGTTATATTAATACTAATAATAGTTATATTAATACTAATAATAGTTATATTAATATTAATAATATTAATATTAATAATATTATTATTAATATTATTATTATTATTATTATTAATATTAATATTATTATTATTAATATTAATTTATTATTATTATTATTTTATTAATATTACTAATATTATTAATATATATTTATATTATTCATATTAATATTATATTCATATTATTAATATTATTAATATTATATTCATATTTTAATATTTATTAATATTAAAATATTAGTAATTTTAATAAAATGTTAATAATATTAATATAATATTAATAATAATAAGAATATAATATCAATAAAAATATTGATAACAATATTGATAACAATATTGATAAAAATATTGATAACAATATTGATAACAATATTATAACAATATTGATAACAATATTGATAAAAATATTGATAACAATATTGATAAAAATATTAATAACAATATTGATAAAAATATTGATAAAAATATTAATAATAATAATAATAAGTATAATAAAAATCATAATAAAACAAAAGAATTTGTCTGGTGTAGTGGTTAAAGTTTTCTTGGTCATTAAAGGTACTTGGTTTCGATTCTCACCCATTGTAGATTTTATTTTATTTGTGGTTTACAAACGGAAAAATCCATATGTAATTTCTCTCGCTTTATGGCGCCTACATACATATATTTTGATCCGTATATAATTCGAGATTTTCTTGTAATGTAAATCTTATTTTACATTCTTAATTTATATAAAACCTATTTTAAAAAATAAGATCTATGATTAAATGTTTCGTACAAAGGAACATACACAATACACACTGAAATATTAAAATATCATGTTGACTTATTCTTTAAATAACAATTAGTTTCTATGTTAATTGTGAACTTCTCTAATATAGAAATGCATTAATTAATATGATTAATTGTATTAGAAAGTTTATGAATGAATGAGCAATGTTATTATTGAAAAGTTTTAGAAAAATATAGCACATTATTTCATCTTGAAGAATTTTTCGAAACATAATTTTGTGAAAGAAAATTCAAGTTAAATGTGAATAAGTTACAACATTAACATTTCGTGATTAACTTCGAATATGTTTGAAATTATCTTTAATTAAAATATATGAGAATATAAAGTCTTGATTATTTGAAAATATTGTAATATATTATTTCAATGGTATCATAATTTATTTGGTAAATTATAATTTTCATATTCACTGTCTAATAGAAATATGACAAAGCAAATAAATGAAGATTTTGTTGTTGATGAATGAAACATTTTAATGTTGATTCAAACAAAGATATATAACATATAACAATTTGCTCTAAAGAGCAAACAAGAAATATAATGCATTAAAGACGTGTATCTAAAATTTCCTATTTTAACGTCTAATATAAAGATAAAAAGTGCATAAATAAAAATATTCAAGTCCTTCAAACTTAAATGGACAAAGTTCATATATATATATAAAGAAAATATTTGAAAATGATAAAAAAAAAAATCTCTTTCAAAATTAAAAAATAATATCTTTATTTATAAATATATTTGTATTCAAATTGTAATAATTTAACATATAGATTAATGATAAAAAATCTGTAATAAAAGATGAAATAAATCAAAAGAAAGTATTTATATTTTTATAAATACGTATGAGATTATATTTATTGTTATTGAAAAAATTGAGCGTGACCATAATTTTTTTTTTTTATCTCTCTTTCAATTTTTCGAAAGAAAATAGACTATATACAATCAATATATATACACTGTCGTTTATAATAATTCTTGATAGATTAAGAGTGTTTAACTTTTCGCATAAAACCATTCAATTTATTTTTCAAAGTTTTAAAAATCTTAGAAACTCTGGGTATATATAAAAAAGGAAAAAAAAATAGTAAAATAATCTCTTTCAAAGATTAATTTATATATGAAGTATTTTTTTAAGATTTTTTTTTAATTTATACACAAATAAATTTTAACTTATAAAAAAAATTATTTTCGTATTTTTATCTTGTAGAGATTCTTATGGAAAAAAAGTTAAAAGTAATTAAAAGAATATTTGATTCTTTGGTAACAAAGCAGAGAGCTATAAAGAAAGTGAAAAGAGTAATTTGGTTTGGAGATAATGTTGTATTGGTTAGATTGGTGTTTGACCTTATATCTACATTCTTTGGTCAACCATTGATTTTTGTGTTGTTGTTTTGTTATTATTATTTGTGAAGTGTGGTGGGTGGTTGAGGAGTGGTTGTTATGTGAGGATAATTTGGCATGGTGGTTGGTTTGAGAATATTTGGAGTTTGGTCTCATCCAATTCCAAAGACAGTAAGAGTAAACTCATTGTGCCACTACAATAATTTTGCCTAAGGGCCCCTCCCTACCAAGTTTTCATTTTCTTCCAACACATATATATGTCTTTGTTATGTTCAATCAATGTTCATTTTTCTTCTTTCTACTTTCCAACCTCCTTGGATTTGGTATGCATGTTGTTGTTGGAAGGTTAAGCACAACCCTAACTCAATCATCTTCCCCTAAATCCAAAATAATACACTCTCTCATTGCTCATATACCATTCATTTTATTTTAAGCTTACATTGGTTAATTTATAGATTTATCAGTTGTTTAAATTTAAATTTTTATTGTTGCTTGGTGATATTCATATGGTAGCCTATAATAATCTTATTAATTTTATTATTATTAATATTTTATTATAGGAAGGAATCAAACTACGTTCATGAATACATGTGGAACTTTTAATCACTAAATTCATCATATTATGATTATTCATCCTTTTTATAATTGGTATTATTATTAATAATAACAATAATATTAATAATGTTAATAATAATTAATAATATTATATTATTGGTATTAATATTAATAATATTAATTATAATATTTATAATATTAATATGATTAACACTGATATTAATAATATTAATAATAATAAGATTAATAATAATAATAGCAATAATAATAATAATAATAGCAATAAAGATAAAAATAATATTAATATTTGTTGATATTTGTCTACAAATAAATTTGTGGGTAATTACCTATGAATTTATATCCATAGGTAATATCTGTAAGTAATATTCACAGGTAATATCCGTAAATAACTTGATTTCACCTATGAATAATAATCTATAACTAAAATTCATATGTTATTTATAGATTTTTTCAGTATGTAACAGTGAAATAGTTTGACAACAAAAATTCATACATAATTTTTGTAGATTCTGACAAGTAATTGTTATCCCGATATATTAGCTACGAATATTACTTACAGATTTTTACGCCAAACTACTTTGTTGTTACATGCAGATAAAATTTGTTGGTAACCTAATTTTACTTTTGGATACTAATCTATAAGTAACTCGATTTTACCTACAAATAATAATTCGTAGATAAAATTTGTATGTAAGTCATAATTTATTTATATATCAAAATCTATAGGTAATAATAATTTTTTCTTATAGTAATCAAATAGGATAAATTACTCTTAAATTATTAAGATATACTTAAAAATTCATGTATTCTTGAATAATGATTTATGAGTAATTTATTGTTTGTTTTTTTAGAGTGAGAATGTGTGACATTCTATGAAATGGGAACGTGTATTGATATGTGTATAGAAGATATGTTTGTATGATATATCATGTGTGTAAATGAGATTTAATTTTATTAGTTCACCAACTCTTAATTTAGGAGCCTATTAAATGATTTAAACTTATGTTTATATGGTCCTTGCTTAATTTTACTTAATATGTGAATCACACTTCAATTCTTAAGATGAGTGCTAAATTTGTTCATTAATTTTATAATTACAACTTTTAGATACAATAACTAATAGTTAGTTTGGATAAGAGAGTAGAAATCGAAAAAGTGAAGAAAAGAAAGAAAAAAAACAATAAAATAAAATTGTTTGAATTGGGTGAAAAATAAAGATAACAATAATTTAAACATTATTTCTAATTTTATTTAATAATGAAATGAAATGAAAAAAAAAAAAAACTCATAATCAACAATGGGAATCATGGATATATTTCCTGCTTTTTTTTTTCTTTGTTCTCTCTCTTACAAGTTAGGTGATTTTTAACTTCTTTTTCAACACTTTTGCATTTTACCCCAACTTTTCATAATCTTCTCTATAAATCAATTGGAAAAAAAATCATCATCCATTCAAATACTCTTTTTTTATCTTTATAAACAATAATCTTGCGTATGCAAACCAAATGTAAAAGTTAACATGGAGATATTTTTATTGTTCTACAAGAATATGCTATTATATCCATGAAAAGTGTATGCGAATAAAGAAATTTATTAGAGATTTTACATTTAGTGGTATAAATAAAACAGTCTTTATAAATAAATAAAAAAAAAGCTTATATAGTATAGCAATTGGAATTATCGTACCATCACTATTAGATAATTATTAAACTATCTAACTTCACATTTTAAATGCTGAAACTTTACATGAAGGATATTCCTACTCTAAGGAATAAATATTAAATTAATAATATTAAAAATACACATTAACCATAAATGAAAATTGGGGGAACTACAAAAGTTTGTCAATCATAAACACATTAAGCTTTATGAAGAAGTTGTGTTTCATAACACATTAATAAAAAATAAAGTGAATTTTAAATTTACCTACAAATTTAACTAATGATTAGTTTCATGTCAATTCAAAGAATCAAACCTTGTGTAATATTTTGGTTTCTATTAAGGAATTAAACGATCACAATAAAGAAAATAACTAAATAGCAATTAAATTTAGAGAAAAAAAATACTTAGTCACTCTATTGACTAAATCAGATATTATTTTAGAGACTAAAAAATTATTGGTATCTAAAGTGATTTTTATTATCAATACAAATTTATAAAATAGTTTCTAAATTGGTATTTAAATTAGCTACTAAAGTTTTAACTATTAATATTTTAGTTTCTAAATTAATCTATAAAAGACTAATAGAGACTAATTTAAAATATAAAATAGTAATTAGTTAAAACATTGGTAGCTAATGATTAGATATTAATTTAAAAATTATTTTATAAACTTTTATTAATAATAAAAACTACTTTAAATATCAATAATTTTTTTAATTTATAAAATGATCTCTATTTTAGTTAAATAATAACTAATTATTTTAATCTCTAAAATTAGTTTTTATTTAATGATTTTTTTTTATTGTCTTTTGGTAAGAGAAGTTTTTTTTTTTTTTTTTTTTTTACTTTTAATGTAGTTATTTAAATTATTCTTGAAAATTTATTTGTTTTTTTTCTTTTCTTTGTATGAATTTGGTATAATTTTTATGGTTTTTCTTTATATTATTTTTAATGTGATGTCATGTTACCTAACATAAGTTTTACTAAAAAAACAAGCCACATTTTTTTTCCAGCACAATAAACCATACAAGAAAAAAATTATTCTTATTTTCTTTTTCTTTATCCTATTTTTTATCCTTTTCACCACTACCACCCTCCATATCTCTGTTTCCTTTTATTTAGATTGGACTCTTTAAAAGGACAACAAGCACTTTTTACACTTTAAAAGACAACATGCGTAGATTTTAAACATTCACAATAATAAATTGTTAAAATGATTAACTAATTTAAATTTCTCTTTTTAGAAAATAAAAATATGCTGTTTATTCACAATACTTCATAATAATAATTATTATTATTAGCGTTGTGATTGTTGTAAACACAACTAACGGTTATAATGCCATACGTTATAGTAGTGATAAATAGTAAACTTTTAATTAAAAAAAGTAAATTTAATGAGATAAATTTAAACATACAAACCGTTAATCGTCATATTTTTAATCCTTAATCGAAATGAAAATAAGAACTAATTAATAAAAGTTTTTAATTAATTACCCACAAGTAGATATTTATACACTTAATTTCCATCAAAATAAAATGGATTTCAAACAAAATTCTTCAAAATAATTAGTTAGTAAAAACACAAAATACACGCCCCACAGCAAACATATCATTATCAACATAGTCTAAAACCTAGATCACACTAATCATTTCAATTTTCACAAACAAAATGTCATAAAATGAATTGGTGCTTGGTGAATCTTCATATTGTGAGCTTATTGAAAAGAGACCCAATTAACATGGAGAGTTAAAAGTGATTAATTGGAAACGCTATTTTTATTTGATTGATCTAGAATTTTCACATGGCATGGAATGTTGGGAAGTTATCGTAGAAATAAAGTTATTATAATTATTAGACTTTTGCAAAGCCAAATCTCCGGACCAAACAAGGAAAGAGGGAGTATTGATTGAGTGCTTGAATTATTATATGTACCTTTCTTGTTGATAACAAATATAAGGCCAATATTTAAAAAGATACACATGTGGTAATATGTATTGTGTAATCATTTACAACAATAATGATAATTAATCATAGCCACATATAATACATATGGGAGGGGTATCTTACCTTTTTTATCCCATCAACCATCATGCCTCTTCATTAATCTTTATCATCCTCCAAAAAAAAGTTGAAAAATTCCTTTTAAATATGTTTTTTTTTATCAGTTAATTGTTAAATGCTTCAAGAATGAGAATCCGTATGTCAAGTTTGAGAATCCGTATGTTAAGTCTGTAATTTGTTCAGAGAAAACTCTTGAGATAACATTATTAGGTTAATCATCACATTCAATATATTGTCTGTTTTTTAATTTAAAATTCGTTACAATTTCACTTTTCAAAAAGTTAAGAGAAAATATGTATTTAAATTATTCTTAGTTTCATTCTTAAACTATGTATAATTATTGGACATACTCGAACAATCTTGATCATTTAAATTATGATAATAACATATTTAAATTGAATTAAAAAAATTACTTTAATCAAGTCTTTGATGAAACTCTTGACAAGCTGACAAAACTAAATCTAAAATATTTTATTAAACTAATTACATGATTACATGATTACGAATCTAATTAATTTTTCTTAGTTTAAATAATTAAGTTTTTTTGATAGTCTTGGAACCAATTAATTAACTGTTTTATATATCATATCTAATTACATAAATAGAGTCGCTTCATTTTCAAAATTTTTGAATTCAAAGTCTTTAATCTGGTTAAGCAGTTTTCTTAATTTTCTTGTTCATTGGTAAAAATGTATCTTCTTTTGTAAAACATTACGACCGTGAAAAGTGGCAGACATGTTAACATTTTTGCAATATTTTTTTTCTGAACAAGGCAAAGTTAATTTTATTAGAACCAAATGGCTGGTTAAGATATCATGACCTCCACTAATTTTACTAAAAAAATTAACTAAAAATATATGGAATTAACTAAAAAAATAATTTTTTGCATCTTAATAGATTAAATTACCTAATGAGTTTGATTATTAGTAATAGGATTTAATAATGTACATTGTTAATTTTAAAATAAGTTATTTCATTAAATACTTAAAGGATGTGATGTTTGATTATAGAACTTTGAATATAGTTCCTCAGAAATCAATAGTTAGGGGTTTTTATGGGAGTAGTTCAGTACAAACAATCTTCCTTTTTAATGAATTCATTTTTTTTATACTTTTAAATTATGTTTGCTTTCGCTTATGGATTCTTAATGTAGATGGATATGCGAGTGTTATATTTGTTTGTATTCAGTGATTACCGTAAAAATATGAAGCAAAAATTGTAAATGGTCGCAAATAGAAAACCAACTTGGACACCAATGATTTTACTCTCTTGACTTCAGTTTATACAAAAAAAATCCTACACATAACAGTAATCATGCATTCACAGCACATAAAATCGTATGTTTTTTAGTGAATAATCGTGGAAGCTAATTATTATTTTGTTTTTTAAGTTCATAATCGATTATCTTTTACATATATTTTGACACATAATTATGCATATTCTTTTCAGTGATAATACAATCGATTATGTATATTTTTCATGATAATCAATTATATGTTTCATATAATCAACTATACACTTTATTTTCACTGATAACTAATTAACCATTTTATATAATTAATTACATAATATTTATTTAAAAAATATTTAAATAATTTTAAAATACATTAATTTACTTATTATTATTATATATTTATATATAAAATATAATTGATTATATATATATATAATATAATCGATTATATAATATAATATAATAAAAATAAATAATATAATAAAAAAATAAATATAAAATTATAATAATATTTAAATTTTAACTTCAATCTCTAACCGTAATTCTAATTCTAAACCTAATTTTAATTATACCCCAAATTCTAATCTTAACCTAAAATTTAACTCTAATCCTAATCCTAATCTTAATCTTAATTTTAACTATATTTCAAATCTTAATCCTAATTTTAATTTTAATCCTAACCTTAACCATAGATCAAATCTTAACTCTAACCTTAACTTTTTTCCAAATTCTAACCCTAATTCTAGTCTAAGCCCTAATCCTAACTCTAACTCCTAACTCAAACCCAAATTCTTTATTCAAATAATTTTTTTTGATTGAATCAAATAAATCTTCTAAAAATCATAAATATGTTTCGATAATTTCTCATAATTTATATTTTTTTTAAAGAAATTAGTTATTACAGTAGAAATAATGTTTCAATTATAAACAACTATAATTCACAAATGAATAAATCAAATTAAATTTTTAATAATTTTAAAAAATAATAATAAATTTATAATCTTACATTTTTATCAATTAAAAAAATAAAATTTCAATCATAAATTTCATAATTTTTTTTATATATAACTTTATTTATCTTAATTCAAACAATTTCACTTTCTTCCATATCTTTCAAATTAAAACAAAACATTTAATCAAAATAAATAATTGTGTATGCATAGAATTTTTATTACCTAATTAGATATAATTGTAAAATAATTGAGTACATGGAAGTACAAGTAGATTGACCACAATCTTATTTATCACTATTTAATGTCTAAGTTTTTATTTAGTGATTTTTTTACTATGTTTTCAATTGTACCCATTTTACAAATCATGAAACAGGTGAGAATAGAAATACATTTCATATTGGAATTCAAAAAAACATGCATCGAAATATTTAATCGATTATTTACTTTCTTAACTATAATATATATAAATTACATTTTAATCTTCACTTGTACCACGTCATTACGAAGTTAATCATTTAACAGACGAATAGATAAAATATTTTTAATTTTAAAATGTTAGAAGAGTAAAATTCATCAAATTGAAACTTGATATTAAATGTGAAAAATAAAAAAAATCAATAATAAGATATGCAATTTAGCCTTTTTACAAAATATGAGTCTTATCAACACACATTTTATCAAACTTTTCTAACAAATAGTTTATTATGAATTAAAATTCATTAATTATTTTTTGTGTCGAATTTTAATAAATGGTCTCTAAAAAAGTTTCCGACATTCTGTCATTGTAAAAATAATATTAGATATATATTTCAAATAATTATTATAAGTTAATATTTAGAATTTTTACAGGTAAGTACATTGCAATTAAATTATTATTTTACAGCTATCATTGCAAGACGCATAAGTGGATTTGCTTAAGTTTTACTCAACATTAAGTAATTAATAATTGGTGCGAAAGAGATAAAAAACGGAAAGCAAATATAGTGAAGGAGGAAAAAAACATGAAAAATAAAAAGCACTCAATTATCTTGGGTTGCTTCATTATCTGAATACATCTCTACATAATGAACGCAAATTGAGCCATTATTTAACATAAAATACCTTCCTTACCCTTCTTTTTCTTCTCTTTATAAAGCCGAATAAGACATTACAACTTATAATACTTGTAAAGCCTATTGTTAACAACCACATGTGCTACTTTAGGTCAAATTATGTCATCCAAATGTGTTCTAACCATTTTTTTTTTCACAATTTCATCAGACACAACAGATGCATAATATGGGGTGATTCATTTAAAATTAATTCATAAGCTAATTAAACTATTAGTTTTTGTTTGGTAGAGAGAAGGAAAAAAGAGGTGATGAATCATCTGGTTTTATTGTTTCTCTCTTAATTTTTCTTTTGGAGTTTTTGGCCTAGTCTTTTATAATTGCTTGTACTATTTTTCTTGTTTAATAATATTTTTCATACTTGTTTATATTTTTTTTTATTTAACAATATTTTTCTATTTTTTTTATGTAATGAGAGATTATGTATAACCTGAAGTTTATAAAAAAAAAGAATGTTATCACAAGTTTTATAAGAAAAAATAAGTATTTTTTATTATTATTGTAAAATCAAAATGTAAAAAAAAATTGTAATGAGTTGATATTATCAATATGTAACTATTTTCAAACTTAACTCCTCTATTGTTAGTTGTGACATTAATTAACTTTCTAAGATGATTTTTTCTTCGTTTTTGTATGAAAACACGTTTTTAACCACCTTAATTTTTTATTTTTTAGTTTTATATTCTTCCAAACATTATTTCTCCTTTCCTCTCTATCTCTCTCACGTTTCATCTATAACAATCGAAATGTTAGATTTTCTAGACGATTTGAAGTTAAGTTAACTAAGAAAAATATGGATATGCGGATTAATTCAACCATTTTCTTTAAAATTGTGATAAAATTTCACCCATTTATTTTAATTTTACATTCTTCCTTTATTACCATTGTCATGTTTAATAATAATTATACTACTGTAATAGTAAGACAATAATAAAATGATAGAGAAAAATAAGAATCAAACTAATAGTTATAAATAAAAATGTAAGTGATGGAACACAAAGGCAAATCCTATTATTTATCAATAAATTAATTTATATACATAGGTGTTATGTTATATCTTATACTTGACCATTATATTTTTTTATGAATAATTTGATTTTTTTATGAAAGTAAAATAAATTTGTAGGTTAATTATTGAGATGGATAAAACTTTAAAAAATCATCAAAATGTGTAAGTTGTACTAAAAATTGTATAAACTTGACATGATTTCATTATGAAAAGGTCGTATCAAATTGACATGACTCTAGTGTATTTGAACAGAAGTTGTGCTAAGGTGACATAATTTCAGGATAATTATATTTGAAGTTAAGTTGTATTATCGTAATACAACTTCAATATTAATTAAAATATAAATATATTAAAATTTATCAAAATAACACGACTTACTTTATTTAGATAATTTTTTAAAATTTTATTAATTTTAATAATTAACCTACAAAATTATCTAATTTGATAAGAAAAATTATGAAAAACCGAATACTTCTATGTCATGTTCTAGATATAGTGTGTTGCATCCTCCTTCAACCTTCATATCATGTCTTTTGTCGTGATCTTCCTCATTAACATAAGGGTAGCAATGCATTCACTCCAATTTCAAGAAAGAAAGAAATATAGCTGTTAATATAGATTAAATTAAAACTACTCACGTAAAAAATAAAACTTGTTATGAACATGACTTTTGAACAAGAAAGTGGTTACATTTTCCCTTTAACTTTGTTGCTATCGTGTCATGAGCGAGACTAATTAAAGAGTCCATACATAATCAAAAGCTAATTAAAACATAGTATAAAATGTCCTGGGCTTAATGAAATATAAAGAACATGAATCATTAATAACTTCATGAATCAACAATTAATTTGAAGATGGATCAACTAAAGTTGTCTTCTTCTAAATTTGTCTCTCTCCAAATTAATTAGCTTCTAATTGTCTTTTAAAAATGGAGAGGAGTGAGAGGACCATCATCATCTCATCATATCAAATTATCCACATTCAATAAAATTTTGAAAAAGAACAGACAAAGTTATTATTAATTTGAGCAGTGCACTAACCATTTCTTTTACACAAGCGCGTTACCAGAATGACCTTCCGCTTTAAAACAAAGAAACGACACACAAAAATATAGGAGAAAAATTACTCTCAAGTTATTAATATTGTCTTTTAATAATATTTAGAGTTTTATCTGTAATAAATATGTCATGTATTCAATAAAATAAGAATTATTAAAATAAAAATCACTAAAATAAAATTCCAAATTTAATGAAAAAATAATACCAACAATACTTATAATATTACAGTATTTAAGGTCAGTTCAACCGAAAACATTGCATGGACATTAATTACACACACATTTGTTTATGAAAGGCGTCGAAGGTTGCTAGTTGTGAGAATTTTAATTTTTTGTAATGGATCACGATTTCAGTACATACATTTCTATTATTGCAAAAAGATTAACTTAAAAGTTTGAATTGTGCAGATAAATAAAAGAAGTGAAAAAGAAGAATATTTATAAGGTGAAGGATATGAATGTTTTGGATATTCAAAGTAAATTATGATGAATGAGTGGAATATTGGGATGTTGGTTTCACCTAACTGTAACTGCAGAGGAGAAAGAAAGAAGAAGAGAAGAGAAGTGAAGGGCATGCATGGGGACATGTATGTTTGTTGGTAAAAGAAATACAAAAAATGGGTTGACTCGTGACTCGTTCCTTATACGCTCCACCAAACCAAACACAAAGAGAACACGTAGTAGCATGGACCCATGCTCCGTTTTTCTTTCACTTCTCTCCATTCCACATTTCATTTCATTTCATTTCATGCCATGCACCCAAGACTCCAAACACCAACTCTATATATACTAAAACCAACCAATCTATCTCCTGTTCGTTTTCATTCAAACAATTCCTCAAACACCTTGCAACAACATGCAACTCCCGAGACAACACCGGTGGCGGGCCCAGTAAATACCAATGGCTTCCACCATCGCTTCCACAATGACTTCCACCTCCACCGACCCCGACCCCGACGCTGCCGTGAGGGCGGTGAGGAAGCGCTACGAGGGCCTTCTGACAGTGCGCACGCGCGCGATCAAAGGCAAAGGCGCCTGGTACTGGGCCCACCTCGAGCCCACTCTCGTCGGCAACGCGGTGAAGCTCAAGTGCTCCCTCTGCGACTCTCTCTTCTCCGCCTCCAACCCTTCTCGAACCGCTTCCGAGCATCTCAAGCGTCGCACGTGTCCCAATTTCAACCACTCCTCGTTGCCTTCGCCGTCTCCTATTTCCACCGTGCACTCCCACTCCAACAACGGCAGAAAGAGAAACTCCTCCTCAACCTCTCCGAATCAGGACCAGTCCGTTCAGCATTTGGTGTTGTCTGGTGGGAAAGATGATTTGTGTGCTCTCGCTATTTTTGAAGACAGTGTGAAGAAGCTCAAGAGTCCTAGGAACTTGTCGCATGTTGCTCCTCCTGAGTTGACCCCGGACCAGGTTAACTCCGCTGTTGAGTTATTAGCAGATTGGTTCTACGAGTCTTGTGGCTCTGTGCCTCTCTCTTCTCTTGAACACCCCAAGTTTCAGTCCTTTCTCACCCAGCTGGGTTTGCCGGTGACTCTGTTGAGACGCGAGATATATGGTTCTAGGCTCGAGGATAGGTTCGGGGTGGCCAAGGCCGAGTCCGAAGCTAGAATCAGAGACGCACTGTTTTTTCAAGTTGGGTGTGATGGTTGGAAGGGCGAGGATTGTGTGGCGAAGTTTATAGTGAACCTTCCTAATGGGACTAGCGTGTTCCACAAGGTGGTGCTTGGTGGGGGGGTGGTGTCGTCTAAGTATGCTGAGGAGATTTTGTGGGAGGTGGTGAAGGGCGTTTGTGGAAGTGATGTGCAGAGGTGTGTTGGGATTGTTGCAGACAGGTTTAAGGACAAGGCGTTGAGGAACTTGGAGGTTCAGAACCATTGGATGGTGAATGTTGCTTGTCAGGTTCAGGGGTTCACGGGTTTGATCAAGGATTTTAGCAACAACCTCCCACTTTTCAGGGTTGTCACTGAGAATTCTCTCAAGGTTGCTAATTTTATCAACACTGAGTCTCAGGTTAGGGGTAGTTTTCTCAGGTACCGGATTCAGGAGCTGGAGTGTGCTGGGCTGGTTCGGGTTCCCTCTCCCAAATGTAACGTGTTGAAGGACTTAACATCTGTGTTTCCAATGCTGGAGGACCTCCTGAGATGTGCTGCCGTGATCCAAATGGTGGTGATGGAGGACGCGTTTAAGGTGGCGTGTATGGAGGACCCACTGGCCAGAGAGATTGCCGGGATTCTTCAAAGTGAGGGGTTCTGGAATGAACTGGAGGCGGTTTATTCGCTGGTGAAGCTCATCAGAGGAGTGGTTCAGGACATTGAGGCTGAGAGGCCGTTGGTTGGTCGGTGTTTGCCTCTCTGGGAGGAGGTTAGAACCAAGGTGAAGGAGTGGTGTGTTAAGTACAGTGTTGAGGTAGAACCTGTGGAGGAAATACTTGAAAATCGATTCAGGAAGAATTATCACCCTGCATGGTCAGCTGCATTTATACTTGATCCTCTTTACTTGGTTAAAGATGCAAGTGGAAAGTACCTTCCTCCGTTCAACTGCTTAACTCGTGAACAAGAGAAAGATGTTGATAAGTTATTGACGAGGTTAGCTTCGCGAGAAGAAGCTCATGTTGTGTTGATGGAGCTCATGAAGTGGAGATCAGAAGGGCTTGACCCTCTTTATGCACAGGCTGTGCAGATGAAACAACAAGACCCCATTACAGGGAAGATGAAGATAGCAAATCCACTTAGCAGTAGACTTGTTTGGGAAACTTGCCTCAGCGAATTTAAATCCCTACGGAAGCTTGCAGTGAGGCTCATTTTTCTGCATGCAACCTCATGTGGATTTAAGGATAATTATTCTTTCATCAGGAAGATATCTGCTCAGAAGCACTCGAGAATTTCCTTGGAAAGAGCTCAGAAAATTATATATATTGCAGCTCATGCCAAGCTTGAAAGACGAGATTTTTCCAATGAGGAAGAGAAGGAGGCAGAACTGCTTGCCATGGAAGGTAGTGATGATGGCATGCTGGCTGACGTCTTTGCCGATGCATCCCTAATGTAATGTGCCTCTTTTCAACTCTGTAGAATTCTGCAATTTTAGGATTTATCAGATTTTTTTTTTTCCAGAGCTGTTCTACTATTCCCTTATTCCAAGTGAAATATTTCGTGACTTGTGAGAGAAACAGAAACGGATATTGGAAGAGACCTGACTGTTATGTCGTCTTTGATTCCAATGAATCATCAGTATTTTTTCCATCTTTTACTTGGGTTTCTTAGGCTTTTAAAGGAGGAACAATTGCTCATTTATTAGCATAACTACAACTCAGGAAGTGGGCTAGAAGCGTCTGCTTGAATCATTTGTAATGGGAATTGTTTTGAATCACATTCTCAAATTAATTTATACTTTATAATAACGTAAAAAATTAAGCTTCATTACATTCAAACTTTTCTACCTCGTCCGTGAAAATTGAAGTACTAATTGCCAGAAATATTCACCAAGACATGTATTAGTCCTATTCCACAATTTGTTCTGTTGTTTCACTTTGGGTAGATCAAGTGCTAGGCTGCAAGCTTTGTAAATGCCTATGGTATCAATTTAAATATTGACTCACAGTCTCAGCATCTTTTAGGACTGATTATTATCGTTAAATTTCTGTGGCTCGTGTTTAGCTGTTGAAACTGATATGATGTTGATACCAAACAAGCACTGAAGCAAGATATTAAGAAAGCAAACTGAATTAATGGTCAATATAAAAGAAACACAAAGAACGACAGTAGGAAATATTGTGGCTGGAGCAATTTCCTCTTTTTGTCTTAAAAGACCATAGTTCTGTGGAAGGAGCTTTTAACTTAAACTTAAAAGTGGAAAAGGCATCCTACAATAGTCAATGACTTTTGTATATGCATCTAATTGATGCTTCATGTCTTGATATGACATAACACCTTGCATTGTGTAGATTCTGCTTGTCATGATCAATTGTTTGAGTAGAACAAGATGAAATATCTTACAGTTTGACCACCTGACCTCTATCACATCCAAAGGCGATACTGTTCAGTTTAGTTTCCGAATTCAGTTGACCAAAAGGTCCAACTGTTTTGAGAAAACTGCTCGATATAGGAGATTGAGTACACATAGGTTCTGTACCAAAAAAGAGTTTATTCGTGTTTCTCAAGTTCAGAACTACTTCAACATTGACGCACTAGCTAATTGGAGATACCTCAAAAGTTTTGCTTCACAAAGAAGGGCATCATATATAAGCAATTATTTATATTTTGTTCTATGACAATTCTCACGTTCTTATCATCAGATAAACATTTAGTATTCAGTAAATCACTTGTCTTTGAAAGTCTTTAAGTTTGACACCATTTCACGTGTCAACAGATATATTAAGAACAAGAACCAGTGTGAGCCAGTAACAAGGCATAAATCCATTTTAAGAAATTTCCAACTTTCAAGTGCAAGAATTTCTGAACAGTATTTGTTATTACCTGGTCTCCCTCTTTCTAAGAAGACTGTTGATACACGTGATTGCTTCGCAATTGTGAAGTGGAAACCTATTCCAGGCCAGTTTTTGGCCTCACTTTCTAAAGTTGATTCAAGTATAGGATTCTTCTGTTTCCAACAAGCTCACAATACCAACCATCCCCTTCTAATTTCTTTTGAACTCCTGAAAAGAAAAACATAGCTACTGATAAATCTAAAAGACAAAAGATACTCCATATCTATAGGCATAATCATAGTAATGTTCAATCATAACTACATCTACCTATTCTCTATTTGAAAGATAAAAAAAAGAAAAGAACACTGGTTAATTAAGAAATTCTTTTATAAAAAGTGCTCCGAAGACCACTTCTGTCAAGAAAACTATTGGCATTCATAATATTTACGTCATTAGGGAAACAGGTCTCACAGAATATATAATTTATATATGCCACTATATGTTCTGGTTAGATAAAGTTTTCATGTTGAAGATAACTACAAAATGACACAAAAAGTAGCAGGCCCCCAAAATTTAAATGTTACTTTTTTTTTTTTGCTTCAGAGGTGGCATTGCTTGAAGCAGTAGGGTGGGTGGCAAACCGGACTTGGTCGCGACGTGGGTCAACCTCGGAAGAACATGAGAAGGAATCTTTGTTGCCGCAGAAGCACTTATAGATAATCCGGCAAATCTACTGGAGTGTTTGTTTCTGACAAAATGGTGAGGCCCACCATGGGGGAAGTGGCTGTCCATGTCACTGCTTTGGTTGTCATGGTCAAAGAAAAGTGAGGTATGAGTGGCCTTCCTTTACATCAATCCACTCTCTATTTCTGTGTGTGTGTTTATTGTTGTTTTGGCTTAAGCTAATGTCCCACAACCCTTGATTTTGAAAACCATCTTTTGTGACAATATAAGCTTTTCTAATGGGGGCCTGGTGTTAACTGTTTATCTTAACGTTGAAAGTTGTAGGTTTGCGGGATGAACCGTTTGGCTTACCATGATTGCTAAAAAGTCTTGAAGAAAGTTAAAACAAGGAGTATAGGGAAAGAAAATCGAAGTGAAAGCTAGGAGGTCTGTCGGCATAAGGAGGTGCATAATATGGCTCGGGATAATATTGCAATAAGCTGCATAATAAAAGCAATGTTTACATGTACATTCAGGGGATTATTCTAATTTTTAATCATGAACAATAGGCTGGTAGTTCTAGACTTGGTGGTGATGACATCTCATATCACTCTTTTTTACTCCTCTTGTCGTAGTCATATCATACGTACATGAGTTCCCTTTTAATGTCATACTTTTTCAAACTTGAGAAATTGATGTAAAGATTATTCTGACATATGACACATACTATCAATTTAATGCATAAATTCCTCAATCTATTTTGTCAATTATTAAATAAATTCTTTACCATATTGTGTATGGAAATGTCTGTGCTGACCTGTCCATCCATGCATACAGACTTTCAGAAATATCCAGTGCATGCTGTTTAAATCCATAAAATAAAGAATTCGGTTAACAACTTCTGTTTGTACCACGGGAATTTATCTTCAATGTTTAAGAGCTTATTTCCTACATTTATCTGCACTGGTACGTGTATGTAGTGTATAAAATATTGACAAGTGCATGCCAGAATTTCTCCTCTGACTTCAAGGCTATAATTTACTGCGCCTCCTTAAATCACTGGCAAATATTCAAGAAGTATCTAGAAGAAAAAATTACGTAAGCTGACTGAACTCATTACTAGAGTTTAGTAGAGTAGAATACTGTTTGATAATTGATTTAACCTTGTAATTAATTTGGTGTAGAGGTAGTAGCTCATGTCGGCAAAGGAAAGCAATTCTGACTGCCTACCAACTCAAAGGTATTTGTGTTTTTATAATTTTATAAAAAATTCTTTTATTTTGGCGAGTTCTTAATTTTCTGTTGCTTGTGTGGTATAATTTCATTTTTCATTCCAGTCTGGTTCTTGTATAAGAGAGCAGAATGTGATGATTGGCACGGGAACACAGGAACATCTTTTTGTAATAGTCTTCATACTTTCATGTTCCCTCATGATTAATCTTCTTTTTCAATGCCTCTCTTTCTTCCTCCTATTGACACGATCCTCCCGTTTCAAATTTGGGTATGGTGCTAGGTAGGCCAATCTTTCATGAAGAGAATCAAAGTTCAAATCTTGCATAAGCTAATTGTTGGGGAGGCCATTTCTGGTCGCGGGCAGTGCTTGAGGGGTTAGTCAAACTTGTAAGAAATACCTTGTTAAAGAAAATATTACAGAAATGGAGAAACATTTGTGTATTCCATATATAATTTCAGTGCTATGTTGTGTAGCATTGACACCTAAACATTCCATTGTGTTTGTTTTTAATCAATACTCATCATTAACAATGAAAAAAAAAGAAGAGGTTTTTCCTTATCATGTTTCTGGTGATCATGGAAGTGATCAGGGAAAAAGTTAAGTACCATGGAAACCATCTGAAACACGAACGTTGTTCTAAAGATGTGAAGTGTAGGCTTCGGACACACTTGATATTCCTGTTTCGGGTTATTTTTCTAATTTCAGTGCAACTCCTGTTTCAATTTTATCTTGTATTTTAATTATTTTAAAATTTTTGAAAATGGATACTATCAAATATTAATCAAAGGGCCTTTTATAATACGTATGAAAATAAGAGAAATTATATTTACCTCTCTTGAAGTTATATTAAATGATGATCGCTTTGCTTCTAACTTTAAAAAAAAATATATATATATATATATATATTTTTTTTTATATTTTTAATATAATGATGCTCAAAATCTTTTTAAGAAAATGTGGTTATGTTAATAGGGTAATGAGCATGTAAACTTTGCAGCTAAGATTTGGGAAGATTTGAAATTAAAATGTGTTAGGAGGACAGTGATTGCATGGAAGTTGAAAGTCCTCTCCTCTAAAATTGGGGTTTCATCGTTGTTTATATTTATGCTGAAAAAACAGGGGGGAATGGAGACACTTTATTATATACTACCGAACAGTGACGTGAATGAAGTGTGATAAAAATTTGGATCTCTTTAAAATGTAACTCAACCAACAATTCCATTGTCTTACTAATTGTTTCGAATGTTTCCTTTTGATTTTTTAAGCTTTAGTACTTGTTTGGTTTCTTATAGCTATAAGGATTTTCCCTTCATATTTTGTGTAAGGAAGCCAAAATTTGGCACTGTCGCCATGAGAAAACATGCAAACAAACAGCTACACAGTTGGCAAAGCACTTCTCTCATAATTTTGTTAGAAGAAGAAAAAGAAAGATTCCAATAATAATGCTGCAAATATAGAGTTCAAATGCTTAATTATGTAGACATGACATGCTCTGTTTTTGAATAGCCAGACAAGGGAGTTACCTTTATTTTATTATTTTGTTATTTTGTAAGTAACTACTTCAGCTAATTTGGATGTATAGTAGGTTGAGTTTGTTTTAAGGAAAGTTGCTTTTTTCTGGTTTTGTTTGGAGTGGAAACTTTCCACTACATTTTTTTTTTTTTGGCTTTGATACCACATTATTTTCTACTAAATTATTCCAATTCATTTATGGTGAAGAAATTCTTATATTATTTCTTACACTTTTTTTAATATTTTATAAAGAAAATATGAAATAAAAAGTAAATATATTTGATATTTTCTTTGACAAGTGGGAATAAGAGGGGCAAACATAAGTTACATAAGAAGTTATGTTTATTCAATAAAAAGATATTTTCTTCTGTATGGTCTTTTTTCTGCGTGTGCATTTCTGTAAGATCTATTGTAAGTCTTCTCTTAAAAAAATGAAGAAATTTGAGTTAAAGACATTGATTATAACTGGCCTTTGAGTTAACCAAAATACACTCCTTTTGAAGAAATGTCACCATTCTGAGGATCAAACTGAATTTGAATGGAGGATATATCTTCCAAGTGTATGGCTTTGGTTTCAGGTCTCAATCTCTGGTTTCAAAGAGATGAATTATCAGCTTCAAATAGTGAAACAATGACATGTGATACCAAGCTATGTTTGGTGGATTGTAACAAATATAGAATACTATGATCTAGAGGGAAGGTGTCTGTTTTTCATCAAGTTTTTGCTGACATGCATACTTTGACCTGGTCCTGTTAGTATTAGTCAGAACTTGGTTAATTTAAATTAATTCAATCAATGATTCCTCTTCTCCCTGGCTTAAGCAAATAGTCCAACTGAATGGACATATTTCCTGTAATTAATGACATATGAAGAACTAAGTTAAATCATGTAATTATCTGCATGCAATTGTTATTTTACTGATTACAGTTGCTTTAAGTACAAGGCATTATGTGCAATTTCTATCACATGGTATGTAATTACTTTTGCAGTTTCCACTTAACACCTGACCCTACAAACATTGCCAAGCCAATTTCTCTCTGCATCAAATATCTTTCTTTCTTTTTTCTCATTCTGTCTCTCTGATTCTCCCACCAATCTTTGCCATAATTGCCTCTTATATAAGCGGCCCCATTTTAATTAGAAAAAAAGTGTATTACCATATACTATTATTTCTTTGTTACTCATATCCTCAAATTTTACATTGATTGCATCAGAAAATGGGTCCAATTTGAGAGACTAATACATAAAAGGGAAAGGAGGGCTAACAATTTGAGAGTATACATATGATATCACCAATCAACAAGATTTTCAATACTCAATTAGGTTAAACTACTTTGGGAAAGTGACAAACCAATAATCATTCCCACTTGATAGCTTACTATACCCTCAATCTGAAAGCAATGGGTGGAGATCTTTATACTGCAAATTTCTTCTTTCAAAGATAATGCTGTATTCCAACTTTTCCTTTTTCAAACAAGGAAGGTTCAATATAACACATGCTAAGGAGAAAAAAAAAGCATTATTAAAGTTTGAAATATTTAGAAGTTTTTCGAACAAAAGATTTATGTATACTTTTTACATGAAATAATTTTTTTTAATCTACTATTCCCAGTTCATAGTTAAATCTACCTAATTTATTAATTCTAAAAATATAAAATAAAAGATCAAATTTAATCCATTTATATAATTTTATAAATAAATAGCGATATACCCATTTATTATGTATAGAAGATGGCTTCTCGTGTCAATATTTAACAGCTTAAAATTAATTTAACCAATTTTTTCATAATTATTTTTTCTTAAATATACGTTTTTTAAAAAATTTCAAAGATATATTTTTGAACTTGCTTTAGTTTTATTTTTTAAAATGCTATTTTTATGGATGGATTTGATATATATCCATGACAAAATTTTAAAATTTGACCGAATTAAATTTTTATTAAAAGCATTAGATTAGAGGAAAATTATAATGAATTTGTTATAAACAAAATGCATTGGAGATTATTTTTTAATCTGATTCATTGTAATTGGAAATAAAAAGTTTCTAAAGCATAAAGTTTATAGTTAATATATATATATATATATATATATATATATATATCTGTAATCCCAATTTATTTTTCCAATTGTCGGAAGTTTTATGATAAAGAAAAGAGATAATCGCGGATCTTGTTTTACATTGAGAAAAAAATACACTTTCATGTTTCAAGCATTGACCTAGCTCTCAGGACCCACTTAAAGCTCAAATTTGAAACCTTGATTTAAAACATAAAAACTTATCATCATAAAACCAACACACAAGAAAACCTTTTCATTTTGTGCCTCCTAAGATGTTTTTATTAAGAATATATATACATATATAAATAATTTGTTGCAATATAATTTTTTAAATTTCCCTTCTTAGTTAAATAAATATAGAAGGTTGAAAAGAGATATGAATAAAGTAAAAATTTGACGTCAATTACGAATAATCTTGCCCTTTTAGGTAGAACTTAAGTTTGAAAAGAGAACACAAATTAAGGCAGTAATGAAATCTGAAGTTTACCTTACTTAATGATGCTTAAGGAGAATGATGATGATTACAAACTTTCTCTGTGTTCTTAATGTTTTTTGTATTTTGAAAATTTGTAATTATTGCTGTACTCTCAAGCAATGCTTACAACTGGCTGCCAAAACATATCATTTCGTATCAAAATAACATATATTCCATTGGACCACTTTAATCATATGCTAATGTTCTCACTTCACTTCTTTCATTATACTTCCTAATCTTATCCAAATATCCATGCATGCTTATCATTTTTTCTTTACTATATAACTATACTATGCATTACTTAACCTACCTATTCCATAATCATTACCACATGTGAACCTTTTTTTTCATATCCTATTCTCACTACTTTCTCCACCACGTTGAAAACAACTCCAACTTGCAATCGAATTTTGCAAACTTCACCACATTATTATGTGATAAATATATGGATTAAATATATTTTTCTTTCTTATATTTTAATATAAAATTAGTTTTTATTCCTAGTTTAAATTTTAGATTTCTTAAATATTTGTAGTAAAAAACAAAATACTAGAATGAATTCTTACCAGTATTTTCTCCACATAACAAACAAATTTTTAAATATGGACTGTATTATAAAATTATAACATCCATGTCAACTATCATTTTAGTTCATATTGAAAATATATTTGACACTTAAAAAAATTAATAATAACTCATTCCAATAGTTTTCTTATTATAAATATTTAGGATGTATAAAGTTTAAAATATAAATAAAATGTTGAAAGTTGGAAAAAATATATATTTAACCTTTAGTGATATTCAATTATTTGTGTGGTATAAAAGCTGAAATACTGTTCTCATTCATTATCTCATAGCTTTACTCCAAACTCCTTTTTCTTCTTTTTTTTTGCATATCTTTAGCTCCAAACTTGTAGTTGAAAAATAGTTGCATGATTAAAAGAAAGCGAAATCACGGATCTTGTTTTCGTTCAAAAAATATATGTTGTTGTTCAAGAATTATAGCCTAACCCTGAGGCCCCATTTAAAAGCCAATTTTTAGAACTAGTTTTCAAAATTATCAACTTTTCATCATAAAAGCATACATAATGCGACAAAGTGATACACAATTTACGACAAGAAAAATGTTAATCATTTGAGACCAAGATTTTGTATTAAAAAAATTGTCATCAGAAAACCAAAGTTTTTAAAATTATTTTGCAAAGGAGGAGAGTGAGAGCTAACTTCTGAACAACTTTAGCTTTTTAAAACCTTCATGTAAACTTGGTTGCTACGGCAGAACATTTTGTTGCATTATTGGTGCCATTTTCAACGTTTGTATATATATATTCTTCATCAAATCCAACCAATACACCTCACAATACTTTTCCTTTTTGTTGATGATTCTTCTTCCCAACAGAACATTGAAAGTTTAGAACAAACAAACTAAGCAAAAAGTGAAATTAAACAAAACACTAACTAAGAACAAAAAGAACTTATATATAGGAACAATGCTTGCATCTTCTTCATTATATTCCTATAATTGGATTCATTAACTTTGATCAGCATCATCAACGTAAACAAAAATATCACTACTGTTCGACCTCGTTATTTAGGAACCCCTTCTTTAAGAATTTCATGTCACTTAATTCATCTCTTAATTGTCCATGATTAATTCTTTTCTTAATATTTTATTTCATTTATTTATTACTCCTTCTAACACAAAATAAAGCTTTTATTCATCATCTCACTACAATTTTATCATTGTTTAGAACATTATTACTTGTGTTATTATAAGTATATTAATAAATTAAATTTTGTGACTTCAAATTATTATATCTCCCGTTTAATATCTTCAATTAGTAAATGGGCTTTTACAATTATTAATTAAGGGCAACTTCTTCCTGCACCTCCATAGCTTTCCTGCACCTCTAAAGTTGTTTTAATTCCAAAAATATCAATATAAATTTTTATTATGAATTCTACAATGTGGTTATTTTTTGGATTAAAAAATGACTTGGATCGTAAAATTAAGAATACAAAGTTGACTTTCAAATTCTACAATTTGGAAGTCATTTTTTTTAATTCCTAAATTATTTCTAAATTGTAAAATTCATAATATAAAGTTGGTTTCTAAATTTTACAATTTAAAAAATGACTTTAAAATTATAAAATTCGAAATACAAAGTTGACTTTGGAATTCTGCAATTCGAAAGTCATTTTCTGATTCAAAAATGACTTTTGAATTCTAAAAATTAGAATATAAAACTGACTTCTAAATTTTATAATTTGAAAGTCATTTTTTGGATTCATAAATGACTTTTGAATTGTAAAATTTGAAATGCTATCTACATTGGAATGATGAAGATGATAGAGGATGTAGGAACTTAAGCTTAATTTTTAATTTCAATAAGACTAAATCTGACTTTTCACAAAGTATAAAGCTGCATAAAGAAACTATAGAGATGCAGGAAGAAAATGCCTTAATTAAGATGTTAAAGTATAATGACTGGGCTTATTTTTTTCTAAAATGGTCTAACAAGTTTTGCTCCAGCCACTATGATGAATGTTATTGTAAATTAGTAATTTCTTTTTGCACCTCTACAACTTTTTCTCTATATGAAAATTTCCAATTTACCCTTATATAGTTTATAAAAAAACAACTTTTGAATTATGCAGAATTTTTTTATTTCTGCACTTATTTGATATTTAGATTGTATATAATTCAAAAAATTATTTTTCATTTTTAGATTACATAATAAGCTATTTATTATATGAATAAAAATATTTTGAATTATATAATTCGAAAGTCAAATTTTTTAAATTTTTTTTAAATTGCGTAATTTGAGAGAGTCTTCCAAATTGCATAAATTCAAAAGTTATTTTTTAACTTTTGGATTGTGTAATCCAAAAGTGTATTCTAGATTATATAATTAAAATGTTTTTTTTATATAAAATATAACTTATGAATTTAAAATATTATTTTTTCTTAATCTATTCATGACACAACGCATAAATAAAGGTGATGAGATGACAGGGAACAACAACGGTTTGGGTGGCTTTTTTTCTACAGTAGGTTTAAAACTCTTTTTAATAAGGGTTGATCCCTAATGGTCCAATTAATTTTATTCATTCTTTGCAAATAAAAAACAGAGATAACGACAGTGTAAGGGTTTTTGATCTCTTAACAATGGAAGTCCACATGAAAACTATGCGGTCCAGAAAGAAATGGCTTTCTAAATTTTGTCTTCTTCCCTTTTTGACCTTAGATTCCATACTCTTCTCTCACCATAGATTCAACTCATCTTGTTCAATGTACGGTCATAAACACCCCCAATTTATAAACGTCCGATTTCCACCTTCCCAACGCACTCAGTTCGGATTACGGGAACTTCTTCTTGCACCTCTACATTCTACTTCCTGCACCCTTACATTCTTCAAAAATATCAAAATTATTCTTTACAGTTTTGAATGTTTCTATAATAAAGATTCTGTAAGTTCTGGAATAGAAAATCTGGAAAACAAAAATCATTATGGAATAACTTTTCTAGAACATTTTTTTTTATTTATTTCCAGATTGATAAATTTGGAATATATAAAATATGTTCTGAAAATGATGTTTCGAAAATATTTTGGAAAAAACAATCCAGAAATCATTTGTTAAAGGGGGCAAAACCATCTTTTCAGAAAATGTAAGGGTAGAGGAAGAAGAATGTAGAGGTGCAGGAAGAAGTTGTCTCGGATTACATGAGCACAGCCCAAAAAGAAGAAGGTTACTAATTATGGGCTCATATGGTTAAAGGGCTAATAAAGCACAGACAAATTCTTCCTGCACCTATCAATTTGAAACTGCACCTTATTATCTTTAAAATTTTTTAAAATTACTTTCTATTTCGGAATTGAAAATCTGGAATTCAAAAAATAAAATTCAAAAATCAAAATTTTATTTTAAAAAATTAAATCCAAAATGCAAAAAATACATTTTTGAAAAGAAAATCTGAAATACAAAATCTATAAATGTATTCTAAAACAAAATTTTAGAATTCAAAAATGTGTTTTGAAAATTCAAATCAGAAAAAGAATTTTAGAAGTATTTTTTTATCTAGATCCTTTTTTTATTTAAGATTATTTTCATCATTTTACAAGAAGATTTTTATTATTTTAGTGACAAGTCAGGTACAGGTTAAAATTGATATAGTGTAGGAAGAATTTGACTAAAGCACATCCTAAAAAATCATTCTAGAGTAATATCTTGAAGTTTAGGAAGAATTTGACTAAAGCACATGCTAAAAAATCATTCTAGAGTAATATCTTGAAGTTAGAGGAAAGTGATTTGAGTTTGAGGGAAAAACCTACGTTAATTCAACTAATTTTTAATATCGTTTTTTTAATTAAGTTATAACATCTTTAATGTATAGGTGTTATCTCTTAAATTTAAAAATTGAATATTAAAGGAAACTCTTACTAGAATATGCTGATATTAAATACCTAAGTCTTAAATTAAAAATTGAGTTTTGTATAAGATTTTTGAGTTTTAAGAATTAAAAACAATTTTTTTTTTACAACAACTATATAAGTTTGAAAATTCTTTTATTATTAATGTATAATGATTTATTTTAAAGAATTACAGTGAATAATGAGTTTTAGAGTAAAAATATCATATGAAGTCATGTTTATTGGTGTGGATGAAGTTGATCATATTATAAAATTTGATTAAGTTACAAATGAAATAATGTAATGTTTTTACAGCAAATGGACTTAATATATTATTTCAATTACATTGTAATTTATTTGTGGAAGTGTTTGCCATGTGAGATGAATGAGTTTAAGGGATTGTGTTTTAAGTTTAGTTTAACATTGTTATATTGAGATCAGACACAATAAACAACCAACAAGGAAGGAAAAATATACAAGAAAGGAAAATATATGTTTTTAAGTTGCAAAAAAGCTCATAAGTACAAATGTAACAAAAATGATTTACAACTCGTTCTTACTAGAACATGAGATGAGAGTATTCATTCAGACCAGCTGAAAATATTGTAAAAATAATGGTGAAGATGAGTAAAGATGAAAAATAAACTCATATACACAAGTATTACATCTTTACATGCATACCTAGAACTTCGATGATGATAAACAAATGAAATACAAATTCCAAATCCATCAGATACGAAAATTGAAAATAAATACATATTTTTACATGAAAAAATAAAGATCAATATAATAAAATTTCTACTGTTGTAATCTCTAAAAACGAGTTATTAAATTATTTTGTACATATTATATAACCAAAGAAGAGACTCAACCTATTTTAGAAAACATTCTATTAGTAATTAAAAATTATGAATTTTTGAATAAAACCCATTTAATAAGAATTAAGAGTTACACAAAGTTTATAATTTTACTAAATTTCAACAAATAACAAAAATGTATAAAAAAAACTGTGGGAAAAAAAAGATGTAATATTTCTCCAAAAGAAAACCTCCTTTAACTATTTTTTCTTCCCTCCTTTTTTTCCCTCTTCTAGTGCGGATCATGTCTGAAAAAAGATTGATCCTAGAGATACATGCATGCATAAATTAGAGGAGGTAGATGAGAATGGTACAGGATAAGGTACCATACTTAGATCATGGTGACCCATACAAATATGTCGCCTTTCTGGATACACCAAAAAACCTTTTCTACCATAATTTATAGACCCACAACTTGTCTACACATCATTTTTTCCTTTTTATTTCTTACGTCTCAACACTTTACTTAATTCTAGATTGTATACGTGTGTTCAATTTAGCATCGATTCATTTTGCGTCATTCTCACAACCCCACGTTCTCATATTCAAAAATATTCTTATCATATTAGATTCTTCAAATATCAAACTGGGGAAAACCATTTTTTTAATGGAGCAAGCATGAAATGGGGGAATGCATTAGTTTATTTTGGAAAATCGTAGAGAAGAAGGAAGGAAATTTCTACAGAAAGTTGAGAATTATTTTTTGCATGATCCTCCTCAGTCCTTATAGCAGAATGAGACAAATGAGGGGCATCTTATAATGCTAATTAATTAAGAAAGTAGAGACCAGTAGACAGAAAATTTACTCACAGTTGTTAACAATGTTGATGGTAGGGGAAGCAATTGAATGTGATCTAGATCTTTGTTTGCTTTCTCTAATGCATAAAGAATCAAACAGAGTTTCTTAAGTACTATAGCCAGCTAATTCTATCTTCCTGAGGGTCTTTGGTGCTGGCATGTCTCTAGGGTCTACCATTCCTATACTTTGCTTACAACTTGCTGTTTCTCTTCTTAATTTAATGTAACATTTTGCCCAAAAAGTTGGTCTCTAGACCTGCAAAAACAAGGCCAATTTCTGTTTCATAGGGTCACTTATTTAGGAGACAAAACTTGATTACTTCAAAAGTCAGGTTTTCTTTTTTCGTAAAACTCAGACACAAAAAAATAATCTTTTTAATAATATTTAGATTTGTTTATCCACACACATATATATATATATATATATATATATATATATATATAGATAGATAGATACAGCGATTTATTTAATTGATTTGTTAATCATTAATAGCGTACTCCTCTAGTAAACGTATACTATATATGTTGCGTATAGAATTTATATAAGGATGGGTTGTTAAATTAATGTTTTTTTTTTTGTCAAACTATCATTTTTGTTTATATAATTAAAAATAACTTAGTTTCTTTCTGCTGGAAATTAAAGACTCTGAGATTTCTTTTAGGAGATTGAACTTGTCTGTGATAAGCACTTGTTTTTCTTTACTTGTAGCTTAATTATTCTCATTTCATACTGAATTATATTTTGCTTACATTAATTACCATCTTTCCAAGTATGTAATTGATGGTCATCATCATACAGCAGCAAACGTATAATGCTGGCTGTAATTAACATATTTTCCGATACAATTTTTAATTAAACCCTTCTTTTAACATATATAATGTGCAACTGTCCAACTTGTTTTTCATTTTGTTCACAATTGCGAGGGCATTGTCCTTGACCTTTTTATTACATATTGTACAGATCTTAAAGTCTTAAAAATATTAAAATTTTCATTTAGATTAAACATTATTTTGAAAAATTGTGCACCATAGAATTATAACTGCATGAGATGCAGTTCAATTTCAAACTCTGGAGGATCCAATTCCTGATGCAATAATTTTATGGTTTGCGTGAATCCACAGTGTGATAACAACTTTCTGAGCAAGATCAATGTACAGACAATCCATGCATACAAAACACTGTGCATATTACAGATGAATGTGCTTCTGTCTGCATGAAACATGATTGTTCTTTTCTGCCTCACCTAAAACTGGGGCATCTAATTAGTACGTAGTTGGTGTTCCATGGCATTAATAGGAACAACTTCGTTTGAATTTTCATATTAGGTAATGGTTTATGTTGTTGTCTTTCTATTGTAAGCCATCATACCTTCAATGGATGAATGATTAGGAACTAATGTAATAATCCATATGTTCATAGATCTTGGGTCTTGTTTGTGTAGTACAATTTTTTGTTATATTATTGTCCATATAACATGTCAAAACGTGATCTTTAATTGCTACTCTAACTCACTGCTCTAAAACTAGTTTATAATAACATGATGATTGGAGATTCAAATATTTTTAAAAGAGATATTTCTATTAGGGTTTGTTTAAACATGATTTTCTATTAACATTTCTAAGACAAAAAAAAAAAAAAAAACAAATATAACAAACAAACACTCGATAAGATAAATTTTAAATGACTTTGATACCATAATAAGAAGTAGATTTTAAGGCTAATTCAACCTTGTAAAACCGACTTATAAGATGGGGTTTGCACCCACTTATAAATTATGAAATGTCATAATTTTTAGTCGATGTGAGATCTCCAATAGATAAAAATTTTATCCAATTTTTTAAATTCTTATATTTGATGTATATATAAACTAATTTTAATTCATTAAAAATTATTTTATTTAAGTTTTATTCTCCCAAACATATATAAGTTTGTTCAAAATATACTCTCGCGTGTATTAATATGATTCCTTTCAAAAAGAAATTACTTGTGTGTGAGTATTGATTCACTAAAATCATATCTAAATGATCTTAGATCATTTTGCTGCACTAGATTGTTCAGAATTTGAAACAGTTTCTATTATCATAGATTGTTTCAATAGATTGTCTAATCTCTTAATATTTATCGAGACCTGGATTATTTGGTGAAATCGTGTAAGTGACTATTTAGTTTAGTAATAAGAAATATTGTTCACATGTCTTTCTTGTTAGTTTAGATATATTTTACATGAGTGAGATAACAATATTACACTATAACTAAAATTCTTTTTTGTACCATTAGAAGTTAACTTTAACTTTTTACAATTAGTGAGAGTTTGTTATGAAAAAAAATTATAAGATTGTAATATTTTAGTTTAGTGAATTCTTTCCTGAACATATAGATTAAAATTTGTTAACACTTCAATCAAATCATGTTAATATATTTTTTTTCATAATTCTTTCTTTAATAGTTCCCTATTACTACTTACCTTCTATTTGTTTATATATATGAATTTCTCTATTTTTGTTTTTTTAACATGGTAGCTGTTCTACATTGAGTGAGCTAGCTAATTCCTTACATTAGAAAAATAAATTTTGGACAAGTAATATGGAAATAGCGATTATTAGTTTGTAAACACTCTTAACAAGAGCTTTTTATTTTAAGATCAAAATTGTAAAATTAATTTTATTATATTATAAACAAATTTTGGTATTACAGGGAGTGGAAAGACAACCGACCTGTATAAGATTTTTACCCTAATATAACATCCGCTTTATAAGAAAAAAATTACGTGGTTTTTTAAAAAAAATGATTTTGATAATTTTTTTTTTTGAGATAATTTTTTCTTAGTTTTGAGATTCAATTTTTATATTTTAGAATTAGTTTTATAATTATACTTTGTGAAAAAGGCTGATTTATGGGAAAATACTTATGTGTTTCCTAAATAAAAAGGAATCTTGATTGAACTCTTAAATGGAGCAATGATTCTAACTAGAAGCCAAAGTTATTATAAAATATTTTGTAATTGTTCCAATATCCACGAAGCTCACCTAAGCTCCATTTGGTCAATAGAAAAATTGATGAAATGAATTTGTTTCATTGGCATGGACAATATGTGTGTCATGTATTCATTGTCATTTTCCTTTCCAAATCTCAAATCTTTCCCTGTTTATTTCGTCTAATCCAAGAAAATTGGAGAAACTGTTTTTGATCTGAAAGAAGGGACGTATTTGTATTTATTATTGCCCATTAAATGGAATTTTATAAAAAAATAATTCCAAAACAATATATATATATATATATATATATATATATAATTTATCTCTCTTTCTAATTTAAAATGCGAATTAAATGGAGAGAATTTTTTTTTTATTATTTCCGTAAAATAAACACTTAAATATTTTACATAAAAATATTTTTTTTTCGAACATGTAACAAACTGGCCGTATAAAACAGAGATGAGAGATAAAAACCATAGAATTTAATCTAAGAAAATAATATGCAATTTACAGGACATGTACAATTTACCTTTTACGTTTTCGTCGTTTATCTCTTATTTGTTCTTTACTTTTCTCTCTTTCAAAAATTACAAGTATTTCTCACTCTCTTGGAAATTTGTTTCTTGTTAAACCTCTTACCCTTAATAAACTCTTCTGTTCATATAAGGCAATGAATAATTTGTAAATATTAAAACAAATAGTTGATCAAGTTTTGTACTCATAACTTTTTGGAAAAACCAAAAACCTTTGTTTAGGTAAAAGTTACTTTTGACGTGCTCAATCCCAATCACGAGAAAATGCTAAATTGTGCATTAGAAAGACTTTAACTTTTGTCACCAAATAATGCGTAATATTGTGAATTTTCCATATACAGTTTGATTGATGAAGGTCCTAGAATGTGTGTATGTGAAAGAAAGTCTCAATCCATGTCCATAAATCTTAAAGTAATACTTTATGGAGAAACAATGGATGGGGAAAATAAAACGGCTTTTATGTTATTGTATGGAACGAAAAGATATATTTCTCTCTCTCTGATTTGATATTCATGTTCCTAGTTGATTTATTAGGTCTTTAATCTCTTATTAGGTCTAGATCGACATGAGGTACCACCTGCATAAGGCTTTACAATACTAAAGGTGTATTAAATGTTGTAAAAAATATATATTTCCCAGTGTGTAATAGAAATAAGCAAGAGCTTTGTTTACATTGTATCTAAGTTATTACAATATTTTAGGTTAATTTTTTTTTAATCTGATAGTAGAGGTTGATTAGGATTATTAATATTAATTGTAACTGACTTACTAGTCGTTTTAGGTTTTTAAGATGGTCTCGCTCTACACATGACTTTGATCGGTCATCTCGATCATGTGTACACTTTCCCCCCAAGCTCAATAGACTTAACATTGAGAGTCTAAGTTTTTTTTTCTATTTTTTGAATGATTGAGATGGTCTCGGTCATCTCTCCTAGGCCTTTAGGGTGTCGTAGACCGAAGGGTCCTAGAAAAAACTAGGGTTCGTCTTCGTCTTCGTAATCTGTGTTTAGTGTAATCTTGATCGTTATCGTGAAAAGATCTAACCGTTGAAAGAAAAAAGGTCACGTTGGTTGAGTGTCATGTTTCACGGTCTATAAATGGAGATAAGTCTTTATCAATAGGACCACTTGTATTTTTTATGGATCCGAGTAGTGGCTAGGTGTAGAGAATTTTTATATAACCGAGGTTGGTTATGTCTTCCTCATTGAGCGTCTCAGAGTCTTTAGGTGGGTATTCATTAAGGGATTCTGACAATTTAGTAGCTATCATGGGACAAAACCTTGGCCTCCGGGGTGGGGAAATGCCGAGTATATGCACTTGGTGGGTTGAGAGCTTAGCGGATGAGAAAGTCGAGAGTGATCTCCCACCTCTGTCAGGGTATGAATAAGTAGATACTAGGGTCACCTAGTAGTTCTCCAAATGTTGATGGTCATCAATGATAGAGTCTTATGCCACAAGTGTCCCTTTACTAAAAAAGGATGTCAAGGTCGACATAGTTTCTCTTGAGAGATGCATCACTATTGATAATGTATGTCATGACCGATAAGGTAGCTACATTGAATTCTTTTACATGTATAGTTGCATGTTCTCAGATGCCCATGTCCAACTACCTTTCGATGAGTTCATCATAGGTGTTCTACGCACCTTGAACATAGCTCCTTCTCAGTTACATTGAAATCATGGACCATGTTGCAAGCCTTTTGGATGACATAAACTCTAACAAATCCTAACAAATCCTCCGGTTGTTGTATTGATGACTCCCTAAGTTGAGCATCTTTGGCCCGTTGTTCTCGGTCAGCGCGGGCGTGCTGTGTTAGCCTTGACTTGTCATCATCATCTTGACGAGACTCTACTCGATAGTCCCATATTTCATAATACTAGCATGGTCACTCCTTCCTTTGTCTAGGGGAGTGATGCATGGAGTGATAGTTGTGTTTAACGAACTTTTAAAGGTGTCCTGTCTGTATCAACTCCTATATCTTGTATTTTAATGCCATGCACTCTTTGGTCGAGTGGTCAAAGTTGCGGTGGTATCGACATTACTTGCTTGTGTCTGCATTTCATGGCACATGTACCTTTCAAGGGGTCAGGATTAGGTTGAAACTTAGAGCCTTTTTTAGAATATGGCTTCTATCTACATTTAGCGAGGTGTAATGGGAGAATGTAGACAATTGATTTTCCTTTATTTGATGGTTGAGGTCGGCCTAACCTCTCTTTCTACTTGATATTCTTGGGTTTAATCTTGGATTGACCTGAATATGAAATTCACGGAGTTATTTCAGCTACATGAACTTCACAATCCCTTTATTACCTCATCCAGGTTGGCAACTGATTTTCTACATAAACTGTTTGCGAACGACCCCAATCTCGATGTTGTCACCATGTGATGGAGGGCCACCTTTGGGTTGAGGTTTCGGATATTCAAAGCTACTTTTCTGAACCTCTCTATGAATATTCTCAATAACTTGCCTTTCTCCAGTCGAATATTAACTCACTCGAACTTTGTGACGAGGTGAGTAAACGAGCTTAACGTTGGTCCTTTTAGGGATGTCAGAAAAACATGACAAAGCACCTCATCGTCCAACGTGTAGAGGCCCATTTAGATCACACATACATCAACATGCTTGTTGGGGTCAATTGTCCCATCATATAGGTCAATACTTAATCTCTTCCAATTGGGAGGAATTTGACACTCATTATTCTGTCGACAAAAGGGTGTTGTCGACTACCCAAATGTCATTGAGGTATTTGACAACGTCTGAAGTTGTGATTTTGATTGCAATGTATGAGTTATCATGACTAGGGCATTCGAGGGTCTCGGGGATGTTGTCATGTTTTTAGTCATTGGTTCTTGGCATTTCTCTTCCTGAGGTTGGGATAGGTGTATCCTAATTTTCTTTTCATTTCTTCATTCTCTCTCTAGAGGATGCAAATTTCTTCAACATTTCTCTGTTTCATCTTGGTCATCTCCTTCTAGAGAGCCATAAGTAGAGCCATGTGTTCATTCTTGGCTATACTTGCATCTGTTATCCTCTTATCATTAATTATGTTTCTTGTAGATACCATCAAATTCTTCTGTGTTGTTCTTTCTTGGTTCCAAGGTGGGCATCAATTGTTCTTGTATGGATCGGAAAAGTATTTTCCTCTTTGTCTTACTGATATGATCTCATGTTTGTAAGTCATTTATCGGGTCTTCAATCGCTTCTCGAGTCTCGAGTGAAATGATGTACTCGGTAAAGGTTTTCCAACACTTAAGTCAATATTCAATATTAAATGTATTAAATAGTATAAAAAAATGTGTCTTTCACAAGTGACATTCACTTATTTATAAAGATGAATGAGAACCAGGTAAGATTCATTTATTTATAAAGATGAATGAGAACGTTGTTCTCATTAAACCTAAATTATCACAAATTTTTAAGTTAATTTTATTTAATATAACAATACGAATTCATTATAATTATTAATTAATGTTAATCATAATTTACGTACTTTTTTTTATTTTGAATTCTTTAGATAGTCTCGATTTACACATGATCTCGTTAGGTAATTTGTAATACATTTTCTATCTTACTACTAGTTTTTTTTTTTTTTTTAAATGAGAGCATTAGATAACAAATGAGCAACCTAACCCATGAAACCAGCATAAAAAACTAAACAAATGTTCATTATTTACTTTAGTTGGTATAGTTAAATTAATAATCTACACAATTAATATATTCAATAATGCAGAAAATTTATTATGTATAATTAATTAATGCAAATCTTCAAGTAATCAATCCAACATAGAAAACCCGACAAAATCAATTAAGCTTTGTTTTTTGGTACATACATGTCATATTGCATTATCATATAATATTTTTGTGTCTGAGCTAGTTGGAATGACTCATGACCCACTATGTCCAGCGATATCCCTTGGTTGCTCCTATATATTTATAAGCGCAAGAACCAAAGCCAAGGCACTCATCATTTGCATCAAATCTCAGAAAATCCTCTTCCATTCAACAAACCCTCAGAGAAGTTGAAGGAATCAAGAGAGTGAATCATGGCTTGCTGGTCTGCAGAAAATGCCACAAAGGCCTACCTCAGCACTTTGAAAATGGTGAGTATTCATTATTCTCTAACTCATCTCTCAAAACAATTCCTACCAAGCTTCTTCAATCCCTCTCACTATATATATTTATCTTCAAAAGTTTTATATGATAGTATGCCCTTATCTGATCTTTGGGTTATTATTTTTTTCAGGGTCAAAAGTGCAAAGAGCCAGATGTGGCTGAGTTCATATCAGCACTAGCTGCAGGAAACAATGCACAACTGATGGTTGTGGCATGTGCTGGTGCAGCAGACTCCACCACTCTTGCATTGGTTGCTGCTGCTCATCAAACTGGTGGCCAACTCATTTGTGTTGTCCCTGGCCATGAAGAGCTAAGAGCCTCCAAAGCTGCCTTGGGAGTGGCTTCTCATCATGTTCAATTCATGGTAGGAGAAGCCAAGGAGCTTCTGTCAAACCAATATGACCAGGCAGCAGATTTTGTGCTCATTGACTGCAACCTTGAGAACCACGAAGAGATTTTTAAAGCAGTGCAAGAGGGTAGGAAGCAAAATGGCATGGTGGTTGTGGGGTACAATGCATTTAGCTGCAGAAAGTCTTGCTTGGCATGTGGATCAAAAACACAGCTTCTTCCTATAGGAGAAGGTTTGCTAGTGACTAGATTTGGAATCACTGAAACAAGTCCAAAGTATGGAAGCAGAATGGGAAAGGCCAAAAGCCGTTGGGTTGTCAAGGTAGATAAATGCACAGGCGAGGAACATGTGTTCAGAGTTAGATCTCCTCACAGGAAAGTGATCCAAGCTTAATCATATGCATCAATATATATTACAAAATTAGCTTCCTCCAACTCCCTCCCCATTTTGTTCTTAGCCAAATGAGTGCTAAATTTTGCTTCTAATATGAAGCACTATAGGAGTTAGTAGGCACTGTTCTACAATGTATATACCAAATTATAAACATATATTGGATAAATTGTTTGTAAACACATGTTAAAGAGAGACTTAAGACCACTCATAACGAATCAGCAACTATAGACTGTGTCAAATTAAATTAATCCATGCAAATATCCATGCTACCTTCAACGAAGGTTCCTTCATCACATTTTAAGTCACGAGAACCTGTATGTATACGAATCTTACTTATAATAAAATCTCTATTTCGGTTGGACATTCAATATAAAATCCACAAAGAAGATTTTTTCTTACCAAAACGTGTGCATCATATTATTCACAATAGAATAGTAAAATTATAGATCTGCCATAAATGCTATTTTATAGCTTTATCAGGGATAAAATTAAGCTCTCTCCTACTCAATTCCAATTTTACCTTGGCACTTAAAGCTTTATAGGCCTACATAGCATCAAACATCAACAGAAAATAAGTTTACTAAGATATATCAATAAATAAGGGGTAAGAAAAAAATTTAGCTAATTTGTACTGTAAAATTTCTTTAAAGAATACCTACCATTTTGTTGACTGAACATCTAGTGAATGAGATTATCATCGAACTTCTTTCGCAATGTTACAAAATTAAACTGTAGCAGTGTTAGATTTTTTACATCATTATCTAAAGTTACTGCATTATAAAATGTATCTAAATTAAACCAGCGGTTAATAAACCAACTCATTTCTACTATTGATTACAGTCAAAACTAGGGTTATTCAAAAATTTCTAAGTTGAACTAACATATTTTGATCATCTTGATCAAAGCAAAGGGAGTGAGCATCCACGGGAAAGGAGTAGCAAAACACAGTCCTGAGGATGAGGGTCCAGTAGCAGCATCTTGAAGGTACAGACAACAGCCTGGACACATAACCTTAAATTTAAACACAGTGTTAAGAGATGATCTAATGAAATTACAACCACCTGGGCCGAGCTGCTACCTGCTCCAACGTGGGGCCTGTATTGTTTTGTCCCTGAAAATATCAGCACTGCTTAGTTGTGTATTAGCATCAGCTAAGAGTGCAACAATTCATTAATGAACACTAATTAAACAGCTTAATTAGCACTCAACAACAGCTAATCCTTGCCTACATGTTTTGGGGTCACAGCCAGCATTAGCATGTGACAAGCGACTTTCAGAGAAGTCTTGTCTTCAGATGTTAATAACAAGTTAACAATAGCTTGGTGTAGTCCTTTTGACGTGTTAGTTATAGGTTGTTGCAGTCTTTCTGCTTCCTAATCCTACCACCGCTTCTGCTTTAGTATAGCCTGTAATCAGTAAGAAACGTCAACGCTACCAACATCAACTCAGGGACACAAATAATTTCATAAATCAAAATTAAAGGCTTTTGTGGAATTACATTTTTATTTTTAAAAAGGGTATAGTAGTGTTATACACAATTACTAAAACTTAAAAGTGTATATTACTGCCAAATTAGTCCAAAACCAAAGGAAAATAAAAAAAAATTGTAAGAAAATAGTCACAAATTCACTAGACTGTTTATTAAACACAAATGCTAGACGATAACGAAAGAAATAGCAAGAACATACAAAAGATAAACAAGAAAAGTAAACAAAAAATCATATAGAGAGATTTAAATGGTTTGACTGAAAACCCTATGATTAGAAATTCACTAAAAAAGAATATGATATTATATCTCACTAGCGAACTTTCAACTCTATGTTGAAGATAACTAATCATTACATTCATACAGTTAAAATTGTTTAACTAACTTCCAAAAGAACGTGTTGTTGCAAAGTCACATGCACAATGATTCACTTAGAAGCTAGAAACACCATCTGACACTAGAAGTTAAAATGATGCAGCAAATTGTCTAATCAGAAGCTCTCTGGTCAAGATAGACGGTCTTGTATCACCAGATGATCTAACCCTTTGACAGTCTACTGCCTCTAGATGATCTAGGAACATTTGAACATAAATTTTGAAAGAACCAAAACTTCATAAATCTCCACCTTGGTTCAACACAGATTGATGAAGGATCATCCAAGTCACCATATACAAGAATAAAGATAGAAGAATGGTTTGTATAAAAATTATAAATAGTAGAATAATGATGTTTAGAACTTGTATTTTGAACTAGTTTAAAAGTAGTTTGTAAATAAGTCAAAGAGAATATAGAAACCTTCACTTGTCATACAAACAAGGGTCTCTAGAGCATCTTAAGAGAACCTACACGACATCTCCTTAAGCTACTAAAGCTCACAATGGTTAAGCTTGCTTAACTAGGATTATGGTAGCTTAAGGAGCAAACTACCTCTATCTTCTTCATCTATAAATAGGTGAGACTCACATATTGTATTCAGATTTGCAAATATTGAATGAAGATCTCTGAATTTAAGACTCATTCTCTCCCAAATCTCCCTTTGCTAGAGAACCTCTAAGACCTAGTGAAATCTCTAGAAAGTTGGTCAAACCTTTTTCTATTCCTAAGCACCAAACTACTCTAATTCCTCACCAAAACCTCTCATTCATAGTGCAGGATCTTCTCCATTCCAATGCCACTCCCTTCCACTTCCACAATCCATCACCTTGGATTGCATCACAAATCTTTTGGGTGATAAAACACTCACTAACTCTAAGCCCATGACAGACTTAATCACCTATTAGCTAGATTAGATCCAGGTAATAAAAGAACTTGCTGCCAGGAAAAACTTTCATGATTATATAAAAGGTATGATTCGTTGAAACCTTTGCCACCTTCACAGATCCTCTAGCAATCTCTTCTCTCATAAAATGCAATTTAACATCAATATGCTTCGTTCTCTCATGATATACTTGGTTATTTGAAAGATGTATAGCACTACTTGAAGTGAGTTGATTTTAAGATTGCACATTTTATGGGTTGCACTTTGTTTATGGTTGATTTAAGCAAAATATGGTGAGAAACCCAAAGAAGATTCCCACTGGGCACAAACTTAACCAAGTGGTTAAGTAAGTGTGAAGGTTCACTTCAAGAGGACAAAGAGAAAACACAATTATATGGTGATGAAGATGATGATGTGCGAAAATAAAGAACATATAAGATGGAAGTAAACAAGGTAAAAACCAAATGGCAAAGAGTAACACGAGAACATAAAAATGGAATGGGAAGAGACACAAATAAGAAAGGAAAAAGATGAAGGGATGAAGAAAGCTTATGGAGAAGGAGCAAGGAATCACACCACTTGGAATGGTAGATGGTTCCAAGATGAGTGTGTTGAACCAAGTGATGTTCAATGTTTTGAAGAATCCAAATCCTTTGAAGGATGATGAAGCCTCTGCTTTGCTTGATGCTGCTGTGCTGGTTTAAAGTTTTGTTCTGGGGTAGTTTTATGTTGTAATCCACCCTTAGATTAAATCTCAAAGCAATTAGCATCTCATTTTTTAACAAAGCAAAGAGTTTTTCAAACTAAGTTGAAACAACCGATTGTTCTGTCGAAACAACTGATTGTTTACACTTAGATGTTTTTGAGAAAGTTTGAAAACTGTTTTTGAATGAAGAAAACTGTTAAGTAACAAAACAACCGATTGATTCGAGGAAACAACCGATTGTTTGTTTTGGAACCTTAACAGAAAAACTGTTTTCTTTGACTGAGCTTTAAATGATTTGAAACTGAATACGCTCCAGTCATTAAATGCTTTGACCAATCTTTTTAAAGCAATTAAGAGTTTGTTAAGATTTGATAACAAACTATATCTTGGTATAAATTCAGAAAAACTGTTTTTAAGAAGAGAGAATGTTTAGAAATTTTTTTTGTAAGAGAGTTTTTAAAAGTGCTGAGATTGCTTAAGAGTTTTGTGATTGATCAAGGTGCTGGAATAGGATTCTACTTGTATTGATTTCAGATTTTCATTTGTAACAAGTGTAATCTTTGTAAACTGCTAAAACTTTTCGTTTGTGTGTTTTCTGAGATTGGCTGTGTGCTCTTGAGGTGTTCAAGATCAACAATCTTAGTGTTGGCCAAGGAGAGTGTGTTTCTTGAGGTGTTCAAGGTCATTTTCTTGGTTGTTGTGTAAGTGATCAAGGTGTGATTGCTTAGTGGATTTCCTCAGGGGTTCTGAGAAGATTGGATGTAGCTCTGGGTTGGAGTGAATCAGTATAAACAATCTCTCTATCCTTAACTCTTTAAATTCAGTTTGTTTGTTGTTTGCTGGAACAAACAACCGTTTGTTTCGAAGAAACAACTGCTTGTTTTCCTGGCATTGCTGTTTTGGCAAACTGAATTGCTGAATCAATTGGTTTCTGAAATAAATTCATTCTAACTGTGCAAAGTTTGCGAAAACCCCTTTAAACAATTCACCCCCCCTCTAGTTTAAAGCCATTATTTCTAACAGAGTGGTGAGGAGCCGTCACTTGAGGTGCATTATTCTCAAGATAAGACCCAAATCAATTTAGGAGACAAAGCTCAATAATCACTTAAGCAAAGTTTCTCTTCTTAATTCAAATTCAAGTGTCAAATACATGAGGCAAGACACATTATTTATAGGAGAGAGTGTCTTAGAGAACAAGATAGAGGGATAGGGGTGTCATTTGTGAGAAACCTTCTAGAAGGTAGGTAAAAGAAACCCTAAACCTAAAAGCAGTTGTCATGAAAGGTGGTCTTGGCACAAACTAAATTTATGCTAAGTACACCCCAATTTATGCTAAGTGAACCCTACTCTAGCTTATTCTTCTATTTGGACCCCTAAAGTGAGCCCAATTTATTTACATAAACTTGTCTTTTAAAAAGATCACAAGAAAGAACATCTGATGCTTTGACCTATGTCCAGTTCTTCTTCTGTTGAGGTCCTTTTGAAGTTCGGTGGGACCTTGTCTCGGATGCTGAGATGACTGACTTAATTGTTAAGTGTCTGTTGTGTCCTTGGTTATCTCCTTGTCTAATTGGGTGGTATCACTACTATTCTCACAGTAGATTGTGAGAACCTGGTCCTGTACCTTCACCTCCTTAGCTAGGACCTTAAAGCACAAAACTTCTTTCACAACTTCTATCATGGCAGTATACTTTGCCTCAGTGGTTGACAAAGGCACTACCTTTTATAGACTAGTCTTTCAACTAAAAGTAGTACCGTAAGCATTAAACACATAGCCAATGAGATATTTTGGTGTTCAAACTGTTGACCCTATGGGAGTCTAAGTTCAAGAGGGGGGGGGGGGGGGGCGTTAGTTGGACTTAGGCTAATTTTTGCAAATATCACAATATTCAATCTTGACAGAAAAATAACTGATGACTTTTCTACTGCAAGTGCATTGTGTTGTCAGAACTAATAATTTGTCCCTAAGGACGGATATGGAATTCACAAGGAACAGTTGAAGAATCAAGTAAAAGATTCACTAAATAGAAAACAAAATAGTAAAGTTTGTTGGGGTTTGTTATGATTGCAATGATTAATAAGAAAATAAGTCAAAGAGTTTGTTGTTTCAATTGGGAAAATAGAGATCGGGGTTCATCCTTCTCACTCTTTTGTATTTTGATCAGCATGACAATATTGTATCTTTTGATTAATATTGATGCCCATATAAAAATCATTTATATCGATTCCTCGCATATAAAATTATTAAGATGCCTCCTAAATATCGATTCCTTGCATACTTATAAAAATTTCTTATCTTTAAGATTACACGTTGATAGCAATTAACATTTCAAATCTATTCCTAACATTCAAATATGTTAAGCATTATCATTTGGGTCAGAAAATCTGAAGTACTTTCTAGTCAAATCTAAGTTTCGAGATCATGGGAAACCATGCATTACAAACAAAATGACAATACCAATCATCAATTAAGAATAAAATATTATGTTTAAATATCACCTCAATACATAAGAGTTTGAACAAATTACTCCCAATCCCAAAGGATAGAATTAGCCACACATGTTGGTTGTTACAAGCAGGGAGAGCCAGAAAAGAAGATCCAAGATGTTTCTTCTTGATGATTGCCTCCTTTAGGGTTTCTAACACCTTCTATTCTCCTAATTGGATTCTAATTCACTCAATGGTGTTTTCCTCTCAATCACTGTTAATCCAAGGTTGTGCCAAAAGCATCCTATTTAACCTAATTGGCTTAGGCTAAGTGACTTCTCGCCTGAGCATTATTGGGCTTGCCTGGGCGAGTTGCACGAAAAATGGCCCAACATCACTAGAGTAATCTTACTTGGGTGAGATCCTCTAGGGCGTATGGCTTAGGCTAGTATGAGTGAACTTTGGTGAGTACTGGTGCATTCCAGCTTTCCCTTTTTAGCTTTGTATATTCTCCTTTTGCCCAATCATCTCCATTATTCCCTAGAATACAAAAATTAACACAACTTTGGGAATACATCGTTGTTATTCAAATTAAAATCACAAAATATGTAAAAAGATATAAATTCATAAATTGGGGGTTATATTACTGTTATTTTTATCAATTAATATTCATAAGTGTCTCATTATAATATGCAATATTACTGAAATCTGACACTTATCAACTCCCCCCCAACTTATAATCTTGTTTGACCCCAACCAAAGTAAATGAATATTTTTTAATTTAAATATCAAAATTGCTTAATTCACTAAACAAAAAATCAAATTAGAAACTTATGATGCTTCCAAATTCAAATATAGAAAAATATAGATACAATCAACTTCCAGGATCAAATTAAAACAATAAAATGACAATTCATCAAGGAACTTCTTCTCATGTGCTCACATGCAAGTGTTTCTCTCTATTTTCACTTAAGCATAAGAAATCACAATTGTTTTTCATTTCATTTTCCTATCACAAACATATTAGAAACATAAATCTTGAGGTCTTTTACAAGGCTATAATGAGGTTGAGCTTCCAAAAAGTATTGGTTTTTCAGATAACAAAATGCACATTTTAAAGAAGAACATACCTACAATCCCATTATGGCACATATGTGTTATCTAATCACCATTTCCTTTTTTACTTCACACTTTTCCTCATTTTCTCTTTACTTATTCATGATTTCAACATGAATTTTTCCTTTTTTTCTTTCTCCTTTTTTTTTTCATCAATAGGAATAAATTCCTCCTATTTCCAACTATTTAAACTTTCAACATTTAGAACCAACCATTCCCTTTTCTATATATATTGCATCTATGTTCTCCTTCCTTAAAAATGCCAAAGGGTAGGAAATATATCACTAAAGGTTTAGGGTGCAATAATAACAAAAATTCTTGGCTCAAAAGGGATATACAAAAAAAAAAAATGAATTCTAATAAGATAAAGGTTGGCTATTTGGCCCTGGGTTCCTACTTAACACAAATGCCTCAATCGTCTTTATGCTCTTTTATGATGTGACAGAAAATAAAAATTAAGCAACCACAACTGTCAATTAATCAGTAAAACTCTCAAAACTGTTTAAGGTTCACACACTCACATGGTTTAATTAGTCTTATTCCTTATTGTTTTATCATTCTCTGTTCTAATCAATCATCCTGTTACATTTTCATGTATCACAATTTCAACTACATTTGAATACGGATTCAATCATATTTTCTTTTCTAACTTGTGTTTAATTCATCTCACTATTTAATATTTAAACACAAATTCCTTTTTTCCACAATTCAAATTTAATATTGCAGTTTTTTTTTATTTAAGAAAAATAAAACTAGAAAAACTACTAAAAAATTAAATTAAAACTGAAATTTATTCATGAAACATAATTCAAGACATAAAAGATAACCAAATAAACAGATAACAAAAAATTATTCAAGAATACCAATACAAAATAAGCAAATAAAACAAACTAAGCAAATAAACAAAAGTAAACAAATAAAGCAAAAATTAAAAAAAACTGAAAAGAAAATAAAACTAGAAAAAATAAACTATATTTTTTATTAGTCCTCCCTTTCTAAGAAGTCATCAAGCTCTGTGTAGTCTTCATCTACAATTGTAGATGGTCCTGCTCCATTTGCTGGATTTGCTCCTCCTGAATAATATAACCTATCCTCAGACCAAGCTACATAGGCTGCAAACTGATTGGGAGGCATGTAGGAATTGGGTTGCCCTTAAGGAAAGTTTTGATAAATGTCTTGTTGTAATCTCGTTATTCCTATGTGATTTGCACTTTCCTGCATCTGTATGTGCTTCCATGTTGCTCTTTGCTCCAATTGCATTTGTTCCAATATCTTATTTTCCCTGAATGTTGCAGATGATTGAGGGTGATGGATTGGTGAATGATGAAAGGAAACATCACCAACTTGTGGTGCCTATTCTTCTGCAACAATACAATTATTTATAATAAACTTCAGATCAATTGGAGGTCTGATTTTTACTGATAGGTTGACCTCCACACCATGAGCTTCACATAGAGCAGTGATAAAAGCAGGAAAACCTAAAGAACCCTTTGCCTTCTGATTATTCTGGGTAATTTCTAATCTAAAAAATTTATAAATCTCATAACAGATAATTTTAACAACATCAATAGAATAATCATCTTTCAAGAGGCAGTAAAGCAGATGACACCTAAGGATATTTAAGTTATACGCATGATCAATGGGTACCATGTTGGCTAGCATGAATACCATCCAAACTTGAGATAAGCTCTTCATGTGTTTCCTTAATATTCGCTATGGTTTCCAACTGGGCTAATTTGATAGGAGTGATTTACTAGACAGATTTCCCTAGCCACTGTATCATCATTGAAATCACAGGTTCTAGCTTTCAGTTGGTGATAGGTACAGTCATCATCACCTCTTAGTTGCAAGGGATCTCCCAGAAAGGCACTGGTAGAGTCCCTATCAAAAGGCACCCATCTCCCTCTTACTCGTGACCGCATTTCTTGAGTTCCTTACCCTTTTGTCTAGGCATTGATATAAAACTCATAGACTATTTCAGGATCATACTTGCTTAGAGGCTCTGCTAGCCTCATCCAGTTCCTTCTCTGCAACTCCTCTAAAAATATATCACACTGCTTGGGTTGCAACTGTACTTTTTTCTCTGATAAAAGGCCAATTCTTTATCTCTTCGTATCTCTTTTGCTTCTCTTTATTTCTAAACCTGTTCCGTGATGGTGGTTCAAGAGACTTTATTCTCACTCTTTTTCCTCTGGAAGTTTGGGTTGCAATGCTCTTTGTTCGTCCCATTTGCTGCAAAATTAAAGTTAGATATACCAATCTCGACATACATTATTTTCACTCATGAGAATATATGTGTAAACCCAATTAATTCAATGTAATGTTCAAAGAGTCATTTTATCAAACACCTCATGTGCATTTCCAAAATTGAGTTTAATGAGTGATTGGGACTTAATTAACCATCCAAAATCAGAAGTAGGCTATCAGAATCTTCCACCAAAGCTATGCAATCATAATTATAACATAAATCCAAGAAAATAATCACAAACCCTAAAACCCCAAAAATTGAAATCAAAAGCATTAATCCATGGGTTGAAGGAGAATTTAAGGCATATAATAGATAACAATACTTACACAACACAATTTAAGCAAAAGATTGAACGTGGAAAAGAAAGATTGAACAACGAGGACAGTTCTAGGCTAGCAAAGATGCAAATGAAAGGGGACTCTCATTAAGGACTTCAGAAATTTGGGGCAAATGAGCCCTTTTTCGCGTTTTAAAAAAATTGTAAGTGGGATCTCGCCTGGGCGAGATTGCTCTAGAGAGCTCCCCACTTTTCGTGCCTATCTCGCCTGAGCATGATGAATCTCACCTGAGTGAGATTGCTCCAGGGAGCATCCAAATTTTTTCATTCAACTCGCCTAGGCGAGATTCCCTGGAGGAAATTTTTTCAAAAATATTTTTATGCAAGCGTAAATCCTATCCTACAACAAAATAAAGCAATAAAAAGTAAAGATAAAAATAAATATAAAACATAAAACCACTGGGTTGCCTCCCAGCAAGTGTTTTATTTAACGTCATATAGCTTGAAAACTATTTTATCAAGGTGGATAACCTTTTTGTTGCAAAAATTTCTTGGTTACAACTTTTGTCCTTGAATATAGCTCTTCAAGTTCAATAGATCCGCCAATCTTCAGTTTCTTGATAACCCATAATCTTGCTTCCTTCTTTTTCAGCCTTCTTTTAGCCTTTCTAAACCTGATGGATTGCCCTGGGCTGTATTCATCTTCTTCTACGATCCTCTCATGTTGGACTTTGTCTTCTTCTTCTGTCTTTGAGTTTTGATGATGTATAACTTCCTCTATTGACTTTGGATGGTCCAATTGCTCTTCATTCATAGGAAAGACTTCCTTTGTTGCATCCTTTTGTAAGCATTCTTTCCCTGCATTAGAATTTTTTAGATCATTAAAAAGGTTAGAAATTACCTCATCATCTTGAGCTCTGACTTTAAGTTCTCCATTATCAACATCAATTATTATTCTAGCCGTCTTCATAAAAGGTCTGCCAAGTATCAAAAGGACCTCCTCATCTTCTTTCATGTCCATCACAACAAAATCCACAGGAAACATGAATTTATCCACATTCACAATAACATCTTCAACCACACCATAAGGATATTTGATTGATCTGTCTACTAACTATAGTTGCATCTTGGTGGGTTCTCTCTATTCCTTATCTCTCTCCCCTTCAGTCTCATTTTTTTTTTCTTTTTCAACCACTACATTATTATCATCCCTCTCTCTTGTTATTTTACCACGTTCCGCGACAACTGTATTGCAATGCTCCTTTGGATTGGTCTAGGTGTTGGTTGAAAATTGGACACTTTGTCCCTTTGCTAATTGTTTGGCAATCTATCCCAGACTTGAGTTTCTATATTTTTTATTGCCTCCATGTTATTCTCTTGATTAGCCATAGTAGCTTTCATGAATTTCTCCAAGGTATCTTCAAGTTTATTCAACCTTTCAGGAACTAAAGGATAATTGGGTTGTTGTTGTTGTTGGAAAGGCCCTTGCTTATTGGATGAACATGCTCTTGTTTCCACTCAAAGTTTTGATTCTAATTGCTTCTCAAACCTTGAGAATAATTGTTGTTGTTGGAGAAACAACCTTGTCTTCCCTGATTAACCATGTAGTTTACTTCTGCTTCAGATGAATTATTTTGATAAAAATAGTGACCATTGGAATGATCACCTCCACAAAAGTCACACCTAATTGACTGACTCTGACTCTGAGATGATTGCACGACTTTTAATTGTTGGGGAAACTTAGCCATTTGTGCAGTTAAAGTCTCAATCTATTGTGTCAGAATTTTATTATTAGCCAAGAATGCATCTGAAGTATTCAACTCTAACAACCCTTTCTTTTAAATACCTTATTTATCATGTTGGACTTGATAATAAGTTGATGTCAATGCATCAATAATCCTTGTCGCTTGTTCCACATCAACAACCATCATTGTGCGGTCAGCTGCAGCATTTAGGAGCATCTTAGTATAAGATCTGCCACCATTAAGGAATATGCTCAGTTGAGCAATATCTTCAAACTCATGATTTGGGTATTTTCCCAGCATCATTTTGAATCTCTCCCATGTCTCACAGAAAGCTTCATCTGCTCCTTGTCTGAACATGGAGATTTCAGACTTTGCTTTGATGTAGCGAGAGATTGGAAAAAATCTTTGCAAAAACTTTTCCTCTACATCCTTCCAACTAGTGAGAATCTGATTTGGATGTGATTTGAGTCATTCTTTATCCTTTCCTGCCAATGAAAAAGGAAACAAGCGCGTATAAACATTTTCAATATCACTTTATTGAAAGCCCATTGTTCCCATCAATTAATAAAATGTAGCCAAATGTATATATGGATCCTCATGATCCATTGTTGTGAATTGATGGGTACTAATGAGACTAAGGAAAGTAGGCTTCATCTCCAAGACCCTGGTGGTAACAGGTATCGCAATACTAGAAAAATGTCTTGGCCCTTGATGCATGGCATAATCTCCAAGTGACCTCCTAGGAGGTGGTGCTTGTTCTTCTACCATATTGCTTTCCTCCTGAAAAATATTAGTGGGAAAAGAATAAGTGGTTGAGAATTCCTCTCTAATGTCTCCTTGCCTCTCTTTTGTCTTTGCCTTTCTATTTCTTTTGGCTGCCCTTTCAATTAGCTTCAAATAATAATTGGTCTTTGTGAATTTGACCTCTCAATATCATATAAGACAACTAAATCAAGGGTTAGCACAAGGATTCACTAGCAGTAACAGAATATATATATATATATATATATATATATATATATTAAATTGAAAAAAAAATAAAAGGAAAAAAATTCAAAATAAATCTGAAAATAAATTAAAACAAATAAAAAATAGATTTTCAATTTAAAATAAATAAAAATAAAATAAAAACAATAAACAAAAATAACAGAAAATTAAAAACAATTAACAAAAAATAAAAACAGTTAGAGTATTCACAATATTTACGAATTTATACTAAAAAACACAATTGTTCCCCGACAACGGCACCAAAAACTTGATAGCTTTTCTACAGCAAGTGCACCGTGTTGTTAGAAGTAATAATTTGTTATGATTGCAATGATTAATAGGAAAACAAGTCAAAGAGTTTGTTGTTTCGATTGGGAAAATAGGGATTGGGGTTCATCCTTCTCACTATTTCGTATTTTGATTAACATGACAATATTGTATCCTTTGATTGATATTGATGTCCGTATAAAAATCATTTATATCGGTTTCTCGCATATAAAATTATTAAGATGCCTCCTAAATATCGATTCCTCGCATATTTATAAAAAGTTCTTATCTTTAAGATTAGACGTTGATAGCAATTAACATTTCAAATATATTCCTAGCATTCAAATATTTTAAGCATTATCATTTGGGTCAGAAACTCTGAAGTACTTTCCAGTCAAATCTAAGGTTTAAGATCATGGGAAACCAAGCATTACAAACAAAATGACAATACCAATAATCAATCAAGAACAAAATATTATATTTAAATATCACCTCAATACATAAGAGTTTGAACAAGTTACTCCAATTTCCAAAGGGTAGAATTAGCCACACATGTTGGTTGTTACAAGCAGGGAGAGCAAAAAAATAAAATCCAGGATGTTTCTCCTTGACGGCTGCCTCCTCTAGGGTTTCTAACACCTTCTATTCTCCCAATTGGATTTCAATTCACTCAATGGTGTTTTCTTCTCAATCACTATTTATCTAGGGTTGTGCCTCAAGCCTCTTATTTAACTTAATTGGCTTAGGCTAAGTGACTTCTCGCCTGAGCGTTATTGGCTCGCCTAGGCGAGTTGCACAAAAAAAGGTCCAACATCACTGGAGTAATCTTGTTTGGGCGAGATCCTTTGGAGGCGTCTGGCTTAGGTGAGTATGGGCGAGCTTTGGTGAGTACTAGTGCATTCCAGCTTTCCCTGAATTTAACACAAATTTGGGAACAAATCATTCTTATTCAAATTAAAATCACAAAATATGTAAAAAGGTATAAATTTATAAATTAGGGGTTTTATTACTGTTTCTTTATCAATTAATATCCATAAGTGTCTATATTTTAATATGCAATATTAATTAAATCTGACACTTATCAATAACTGGTTGAAATTTCCTTAACAAAGTACTATCATAAGAAAATCAACAGATTAATAATTTCTCTTAAAGAAAAATCAAAACCAATTTAAAAACATTCACTTGAAAGAAACTGAGATTATTCTTGAACAGTAACAAATCTTGATGTCACCCAGATTTAACAAATTATCTTTCTATTTAACAGATTAAAATTTTGATAACAGAACCAGCAAAGCAAAAAGCAATTGATTAATCTATTAAACAACAGGTTTTACACCAGTGAGCACATTTTTATGCAGAAAAGAAATGATCTTTTTACACAAAGATAGTTAATAACAGCGCTTGAACACTACAAGAACTAAAAACGCACCCTGTAAAACCCTATTATAACAGTGCCACACTTCAAAGAATCATTATCTTATAAGCAATACAACACAATCTTACAAAACATAAGTGATATGAAACGAAAACACCTTTCTTGCAAATTCAAAAGACTCAAACAAGGACCTCCAAATAGCATCACTTTGAAGAATCTTTGACCTCAAGCAAGTGATGAAAGTGAAAGCACCAAGAACTCACAGAGACTAAAAAAACTCTTCAAAAAATGAAATTCACTCAGAATTCTCTCAAGCTTTAAAAACAAGTATGTATTTATGTATTGAAGTGATATTCAATTAAGAAACCAAGCCTTCCTTTTATAGATTCAAAATAGAACAAAATTCAAAAACTATTTTAAAAATTGTTAAGAAAATAACTGATTGAAAAAAGAAATAAAAGGTTGATTTTCCAAAATACACTTAGTCAGATTTAAAACAGATTTTGAGTAGTTGAAACTGAAAATGGAAACAAAACTAACTCAAAAATAGTTTTAAAGATAAACTCAATTAGAGAAATTTTAACAGATTATTTCTTTAAATAATCAATTAAAAAACTGTACTTTTTAGGTAAGAGAAATTTAAACCAATTGAAAAAAGTTTTAATCAATTAAAAAAGCTGCAGTGTTTCAGAAACATAAATTTTAACAAGTTGAAAGCACTTTTAATTGACTGAAAAACCTTTTAGTTATTTAAAAATAGTTTAACTCTTTTGAAAAGGTTTTGTGCTTGGACCCTTCATCATATGCTTGAGATGGAAGATAAATCAAGACACCAAACACTAGACTAAGCTACCTAGACTCTTTGTGAGGTAGCAAGTCTTCTCTTCAAGGCTTATAGCTTCATCAAACATCTTTAGTTGAGTAACTTGAGATATCCAACACAACACCCAACAAAGTCTGAGTCAACAAATCCTTGTATTGGAACTTCTCCAATAGACCTTATCCCTCAACCATAAACCAAGACTCTTCCAAGCGACCCCTTCAAATAACGTAGGATCCACTAAAGAGCTTGCCAATATGCTCATCTAGGGTTACACATAAACATGCTTACAAACATTCATAGCATAAGTTATGTCAGTACGTGTGTAGACCATAACATACATAACAAAACCAACGAGATTAAAGTATGGAAAAAAAAATCCATATAACATTATTCCTCTATCGTCTTAGGAGATTGTTCATCACTCAACTTGTAGTGAGAAACAAGAGGTATGGAAACAGGTTTTAAGTTTGTCATGTTAGACTTATCTAGGACTTTTTCGAGATATGTTTCTTGAGACAATTACATACACTTAAGCCAGGCCATCTAGTGATCTCAATCCCCAATTTCTTCCTAGCAACTCCTAGATCCTTCATTTGAAACTCCTTATTCAACTCAGTTTAAACATTTTGTACCTTAGGTTTACTATTGCTTACAATCAAAATATCGTCTACATACTACAACAATATAATGAACAAACCATTTGTTATAAACTTGAACTAGACGCAAGTATCATGCTTGTTACACTCAAAACCAGTAATAGCAATGAATTCATCAAACCATTTGTTCCATTGTCTTGAGGATTGTTTTAGACTATACAAATATCTATTTAGTTTACAAACATAATCTTCCTTGCCACCTACCTCAAATCCTTTTGGTTTCTTCATGTAGATGGTTTCATCTAAGTTTCCATAAAGAAATGATGTCTTGACATCCATTTGTTCTAGCTCAAGATTAAACTCAACAACCATAGCTAACAACATCCTAATGGATATGTGTTTCACAACAGGGATCATTGTAATCAATTCATTCCCTCTGTGTAAAACTTCTAGCCATTACTCTCGCGTTGAATCTCTGTTAATCAGTTCCTGGATCGCCATTTTTTTCTTTCAAAAATTCATTTGCAATTGACCAACCTAAAACCCTCAAGTTTACGATCCAAATTCCAGGTATTATTCAAATGAAGCAACTTCATATGGAGGATGAGATTGAATCTTTGAGGAAGAACCACATATGGGTGCTTTTTTATCTACCAAGTAAGTTAAAGGTGGTAGGATGCAAATGGGTGTTCAAGAAGAATGAGGGAATACCAGGTGTAAGGGAATAGAGCTTTAAGATTAGACTGGAAGTGAAAGGTTTTACATTAGATAGGTCAGACTATAATGAGATCTTCTCACCTATTGTAAAACATTGTTCAATAAGGATTTTAATATGTATTGTTATTAACTAGTATAATTTGGTGTTGAAACAGTAAGATGTGAAAACAACTTTTTTTCATGGAATCTTATAAGAGACCGTCTACATATAGTAACAATATAGTAACATGAAGAGTTTGTTAAAGAGGGGGGAAGGTGTTTCTCTTAAAGAGATCATTGTATGGATTGAAATTGCCCAAGGTGCTATACAAGAGATTTGACGACTTTTGAAATATAAAAATGAATTCGAGAAACTCAAAGAAAAATTAAGTTTAGAGTTTGAAATGAAGGATTTTTGGTCCCACAAGAAGAATATTGGAGATAGACATACATATGAATTAGACAATAAAGATATTGTGTTTATCTCAACAGAGATACTTACAAAAGGTGGTCGAGAGATTTAGGATGCATGAATATAAACATGTGGGAACACCTTTGGGACATCAAACGAATTACCCAAGCTCTTAGCTCAAAGGAAGAAAGGAGGGAAATGAAGACTACATATCCTAATAGAGTAGGGAGCATAATGTATGGAATGGTATGTAGTAGATCCAATCTAACACATGTTGTTAGTGTGATTAGCAGGTTCATGTTAAATCATAGACATGCTTATTGGAAGGCTTTGAAGTGGATACTGAGATATTTGGATGGAACAATATCGTCTAGTATAGTGTATAGACGGTTTACCCATAACAAAGTTGTTATAGAGGGGTTTGTAGATGTTGAGTATGTAGGGAATGTTGATACCAAATAGTCACTTTTTGGGTATGTTTTTACATTGTTTGGAACTAAAGTTTGCTGACAATCAATGGTGGCTTTATCTACTACTTGAGAAGAGTATATCACACTCACAAGGGAGTGAAGGAGGCATTGTGGTTGAAGGATGTGATTGGATGAATATTCATTGTGATAGTCAAAGTGTTATTCATCTAGTTAATCATTAGATCTATCACGAGATGACCAAATACATAGACGTTATACTACACTTCGTTAGAGACATTGTTGAGGTTGGAGAGGTCAGAAGTGAGAAAATAGTCTCGGAGAAGAATCTCACATATGTGTTTGGAAAGTCCTTGCAAAGATTGAGGTTTAAACGGTGCTTGCAGCAAATTAATTTTTCATTTGAGGATAAAGAAAGATTAGTTTGAGAGTTCTTCCATGATTTGGAGTCAAGATGGAGAATTGTGAGGATTGACTCTTAATCATGTTCGGCAAACCATATGTAGGAGAGCCCAATCAGACCATTAAATGCTCGATGAAAGGGGCAAAAGATCGTCTACTAGAGATTGTCTAGTAGTGGTGTTACAAATTGTCTGGTGCAAACATTTATTAGGTTTAGTTGTCTAAAAGGTATTTTATTATTCCCTTAGTCTATGTTCTATATATGAAGATCATTATGTGTATAAATGATACACTGTATTGTGTTACACTCTATTTATATAACCTTTGAATGTTAATAAAAGTGTTTTTTTTTAATCTTGTTATTTTATTTTCTTACTTGTTATTGTTCTTGTATTTGCTTACTTGTTATTGTTCCGAACGTAAGAGTAACATTTCCCTCTAGTATCTTGTGCCTATGATTTAATAAAGAAATGGTTTTATCATTCATACTACTATACTCTCTCTTATCTAACTATATCTCTTGTTGTAAAAAAGTATACTATAGAATTATTTTGTTGTACGAATGCAATTACTCATATCTTGCTTCCTTTTTTGTTTTGTTTTTTTCCTTTTTCCGGGAAATTGGGCAGACAGTGATGAGTGATCCATGAGCATGTAATTGGGCTATCGTGGGGCTTGGTGTATTAATTATTGGACCCAGTGTACAAGTGGCTGAGCCAGTGAAACATCTTCAACCAGTAGACAACTTAGCCCAAGTACCCATAACATGTGGGAACATCCATCCTCTGAAAAGTCTTGTGTCCCACAAAAACAAAGGTAACCAACCTCCCCTGTGTTTCTTAATAAGGTTAGGTTCTCTACCCCAATTTCATTATACCTCGTCCCCTACTCCTGTGCCTATCCTTCTGTCACAAATATCCACTTCTAACATGGCATATTCTGGCTGTTCACTTAAGTAATGATGGTTCCACAAAAAAGGCAAGACTCGGAACATTGTATTTACAATTATTTGTTGTTACCCGTAGATACATAGCAAAATGGTAAACAATTTGGCAATAATTTTAATATTTTAACTTGTGTACCCAAAACATTTGAATGTTTTTCATTGTTGAATGAATATAAAAAAAACCAACTTTTGACCTGGTGAAAAACACAGGTCCCCGCAGATATAATTGGTTGCAGTTGTACCAAAAATTAAAAGAAACTTTTTCTAGTAAAATTTTTAAGGTGTGATGTGAGTAATGCCTAAATGGCTTCAAAGTTACCGTGTGACATTACAAGGAATGTGCGAGAAGAATATTATAATAATTTGTAATTCGGAGTTAGTGAACAGAATCCTAGTACGTTGGATTTTTGTATGGTAGATACGGATAGACACAAAATTCAAGCATTCACCTTTTAGAGAAAAAAACATTCAAGAAAATTACAGGTGATTTGAGGATGAAATGTCTATTCTCTAAGAGACAGACCACTACTGTCCAAAGCTAAGCAGTTGTTAAATCCTAAAAGGCCACAAACATAAGCAGTTGTTAGCACTAACTAATCATCTTTTCAGCTAGCCAGTCACCACATAAGGTAAATGGGGGAATGATGGATGAAGTAACTGAGTAATAATTGAAATCAGACGCAGCTACTACAGTTCCCCAGTTCTTGAACAATGGCTTCCATGGCTGGCCTCTCGAAAGGAGACTCATGGGAGCAAAGCAAAGCTATTTTTGCCAGTTTAGCTGCTTCATATTCAAAGTATCTTCCATGAAGATCTGGGTCCATAAATTCTTGGAACTTGGAGGACTCCGCAGCAAGCCTTATTGAGCTAGTGATCTCTTGCTTCCCTGAAAGGATCTGGAAAAGCAGCACCCCAAAAGCATAGACATCACTTGTCTGCGAAAGCCTCCCAGTAGTGGCATATTCAGGTGCCAGGTAACCCTTTGCTGCACTACCCTTGAGTGCAGAGAAGACAATATCATTAGTAAGAAGCTTGTACAGGCCAGAACCTGCCAACAATGGATTGTACCGCTGATCAATGAGGACTTTGTCAGCTGAGATGTTTTGGTGAACAATAACTGGTTTGTTTGCTTTGTATGCATGTAAATATGCCATACCTGATCAAGAAAAAATGGTTTAGTATAGACCTCAAATAGAAAGCATAAGCAAGTACTTTTATTTAATTACATTATAGAAAGATAATTCATAAAGGGTTGGATAGAGAGGTAACCTTTTGCAACCCCTTTCACAATAGAAACTCTAGTTGACCATTCAAGGACTTCACCATCTCCTTCCTTAACATCAAGAAGGCGTGAAAGGTTTCCATTAGAAACAAAATCATAAATCAGAAAGCATTCACCTCGTCCCCTTGAACAACAAAATCCTCTCAACCTCACTACATTATCATTCCTCAATGAGGTCAACATGTTCAGTCCCTTCATAAACTCAGCTTCATCCGACTTGCAACTAGTTTTACTTATGCTCTTCACAGCAACAACGGATCCATCTCTTAAAACTCCTCTATATGTTGCACTAAAGCTATTCTTCCCCAACAGATTCAACTCTGAGAAATACTGAGTAGCAGACTCCACTTCTTCCAAATTGAACCTCAAACTCTGGAACATATCTTGGCTATACCCACTGAAATTTCTACTCTCAGCCAAAGGGTCCCATCCAGTAGAGTACTCAAGGCTGACCAAAGGAGATCCATTTTTCCTATATACACCCATGGCCTCCTCAGTACTTTGACGATTGTCACTGATATGAAAAGAACCTCCAAGCTTTTGTTTTCTCCGACGATACAGTGTGAATGTCAAAACACCAATTGCAGACATTGCAATTATAACCACAAATATGCCAACAGTAATTGAAGTGGATTGATTTGATTTTGATGAATTAAGGCACTGAGTACCATTGCATGGTAACTTCACATTTGCAGTTTCAGGGATATCTCTTGTGGCTGCTCCATAAGGTTCAGGTCTGCTTGGAATGACATGATCTGAAGCGTTGCAAGCTTTCAAGGATGAAAACCCAACTCCACATAACCCCAGATTGTACTCATACAGAAATCCATCATCAAGTCTCTTCAGAGCTTCATTGAACCAAAAAGGAAAATAAACACAATTCAGATAATAAGTAAAACAAATTACTGAATAAATGGAAAGAACTGTAGATTAACCATGTACAGTAACATATTATTACCAGGAGGTACATTCCCAGAAAGGGTATTGTTGTGAACATCCAAAACTCTCAGTGAAATAGCTTCAGCTAGGCTAGTGGGAATGGAACCAAAAAGATTATTAGAGCTCAAATCTAGCCTCGCCAGCATGCCCAAATCACCTAGACTGGCAGGGATAGCGCCAGTTAACATGTTTGATTGCAATGCAACAACACTCAGCTTTTTCAAAGCACCTAGCTGTGTAGGAATGCTTCCAGTCAACCGATTATAACAAAGCTGCAAAACTGTAAATAAAGTGAAAGGGAAAATAAGCATACTGCGAAGTTTGAACAACCAACATAGCACTGTTTCTAATCAAAACTGAGGATATCAACAGGAAGGACTGGTAGCAAAGCAACTTTAGTTTTCGAGCAAATGCTAAATGAAGAGAGTAAACAATCAACAGAATTAAAACTGCTATTTGTAGCTTACAAGTTTGTCAAAAATATACAGGATTCAAAAGCCAACGTTCAACATTATTAAAAAAAGGAAATACAATTTTGGAACAAGTGTAAGAGGGTTCCTGCACACCATTTGAGGGAACAAAGCAAAACAAATGGTACAGTACAACAAATAATCAAAAACCAAGCTCAAGTCTTTCAGCCAAAACCCATCTTCACTAAGCAGCATTTAGGTACAGAAAAAAAAAAAGACAAATTTAAATACGGAAAAATTAAGAAAAAAAACTAAGACAGAATAATAAAGGTTTTCGATCTTGTTCAACAAGAACACAACCACATACCTTGCAAGTTCTCCATGCTGGCTATCTCACGTGGGATTTCCCCAGACAGATTGTTTACATTCAAATACAAATCAACAAGCTCAGTCAAGTTTGCAATCTCTCTTGGTATGTCTCCATACAAAGAGTTATAATGCAAGTAGAGTCCGGTCAGATGCTTGAGCCCTGCAATGGCTGGTGAAAGCTTCCCTGAGAGACCCTTACCCTGTAGAGAAACATTTGCCACCTGACCCTTCTCATTGCATGCCACTCCTTCAAAATATCCATCACATGGGTCACCATTGATAGTCCAAGACGGTAGATAAAGGCTCTCTGGATCCAAACTGGCTTTCATATCCATTAGTGCTCTTAGCTCTCCATTCCCACACACCCATGTTGGGTTCGAGAGCAAAAACGCAAGAGAGAACAATAGGAGCAGTTCCGAAAACGCCATTTTCAGTTCGGAATGAAAAAAAAAAAGGCTTACAATTAAACAAGCTCTGAACTTTTGGTTTTTTGAATGAGACGCTATGTAACGCTTATGTTTCAGTGTGTAAAGCAAAGTGCAAAGAGAGTGGAAAAAGCGCATACAAGACAAGTGAAGAGTGGTGAACGGAAACAAGTCAAGTCATACATCAAAGGCAGTAAAAAGTGGTGTCCGTGGAATGTTGCAAAAACTCAAAACTCTCCCCTTTTTCATGGCACACTCACTTTTTTTTTCATATCATTACGTAAGTTATTGTTAAATAACACTTTAATCTTGTTCAAATAATGTTTAAATGATTGACATAATCAACATAATTATTTTTTCCTTGCCAACATGGAATAATGAATCCAAAAGTGGAAAACAATAAAGGGAAGTAGATCATCAAAGCATTGAAGAAAAAAGGGGTAAAGTTTTCTTTCTTTGTGGGGTTGTGGTCTTATGGCTTTTATGTGCATTTTTCTTCTAGGAAAAAAAAAATCAATTTTATGACTTCTGAAAAATTAGTTATCCTTGAGCACCACTTGTTTTATGTTATCATTGTTAATTATATATGTTTACCAATGTTATAATATATAGCCGGTTGTTTTTCTGATTTCAAACTTTACTAACAAACAAACTTTGAATTAAAATATTAGGATAAGTAGGAAGGCTAGCAACCCTGGTAGGATGATATAATATTGATACAAAACCCAAGTACACGAAAAATATAATAATCGATGTCATTTTAGTTATTTTATTTAAGATTATCTTTTAATGAAATAATTTATTTTTAATAAATAAAAAAATTTATTTATTTAATAAAATAAGTAATTAAATAATATTTTCCTTTTAAAATAACCAAATAAGTTTTCTTTTTAAAAATAACCACCACAATATTTTTAACATTATTCTAATAAAATTATATATACTTTTTAAATTGTATTACTTTAATATTTTTTAAGATCATTATTACAAAATTATATATTTTTTAAATTATATTATTTAATATATAAAAATTAAATATACTTAGACGGAAATACATAATAATATAATTTAATTTTAAAAAATAGATGTGGCTTAGAATTACTACATCTACATCTTGAAATTTGAAAATTCAAACCTTTTTAGTTTTTTTTATAATTTCCTTCTTTTTCGATTTTTTTTAGTAGAAAATGTACTATGGTGGACTGCGAAATTAATTTGTCTGCTTTACAGGGCCCACCATTGATTATAACAGTGCCACGTCTGCCACGTTTGGGAATCAGTGAGGCACGCGCCTAGCGCGTGGCAATTGGTGAATTGAATGCTTTTCAAAATTCAAATTCCCTGTTACCCGTTCTACAGTAACTGAGCTGTAAGATATCACGCCCCCAACCTTATTATTACAGCATGAGAAATAGGTATTTTTCGCCGGAGTAATTTTATTTCCTATTTCTTATTTTTTAAAATAAGTAAAAAAAGAATTTTTAAGATTTTAGTAAAATTTGACATAATTAAAGTCGATAACAAATAGACTTTAATTTCTTGATAAATACGATTTAAGTTTAACATTCATATATAAAATTTTTGTCAAAAGTACGATTTCCTTAATTTTAAATTTTTTTTTTCCATTTTACAGAAAAAAAATGAAAAATATTAGGGATTTGAGTGTGAAGCATGAGCATGCATTTGAAATTATTTTTTCTGTCTGTGGGATTTGTTTGATTTGATCTTAAAATTTGGGTAATTGAGAAAGTTGTCTCACTCTTCCCTATAAGGGACGTTTGGCACAGTATTTAATATATTCAGCATAACATAAGTGCTTTTGAAGTATACTGGTTTTGTTGCTATTTATTCTCTCTCTCTTTTTATCACACTATTACGCATTTATTTTATGTGGCTTTTAATTTTCTTTTATTTATATAAATTATTACTACGGAATAAGGCATCTCTTACACATATAATGCCATGTACGACTTTTTACTGAGTTTCCACTAAAAGGAAGGAAGAATAATAATTGATAAGTCATGCTTTCACTTTATGTGAACATAAAGTTTCCACCTCTATTTTCCTTTTACCTTTTGAAAGTACAATATTAAACCTCAAATGCATATTTTATTCGAATGAGAACTAAAAAAAAAAAATAGTTTAAATAGATAAAAAAAGTTAAGCGGAAAACATACAAATTATGCACATTCAAATGAGTAAAATTAGTAAAATCGTAAAGAAATTATGCAAACAAAGTTTTTATACTAAAATATTTTAATTTAAATTTAACTTAGAAACAATAAATTATTTGTTTACTGATATGAAAATATTTATTATATATATAAAACTTATATATATTTTTATTTCGCTAGTACTCCAAATAAAGACAAAAAAGGAAGCGGGGAATGTGCCAACTCGGTAAAGAGTAATAAAGAAAAATGTAAACCTACATTCATAAAATTTAACATTATTTATTTTGAAAAACATTTAAAAAAAATTAAACACGATAAATATTATAAAATACTACATCACTCGTTATTTAAGGAATCTATCACTGACCAAATGCTAGTATCCAATCTTCACAAAGGAAAAATAAGTAAGACAATAGTCCAACATAATAATTATCAACAAGATGACAATAATTAACCATATATATATATATATATATATATATATATATATATATTATTATGTATGTATGTATATATATAAAGACATGAATCTTGTTTAAAAATATTTATGCAAATAAATGAAACAATGCAAATTTAAAAAAAAAAAAACTATATCTCTAATAGGAGTATTATTTCACTTTTAAAATCACGGTCTTAGAATAAATTTTAAATAAATTAATGAATTATGGCCCGTTTTCTTAACAATTAACGGAATAAATAAAAATGAATTTACTATAATGAAAACCTTCATCTATCTTAAAAAACTCAGTTAGATAGGTTTTTTAAGCCAAAATTCTATCTCACTTTTCTCATATAAAAATAATAACAAAACCAAATCTAAGTTCATTATTCATCATTATATGTTATTTTATTTAATAATATTCAAACAATCCACTATTGATACAGTAATTTTGTGGGAGAATTTTTGGTAAATTGTTTACATTAAGATGTCTCCCACATTTATGGGAGACAATCAAATAAAATAGTTTTCCATATTATAATTTTTATTACATCAATGTAGACACAATCATCTTTGTAACTTTTATCTCACTTCTAAAGTGCTTCTAACACTTATGTGACTCCAACAACAAATTTGTGATAAAAAAATTTATGCAGCTTTCTTTACTAATCTACCTCTAATTCTTATCTAAGTGCAACAACCACAATTTTATGGAGAGAGTAATTAATTTGTGTGTTTTGGACGTTTTTCATTGTCTTAGAGGGTATTTGCATTGCATGTTTTGATTTGTGAATTGACACAACTTACAAGTATGTGGTTGATGGATTAGGAATTTAGGATACTATGAGTTGGTGTCAACATCAACATGAAAAGCATCTCCTTTTCTTAGAAATATGTGCAGAAAAGACAGAGGGCCTAGCCATAGTGACATGATGCCCCAGAAAACAAGTGGGAAAAAGAAAGGATGAAAAACATAATGAAGAGAACCTCCATGGTCATGCATAAAGTTCTAATGACGATCATGGGTCCAAAAACCCAACTATGCAACTACCCCCCAACCTAAACGCCTGAAAGGAACAACAAAATGTCATGTTGAAGGATTTTCAAGATTGAACTGGATCATTTCAATGGGGCGCGTTACACATGTTTAAGGAAGGAGACAAGCTACCTGGTTGATTTACAAACAAATGACTTTGTTCAGTGAAATTTTGAAAGGAACGTAACGTGGACTGTTCCACCTTTGTCCTCAAGCCCAACTTTCAAATCGTGCATCGATTAGTTCTCAGTTTTTATTCTTCTTTCAAATTGGTGGTAGGTAGTCACTGTCACCTTAATCACCAAAGTCAAAATGGATTAACTTATTAAACAAACATGACATGTGATTGAGTCCCATAAATAGGGCTGGCAAAGTGGTCCAGCCCGGCCTATCCAGGCCTGTCCTGCTTAGATTCGCAAAATGCGGGTCAGATTGGTTGTTCCTACATGCAAGTTGGCCTACAGGTTTGTGGGCTGGTTCATATAACTTCTACAAATGAACTATTATATATAGATAAATCAAATTTCTAGAAATTAATGCAATCTGAAATTATGAATTAATCAAGCTTGCGGTGTAAAATAATTAAAGTATGACAAACAAATACACCTCACAAATTTTCAAATTAATTAGACAAGATGGCCAAAAATCATTCATAGAACACATCATCAATAGTTACAAGAGATTTAATGAACTCAAAAACAACTGAATAAGCAACTGACATCAATTAACAATTAAAAGCAGTTACCACATCGAACACTTGTTATGCAATTGCTATTATATCATCTTCTTCCACTTGAAGAACATTAGATGCAACCTTAGAAGAACTTTCATCTTCCACTTTTTGATAATTATAATCTTTTCCATCATTTGCATACATTTGAACAATGACAATGAAAGAATGAATTTACCCTCGAAAAATCCATGTTTCAAACTAGAAGTACAAATAATTGCTTCCACATTTTCAGGCAAAAAAGAATTCTTATACTTGTTAAGAATTCGATAACCAATGCTAAATGATGATTCTGATGCAACTGTGGTTATACGAATACTTAACAAATCTATAGCCATTAAAGCAAGATCCGAAAAATGACTATTATTTTTCAACCACTGTAACACATCCATATGCTCCAAAAATCAAAATCCAAAGTTGGCTCATTCAAATAAGTGCCAAGTTGTGTTCTTCCACTTTGATTAGCTACTTGAAGCTTGCGCATTTTTAATTCCTATTATAGATGTAATAAGTTAGTAACATGGGCCAAGTACAACAAAAACTAAAAAATTAACTGAAGTACATTCAAGTAAGCAACTTACATAAAAAAGACTTGGTTTAGAAGTAGATGAGGATGAAGATTGCCCTTGCTTACGCTTTAGAGTATTGATGTTGTTCTCAAACCTTAGCTAGAATATTCGGCAAAAAGTTTGTATAATTTTTGCTTGATGTTTTCCAATTTCTGCTCCCAAGATAGTGAATCAATTTTTTCAAAGCAAAAATTCAATGTTTCTAACTTCATCCTTGGGTCTAAAATTGCACCAAATGCAAGTACAACACTATATTCATCCCATTATTTTTCAAATTTGACTATCATCAATTCAGCCGTGCATCTTCATCTTTCACATTTTTCATCAACAAGCTTTGAATTTTCCAAACTTGTAAAAAATACAAGTTGGAAGTTAGATAACTTGTAGCAGAAATCAAGGTAGTGATATCATAAAAGGGTAACAAGAACTTACAAATTTTTTCTACTCTCTCCCAATCTTCCTCTGGAGGGCAATATTTATAAGATTCATCAACCAAGTGCAAGCTTCCAAAAACACATTGATATTTAAGCACTTTTAAGCACCAAGTAAGTTGAGTTCCACCTTGTAGGGACATGAAGACACAACCCATGTGATGCATCAATATCACTAAACTTTTCAAGGTATTGTTTTAATTTCACCATTCTACTCTCTGAACCCCTCCTCACATATTTGATGCTATTTCTAATTTGGTTTAAAGCCTCACTAAGCACCTTTAATCCTTCTTGAACAATTAAATTTAATATATGTGCACAACAACAAACATGAAAGAATTCACCACCATATATCAAACCATTTTGTAAGAGAAGTTGGCTTCTTAAAGTATTTTGGAGAACATCATTAGCAGAAGCATTATCCAAAGTGATAGAAAATATTTTCTTTTCTCTAATCCCCAGTCTTATAAAAATTCATAAATTTTCTTAGACAACTCAAAACCTGTATGAGGGAGAGACATATAACAAAAGATGAGTAGCTTGCTATTTAACTTCCAATTTAGGTCAACAAATGGGCAGTCAATGATATGAAACCCTCAATATTAATAGATGTCCATAAATCAGTAGTTAAGCATATCCTACTAGGAATAGAAACAAGCAATTCCTTAAGCATTGTCTTTTCTTTGATATACATTCTTCCAATATCAGCCTTAACAGTGTTTCTAGAAATCATAATTGCATCAGGACACAAGTAGTTTATCCAAGTCCTAAGTTCGGGATACTCAACAAATTTATAACGCAAATTATGTCTAATAATTATATTAGACAACAATTCACGATGTACAACTTGATCAATCTTTTTTCCTTTCAACTTTTCCTGCATATCTAAAATCATTTGACCCACATCTTCAGTTTTTCTTGTATCACATTTCATAACATGATGATTTAAATGAGAAGTGCCATATTTTCTTCCACCAGTTAGATATATTCTATTACAATTATTGCATCTTGCCCTTTCTTTTCCATCCTTATCCACCCCAATCTTAGTAAAATACTTCCAACAATCAGATGTGGTAGTCTTATCCCTTTTCTTTTTCTCACTTTCAACAATTTCATATTGTTTTTCAAAATTATCTTCCTTAATTTCATTTTCACAAAGGGGAATATTAATATTCTCTTCAGTCATTCCAATTTCCAAATTGAGATCCTAATTAATTAATAGCATGAACATAAGAACCTATCTAAACATAACCATAAATACAAAGAGATAAACACAACATAACCAACATGACATTGGATTTAAAAATTACCCCAAAGTTGTCACCTACGAAGCTGTCAACTACGAGGCCAACACTACAACAAATATAAAACAAGCTTCTTCAGATCACTTAAAACTCTTTTATATCAGAGGAAGGCATCAGCTAACAAATTAAAGACGTGTCCTTGACTAATATGCTGAAAAAAATAAACGATGTGGAGGTTGCTCTACAAATCTTGAACTGCTAAAATCTTAAAACTGCAAGCGGAAAAAGGTAAGGGAAAAAAAATTCTCGTAAGTAAAAGTTGAAATTAACATCACAAACCACCCTTCACCAGCTTTCAAATACAAATCACAAATCAAATCAAAGTGGTAGTAGCATAAATTTGTCTTTATATCAAAGTGGCAGAAGGTTAAGGAGGAAGGGATAGAACCAAGAGGAAGATGGCGGTGGAGGGCAGTCACAGACGGTGGTGATGATGGTGGAGGAGGGTCGTAGAGATGGTGGTGTTCGTGGTGGAGGACGCTCACAGAGATGGTGGTGTTGGCGGTGGAGGGAAGGAATCGGGAGATGGTGGTCTTAGCAGTAGAGAGTGGTCGTAGATCTCGCCCGTGGTGGAGGAATCGGCGGCACAAAGTTGTTTCTTGTTTTGTTAGGGATTGAAAATGCTTGATGATGAGAAAGAAAGGGCAGTAGCACAGCACAGCAGTGGGTTCCATTGCATATAAGGTTTCTTACGGGTTAACGGGCCAGCCTGCCCCGCCTCGTCATAAGCCCGCACGGGCCACAGGTTATGCAGGGCGGGCTTAAATGGGTTAGCGAGTCAAATAGGGGAACCCGCCCCGTGTTATTTCTTGCAAGTTGCAGGCCAGCCCACGCGGCCTGCCCTGTTTTGCCAGCCCTACCCATAAATACATTGGAGAATCAAAATTTACAATTTATGTCCTTAAATTAATTACAAAAATAGAAATAACAAAATATGTACAAAAGAAAGTGATGAACCCTAAGTGATAAAGCAACTACTGAGTTAGTCCAACCTTTAAAAATGATGACCAGGAGCATGACACAAGACCCAGGCTAGGTCAGGGTTAGTCCATAGTCAGTACTTCAGAACCTCTTATTCCTCAAACGATTAACAGGAGCAGAGCCCACATAATTGGACCTGAGCACCAGCTATTGTTCTTGATTTTGATTTCCATAGATTAAGGTGTACTTAGTATAAATTGGACTTGTGTCAAGCCCACCTAAACCTAGCTTCTAGAAACGCATCCCAAAATCGCCCCCTGTCTTCATTTAACCTAGTTTCTAGAAGATTTCCTCTAGCTTGGGTGACACCCTAGGTTGACCTACCTTCTAGAAGGTTTCTGTCATTGTCGCCCCTACCCCTCACTTTTGGTCTCCAAGGAACTCTCTCATATAAATAAGGTGCCTTGCCTCATTATAATCACATTGAATAAATAGTAAAGAAACTTCGTCAAAGTGATTCGTTGTGTGGTTTCCAAACTTTCTTTAGGTCTTATCTTGAGTAGAGAATACTTCAAGTGGCAACTCCTCCTCACTCACTTAGAACTCTTCCCATTCGAAGTGGTTTGATGCAATCACCATTTCCATCATCTTTATAAGCTTCCTTTCCTCTTTACTCTTTTCCTTTGTCTTTTTTTCCATTCTACCATTATTCTTCTCCACCTTGGTTATTTCTTTTATTTTTTTCGCCCTTTACCTTCTCCTTATCTTTCTATTAATTTAGTGTTCATCATAATTGATCATCTTAATTGTGTTTTTTTCTCTTTTCTCTTTTGAAAAGAACCTTTACACTTACTTAATCACTTGGTTAAATTCGTGTACAATGACAATCTTCACTGAGTCTCACCATATTTCGGTAATCAAAATTATAATGCAAAGTGAAAATCCTAATGTAATATTCTAAATCAACTCACATGAAAAAGTGTGATAGAAAACAGAAAATATTTGTTAATGTATCTCAAACCTTAAAACTATTAATATTTTATATGATGTTTCTAAGTAAACTTATCACACTAATACATATTAATGAGTAATCTTTAATTCTCAACTCATTCAAGGTAAAAATATATAATAATAAAATTTAATATAGTGTTGTGTGTAAGGACTGAGAAAAATAGTCTTAGAGTAAAAATGTTAGGTTGGTCTCAATCTAGTTTTTGCATGCGACTCTTTTAGTTTTCGGATTAGTCTCTATTAGGTCAGACTCCTAGTGATATAGTTAGATTTTTTTATCAGGACTCCATGGTGCAGGTTAAGCTTCCCTTGAGCTTTTGGTAGGTTTGGAGCTCTTAGACATCATCTACTTAAGTCCAGGTAAGGGAAGCTAGTTTTAAATTTCCAATAGAATCCTAGGCGAGAAGATCTGGATGTGGGGGTGACGTGGTCACCAGTCTCAAATTTTCTTGTAGGATTGCTTGTTTTTTAGTATATTAGAATTTGATTGATATTAGAATGTGAAATTGTAGATATGCTAGATGTTATAGAATTATATTATTTTTTTATTTGAATAAGTAAATGAATATATTTAAATAGTTTGATGAATCATTTAAAGGGTAATGTTTGTTGAGTATTGGTTGTTTGATTTTGAATTAGAGATATTGGATATATGGTATTATATATTTATAGAATAGCTATATTAGAGTAATTATCCAACTCTAGTAGGGAATTTGTTACTTTGGTTTAGTATATATTTGATAACATAACAATTTGAATGGAACTTTTTGGGTGAAAATGTGAAATAGATCAAATTTTACAAACTGTTTTCTGCAAATCTCGTTCACGCGAGAATAAAATGAAAATATGAGGTGCTCTCATGTCCATTTTTGTTCAAGCGAGATGGGATCTTGTTCAAGCGAAAATAGGGTAAACGAAGTTATTCAAGTAGTGAGAGTCAAAGGAGGTTCATATGAATGGGTAAGTTGTTTGAAAGATAACTAACTTGACCTGTTATATGAGTTAACTCTGTCAAACTAGGAGAGATGATATTGAGATTATTTATGTGCATAACTGTGTAGATTTCACAGTGAGATAGTATGACATGTGCAAATCTTTGAGTCTAAGTTAATGCTTAAGTCTTCCGAAAATAGAGTCAAGTGTCTGAGTATGTTGGTCAGTAGAAGTCTGACATGAGTAATGTGAATGATGAATTATGATAGGCACTTGATGGACTTTGAGAAAAATGTATGAGAGTTGATGACTTTATGTTTGTTAATTGAAATTGAAATTATACAGCAAAAAATTTTATAGCTAGCTCAAAATTGACTTTATTCTGTTTTTGTTGTGTTTTGTTTTCTTTATCTATGATAATCGTGTATTTTACATGGGAGAAGATGGGGTTGTAGGTGAGAGAGCTCCCCAATGAGGATATGGAATATATATATTTGTTTTTATTAATTTATTGATGTTTGTAAATATTATTTTCCCTATGAAGAGAGATGTATTTTGAACTATTATACAAATGATATATGTATATATGTAAATATTTATGTTGAAAATTCATGCATATTATAATCTTAGATGTGGGAAAAATATAGGGATGTTACATTGTGAATGTCATTAGTTATGAATTTCAAATTAATAGAGTAACGAAAAAACTTAGTAAAGGAGATGAAGTATTTCTGAAAATGTGTATGCTTCATTTTTCACACACACGAAAGTAGAGTTCTACGAACTATAAATAAGTGCATCAAAAACACTAAAACAGAGAAAAAAAATGCCTAGACTAATACATAAGTATGAACAAAAAAATAGGAGTGCAATATTGCCCACTGCACCACTAACACAAAAGGAAATACAATTGTACATAAATAGAAAAGCAAACCAGAAAGGAAATTCAATTCTCCTCTAGGTGACATATGTTTATATCGTTTGATAGTCCCTTGCAAGCCGAGGAGTAGATATTAACGAGATCTAGCTTGGGAACAAGAAAATGAAATTGTTTAAGCTTAAAGCTTTGATATAACAATCTGACAGTCCAACTCTACAATCTTCGTATGTTCATCAAAAACTGGGTTAGCAACTATACACAAAGTAGATTGGTTGTCACAATATAGTAAAGGTGGAATTTTGAGAGGATCTTGAAGATCTTGCAAGAGAAACATAATACATTAAATTTCACAAATTGCAGTTTTCATCATGGTTGTCAAACTCGCGAGTCAACTCGTTGACTCGTCCGAGTTTACGAACCCACTTTGCCTTACCGAGTTAAATCTGTAGCAGACTCGATTTTGAGGTAGACTCGGTGGACTCAGTGTGGAATCGGTAGACTCGGTGTGGACTCGTGACTCTGGTCCGAGTTGGCGAGTCCAGCTGGGTTTTTTTAAAAAAAACAAAACTATGTGGTTTTGAATGGGGGACCTGAATGAAATCAAAAAACTTAGGTTTTTGCGTTTCGTTTTGTGTTTCCGTTCTGTTCTGTGGAATGTGACAGCGATAGATTGAGCGGTGGTCGCGGGTTGCAGTGGATCTAGTGGTGGTCGCGTCGCAAGTTGCTATAGGTGGTGGTTGCGTCGCGGGTTGCTCTAGGTTGTGGTGGCGTCGCGAGTTGCTGTAGGTGGTGGCGTCGCGGGTTGCTGCAGGTGGTGGCGTCACGGGTTGCTGCAGGTGGTGGCGTCGCGGTGGTGCGTTACGGTGGTCGCGTCGGAGCGTTTTTCGGACTCGTGGGTTGTTGCTGCTCATCATATAAGGTTAGAGTTAGGTGGTGTGAAATTAGGGTAGGGAAGGGAAGGGATTAGGGTTCTGTTTTTTTTTTTATTGGCTGCAGAATGTACTGTTTTTTAATTGAGAATGGTTGCTGGTTGCCCTGCACTTTTTTTTTTTTTGGACAGAAATTGAATTTGGAGGAGCAGTATTTTTGTTAAGAAATGTCTGGGAGTAGATCAAATTCAAGTGAGCTCAATAGAACTGCATCTGCATCTTCTAATAGAAGTAAAAATGCTCCAGGAAATAGAACTGATGTTGGATGGAAGCATGGGATAGATGTTAATGGAAATGGTAAAAAAGTGAAGTGTAGTTATTGTTCAAAGACTATGAGTGGAGGAATATTTAGGTTCAAGCATCATCTTGCTGGAACTAGGGAGGACTCTGAACCTTGTTCTTCTGTTCCAGAAGAAATAAGAGATTTGATGATAAAAATTGTTGCAGAAGCTAAGCAAGCCTCTTTGAAAAAAAGAAAGTTAAATATAATTGATGAAGACCAAGGATGTGAGGGGCTTGAAGAAAGACAACATATATTTGGTTCTAAAGGAAAAGAAAAAGTTGGTAGTAGGGGGCAGTTCAAGCTACCATAAATCAAATGATGAAGAAAGATTATAAAGAAGAAGTGGATGCTCAAGTTGCTGAATTTTTTTACACAAGTGCCATTCTGTTTAATGTAATTAAAAATCCAGCTTTTGCAAAGATGTGTGAAATGATTGGAAAATATGGAGCTGGCTATAAACCCCCAACTTATCATGATATTAGAGAAAAACTATTGAAGCAAGCAATTGACAAAACTGATTTAGTGCTTCAAGAATACAAGGAAGAGTGGAAGAAAACAGGTTGCACAATCATGTCTGATGGGTGGACAGATAAAAAGAGGCGTTCTATTTGCAACTTCTTGGTGAATAGTCCTAAAGGGACTGTTTTTATGTATTCATTGGACACGTCAGACATATCAAAAACAGCAGATAAAGTTTTTAAAATGTTGGATGACGTTGTTGAATTAGTTGGAGAAGAAAATGTTGTGCAGGTGGTGACTGATAATGCTGCAAATTTCAAGGCAGCTGGAGAGTTGTTGATGCAAAAAAGGGAGCATTTGTATTGGACCCCATGTGCTGCACACTGCATTGATTTGATTTTTGAAGATTTTGAAAAGAAGTTGAAGGTCCATGAACTTACTATCAAGAAAGGAAGAAAGATCACCACATATATTTATGGCAGATCAATGCTAATTAGCATGTTGAAGAAGTTCACGAAAGAAAGAGACTTGATAAGACTGGGTGTGACCAGATTTGCCACTGCTTATTTAACTCTCGGTTGTCTTCATGAATTGAAAGCCTCATTATTTACCATGTTCAGTTCTGAAGAATGGAAAACAAGCAAATTTGGAACTTCACAAGAGGGGAAAAAGGTTGAAAATATGATATTAGACAGCCGATTTTGGAAGAATATCTCCACGTGCCTCAAAGTTGCTGCCCCTCTTATGGTGGTCCTAAGATTGGTGGATTCAGACGCAAAACCTGTAATGGGTTTCATATATGAAGAGATGGATCGGGCAAAGGAGAAGATTAAGAACAATTTTAATCATGTTAAGAAAAGGTAAAAATTTTATAGCTTTCTCTTTAAAAATTTAATTACTCCTTCTTCTTCTATTACTTATATGATAGTTGGTTGGTTGATATTGATTACTATTGAATGAATGTATGTAGCTATGAAGAGGTTTGGAAAATAATTGATGCAAGATGGGATAATCAACTTCATAGGCCTCTGCATGCAGCTGCATATTATCTCAATCCCCAAATCCATTATGAACCTGAGTTTAGATCTGATGATCCTGAGGTGAAAGAAGGGTTGTATACATCCATGAGAAGATTGGTTAAGGATGCTGCAGAAAGAAGGATAATTAATGTGCAACTTGTTGAGTATCATTTTGGTAGAGGAGCCTTTGCAATGGATGACGCAAAGGAAAGTAGAAAAACAATACTTCCTGGAGAATGGTGGGAGATGTTTGGGTATAGAACTCCAGAGTTGAAGAGGTTTGCTATCCGAATTCTAAGCTTGACTTGTAGCTCTTCTGGATGTGAGCGAAATTGGAGCTCATTTGAAATGGTAATTGAAGTTATTTATAATTTCTTTATTTAGTTTTATATGGTTAGTTACTAAATTTCCTATTTAATATAGGTTCATACAAAGAGAAGAAACCGTTTACATCAAAAAAAGATGAATGATTTGGCGTATGTCATGTACAACTTGAAGTTGAGTAACAAGCAAATTAGAAAAACAGTTGCTCTTCCCTTTGATGATATCCAATCAGATGATGAATGGATAACTGAAGAGGGAGATAATATTGATGAGATTGATCAAGTTCAAGATGCAAATGTTCACGTAAATCCGGCAATAACAGTTCCAACTCTAGATGCATTTGATCTTGAAAATTTGACTTTTGATGTCAATGTGGATGAAGATGAAGATGAAGATGGAGATCATGATGAAGATGATGATGGAGATGATGGAAGAGAGGATATCATTAGAGGATTGGACATAGAAATTTGAATTTCTAATTATTTAATTTCTATGACTTGAATTGAACAATTTAACTTTTGTAGTATTTGTATGGCCTTCTTTATTTGAGACTTTGAAGTTAGATGATTTGGTATATTATTAATTCTCATTCAGGACTAAATGTAGTTATTTACACTATTTTTTTTTAATATGAAAGTAGACTCTTACGATTCTACGAGTCGAGTCTACGGAGCTCTCACGAGTCTACGTAGACTCGCGAGTTTGACAACCATGGTTTTCATGGCCTTATACTTTACTTCACAAGAACTTTTGGAGACCGTGGTTTACTTCTTTGACTTCCATGAAATGAGTGAAGAGCCAAGATGCACACCATATATTGTAATGGATCTCCTTATGTCAAGACAAGAGGCTCAACCATTATCACTATATGCTTTCAATTGAAGGGCAGAATCAGATGAGAAAAATAATAAGCATGTTGCACTTTTTATGTAGCGAATGATCCTTATAACAACATTATAGTTGGTTCTTGTTGGCTTGGAAAGGAATTGTGCAAGATGATGCATGTCATAAGTTATATTTGGTTGTGTGTTTGTAAGATACATGAGTCTTTCTATAAGACGTTTATAGGCGAGAGAATCATCAAGCATTTCTCCTAAGTCTGCTAAAATTCTATTTGCATTTTTAATTAGAGTGTATGTTGTTTTGCATCATAAGAGGTTTGCTTTAGTAAATAACTCCAATGCATATTTTTCCTGGTTTATCAAGATTCCCTTTTTTGTCCATGCCACCTCAAAACAAAGTAAAAAAATGCAATTCTCCCAAATCTTTGATGTGGAAGGAATCAGCAAGAGCTTGTTTAATTTGACTATTTCTTCATCATTATTCTTGTCAAAATTATGTCATATAGGTACACCAAAATTGTTGTGGAAGAATCATCAAATGACTTAATAAATAGAGAATAATCAGGCATTGAATGTGTATAGCCTACAAAAAGAAGAAAAGAGGAGAGTTTAGCAAATCATTCCATGTTCACTTGTTTACAACCATACACTACCTTTAGTAGCTTACACACTCGTCCTGATAAAATTGTATTTAATCGAAGAGAGACCACCACATAAACCCCTTCTTTTAACTCACCAAGTATGAAGGTATTATTGATGTCAAGTTTCCTTAGCCTCCATTTTAGCACGACAGCAAGAGATAAAAATCAACATTATAGTGGAGATTTTGGCCACAGGTGAAAATGTATCCAAATAGTCTATCCCTTTGGTTTGAGTGTAGCTTTTTTGTTACGGAACGAATCTTCTATCTCTTTATGGTCTCATATACTTTACATTTAACCTTAAAACCCCATTTACAACCAATTGGAACCTTCCTTTGGGGTAGATATGTGATAATCCATGTTTGATTAACATTAAGAGCACATAATTCAGCTTTAATAACATCTCTCCAATACTCGTAAGTGGTGGCCTCGATATAGTTTCTTGGTTTGACATGTGAAGACAAAGACATAACATAGCATCTATAGCATGGAGATAAATGTTTATATGACACCACTGATGAGCATAATTCTATTAATACTTAATAACTTTAATCATAGATTTTTAGACTGTAATAATGAATAAATTCACTATTTTAATTAATATTCTTCTAATTTGGTTTATTTAGGCCTTAACTATTATTTTTGTTAATTTTGTGTTTTTAGAGTAAATGGTCTGAAGGAAGTGTCTATCTTTGTGAATGAGCAAAATATGAAAAAGTCTAAGTTGTTTATTTAAATCAAAAACAAAAAAAAAATCTGAGGAGAAGAAGGAGAAAATAAAATCTACAATATCTCAAACAGAATTGGAAGCAAATCTTCTGCAAAATACAAGAATTTTGGAAAGTTGGAAACTGTTAACAAAATCTAAACCAGAATAGTTTCCCAAGATCCTTGAAGCAGAAAAACCTATAAAAAGACACAAGCCTCAGGAGAAGAGGGGGAAGCTTCACAGGATTTTCTTAGTTTCTTTTCTTTTGTGTAATTCTTTTGTTTTGCCTCCACATGGAAGGCTAAACCGTTTTGGTTGATTCCTTTGTAATTCCCCATTGAGTTATGAGGTTTTGAAAAATAAAAATTTCATTTTTTTAATTCTCTATAGCTGTTGTTTTAATATTTTAATCTCTTGAAAAACTTGTTTATGTGAAAGGTTGCACTTGAACGCATGATTGAGAGTTTTCCTTATCTTAAAATTTGGTTTCTTTAGTTTGTATTGTTGTAACTAATTTCTTGGACGCATGATTCAAGAGATGAGATAAACATTCTCATGGAGTGTACGCATGGAATAGAGTGGGTACTAATCAAACCAATAGACTCGTGGTTTACTGGTGAACTTCAGTTGAATCAGATTAACGCATGTTCAATTTGGTTTAGCTCTATTTGAGGATTGAGAAAGGAATAATCTTTAGAGAACCTATGAGAAATTCATTGATGGAAGAACTTGGGAGTAACCTGCATTCGTTATGGTTTTAAATCATCATTTATATTTTCCTACTTAACAATCACAACCCCTTTTGCTTAATTGTTATTTGTAATTTTCATTGCTTGCAGATAAGTTTTGAATTCTGTTCACTGGAGTCACTATTGGATTCATTGGGAGACAACTTGGAGACCATGCTAATATTACAATGATAATCCTTCAAATAACCAATAGGCCTTCTAATTCTAGTGATCAGTGAAGAGGTGTGGTGATAATATTCATTTCAGTTGAATAATTTATTTCTAATGTAGAAGGAGAGTTAGATTCTTCCAAGTCTAGTATAATGGAAGTAGGATGGGTTGAAACTAAGAATGGTTGTGGTGTTGGACCAATTTCAGAATCAAGACGATGGCTAATATCAATGGATTGAGGTTCAAGGAGCAGGGAAGTTGGGTAGTGATTTCTATAGTTTTCACTATTAGAAGAAGAACACATGTCACTTTGACCATCGTTAACTTCTAATTTGCAATATGGAAACACACTTTCATAGAAATAACATTTCTAGAAACAAATGTTTCTCTAGTGTGAACGTTCAATAAAATGTACCTTTCTTCTTTTCTAATATCCTAAAAACATAATTGCAAGCTTTAGGATCAAAATTGGTTCTATTAATAGGTGAGGTGTGGGCAAAACAAAGAACCAAAAACTTTCAATTGAGAAAATTATGGTTTAGTCTTATGCAAAATCTTACATGGGGAAGAAAATTTCAAAATTGGTGCACGCAACATATTGATGATGAAGGCATCATGCGATATAGCATAAGACAATATATTTTCGATAAATTGGACAGTATTATCAGAGCTCTTGCTACATTCAATAAATGCCCATATTTTCTCTCTATAATTTTTTTTTTCAAGTGTGTTAACACAAGAAGTTTGGAGTTATTTCTTTGTTAGCATAAAATTATTCATGAAAATTTTTGTTCCATTATCACTTCTTATAGTTTTTATCATGGAGATGTATAAAGGTGACAAAATCCTGCAAGATTTTAGTAGTTTCATATTTCTTTTTTAAAGGAAAAATCTAAGTGTAATGTGAGTGATCATCAACAATTATGAGAAAATATTTATATCCATGAATAAATGGAATTGATTATGGTCCCCAAAAATCAATCTGTATTAAATAAAAACATTTAACATAAACAAAACTGCTAAAGGGAAAGATTATTTCTTCTACTTGGATAAATGACTAACATCACAAATATAGGATCCACCATTCGTAACAAAAGGAAACTTGTTCTTTATCAAATCAAGACATTTATTGGAAACATGACCAAGACGAAATGCCAAAAAGTATCAGTACCTCCAGAGGCTAAACTAGCAAATGTGATGGGTTGACTAGGGGTCTGAGTGTGTGGAAAAGATTGATCACAATCGTTGGAAGAAAGATGAAGAAAAACAAAACATGATGAAAGCATGGTAGTTAGAATTGCAAAATGTGAATCACGGTTCATTTCAAAATCTTCCTTTGACGATACATATCGATAGGTGAATCATTTTATAACCTGAATCATTACATGAATCGAATTTGAATTGTATGATTCGTAATTTAGTTCCGGTACATACCATTCATGGTGACCTATACATTTCACGAAGCTTTACATATGGGAAATAAAAAATCTCGATAAACAAAAAACCAAAATGAATAGTCACACGTCTTTGATAGAACATTTTACCTATAAATTGAGAAGGGCAAGAAAGATGAGCAAGAAATATGAAAAGAATAAGAAGATGGAGAAGGTAAGAGAAATATAGTGAAAGCACGGAGAGAAGAAGCAGAGAAGAGAAAAGAAGAAGTTTATACCAGAGGAAAAAAGAACAACAGAAAGTAATCGGATCACGTATGAAACTACAATAGAGAGGAAGAAGAAGTTGGAGAAGAATCAATTCACAAAGTTAAACAATCTACTTTTGAGATAAATACCAACTTTCACACTTTAGATTATGTTTTCTTACTTTTGATAGATATAATACTTACTCTATATTTTAATGTTATTTTAATATTTTACTTTTGGATAGTTTCTTCTTGCATCCTTACATTTTCTTCCTGCATCCCCACAATGTTGTGCAAAGACCAAATTGTCCCTATTATTTTTTAAAAACCTTAAAATGCATTTAAATTGTATTTATTTTTTTTTTATTCCGGATTATGGAATCTGGAAAAAATTTGGATTAGCGCTTTTGGTAAAATTTTAGATCCACCAATCTGTAATTCAAAATATGCATTTCATATTCAGAAATCCATCATTCAAAAAAAATATTTTGGATTCACCAATCCGTAACAGAAATATGCATTTTGAATTCAGAAATTCATAATTCAAAAAAAAACATTCTGGATCCACCAATCCGTAACAAAATTAGGCTTCTGGATTTAGCAATTCAGAAATCAACAATTTATGCAGAATTTTCTTCTAGAACACCCCCTCTTCCGAAAAACAAAATGATTCAGTTCTGGATTGATGAATCCGTAGCATACTCCTAGATCCTGATTTCTGGTAACCACAAAAGCGTCATAACCACCAATGCTTCTAAAAAAAACTTAATTATTACCTCTAGAAGCCAAACAAGAATTCGGCAACGCAACCCACTCCTCCACCTTGCTCCGCATAGCTAAAATGACTCTCCACCAGTGCCTGGGATGAATGAAGAAGATGAACAGTACCATATAAACTGAATCACGTGCCCCTTTTTTAAATAAAAGGTCAAGGTCAATTTTAAAATTTACAAAATTATGGGACTGTAGGAAGTAAAACGTAGGAGTGCAGGAAGAAGAAGCCTTACTTTTGATATATCTCCCATATGTTAAATGTTATCAATTTGGGGACACACGGCCCACCAACGGCCAACGTATTTTCAGGCCTGGTTATGGTTATGTCGGGATGAATTTTGACAACTACTTCCTGCACCGTATCACTGTACCCAATTGGATAAGACAAAAATGTCTTTCTAAAAAATAGAATTGTATTGTGCGTTTTTCTATCCAGAATGGGTTTTTAAATTTTGTTTCTGAACTTTTATTTCCGGAATATAATAATTTTTTTGGATTTTTTTTTCTGGAATATATTATTTCCAATTCCAAATTTTTATTTATGGAATGAAGGACATTTTCAAAAATTAAAAAATATATTTATCAAAAAAATATTGGGTGTACGAAGAATTTGCCCGGAATTTTTCTACACCATCCCATCCCAACCCTTAATAGGCCACGAGCCACATATTTTTCAAAATATAAAAATAAAAAATTATCACAATAAATAAATTTTAAAATAATAAGTTGATAAATATATTTTAATTCTCATAAACTAAAATAAATAAAAAATATAGTTTGTTTGATATAAATTAACATGATGTAATTCATATGTAGTCCCGTATGTTTTAATATTATTTTAATATTAATCTTACTTTCAGATACATCTAGATTGTGTTTTTTTTACTTTTGAAATATGTATATTTTTTAATATTATTTTAATATTTATCTCACATAATAGATACTTCACTTGTGTTTTTATTTTTAAAATTATTAAATGCACGATCGTCGTATATGTATTGATATTATTATAATATTTATCACACTTTTATAAATACTTTTAAATTATGTTTTTCACTTTTGAAATAAGTAGATGCATTATCATGTACCTTTTTTACGCAACATTAATTATTTATTAGAGATTCTTTTGTTTTTTTTTAAATTTCATTTTTTAATATATTCTTGTATTTGTTTATTTTTGTAATTTTTTATTTATTTTTATATAAAACTATGTAAGTTTCTGTTTATTTTATTTTTTATATAAAATTATTTAAGTACTTGTTTTACTTTATTATATAAGATTTTTTTAGTATATGTTTATATAAAACTTTTTATATTTATATATAATTGTTTTTGTATTTGTTATTATATTATTTGTTTCTTTCTTTTTTTCTACAAAAAAGTGAGTTTCAACAGGAAATTATTTCTTGAAAAATTTGTTGAATATGAACTTTGATGTCTCCAGATTTGTGTGGATTGTTTAAAGACTTTGTTGCTGCTTGTGTGTGTGTGGGTTCTTGATAGTTTGAATTTGTTATTCCACTCTTTGTAGAGATCTAAAGTTGTTTCAATCAAGTTCTTTTGAAAAAGAGTGTTTTCCAAATAAGTGGAAAAACAACTTGTTGTTTTATCATTTCAACCGATTGTTTTACACTTAGTGGTCTTTTAAAAGAATTTGAAAAAGCTTGAAATAGGTTGACCTTGCAGTCAAAGCCAATTCAATCGATTGTTTCATGTTTTCAATCGGTTGATTTTTTAAAATCCTTAATATAATTTGTTAAGTTTGTTAAATACGTTTTAAATGATTCAGAATTGATCTTACTCTTGCTTTAAATGTTGTTAACAACTATTTGGAGTTTAAATAATCTTTTTTACGCTCCTGGTTGTTAAGAAATCAGATTATCACTTTCAAATCAGTTTTCTCCAAGATTGCTTCAAGCTTTGGAATTCTTTAAGAATGGAATAGGATTGCTTTGCATTTTTCAATTCAATCTGTGATTGTATTAAGTGTGATCATTAATTTTCTCTCCTGATTACTATTAATCTATAAGAACTAGTGTGTGCAAATCTAGAGGGTGTTTTGATCTATGGTATGTGCTTTGTCAAAAGGAGGTGTGTGTTCTTGAAGTGTTCAAGATCACCTTTTTGGTGTGTGATTTGTAATCAAGGTTTTTGATTGCTTACTGAAATACTCAAAGGTTTCTGGGGACTAGATGTAGCTCTGAGATAAGACTGAACAAGTATAAATTTGTTGTGTGATCCTTCCATCCCTTATCTCCTTTAAATATGTTTAGTTTTTTTTTATTAAGTACCGATAAAAACAACAGGTTGATTTTTTAGAAACCTTTAAAAACATATTTGTTTCTTGACTGAACTGGTTTCTTCTTCTTTGATTCTTCATTGGCCTTCACTCCACTTTCAATATTTACGAAAATCATTTAAAAATAATTCACCCCCTCTTGTTTAGGGCCTAAATTCTAACAAAAATTTTAAAAATTTCTTTCACACCAAGGCTATCCTCTTTCCAGATTTGTGAAATTTTGCCCTAGTTTCTACGATTTTATTCTGAGTTCATATTACGCTGAAAAATTCCAAAATAATTCACACGAGTTCTTTCATATGTTGTTTGTACCCACTCAGGGAGGCATGTCTGAAAATAAAACACAAAAAGAGATATAAAGAAGAAAAGTCAGGACGTTTTTTCTTTCAGAAAAAGAGTTCTCCAGTTTTGTTCGCTCTCGGAATAGAATCCATTACGCCTTATTCCTTGGGTGTTTTGATCTAAAATTTTTACCAGACTTTCCTTATTGTGTTTCTTGAGTTGTGACAGAGATTTTAGCCAAAAATTTCTTCCACACGATTCGCAATAAATTTTTTATTCATCAATGCCAGGGCTGAGAAAAAGGTTCGTTTCTGTGTGAAACTGTTTGATTTTTTTCTAACTGAATATTCATCCATTTGGCTGAAATTTGTCGTGTTATGTCCCAAATTCTGTTGGGATTCTTACACAGAAGTTCAGCGGGAAATTATTTCTGGAAAAATTTTCATAAATTTCTTGCACACCATGGCTATCCTCTTTCCAAATTTGTGAAATTTTGTCCTAGTATTTGCGATTTTATTCTGAGTTCATATTACGCTGAAAAATTCTAAAACAATTCACTCAAGTTCTTTCATATGTTGTTTGTATCCAGTCAGGGAGGCACATCCAAAAGCATAACACAAAAAGAAAAGCTAGGACGTTTTTCTTTTAGAAAAAAGAGTTCTCTAGTTTTGTTCTATTTCAGAAAGGAACTTACTACGCCTTATTCCTTGGGTGTTTTGATCTGAAATTTCTATCAGACATTCCTTATTGTGTGTCCTAAGTTGTAGTTGAGATTTTAGCCTCACATTCCTTCCACAAGATTTGAAATAAATTTTTTATTCATCACTGTCAGGGCTGAGAAGAAGGTTCACTTCTGTGTGAAATTGTTTAATTTTTTTTTCTAACTGAATACTCGTCCGTTTCAGCTAAAATTTGTTGCGTTTTGTCCCAAATTCAATTGGGATTCTTACGCAGAATTTCAGCGAGAAATTATTTCTGGAAAAAATTTCAGAAATTTCTTGCACACCAAGGCTACCTCTTTCCAGATTTGTGAAATTTTGCCTTAGTTTCTGCGATTTTATTCTAAGTTCATATTATGCTGAAAATTCTGAAAAAAATTCACATAAGTTCTTTCATATGTTGTTTGTATCCAGTTAGGGAAGCACGTCCAAAAAAAACATAAAAGGAGATATAAGGAAGAAAAGCCAGGACGTTTTTTCTTTCGGAAAAAAGAATTCTCCAGTTTTGTTCGCTATCAGAATGGGACCCATTACGCCTTATTCCTTAAGTGTTTTGATCTGAAATTTTTACCAAACATTCCTTATTGCGTGTTCTAGGTTGTGGTTGAGATTTTAGCCACAAATTTCTTCCACAAGATTTGCAATAATTTTTTTATTCATCATTGCTAGTGTTGGGAGGAAGGTTTGCTTCTGTGAGAAACTGTTTAATTTTTTTCTAATTGAATACTCATCCATTTGAGCTTAAATTTGTCGAGTTTTATCCCAAATTCTGTTTGGATCTAGACACAGAATTTCAGCGGGAAATTATGTTTGGAAAAATTTCAAAAATTTCTTGCACACCAAGGTTGAATATTTTTCCATAGTTTCTGCGATTTTATTCTGAGTTCATATTACGCTGAAAAATTCCTAAAAAAATGGACACGAGTTCTTTCATATGCTGCTTGTATCTAGTTATAGAGACACTTCTAAAAACAAAACATAAAAAAAGATATAAGGAAGAAAACCAGGACGTTTTTTCTTTTAGAAAAAAAAGTTCTCCAGTTTATTTGCTCTTGGGATGGGACCCATTACACCTTTTCCTTGGTTATTTTGATTTCAAATATTTATCAGACATTCCTTATTATGTGTCCTGAGTTATGGCTAAGATTTTAGCCTCGAATTCCTTCCACAAGATTTGTAATAAATTTTTTATTCATCACTGTCAGGGCTGAGAGGAAGGTTCACTTCTTTGTGAAATTGTTTGATTTTTTTTTCTAGCTAAATACTCATCCATGTGAGCTAAAATTTTTTGCATTTTGTCCCAAATTCTATTTGTATTCCTACACAGAGTTTCAACAGGAAATTATTTTTGGAAAATTTTTCATAAATTTCTTGCACACCAAGGTTATCTCCTCTTTCCAGATTTTGAGAAATTTTACCCTAATTTTTGCGATTTTATTCTAAGTTCATATTACGCATAAAAATTCTGAAAAAATTCAAAAGAGTTGTTTCATATGTTTTTTGAATCCAGTCAGAGAGGCATGTCCAAAAAAAAAAACACAAAAAATATATAAGGAAGAAAAGCTAAGACGTTTTTTCTTTCGGAAAAAAGAGTTCTCCAGTTTTGTTCGCTTTCAGAATGGGACTTACTATGTCTTATTCCTTGGGTGTTTTGATCTGAAATTTTTAAAATAAATTCCTTATAGTGTGTCCTAGTTGTAGCTAAGATTTTAGCCTCAAATTCCTTCCACACGACTCGCAATAAGTTTTTTATTCATCACTGCCAAGTTTGAGAAGAAGGTTCGCTTCTGTGTGAAACTATTTGATATTTTTTCTAACTGAATACTCATCCGTTTGGTTGAAATTTTTCGTGTTTTTCCCAAATTTTGTTGGGATTCTTACATAGAATTTCAACAGGAAATTATTTCTGGAAAAATTTTCATAAATTTCTTGCACACCATGGCTATCCTTTTTCCAGATTTGTGAAATTTTGCTCTAGTTTCTACGATTTTATTCTAAATTCATATTATGCTGAAAAATTCTAAAAAAATTCACTTAAGTTCTTTCACATGTTGTTTGTATCCAGTCAGGGAGGAACGTCCAAAAACAAAACACAAAAAGAAAAGCCAGGACGTTTTTTCTTTCAGAAAAAAAATTTATCCAGTTTTGGTCGCTCTTGAAATGGGACCCATTACGCCTTATTCCTTAGTTATTTTGATATCAAAATTTTACCAGACTTTCCTTATTGTGTTTCCGGAGTTCTGGCAAAGATTTTAGCCTCAAATTCCTTCCAAAAGATTCGAAATAAATTTTTTATTCATCACTGCCAAGGCTGAGAGGAAGGTTCACTTCTGTGTGAAACTGTTTGATTTTTTTTCTAACTGAATACTCTTTTGTTTGAGCTAAAATTTGTTGCATTTTGTCCCTAATTGTTTTGGGATTCCTACGTATAGTTTCAGCAAGAAATTATTTCTGGAAATATTTTAAGAAATTTCTTGCACACTATGGCTATCCTCTTTCCAAATTTGTGAAATTTTGCCTTAGTTTTTGGGATTTTATTCTGAGTTCATATTATGTTAAAAAAATTCCAAAAAAATTCAAATGCATTCCTTCATATGTTGTTTGTATCTTGTCAAATAGGCACATCCAATATATATATATATATATATATATATATATATATATATATATATATATATATATAATATTAGAAAGAAAGGCCAGGACGTTTTTTTCTTTAAAAAAAAAAGAGTTCTCCAGTTTTTTGGCTCTCGGAATGGGATCCATGACGCCTTATTCCTTGGGTGTTTTGATATGAAATTTTTACCAAACATTCCTTTTTGCGTGCCTTGAGTTGTGGCTAATATTTTAGCCTCAAATTTCTTCAACAAGTTTTGTAACAAATTTTTTATTCATCACTGCCAGGGCTAAGAGGAAGGTTCACTCCTGTGTGAAACTATTTGATTTTTTTTCTACCTGAATACTCATCCGTTTGAGCTGAAATTTTTTGTATTTTGTCCTAACTTCTGTTGCGATTCTTACGAAGAGTTTCAAAGGGAAATTATTTCTAGAAAAAATTTCATAAATTTCTTGCACACCAAGGCTATCGTCTTCCCATATTTGTGACATTTTGCTGTACTTTTTTCGATTTTATTCTGAGTTCATATTACATTGAAAAATTCCAAAAAAATTCACACGAGTTCTTTCATATGTTGTTTGTATCAAATCAAGGAGGCACGTCCAAAACCAAAACAAACAAAAAAAGATATAAGGAATAAAAGCAAGGAAGTTTTTCTTTCAGAAAAAAGAGTTCTCCAGTTTTGTTGGTTCTCGGAATGGGACCCATTACAGCTTATTCCTTGGTTGTTTTGATCTGAAATTTTTACCAGACATTCCTTATTGTGTTTTCTAAGTTGTGACTGAGATTTTAGCCTTAAATACTTTCCACAAGATTCACAATAAATTTTTTATTCATCACTGCCAGGGTTGAGAGGAAGGTTCGCTTCTGTGTGAAACTGTTTGATTTTTTTTCTAACTGAATACTAATCTGTTTGAGCTTAAATTTGTCGCGATTTGTCCCAAATCACTTGGGATTCATACGAAGAGTTTCAGCGGGAAATTATTTTTGGAAAAAATTTGAGAAATTTCTTGCACGCCATGGCCATCCTCTTTCAAGATTTGTGAAATTTTGCCCTAGTTTCTGTGATTTTATTTTGAGTTCATATTACGCTGAAAAGTTCTAAAAAAATTTACATGAGTTATTTCATATGTTCTTTGTATGCAGTCAAGGAGGTACGTCCAAAAACATATTAGGAAGAAAAGCCAGGATGTTTTTTCTTTTGGAAAAAGAGAGTTCTCCAGTTTTGTTCGCTCTCAGAATGGGACCCATTACGCCTTATTCCTTGGGTGTTTTGATCTGAAGTTTTTACCAAACATTCCTTATTGTGTGTCCTGAGTTGTGGCTGAAATTTTGGCCTCAAAGTTCTTCTACAATATTTGCAATAAATTTTTTATTCATCACTGTCAGGGTTGAGAGGAAGGTTCACTTCTGTGTGAAATTGTTTGATTTTTTTTCTCACTGAATGCTCATCCATTTGAGCTAAAAGTTGTTGCGTTTTGTTCCAAATTTTGTTGGGATTCTTACACAGAGTTTCAACGGGAAATTATTTTTGGAAAAAATTTCAGAAACTTCTTGCACACCAAGGCTATCCTCTTTCTAGATATGTGAAATTTTGTCCTACATTCAGCGATTTTATTCTGAGTTCATATTACATTAAAGAATTCCAAAAATATTCACATGAGTTCTTTCATATGTTCTTTGTATCTAGTCAAGGAGGCACGTCAAAAAACAAAACACAAAAAAATATATAAGGAAGAAAAACCAGGACGCTTTTTCTTTCGGAAATAGAGAGTTCTCCAGTTTTGTTCGATCTCGGGATTTTACTCATTACGCCTTATTCCTTGTGTGTTTTGATGTGAAATATTTCCCAGACATTCCTTATTGTGTGTCTTGAGTTGTGGTTGAGGTTTTAGCCTCAAATTCCTTCCACAAGATTTGCAAAAAAAAATTTATTCATCACTACCAGTGCTGAGAGGAAGATTCGCTTTTGTGGGAAACTATTTGATTTTTTTTCTAATTGAATACTTATCCGTTTGAGCTGAAATTTGTCGCGTTTTGTCCCAAATCACTTGGGATTCTTACGTAGAGTTTCTGTGGAAAATTATTTCTGGAAAAAATTTCAAAAATTTCTTGCACACAAAGGCTATCATCTTTCCAGATTTGTGAAATTTTGCCCTAGTTTCTGTAATTTTATTCTGAGTTCATATTACGCTGAAAAGATTCACACGAGTTCTTTCATATGTTATTTGTATTCCGTCAGAGAGGCATGTCCAAAAAACAAAAAACAAAAAAAGATATAAGGAAGAAAAGCCAGGACGTTTTTTCTTTCGAAAAAAAAGAGTTCTCCAGTTTTGTTCGCTTTCGGAATGGGACCTATTACGCCTTATTCCTTGTATGTTGTGATCTTAAATTTTTACCAAATATTTCTTATTGTGTGTCCTGAGTGGGTTTTAAAACTAGAAGTTACTAAAAAATAAAAGAATGAGAGTTTTGTTAAAGGAAAGGCCAAAAGTTGTGAGTGAGATTTTATTTGGTTGTTAGTGAGGTTTTAAGGCCATAATGAGATTTTATTATTTTTTCTTCTAGAAAGAGCTTCCTAAAGCCTATAAATAGGATGCTCTCTCGATTGTAAGATGCACCACAGAAAGAAATACAATAGAGAGAAATACAAAGAAGAGTATTTATTTAGAGAAAATCCAAGTGTGAGGGGTTTTTTTTTACATACCTTCTATGACAGGAGAAGGAAGAACCAAAGCTAGGTAAATAATAACCAACTCAAATAATATGGTTAACACCGATTTTGTAAAATTTGATGGCTGTGTTTTTCCCACTATTTTTCACTGCAGAATTTACTGTATTGATACTAGTTTTTAAGAATAATTCTACTGAATTTACTATATATAAAATCTTCTTGCACTAAATTGAGTAATTTTATTTATGGTTACATGATCCAGAAGGTGATGATGTTTTGTTTACTCATTTTCTCAACTAGTCACTGCAATTGTTATTTCCTGTGCTATTCCTATGCTATTCGCAATGTTATTTCCAATGATATCCCTAATATTATTCTTAACCTTTTCTTCCAAAAAAAATTATTCAAATAATGGCATGTTCGGATGAATCTTTCTCACTCATCAATAGTAAAATTTATTATTAGAAGCTTACTCTATCAATAGTATAGGTGGAAATAAGTAGTAAGGACATAAAGTTGTAATATGTATACTTTTATGTAGAATTAGTTTGATAAGGCATGGATCTGTAAATATGTGTGAACCTAAATGGATAGATATACTGAATCTAAGAACTACTTTGGTTTATGAAGACAAAGTTGAACTACTTTGTCATACTCTATTCGTTCCCTTTTTCAGTAGATAATTCTCTGCAATAGTCTATCAGACAAATGCCACTTTAGATCTTTCAATTATTACTTCGTTGTATTGTACTCATTGCGTCGTATTATTTCTAGACTGGATGATAGAAGATCTTATAACTACTTACGCTGTCTTGTTGAATTTTTTTGTATCATGGAATATTTCTTCAACTGCTCCGTTTAACCTTGATTGTCTTTTAAAATATTAGATGAAAACATTATACGAAAGGGTTTATTTTGAAGTAGACGCTCCTTGATTGTAATGCATTCTATATAAATTTCAAGTTAACTCATTTCAGGAAGGTAATAGACGCTCTATTCTTCAGCACTTTTAGAGTGTTTTGAATCACGTAAAATTTTTCAGACATGAATTTTTTTCCAAAAAACCAGACTTGATTGAGAATAAATACTTAATGAGATGTAATCTAATGCAGATTTTCAAAAAAAACATGAGAGAAGCCAGCCTATCAAATGAAATGAAATTTTCAACTGTTAAATGTGTAAATGTGTCAATGCACCCATAGATTCAATTAACAGTTGCACTTTGTCCCACCATCTTGGCACCAGTTTGCTCTTGATCCTTTGTATGAGGAAGGAACTGATATCTAAGCTTAAGGAGTGGAAAGGATGGTGATCTTGAATTTATTTCATTCACATTTCATATCTGGTTTGAAATCTTTTACCTTTAATTTCATCTAGTTTTTGTTTCTGCTAGAGGTTTGATGGCATAATGAGTGCTCGGGGATAAGTTTGTTTGTCTTGGTTTATATAATTATAGCATGCGGGATTATCACTGCCTGACATAGTATTTGGTACATGTTGCATAATATTTAGTCTATTTGTCTTTCTATATTCATCACTTTTTTTCAATTTTCTTACTTTGATTGTTAGTTTCCAAAACTGAAAGTAGCATAATTAATTGAAACAGTGGCATGCATTGCAGAGAAAAGTGCGTTCTGTTTTGTTCCTTGTAAAGCAAATTTAGAAGCAAATAGACCCACGAAGAGGTTCAGCAAAACAGTTTAGTTAGAAAAATGAAGTTTAGAAGTCTCTAACAGTTTATTTCAATTTTTAGTACAGAACTAGTTCGCTGAACTAATCAATATCAGTTCACTGTTGACGAGGATAAATTGGTTTTGTTTTATGCTGCCACAGGTAAAATATATTGTAAAATATCTAAAGCTTCTTCCATTAGCAAATACATGTGCCTCTTTTGGTTCAAGTATTCAAGCTTTACTAATCAGGTTACTTACTGAAATCTCTCCTCTGCTAATTTTATGAACAAATGGAAATGTGGAAAAGCAAAAAGTAAAAGCAGTTAGCAATACTCATCATCTCATGATCCAATTTCAAACTTTTCTCTTAATCATAACTTGACACATTGGTAGAAACAGATTATAATTTTCTCCTAAAGCAGATGACAAAACCGTTTATATATATATATATATATATATATATATATATATATATATATATATATATATATATATTGGAAGATAAATATGAATAAAGTGAAATATAATTTCTATTTGCTACATTTAAATATATTGTAAAATATCTAATGTTGCTTCCAATAACAAACACGTATACCTTTTACAGTTCAATAGTTACACAAGCTTTACATACCTAATCTACATGTCAGGTGACAGGCTACACAATCCGGCCTCTGCAAATTTTATAAATAAATGAAGATCTGAGGAGGAAAATGTAATGTCAGAAGTAAAAGCTATTTGCAATGCACTGCTTCAATGCCACTCCCTACATAGCATGAGGACAAATACAACTTCAAGTTCTATGAAAGGAAGTTTAAAAGTATTTACATTTCACAACTCCCTTTGCTTCAATTTCCCTCTCTCATGTAGGAGTCACAATTTCAAACCCTTCTTACTTGTTTTCTCCGTATTTCATCGTGTGGTACAAACAGACTTTGAAAGACCTATGGAAGAAATAGGGTTGAAACACATGCATAACAGGTTACCATTACTTCTGAAGGTTTAGTAAATGCCTATTACAGAGTGAAATATTTGCAACTTAAGAAAATTGTAATTGAAAAGGTACAGAGATATTGTGGAAAATTAATTAGCACCTGTAGAAGAGGAAGACAAATGGGATTTTCTCCACATCTATTTCTGAACTTGTGCTTCATCTTATTACCTAACACTCAGTTTCTGAAAGTGATCAATCTTTCCCCCCAGTCTTCGCCTTCTGGATTCTGACAACTCTGTTTGAGCAATGAACATTCCCAAGTTAATCCTTCACCGGGAAAGATTCAAATTGAGGGCAATCATCAATTGCTAATTCCATGAGATGATTATGAGTGTGCTCCTGTGAAATTCTTCTCAGATTTTGGCACCTTCTTAGATGAATTAAACGGATCTTTGGAAAGAAATCTAGCCGAAAGATTGTAAGAGAGTTGCAGCTTGCATCAATCGTCAATTGTTCAAGGAAATTGTAATGGGTCATGGGAACATTCACAAGTGGGCATGAAACAATTTCCAAGAGTTCAAGCGACGATGTGTCCATGCCGCTAATGATGAGCTTATCACAGTGACAAATAAATAATTTCTTTAAATGAAGAAGTAGCTCTGACAAACCTTTCAGCTTAGGACATTGATCCACAGAAAGATGTTGAAGACGTGGAAAAGAAGTAGTTTTACATTCCCATTCTTCCCATTCCTTCATGTTGTAGAATTCCAACCTTTCTAAGGACGTAAATGAAGAGTTGGTCCCATAAAATTCAGCACCAATGCTCACTATTCCATCAAGCCGTCTAATTTTGAGGGTCTTCAAAGATGACAAAAGCCCAAGGGGAGGCAAACATAGACAATATTTACAGTTCTCCAACCGTAAGAACACCAAATTTGATAACAAATTATCAAATATCCACCTTGGGAGTTCTGTACCTCTGTAATTCCTGATTGACAAACGCTCCAAGTGTTTGGAGGGCTGGAGAATCTCAAGTAGTTCCTTTTCTTTCCTTGGATCATCAGGGATGTGGTTTTTATTCCATTTTAACTTTAACCTCACAAGATGTGTTTTATTTTTCAAATCCATTGCTAACGCTTCCCATGAATTCATAATATTCTGCAGCTCCTTAATTGATAGGTCTCCATAAAGATTGAGTCCTTCTAGCTGTTTATTACTGAATTCGCTTTTTTATGGACAAAAAAGATACTTGGTACTCAAAGATTCATTAATTCTCCCAAATCCATTGGCAACTTTGTCACTTTTGTATTTTTAAATTCCAGGCAACGCAATTTGGTGAGTTTATGCAAATTTGATGGCAGCTCCTTCAGATATCCACAAAAGTTCAACTTTAGTATTAGCAAGTTATAGAGCAAACATGTTGGGTCGGGTAGCTTTTGTATCCCAGTTTTCGAAAGGTCTAACGATTGGAGATGTTTAAGATTACGTATAGAATCTGGGACCTCTACAAGGTCCAAACAAGAATAGAAAGATATAACACGTAAAAACTTAAACTTGGAGAACACATCATGTATTGAAATCTTGAACTCCCAAGGATAATAGCCAATGCAAGTTCTCCCAATTTCTGTAATTGAAATAAATGAACGCAGTCTTTTTGCATCAGTTAAACTCCCAAAGCCATCAAAACATTTGATATCATCTAAGGCAAATGAAAAATGATGGGTTGTTTTTGGTATACATTTTCCTTTATCAAATTTCAACCTGAAACAGATGTCTCCACAAACATATTTTGCCAGATCATTCAGAAGGTCATGCATGACAAAACCCCTTTTGGTGATTGATTGTTGAAAGAAAGACCTTGACAAAAGATCATTGAAGTATTGTTCACCAACTTCTTCTGGATGTCTAACTTGGTGAGGACACGCTAGAAAATTTTGGGCCATCCACAACAAAATTAACTTCTCCTTCACAAACTCATAATCTTTGGGGAATAAGGCACAATAAGCAAAACACTGTTTAAGATGAGAAGGAAGGTAGTGATAGCTCAGAAATAGCGCAGGAATAATTTCACTCTCTTCCTTTGGTAAGTTCCATATGTCGCTTTCCAATAAGCTTTTCCAATCCGAAATGGATGACTTTGTGCATAGAAGACATCCAATTGTTTTCAAAGCTAAAGGTAATCCTTTGCACTTCTCAACTATCCTTCTACCAATCTCCTTTAGCTCATCGTTTAATTCAAGATTATCATCTTTTGATGCGTGTTTTGCAAAAACTTTCCAGCATTCATCCTCTTGCAATTGTTTTAGGCAATGCACTTTAGAGTGCATGTTAGAAGCAACTTTCTCATCCCGTGTTGTCACAAGAATTCTACTTCCAGTAGCGCCATAGGTAAGAGGAGTTCGCACAGCTTCCCATTTGTCTCGTCTTTGGTTCCAAACATCGTCTAATACAAGAAGAAATTTCTTTCCTGACAATTTTTCTTTAAATTTTTTGTGAACCATTTCTAGGCTTTCACTATCATCATTTCTATCAGTGATTGCCTCAAGAATAGTTTTTGTCGCGGTCAAAACAAGAAAATTATCTGAGACACAGACCCAAGCTTTGATATCAAATTTTGGATTTTCGATCTTTGGGTCATTGTACACATGCTGGGCGAGTGTGGTCTTACCCAACCCACCCATGCCCACAATGGAAAGTATTGATGGCTGGTTAGGATTGTCGGTTTCAGATGTGAGCCAATTAATTATTATATCTTTGTCAGCATCTCTGCCATGAATAACACTTTCAACCACCAAAGAAGATGATGGCACTTTACTACCTGATCCATCACCAGAATAAGTACCCTCTTTCAAACCAAGAGCACCTTTTGCTTTGCAAGATATTCTAGTTTCTCCAGGCCTTCTTTCATCCCTGATTCAATTTTCTTGTTAAATGAAGTGAAAGTAGAGTTGAAGAAATTTGATACCTTGTAAGTAAAGGTTTGAGGTTGGGATTGAACTTCGACTTGGCATCTGGTGAGTTCATAGTCTATTTCACCCAAAAGATCCTCTGCATCAAAGACAGCCTCTTTGACAGCAAGAAGCCATGCTTTGACGTGTGGATCTGTGAACTGCCTTAGTTCAGCATCATCAGCGAGAGCATTGATGGAGTGCAGCATGATGTTCAAATTGCCGAGCAGTTTCTCATCATGTTTTCTTCTCCAAAAGAAGTCTACAACCTGAGGAGAAGCCAGCCTATCGAATGCAAACTGAAGGAAAGCCGAAAGAAGAGCACCACCAACAAGTTCTGCTGCCATGGTAGAAATTGGTGAGGGATAGGGTGAATGGAAATCAGTAATTTGAAGTTCAGTTCGTAACAATTATTGATGAGATGAGTAGTACGGTGTTCTACAGAGGATGACTTGACTTTAAGATGGTGGAACATCTTTTCTTTGAGTCTTCTTGAAAACTAGCACATTCTCAGTTTAGTTCCCTGATAGCCACGAATAAGAAAGAGTGATAGTTGGATTAATTAGTAGTGAATGGTTCAAACTTCATGAATTCCCTGATCTAGCCACGAATAAGAAAGAGTGATAGTTGGATTAGTAGTGGATGGTTCAAAGTTTAGCAGATTGACTTTTATTCAACAGTTTTGATGAGTTGGACTTGTGTGTATATAAGTCCATAGTGTAGAAAATCTGCTTCTGAAAAAGGTTGATGCCCCAAATCAAGCAGTAATTGTTGAATTTTCTGATATGACAAACGTATTTAATGAATAAATCTAACTGTTGAATTTATCTAACTCTTACTTCAACTTGTGGAACAAAATATACACCTAAACATCGATCACATAAATTTTAGGAGTTTTATTAGTACTTTTAATTTTAATATATTATTTAAATAAAATAATAATTTTTTTATCATTTAGATATAAAATCTTGCTTTTAAAATGAAAATAATGTTAATATTTGAATCTCATGATAGAAATTTTGTATTTGGTTTATAGATAAGAAAGCTGTGCTATATATAAAGTGTATGATTAAAAAATTAATGAAACTAATTCCATATGATAGATCTCCTCTTCTTGTAAAATTATACATGCACAATCACTTGCATTTAGCAAAGTGAGAGGTAGTCGAAGAATATCTTCATGGGGAAAAGAGTCTAAATCCACTCTTTGAATATACAAGATTTGTAGAGAGGTGTTGGCTCCGAATAAAGACTTTTTATCTTCAACTATACAATACAATACAACACTTGGTAAACAAGAAACTTTACAGTTTTTTAAGTTTGTTCCTGTTCAGAGTCCTTAAACTTTAAGCGCAGAGCAAGAGTTTTTCTGTAGCAGGCCAAATCTGCACTATATTTTGTGTTATATAGGCCAAGCAACTTGGCCATTTGAGTGTTTATGTGAGTAGGGGGCTGGTTGGTTTTTTAGAATGGGCAAGGGATGTTCTCTTTTTTGTGTAAGCTTGGTTGTTTGCCTTAGACCTTGGTTTTTTTATACGGATTGGGACACTCCTGAAGTGTCCCCTTTTTTATTTATTACATTCTTTGCTAATAAAAAAAAAAAAAACATGATATTCAATGAATGTTGGAATATTTCTTAATTATCTGAGAAAGACTACAATCATATTGCCAAAGTATCCTATAAAAGATGCTTTAAATTAGTAATTATAATTAAGATATTTATAATCCCAGGTATTTATATTATTTAGTTGAATTAAATGAACTAACTAGCAGTGTATGAATCAAATAATTTATAAAATATCAAGTTGTGTTTTATCTTATTGAGGGCTAAATATGATTTTTTTTTCTAATGGTAGGAATTGAACACAAGTAGCAGAAGGTTTTCAATAACTCACACTACTGAACCAATTGAGTATAAAGTTTTTTTTCTAATAGGCAGTAGTGTTACATTTATTTGCTTCTCTTTTTTCAAGATATTGAATCTTAGTACTCTTAGAATACAAACAGAAAACTATGAGATCAGTCTCAGCAGGAAAAAGTTGAAAATATGAATTTCAGTCTCAAGATCAGATTATTAAGGAAACTAAAATTGGACCATGACAACGTTGTGTGGGTGAACACTAAAATGGATGGATGCATGGCCTTACACATTAGACCCTGTTTTAAAAATATTACTGAAATTTTCTCAGTTTAGGTTCATTATGCATAGCAGTTTGGTTCTCACCAAAGAACTTCATGAGGGTTTGGGAGCTTAACACTCATATTCTGAACATTGCTGATAGACAATGTTGTCTTCCCCCAGCCTGTTGCACACCTGCATATGTATTTTTTGGCTGATATGATTATAATGTTTTGACAACCCAAGCATTGACAATATTCAAGCTATTTCTATTACTATTTTTTCTGTAACACTCAGTCTTGATTGAACACCATAAGACTTCTTTTATTGTTTAAAATCTTGATGGAATATCACAAGAGCTTTTTAATAAAGAAAAAAGTGGTTTAAAAATACTTTTAAATTCCAATTACAAATTCCTTAGATACAGAATGTCCCTTATCTCCACTGCAGTTTCCATTCATCTTTCCTCTACTCAAAACCCATAACTTTATTTTTGGGATCATTTAGTTTCAGTGATCTATTATTGAGTTTAAGTTCTTTTTTTTTTTTTTGTCAGAAACTGTAGTAGCATGAAATAAGAATATAGAAGGAAAAAATGAGGCTATGAAAACAAATATACTTAGATAGCTAGATGAATGAAGATGATGCCGTCGTAACTTCCAACTACAGAATACTCTATTCAGAATGGATGCCAAATGCAAGAACACCTTCATGATTTTCATAGTATTCTAAAAAAAGGAAACACATTTGGTTGGAATTTAATTTCAACAGAACAATTGAAATAATTTTGCACGAAAATAAGAATAAAATAAAAGTAATTGATTCATGAAAAACGTAGCTGAGCCTCCTTTAATAAATATCATCACATTAGTTTAAGAATAACATGTGTTACTCTTGTTTGGAAAATGGCAATTATAGGTTTACCGTTTGTAATCGAAAAGGTACAAAGATATTGTGGAGAATTGGAACCTGTTGAAGTGGCAGACAAATTGAAATAGGTGCACGCCTAATTTTGAACTTGTGACTCATCTTATGATATCAGACATCCAGTTTCAGTTTTTGGATGTGAGCAATTTTTCCCCAGTCTTCCCCATCTGGATTCCGACAACGCTCCTTCAGCAGTGGACAATCAATGATTGTAGAGAAGAGATGGATTTGGGGTGACCCTCCGCTGGTAAGCATTGAAGGCTGGGACATTCAAGGAGTGTGAGTGAGGAGAGGTGACAGAGACCCTTGTAGTGTATCTTTTTAAGATTTGGGCAATAATGGATTTCTAGAGAGGTCGGAGAGCGTGGCAGCAAAACTTCATTGGGAAAACATTCCACATCCAAATATTGAATAAACAAGGTCTCTCTCAAGGAGGCGATAAGTTTTAAACGTGAAAGAGTCATATCTTTTATATTTAATGGCAAACCTCCATCTGGGAACAACTTAACTTGTGGACAATTAGTTATATGCAGCCCAGTAAGGGATGGAAACAGGATTTGCATGGGTTTGGGAAACAGGATTTGCATGGGTTTGGGAAACAGGAATGATTTAGATTGAGATGGAAATTTCAAAATGGATATGCAGCTAATTTCAACAGCATCAATAAGCCACTGTTTTTTAACACTTCCCTCCGCACGGTAGAAAGCTTCCACAACTTCAAAGAGTATATCCCAGTAGAAAGCTTCCACAACTTCAAAGAGTATATCCCAGAGTCCGGCAAAAATTAGACCAATAGTATTGACATTTGACATGTGAACCATCAATTATTTCAGCCCAAACTGATATGAGCTTTCCTTTGCCAAAAAATAAAGAAACATTGAGTACCAAAGCAGAAAACTAACCTTGTGATTGGGAGTTCAAAATGTAGGATTTCATCTTTCCAAGTTCAGTCACTGAAAGGGAACCAGTCTTCACAAGCTTAACCTTAGCACAAACCTTTTTCTGGATTTTAATAGATTTTCCAGCACTCTGAACAAACTCCTCATGTGAAACCTGTGGATTGCAACAGTCAGCATAGATCACAGGTTTAAAGTGACAATTTGTACCTAATAATAAGCTAGACCTCAATTAGTTTGAATCAACGACAAGAAGAATTAGCTTAAGGTAAAACAACAAAACATCTCATAACATAATAAAGGCAACAAACAATAGAAATGATCACATATTGTAAAAGACTACTACTATTATTGTGTGACAGATCTCAAAATATTTTTCTTGAGGGGAAAGTCTGATGAAGAGATATCGTACAATATATCATGTATGCACACCATACATTCAGGAAATCCAATAGCCAACTTTACGGAGCCTTCCCTAAGCATCTTACAGCCTCAGACCATTCCTCTGCAGAACTAACATCCCCTGACACTACACTCACAGAAGATTGAACTGCCGGTAATAAAGTAAATAGAACCTCCATGCACCTCTCAATATGAGAGATATGTGACTAGATGTATCCACAGAAACCTCATCCAGGCATTCATAGAGACCTTTCCGGCATGAATACATAACAAGCTTTTGTGGTAAGTGCCCAACTCTATATATGAAGTAAAAGACAATAAGTGATTGCTCACATCACCAAATAGTTTCTCAAGCCTGGAGTTTGAAAATACTTTTACAAGGTCTGCCAGATGGTTTAGCAGACATGACTGCAGATTTATTTCAAGTGTTCTCAATCTGGAAAAGTCAGATAGCTCATCAAGAAAAGTTAGAAGTGAATCAAATTGATTTGCATGAGCCATTGCAAACATGGTGGATTCCTCCCGAAGACTTCCATTCTTGCAAGTAGAGTCTTTGGGTAGAAATTCAACAACTTTGACCTCATATCTCATACAATGCATAATAATTGAGCCCCAATCCAAGCTTGGCAACCTGGGAGCTCTAGAAAGACACCTTAAAACAGCAATGACACCGTCATTATGTATAACAGTTTCGGGCTGAATTTGGACCACAAAATATGAGAAGTACTAACAATAAAACATATCATAAAACTATTGTAATAGAAAATATAGATGTACAAGGGAAGTTTATCATATATACCCATGCCAAAATCAAACAAAAAAATAATTAAATAGGAGAAGCAGAAGTAGTTACTGTGTTGAATTCAGCTTACGCAATGGCACAAAACATGTAAGAAATAATGCAATGATGAATATCATTGAATAACCAAGATCAACAAAAATTCAAAATGATTTTATTGTTTAAGCCAGTAATTAAAAAGGTACATGAAAAAGTGTAATATTAAATTCATTCATAAGACTTCTAAAAAAAAAACACTCATTTGCAAAACCCCAACCAAATGTCACCAAGTAAGAAAACAATACATGGCAGCATTTTTTATTTAATAATAAAATAAAACTTTGGTTACAGGAATTATAAATCATTGGCTTTCAATGATTTCAACATGGTTATTACATTTAAAAAAGGAAGGAAGATGAAATTTATCAAACTAAAACATTATTCATGAATGATTAGTATTAAAAAATGGACTTTAAGCTTAACTCAACCTTATAAAACCGACTTATATGATGAAGTTTGCACTCACTTATATTTATAAAATGTCCTTATATCTAGTCGATGTGAGATCTCCAACAATTAGTATTTGTGATATGTACAATATGACTACTAAAGAAACTAAACTTCAAATCCCAACAACTAGCTTCCAGTGGACACTTCAAATTTATATATAACCATGACTTAATGATTTATGGATTTTAAGCTACTTTTGTAGTTAGTTTGATTTTCAACTCCCAAACGTGATAAGAAAATCTGTTAAGATAATTCTAAAAAGAAAAATTAAGCATCAACTTAGACATTAAATGCAAAGGATCACACCTTCTATGAACAAAGAAAGGAGAATAAACAGAGAAAAAAAGAGTTACAGATGGGGAGGAAAGTAGTCCAATGCAAGAAAATGAACAACAAATACATAGAAAAATTTATACAAAGTAAAACATTTACCTCAGTGTATTTGAAATCCATAAGCCACAAACTAAGCTTCAAAACAACACTGTCCTCAGAAAAACTATGGGAAACAGATGTTGAACTAGTTTCAGCTACACAGCTATCACTATCAACCCCCAAAAGTTCCCTGGACCATAAATGATGTCGAAGGAAGGCAAGCACCCAGGAAGCAAACTGTTGTAGCTGCTGAGTATCAGAATTCTGTGCCACAAGAAACAACTCTTGCACCAATGATGTCAAGTATGGTTCAAAATCAGAACTTGATAGGAGAAGGCCCATTACAGAGGAAGACTCCTGTTTTTTAAATAGTAAGATATTTAAATATGAAACAAGAAAAAAATAACTAATACGATGAGATAGCTGGTAGCAATTTTATCAAAAAGGTAAATTACCTTCTGATAATCAGATTGCCTAGTGTACTTTGGAAAATTCATATTGATCAAAATTTCTGCACCTGCTCCAATAGCATTAACAACTCCTAGCATACCACCAAGATGAACATGAAAAGGGAAAGGATTCACATAACATTTACTGAACAGATCCAGTAAACATTTAACGTGTTCAGCCTCGATAGATTAAACACCTTCATTCAATATACAAGAAAGTACAGTCCCTGCTCCAGCACATGATGCCATCAGCATACTATGGTGCAAAATGCCAGACTTTTTCACAGAAATTAACTTGGAAATCAACTCTTTAAAGGCAATCACAATGTGGTCCAACTCAGCATCATCCATCAATTCCATTCTCTGGCAAAAAGCTACTACAGTGGGAAGTGCAATACAGGATCCTAGTGCTAAAACAATTTCAGATTCTTTCCCCTGGAAAGTTTTTATTTCAACTAGTGAATGCACATATGGAAGCCATGATATTACCAAGTTCTTTATCTTAATAACTGTCTCCAACTCTCCAGCTCTGAATATTGCACAAATGGAGTTAGCTAGACCAAGAACAAGTCCAGCAACACCCCAAATATCTTCTTCCAAGTCTTCAGTGTTGTCAGATATCTGTTCATATGCTTTACCACTTATGTCATATGAACCCAGTGGAAAGTATGAACATAGACTGTCTAAAACATCAGAAGAACATTGAGTTCTCTGTTGTATCATTGTAGCTAAGGCAGTAATAATTCTTCCTAGCAATTCAGATTCTGGAATCTTCTCTGCTTCTTTCATCACAGTAGAGGTAACAGAAGTTTCAACCCTGGTAAGAAGATCTTGGCATGAAAAACCCAATCCAACACCACATGCTCCTTTTACAAGGGAACTTCTACCATCAAAAAGAACCTGGAAGTTCATACAATCAGTGAAATGCAATGCCAGAAAATCTTATCAACAAGTTTCTCTCAAGAGTGAACCAAATTGAAAAAAATTAATAAAATTGACAGGATAATCCATTTAAAACTCTGACTTTAGCTTTCATGTGTGTAATAGCATTCTTACTTCTCAACTATCCTACTACAATGGAAATTGGGAACCTAAGTGTGTTACAACCTCTTAATATAATCCCATAAGTGTATTAGAACCTCCAAAAAACTTTTGATTCATAAAATCTAAGCGAAAAAGGTGAACTTATGAAAAGTTCCACAAACACTTGTGATTAATCTAAAATGTCAAGAGAAATTCATAGAAAATGTTATAGCTTCTTTAATATTCAAACTTACTTTCATCGGCACTTAATTTTAATTAAAAATAGAGAACAAGAATACCTCAAGAAGTCTGGTGATGTTATGATATCTCTGTTTATAATCTGTTACATGAAGGCAACTAGAGATTAATCCTAGAGAAATTGCAGCAGACCATTGGCGGTGTTCATGTTCATGTTGGAGCAACCATTCCAAAAGAAACTTTGAAGCAGCAGATTTAACTGTGTGAACAGAAGGAGGCAAAACCTGACAATAGAAAGGCCAAAGTTAGTTGCAAGCAAATGTTATTATGCTAATTACACAAGATACATTACTAACTAGATTACTAGAGAGCTGACTCACTACATGTTCAATAATCTTGAAAACAGTGTTTACACAAGATTTAACTGTGTGAACAGAAGGAGGCAAAACCTGACAATAGAAAGGCCAAAGTTAGTTGCAAGCAAATGTTATTATGCTAATTACACAAGATACATTACTAACTAGATTACTAGAGAGCTGACTCACTACATGTTCAATAATCTTGAAAACAGTGTATATGTTAAGATGCCAACATGTGGCACAGATGATAATTAAGCAGAATCTTTAAAGATTTTAAATGAGTGCATAACCATAGAAAACCTTCTCACCACACAAAGTGCACCGATAGCCAGTGCAATATTTTCAGCAGCTCTAGGTACAGCCATCATACTCTGCACAAAAAGCATGTAACAAAACCTAAATCAGACAAGACAAACTTGAGCATTCAATACAAATAACTGATAAATAGGTAAAAAGGATGGTTTGTAATGACAAAAGACCAATCTTGACCTTCAAAATGTCACTAGCAGCTTTAGAAGTTTTATCTAGGACACTCAATTGTGCCTTAGCATCATATGACATACGACAGTGTGTAAGCCTTCATCCAACGTCGCACAAAGCCTTTCCATGATTGCAGTGCCATCAGTGCAAGCAAGATATTTCTTGAGAGCTGAAGAGAAGCAGCTACTTCCACTAGAGCAATTTCATACCCAGTATGTACATCTCTTAACCTCTGAATACTTATAATATCAGATCAAAAGTTCATTCAAATCTAATCATAATATATTTAACTGTCAATATCTTACTTTTTGGATGCTTGATGTTCATTCACATCTTTAGGAGTGAAAGAAAAACATATTAAAGCGGCACCAGGTAATTCTCTAGTTTCCTTTATCTTTCCTGTAAATAGATGCTTAACATCGAGTATGCAAATAACACAAGAAAATCATTATATTAAACCACAGAGTCTGATAAGAGCTATTGGTAACAAAAGACTTGATTTAAGCATTTCATTTTATTTTTTCAACCATCAGATCTGAATTTCTTCTTGCAAGAATTCTTGGGAAAAGAACAAAATGGAAAGCTGATATCACCATACCTGAAGAGAATATAACCTGTAGAAATACATTCATCAATTTTTCAATCTTGCTTCCTGTAACTCTTTTTTCCTTGACTAGTCTTCGGCGATTTCTAAGGCAAAAGGATATAAAAAAATAACAAATTCAATCATATTGGCATTACACCATCCTATATAAGTAAATTGTAGGATGCAGTAGTTACATGTGCTCATATGCTATTATCTTGACATGAAAATCCTCCATAGCCTTGAGGACGTTGGGGTTTGTTTCAGAAAAGAACAACTCCAAAATCATTTTCTTGAAATCTGGAATACTATTTTCAAGTTGGGATACCTGGAAAGTGACAGCAAAACAATATTAATGGAACAAGTGTAAATTACTCTTTTATTCCATAAAATAACAGTCCACTCATGCAGAAGACCAACATTTGCATCAGTGGATATACTTCTTATTGGGAAAGTGACTCCAGGGCTGAAATTCTTGCTTTTGCCCACTGTCTATCTGGACTGGAGGTAACTACATTCCACACAATTGCAAGCACACTCTTTGATGCTTCTGAATATGCTTCTGCATCCATTGCACCCCACCTTAGCAGAAGGCAAAGGCTGCCATAATACAGGAAATATCTTTTAATGAGACAACAGAATGACAATTTATAACTAGGAAATTATATATTAATTTATGGAGAAAGAACACCTCAATCCAGAGACTACACAGAATCAAATATTATTAACTGAAAGAAGATAAATACGTAAAGCAATATTTTGTTTAAGAAAATTCATGATCCTCAAGAATGAAAAATTCTGAAGTTGTCAATGTCACTTGATGAGTTGGGATATAACTTCTAATTTTTCATTTTCTATAATTCACCACCATCATTATTACAATCTATGTCGACAACATGTAAGTGTATGCAGAGGAATCTTAGACATGCTTACCTATGAGCAAGAATAGGATCATCTTTGTAACCTTGCACATGCTCTGCAATGACATCCCATGCAGTGTAAAAATCTAAAGAAGTCAATATATCAGATCAGAATGCTATTTAACAAATAAATTGAACATGATCTGGTATCAAACAATTGTAAATGCATAAATTACTATTCCTTGGTATAGTATTGTTCCACAAATATGTTTAAAAAATTACAAATCACATCAGCTTCACACGGGAAGGCAAGGCTTTGCAAGCCAAGAGCTTTAATTACACGATCTTTGTTCTCAATGCAAGACTGTTAAACCGTGATTTCTCAAAAAAGGATGCTCTGCAAAAGAGAATCAAGAAAACAGTACAGGCAGAGCATACCGAAACAGACAAGATGAGATCAACACCCCTACAGGACTTCTATGGCAAACATCTCGAATGGAAGCAGCCATGCTGATGCAGATTTCTCTCTGATGTGAAATTGGTGAACCCTTTAGGGAGCAAGACACCCTAGATGGAAACAAATGTAAAATATATATATATATATAGGAAAAATTTAGTATAGTAAGATTTTGAAGACATGGCCAGGGACTGTAAAATTCTCAAGCAAAATTGGAATTTCAATCCTCAATAAAAATCTAAGAAATATGTTTCATGGACAAAAGTTAGAAAGAATGAGACAAACAAAATGCCAAACTGTCAGATTGTATATAAATTTATAGAAAACCTTTTGATGTGTCCTTTTCATGGATTCACAAGAATATATCACAGTACAGAAAAAATTATGGTTTTATGTGTAAGAACTGTTTACTTAGCATCAAAGAATTGTGGATCTAAGTTTGAGCTTTGCTTGGGTGAATATGTCCTCTCCAAAAATGAGAAAAGTGTGGTGTCATCTTTTGCAAAAAAGCAACTACTATTCTTGCTAGCTACTTCTATGTTAACTTCTAGATATCAAACAATTTTAAATGCAAACAAATTTAAGAATAAATAAATACATTAACTCTAGCAGCTAGCTTTCCAATTCAAAAACAATTTGGACTAACCATTTATTGATATGTCAGGAGTTATCTCAGATTTTAATCATCAAAGCCAAGTGAAAAGCTTAGAAAATAGGTTATTTCTTTATTTATCTACAAATAAATTTTCTAGCAATAAATTCTACTCTTAAGAACAATGGAAATATTAATCATATGTAGCACATATTAATAAATAATAGAGTTGCAGAACGGAATACTTGCACCACACCACTTCAATGTGTTTAAATTTACTTAAGAAAACTTTTCACAAACAGTTACAATTTTATTGAGTTGACAATTACATTTCTTCTATCAATTACAAAATTTCAAGTCATCTCATCTTCAGCATAAGATAGTTATGCATGCATGGCCACCTAAAATAATATTTGTTGCAATGGAAGATACAGGAAAGTGTAGAGTGAAAAGCTCACGTGTAAACTACCAAAGGCTCGATCATTAGCCTCCCAGGTTCGACAAAGCAATCTAGTTGCCGTAGAATGTAATGAGCTGCATGTTGAGGAAAAGTATTTAAAGCTAAATTGCATGTATATTTAATATTTTTAAGAATGCAAAATGACCATATTTTAGTTTCAAGGCCAGGATGACATTTAAGCACCACAACGAATTTTCTATCTTTAAAACCAAGCATCCTCCACCATGGTGACTTGAGGAAGAAGAACAAGATGATGATTTAGGCTATACAACCGTATCCAGAGCACTAGATTTGTACTTATATTTACGGGCACAAGTACAGAAGGGATATGTCATTTGCAAAGAATATTCAAAAACCAGTAAGGCTCCTGAAAGTAATACAAATGAAAAGCAGAAATTATAAATACAAAATTGGCTTTTGGAAGTCATTATGTTCCATTTTCCAACTAAAGACAAAAGCAGCTCAGAATTCACATACTTTGATTACATTTTTATGTTATACTCAATGCTAAAAAAGGGACCTCAATGGTACACATCATCTCTCCAAAAACAGGATACTAATAAGCAAGAATAATATAATAATAATAATAATATTTTTTTAAAAGAATCAAACAAAATACACATTTACACAATCTAGCGGGTGTACGCACACTTTTGCATCTTTGTTAAGCATTAGCAGGATAGTTTGAACAACAAGTGGAATCATTGCTGAGTGTGAAGCAAGTGATGGCAACATTTCAAAAACTCTTAACTTCAAAAAGAACCAAAAAATAAGAGAGGAAGAAAAATAATGTACATATGATGGGAGACAAAAGAACAAGGTAAGACATGCAATAAGTGTCATTACAAAAGGGAGAAATTACCAGCATATCATGGCAATTGACATCATTTCTTCTGAATATATTACTGTAAAACATAATTGTTAGCAACAAAGGAACTCCTAGTTTGGGATCCATAATGGCAATGGAAGACAAAGAATCGACAGAAGCAGCCCCCATTGATGGATGTATCATTAAAACATTGAGAACGGCACTGAGTAACAAGGGTATCTCTGCAAGGCAGACATTGAAATAATATTAATTTCTTGCATCCTTTAACACAACTATAACTACATTTCACAAAAGCTAAAAGGTTATACCATTCAGAAACACTTCCTGAGAATGTGAGAGAGGTAATGAAGATTTTCATTGGTCAACAATTGACAGACAGAACCCTCTTAAATGGGAAACCCAAGATGCTGGTCTATCATACATTATTTCACTTTGATTCAATCCCGGTAAAGTCAACTTCATAAGGCAAGTTCTGGAAGAAGATTCTCATCCTGAAAAAACATATATATATTTCTTAAAGTCTATTATTGCTGGGGTAGAAAACTAGATATAGGTACAATATACTATTTTACTGTCCTTTCCTGGTCACATGAATTGTGAGTTTGCATATATTCACTCAGGACTACATCATATAAAAGCTTCTGTCAATAAGTATATACAATTTGCATAGATAATATAAATAAACGTTTAAACAGAAAAATGAATGATATGCCAGACAAAATACCTGATACCACAGATGACACAAAAGTCTGAAAACTATAATTCCTGGCGTGCTGAGATAATGAACTCCCTCCTCAAGGATTAGTTTATCTTTTGGAGCCACAAACATGTTGGCAAGGAGCTTCTCCAAAGGGTGAAGCAAATCAGTTGCCAATCCTTTAACAGATTTGGAAGATGAGACTAAGAATGGGAAGAAGAAACAAAGTCTCTTCAAATAATAAAGAGAATTCAGTCCCGCATATAGCAGCATCTGCATCGTTAACAATAAATTATTACAATAAATAAGTTATAAAAAATGATGATACTAACAGCAGTATCAAATGAGCATACTTAGAGGGATTATTTTATGAATTCAAGCAGAGAGCATTTTACAGAAGGAGTCAAAAAGAAATGTTTCAGTGGAATCATATACAGGTGGTGTGCATATTGTAAACTTAGCCCTAGTGCCAAGTACCGCTTAAAATCCTGAACCCAATTCTTTGCAACTAGACAAAGAAAGAGTATGCAAAAGCAGTATCCTGGAAAATTCATAAACATCTTTTCCATGAAAATATGAAATATGAAAACTTTAGAGATTGACTAAGAACTCGATGGAAAATGAAAAAAAAAAAAAACAGTATCCTACATGTACAAGTGCATTCGACTTGCATGCATGCATAAACCTCATAATCGAGACAGCTATAGAAACCATACCACTATCATATTTCCACTTCAGGATCAACAGAAGGAGTTTCAGTATAGAAATTTGTTCGTGTTCAAGTTCTGATTGAACAATGATTATGAATAATGATACAATAGTTGATGACAAACCAGGTAACCATGCTAACCCAATATATTTCTGTACAGTTAACAAGCGCATAAAGAGTTCACATACGGGCTCATGACCACCAGGGTGCCATTGAAGACATGTAGATAGAGAAAGAATTGTTTCCAGAAATTCAACAGCACACAGTTGAGCTTCAGTTATCAGCTGCTAACAGGGATCAACAAAAATACAAGGGCAAGGCATATAAAACATCATCATAAAAGCAAGGAATCCAAATGAGAAGTTTAAATTACAAGGGACATAATGATTTCTTTCCAGCCAAAGATTTCAGTACAACTATATATGCCTCCACCATATGTTCTACAATAAATATTAATTTCCTGTAGTCCTGGGAAGGTCCGAAAACTAAACAGCAACAAGATAATCATTTCACTCCACCTATCACTAAACTAATAAAACAAAACGAACAAAGAACTAATTTAAAACAACATATCCAATGCTTATTCTCGTAATTACACTTACTTCAGATCCCTCATGCGGAAGATACTTAAGGCACTCAATTAGCAGCTTAAAAACAGGCATGGACTCATGTGGAAAAGAGCAACAGAAAGTCACCATAGACGATACAGTTGCATGGCAAACGAGGAAGTGGATGACTCCAAAACTAACAATCTTATGATTGAGACATCCAACAACGGCCTTAAAAACTCACAAACGCGCACCATTCCCACCTGCTTATTCTGCAACATAAACAGCAACACCTGCTGCAGAAGTTCAGACTGAACCTCTGGCCGGCACAACAACACCTGCCAAACATTAAATAAAATATCAAACTTCATTCAAGGTCAGCAAGGTTTCACATAGCACTTGCAGCGCTGATTTCTGCGCGATCCTTAACATTGTGAGAAATAGCAGGCAAAAGCAGTCAATGAGGGCACATTCGCAGTCACAGCCATTCTTTGGAACCTTGCTCGGAAGTTAACTAGTGCATCAAGTTATACAAAATTCTCAGGGTTTATTGTTTTGCTCCCTTGTCAACTACAACCATGTTTGCACATGATAACAGTGATCCATCACAACGCAACTTTTTCTATCAAACCAATAATATAATGCGCATAAATCAAATAGTTCATGAAAAGTATCATTCTCCCTCTCCATGTCCTTCCCAATTTTTTTCTCTCACTGAACTTCCTCAATTCAAAACAAACGCACACTCATTTCACTAATTATTATTATCATAGTTTCTATCTTTTAGCTTCTTCGGCCTAACAAGTGTATGTTTGGATGAAATTAATTTCGCAAATATTTTGATCAAACTTTATTTTGAATTCTCATGATTTCATCACAAAAGTAAATGAGAAGTAAATCTTATAATATATTTTTTTATCGGTCAATTTCCGAAGGCGGTATAATTTGCACGTTGAGTGTGGTGAGTGGCTAACCCTAACGAACGGATGAGTCTGAGAGGAAGAATAAGAAGCAGAATGTGCAGAGGCATTGTTGCGGAAATCGTGGCGACCGAGGAAGCCCAATCCCTTGACGAACACAGGCACGAATTTCGGGTCGGAGCCTTCGAGCGCGGCCTGGAGCTCGAGCGAGGCGCGCGCGACGGCGACGACTGAGTCCGTGGCGAGGCGGCAGAGGAGGCGGACGGAGTGGTCGACGACGTGAGGAGACGGCGAGTTGAGGCAGAGGAAAATGGCGCGTCTTCCGGGTTCGGATTCCGGGTCGAGATGCTTTGGCGCGGATCGAAGCTTCGAGAAAATGGACTGAACCGCGAGCTTTTGGAGCCCCGGTTGAGGCACTCGGGTCTAGAAGAGGACCGTAAGACTCCATCACAGTGAGGAAGTTAGTTACTCTCTCTCACTGATTACTTCATATTCAGGCAAAACCAAAGAATAACAAGGGACCCTTCATCACATTCTTACACAATTACAGAAAAAATTTATGCTTAATATTATTTTTTATATTTTAATGAATTAAAATATTGAGATTTTTTTAACTTTAAAAAATTGTTTAACAAATTTAAAGTAATTTGGTTTAGTTTTGGTACAATGTTATGCTTTTTCACATGGAAAATAATTGATAAAGTTTAAATATGAACATGTCAATACTAAACTAAAATGTACTTAAATTTAATTAAGTTGTTGAATGAAAATACTTTATTATATTTAGTTGTTAAAATATATGACTTATCATTTGAGTGATGGTGTGTTATACTTATTTATCAATTTAAGTTCATCATCAACAATTTGTCCTTTAGATATTTCAGTCTATTTATCCTTTAGCATCAATATTGGGGGCTTGTGTATCGTCAAACTATCTTCAACTCAGATATTGGATATATCTTAAACAGACTAATTAGATTTCGATCGATGTGGTGGTTAACTTAAGTATTCTGAATCTTATTTTTTGAGAAAATATTCTACTTTAGAGAAATTATCTTCACAAATGTTGTTTGTGGCTCAACCTCTAGAGTTTCATGTCTTGACACCCAATGCCTACTACCCTTAAAAGGAGTGAACATGTTGAATATTTCAAAAACTTAGAGTCCCTTGATATATCTGACAAAAAAACATTATATTTTAATTAAATAATTTAATTTAATATTTAATATTATTTTGAATCATTAAATGGTTGTGATGAAAAATGGGTTTTTAAATAGTTTTAGTACCCAGTTTTTTTGGTTAAAATATTTTTTTTATGTTCAAGAAAATTGAAAACATTGAAATTTATATTTTTATGTAAACAAAATTATATTTTCATCTCATCACAATCCACACTATATGATAAGTTTGTTGACTTTTCTTTAAGTCGTATAAAGAATAATTGCAACTAGTTAACTCATTAAAATAAAATAACATAATAAAAATACTAGTATATATTATTGGATCTTTATTTAATCAGTCAAATCTCCAAAATTTTGTTCACCATCGTGTTAGGTTGTAAGTTTTAAAAATTTTAAACATTACAATTAATTTTAGTTTTTAAAATTTAACTTTCAATTTAGACTGAATTTTAGCTTTTAAATTTTCTTTTAATTTTAGTTTGAAGTAAATTAGCTTAATTTTTCACTAATTGATGAGTAAACATGTTAGTGACTTGATGAATTTTTAGTGACATTTTTAAAATGGTGATCTGTCCAATATTTAACATGCTAACATATTTATATATGAAATAAGCTTTTAATAGGCAAATAGATGGGAAAAAACTTTAAAATAAACATCCTAAATATAAAAAAAGTAAAAATAAATAATAAATTAAGTTTAGACTTTAATTTTATAAAATATTTTTAAGGTTAAGTTTGCATAATCACACTTAACATGAAAATTTTTATAAAAAAATATAATAAAAATAAATTACAAAATAGGTTATAGCCATATATGAGCTAGTGACCAATATCAAATGATGGATGTTGATGGAAGACTTTTGTTCTCATGACATGTGCCTACCATTTTTTGCAAGTCTAATGTCTCATCCATCAATCATAGAAATTAATTGAAGACGTTAAAAAAGTAAAAATCATTTATAATTTGTCTTAGGAGAAAATAGATGCGGAAATAAGAAAATTATTTTTTTTTTTAGTTAAAAAAATGAAAATTAATAATTAATGAGATTTGTTGTATTTTGTCCTTCTTATTTATTTTTATTTGTTGTATTTTATCTTTTTTTAATATTAAATATTTTATATTAATTAAAAATATGATCAAGTAATAATATATAAATGAAAAGTAAATTTTATTTTACAATTCTATAAAATAAAATAAAATAGTATAAGAAAATTATTAAATATCAATTAATTTTAAAAAAAACTATAAATCACTATATTAACTAAATTTGATATTATTTTATAAATTAAAATATTATTAATATTTAAAATAAATTCTATTATTAATAATATTATATATCAATTTAAAATTATTTTATAAATTCATATTAATAATAAATTAATTTAAATATTAATAATTTTTAATTTATAAAAGAATATCTAACTTAATTAATATAATAACTAATTATACACAAAAGCTTTATAAAAAATATAATGACTAATTATCTTGTAATACAATTTAAATATTATTTTGTTTGAGATGATATCAAATTAATTTATAACCTGTTATAATGAAAATACTAAATCTATCATGTCAATATTATTAAGTTTTCTTTATTTTCATCCTCCATGTCTTCGGTATAAAAAAAATATATTAAGAAAATTATAAATCTTGTAATAACATTTATGTATATAATTTTCATGATAAAAAATTTACAACAATAAAAAAGAACATCCATTTACCAACTAATTAATTGAGAGACCAACTTTGTTTTTTCTTGAAAACAATGATGAACATTAGGACCATATGTTTGGTATTTTTTCATCTCTTCCCAACATCTTCTCCTATTCTATAGTCTCTACCTTCCTAACCCTAACCCTAAGCTCTCCCCAAATCTTTCTTTTTGAAACTGAAAATCTAGCTAATTAGCTTTAACACCAATGGACAAAAAAATAAATTACCAAATATTAAACAAGAACCAAAAGACTTAGAACACAATCACCAACTTTTTAGGTCAAAGTCAGATTCAATTGGACAAACTTCAATACAAAGAGTGACAGCCAACAATAAAAAAGGATAAATTAGCTCAAAGACAGCTAGGATAAGTAATTTTGGTAAAAAAAAAACATTGAAAATTAAAAATTATTTGGTTGAAAACTAACTTTTTCCATAAAAAAAATATGAGAAAAAATTATAAGTATTTTCATAAATTAAAATTAGCTTATATACAAATAAAAATGATCAATTTTTAAAAAACTTAAATATGATAACTTGGACAAATTATTTTTTGTAAATTATAAATTAATTAATTTTGTTTTTTCTTTCCTTGTTTAACAAATAAATACCACAGATTAATAATTAAGAAATAAAAAATTTACCAAAGATAGGAACATAATCTAATCTATGTTTTTTTTTTTACGAAAAAAAAATTAAAATTACCTTTTATATTCTTCAATATGAAAGTAATGTTTTTGTCCAAAAAGGTGTGAAGAATCTAATAATCAATTATAGTGAAAAATAACACCCTCGTTTAATTTATGTGATAAAAGGTTTAAACTTTTTTACCAAAAAATTGTAATTTTTAAAATTGCTAATGTGTATATATAATTTCAACAGTTTGATGAACATTAATTAATAGTTTTATGTATTTGAAATATTTTATATTATTATTTAATTACAAGTAATAATATATAATAATTTTTAGTAATCATTTTCAAAAATTATATTTACGTTAATCTTTTACTAAGTGATCATAATTTTTTTATATTGATAATGTCTAAATTTAAAAACCTCAACATTAAACATTCAAATTCTCACATTATTATTTAATTTTTTTCATTTTAAAAAATAATATTATATCTATCACATGATTAATAATAATATAATAAGATAATATGATAAATTTAATAAACCTAGTTAAGATAATCTCTTGTATTATCTTAAATCAACCTATAAAAATGAATCTTAAGGCTATCTTTAATGTACTATCTTATTATTTTTTATATCTCATTTTGTCACATTATTTTTAACATTTTCTTACTTCAATGTAAAAGTTCTATAATTCTCATATTTTTAACATTTTTTTTATAAGACTTAGACCTTAAACTTAATATTTTCACTATAAATCCTCTATTGGAGATATATAAGGTAAGTCTAACTTTTTCATTATCTCATTATAACAAATTCTAGAAGAAACCAGATTAATAAAAAAAAAAAAAGGAAGATTAAAATTCCTTACTATTCAAATCCAATAACAATCTTTTAGAATTTTATTTTAAATGTTACAAGGTTTCTAAAAAATAAAATAAAAATAAAATAATATATATATATATATATACACACACACGAAGTTTGGAGCAAAGCATTAAAAACTAACATTTAATCTTCCTAATGTTCTTATAAACTCTTTTATTTATTTACACTACAAGATAATTATTAAATAAAAATCAATTTTAAGAAAAAAAATAATTAGTCACTATATTAATTAAATTATATATTATTTTAAAGACTAAAAAAATTATTGGTACCTGTACCTGTATAAAGCCTAGATAGTACTTGCTACCAGTTGAACAATTGATACTTTTCTCTTGGTCGTGCTTTCTTTTCTTCCCTTCTTCTATTTGTTTCTTAGTTTTCGGTTGAGATATACATGTAAAAGACTCTTCGACTATCAAGTAAGTTATCTGCTTGAATATGGTTAATATATTGATAAAAACATACCTTATTCTTATATAATCATATTTATTTATAGTGCTTGTAACAGACTATCTCGTTATGAGTCGTATTTGATGTGTATCATTATATGATACATATCTAAAATAATTTATATTATTAATAAAATTTATAAACTAATTTATAGATTAGTATTTAACTAGCCATCAAAGTTTTAATTTAGTACTAATAAATATTTATATTTAAGCTTCTTCTCATACTTTTAACTTAAAATATCAAAAAATAATTTAAATTTTATAGAACAACTATTAGAGAATTTTCACCGTAAGAGTCATATATTGAGTTATAAAATTAAGATCTGAATTTAATAATATATTCTTGTAGGAACATGCTGACTTGTAATAAAACTGTAGATCTACATCAATAATTTAGATATCAATAATTTTTTTAATTTTTAGAATAGTATCTAATTTAGTTAATATAACAACTAATATTTTTGTCTATAAAATTAGTTTCTATTTAATGATTTTTTAATAATGAAATTATTTATTTATTAATTTAAAATATTATAAAATAACACACTAGTTTTATTCTAAAATCCATATTAAGAAGTTAAAGTGGTTAATATGAAGAGAGTGGGAGGAGGAAGATGTGGAAGAAAGTTCCCTGTATGGCAGCAACATGCACGTTTCCTTGTCCCACTGGCTTCAAACTTGAATGACCCAATTGTGATCACATGCGTGAACAACAACACAACAATCCTCTTCCTAGATCCTATATCCCTAGGCATCTGTGCCACACTTGATTCTCATAATCATAATGTTGAAATGAAGGGAAGACATGCAAATATTTCCTTTGCCCCAAACATCATATCTTCCTCGAAATATTTATTATCATTCTTTTCTTTGCCAAAACCAAAAACCAACTTAACATGTATAAGGAAAGTCAACACCACAACACTTTCACTTCTTACCATCACTATACATATATATATATATATATATATAGTTTTTTGAGTGCTCTTATTATTAACACTATGATATTTTTTTTATCACCAATAAACAATAAATAAATAAGGATCACATCAACACTATGATATAAGTATTACATCTTGTAGTTTTGGTATTTTTTGTTAGTTGTTGCATCATTATGTGATGTTTTGGACTTCTAGTTAGGTTTTTATGTTTTAATCATTTCATTCACATGTTGTATAGTATGTATATAAATTTTTTAGATGATATGTTGTTGGGTTGTAATGAATTATAAATTTGAGGCATCTAGCCTATTTTGTGTATATGGATTAAAATATTCCTTAATTGTTTCATTTTATTTAATATAATTATTTCATTGTAGATAAAATAGTGTTGATGACTTGTTTTTTGGATTATGCATATACATCACTTATGTTGAAAACCTCATATCGACTATTATATATTAGGAATCTTATTTTATGAGTCAATTTTGTAAGATTGAATTAAATTTAAAATTAATTTTTTAATAACACATGTTATGTAATAAGATTGAGATATCTCTAAAATACCTCATATTTATTTATTCATTAAAAATACGAAAAGACATCATAAGAGATAAGAGAGAGAAAGATTATTTCGGTTTGAAATTGTTCTACAAATATCTACCATGTATTTTTTTTAGAAATAATTAAACAAAGAAATTAAATTTAATATAATAATTTACAAGGACTATAGATTGCGATATATAAAATGGCTTTATCTTATATGAGAATAAAAAGAATAATCTGGACATATACAATCATATAAAAATAGTTAAGATTTAGAGTCACATCGTCATTCAAAAGAATAGCACAATTAAAAAAACTTACATAATTTATGCATTTTTATTTTTAATATATAATATTATTAATATTATTATTCTTATTTTGATATTAAAAAATTATAAGTAAGGTTCATGGAAATTGCAGTGCATGCTTGAAAAGGTTGATAGATAAGGCCATTTCGAGAACTTCACCTTTCACCTGAAGAATAAATAAGAATATACATACATATATATATATATATATATATATATATATATATATATATATATAAATAAGTAGGTACATGGAAACTGGAGTGCATGCTTGAAAAGGTGTGGTGACATTATATATATTGAAATATATAACATATATATATATATATATATATATATTATGAAAGTAATATTAAATAAAAAAGTAATAAGATTCCATTTGGCTAACACACCCCAACCTTAAATAACTCTTGTCCATATATGGCTTGTAATGAGTAGGGGCCCTTTTAGATATAAATAAATTTTCTCAGACAAAAAAATAGTGGAATATCAATTAGTGGTCAAAATTAAAGGACACATATCTAACCATGCCAATGAAATCACAAATTTTTTTTTTTTCATTTGTTATTTAAGGTATTATATTATACCAAAGACAACAATTTCATCTTATCTATATTTTGCTTCACTTGTTCTTATATCAATTTGCATTTAAGGTTTTTAAAGAGATTATAATAATGGGGATAACTACATATCGTAAGTTTTTCAAAGAGAAAACAAGAAAATGATAGTTTTTTCTATTATCTAAAAATAATAGTGAATAAATATGAATTATTTTAGGATACCCTAATCTTATTACAGAATAGAACACGTCTTATGTATGTGCATTACCTAAAAAAATAATAAAATCATCATCACTTAATATTCATCTAAAAAAAAGACAACCTTACAAACACCATCTCACTAAAAAGTGAAGAATGAATAAATAAATATGAAGTAATTTAGGAATACTTCAACTTTATTCCACAACACTAATTATGTATGTGTATAACCCTAAAAAACAATAAGATTGTCATCACCTATATTACCATTCATCCAAAAAAAATCAACATTACCGACACCACCTCACTAAAAAGTGGTGATATGTTGGTTATTTTTGTCCTTTTATATTTCAAGACAACAACTTTGAAATTAAACACTAATTAATTTAGTAATTAGTTTTGTAATGTGTTTAATTGCTCTTAAAAATTTGTTTACACATAATTTTTTTTTTATAAAAACTTATTTATATAAAACTTGATTTTGTTTTACAAACTTCAAATACAATCAAAAGACCACACTTGTGATTTTAATATATTTACAGAGTCATCTCACAATAACATATACACCATATTGTATTAATATATACATATACTTGACCTCATATAGATATATATACACATAATATGACCCATCATTCAATACTTTACAATAAGAAAACCCTAAGTGGCTAACTTGAAATTTAATACGTGACACTATATCATCATAATTGATGCATAGAGGGTTGAGAATTAAGCACACACTCTTCTTATATATCTCCTCTGGGGTACCCATTCTCATCAGAAGGACCATTGTTCCAATTAGCAGAAGAAGAAGCATAATAGAAACTTAAACCCTGTGAGGAACCACCACCATCATCATCACTAATCATCTTGCTTCTTCCTTCATGATGATTACTACTATTTGGCATTTCATTGCAAGTGCTGTAGCGGATCAAATCAGCATTTGTAGCATCAAGTTCCTTCTGGAGCTTAAGAACTTGTCTTTGGAGCACTGAAATAGCACCAACACAACCATACACAGGATCTTTGATCCTTGCTTCTGCTTCATAGGCCAGAGAGTTCACAGTGTCCTCTCTCTGATAGGGTTGCACCTCGTTCAGGATCTTGCTCACGTTGCTTGCACCAAAGATCTTGTGCACATTCACAAACTTCTGAGGCTCCTCTGGAGGGAAATATGGGGCGAAAAGGCAATCTGGCATGCACCTCCTCCTCAAAAACTTGCAGGCTGCACATGGAGAATTGGAGTAGCTAGAAGAAGCCATGATCTTCACTTACCTCAAATTCACAACCAGAAGACACTATATACCAATCAATAACAATCACAAAACTCTACATAGTAAACTTCTAAGTGATCATATAATGTCATTACCATGACACCTCAAATGGTGTTTCAAATGATTGAATTATAGACATGTGAATAGAAAGATATTTGAGTATTTTGAAGTAATTAGAAAGTAATAGGGCTATTTCAGAACTTAATTAAGCTCTTCCATGTCTAATTAAACTTAGGGTTATGAAGACTTTGCCTGTTTGTTAAAGCACTTTGCTGCTGCTAAACTTTTTGAACTTTTTTTATTAACTTTTTGTGCCAAAGTCTTCTTTGAAACTGAGTGCTACACTATTCACAGATTCTCAGTACCCAGAACCCTTGTTTTCTTCTTTTTCCTGTTTTGTACAGAAGGAGAAAAGAAACTAAAAAGAAAAAGAAATCAAAGATGTACATAAAGTATGATATATGCATGAAAATTTTATCAATTGTGCTTTATCAGTTTCTTTTCATGTTCAATATTCTCTACATATTCCTTATAACCTGTCTATTTCCCTGTAAAATCTCTCTAAATCTGTAGATATACCCTTTTGTACGTGTGTAGCTCAATTGCAAGTGGCTACAAGGCAAGAAAAAGGTACACCAAACAAGTAGCTTTTTGTACATATTGAATTTTCATCTCTTTCTATTGGATGATACACCAATCACCCAGAATACATATATATATGTATACCTTTTCTCAAAAAAATTAAAAAAAAAAACTGATCAAAAACACTAATTTATAAGACAGTTTCCAACTGAAAGAAAAGAGGTTATAATTATATAATTGGGATGAAGAAAGATAGTATATATATATATACACACCTGGTGAAGCTAGCTAGCTAAACTAGCTAGGTTTCTTTGAACAAATTAACAATAATATGATGATTTACCTTAAAATGTGGGTGCAGACTTGGTCTTTGAAGATCTGTTAAATCTTTAATATTTGGGTGTGAAAAAGTGTGGCACCTAACTGTGAGAGAGAGAGAGAGAGAGAGAGAGAGTTTTCTGGAAAGTGACTATTGGATGTGAGAGTTGAGGGAAGAACCCTAGTTAGTTGCAAGACAAGATGAGAGAAACCCGCAAATTAATAGTGAGACAACAAAAAAAAAACGACATGAGAGCATAGAGAGGCAAAGAGCATTTTCATGTGAGAAAGAGCGGAAAAAGAAACCAAAATGAGGAAACAAAGTGAAAAAGAATGACTATGACAAAACCTTTATAATAATGTCAAACACTGTTCAAGAATATCCAATGTTAATTAATTATATATCTTGCAATATAATCAATCCCCACATGACCATAGTAAATAATTTATGCATTAACATGTAAAAGTAAATACCTTTTTCTATTTTTTCTAATCTCAAATTTTGTAAAGTCCTTATCACTCATAATTTGTGATTGATTGAGAGTGCACAAATTTTAAATTGGCAACATATATGTAGAAAGGATCTTATATATAAAAATATTTCAATATTTTTTATAAAATAAAAAAATTATTTAAAAGTGATATATAGTATGAACCCTTTATATTACTAAATGTTTCTAATTTAATAAATTAAAAATTGATTATAATTTTGTAACTTTTAATTAGTTTTCATTTTTAAATAACTAACCAATTGATTCTGTCAAACATCACTTTATTTACAAAATGAAGAAGTTGAAACTAAACTTGTTCTTAATCTATTTTTTATGGCAGTACACCACTAAGCAAGTAAGTAATAGGAAACCATTATGATTTAACCACAATTTTCTTTTTCATTTTGAAAGAGAAATATATATATATATATATATATATATATATATATATATATATATATATATTGATAATCCAATTACAAGACACCCAATTTGTATAGAAAATCAGATATATACACTATTAAAAATCGGTCAAGAAAAAAAATTATCTATATTTATATATACAACCAAAATTATTATCTAAAAATAACAAAATCAACCATTAAACTAGTATTTGATGAGAAAAAATAGCTTTAACTGATCAATTTAATAAAATGAGATTTATTGCACTGTTCCAAATATATATATTATAATAATCTAAATAGTTTTTTTTTTCTTTTATAATGAATAATCTATAAATTCAATGAATATAACATGAAAGCTATGGCTCTGACAAGTTTCTGATGTTTGTATTGAAGCATTTTCTGTTAATTCTGCTGTAACTTTTACACAGGTATCTAGGTTTTCTAGATTTGATTAAAGTTATAAAAAGAAGAATAAAGTATAATTAAGAATTAATAAAAAATTATTAAAAGGTGATTATGAACAGGTAAAAGTCGGCAGGGGCAAACAAAGTCTAATCCCTTGTTTTGTCAACTGTCTTTGGGATTTGGATAAACAAATTCTTAATATAAATTTCGAGACTTTTATTTATTTAAATAACACTATACTAAGATATATGTAGGGAGAAGAAGACAAAATTTGATAAAGTTAATACATAATTTTTAGACTTTTTTTGTGATTTTTTAGATATTAATTTTTAATTTTTGCATAAGTTAATTTCAATTTGGAGAAACTTTTTTTTTTCTCTCATTTTTCTCTCTTAGAAGTTTTTATAAAAAAATTGTCTAAACATACTCTACTATTAAGGTTTTAGGTTTGAATTTTTATCAATAAAAAATATAATTAAAAAATGAATTTTTTATTATAAATAATTAGTCAAATTCCTATTGAAAAATTAAACAGATACTCTATATTAAAATTATGGTGAAAAATAATTAATTATTTAAATAACGTAAATTTTAGTGCTCGTATATCTATTTAACTTACTTGACATTTTTAACATATTTTTTTGTAAGGATTTCGAGATCAAAATCTTGATTACGTATTTAAGGAATGAGATTAATGTTTACAGTTGTGATAGATTCAAAAACAAAATATTTTATGTATGGATATGTTTGATAAAAAAATTATAAATTACGCTAATTACTCTCCTAATTAAGGTTTTATGAATTTACAAATCTTCCATTTTTTTAACACTTACGGTAACCTCTCTTATAGAAATACACATTGCAACATAAGAAGAAATACAGATTTTATAACATAAGGTAAAAATAATTTTGCAATGCTTTTTAAATAATTAAAACAAGATAAATGTAGGGATAAATACCAAAATATTTATGTAATTTTACCAAAATCTCAATAAAAATTAGTCTAGTTACAAGAAAAGTTGGAATAAGCAATTAAATGAGGCTATTAATATATATATATATATATATATATATATATATATATATATATATATATATATATATAATAGACAGATTTATGATTGATGAAGATGGCTGGTCCTACACGTTATGCCTTGTCTCATAAATAATAGTTATTTATTTCTATATGTGTTATATAGAAATTAGTAATATCTTGTTGAAGTTTTATTATGTGTCACAAAAAAATTAAAAGTGAAGTCTGTAACTCTTAGATATTTTTTAAATATGATGTTTTTTTAAATATTGTATTTATATTATTTATTAATATATATATATATATATATATATTATAAAAATGTACACTATGAGTCAAGATGTATGTATATTATGTACAATTAAAATTAAGTTTAATATTTTTATATTTTTATAGCGTCATAAACGTTTATTCTTTCCATAACTAAGTGTTAAATAATTTGTGCAATAACTATACACTCAATTTTATAAGTGGCGGGTGCTCTATAATATTATTATTTTTGAAAAATGTTTGGAATATTGCTTTAGTAATTGAGATTTAAAAACATAGGAATCAACACATCTTTAAAGATGAAGTGATTGATCATTCATAAATTTTCTTCCTGATTCAATGGAAGGTTTGGTCCTTGGTAACTTCTAAAGTTCTCTCAACTTGTTTTTCCTTTTCAGATTGGTGTCTTGTCCTCATAGTCTTTATGTACTCGATTAAAAGTAAATGACTTTCTATAGGTTGGTCAGGCTTATGCTTTGTGTTTTGTGATGGGTGTTCGTTTTAGTTGTTGTTATGAGTGGCAGGTGTTCAAGGTGGATCTTTGATGGGCTCAAGGATTGCTTGATCTTGCATAGATGCTTGTTAAAAAAACGATTCGAGTGTGGCTCTTTCTGCTTTTGTGGCTTGTATGTTGGTTTTTTCTGTTTGAGTTATGCGCTTTATTCTTAGTTTTTGTTTGGTTTGAAGGTTGTGTTTGGTGTGGTATCTTGTTTTATTGTAGCTTTTGTTGTTGTACGAAAGACAATTGGGTTTGCGTTGGTTCTTAGTAGGCTGACAAGCTTTCTAGGTTTCATTTCTCTTTATGGAGAGGCATTGTCTCTTTTGTTATGTATAAGGGTTGGACCACCCCTGACCCCTATTTATTTATTTATTCCTGCTGATAAAAAAAATATACAATATTTATATATAAAATATTGTACATAATCAAACAATAATATTTATAGTATACATTGAAATTAATTTTATTTTTATATAAATTTTAATATAGTGAGCAAATAACAATTGAACTAATTCTGACATTATCGTAAATATAAAGAATTGTTCTTTTATAAATCAAGAGAAGATTATTCACAATCAATTCTATCATACTTAAGTATATTATAAATAGGTAGATATACTCATCTTAAGATATATCAAGTTTTACATTATTCAACCCTAGCTATGGAGACTTTCTAGGCTATTGGAGCTCTTCCTAATGCATTCACCTTAGCCTAAGAAACTTGAAAGGAAAAATTCCAACAAGGATGAACTTAATTAGAAGATGTGTTATTATATCCTCTACTCTTAGCCCTCTATGTAGTCAGGTTGAGGAAATTGTCCATCATCTTTTTCTGGAATGCAATGTAGCCTATCAAGTATGAACAATGTGTTTTAAGTGGGCAGGGTCCAGATTGTTTTTCATAATAATCTTATACACCACCTTCAATAATTCTACTTGTTCCAATTTAATTTTAGGAAGAATCGTGTTTGGAATGAGAGTTTGGGTAGCTATACAATAGACCATTTGGAGTCATAGGAATATAATTATTTTTAAAGAGGGTAAGGTAGATGCTGAAGAGATTTTCCACCTAGCACAACTGCAAGCATGGTCTTGGACAAAACGAAAAAATTCAAATGTTAGCTTCTTATATTTAGATTGAGTTCTCTATCTTATGAACTATTTGGCAAATTTGAAGTAGCCTAGAGGTTTAGCAATGTTATTAGCTGCTATTTTTCCATAAATGCATTAATGGATAATTGCTTTTGCACAAAAGGTGATAACTATCATTCTTTCTCTGATATGCTTTCTTCTACTCTTGGTGTATTACATATTCCATCTTTATGCTTTGTCTTCACGTTTCTGGTTGGGAAAGAAGGGTTATATTGCATATTCCTGAAAAGTTAAAGGTGTAGTGAGGAGGTTATGCCTATAGTGACAGGGGCTGCAATAGAGTGGGAGGAGACTAGTGAGGAAGTTATGCTTATGGTACAGAGGTGTAGCAGGGAGAAGCATCTTCTGTGGTTCAAACAGGATTTGGAGTAATATATTTCAATGCTTGTACCATTTCAGTAAAGGACTAATGGTTAATATAAAGTTGGTGTCGTGGGGGTGTTGTTGTTATTAGATATCTCTGTAAGAGAAAGTTGCATGCTTTCTTGAAGAATTATGACCCTTTTGTCTCTGTTAATATTGTAAATATCTTGGTTGGTCATTTTTTTGTGTCAATCTTTTTAGAAAACAATTCTAAGCTAGTGCAAGGTATAGTTTTTTTTATACAGGTTGTGCGAAGGTCCACGATATTATGGATTCTGTTTTGGGGGACCTTCATGTAACAGTCCTCTGTCTTGGGGGGGCTATGTGAGAGTTTTTTGTACAAGGATTTGGGTATCCCTTAAATATCCTTATTTATTCATTTTATTATTTGCTGATAACAAAAAATATGTACCGTAAAAAAACCTAAATTGTGTATTATCTCCATGGAGTAACCTTCATAAACATCTTTTATAAGTATGTAGTCAGTCATAACTGACAATATAGAAAGATAAAGATGTTCTTAATCCCATAGAAAAATTAAGAGTGACCACAAATTATTTATGTACTTGTTGTAATCAAGTTATTGATTAGAGAAATATTTCAAAAGTTATTTAAGAAAAACTACACATAAATCAAGAGTTAAGGTTGAATTAGTATAAAACTTTTATGTCAATTTATTTCACTAGTCATTATCTATTAAATGATCCATTAATATTCATAGTGAAAAAAATCTTACAACTTATATTCTATTGCTTGACTGTATCATCAAATTACATTTGTAAAATTTTTATTTTAGTCTTAAAAGGTATACAAGTTATATATCCATGAAAATTATTTTCTAAATTTAAAATAATATATGAGTTGTTTGATCTACTAAAATAAATATTCATGTTTATATTTTGTTCATGAATTGAATTGATTTATAGGATGAATTTTTTCTTTATTGTTTGTCCTCACATCTAAAACCTTATTCCTCTCACACATCCACCAATTAAAGATGTATTAATTATACCTTCTCGTCAAGTAGGTATGTTTCTTTGTAAAGATACTCAAATGTTCAAGCTAATAAAAAAATATACATGAAATGAAATATGTGTAATAAATGAACAATATACACTTTGAAATCTTCATCTATTTATAACAATTTAATGAGTCTTTTACATAAATGGGTTTAGGTTAACTATCCAATTTGTCTTAATATCTTATTAGTGTCTAGTTAAATGATTAAATACATAATATTGAGCATATAACTAATCAAATGTGATATAAGGTTTTGATGTGATAAGAGTCCTTGAAAAAAGAAAAATTTCATATCTTTGATCGAGACTACTTAGCATGGTTGACATGTTAACTTATTCTCAAGAAATATGTGAAATAATAAAGGATCATAATGTATTGAAAGAAAATTTTCGTATTTATGCCCTAGATTTAAGAAATAAATAAAGTAATAAAAAGTCGTAATATACTTAAAAAAATTATAAATAATCAAAGTTAACTATTTTTTATTAGATTTAACATAATAAGTATTTACCTAATCTACTTTTTATGAGTAAGAAAAATATGTAAATAATGATATAGGGAAGAACTCCCATTGTATAATGAACATGAAACAAAGATGAGAAGCAAAAGTGATAAAAGAAAATATATTGATGTGCTTTTAAGCATGGTACATACTAAATTAGGTGTCCCATCTTTTTTGTAGGGCACACATTTAAGGATCCATTTCTATAAAGCTTTATTCCAAGATATCTCATGCAAATCTTTGTCCTCTCAATTTGTGTATATACTCTGTGTTGTCCTCAATTATTGGTCATTTGGGAAAGAAAGAAAATATATTAAAAAAAAAACACTGTTTAGCTTCCATTATTGGTTCTATATCATCACTTCATCTGTCACCAAAAACAGATTCCTCAAAGTTGTCAGAGACAAAAATAATGCTAATAGTTCAAGCCTAAACACTAGCTCAAGACAAATTTTGTTCACTTAGTTTTCATATTTTGTCAGACCAAATATTTGGTTACTATTTTTAATGGAAAGAGAAATGCATAAAAAAAATGAGAAATAGGGTAGGATTTTGGATTTTAATCAACTTCCTATTTTTACTTTTTTATCTCTTCATTTTTTTCATCTTCACCGACAATGCGTATTTTGAAAACAAAATATTGAAATTTCACATTTCAAAATGTAAGCAAAATCATTCCTCACAATTTATTATTAAAAAAAATTCTATTAATAAATAGTTAATTTATACTATTATTATTGATTCTATTTTAAGTTTGTTGAGATTAGTATTACTAGGATTAATCATTCTCAACTTCAAATTCATTAAAATTATACTACTAGAATCAATCACCACATATAATATATTGTTTATTTTAAAACTCGAAACTCCATTACAATTTTATGAATAAAAACGTCTGAAAAAATTACGGTTGAAAGATATAACTAAATTAATCTTTGTCTCAATTCCTAAACAACATATGACTATTAGACATAACATGACAATATTATTTTTACATCAAATTATTTTAGAATTTTATATGATGATGAAAAATAAATTCCTTCTTTTATTGTAAGATATTAAATCCACATGACAAATTTAGACACTCCACAAAGGGTGTTTAACATACATGTGCATTGATAAATGTTTATTTGCTAAAAAATTCATTATATAAAATATACTTGTTAAATACTAATTGTTTTAATATTTGCTTATAACTATATGTTAAAGAAAAATATGAGATTTCGATATACATATTTTATTATCATATATATATATATATATATATATATATATCCTACGTTATTCTTTCTTTTTCATTTCTATAACTATATTGGCAAAATAATTTAATATTATTTTTTATTTCTCTTTTATTTTATTTTATTATTTTTCAATTATAAAGAGATACTTGTTTTCCTCCTAGTATTAAGATTAATTAGAATCCGTTAGATACCGAAACAAATCATAATTGAGAATTTCATTACATTGTAATACTTAATTTCCTTTTTTCTAAGATAAATTTCAATATTTAAATATAGTAATAATTAAAAATAGCTTTATAGTACAATATAAATACTTTTTCATAAATTTAAAATAATTTTTTTATATTTATGCATTTTTGAAATATATTTTTTCAATTTTAGCTTCCATATAAGTTTATTTCTAACCTTGGAGTTGAGTTATTATTTCTAATAAAAAAATACACATTATATTCTTTTCCACCTTTGTGATTCTTTTTTCTTTGGGGTATTTGAAAATAACCGTTTTCAATAACATGGCCAAAAGGTTCAAAAGATACAAATATTATTCTACATTGAGATTGTTTTTTATTTCTCCACATAATTTTTGTGTGGCCCCCTTATAAATTTTAGAAAATTTGACTTGAAAGTTTTTTTAAGAATAATTATATATTTTTTGTTATTTTAAATTAAACAAGAATGAATAAATTATGGAAGTGTGATGAAAAAATTATGGAAATATCATGAAAAAAAAATGCTTCTAGAATAAGTATGATGGATTTGTGAGGTGACCCACTTCACCATACTCCAATAACAGTCATTGTTTATTTTTTTGTGATTATTAAATTGGAACCCATGTTGTGATTAATTAAGGTCTCAACAAGTGTATGGTGCATTTAGATTATTAAATAATTAATTGTTAATATTGTTATAGTTAGTTAAAGTGTGTCGGTATACATATCATTGCGGAATTAAAGCTTAGATTATTAAAGTCGTTATCACCTTCTTTAGAACAAAATAAGATACATTATCCTATTTTTTGGAATCTATCATGTATACTCTATCTCTGCTTTGTCTAATGAAAATTGTTTTGGTAAGTTTAATAAACTTCTATTATTTATTATATTTAGGAGTTGAGATTAAAGATAATTTTTAGGTCAATTATCTTTTCATGAGAGATATTGATGTTGTTGGTAAAGAAGTGTAGTAGAATTCTCATGATATCTTACCAATTTATGTATATATTTAATGTATGTTTGTAATGAGAAATAATATAAATTATTCTCTTTTATTCTTGATAAATCTTCATACATTTTGAGAAAAGATGAAAAGGTTATATAGATAAAGTGTTATTATTTTTTTGCACAAATAATCTTCTTCATGCGGCAAGTGGATTTTATCCAAAGTATTCTCAAAATTTCAAACTAGTCTTACTTAATCTACTCGTAACTATGTTCCAAAAATACGTATTGTAATGTTAAATTTACCTACAAATTTGTATCTATGAGTATTAATTCTTATGTAATGTTCAATTTACATACATATATAGATTTGTATGTAATAATTTGTGGAAATGTTTTTGAAATTTCTTATAGTAAATAATTTTGTAGTCCAATTGAAAATGAAAAACACTTGTTCACCAACTTGAGAATAAGTGTTGAGGAAATTTTTTATGGGTATTTTACAAGTTTTAGTTTTGTCATATTAGTTTTAATTTGGTATTTATTAGGCCTTTGATTCTATATACTTTATCTTTATTTCAAATTGTAGATCTCATAATATGATAGATAATGTTTTACTATGATAAAAAGTAAGATTAAGAGCGGTAAAGATAAGATTAAGAGTGGTAAAGTTCTGAAATTATCTTGCTCATTTATGTATATATAATAATTACTATTATTTTTATTCTCTTTTATTATTGAGAAATCTTCATAAATTTTGAGGAGAGATGAAAAGGTTATACATGTAAAGTGTTATTACTTTGTTGCAGAAACAATCTTTTTCCTTCAGCGGATGGATTCCAGTTGTAGCACTCTCGATGTCCCGATATCGTTCTACATGGTCCCTTCGCAATTATGTCCCAAGAACATGAATTTTGTTGACAGTATCCATCTCGATCTTGGACATATATATCAAAATAATGATCTCTTTCCAACCATACAAAATGACAAAAGTACAAGGTTGAAGGGAAAAAAACCTTTGGAAAAAACGTAAAACTAAATGTTTGGCCAACATTCAGTTGGTGCACCCCAAGATCATTGTTTTTGTCTTTACACTGAACAGCCAAATATCTCATGTCTAAGCGATTGGTTATATCAACGGTTTCTTTGGTGGGAAAGAAAGGAACACTACTCTCTGCACATTTCAATTGTACACCAAAAAATATTGTTAACAAACAAAATACTAATGTAATTTTAAACTTTACAATCATCATTATTGTAATTTGATTGAGTTTCTCCTACACAATATCATATAAACACACCTATATATACTACCTATATATTTTAACAATGACAATTTTAATTACATTAATAATATTAATAGGAAAAAATTAATAATATTAATAACATTAATAATATTACCAATAATAATAATATTATTAAATTCATATTAATGATAATAATATTACTATTAATATTATATTAATATAAAAATTAATAATTATTATTATTATTTAAAGATGTTAATAATATTAACAATAATAATAATATTTTTAGTAATATTAATAAAGATAATAACAGCTACATATTTTAATAGAAACAATTTTAGTAACATTTAAAATATTAATAATAATATTAAGAGTAGTAACAATAATTTTAATAATGTTAATTATAATATTAATAAATTATTAATAATGTTTATAATATTATTAATAATATTAATGATAATATTAATAATAGTATAAAGAAGAATAATCTTATTTTCATTAATATTATTATTATAATTATTATTAATATTGATACTATTAAAATATTAATTTTTATTATTATTAATATTATTATTAATATTAATATTAATCCTATTATTATTAACAATGTTATTATTAATATTAATCTCATTATTATTAACAATGTTATTCTTAATATTGTTATTATTATCATTTTTGGAAAGATAAGCGCTATTACATTTGTTTTTCATATTTTAAATATTTTTAAAATTGATTTATTCTCTATTATTATAAATAGGGGTGGCAAAGCGGGCCAACCCGCCCCGTTTAGGCCCGTCCCGATTAGGCTCGCAAAATGCGGGTCGGGTTGGCCCGCCCCGCATAAAAAATGCGGGCTGGTTTTCATGGCCTGTGGGCTTGCGGGCTGGCCCGCCTTTTTTTTTTTTTTAAATATGTAGGAGTAGTGGAACGGCAAGAGCGACAACAGTGTGGTAGTAGTGCGTAACAGTTGCAGGTGAAACTGCGTGGCGTCACAGCCGAAGCGAGCGACGATACTGCAAAGGAAAATGCGTTGTGTGTTGTATGCGTTTTTTAGAACATCATAGTTGCCTTGTGTTTTGAGTAAAAACCTAATTTTCTTTTACTCAAAGTTGTCACTCTTCCACTGGGTTGTGTTTTAAGTAAAAACCTAATTTTTTTTCACTCAAAGTTGTTACTCCTCCACTGGACCTTTGTACCAAGTCAATTATTATTATTATTATTTTTTTGCGGGCCAGCGGGCCGGCCCGCCCCGCCTCGCTGCTGGCCCGCGCGGGCCGCGGGTTATGCGGGCGGGCCAATGTGGGTCAGCGGGCTGAAAAGGTCAGCCCGCCTTGCGTTTTTTACCGCGGGCTGGCCCGTCGGACCCGCCCCGCTTTGCCAGCCCTAATTATAAACTAGTGGGAACAGAGGTACTGACGTGCCTTGTATCTACATATTTTATTTCTATTTTTTAGTCTTTTTTATTCTTCAAAAATTAATTTCTTTCAAATTTTTTATTTTTATTTCTTTAATATTTTTTTATTCTTCAAAAATAATTTCAAAACTTTAAAATGAGAAGTTAAAAAAGAATACCTGAAGTTAATGAAGAAGTGGAGAATAGTAGTTAAAAAAAATGTTACATGTAGGAAAAAAAAAGAATGAAATTTTAAAATTTTAAAACCGCTTATACCAGATATTTTAAAATTTTAAAAATAAAAAACTAATTTATTAACTTCTAAAATTATAAAATGTCCAAATAACCTAAATAAATTAATAAAACAAAATATTAAGCAAGAATAAAATAGAAAAACAATTTAGAGCAGTTAAAGTGAGGAATCTCTTTTATATATAGGTATAGATATTATATTATAAATTCATAATAATTATAATTTTTATGGAATTAATATGCTTAAATTTATAAATATTATTAAAATTTTTACTTTATATATAAAAATGAAAATACTAGTTTAGAATGTGATAATTAATTATATAATAATAAATTATTTTTAAAGAGGAGAAAAAAAATTATTTTTCTTATTTTTATTTAATCTCATCTACAATTTATAAGAAGTAATATTTTTGTTAATAATTTTATTTATTAAATTATAAAAATAATTGAACATATTTAACATAAATTATATATATATATATATATATAAGTAAACTATTATTATTATTATATATAACGTTGTTTCGAAAAACAAAGTTTATTTAATTATTCTGAATAAAAATAAATTATTATTTTATTTAAAGATGAATAATTTAAATATTGTACACTTTTTCATTTTGACAAAAATTACTATTATTATAACAACTATTAAAATAAAAAAATATTATTAAATTATACTTTTTTTTATCAAAAGTAGTTATAAAAATAAATATTTTTTTTATTTTGATTGTATGTAATTTTTTTTATTGTGTAGGCAATTTTTTTATTAGGAATAATTATTTGAAATTTAAAAATAGTTATCTAAATGGTAGAATTGTAAGAAATTGGGTTTTTTTTTTAAAAATTCAAATTTCTCTAAATTTTTTAAAATTCAAATTTTTAATTTAAAATAAATAGCTGTTAAATTTATTATATTTGAATATTATAAAGAATAAAATTGAAAAAGAAAATGAGTAAAAAAAAAACCTGGTATATATTGTAATTGATTGTTAATAATAATAATAGTAATAATAATAATATTCACCATGTTATTATTATGTTTAATTACTCTTTTAGTTTTTATATCAAGATCAAAAATCAGTTTTACTCTACATTTAAAAATGTTTAATGTTGTATCAACTTTTTTAGACGATTTTATGTGTTGTTTAAATAAGTGTTGAAGTCATCAAATGGATTTGTGTTCAAAAGTTTAGATTAAATTGAGCTTTTCAAAACAAGTTGGGATGACATGAACTTTTTTTGAAATTGAATCCTTAATAAATAGACTAAAAGGGTAATTAAGTCTTATTATTATTATTATTATTATTATAAGTTTTGATTCGTAGATAATAATAATCCGTAGGTAATGCTGAATTTATTTATAAATCTGGACTCATATCCATGAATAATTATTTGTATGTAATACATAATTTACCTATATATATATTTGTGACAAATTTACCTATAAATTTATATTTGTGGGTAATAATCTATATATAATGTTTAACTTAGTAAATATAGACATCTAGGTCGTAATCCATACGTAATTTACATATGGATCGATATTTGTATATAATGATGTAAATTTGAACTTTCTAAAATTGGAAATCAAAAATATTTACTCATAAGTTTAAAAGGAAGTGTTGAGTTATTTTTAAAAAATAAAATATATTTTACTTGTTTTAATTTTGTTATATTATTTTTAATTCGATATTTATTAAGACTTTATTTTTTCAAAGTGTAAATCTCATATTTATGAGATATTATTTTATTAGGATTTATTCATATATATATATATATATATATATATATATTCTACGTATTTAATGAAAAATAATTAAAATTATTTTATTTTATTCTTCATAAATTTTGAGAAAAAATAAAATGGTTATATAAATAAATTGTTATTATTTTGTTGTAGGAACAATCTTAGTGTTGATTTTAGAAATGGTTTTCTGCATTAATTGTTCCGTACGTTTTCTTAAGGAAGTTTTTGTTAAGAGTTGCGTTGCAATCCAATGAGCGCTGAAATCGTAAATACGTTAAATAACCGTATTAATTTAATAAGTTTTATTAAGATAAACTCTTAAAATTATAAATAATCTATACTAATTGATATTTAAATAATCATATTAATTACAAACAATGATGTTTTTTAAAATGTTAATAAAAATAAAAATACATATGAAATAAATAAAATATTTTTAAATTTTTTTATTTAGGTTCTATAAGAATTCACATTACTTGTATGCATTTAAATTCACAATGAAAAATCAAATTCTTTAGATTCTAGCAGTCAAAAGATATTTATTTGTGTTGATATTTTTTAATTTTTAATTTTTTTGAATTTTGTATATATAATTTACATTGTAATGAAAAAAAGTATAAATTAATTATTGATATTGCATATTTTTTTATATGAATTTATTTGTAGAAAAAACATATTTTTATATTAATATGTTAGCTTCATTAAAAATTGTTATAACATGAATTTTATATTAATTAAATATCATAATATTGAAGATAAAATTTGAATTCAATTATATATCTAATTCGATTATATTTATTTTTAATGGATATTAAATGCAATTTTAACATCTTAAATATTGGTGATTTGAAAATATATGATAAAATACTAAATCAAACAAATTTTGTGAAGATAAACTCTAATGGAAGAGATACTTACCTTACTCAACTTCATTTTGATTCTAAATATATAATAAAAAAAATTCACCACCCACATTTGAGCATTCTACTACTTTCACTCATTTATTTAGCAATTAAAAGAAGTATAAAAAAATCATTTCATTTTTCTTAATAATTTTTTATAAAATTTTTAATACCTACGTTCTAAACTCGATGATATGAATCTAGACCGTATTATTGAAAATCAATTAAAAGAAAATATTGAAAAATATAATAACTGTTGTAATAACAATACAAATAAAAGTAAATTAAAAAATTACTTATATTAATTTGAAAATTAATAAATCAAAACATTAATTATAAAAAAACAATAATCCATAAAAAAGTATTATGTGGATATAGAAAACTTTTGAAATAAAAAAAATCCTTAAAACCTTTTAGAAAATTTTAACTTTCAATATTCAATATGAAAATAAAGTCAACTAATTCAAACACGCATAATAATTTTGAGAACTAGTTTTGCAGCAAGAGAAGTGAAAATGTCCTTCACACGATTTAATTGTCACAATATTTACCCAATTAAAATATTTGGATGTTCTTTTAAATTACCAATACTTTGCAGGACCTAAAATATAAACATTTATTATAATAATTATATTAATTATGTGTTAGTTGATAAAAACCGCGACCAACAAATATAATAATTCACTTTATAGTTCAACACTAACTACCAAAAATAACAAGATACATTTAAGAAAATGTGGCCTAACGGTTACAATAAAGTAGTGAGACTTTCTTCTTGCATTCCTACATCTTTCTTTTTTGTACTCTCGCAAATTTTAAAATTTGGAAACTAATCTTGACATTTTATTTGAAAAAAGGTACCGGTATTTCTTAAATTATGGATTTTTTAATCTGAAATGCATTTTTTCATTACAGATTCTGAAATATGAAAATATACTACGGATTCACAAATCTGGAAGATTACTGGATGCACCAATTCGAAAGATTTACGGATGCATCAATCTAAGAGTTTTGCAGATTCAATATTCCAGAAGACAAAAAACAAAGTGCAGATTCTCTGTTTCGTAAACCTAGCAGATTGCACTGTCTGAAATCACAATATATGTACTGTAGAAATGAAAATCTGCTATAAAAACGAAACTATAGATTCGAAAACCAAAAAATAATTACTTACATTCTTCTCCGAACAGATAACCACCAAACCACCACTAAGTCACTGGAGACACCACCAAGAGATGGAGTAGCGCCGTTGTTGAGAGAGCAATGTAGTCTGTATGTGTGGAGTTTGTGTGCAAAGGAAGAAGAAAGAGTATAGTGTGGGTGTTGTGTGCATTTTAGGGTTTTTAGAAAATATTAGGAATAGATTTGTCTTTGCATAACATTGTAGGGTGCAGGAAGAAAAATGCAGGGGTGCAGGAAAAAACTACCTAAAGTAGTCATTCTATTGGGCTCCTATCTAGGCCCAAGAGTCTATAAATACATTTATTCTTTCATGAAGTACATCTAATATCTCATATTCATTTACTCACTTGTAAAATCACTTATATTTGTACTAATTTGAGCATCAGATAATCTTCTGCATGTGTTCAACCATTCGATTGAACCATTTGAAAAACTCATAATACACACTCAAACAACTCGAAATAAGGACAACTCGTTTTTAATAATAACACCTATAAAAAAAAATTATCACTTATTGATCTTATTAAAGTGCAAAATTTTCAATTCATCTTTTTGGGAGAAAATAAGGATAATGATAAAATTCATGCATGAAAAAAAAAATGTTGCATCAATGCAAAAAGGGGAAACTCCCATAGAGTTGTTGTCTCTTCCCCAATTCTATTATTAATTTATGAAAATATTATATAAAATATAAATATGAATAAACTTAATGATTTAATTAAAATATTTTGTAATAACAATTATTTACATCATAAAAGTACTATCCAAGGTTTAACAATACTTACAGATCTAAATCTATATTTCTTCTTCTATATATAAATAAGTTTCTTCTTCACAATGGTTTTTTGTCTTTTATATAAGTTTTTTTTGGTGGTTTATATATAGAGAGAGGATTCTTCTTCACAATCATATTTTTTGGTATATACAAATCTTTTCCATTTTATCTTCGTTAATATATTTTTTTTATTATTTTATCTTTTAAATTTTAAAATTAAAAAAAAATTATTATTTTATATTAATCACCTAAAAATAAAATTACTTTTTAATTTTTTAAATTAATGTTACAGAATAATTTTTTATATTGAAGTGTTAACTTTTATTTTTTCATTAATCTCTTACACTTTCCTTAACTTTTTATTTTAACTATCTCATACACAAATTTTATAGAAAATTTTTCAATTCCTACATTTCCAAATTTTATATATTATAATAATAATAAAAAAAATCAATTAATATTTTCATACGAGCGACTTTATTTCCACTAATATATATATATATATATATATATATATATATATATATAATACTTCAACCATTGTTATATATGATAAATATATTAAGTTTTATAATAATTATCTTAAATCCATGATATATCGAAAATAACTTTTTGCATTCACTCTATGCAGAAATTAACTCTGAGCATAATAAAAACAATTTGTACACATAATTAAAGTTTAATTGTGTTTTTAGTTTCAGAAACTTGAAGTGAATCTGGTTTTAATGCATTTGATTTTTTTTTTTAAAGTATATTTTTTCACAAATTTTGATTTTATTTTTTAAACATGAAATTTTAAAATAATTATTTTTTAAAATTATTCAGTTTCTTCAAAAGTAAATTTAAGAAACAAAATTAAGACTACTATTATTTGAAAATGGAAATAATATAAGAGGACCTATCTCAATTTTGATTGACTAAAAGGATTAATTAGTTTTTGTAAATATTAAATCTTTCAGAAGATAAAGAAACAGAATAGTATAAATATACCAATAAAGCACATGCGAGGGAAAAATTTTCTCTTTGTATGTGCAACATTTTGATTTTTCGTATGTTAGACACAAATCCACGAGTTCGAGTACCGTGACCTTGCTAACACACCGCTTGTTACCTTGAATCTCACGAACACGTTGTGTTCCTTCCCACCCCAACAACCCACGGAAAAACCTTAAATTGCACGTTGGAACTGAAACCCCTTTTGATTTTTCGCCTTAGATTAGAACTACAAAAGGGTTGCATTCATTTTTTTTTTCATGTGAATTCTCAGAACAATGTCTGGGTTGGAGGAATTGAGGAAAAAGCTTGCACCTTTATTCGATGCCGAGAAGGGTTTCTCATCAAGTTCAACCTTGGACCCCTGTGATTCTTACACAGTAACCCTCTCCCTCACTACTGTCTAGTGTTTGTTCTAAATTTTATTGAAATGGGTATCAATGATTTTGTCTATTTTCATTTTTTTTATTGTGTTTTTGGTTGATTGGTTCAATTGAGAAGTTCTCAGATGGTGGAACTGTGAACTTGCTGAGTAGATCATATGGGGTGTACAATATCAACGAGCTTGGGTTGCAGAAGTGCACATCTTCAAGGTCTTTGGATGTAACTGATCAGAGTGAGAAAACGTACAAGTGTGCTTCCCAAGAAATGAGGATATTTGGAGCAATTGGTAGTGGTGCCAGTAGTGTTGTGCAGAGAGCCATGCATATACCAACACATAGGATTCTGGCGCTGAAGAAGATCAATATCTTTGAGAAGGTAGGTAGTATTGTTCCTGCCCTTGATTCTTGTGCTTTTTCAGTATAAAACTCATGTGGGTTACTTGTGGTTGCTAATTTAATTTGAATCTCATGTGGGGTAATAGGACTGTGTCTTTTCATGTTACTTTTAGTTGTTTAATTTTTCTAACAATTTGATTCGAATGTGCATACTATGTAAAGGTTTTATACTGTCATCCAATAACAGATCACTGTACTTGGTAAAATTGTTGACTTTTGTATTCGGTTATATTTAATTAGTTGATAAATGTACAATTTTTTACACTGATTGTGCTTGAAAATTGAACCCTCTTTATAATTGCTAACAAACATGCACTTTATAATTGCTATCTAAATTTGGTATTATATTGATGCTGGGTCGGGTAGTACACTCTTGATCTTTGTTTTCGAAACAGTAGACACTTTGTTGTGGCAATAGTTGTTTGTTGTTATCACCTGTTTGCTCAATGTTTGTAATTGTTTGTGCTAATCAGGAGAAAAGGCAGCAGCTCCTTACTGAGATAAGGACATTGTGTGAAGCACCTTGTTATGAGGGTCTTGTAGAATTTCATGGAGCATTTTACACCCCAGATTCTGGACAGATAAGCATAGCTTTGGAGTATATGGATGGAGGATCACTTGCAGATATCTTGCGAATGAATAGAAGGATACCTGAACCTATTCTATCGTTCATGTTTCAGAAGCTCCTACACGTAGGGAAATAATCTTGTATTTTTTGTTTTGAGCTTTTGCTTTCAGAAAGACTAAGATATGTAACTGTTCACCTTTTATCTTTTGAAAGGGTCTAAGCTATCTGCATGGAGTCAGACATCTAGTTCACAGAGACATAAAGCCGGCCAATCTATTGGTAAATTTGAAGGGAGAGCCAAAAATTACTGATTTTGGCATTAGTGCTGGCTTAGAGAATTCAGTGGCAATGGTCAGTATATTCTATCTGCCTCAGTATGTTGTCATGTATTGCTTCCATAGAATTGTTTGCAAATGTCAATAATTTTATTGTTTGGTTGTTATTACAAGCATATTGTGAAGTTCTTGTTCATAAAAAAAATTGCTCCTTTGCAGTGTGCTACATTTGTTGGAACTGTTACATACATGTCACCTGAGAGGATTCGAAATGAAAGCTATTCTTATCCTGCCGATATTTGGAGCCTTGGTCTTGCCCTTCTAGAGTGTGGGACTGGAGAATTCCCATATACAGCTAATGAAGGTCCTGTGAATCTTATGTTGCAGGTGTGTGTGCAATACATTCTGATGTTATTTGTTTACTTTTGTCTGATCGAATGTAAATGTTTGTCTGAGAAGAATATCGTTATTTACATGCCTTTTTCTTATCACTTGTATAAAAACTTGTCATCTGAGATAATAACATTAATCACACAAAAGGAAACAAAGTATGTATATTATAGCATTGTAATAATGCTATAAATTTCAGATAATTGTGATGATTCATACCATGTGTTGTAAGGATACAGTGTAATCAATGATATAGAAATATGTCCTAACCCTGTATGAATGGCTATTCCGTTTGAGTAATCTGATTTCACTCATGTACTTCTCTCTGCAATTAATCATACTTAATTTTGTGCAGATCCTGGATGATCCATCACCATCACCATCAAAAAACAATTTTTCACCAGAATTCTGCTCCTTTGTTGATGCTTGTCTGCAAAAGGATCCAGATAATAGGCCAACAGCAGAGCAGGTGAGAAATGAGATAAACCTTAATGTGATACGACCATGTTGTCTAGCATCTGTGCTATGCAATTTTGTGGCTGTTGAAGCTGAATGTTTTGAGTTTCACTTTACCCAAAACATAAACATGTTGGTGATCATGCATTTTTTTCCCTATCTTTCTGAAATTTGCATATTTTCCTGGTGGAGAATAGATTGTTTTCTCTAGAATGTTATAGAGCTTACCAAGTCAATCTTATCTTTAGATGCTTTAATATTGTGATGCCTGAAGTTTATGATTCTGTGTTGTCCTAGTGCAGCTGCTTTTGAACCCTTTTATCACAAAGTATGAGAATGAAAAGATAGATTTAGCCGGATTTGTTCGAAGCGTTTTTGATCCTACACAAAGAATGAAGGACTTGGCAGACGTAAGTGGCTGCCAATTTTATCTCTGTATTATTAAAATTGCATGCTTACATAGTTGTGTGAGTAAAAAACATAAAACAATGAGTGGCCATTATATAGTGTGAAGAAGTGCTGCTTTTCACAGGTTGCTCAATGATAAAGAGATAAAGTTTGTAATGCTCATTTTAGACCTTCTTGCTAAGTGTCTAAATGAAATGACAAGCTCTTTTTTCCCCAAGCATTCTTCTGAATTAACAATAAAGAAAGTTAGAATTTCATTTGCTTGTTTTGCATGGATACTGTTCTTGCTGTGTTCACTGTTTATGTCAACATTTTAGAGATTTAGAGAGGCTGCAATTGGTGCTTAATGTCAGAATATTTCTTTTGACTTTGCATTTTTCCTCTCCAGATGTTGACAATACATTATTACTTGCTATTTGATGGACCTGATGATCTGTGGCAACATACAAGGAACTTATATAACGAAACCTCGATTTTCAGGTGTGTACTGTTTTCTATGTTTTATTTCTGCATCAAGATGGCATTTGTAACACTTTACTCTTATTTTACTATGATTTAAAAAAATACAATAGAAACAATTTGCATGAAAGCAACTTTCTGCTGTAAGTGTAGCAATTTGTATTTACCTATGTAATGCCTAGGAAATGGAACATAATTATCAAGGGCATGTTCAAATGAAGTAGATTATGGTTAATGATTTTAGAATATTAAAAAGGGATGATGACATTTTATTAACTTGATTCCATGGTTTTCTCAAGACCTCAATCACTAACAAGAACACTATCCTTCTACATTTTGTAGTTTCTCTGGAAAACAACACTGTGGTCCAAATAACATCTTTGCATCTCTATCAAGTATTAGAGCTACACTGGTTGGTGAGTGGCCTCCTGAAAAGTTGGTGCATGTTGTTGAGAAGCTTCAATGCCGTGCTCATGGTGAAGATGGAGTTGCAATCAGAGTTTCAGGGTCCTTTATGATTGGAAACCAGTTCCTGATATGTGGAGATGGCATTCAAGTTGAGGGGTTGCCAAACTTCAAGGATCTTGGAATTGATATTGCTAACAAAAGAATGGGAACATTTCATGAACAATTCTTGGTGGAACCAACAAGTCTTATTGGATGCTATTCCATTGTGAAACAAGAGCTATACATTAATCAGTAATGTTATATTAAGTTGTGGTGTGTCTGTGTCACTCAGCATTCAACACACTTCACACAAAGTGTCTTGGCTTTCATAGAATCGTGTTCTCCCACGTGTAAAGTATACAAATTTGTGTTGTATCTATGTTCTGAAAAAATGTTGATAGTGATATGAATTCTTTTAAATTTGATCTAATCTTGTTTCAGCTACTCTAGAACTTCCTTTCCACCTTTTTAAAAGTAGTTTTAGAAGAAAGTTTTCCTCTATAGTTATGATGTTTTGTCTAAAATGTTAATTATTATTTGACTGTAATCCAAACGCTTTTTTATTTTCGTTTTTCTTAAAAAACTGTTTTTTATATTTATAAATTTTTAAATCATTACCTTTAGTCTTCTTAAAATAAGGTAATTTAGATTCTACTATCCTAGCATTGATACTGGTACAATACAGATTTTTATATATTATATAATTAGACACAGATTTATATATTATATAATTATAAATTATATAAATTGACAATAAAAATTTATGTGTACAAATATATTTTGATTTTTTTTAAAAAAAAAATTATTTTTTATACGACTAATTCAAAAAAATTTATTTTTTAGTTTTATGATCATACTAAAAATTTAAGTTTAAGTTTTTAAAAAAATAATATATATATTTTTTAAAATTATATTAAAATAATGATAAAATTGTTAAATTAAAAATTTCACTAAGTTCGAGTATTCATGTTCAATTAGAACACACAATTTAAAAAAATATACAAACCTGCTAATATCTTATTTTAAGAATGTCACAATAGATTTTTAAACACACCACTATTTTACATTGACGGACAAGTATTTAATTAAGTTTATTCTAGTTTATTTTGAAACGTTTATTACATTTAAAAATATATTTATATAAACAAATAAATGCCTTCTCATACGAAAAGAACACTGATATCTTTAGTTCCGGATAACATTATTAAATCTGCAATATTTTTTAGTTAAAAAAAAAAACTATAGCTATTAAATATCAAAACTAGGATTAAAAAGTAAGTGTTTTTTTTTTTGAAAAAAAATGTGATTTCATGAAATGGATTTGTGAGAAGAAAAATGAGTGAATTTATAAGAATTAGAAAAGATGTATAAAGATATGAGATTATTTAGATGGATAGATAATAGTGGATTTATAAGAATGATTTATTATAAATTTATAAATTTATTCCTATTATTGAAAATCATTTGAATAATGAATTATATTTTTTTTTTAGTTTGAATTAATTAAATATTTTTAATATATAATATTCATAATTATTTATATTTTTTAAAAATTTATTAAAAAATATAATAGAAAATATTTTTGTATTAAATTTATGAAAATAATATTTATTATTATATACATTTGTTACTTTATATAATTATATATATATATATTTGATATTATAATTTTATTTTTTTTATTTTATTATTTATAATTATATATTATTATTAATAGTATAATTAAATATTTTTGAAATTATAAATAATAAACAAATTTATATAATGTTTAATTTTGTATATTGTAATAAAATACATAAAAAAAAATTTAAGTAAAATATAATAATGCTGTATAAATTTCTACAAATCTCTTTATTTTCTGAAAAATAAAAAATTCATATATCCTCTCCCCTTCCACTCCCATGCCCACAAAACCCTTTAAAAGAAACACAAAAAAATCTCCTCCCTTCTCATGTAAACAACCACACCATTTGTCAATAGTGATTCACTCCGCAGAGAGAGCCGTGAGGTCAAAGTTAATGCTAAACACCTTATTTCTAGCCATGTTTCCATTGAATTTGTTCTCTAATTCACATTAAAGTGGGTATTTGAGTCAGCATCACTTTTTTTGGTACTTGTATTGGGTAAAACCTGATAGTCAGGTTTCTTATGCAAAATCAAGTAATATACAAACACACCCCGTTTGTCTAATTGTCTCGCAAATAAGCAGAAGCAGACATTTGCGCAGCTTTTCATGTTCAATCTTTTGCCCTCCCTCCCCAGCTTGATCTGAATTTGGGGTATAAAACAAATATTGTTGCTATAACGAATGCTTTGACGTACTTTACATTTCAAACAACCTATGGAGACAAACAAATTCCTTGAATCATGTCTTCTACATCTGCAAATAACGAGATGTATAAAACCTAAGAAAATGAAGCTTACCCAAAATCATGGATGAAGAGATTCCAAGCCACCTATGCAAACAATATGTGCAAAAACTTGTTACTTGATCACAGAATTCCGTAGTTTAACAAGCCTACAAGGTTCTTGGAGATGCTGAAAAGTAGTCCCGGATAGTTCTTTTTAGGGAGGATGGAGGGTTCAATACAGATGAGGGGCTCTTCAAAGAAGATTCAGGGGTTTTTTGAGAAGCCGCACTTGGATCAAATCCTGAGGAAAGTTGGTTCGAGTGGCCTTCAGATATGTTCATTTTAGGTGGTGTGATTGGAGTGGGTGAGGAAATTGGATGTAGTTTATGATCGGATGAAAAAGCATCTTCGTCAGTTTTAGAGTACCTTTTCCCATTATTTAAAAGCATTTTGCACTCTGTACAAGGAACTGCCATTACTCTTCTTCGAACGGCAGATGCATATTGTGTTTTAGAGACATAACTGTTTTTATTCCATACTCGAACCTGAAAATAGCATATGGAGGGAAATTAGAATGCTGAAAGAAACGATTTTAGGCCTTTTAAAACAAATCGGTTAATAGACACAATTAAACTGAAAGATACTGCAGATAAAATGCAATATCTGGTTTAAAGTCAAATAAATTTCAAGTTAAATGAATAAGAAAAAGTTTGATTCGCTTACAGTGTCATCAGAACAAGTTGCAAATTTTCCAATTTCATAGCTACACCAGTCAAATAAATAGTGTTAGAAACGAATGTTAAAGAAAACTAGAACCACACCAGGTTTCCAAATTACCAGTTAACTGCTGTAACTTCACCATGGTGAGTTTTCAAAATAGTAGGATCTTCCAGAGGCTTGTCAACCTGAATTTTGAAAGTTCAGTGAAATATATCCCAACTTCAAAATATGCATCAAACTTATTATCTCATTGTAATTTATAAGTAAGAATGAAACCTTCCAAACATAGGCATTTCCATCACTAGAACCACTGACTATGTTCGAGGCATCAGGGCTAATTGCAGACTGAAATTGCACACATCAGACAAAGTCAGGAATCAGGACAGAAACTGAATGCCAAAGATTTGGAATACAGGCGCAATTCTCACCTTTACAAAAAATGATTCAATTCGGCACCCAGAAAAAGATTTTAAAGGCCCTTTTTCAAGTTGAAGAGTGTTATATAAATAAATTCTGCAAAAAAAGAAAGAAACGGTAGATTTTATATTTAGCTGAATATTCTTAACTTAGAAGAATAAAACATACACACTATGAAGGATGATACCGGTTATCCATGCAGGAGGCTGAAAGAAAAAGTCCACTTTCATCTTGGGACAGGCTAGATATTCCGTGTAAACTCTGCTGAAATGACAATGAAGAAGACTGTCAAGAGACTCTAGACAATATCATTTAAGCTTTCCAATATATAAAAATGTCTAATGACATGAAAGGCATAATACAACTGACATTTCCTACCATAGTTACATTTTAACTTTACGGGTGCTATAGTGATTATTCTAAGTTGACACTAACCTTGTACTAAACTTAAGAATCATGATCCAATTTATCCAACATCGTTAATTGCTAACTTACTGAAAGTATAAAAAAATAGATTATCCTTTTAGAGCAAAGTTCCAACCAACCTTTTCAGTTGAATGAGGACATGGACACGTCTGGGCGACACTACTTTTTAAATTTCTGGTATCCCAAAACTTCAACACGCTGAAAGAAACCAATTTGTTAGTCAAACTAATCAATTCGGGTAAAAACATTGGAAAATTAAATGTTCACTTAGATAAGTAATTTTTCCAACCAACCTATCCACTGCGCCAGCAGTTGCTACGGAAACCTGGTCCTTGAGACAAAGAACAGATGTAATGCTCATGGAAGCAGCCTGACAATTAGGAATTGTTGGAAAATTTTAGTTTGCAGAATACAAATGAACATAAATCCATCAGAAACTAACCTTTCCCCTTCTAGTTCGTCGTGCTTGAGATGAAACATGTGCTCCGTTGACACCACCCACTGAACTAGCAATCAAATGATAATAAATGAATTTTTGAATAAAATATAAATGTCAATACACCAATAATTTCATGAGTTTTTCAAATTTAAAAAAAAAAAGTCACTTACCATAGGCTAACTTCTCCACGCCTACTCTTAGCAGTGGACTTGCATCTCAAGTCCCAAATACGAAAGGATCCATCTCTAGAACCAGAGACAATAATATCTGAAAATTTTAATATAAAATGAATATGAATAGCTAATAAATCACCATGCAGTTATAAAAAATCCATAGTTTAAGCATAAACGCAGAGACGCGGGTAAAACGAAACATCACCCGCATTAGTTGGATGGGAACACATAGATTTCACACTTCCCGTGTGCCCAGTCAACACACCAAGACACTTCTGTTCTTGAACATCCCATAATTTTATCTGTGAACATACAATAATAAGATTCAACACAAAACCATCTTGAAGAAAAACAGCTTGTTATTTTCTATATCTATTTACACATTAATCACAAAATTTATGCAATTCGATCTCAGTAACATTAAATCAGCATCTATATAGACTTAATTTGATCTAAATTTAATCAACAAGTTCTGTCATGAAGTCCTGTGCACGCAACAGAGTGACTTACTGTTTGATCACCGGATGCCGTGAGAATCTGCATATCCTCCTGCAAGTAATTACAAACCATATCAAGTCATACACAAAACTACAAACAAACAGCTCAAATTAATAATTAATAATTAATTAAGTGGATTAAAAGATATAAGAATTATGTACCTTAATCCAACAAGTATCAAAAACAGCATTCTGATGCGAAACCCAATTGCAGATCTTCTCATCTTCTGAGAGTAAAATAGGAAAACTTTCACACAACCGACCACAAAACTCTGCTGCTTCTATACTTATGTCATCGTAGAATTCAAAACAAATAAAGAAATAAGAAAAAAGACCTATGTTATCTTCAAAGTTTGCGGTAACAGGGAACTTGCGACGAGTATCAAACAAGCTAACATAACCGTCTTCATCAGACACAGCAAGAATGTGTGCAAATTTCGCAGTCTGCGAGAAAAGATAAACAAGGAGCCCAGGTTATAATTACAGTTTCATCACAACGTTTGATATTGTAGAATATTGCAAACAAATGCAGCCAACGAAGCTGCAATCCCAATCACAGTGACTTCAAAAACCTCAACGCTGCACTCAAAATCCTAATAAATTGCAGACAAATGAGGCCACTGCAGCCACGATTGAGGTTGAAATGACTCCAAAAACCCAAACACAGCAGTTAGTCCTAACAAACTGCGGACGAATGCAGCAAGCATTGCAATCACGGTGACTTTAAAAACCTAAACACTGCAATCAAATTCCTAATAAATTTCGTATAATTGCAAATAATATCTCCACGATTCTTTAAGTACATATTTTATTTCGTGTGGTTCAAGTCAAACATGAATCCGTGTTCCACATTCAAAGAGAAGTTACTTCGAACATCTTCCATTTTTTCACATGCAAAAGACGAATCTAAAGCTTCAAATCTAAATTCAAAAACACTGACATCACAGTCAAAAACCGTAATAAAATCCGGACAAATGCAACTGGCGCAGTCGTAATTACAACCGCAATGACGTCAAAAATCTCGATACGTAGTCAACGCCGAGATAAATCACAGACCAATGCAGCTGGTGTCGTTTTGGCTTCAAAAACTGTGACGACGTGGCAAAACCGCGGTTGCAGACAGTTTTACAAAACATTGAAAGAAGCTATGCATACATAGTGAAAACGGAAGGTTTATTAGTGTGAGTACCTTGCAGAAGGACAGAGAGAGAGTAATGGTGTCTTCGGCGTTGTGCTGTACGGCGAGGGATCCGATTTCGTTGAAGGCGGAGGCGAATCCGTCCATTCGCGGTCGTTTTCGAACTGCGAGCATGGAAAGAGAGTGAGAAAACGACGTGAGAGTTTTCCAGTGAAAATTGAGTTCGAGAGAGAAGAACCTCGGAAGAGTTCTCTGGAGGCGATGTGAGTGAAGAGAGAGTTAGAGCTTCCAGTATCCATTGCCATTAGAGAAGAAGAAGAGGAACCGAAGAACTGAAGAAGATGAAGAAAGGGATTAGGGATTTGATTTGGCTTTGGGTTTGGGAGCGAAGAAAAGAGAAGAGAAGAAAGAATATATTTGATGAGAGTTTGGGCGCCATGAATCAGAGGGAAAATTCGCGGGAACGAACTTCAATTACTTTAAATACTTTAAAGAAAAATGATGGTTGAACCGGTGGTGCCTTGCTCCACCATACAACTGCCCCTTACGTGGCAAAGTAATATTATTTTATTGGAGTTGTGGGGGACGTGTTTAATAGATTTAAAATGTTTTTTAAGGGTCAGAATTTGAAGAAATTAAGGCTAAGGCTAAGAAATTGGGGCACCTTCTTCTCTTCCATTTTCATAGGCATTCTCTTTCATTCTTGTTCACGTTCCTTTATTCTCCTTCAATTGTTGTAAGTGTCGTGCGCATTCTTCTTTATTCTCATTCACATTCTCGTTCACGTTCCTTCATTCTCCTTTATTGTTGCAAGTGTCGTGCGTAGTATTCTTAATTCTATTTGACGTTCTTACCGTATTACAAGTGTCGTCATTTTCCACCTTCTCTTCTAGCGTGGGTTTAGGGATTGGGACCAAAGGTAATATATTTTCTATTCATTTGTTTATTAAGTGAAAGATTGATGTTGTGTGCTTTGTATTGGGTGATTCGTGTTATTTGACATGTGCTGACCTTTGTATGAGGCAAAGTTTGTGTCTGAATTTGATGTGGTTATAGTTGTTTGAGTTTACTATTTGGTTTTTTTATGGAGCATGTATTGTTTTTTTTGTGTGTAGTATATTGTTAAAAGTATGTATTTACGTTTAGTTAGTTTGTGTATGCATGCATTTTTAGTGTTTTTTTTCTCCAAAAAAGACATTTTTTGAAGCTATTCTTCTTAGGGTGGGGCATGATGTAGGTAGAAAGTAAGTTAAATAATGTTTTTAGAGGCCAAGAGTCTAGGGCAGTGTTAAGTAAGCACAAAATTCATTGAACTTAGAGGGTGACAGTATGTGGTGACCCTAGTAGGAATATGTGGTGACCCACATTACACTTCCTCAGGGAATTTTTTTTCTGGAAATGGCAAGTGAGTGCTCGTGTTAGTTGGGGAAGGGCATGAGGTGGGGAGAAAATGGGTTAAATGAGTTCTTTAGAGGCCATGAGAGTAGGACAGTGTGAAGTGACCACAAAAACTCACTCAACTTAGAGGGTGACAGTATATGGTGACCCTAGTAGGAATATGTGGTGACCCACATTACACTTCCTGCACAGACCCACAGAAACTTTTTATGAAAATGGGAAGTGAGTGTCCGTCTTGGTTGGGGAGGGGCATGAGGTGGGGAGAAATTGGATTAAATGAGTTCCTTAGAGTCCATGAGAGTAGGACAGTGTGAAGTGACCACAAAAATTCACTCAACTTAGAGGGTGGCAGTATGTGGTGATCCACATTACACTTCCTTCACAGACCTAAAGAAAATTTTTCTGGAAATGTGAAGTGAGTGTTCGTCTTGGTTGGGGAGGGGCATGAGGTGGGGAAAAACTGAATTAAATCAGTTGTTCTTGCACACACACATTTACAGAATACGTTATCTTTTAATTCGTTTCTTTTGTTTTGGATGAATTGGTTGATATATTTTGTTTTGGACAGTTTTTAAATGACTTCTTCTGGTTTGATGGGAAAGTATGACAGTGAAAATTTTGATCATGAAGGAAGGAAAATGAAGATTTCATTTATTATATTACTATGTTGCTAGGTGATAGTTAATTTTGAAATTGTGAAATTATATTGAATTTAAATATTTCCCTTGCATGGTTATTTTGTAGATTGGAGTAAGACATAGAGTGTAGCAAGAATATATTGTTAAAATCAATAGAAATTTAATGTCATTCAACGGCAAAGAATAGCGGCAACTCCTTTTAAGTGGATGCTCCACTTAGAACAAGAATTGGACATATCAAGTCCCCTCTTATGTGAATTGATTAGTAGGTGGAGTGTTAATGATAATTGTTTTAGGATAAGACAACATTTAGTGCCTTTTAAGGTTGTTGATGTGTGTTTCGCGTTGGGGTTGCGAGTGGTGGGTGAACAATTATGTTTGGAGGATGGTGGTGGTGGGTTGGTGAATAAGGTCTTTGGAGGAAAGGACACAAAGATAGATATTCTTTTGGAAAAAATGGGGAACAAATTTTATCGGAAAAAACAAAATGTTGATGAATTTTTTCGATTATACATACTTTTATTATTATATGTTTTCTTTTTGTCTAGGACTTCTAGGACTTTTTCTTCATTTCCTTTTAAGGTTTTAGATAATTTAGATGCACTGGATTCATACAATTGGAGCAGTGAAGTGTATGACTTAATAGTTTCCAGTTTAACACGGTCATCCGAGGTATATAACAATCAAATGAATGCTCGTGAAATATATTTGGTTGGTTGCGTTCTTATTTTGCAGGTTAGTGGTAATTATGAGAAATAATTATGTACTTCAAGTTCATTAAAATTCTTTTAGTTTTAAATGACTAACATTAATTTTTTAGCACTAGCTTTGGGTTGTTCAACATGTTGGCATTGGCATCCTTGTAAAATCCCATACAATATCTTTTCCACGGTTTTTGCAATGGCCGTGTGTAAAGATTCGATCAAGCAGTTTAAATGAAGCATTATCTATTGCTGAGGTATTTAATTGTGTGGTTAAGACCTTAACTGGCATTGGTGTATTTTTATTTGTTGATCATAAAAAAAAGTTGTTATTGTAGATTGTATGAGATTGGGCAGTGACTGAAGCGGAGGAAGGATTGAACATTGTTAAAGAAGCCCTCGAAATTGGAGAGGAACATCATGAATATATTACCTATTGTCCAAGTGAGTGGGAGAAAGTTTGTAATGAGCATAATATGTGCGAATTTGTACTTCTACAAAACAACAAGAGGATACGTGATGTTAAGGACCAATTAAGAGTGGTGAAAGAACTATTGCAGAAACAAAACCATTCCTCGTGTTCCACACCTGTACCTAAGGACAATACGAGGTCACGTCCTCGAAGGTCACCTCGTCCAGACTCAGGTGGTGGAAGCCCACATCTTATTGACATGTTTAAGATGTATACAACATTGTGTTCGTTGGTGGGAATTGCTAGAAATCGATAAGTTAATATAGTGAAGAACTATAACTTATTTATTTTTTGTATGTTGAAGAATTTATCTTCTTGTTTTAGTGTTGTTAACATTGAAGGTAACATATTGATCGGTTTGGACCTGTAGTCTTTATCTCCCGAAGCCAGAGTTGACAACATGGTATAATTAGAAGTAATAGTTATGTGTTGTATTATGTAATTGTTTGAAAACTTATTTTGTTGGAATTTGGTTTTAGGTTATGTTGTTTGCAACGGGGTTGTTCATGGTTGATCAACTTCAAAAGAATGGAAGGGTTTAATGTTTTTCCTTTAACCCTCTTTTTGCTGTGAGTGGATTGTGCAATTTAACATTCATTTTGATATGTATAGTTTTTGTTAATAGCACTACATTTTTTATTGCGTAAAGGATCGTGTTATTCAAGAAATGAATAGAACTTCGAAAAAGAAAGAGTGGGACAAGAAGGATTACTATTCGTTTGCAAAAGATTTTATTCCATTTGAATCACTATTACATTGCGATTTTGTAAGTTTGTATTATATAATTTTCTATAATGGTTTGGGGCATAATTTTTTGTGTTCAATTAAGTTATAATATTCACTTTTAGGTTTTTTTCGCAACAGTGCACAATGACCATTGGTGGGTATACACGTTTAATTTTCGTAGCAGGGAATTGCATGTCTTGGATCCCCTCGGTCATAGAAGGGGACAATGCAACAAAATTGATAAAGCCATGGTAAAGAGTAGAAGATGATATTTAGTAAAGAATAAACCCATGAATTTGGTATTTCATTTGTGATGTTCTTGTATTGTATGGTGCAGGCTGTGCAAGTTGACCATCTATACAAAATTCTTCATAAGTTCGGTGGAATGAATAGTCCTCCCCCATAAAAGTAGTCAAACAAAAACTTCTTATACAGCCAAACGGGTTAGTATTGAAATGAAAACTTTTCTTATTTACATGCATATCAACATGTAATTTATTTTGATGTGCTTTCATTTATGTAGTTATGATTGTGGAGTTTTGGTTTTGAAATATATTGAGGTGTGGAATGGTACGGTTGACTATCAGGGGAAGACGATGCCTGGATACAACACTGTACTTATTTGTTCCCTTCACTATTAGACTAAAATTTCTAAGTTGTATTGTTCACTGAAAATTAATTTTCACAATTTTTTCAGTAAGAACTTTAAGCATTCCCTCAAGAAATGGTTTGCAATTGAGTCCTAGATGCACGTAATGCACAACGAGAAATTGTGTTGACGGACTTCAACTTTTGTGATAGTTCATAATGATGGTGGTTCAGAGTGCACTGCATCTAAAGTTTCATGTCATGCAATTGTCTACTTATTCGTTAGATGGCTTAGTGGATCTAAACAATTTGTTACGCGTGCTTTGTAATCAAATGTGTGTGCAGTTATTGAATGATTTTTTCTAAATGATGTATGAAGTATGTCTTAAAAGACCTAGTAAGAGTCCTAGGAGCATTCATAAATTTAGAAACGTAATGCCTTACATAAACTTGCATTGAGTTGAACAATGTTCCAATTTTTTAATGGGAGAATTGAAGACCAATATTGTTCTACCATATGATAGAGCAAAGGTTGTATGTAATTACACTTAATATTACTTGATTTTTGATTATGATGACAAGCTTTTCCACAAATGCTTTTATTGGTATTGAAACCTAAAGGGTCCATTAGTAGGTGCCACATACTTTGGAAGGGTAACTTTAATGGCCGTCCCTGGTTAAGGATGACTTCGTTCTTAGTTACTTGGACTCAGTCAAAAGAAAGTTATAAATATTTACATTTTCCCATTTTGTTGCACTAAAATAAGTGTAAAGTGAAGAATATTAAGTTAAAGTACAAATTTTGGCAACTTTTTTACCAAGTCTTTGGGTAAAAGATATATAGTCAGGATCCAAGCGAGGAAGACAAAAGTTCATGATACTATGCATAAGCAACATTCGATCAAAAGGTTGTACTCAATGTTTCTAAAAAATTGATCATCTATACAATTTTAAAATAGCAAAGAGAACAAAATTGCAGTCAAGTGGTAGGAAATAAGTGGTGACCCATGAAGGACAATGTGGTGACCTGTGACAAAGTTTCTGCACACGGAGTACATTTTCCTAATTTGACCCATATAGAAAAGTGCATTCTCTGGGAAGGGTGGTGCGTGAGCATCGTGTTTGTGTGAAGTGAGTGAGGAGGGTCCCACCTATATGCATGTGAAGAAGTGCAACCACAGATAGACTTGGGTCATGTCAGAAGTGGTGGTGACCTGGTAGAGACTTGTTGGTGACCCATGAAGGAAAATATGGTGACATGTGACAAAGTTTTTGCACACAGTATACATTTTCTTAATTGACCCATAGAGAAAAGTGCATTCTCTAGGAAGGGCGGTGCATGAGCATCATGTTTGTGTGAAGTGAGTGAGGAGGGGGCCAACTATATGCATGTCAACAAGTGTAATCACAGATGGACTTGGGTCGTGTCAGACTTGGTGGTGACCTGGCAGGGAATAAGTGGTGACCTATGAAGGAAAATGTGATGACCTGTGAAAAAGTTTCTACACACAGAGTACATTGTCTTAGTTTGACCCATAGAGAAAAGTGCATTCTCTGGGAAGGGCGGTGCATGAGCATCATGTTCGTATGAAGTGAGTGAGGAGAGGGCCAGCTATATGCATTTCAACAAGTGCAATCACACATGGACTTGGGTCATGTCAGACTTTGTGGTGACCTGGTAGGAAATAAGTGGTGACCCATGAAGGACAATGTGGTGACCTATTAAAAAGTTTCTGAACACAGAGTACATTGTCTTAATTTGACCCACAGATAAAAGTGCATTCTTTGGGAAGGGCGGTGCATGAGCATGATGTCTGTGTGAAGTGAGTGAGATGCTTTTCAACAAGTGCAATCACACATGGACTTGGGTCATGTCAAACTTGATGGTGACCTAGTAGGCAATAAGTAGAGACATATGAAGGAAAATGAGGTGACCTGTGACAAAGATTCTGCACATAGAGTACATTGTCTTAATTTGACCCACAGAGAAAAGTGCATTCTCTGGAAGGGCGGTGCATGAGCATCATGTCCGTGTGAAGTGAGTGAGGAGGGGGCCAACTATATCCATGTCAACAAGTGCAATACGAGTGTCGTCTTTATTACTTTACACATTAGTTAGTAGTGATATCTGGTGATTTTATGCAAAGTCAACAAAATTTTGAAATTTAACCCTCATTCAATTGAAGAGTGTTTTGAATTGAACAATTTGGAGGACTAAACATACATGGAAGCAAAAGTAGAAGTACATCATCTAATAAAGAACCACAAGTACAAAGTCTAATAAACAACCAAAAGTACATAGGGTAATAAGCAAGGTCAAATTAATGTTGTGAAGGAAATTCGTTCAGCATTGGCATCGTAGGCGTCATCTTAACCGTCATGAATTTCTTCATGAGTATCTTCTGAATGTGCAACAAAAACAATTTTGTCACAAGGCCATTGAACCAAACGGTCAAATTCTTTAGCGTTGGGCCAAACCGATGTGCTTTGACCGGAGTGTTGTAAAGCATATGAGTGGAACGACCCATTGAGGCTAACCATTGCTCTGTGGTTTGCTGCTTGTTGTTGTTGAACATGTTTAATGTGAGACTCTAAATTTTTCATGTAATCAACCATACTCATGTCAGGAACAGTGGGTGAATGCAATTGGTTTATTGGGTGTACCATTGCTTCGTCCTTACCTCCTTGACTTTGTTGTCTTCACAATTGTTGCTGGTCCTTGTTTGAGCAGTTCCTCTCTATGAATTTTTTGTCAATTGGAGGTTTGATTCTGGCGGAAAGGTTGTATACCATTTGCTACACATAAGGAAGTAATAAGAGATGGAAACCCCAAGCCTTTTTGATGACCAGGATTTGTTCCACCTTGTTGACGAACAAAGTGATGAATAGAATCAGATATCAGGGTTGCAACGTCCACCTCATACTGTTTGAGTAAACAAAGCACAATAAAGCACCTTCCCATTCTAAGGTCTGAACTGTGCTTGTTTGGGATAACAATAGACAATAAGAACGATGTCCATATTGTTGAAGCTGAAGGAAGCTTCTTCTCAACCTTGGCTTAAAGTGTGTTTGATGAAGAAAATTGCTTCGGTGCTTTATAGTTTTGTAATAGGTCTTAAGTGAATTTTGGTTTAGGCTTAGGATGTGAGGAGAAGTAATGTGGCACGATCGGTAATCGGTCACTGGGGAAGTAATGAGGTACGATCGGTCATCAGTCTTTTAGGAAGTAATGTGATCAGTCATCGGTCATTCTGTTCCAGCTGCCTAAGCAAGCTTAAACCAAGCACATGGAGTGTTTAAAGTTTTCAAAATGCTGTTTAAAGTTTTCTCAAAAAGTCTGAATACTGGACAAAAATAAATCTGTTTCCTGGATAATAAATAGATTTATTTTTTGGTTCTGTTATTCTTAACTGTTTTTCAAACTGTTTTTTGAAAAGTGGTTAGAAACTGTTTTCTTTAAATATAGAAGACTTCTCTCACACAAAACAGAGAGAGCAATCACGTTTCAATCAGTTTCTGAGTGAGAAGAAGAATTCAAAGGCTTTTGTGAAAGGTTTTCAAAAGGAATTTCAAGTGTGCTTGTTCTAGGAAAACTTGGTGCTTTGTGAAGGTGCTGGTGCAGTTTCTGCAGCAGATTGAACTACTGGTTTGAGTTCTTGCATCTTCTTTTCAGGTGTAATTTTTCCTTTCTCATTTTTTGTAAAGGTGTAAGTGTTAGTCACTCCTTGATAGGGTTTCTTGGAGTGCAAGGTGTGCTGAAATAGGTGTTTTTCCAGCCTTGTATGTGAGTGTTCTTGTAGGTTTCAAGAACTGCTGTATATGTTGTACTTCGCAGGTGGTCGACGGGCAAATAGTGCCCAGATAGGTCTTCTAGGCAATTGTGTCTCATGACTGAACTTCTTGTAACTAACCTCCATTATAATGTTAATAATTCATTTACTTGCCTTCATATTTGTTTGCCTTTGTATTATACTTTTGCTGTTGTTTACCTGTTTGATATGCTTGGTCGAACTCTCTACTTAGTATAGATTCAGACCACAAATAGTGCGCTTGACTTAGAATTACTACAGGTAGCACGCTTGACTTTGTTGAGCTGCTGTTGGCAAAACCTCATAAAAACTTCTTTCTCTAAACATACCTCACCACCTCGACAGAGTTGATCTGTACGTGTTTAGCAATCAAGCTTTATATGGCCACTCGTCGCCCTTAGGCGAAGGTGGAACTTCCTGACAAACCTTATGCTCGAATAGAGGACTCTCTCGTCGACGAGGAGGTGCTTTGTGCAAACTCATTTTCTAACCGTTGAGACTTTAACCTCACTTGAAAGGCTCAACCTGACCCCTGATCGCCATGGGCGAGAGTGGATATCACGGGTGACTTCGTTGGTGAACCTTTCTTTCAAATTGGGAGTTCTCACTCGAAGAGGAGGTGTTTCTTACAAACCAACCTCCGCACTTACGAAACCTCTAACCCCAAATGACATATTCGAACTGACATCACATCGCTCATAGGCGAGGGAGGATTTAGCTGGGTGAACCCTTCTGCTCACATTGGGAGTTCTCATTCGAAGAGGAGGTGTTCCTTACGAACCAACCTTCGCACTTACGAGACCTCTAACCCTAAATGACAGATTCGAACTGACCTCACATCGCTCATAGGCGAGGGAGGATTTAGCTGGGTGAACCCTTCTGCTCACATTGGGAGTTCTCACTCGAAGGAGAGGTGTTCTTATGAACCTACCTTCCCGCTTACGAGACTTCTAACCCCAAGTGACAGGTTCTAACTGACCTCACATCGCTCGCAGGCGAGGGAGGATTTAACTGGGCGAACCCTTCTGCTCATATTGAGAGTTCTCACTCGAAGGGGAGATGTTCTCACAAACCTACCTTCCCGCTTACGAGACTTCTAACCCCAAGTGACAGGTTCTAACTGACCTCACATCGCTCGCAGGCGAGGGAGAGTTTAACTGTATTGTAAAAACACACTTATATATATTCTAACTGAAAATTTTATTAGGTGACCTCATTAAAAATCCTTAAAAAAGGGAAAAAAGAGTGTCCCCTAAACTTTGTGCAATATTACATGGCTTTAACTAAAATAGAACTTCAGGTGAGTCGCATTTCATGTACGAGGAATCGGACCACCTTCTAAAGTCTCCAGCCTATACGCTCCATTCCTCAAGGACTCTGTAACTCTAAAGGGACCAGTCCGCTTAGGGGATAACTTGTTCTCTATCTGGTAAGGAGATGCCTTTCGCAGGACTAGGTCAGCCACCTGGAACTGCTGAGCTCTCAATTTGAAACTATGCTTGAGCTCGATTCTCCTCTTCAACGCATCAGCCTTGATTCCTGCCTCTTCCCTTACTTCGTCCAAGAGATCAAGATTCACCTTCCTCTCTTTGTTGGACTCCTTCACCACAAAGTTTTGGAATCGTGGCGAGCTTTCCTGGATCTCCACAGGGATCATGACATCTAAACCATACACCAGGCTGAAAGGGGTCTCCTTGGTGGTGGATTGTGGGGTAGTATGGTAAGCCCATACAATTCTGGGAACCTCCTCAGCCCACCTTCCTTTCGCTTTCTCCAGCCTTCTCTTCAGTTCCTTGAGTAGGACTCGATTGGCCGACTCGACCTGTCCATTGGTTTGTGGGTGCTCGACCGATGCAAACACCTACTTGATCCCCAGTTCTGTGCATAGTTTTCCCAACTGTTGACTTGCGAATTGGGTGCCATTATCAGACACCAAACGCTTGGGTACTCCAAAGCGGCACACTATATTCTTCCACACGAAGTGCTGGATCTTCTGGGCTGTGATCTGGGCTACTAGCTCAGCCTCGATCCACTTCGTGAAATATTCAATGGCGACCACGAGGTACTTCATTTGCCGCACCGCCAAAGGAAAAGGCCCCAGGATATCAATTCCCCAGGTATGGAATGGCCAAGGGCTGTATATCGACTTGAGCTCTTCTGGTGGCGCCTTATACCAATCAGCATGTAATTGGCACTGCTTGCACTGCTGCGCATACTTAGTGCAATCCTCCCTCATAGTCGGCCAGTAATACCCTGCTCGAACGGCCTTAGATGCCAAAGCACAACCTCCGATATGACTCCCACATATGCCTTCATGGAGCTCTGCCATTATTCTCGCACACTGCTCACCATGTACGCACACCAGGATGGGGTGAGTAAATCCATGCCTGTACAACTCGCCATCAATGAGTGTGTACTTGGCCGAGTTCTTTTTTATCTTCCTCTCCTCCATTGGCTCCATTGGTAGCATCCCATCGGCTATGTAACGCTTATAGGGCGTCATCCATGTGTCCCCACTCTGCAACAGGTAGACTTGCGATGACCCCTCCTCTGGCGGTATACACGCGTTGACCCATGGCTTCTTCAGAGTCTCTTGGTTCAACGCCTGATGACTCCTCTTTTCACCATCTGACAGGTTGATCTAATGGACTCTTACCAAATTATCAGCTGTATAAGTACAAGGTGCCCTCAGGGTCTCCTGGATGACCGTCCTCTGCCTGCCCCCCTTGTCTGAACTGGCAAGTTTGGCCAATAAGTCAGCTATGGCATTCTGCTCCCTGGGCACATGCACCAGCTTGAAGGTTTGAAAAGAACTTTTCAACCGCTGGACATACTCCAAGTAGGAGGCCATCTGGGGATCTTTGGCCTGATACTCTCCCGCCACCTACCCTGCGACCAACAGTGAGTCACTCTACGCCATGAGACTCTGCGCTCCCATCTCCTTGGCCAACAACATTCCAACAATCAAGCTTCGTACTCTGCTTGGTTATTGCCGGCTTTGAAAGCAAACCGCAGGGCTTGTTCTATCAATAACCCCTTGGGCCCCTCGAGAATTACCCCCGCTACACTGCCCTGCTGGTTCGAGGACCCATCTACTGATAACATCGACTTGAAGTTAGGCTCTTCCTGCTAGGTCTCTGCAGAGGATATCTCGACCACAAAATCAGCATAGACCTGTCCCTTGATCGGACCTCTAGGCTCATACTGTACGTCAAACTCTGACAGCTCGACCGCCCATCGCACCATTCCTCCCGCCACATCTGGGTTTTGCAAAACCTTTCGTATTGGCAGGTCTGTCATCACCACCACAGTGAAACTCTGGAAGTAGTGCCGAAGTCGCCGCGCCGAGAACACCACAGCCAACGCTGCCTTTTCGATGACCTGATACCTCACCTCTGGCCCCTACAACACCTTACTGACAAAGTATATAGGCCTTTGGGTCTGCTCCTGTTCCTAGACCAATACTGAACTTACCGCCTTCTTCGTGACTGCAAAGTACAGCCGCAGGGGTGTGCCAAGCTGAGGCTTGCACAAGACTGGCGGGCTGACTAGATACTCTTTGAGCTTGAGGAAAGCCTGCTCACATTCTAGGGTCCACGAGAATTTGTTGTTCCTTCTCAAGCACTGGAAATATGGATGACCCTTGTCTCCGCCTGCTGAGACAAACCTAGAAAGGGCAGCCATTCGACCTGTCAATTGCTGCACCTCCTTGACCGATGTAGGGCTCCTCATGGCGATGATCGCCGCGCACTTGTCCGGGTTGGCCTCAATCCCCCGTTCTATAAGGAGGAAACCAAGGAATTTGCCTGCCTCTACCCCGAAGACACAGTTATCAGGATTCAGCTTCAACCTGTACTTGGCTATGGTATTAAATAGCTCCTCTAAGTCAGCGACATGCTGATCTCGTGCCTGGGACGTGACGACCATGTCATCCACATAGGCTTGTACATTGCGTCCCAGCATAGGTGCAAGGACTTTGTCCATCAGGCTTTGATAAGTGGTACCCGCATTCTTTAACCCGAATGGCATGACGGTGTAGCAGTAGCAAGACAGCTCAGTCATGAACGCAGTCTTGCATTCGTCCATTGGGTGCATCTTGATCTGATTATACCCAGAGAAGGCATCCAAGAAACTGAGCAACTTGCACCCCGAGGCGTTATCTACCAATGCATCAATGTTGGGCAGAGGGTAGGAGTCCTTCGGGCATGCCTTGTTGAGATATGTGAAGTCTACGCACATCCTCCATTTTCCATTGGCCTTCTTTACCAATACAACGTTCGCTAGCCACTCAGGATACTGGATTTCCCGTATGTGGCCTGCCTTGAGTAACTTCTGCATCTCCTCCCTGACCACCTGCCTCCGCTCTTCGTTGAACTTCCTCCTCCTCTGGCGGACTGGTCTGACTTGGGGATCTAGTGCCAGGCGATGACATAGGATATCAGGGTCGATTCCTGGCATGTCAGAAGCAGTCCAAGCGAAGGCGTCCATGTGTCGCTCTATCACTCCTACCACTTGGTCCTGGGTCTCTTGAGGTAGGGACTTGCCAAGTTTAAAAATTCTGCCCCCGATCTCCTTCTCCACCCCTCCTCTGCCGGTTCAGGTCGCCTCTCCCGGGCGACCTCTGCTCGCGTGACCCCAATGTCTCCTCGAGGCATGTCAGGATTATCACACCTCCCACCTGGAGGTTGGGTGGTCGCCATGCAGACTCCCCTCCTCGTCTTGAGGCTGTTCTCATAACACTTCTTAGCCTCCTTTTGATCTGATTTGATGGTTATCACCATTCACTCCATCGAAGGCAACTTCATATTCATATGCCTCGTGGACGCCACCGCCCCTAACCTATTCGGGGCTGGTCTACCCAACAGCATGTTATAGGCAGATGGGACGTTCGCCACCAGATACTTGATGCTCTCTGTGTAGGAGGCCACTCCATCAGTGAAAGTGGTCCTTAGCTCTATGTACCCCGCACCTTTACTTGGTCTCCTGCAAATCCATATAAACAGCCGACGTAGGGCCGCAGCTGGTCAGGGGAACTCTGCAATTTGTTGAAGGTCGACCAGAACATCATGTCGGCCGAACTTTCTTGATCTACCAGAACTCGATGCACCCTGCGTCCCGCGGTGACTACTGATATCACCATCGAATCATTATCGTGAGGGACAACATCCCGACGATCAGCCTTTGTGAAGACAAGGTTGATGTCTGGGAAGTGGTCTTCCTCACATGTTTCCACTGTCATTATTTTTTGCGCTCCGACGAGGTGCACCCTCCTCTTGAGAATCCACCCGCTATAGTGTGGATCTCACCATGTATGGGCACTTCATGCCCCTTATCAGCCCTCGGTGCGACCACCGTCTGGCCCCCTTGCGCTTCCTTGAGGTAATCGCTCAGGAAACCACTTTTGACCAACTCGTCCAACTGGTGGCCCAAGGCCAGACAGTTGTGAATGGGGTGCCCAAAGGCCTGGTGGAATTCGCACCAGACATTCCTTTTTGGCCCCAGCCTCTTGTCCGTCTTTGGGGGCATCTTCAACCTTTCTGCCACATTGGGAATGACAATCAGTTCCTTCAACTCCACCAGGAAATCATGCCTGGGGGGCACATCATCCTTGGCGCATGCCCTAGTCTGGGGCTTGCGAGCCTCATAGGGCTTCTGTTTTCCTTGAGCCTTTTTGTTCTGTTGTTGTCTCGTGCACCCGCAGAGGTTGAGGTCGACTGGGCACTCGGGGCCTTGATGAGACTGCGCTTTCTCGCTTCTCATTGAGCTCTCCCTCGGGGACAATGTGTGCAACAATACGTCGTTTAATGTCTCCGAAGGTCTTGAGGCGATTGCAGATCAAGGACTCGCTAAAAGACCCTGACAATACTCCTTTCCTGAAGGCATGCACCACCATATCTTCATCTTTGGTGTGCAACCTCACCACCATTGCCCCAAACCTGTTGAGGTAATCTCTAAGGGACTCCCTCTGATGCTGCCTTACATCGAAAAGATCATAAGACACTGGTGGAGGGGCCCTCTTAACAAGATACTGCTTCCTGAACAGCGTGGAGAATTGCGCGAAGGACGTGATATGTCCCTCAGGCAAACTCACAAACCATTCCAGCGTTGTTCCTGTCAACGTGGTCATGAAGAACTTGCAGTGCACTGCATCGGACCCACCTGATAGCATCATCTGCGTGTGGAAGGCAGTGAGATGTGCTTCAGGATCTTCTTTTCCGGTAAACACGGTCTTGGGCCCCACGAAGGTGGTTGGGACTACCGTGTCCATGATCGCTTGGGAGAAGGGCATGGGAAAGGCCCTTGGGGGCGTTGGTGGAGCCCGATCATCTCCCCCGTGGTCTCCAGCTTGCTGCATGTGGTGCAGGTTCAAGCGTAGCTCCTCAGTTGCTCTGTGTAACTCCTCATTCCTGGCCTGTGAGGCGGCCAGTTCCTCCTGCATACGCGCCTGATGCGCTCTAGACTCCGCCACCGTCTCCTGGAGAGCGCGCATCGTTTCCATGAGTTGTTGCATGGTGACGCTTTCACCCCCATTTGGTGGAACAGATCCTTGTCTAGTATTCCTCATCTCTGTGGTTTCTACTCTCACTCTCGTGTATGGGACCTTGTTTTATTTCGTGCCCCACGGTGGGCGCCAAATGTTCTTGCCGGTTGACTCGCTTATCGGTTGACTCCACGACACTCACACGCCTTCTTCCTCACGTTGTGTTGTGCTTGGTTCTTCCGAAGCAATCTGCATCTACAAAAGAGAAAAAGGGCGCCCTAGAGGCTGTTTGCACTCCGACGCTCAAGTCAAGATTGGGCAAGAAACACCAAGTGTTTGAGTAACTGTGTTTAGGGTTTGTAATTGCGTACCTTTTGTGAAGTATTTTACTGCCCCTTATATAGTCTAAGGTTTACTGCGCTGCTAGCCCTAATTAGGGTTCATTGCGCTGCTAGCCATATTCAGGGTTTACTGGAATGCCCTTGCGCCGCTATTACCCAGTCTTAGAGTAATCTAGCACATAAGGTTTCCTTATCTGGAGTGCAAACTCTAACAGGATGACCATCTGGGTGCCTCCTCGTGCACCTAACCTCTGGGGCCACCTGTTTTGGGAGTGCCTTCACTGTTTACGTGCCATGCATGTAACTTCACTGGGAAACCCTAGTTCTGATGAGTACTCGATCCCTCAGGACTCTGCACCTAATCGTGCTTTCCCTGCCACACACATAAGCTCTTGGTGATTCAGGCTTCTCCTTCCCTCTGGGTATTTCCTTCTCATTGGCTCACTCTAGGAACCAATCTTAGTTGTTCTGGTTATGTTGTTCAAATCACCCACGACCGATGTCACCTCGTCACACTCTGTTGCCGAGGACTCCTCAACCTGCGGAGTGACGAAGACACATCAGCCTATTCTAGTGATCATCACGCTGATGACTAATCACCCTTTTCTGTGGGGATACACTGATGACTAATCACCCTACTAGACCTTACCACTTGTGGGGTCCATCCCACGTGGCTTTGGTCCACACTGTGGGACCCAGCTGACGTGGCTCACCCCATACTAGCTGTTCTCGGTATCCGAGGACTGGTCGGTCCAAATTGCAATACTCTAACATACCTATTTTAATTATACATCATACTAAAATTTGAATTTTTAAAAAATTTTCACTGATTTTTACTGTGAAGATGATGTTGTATATGAATTTACCCTTTCTGAATGACATAGTTTCTGAATGTATTGCTTCATCTAAGAGTAGATGTCTTCTTCCTTTTTGTCAGCACCGTGCTGAAAACAGAAGCTGTTTCAGATCTTGCGTATAATGCATGGAATATATATATATATATATATATATATATATATATATATATATATAAATAAATAAAGTTAACAATAAATTTTTATTAAATAAAAGTTAATTTTAAAGATAAAAAATAATTAGTGATTATATTGACTAAATTAGATATTATTTTAAAAATAAAAAAAATTATTGATTTTTAAATTAATTTTTATTATTAATAAATAATTTTTAAATTAGTATTTAATTAGCTACCAAAGTTTTAACTACCAATTATTTAGATTTTAAATTTGATAGAAAAATTTTAATAGCTAATTAGATACCAATTTAAAAATATTTATGAATAATAAAAACTAATTTAAAAACTAAAGATTTTATTAGTTTTTAAAATAATATTTAATTTAGTTAATATAGTCACTAATTATTTTTAATCTTTAAAATTAATTTTTATGTAATAATTTTTTTAAATTTTTTATTATCATCATCCAAAGAGTTTGGGGTAAGGAAAATTATCATAAGTGTATAAAGAGAATGAAAATACTGGAAAATAAGATAAAGTTTTTGATCTTTATTAATAATTTTTTTATTATTATAATTAAAAACTGAAGAACAGTATCAACCATTTTTTCCAGAATTTGTTAAAAAAATTAATTTAGTGTTAAGTTAGAAAATAATTATTAAAATCTTAATATCCTGAAAAGTAAATTGTCTAACTTCAAATAAAATCTTTGGTTTTTTAAAATTATAAATAAAAAAAATAGTTTTAACCAATTTTAAATGTTTTTTTTATCTATTTAATTTTCAATATAAAACTAAATATTATTCATTTTGAAGAATATAAATATTAAAATATAATTTTCTTTGTGAGACTAAAATTAATTAGGAAAATAATAAAGAGGGTAAGCCAAAGATTTTGAATTATTATTTTTTATACATCTCTTATTTTATATTTTTATTTCCTATTTTTTTTCATACTATTCCAGCTTTATTTTATGTCTCTTTTTATACGCGTTATATCTATCTTAATCACTCTTTCTTTATATATTTGATTTTACTTTATTTATGATTTTACAATTATTCTATTTTCACTTGTGTAAATTTCTGAATATATTATTATTATTATTATTATTATTATTATTATTATTATTATTAGTATGAAAATGAGTAAGGTCTTTCTAAGCCTTAAATATCAATCTTAATATATACAATACAGATAATGAGAGCCTATGATTTGACTTACAACCATAATATTCAATCTCACTTTATCAAACATATAAATTTAGGAGTGGCAATGTGGGGCGACCTATGCAGGCCGGCTCGAGCCCACTATCGAAAAGTGCAGAGCGGACTCACTAATCAAGCCCACTGACCCGTCCCACATAATTGCAGCCTGCGCGGGCAGTCAAACTTGTAACTTGTACGAGGATCAGAAAAGAGCTAAAAGATCGTAACTCGACTCGTAAGAGTTACTAACATATGAAAAATAATATTCAATATATAACACAACTGAAAATAGTTTCATAAATCATAAATTGTTCATACAAAAATTAACTAACTTCACAAATATTCAATACAATTAAACTATCAAACGAAATCCTTCATATTAATTGAAGGATAATCATCCTCTTCTACAAGATCTTCATTTTCATTAATGCTATGTATGCCATGACCTTCATCATCCTCAGCAACTGGAGGAACCTCCAAATCATCCATAGGTTCAACTTCTCCAATTTGAACCAAATCATCCATAACTTCAATATCATTTGCTTCATTATCTTCTACAGTCCATTCATCATCAGAGGCAAGCTCATCAATGTTGCAGCTTTGTGTGTTCGTAACATCCTTCTTCTTCATTAATCTTGAATTAGTCATCACAAAGACTACATCATTCATGGTCTTCTGGTGTAAATGGTTTCTTTTTTTGGTGTGGACCTAAATAATTACAACATCATAAATATATTCCTTCATAAATTCTAATTATAAAATGAACTCATAAATTGAAATGCTTACCCTTTCAAATGCACTCCAATTGCGCTCACACCCAGATGAACTACAAGTCAAACTTAAAACTCTAACTACAAATCTTTGTAGTTCCAGAAGTGCATCACCATATTGTTCCCACCACTGTGCTGGAGTTTTTGTTTTGAGTACACGTTGAACTATTTCACTACCCAAAAATCCAGATTTGCTCTTGAAACTCTCAATTTGGGCATCAATCTTAGCTATCTCATCAATGTCTCCTCCCATCCTTTCTAAACATTCATACATCCCCCTTTTCACCTCATAATCAACTTTAAATTTCGGATGATAATGTAGCATGGGATTAAGATAATAGCCTGCAACATGTAATGGCCTATGCAATTGGTTGTCCCATCTTTGATCAATGATTTCCCAAAGGGGAGTGTAACTAAGTAAGATAAAAGTAAATTAATAAATATAGGAAACAAATTTTATATTTGTAAAAAAGATTAGAAATCAAATAAAAGTGAAAGGTAATTAGTTATTTACCTTTTACTAACTCCATTAAAGAGACTTTGTATCTTATTTTTAGCAAGGTCCATCTCTTTATAAATAAATCCCGTGGCTGGTTTTTCATCTGAATCCACCATGTGCAACACCTTAATTAGGTGAAGAGCACCCCTCAAACAATTCAAAATATTTGACTAGAATCCCTTATTCAATGCCAGATTTTCAACAAGCCTTCCGTCTCTAGTCTTTACACACTGACTAGATTGCCACTCCTTAGAAGTAAACATCCTAATAAGTGATTTCTTATTCTCATTTAAACATACTAAAGTTAAATACGAAGTGGCAAAACGAGTATTAGCTGGTCTTATCAAATCTATCCCTTCAGTGTGCTTGTGGAACAAGCAAATAAGATTAGTTCTTGAATAGATGTAAGCTATAATTTTCTTACCATTGGATATAGTCTCCTGATGGAGTGGTATTTTCTTTTCAAAATCTTCCAACATTAATGCAATGTGCTGCGCATGGTGTCCAATATAATTTTTTTTTCTCTTTTGCATTAAGAGATTTCCAGCTGCTTTGTAATTTGTTGCATTATCAGTTACAATCTGGACTACATTATCTTCCCTAACCTCTTCAACAATATCATCCATCATTTTGAATATTTTTTTAGCTATCTTGGATATGTCAGAAGCATCAATCGACTTAAAAAAAACAGTCCCCATTGGACTATTTACAAGAAAATTAAGTATGGTTCTTCTCTTCCTATCAGTCCATCCATCTATCATTATTGTGCAACCATTTTTTTTCCAACATAATTTATGTTCTTCCAATATTTGATTGGTCTTTTCAACCTGTTGCTTCAAATATTTCACCGTAAGTTCATGGTATGATGGAGGCTTAATTATGGGACCATGTTTGGCAATCATTTCAACCATTTTAGTGAACTCTTCCGTCCTTGCTACATTAAATGGAATAACATTGTTGTAGAAAAATAAAGCAATTTGTTGACATGTATCTTCCCTTTCACTTATTTTGAAGATGGAATTGATAGTACTTTAGCTTCCCCTTCTCTTGAACATACTTGATGACCCAACCCCCACGCTCTCTTCTTCAGAAGGTCTTTTTCTAAAATTTTCAAAATCACCCACATTGCTTTCCAGCTCTACTCCAAACATAGATTTCTGGATTAAATTTTGTTGCAGCAAAGAAACAGTACCCAACATTAATTTTTTAACATCTTCTAGGACAGCAAGACATGCTCCAACATCCTTTGAAGTGCATGCAAGATGATGCTTTAGTCTATAGATACCCCCAGTTAAAATTTTCTCACAATATTTACACTTCAAATTTCTTGATTTTCCATCAATGGAAACACAATGGCTCCATGCAAGGTCTTTTTTTATACTTCCTTTTTTTTGTACTGTCACCACCTCCACTTCCTGAATCCATAATAAAAGGCACTGACTTGGAGAAGAAAAAAATAGCACCTTGTGACTGTGATGGAGAATGAGAGAGAAGAGAAGAGGAGAACGCGAGCAGTGGCGTCACGAGCGACAGCGGTGGCTTCCGTGCGGCGGCGGTGGCTTCGGGAGCAGCGACAATGACTTCGCGAGCGGCGGCAGTGACTTCGCGAGTGGTGGCAGTGGCGTCGCGAGTGGCGGCGATGTAGTTCTGCGGTACCATGTTCTCTTTTAGGGTTTCTTATTTTTCTTCTGATTGTTCACTCCTTCTCACTCTACAAAAATCCACATTGGGCCGCATTGGCAACACTAGACCGCACTTGGTTAAAAATTTTAAGGTTTATTTTAGGGCAAACAGGTGTCGTGCTTCACAGCGAGTCAACTTGAAGACCACCGTCCGAGTCAACTCATTTTGGCCTCTAAACTCGCTTAATCGTACGTTTTTGCGAGTTTACTCGCGATTTTGACTACATTGCGCGTGGGCCAACAGCGGGGCAGATTGACCTACTGGCTTGCATAAATAAATAAAAAAAATAATTTTTTTGTGAAAAAGAAAATCATATCCCATTCATCCATTATTGCAGTGTTACCTTTATTTTATTTTAAAAAATTGTATTTAATGTACTAAAAAAAATAAATGTTTTATTTTAATCATCTAAAGGAGTTAGTATTAAGAGTGACAATGAATTTAGTTTGAAGTAAAGTCTTATATTTAAAATTTGTTAATAAAAGAATAATATAAAGAAGAGATTTCAACAGGATAGTTAAAAAATAAGTCATCTTCATTAAAATATTTTGTAACAAAACTTTGATAAGATACTCTTATACATTTACATACATATATAGAAAAAAATATATGCAAAACTAAATTTTTTTATTTTTAATCAAGCCTTCTAACAACTCTCATACTTAAATTTATATTTTTATCTTAATTGAATGAATTGAGACACGGATAAAATTTTAATTTTTCACTAATAGGAATAAGTTTTTTTATAATTAGAAAAATTTTAATTTTTGAGAAAAAAAATATTTTTCTTATGCGGGTTGGCCCGTAGGCCCGCGGGTTACCTATTATACGGGGCGGGTCAATGAAATGAGCCTGCACTCCTTGCGCAGGACGGGCCAAACGCGGGATGGGCCTATACAAGGCGGGCCAGCCTACATTGCCACCCTTATATGGATTCATAATCCACTTTTGATATTCTAGTTCTAATGATTCACTGTGAACATCAACAATTACTTGAGAAGTGATAAGATAGTTGAGTATTTCTCGATAAAATATTGGTACAATTATAATTATTTTTCTCAAAAATATCAATCATTTATCAATCCATAAAAGGGATATATACTCACTACCTAACACTGGTGATGTTAAGCAAATATCAGATAGTCTCAAGTTTGGTCTATGAATATCCTAGTCCAAGATGCTATAAACTATCTAGATATTCACATAGGCAAATACTCGTTAGACCTCACCATGGTACTTGTCTTTCATCTTGCATTGTACCAAACTGTGATTTCACAAACATAGAGACTCATACATTAGCACGATTTTAACTCAATGCAATGAATTTTATGACTCTTTTTCAACTAACATACTCTTTGACACTTTCAATTGTCACATAAAATGATGACTATTAAGATACTTCACACTTGTCTTAACCAATAATCTGTACACATCATTCAAAAAGATACAAAACTATAAAAAATAATAATAAAGTATATAGATATAAATGGATTTTATAATAATAATAGTAACCTATAACCGATTTATGGTCTGATTTATGTGTCTTAAATATAATATTAAACGGGCAGTTATTGTCTGATTTTTTTTTATAAAAGCTCTCATGTTAGGCATTACTATGAAACTTGACATTTTAACTAAGCTGAAACCTCAAGTAACAACAATCATCTATCACCACATGAAAAAAAAAATTATTAAAAAGAAAAAAAAGGAAATACAAGAAAATATGGGGGACTAGACCAAAACCTATATATTAACAAAAACGATACATAGGTAATGTATACCTATTAGTAAAAAACTCTAAGAAAAGACTAGATGGAAGCTTATTATACCAATGAAAATACTCTCTATGAATAAAGCCTAAGTTAGCAAGCTTGCTTATCAGCAAATGCATTTCCTTCATGAAAAATATGAGAAATCCTAAACCTGATTTTCCCACAGTAGTTAAGACAAGTGTTCCACTTATTACAAAGCATTCAAGGAATAGTCATAGCAGTAAATGCAACACAAACCAAGATAGAATCACATTCAAGCCATAAAGTAGTAAGACCCATCTTTTGAGCTTGTTCAATAGCATATATAACTCCATAAAACTTAGCAACCAAAGTAGTCTGAACATCAAGGAAAGCAGAAAAACCACCAATAAACTCCTTCATACTCCCACGAAAAATACCACCACAAGTAGCAAGCCCAGGAGAACCCTAGCAACACCATCAGTGTTTATTTAATCCAACCTAGAGAAGGAAACTTGAGGAGATAGAACTTTACCACTACGAGTATTAATACCAAAAAACTTAAACACCTTGAAATAAAACATATCATTCCGTATAAATAGAAAAACTTATCACATCAAGTTTAATCAAATTAACCAAGAACTACCATTACTCTTAATAAAAGAAAGGAGATCATCCACATTAGAGAAATGAGAAGTAAAGAAAATTTGGAACCCAATTCCAAATATGCATAGCATTAGGACAGTTATTGTTTGATTTATGTGCCTTAAATATTATATTAAATGAGCGGTTATTGGTCTGAATGGACCCGGTCATAATTAGGGGTATGTACAAAGATTTTTTTTCTCCTTTATTAATGATATGGTAAATCCTTCATCCATTACTAATCATTTGTCCTTGAATACCTTTGTTGTTCATCAATCTAATGAGCCCCAGAATGCATTTGAAACATTAATGTCCAATATTGATGAACTCCAAGTTTTTTATTAGAAATAATATAGAGTATCTAAGAAAGCTTCTTATATGCGTGCTTTAACACTTGACACCCTTATCTCATTTTCAAAGCTTTTATTCTTTGGACAAACTCAATCTAAAATACAAAAACTTTATCGATCAAATTTTTACTACTTTTGAGCTTCAAGTCTGTCAGCAAACAATTCCCTACCTTGAAGTGAGAGATGTTATGACTCAAGAGACTAAGACTTTGGAAGATAATGACACTTGACCTTTAGTTCCTTTACCTCAAGGCAAACACAACATAATGAACATATGTCTTTTCAAATTGAAATACAATGTTGATGATTCAATTGATAGATACAAAGTTGTTTGATTGGTAGCCAAAGGCTACACACAGTAGTCTAGGATTGATTTCTCATTAAACTTTCTTATTAGTGACCAAATTTACTTTTGTAAGGGTCTTATTAGTCATTATTGTTACAAAAAAATGGAACATGCAACAAGCAGATATCAATAATGCATTCTTAAATTGTGAGTTATTTGAGAAAGTATATGTGAATATTCCCTAGGGTTAGAAAACAAAAACAATACTTTGCAAGTTTACCAAGTGTATATATTAATTCAGACAAGCCTTTACATAATGGTTATGCAAGTTCTCCTTATCCTTATTGTAACATGATTTTATATTATCTAAAAATTATTCTTTTTGTTCACTTATGGTTCTGATCCTTCATTGATCATTTTGTCGGTTTATGTGAATGAAATCATCCCAGTAGATCCTTATTCTTCTTGTGTTAACAAAGTACAAATAACATTGAGTTCCTTGTTCAAAATAAAGATTCTTGCTTCTCTCCAATACTTCTTAGACTTGAAAATTGCTAGATCCAATAAGGATATTTTCTTTTGAGTTAAAGAAAATATACTTTATCTTTGCTTAATGATACTAGTTATGATTGTTATCCTCTTTTAAGGCTTTATAACAAACATAAAACAAACATGTATAATTCAAAATTTTTGAACTCCAATAGTCTCAAGTATGCAACTTACATCTCAATATATCACCATTACGATTATTTCACTAACAAAGTTTAGAATATGTGCATCAACTACTAGAGTGTTTAAACTACATTTGTCATTGTTTTCTTTTTCAAATTATGTCCATTTTATCGTTTTTGTGCATTTATGTACTATATATTACATGTTAATAAACATTTGTTTTTCTTTCTTATTGTATCATTATTTTTTTTCTTCTTTATCTAAACCTAACTACTTATGTTCTTCCTGAGCTACCTATGACATCTACCAGACATTAGAAGAGCAAATTAAATATGTATTGTATTAAGAACATGATACTTTGACATCTACAATACATTATAAGAGCAAATTAAATATGCATTATATTAAGAACATGATAAGAACATGTCAATATAAAAGTATAATTTTTCATTATATTAGAAAGAACACAGATACTTTAACACCATAAACACATTAAAAATATCTAACAACTCAACAAATTAATATTTAATTACATTTATTTTATTTTTTTAATTAAAAATATTATTATATTATTACAAAGAGTTGTGAAATGAAAGTAAGTTACTATTTACAGTCTGAAATAAGTTTTTTTTTTCTATAAGAAAAGGATTATGATAAGTTGATATCTAACTTTTTTTTTTCTACATCCATTTAACCATCCATAGTACTATTATTTTAATATTTTTTTAATCTAATTTAATTCTAAATTTACTTATTATTATATATTTGTTTTTAAAGATAGAGAACATCATCATTAACTTTCAAATCTTAAACCAAAAAACTAAAACATAAAACATAGTCAATAACAGTAACAATATTATACAGTCTTGGGAAATAAAAAAATATTAATTAATCAATACGTGGCATTCTCTTTCTTTACTTAGACTCTTCATATACCCTTAACCTAGTGATTATCTTACTATTACAGACACAAGTACACTCATGTCGGTGTCCCAAAACAACATCCTAGCTATGTCTTGCAGAGAAAACTTAGATGTAGAAGAGGTGTTTCCACTTCAAGTTCAGAGAAAAGACATTGTCAACACTGTTCAAAGCAAACCCATCCGTTCAACTCAGCTGCATGTAGGTTCATCACATTTCAAGCTTCCTCATGGTTGGATTGTGGAGGAAAGACCCCGTATCCTACTCATCTTGACAGGGTACATCTTCTTTTTCTCACCCATCAACTTGTTGTTTCTTCATTTCATTCATTCATGCAAGCATAATGTATCACTGTTATCTTCATCTTCAAGGTTACTGTTAAGTTTTACATCTACACAAACACCATAGCTAAATATATGACACAGTTTAGGAGGCATTTATGGTTTTTTTTCCTTTACTATGAAGAACTCTCTACATTCTCATTGTAGCTGCATATAATGTTATCATCTCCAAGGCACTGACTGACATGGTGTGATATGACTGTTTCTGTTCTGGACTTGCTCAGTGTTTCATCAGTTTATGCATGCGTAGGAAGATAGATTTATTTTATTCTGTTAGAAGAGTTTAGATCCTTGAATGGATATTAGTATGATGAAAAATTAGTTTTTGACCCTAAACTGTGGATTAATCTGAAATTTTCACTTTTCAATATTGCTATTTTGTGCAAATAATTTGTAGGGATTAATTAACATGGTGTGGTATATATAGTTAGTAAGTATGTGGCCAAGACTTGGATTCAAGTTTAGGTTTTAAAAAAATGTGTTTGGGAGAATTCAATCCCTTAGATAAGAAACTCTACCATGAGAGATTTTACAAGAGTTACTTAGGATTAACAAAGGAAAGTTATTGTCTTGAATACACAAAGTTAAATGGACTCAGTTATAACAGTGTATGATAATCAACACACAAAAGATAAGGAAGGTTTTTTTTTTTTTTTTTCTATTCTGTGCTTCATTTCTTCACTTACATATTTTATGTTTGGAATAGGTATTCTTCCAATTTTGGCAAGGATTTCATTGTTAATGTTTTTTATTATTAGTTTATTTGTTCAGTATTACTATGAGCCTTACACCGGAAGGAAGTTTCGTTCTTTATCATCTGTTCGGAAACATCTAGCACAAGAAGCAGGAGATCATGATGTTATTGGAAGAATGATATCAAATGCTACAAACACAAACACTGTGAGTTCTAATTTCATATTTTGCAATTTTTTTAAGTATGTATTTATAATGCATAGTGTGAGTAACATTTAGAAAAGACAATGAAATATTTCTAAATGTCCACAAAAAACTTGGAGAGGAGAAATATTGAAATGATTGAACATTTTCATGTTTAGACACATTGCACCTCTTTTAAAACACTAACCAATGTTTTGATTATGGAGAAATTCCTGTAACACCAATAAGGTATGGCTAAACTTTACCTTCTATTCCATCTCTTTTGTTAGCTTTTTAGACTACTTTTCTTTCACATTTTTCTTTTGGAGATTTTAACTTTTAATTGCTCATTTGAAGATGCAACATAAAAAAAATATTAGTTATGTCACAACCTACCTCATGTGTTGTTTGTTCCTACAATGTACCTAAAACAACTGCAAAGAAGTTGTGAGGTGTAAGTCCTTAAGAACTTGTGGCTTAAAGATCTATCAGTGTTTTGGTTTAAAGTTATGTTTTCTGCAGAATCCTACTGAGTATGGGAAAGGACAATTATTAGAAGAAAAAACAAGTATAGCAATACCCAAGGTGCAAAAACCAATCACAAGTCATTTTTGGTTTCAACATATATCTGCATGGTTTGTCATCTAAATCTAATTTGTGTTTCCTATTCAGTGGGCAGTGAAATCAGACACAGGAGAGAAAAAAGTTCGTGGTCCAAGAAGTTGTTCAAGTTGTCGAAATCGTGCTAACAAATCTGCTGGGGTGAGTTTCAAAACTGCAGACTTTATAACAATGAAAAAACTGATGATGTATTTTTTTAAGACAAGAAAAAATAAATAAATATGATTCTTTTAAGATGTGATTCAACTTATACAGTATATAAAAACAAATATTTCACGAAGACAACATACCCCACATGATAATGTATCTAATGTAACTAGTTGAATGTGTTCAGAAGAAACCTATGAAGGTGGATAATCAGAAAGGAAAAAGCAACTCAGAGAAGAATAAAACTCCGATACATAACTTAATTGGACCACCTCCAGACAAAGTAAGTTGGGTTCTGTCTGGTCGTGAGGGCTTCTGGAACCCTTACGTTGATGGTGTGGCGGTTTCAGAAGCTGAAAGGCTGAAATGGGCCGAAGCATTTGTACTCTCCATCCGAGCTAGTGAATACTAAGGTAAGTTTGAAATAATCCAATACTACTATCATGTGATTTAAGTATTTTCAAAAGCATTGAAAGTCACTAGTTAATTTTCATTCAATTTTGCAGGGTTGGATGAGGATGTTCTTAAGTTGAGAATGAGATTATGCGGATGAACTTGCCTTAAAATTTATGCAGACATTATTGCATTTTAGTATGCAGACACTTCTCTATATGTTGTTTAATGATGTAGTGTTTATCAAAAGTTATGTTTGGATCGCACATGGAAACTTCTAAACTGGATTATGATTGAGGTTTTTGCATTATCATTTCATTTTAATATTGAGACTCAGTTTCAGATGATTTATCCTATATGCATGTTGACATTACCAACTTTTGTCTAAAGAAACTTTTTGGTAAAGTCCAAGTGGAACAATTTTTTTAAAACCCATTGATACTAGTAATGTGATTAAAGATGTAAAAAAATGTTTTAACTATTAGATTATGTGGTAGAAAAAATTGGAGAGGATAATGTTGTGCAAGTTGTGACTAATGGTGCTTCTAATTTTGTGACAGCTAGAAAAGTGTTAAATGAGAAGAGAACAAAATTATTTTGGTATCTTTTTGTAGTCTTGATTTAATTCTTGAAGACATTGGTTAGCTCTCAATATTTTATAATGTCATTACAAATGCCAAAAAGTTCAAAACTTTCACTTATAGGCACATATGAGTCTTAGACTTGTATAGAAAGTATTCCAAATGAAAAGAACTAGCTTGACCAGTAGTCACAAGATTTGCAAATGCTTTTCCTACAATGCATAACACAACAAAAAAATGCATTTCAAGCTATGTTTATTTCACAAGAATGGGCAACTAGTAATCATGCTAGTAAAAATAAAGGTAAACAAGTGGTGAACATTGTTTTATGTGATGATAGATTCTAGAAATCCATCCAATATTGTTTGAAGTGTGTAACTCCACCTGTGAAAGTATTAAGACTTATATGCGATATATATATATATATAAAGTCATGGATAGAGTTAAAGAACAAATAGCCACAAATTTCAAGAATCAAGACTCCACTAGTACAAAATATTCAAATCATGACATCATATAAAGTCGGTTTAAAGAAAACCATTATAAAAAAATACGCGGTGGCAAAGTTGTAATTATTCATCTTTAATAATGATGGTTGAATAGGGAACCATCTTTACAAAACGGTCACATGCACTTATCACGACGGTTGAATTGGAACTGTCTTTATTTTGCGTTTTCTGGTGAAAGTAATGATGGGTATAGAAAGGGATTGTCATTACTATTGGGTTTTTTAATGTCACTTCACTCTCATCAGCCCCCCCCCCCCGCCCCCCTCTTCTCTTTCGTTTTCACTCTCTTTCGCAAATCTTCTCCACTCAACCTTGCTCTTACTTCTCCACTCAACCTTCATTCTTTTCTTCTCCACTCACCTCACCCGTCATTGAGGTCGTCGTCGCGCTGCACGTCTCCTTTAGCGTTGCCAACGAGCTATCACACTGCGTCCTTCCTCGCGCTGCATGTCTCCTCTGATCACGCTGCCGGTCACGCTGCTAGTCGTGCCACTAGTCGCGACAGTGCTCGTGCCACTATTGGCGGTGGTCGTCGTGCCCTAACCCCCGTTGCACCACTGCTGGTTGCGCCCCAAGCCCTGTCGCTCTGCACCACTGGTCACGCCTGAACCCCCTTCGCAGCGTCACTGGGTCCGCGCTGTTCTCGCATCGCCCCAAACCACCGTTCTCGCGTCACTTTCATCGTGCGCGCTCCGTCGGTGCTGCTTCCCTCACCGACCTACTTCTCCCCCTCCCTTATGCCTTGCTTCCTGTGCCGCGTCTCCACCTTATCGTTGCCCCCTAAGCCTCTGCAACACCGTTCCTGCATTATTTATTTATAAAGACGATTAAACAATCGTCGTGATAAGTGACTTATTTATAATGACACTCGTAATAAAGATGGCTCAAAACCGTTTTTCTATGTCATTTTTAACCGTCGTTAATGTACCTTTTTGCACTAGTGCTATTGATACAAAAAGGTGTGAAAAATATTTGATACTCGTTGAAATTTACAATTACACAGGTCTCTTCATGTTGTTGCTTACTACTTTAATCCTAAGTAAGTAACTATTATTAATATTATACCTTAATCATTCTTCAAAAATTAATAATGATTTTTATTTCAATATTTTTTCTTTTTTAACATATTTCATTATGACAAAAATTTCAATGCGGATAGTGAAGTTTTTTATGATTTATATATATGAGACCATTGAAAAAATAATCCCACATAGAAGGATTACATTTCAACTTGATCAACTACTTGATAGATTCAAAAAGCACAAGGATTGCTTGGAAGAAGCATGACAATAGATACCAAGGACAAAAAGCATTCTGGTAAAACATTTAATTAAACTTAATAGTTTTATAAAAAGTATTAACAGTTTAGATCACATTTATTAATGTTAGCTTTTTATTCAAAATTAGAACTCTTTGGTGGGAAAGCTATGGTGATGAGGGTTTTGAGTCTCACTTGTAGTGTTATGGGTGCGAAAGAAATTGGAACATATTTGATCAAGTGCATACTAAAGGAAAAAATCACTTAGAACAACAAAGATTAAATGTTGTTGTCTTTGTTAAGTATAACCTTTAATTTGATATGAGGCAAAAGATTAGAAAGGAGAAATGGGATACATATGATCTTATATGTTTGTGATATTGGATCAGATGATGAGTAAATTACTGAAAAGGAGATTCCTTGTCTACCAAACGATGTTTGATGGATGAATATGCATAAGTCTTTTACTCTTAAAGAAGGAGTTTCAAGAAAAAAAAAAAAAAAAGAGAGAGTATATTTGTTTAAACTATAAAAGTTGTTCAATTATATTAGTCACTATAATACTTATAACATGTATTTTGTTTCTTTAATAGGTTCAAAAAATCCTAAGGTTGATAAAAAGAGAAAATCTACCATAATAGTAGCTAATAATAAAATTGAAAATATGATTGAAGAGGGAGAGAAAGAGAATAAAAATGAGTTGCACCAAAATATTAAATTAGAAGAAGATGATGACCTAATTGACCTTCATATAAAAAATGATGAATGAAAGTATAAAATTAGAATGTAGAGGAAATAATATTTTACATTTTATTATTATGTTCTGATTTTGTGAATAAACATTTTGAATTCGTTTTGATGTATAATATTTTTAGTATTTATTTTACGTCACCTATCCTTATTTAAAAATATCATATTTTATTTATTATATATCTTACTATTCATTATAAGATTCCATTCACCATTCAAAAAGATGGAAAAAAGAATTCATTATTGGAATTTCGATTCCATAACCATACATGAAAGTGTTTGCTACATCATCGATGGTGAGACTTCTATTGCATCTGCATCTAAGTTAATATTTAATTAAGGGTTTATGCAAAAATTGACAAAAGTTATAATTTGAACTTTTCACTGAACTTTCAAGTTTCATAATGGTTCAAAAAAAGTACTGGCGTTTCGTCTGATTTAGATGAATCAAGAAATGCTTGTTTTTCAGTATTCTAACAGTTGAACTCATTGGTTCCTATTTAAAGATTTCAAGTTCTGTAAAATATAAACTTCCAAATTTAAAATCAGTTTCTCTTTGTATTTGTAGTGTGAATTTATCAGGAACCACGATTTCAAGTTCTATAATTTTGTAAGGTCAAATTGTAGTCGATGTGGCTGAGGCTCTATAAATTAAGAGTAAGTTTGGTTGCAAGGAAAGGAATAAAGTGAAACGCCTTAACTTCAATCTTACTGAGATGTATTGTACATTTTAAGATTGGAGAAGAGCATATAGATGATTGATTTACAGAGTTGGAGCCCTCTCAGCTGACCCAGCAAGCACAGTGAGCAAGTTGTTACCAAAAGGGTCACTAAGATGTTTTGCTAAGTTCTCAACCGGACCTTCACCAGTGACATAAGCTTGGAAGTAGAAACCAAGCATTGCAAACATAGCAAGTCTACCATTCTTAATTTCCTTCACCTTTAGAAGTGCAGCTTGATCTGGATCCTTTGCTAGCCCCAATGGGTCGAATGGACCACCTGGGTGAAGCTTGTCTTCGAAATCCTATAAAAATAGATCACTTTAAGTAAATCATCAGAACAAAGTCTGTTAAAATATATGAATATGGTGGTGACATTCATTCTCATCATGCACTAAAGTCTGAGTTAAGAGAGTTTGTTTTGAATAAATAATAACCTTTTCTTAGTAACAATAATGCATGTACTTGATTAGACGGCAATTAAAAGTCCAAACAAAAATGTTACATACCAGGCCATTGGTAATTCTGTAGTATTCAGCACCACCCAGAAGAACTATCTCAGCAACAACAGCAACAATAAGATTGATGGGGATAGGTTTCCCGAAGTAGTTCAACGTACCCCCATCAAGAAGCAAAGCTCCGGTCTGCATTGATTCCATGGAGAAAGATCACCTCAATGTAAACAACATGCTGTTTTAAAATATACTACGTGCTAAAAGCTTAATGGCAACGATGCTCAATCTGAAGGCAACAAATGGTATTTGTTCATGACAAGAACTCGAGTAAATTGGAGTTGTTTTGTTCATGTCACAGGGGATAAGGGTCTTGTCTGAACTGATCACAGAACTGACAGAAGTGCTGCAAGCAGGCTCCAGCTTAGCACCATGGCAACTTTTTCCAATTTTACAGTTATTTAAGGCAAGGTGAAGTTTGGAAAATGTCTTAATTTAAGACTCAACAAGAGCAGCAAGTCAGTGATATTAGATGGCTATACAAACAAACATAACTTTCCCATCTCCAACAGCTTTCACTTAAGTCACTTCCTACCCAAAAGAAACAAGAAAAAAGGGGAGGAGTTTTATGAATTACGATTAGAAGATATTAAGCATATTTTTGGTTTCTAGCAAGTGAATTTCCCCCAAGGAAGAATAAAAAAGATATGATATTAAATTGAGGTATTCGTTTCAACAGATTATGCATGGCTAGAAATACCAAACACATGTATAATTTCAAGTTGTTTACCCAAAACTTAGCTTAGATCTGTAACAAGATGGAGATTTAAATACTTAATTAGTTAAGTCATAAAATCAGCGTATTGATGAATTTAACAGGGCTGACACAATTGATAGAACTTGCAAACCTTGAACCAAACGGCCTCAGGACCACAGTTAGCTCCGTATTTGTTAAAGGCCTCAGGAATGATGAATCCAGCAGCACCAAGCATTGCCCATCTGGCATGGATCAACTCAAACGCCTGGTATCTGCATCAAATCATCAAGCATAAGCATGAATTGAAGAAATTGAGCATTTCAGTGAATACATAGATATCCAATTTTCTGAGTGCGCATACTTGGCAAAGTCCTCTGGCTTCTTGCTAAGACCAAACGGGTCATAACCATAACTGCAGGCATGCAGATCAACAAATTAAACAAGAACGAAGTATTAAAGAGTATATAAACATTCAGTAATAATAAGTTTTGAATAGTCTGCATGGCAATGAGAGTTGTAGCATGAAGAAAAGGAAACTAGGGAGATGAATAAGAGGCATACTCTCCAGGCACTTCTCCTGTCAAGTACTCGGGAATCTCTGATCGGTCCAAGAGACCCTCTGGCAAGAAGATCCTTCTGTCAGGACCTGCCAACAAGAGAAAGCAAAAGATCAACAAATCAAAACCCTCGTGTAATATCATATTAGTTAGTATTTCACCATGATTCTGGAGGATTTAACACGAATGCAAACACTATATATTCATGGTTAAGAAAAGGAAACAAGAATGTGTACAAGAACAACAGGCAAATGGCCCTTGGACTTGAAGACTCACGACTCACCATACCACTTGGCGAGTTCCTCGTTGGCGGGGGACACAGCAGCAGCCTTTTTCTTAGAAGGTGGCGCTGCCTTCTTGGAGAAAAGAGAAACAGTCTTGAAGGTAGCAGGTGTAGATGGTGATGGGGCAGATCTGGTAGCGCCTCTGAGGGTCACGGGGTTTCCAAGCATTTCTGACATAGCCACGGTGGAAGCCGCCAGAGAAGCCATGTTTTGAAAGCCGCACAGGTGAAGGAGCTAGCCAGTTAGTGTCTTGATGGAGGATGAAAAGGTTAGAAGAGGAAGATACTGTATGCATGGTTTGGTGGATGTGTAGGTGCCAAGTGGGGTCCATGATCCAATCTCATTGTTTTGCATGCAAAATGTGTAATCCAATGCAACAATTTGATTGGATTTATCTGACACATGGAAGATGATGCAGCTTACGTGGGATGCTCCTGGGCGTGTGTACTACTTTGGTTTGGATAATGTGTTTTATCCGATATGTACGTAATGAGTCATGTCATGGATCTAGTAAATTTCTTCCCATTCAACTCAAACCATTATTACCACAGTAACATCCTAGTAAAGTTCGAATGTAAGAATTTAAATTAACATTTTTATTTATTTAGCTTACATTTTGTAGATGACTAGGTTTTTAAAATTTATTTTCCCCTTTTTGATGTAATGACTTTTATCATGTTGAATGAAAATTTTGGCTAAGTTTTGTTTTATTTCTTTATCTGATTTATTTATTTATTTATTTATTTTGAGCATAATTTATTATGAGTGAATAACTATAATCCGAGAGCTTGTTAAAAAATAAAGTTCTGCAATAAATTTTATAATGGAGCTTATATCCTAATTAAAACTAAGTTTGAAAGTGAAGAAATTATTGAAAAACTAAGTTAAAAAAGAGAAAACGTGTAAAAAGAAAAGTTAAAAAAAAATAGCTTGTTAAAAAACTGAATTTGAAAATGTTTGTTCTTGTCATAAATATTTTGATTAGCCCAAACTATATTTATGATTTTATATTTTGTTCACTTTGAGAAGTGTATTGATTCAAAAATAATAATTTATTTTCAAAAGATTAATATTGAAACAATGCTTTAATATTTCTTGATGTATATTTACTAAATGTGCAAAAGTTTAATTGAGAAGATATTGACATTGTAAAAATAAATTTGCATGAAAATTAAAAGAAAATAAAAGTAAATGATTAAAAGAATTCAATTAATAAAATTGGAACTGAAGTTAATCTTTTTCACTCTTTTGAATCATGAATGAATAGAAACATATAATTTTTTGAATTAATTGATATTGATGCAATAAGAGTCATTCATATTGATGTCTCAATTATAAAATTATTAAGATTATCTCCTAAATACTGATGTTTAAAATATTTAGAAAAACATTCTTATCATTAAGAAAATATGTTATATAGCAATTGATATATTCTAATATATGTCTAGTATCAAAACATATATTAAGTATTTTCATTTAGGTCAAACTCTTTAGAGTACTTTTCAATTAAATCAAAGAATCAAGTTCATGAATAAAAATTTAAGCTTTAAGCATAAAATGGCAATACTAATATATATCATATATCAATATTACCAAGATTCATTAGAGTTTGAAAATATTACATTCAACCCTAAAAGAAAGGAATTACCACTCATGGTGGCCATTACATGCACCAAAGCAAGAGAAAGATATCTAGAATGTTTCTCTTTGGATGACTGCTTTTTAGAGTTTCCTCTCTCTTTCTCTCTGTCTTACACCCTTATTTAACCTAATTGCGTTTTGCTTCATCTCTCCTTAAATTCCTAAAAATAACATAAAATTGGAAATAAATAATTCTATTAATCTCATAATTCCAAAATATATTTTTAAATTTTAATTTTTAAAATTAGGATCGAGTCATAACTTAATCAACAATTAAAATCTTTAAATATAAAGTTAAGTCATTCTATGTTCCTACAAGAATATCTATTTGTCATCTTATTTTTGGTCAAAAAGTTATTAGAATTTTGTAATGTCTTGCCACTTCAATTGTTTATGGTTGATAAGGAATAAATAATCATTACAAATTTAACTAGCTTATGGTTGATCAAGGCACAAATAATCAATAAGTGAAAAGATAAACATCAAACCACAATAATTAAGGATTTAACTACTCATGATGCTAAATAATATGCAATCTAAACAAAAAGATGATGAAGAAGAATTGGATATTAAAGTGATGGAGCAAGTTCTATAGTGGATGTGTATCCTATATTTCTTTTCTTTGTGCCAATGTCCCTTTTCTCACCCTAAAATTCCCTTCATATTCATGACTTTTAAGTATAAGTTTGATCCCACTTTGAGTAGGAATTACTATGATGAGCAATATGTGGAATGAAAATGTAAGTGGTTGAAGAATCTTGTATTTAAGGATTCCTTGTATTAAAATTCTACTTCACAAGAGTTTCAGGTAAACATGTTCCATTGCAATAAAAGTGGCAGTACAAGTGGGTCACCAATGTTGCTTGAGAGGAAGTAACAATGTGGAAGAAACTCGCACATAAAAGAGAGATTGTTAGGATTTCAAGTGTGAGTTTGATCACACATATAGTTGGTCTCTTGTATGTAATGCTCGTGACTCATTAATGTCAAATCTTCATAACTTTTCCCTTCGCAAAAGCCCAACAAAGCCAATGGAAGATCATCATATAAATGACTCATTGAACCTAAGTTTGGGCTTACTAGGCGAGACCTATAACCTTTTTTCATGTTCTCTACTTCTCAAGCTTGTTAGCTGAGACTTAACTCTCATTAGATGCAATTTGATCAATAAAAAGGTACTGCTCTCGAGTCTCGAGTTGGTTGAGCAAGGAAAATGGCTAGTTGGGTATGAAATCATTATGAGTAGGAATAAATCATGTTGGCTAGGATATCTTTGCTTGTTCCATGTTTTCATAGTTTTTCTTTAACATTTGACCGAGTCAAAATAAAGGCTTGCTATTTGACGGTTTGTATGATAGAAGTGTCTGACCAAATGATCTGATGATTCATCTGATAAAAGCATCTCACTAGACGATAAGAAGTGCCTACCACTGCAAGTGAGACGAATCACACGAAAGTCCAAGTTTCTTCTTTGAATAAAAATGGGAAACGAAATCTAAGATAAAGAACTAGATAATTAAATATGCAAATATCTCAGAAAAAGAATTGGAAACAAATCTTCTGCAAGGATATTCTCTCAAATTTATGAAACTCGAAATCCCCTGTTAAACGCACCAAAAACAGAGCAAATCTCCTTCGAAGGTATTGTTCAAGAGAATCTTCTTCAAATATATCTTACAACAACACTAAGTTTAATTATAATGAATGCGCAAATATAAATCGATTTTGGAAACATAATATCAAGAAGAGAAGCGAGAACGAAATCTGGAACTCATCGGGAAAGAAGATATTTGTTTAATTATTAGAAACAGAATAAACATTTAATAATTGTAAAACAATATCCTAAGAAAGATTCTAAATTTGATTTTTTGCAAAGAAAAGAAGATTATAAAAGAGACTTCTGGGTCGTGTTTTCAAGCATCACGATTCAGTGACGCTCAACACACTTTAACTCGAGTTTCTGTTAAAGGAATTATTTTAACGCTTGTAAAGAATTTATTTATTTCTTTAATTAGATTTCTGGATTAGTTCGCTTAGTTATAACCAATCTCTTTTTCACTTAGTTCGAGAGGTAGATAATAAACATCTCACGAGTATACGTTTGGAACTAGTGAGATATTGAATACGTGAGTAGACACTTGTTTTGCGTATAAAGATTTTGTTGAATTTGATTGATGCTTGCTTGATTAAGTTTAACATATGTGTAAATATTAAAGATAATAGTATTAGGAAAACTAATGAGAAATTTGTGGTGAATAAACTTGGGAGTCAACCCTCCTTACTTTATTGTTATTGTTAATTTTTATTGCTTATAGATAAGTTCTTAACACTATTTCACTAGATTTGCTATTGGATTCATTGGGAGACAACTTATGCTCATTTGACCACTTATATACTATGATCTATCTGAAGTTAGATAGTCTATTACTGCGTTATATGGTCTACACTATAATCCTTTTAATTTAACTGCTAAACGACAATTATCAAATTTGACGTCGTTGTCAGGAAATTCAATTCGAATATGGTGTTTAGTTTTCTTATTTATCTATGATTTCTATTTTTCTACATTTTTTAATTTTGTTTTACCGTTCTTCATTTAACCCTTGAATTAGAATTTGGATTAGCATTCTTTATTCCTGGATATAGGATAGTCTTTTAGTTTTCATTGTCATCATTTGAAAGTGGTCTAGGAAAGTTATGGCTTGAAAATATTTGGTACTTAAGCATGTCCAACATGGGAGTTTACTTGGTAAACTTTCAACTTTTTTTCTTAAAAAAAAAAAGAAAAATTATATTTTTTATATAATTATATTTTTATATATTTGCATAACCTTTTTTCTTTTGCATACCTAACTTTGTTTTTTTTTTCATTCTATTTGTTTAGTTTTTCAGTTTTCACAGTAATTACATTATTAAAAAAGAAACATATTTCAGAATAAACGGTCTATCAATAGAGTGTCTAAATCTTTTGTATGACATATTTTTCTTGATTTTGATTATGAAATTCATGTGGATTTAGTTTCTATACTAAATTATCTTTCAACTGGAAATTACTCGTCATCTTGTCATGATAAATAGTACAACTATGAGATGCATTATGAGTAATATTTACAGGAACCTTCACAGTTTTATGAACATCCTTTGTAGCACAATGAGTCCTACTTCCAGCAGCCACTGCAATCTTTTGAGCCATATTCCCAACAGTTTTATGAGTCAAATTTTTAGCAGCCTTATGGGCCATATTGTCAGCAATCTTATAAGTCATTTTATTATGATGAATATGAGCAAAGTCAACCTCCCTTTCAACAATTTATGCAACTTGACATTGCTCATCCTAGTCTTGGAAAACTGTTTTTAGAGGAGCTAGTGAGACCACTAATGGTAAATAAAATGAAATCTCAACAAAGCATAGAGGTCAGTCTATTAGAATTAGAATAGGAAGCAAATCTCCGACATGGATATTCACTCAAATTTCTGAAACTCAAAATCCTTGGTTAAACGCACCAAAAACAAAGCAAATCTCCTTCGAAGATATTGTTCAAGAGAATCTTCTTGAAGTATCTCTCGCAACAGCACTAAGTTTAATTATAATGAATGTGCAAATCTGAATCGATTTTGGAAACATAGTATCTAGAAGAGAAGCGATAACAAAATATGGAAATTATCAGGAAAAAAGATATTTGCTTAATAATTTGAAACATAGAAAGGAAACATCTGATAATTGTAAAACAATATCCTGAGGCAGATTTCAATTTTCTGCAAAGAAAAAAAGATTATAATAGAGACTTTTGGGTCACATTTTTTGGCATCGCGATTCAATGTCGCAAGCACACTCTAACCCTAGTTTTATTTCCCTTTTCTGGTATTTTTCTTATTTTTGCCTCTGCGTGGAAGGCTAAAACCTCTTGGGTTGATTCTCTTCTGATTTTTCATTGAATTTTGAGGTTTTGTTTAATTAAGTTTTGTTCTTCAATTTTTGGTTGTAGATTATGCTTTATTTTTTATCTTTTTGAAAATGAGTTTCTGTCAAAGGAATTGTTTTTTAACGCTTTAGTTGGTTGTAGATTACTATTTGATTGATGCTTGCTTGATTAAGTTTTACATAAGCGTGAGAATTAAATGATGATAGTATTAGGAAAACCAATGAGGAATTCATGTTGAATAAACTTGGGAGTCAACTTGCATTTTCTACTATTTTTAATCTTCTTTTATATTTTCCTACTGAATAATCACAAACCCCCTTACTTTATTTTTATTACTAATTACTAATTTTTATTGCTTACATATAGGTTCTGAACATGGTTTCACTATATTTGCTATTGGATTCATTGGGAGACAACTTTGGATCATCTGACCACTTTTATACTATAATCTCTCTGGCGTTAGATAGTCTACTCTGAACTATTTTTAATTAAACTGCTAAACAACAACTGTCAATGATCCTTGAGAGTGTCAAAGATTATGTTAGTTGAGAAAGAGTCATAGACTTCATTGCAATGAGTTAAAACCATACTAATGTGTGAGTATGTATGTTTGGGAACTTATATTTTGGTACATTACGAGATGAAACACTAAGACTATGGTGGGTTCTAAGGAACTATTTGCCAAGTAGGTGAGTATATGGATAATTTAGAATAGCACCCTAGACTAAGATATTCATAAACCATGGTTGAGACTATATGATACCTCCTCAGCATCAGCAAGGCTAGATTGTGAGTATATACCTATTTTGTAGGCTGATAAATTGTTGATATCCTTGATAAAAATAATTATGATTGTACCAATATCTATGAGGCTTGGACACTCCTCTTAAATTACATGTCCGTGTTGAACACATGTATCGGTGAAGTGTCAAATTCAAAAAATATTTGTTGAATTCCTAACAATTATAGCACGGTTCTAATACAATTTTAAAAAGGATAAATACATTAATTTTCTAAAAACTCAAACTTATTGTATAAAGTTTTATTATAATTATAAAAATAAGAAACAAATCCTTTTGAACCAGCCATGAGAAAACCACTACTAGAAAAATACAAATTAGCTTCTAAAATCTTGTGTTGACCAAAAAATGGAAGCTATCATTGTCGGCCAAACCCACAAAAATAGATTTAAAAAATTAACTTCCGTTCAATGAACTCATAGTCGACGAAAAGGAAAAAAAACAAAATATATTTGTTATGTCGGCTTAACACACTAAAAATTGGACAATAAATATGTTATTTTAATAAAAATAAAACAATAAAACATTATGAAGGTTAAACCTACGCAATTGACAATTGATTTTATAAACTTTAAAATTAAATACAAAATTGACATAATAAAATATTTTTAGAATATCAAAAGTTTAACCGATGAAAGATTGGCTAATATTTTTAATAATAAAATATTTTTAGAATAGCAAAGGTTTAACTGATGCAAGAATTGCTAACATTTTTAATGATACATGTATAAAGAGATTATTGTAATAAAAACAAATTCAGATAACAGGTTTAGTGTGCCAGATTCTCCCACTCTCTCTTAATCCCTAATCTCTTTCCTTTTCTAGTTAAACCCTAATCTATGAGAAATTCCCAAAACCAGCTCCTCAAAATCGTCCTCGGTGAAGTTGCGACGAAGGTCCGTGTAGATGCACGCGGCTGCCTAGTGGTGTCATTGGAGGTGAGCGGTGGTAGATGGCGGTGATTTGAGCTCCATTGGCCATTTGAAACTTTGTCGCGTGAGATTTGGTAACCAAGAACACGACAGCAGGGGGTGCAACAACAACGAGAGCGAATAATGGTCGCAGGAGGTGAGCGCGAAGACAACTGCAATGACGATATCTTCAACAATAAGATCTTGAACAAAAGTGACACCACTAACGATGAGGAGAACAACAAGCACACATGAAGGAGACATATGCGGCGGAGGTGTGAGCGGCTAAGACACAATTTGGGGCTTTTTTTAGGGTTCACGATTTCAATTGTTTTGTTTTTAAACTTGTTTTTAAACTTGTCCTCTGATCCATCCTCCATGGTAGATGGTGTTGGTCTTTTAAATTTGATTTCTTATTTAATTAGTTTCTGTTCAAATTTAATTTTACTTTAGAAATTTACAAACTTTATTATTGAAATTAAAGTTTAATTTTAATTTGCTAAGGAATTTGATGGAAAAACGATCTTCTTCTAATAGTGATCTTTGTAATTTCTTCTTTGGATGGATGATGAAGGAGATCTGAGGAGCGGAAGCCTTAAAGAAACTCAAGAGGAGTTTCCATGGATTGAAGTGGAGTTAGGAATTTGTGAGTGAGAGGTGAGGCCAACTCACTAGGAAAAAGTCTAGGCTAAGTCTTGAAGGAGACTAACCTAGGGAGAACTTAAGAACAAGTAGAATGGCCAAAATTAGGCAGCATTTCATTACTAATTCCAAGTTGAAAATATATGTACAAGAGACTCCTATTTATAGGAGAAAGTCTCTCAAAACCTCTCAAATGAGAGTGTGACAAGTGTCACCACCTTATTGGTGCAAATCCTCTCCATTGAGGAGAAGACATGTGGAGCTTCATGCCTTCCTTGCCTATATTTCTATTTGCACCTCTCTTTTACTATTTTACACTTTACTTTCGTTTCTATTTACATCCTTCTTTACTTTGGCCCAAAATACAAGGCCCAAAACTTCCTAAGTACTGTATACAATTTTTACAAGGCTAAGAAGAAGAAAAAGACTTTACAAAGTCTTCATTAAAGCTCGATCTTCGTCTATCTTCTTGGCCGAAAGTTTCAAGGCTGGACGGTTTTCATCAGAATTGATATTTGGAGATATAAATGTTATATTTCTAGAGAATTGAAAATTCAATTTTAGTTTTGAATTGAGATCCATTTACATAAGTGTCAGTTTATAAAATGCTATAATTTTGAAAGAAAATGTTCGTTGTGGTGATGTCCGACAGAAGCTAGATTTATTATATATTTTATATTATATTGTCGGTTATGTGTAGGTTTAGTCTCCAATAATTGTAATTGTGGTCTTGGCCGACGAAAGTTAGAATTATTACACATTATATTTTTATATTATATTGTCGGTTTTGTGTGGGCTTAGCCTACAATAGTTGCATGGGTTAAACGTACGCAAAATAGCGTGGGCTTTCAATTGTGATGTAAGTGTGTTTGTGTCAATGAGTTTAGCATCCATTATTTATGCGACGTTAAGTTCATGAAAATATTTATTTTACGTCGATATTCTCCTGTTTTTATGTGTCTTTTGGCCCACTCAAATTTAATGATTTTGTGTAGTGAACATCTTTCTGCTAAAAAGAAACATAAAACATATTTATGCACATAAATCTTTATTATCAATTTATATAATTATAATTATATAATATATAGATCCGTGTCCCCGTGTCCTACATTTTAAAGATTATACGTATCTTCGTATCCATGTCCGTGTCGTATCAGTGTCTATGTTAGTGTCTGTGCTACATAGACCAATATTTTTAATGAGAAATACTCAACTACTGATGAAGACCAAGTAAAGGAGGCGCCTGAGGCCCAAGCCCATGAAACCCAAGCCCAAGTTGGGGCCCAAGCCCAACCAAATAGCTCAACATCCTTCATGCCTCAAAGGATGACTAGGAGCAAGGCTAAAGCTTTGGGAGAAGAGCATCAATGGATGTCTCTTTTTGTAATTACTTGTGTATAGTTTTTAGTAGAACTTTAAAGGAAGGTGTAGATATTAAAATAAGGGGTGCCAATGTATAAAGATAGGTCACACCTTCCATGTGACATAAAGAGTAGGTGTATGTGTAGGTTTTAGGAGGTGCCAAAGTAGAAAAAAGGTCACACCTCCCATGTGACTCAAGATTGGCTCCAAATTTGAATTAGAATTAGGAGGGAATTTTGAATTTGTTTCACTTTCATTTCAGCCCTCTAAACCTATAAATAGAGGTGCTTGGTCATTGTAAATTCAACATTGAAATTAGAAGAAAAGTTACTATACTCAAATTGTGAGTGAATTTTGTGAGACTTGTTCTCCTCTTCCTTGTCTCATCTTGTGAAGCTTTGGGAGCTCTCAAGTGACGGCAAATCTGCACTTATCTTGGATCATCACCTCCAAGTGGCATGTCCATTCCCAATCCATGGCTACAACCACATAAGTTTCATCTTCTTTCATCTTCCATAGTCATTTCAATCGGTAGTTTTGATTCTATGTCTTGTTCTTGAATTTGAATCGGTTCTTTTGTTTCAATTTGTGTTTCCATTCTGTTTTTTTTTTTGTGTTGAAATTCTGCACCTATTCTTTTTTTGAGTTCAGCACCTTGTTCTTCATTCATTCATCACCATTAATTGTGTTTTAACCTTGGACCTTTGGCAATGAACCTTCACATCTACTTAACACTTGTTAAGTTAATGTCCAGTGGGGATTTTCCTTAGATGACTCACTCTAAATTGCTAAGAATCTTGATTCTAATTCTAAGAAAGTGTCACAAATACAATGAACCTAAAATCAACTCACATCAACTACCTAATCACTTCCTAAGTAACATTTGATGTTTATAGTAAATAATTATAAATGAAATATGGACCCATATGTTTGTTAAAGTGAGATTGAGTATTATGGTTGTAATCAAATCATAGGCTATCATTTCCTCTATTATATGTTAAGTTTATTAAGATTGATATTTCACTTATTTTTGTGTTACAAGAAAAATTAGTTTTAGTGATATGAATATTTGTCACTAAAACTTATAAATGTGTCACTATTAATATCTCGTGACAATAATTAAATTGTCACTAATGCTCTTGTCACTATTATACTTGTGACAATATTTTTAAATGTTACTAAAACTAAACTCTATTGTGACAATAATACTTATCACTAATAATTTGATGTAATAGTGACAACAATAAAATATCACAAGTATATAAGACAATAGTGATAAATGATAAATTAATTGTCACTATATTTTTTTTTAATAGTGACAATAACAAGTTATCTCAAATGTATAAGACAATAAAAATAAATTAGTTCTCAGAATTATTAATTTATAATTAATAACTAAAATAATTTTAATATGAATTTTATGTGCTAAATATTTATTAATTGATTTTAATTATTAATATTAATATTTTATTAATTGATTTTAATTATTAATATTTTATTAACTGATTTTAATTTATTAATTGATTTTAATTATTAAATATTTATTAATTGATTTTAATTATTAATATTTATTAATTGATTTTAATTATTAATACAACTTAATGGAACATTTGAACTATTAATAGAGGAGGAGATTAAACAAAAATAAAGATTTCAGAGAGTGGAAGTAAGTATCGAAAGTAAGCAATAAATAATAGAGTCATTTTGTCTCAATTTTAACATTTTAAATGCCTCAATTGAATCATTCTCAGTATCAAGGGAAGACCAGAACAGTGGTGAAAAAACTAAAAAAATTGCCTTGTGATGATGTTCTTGCAGACTTGAGAAACAAAAAAAAAAACATAGCAAATAAGAAACGGAATTACATAAAGAGCAGAGGGACACAAATAACTGAATTAATTTCATTCAATCTCAATGACTTGTGGAACTAAAGAATTTCAACTTAAATAATAATAATAATAATAAAAACAAAGATGTAAAAATGGCTAAAAAAACAAATAACAGGAGATAGTATTGCTCTGTATGTACTGATACAACTTTCACCAACTAAATTTTGGGCTAGCAAATATTATCTACAACAAAGAACAAAAGAATAATAACAATGATAATAATGATGATATAATGATGATGAAAATTTCCCTACAAAGAATACTTCCTTTACTTGTCTGTGTAGCTTGAGTGTGAAGAAATGAATGAAGAAATCAAGTTGGGTGAGAAAAAGAGGAGGAGGTGCCCGCAACATCAACAGGAACCCAAGCTGAGACAGGATACAAAGGTTGATCAAGCCAACTAAGAGTAACCGCTGTTGCTCCTTCCTTCTCCACCTTTTTTACACTATAATTCTCACAACAATACATCTTCAACAGTAACTGGCTCTGACTCATTTCCCTTTCACAAACTCCCAAACATTGCAACCCTCCTTCCTCCACCAAAATCCTCCTCCACTTCCGAAAACCGTCGTGCCTCCCCAAAAAATCCCTCAATGCTCCTCCACTTCCGTCGTAAAGCGTCTTTTGCGGCTGCAAAACGCAGTTCACTCTACCCAGAGATGCGATAGTACCGTGAGTACCGTGAAAGATTGAGGAATCTAGGATGTAAAGAAAGGAAAATGCGATAGTGCCTTGAATGTCTTTTATCAACAGGAAGAAAAAAAAAAGTCCTAAGAAACCAATTAAGTCTGGACTTAACAAGAAATCATGAAAACAAAAAAGAACTGAGGATAGGATCCTCTTCCTACAACTTCAAAGAGATATCACGAAAATAACTGTCTCAATTTTAAATATAAGGAAAATAACTGCTTCAATTTTAAATATCCACACACATAAGTTTTTCAGTAATGTTGAGGAAAAGTTTAATCCTAAAATTACATAAGTGATGATCTATCTAAAAACCCTAAAATAACATCAGTTTCTTTCCAATTTTATTTAAAAAAAACATCTTTTTTTATAATTTAATTTAAAAGAAATTTAATTATCTTATTATAAATCAGGTTAAATGTTACTTAAACTTTTATTATCTTAAAATAAATATTTATTTTTCTTATGCTTTTAATAATATTTATATACTTATATTTTTTTAAATAAATTTATAATTTTATTTTAATAAATAAGGTTACTTTTTTATATTTTTTAATGAAGTAATACTTAATTATTTTTTTTATTTAAAAATAGACACTGATTATATATTAACTTAAATATAATTATATTCATATTTTAGTATTTATTTATTTAAATATATTATTCTATTCATAATAAAGTAATAATTATAATTAAATAATTATATATTATATTTTATGATGTTAATGAGGAACTTTAGTACATATTTTTGTAAAACAACTTTAATAATTTGATAAACCTAATTCTAAAGAGAATAATTGTATTTTTCTAATAATAAGTCTAAATACTAACTTATCTTAATTTGAGATATCTAGAGATATATTATTTTCTTACAATCCGAACAACTCAGATATGTAAAATATACATTCTAAATAATATAGTTATAGCTGAGTAAAGTATCAGTTTCAAACTTATCTTTGAATATTTTAACCTATAACTAAAAACCTATAAATAGAGATTGATTCCTTATTCTCTATATTTATGCATTTATATATAATAACAAACTGTGTACTTAATCAATAATATTTTATAATTATATAATCATATTATCTTGTTAATAATAAATTAATAAATATAATCATATTATCTGGTTAATAATAAATTAATAAATATAATCGTATTATATAGTATGACTTTAATAACAAACTTTATAACATGTTTTTCTAAACAAAATTAACAATATAGAATATATTAAAGATAAGGATAAAATTTATTTTTAGAAAGAGATAAAATTTAATAAATAATATAAGTCTATATTATTTATAAAGTATGAAGAAAAAAAGAAGAATATAATCAAATAAAAAGAGTGTTAAATTGAAAAGAAAAGATAAACAAAATTGTTGATCGATTAATTATGTATTTTTAATTATTTATTCTATAATTTCATGAATTTTGTTATATGTTTTCATTTTCACTTTAACACATTAGTTGTATAATTACCCAAATTGTTAATGTACCGGTTAGTACCAGACGAGTTAGTCACTCGGGGTTTCTGTGACCAACCAACCGTGTCAAAACACATTTAAAGCACTGCAAATGACAACAATGATAGTTATGGAAGCTCGTTACAAGTTATCACTATGCTCCACCAAATGCGGGTGAGACGTCGATAAATCAAGTAATGCTAATTTAATAAAAGATATTGTTTCACTAAAGATTTTATCCAAATATACCAATATACCAACATATCTCCTTATGAATTAGTGACTAGAAATCAGTTAACTTGATAGATTCGGTCAATTACAGCAGAGGTCAATGAGTAAACACTATAAATAAACTCACTACAGAGATGTAAGGTAACTTAGTTTTCACTATACACTCTTTACACAAAGTCTTGAAAGGTATGGAATTAGATAAAAGTTGGATGCAAATTGTAGATTTATATAATTTTCTAAAACAAATTTTGTTATTAGAAATGTTTATTCTTATGAATCATAACTATCTATTTATTTTCATCTATCTATCTATATAACTATTATTTAATTATATAAATAGTATATAAATAATATATAGAAAGAGAGAAAGAGAAAGAAAAAAAAGAAAGAAAGAATAGTTAGGTGGTTAAAATTTTATATGCTGAATTTAAATTTAAAGTAAACATATTATTAACTAATATTATAATAAATCGTATTAAGATATGAATAAATAGATAAAGGTATCAAAATAAGTATGGTAATTGTAGAGTGACACAGTGAAAATAAAGTTGTTTCTTGAATAAAAGATCGTGTTCAAATTTCAAGTAGAAAAAAAATAATGTTTTTTTAACAATTACCAAATTACCAGTGATATAATAATAATAATAATTAATATTATATGATCTTTATTACTTTATAAGCATTAAAAAAATAATTATATTTTTATTTAAAGGAAAATAAATTTATCATATGATATTTTATATTAATGAATAATTATTTGTGACATGCATCTTTTGTCATTTTTAATAAAACAATTGTGATAAATTAAAGATAGTTGCAACTAATATACTAAAAATTAAATATATATATATATATATATATATATATATATATATATATATATCACTATTAATTACTTTATCACAAAATAAAAATAATATTTACTTATAAAAGGGAAGATCATAAATTCAAATATAAAATAATATAAATTTAATAATATTTTTGTCACTTTTATAAATACTATATGTCTAAATTTTCTATTATACAGGTAAGAATGAATTTATGACATTATTATTGACACAAATTTTATAGTAACTCTAAAGTGCATAGTAGGAATATTAAAGTTACTTTTTTACCTCATTAAAAAGTCATGAGTTCAAACCTAAAGTAGAAGAATTATTTTTTACTACTAATATAAATATATCTAATTGTAATTTTATTTTATTAAATATAAAAAAATAAATTTATGACATATTTTAACAAACTATAATTTATAGTTTCTCATTCATAATAAATAATTGTTAATTTATAAATATTTAATAACTTTTTTTATCAACTATATTTTTATTTTCACTACAAAAAAAATTACTTTTAGCGACCACCAAATTCAGTCGCTAAAAGAACTATAATCGGTCGCTAAACGTATCTGCGACCGAAACAGCCACCAAATTAAGATGGAAGCGAAAACCCTAGTCGCAAATTCTTTAGCGACCGAATTCTAAAGTAGTCGCTAATTTGCAACCAAACTTTCGGTAGCTACATCAGTTGCAAAAAATTTGGTCACCAAAAATTAGGAACCAAATTAGCAACTAAAATTTCGGTGGCTAAATCGGTTGCGGAAAAGTTGGTCACAAAATCTAGAAACCAAATTAGCAACCGAAATTTCGGTAGCCAAATCGGTCGCAAAAGATTTGATCACCAAAATCCAGCAACCAGATTAGGGACGAAACATTTATAAAAAGGTCGGTGGCTAAATCGGTGGCTAAATCCAGCAACACATAATTAACTTTCTTTTCAAATGAGTGAACATTGTCTTACTTAAAGTATGGTTGAACCTCTTCACAGTTTTGAAGAACATACAATTGGGCAGCATCAAAGTCTCTTTGATTTAGATAATATGTCATGCATTTTCCAATTTCTCTTCCTGGATAATTGAAAATTGAAATAGGAGGAGCACGTGACGAACCCTCACTTACTTCAAGATTACGAGGGATCCTAGTCCTTCTTGTTTCAACATGATCAGGATAATAAAATGAGGCAAATGTAGATGTTTCCTCCACCAAGTAAGCTTCACAAATAGAGCCTTCCACCCTGGCTTTATTTTTTACTTTCTTTTTTAGGGAGTGTAAGAACCTAAAAAAGAATATGGATGTACATAATTTAAAATTTAAAATATTAAATAATAAACTACAAATGTTATAATAGTGATTAGTAATTTTATACCTCTCAAATGGATACATCCAACGATATTGGACTGGACCACCAACTTTTGCCTCGTAAGGTAGATGAATTGGAAGATGTTCCATGGAATCAAAGAAGCTTGGTGGAAATATTTGTTCCAATTTACACAATAACACAGGAACATTTTCTTCCATAACTCGTAGGTGTTCAACATTTAATGTTGTCGAACATTTAATAAGAACTTTCCAAATTGATTTTGGTAATGCGTCAAATGCAATTGGAAGCAAACGTTGCATGAACACATGACAATCATGACTTTTCATGCCATGTAACTTGCCTTGATTAAGGTCAACACATCTACCCAAATTGGAAGCATATCCATCTGGAAACTTCAGTTCTTTAACCCATTTACAAATAAACACTCTTTGGGATTTCGTAAATGTATATGTTGCTTTTGGTTTGGTAAGTTTTCCACCACCAATGTCTTTCAACTCTAGCTCTTTTCGATTGCATATTTGTGCTACATCCAATTGAGCCTTGTTTGTGTCCTTAGTTTTTCCTTTGATATCCATCACAGTGTTAAACACATTCATGAACATATTTCTCTCTGTGTGCATAACATCAATATTGTGACGTAAAAGTTGAGTTTTCCAATATGGCAACCTCCAAAATATACTTTGTTTCTTCCAATTATGTTTAATACCATATTCAGGAATATTTTGTTGTTCTTGTAATTCAGTGCAAACTGGTAAGTGTGCAACCCTATTCCAAATGTCAAGACTAGACAAACGTGGAGGAGGGGGATCAGTCTCAACAAACTTCTTCTTGAATGCATTTTTATTCTTCCTAAATTGATGATCAGGTGAAAGAAACTGACGATGACAATCAAAAAAGATATCTTATGGCTATGACTAAGATAGAATGCCTTTGTTCTTTCCATACATATAGGGCAAGCAAGTCTACCAGAAGTCATCCAACCCGATAACATGCCGTAAGCTGGAAAGTCATTAATTGTCCACATCAAAGCAGCTTTCATCATAAAATTTTGCCTTAGTGACACGTCATAAGTCAATATCCCTTCAGTCCACAAGGTGCATAAGTCATCTATAAGTGGTTGCAAGAACACATCAATCTTATGCTTTGGATTTGAAGGACCTGGAACTAAGATTGTCAAAAACATAAACTCCCTCTTCATGCACATGGAAGGCGGAAGGTTGTATGGGGTTAGGATAACTGGCCAACAAGAATAACTTTTTCCATATTGACCAAAAGGATTAAACCCATCTGCACATAAACCTAATCTGACATTTCTTGGGTCTTGACTAAAATCTGGATGCATTCTATCAAAATGCTTCCAAGCTTCTCCATCAGATGGATGGGACATAATAGACGGGTCCCTTTGATTCTCACTATGCCATCTCATGTGAGGTGCAGTTGCCATCGAAGAGTATAACCTTCTAAGTCTAGGAATGATGGGAAAGTACCACATTTTCTTAACAACAATTTTCTTTTCAATTCCCCTCCTAGTGACTGTCTTATATCGCTCCATTCCACAAATAAAGCAATTAGTTATACTTTTATGACAGTTTTCCCTATAATACAACATGCATCCTTTTGGACAACAATCAATTTTTGTACAACCCAAACCCAATTTTTCCACCGACTTCTTAGCTTGGAAAAAATTATTAACCATTCGATGATCTTTGGGCATAGTCTCCCCCATAAGTTGGACCATTCTATTGAAACATCCTTCAGACATATTATAATCAGATTTCAAGCTTAGAGCTTCCAAAGAAGCTGACAATTCTGAGTGATTCTCACATCCTTCCCACAAGGGTGCTTGTGCAGCAGCAAGCATGTTAAAAAAATTTCGAGTTTCAAGATCAGGATTTTCCTCCACGTACTCAGATCCAATAACACTCTCTGGCTGCATGCAATGTGCATTTGAGGGCCCCACATGATCCATTATCATTTGATGGAAACGACCTAATTCTTCTATTTGTTCATAAGTTCCATAACATGAACTGGCAACACCCACTAGGGGGGATTGTGGCAATTCTTCACCATGATTTGTCCACCAATAATAATTTGGCATGAATCCCTCTTGATAAAGATCCCACCCAACTTGATCCACGTACTTGAAAACTTTACAACTACATTTAATACAAGGGCATCTTAACATTTCACCTTGTTCTTGAAAATTTTCTTGACTAATAACATATTGTAGGAACTCATACACTCCTTCTCTAAATTCCTCTGTCAGATGTTTGTTTCTGTCCAATCTTTTATACATCCACTTTCTACCTTCGGGGATTTCCATTAATGCAATCTGGCTACAACAAATTTCTAATGTATACGCTTGTTTTAAGAGAGAGAAAACAGGACACTAAATGGAGAAAGTAAAAAATGCAAATATGAAAGTATTGGGTTGACAGGAAGAGAAGCATACCTTTATTGGTTCACTTTGTAATTGATATTGGGAGGAGGTGCTACTATCTATATATTTTTCCTGTAGACAAGAGAGATGAAGAAAGTCATATTGAATTGAAGGATCATTAAGCTTAATCTCGAAGTCACTGAAAACCAAGTATATGAAATTAACTCTGTTGAGGTAAAGTTTAAGTGGTAATTTTGTTTGGTATTTGCTTATATAAAATGGTACATCTTTTTTTAATAAAAAAGAAAGAATGCCTTACTCCATCTGTGCATTTTGTTGATGCTAAACTGCAAACATTCTAGGGGGAAGGTCCTGGAAATGAAGCTAAGAAGTGGCAAGAATTATTTGAGTCTGCACTGTCCAGCTAGCATTTTAAGCCATGTGTACATCCCAACATACCAAACACACTAAAGAAGGAAAAGAGGGAAAACAAGGGGCAAGTCAAAAGTAAGAAACCAGTAAATAAAAAATAAGATATGTTGCATCAATTTTCATTCTATTCTCTTACTGTAATAAATATTTTGTAGAAATGTTATTTTGATATGAATTTTCTTCATGAAAGTATGACAAATGACTTTTGAATCTATTAAGAGAAGAGGTGGTGTAGTGAAAAGAGAAATGATATTTTTCAGAAATTGATAGACACTTATAATTGTACTTGTACAAAGTTTGGTTGACCACTGGTTGTGTTGGAAAGAAAAGTTGGGTGTTTCCTACCCCTACATTTTTTGACATAACCATATTACTCTTAACAGTTTTGGTGGTTCCAAAACAAGGGATGTTCCATAAGCAAACATATAATTTTGAAAATTTAAAAATCACTGCAAGAAAATTGTTTATAAAATTAAATTAATGGTCTTTAAATTAAAAAAAATAATCTCTAAAGTAATTAAAAACTAATTATAATTTGCATTTTAAATAACTAAAGTTTTGTTCATTAATTTCTTAGAAACCTATTCAATAACAATATAATCTAATTAAATATTAACTATTCATACTTTTCTAAAATAATCTCTAAATAAGTTATATAATAACTATTTTTTTATTATATTATGTTGTTTCTTTAGAAGACATTACTTTAGAGATGCCTATTTGGGTAAAAGCCCAAAGATTCTTGCGGGTGCGATGAGTTTATATTTTTAGACCTCCTCCAATCCCAAATTTTACTGCACAAAACTTTAACCATAATCATCTTCACATTCACTAATTGATTGTGTAAAACCTTTTATGCAGTATAGATATTAAACACTAAAAATGTAGTTTAAGTATACTTGTGTTAATTTTTCATTTCAGTTCTACATTTTAATTTCTGTATGTTTTAGTCCTTCTATTTCTCTTTTGTAATAATTTTACATTGTCAAAAACAAAATCAAAAACAAAATCAAAAACAAAAAAGATAATTAATTAAACCAATCAATCTACATGCAATGGAATCCAATGATTCAATGATAGGAATCTCTGAATAAAGCAGGGGCATCACACCCTCTTTTATTTATAGTAAAGGTTGAGATTTTATGAACAACTTCTTCTATTTAGTCTTTCAAATTTTGTAATCAATTGGATTCAATTCCACATTTATTGATTGGTAACGCGTCTTTATCACTCTTTAGTTCACCCCAATGGATTTTTTCCAACCCAAATTTCACAGTTAAGTGCCAACTTTTACTAATATAAAAACCACACCCTAGAACGGGTTTTCTAATTCAATTGGAATCAAAATCATCCACTAACTCACTTGATTAACACATAACAACCATTATTAAAACATTGATTGGAATTAAAAGGGAAATTCATCATATTGGAGTGCATTATTCTGTAATTTGTGAAAAGTCATTTCAACAAAGTTTTTAATGTAGATTTATGTTAGTGGTTAAAAGTAGGTGTTAATGTCATTAAATATTACCATTAAAAGTAGTAAAACTAACTAAAAAGTCGGGATTACAAATTTCCTCTAAAATTAAGGCTTTTATAATATACATTAGATTTAAAAAAACAGTAGATATAAAATCATTGGCAGGATTCATCTAATTTCAATGGTGTGACAACATCTAATTTTAATCTCTGTTCATGTTTCCTCAATATCTCATTGGCAGCAACAATGAATGCATACACAAAATAAATGGATACAAAAGCAATGGTCGCCCCAACACCCACCTTACCAACAACCAAAATCAAAAGCAGCAAAAACAGAGTCAGGAGAAAGAAACTCACATCCCTTATAAAGCATCTTAGATCAATTTCAATCTCCTTCTCCGCAACGCAAAGTGACACAGTTCCAACAACAATAGTGGTAACAAAAAGAGCACCACCCAACACACTGTTAAGACCAACCTCACCACTTTCAGCACCCACAAAGGAAGCTATACTAGCAAACACATCAGGTGCTCCATTCCCAAGTGGAAGCAACACAACCCCGGCTACAGTTGGAGGCAATTTCAAGAGCCTTGACAAATTCTCAAGAGAAGGGCAAAAGTAGTTCGCATTTGTGAAGGTGTTATAGCAGGAACTATTTGTGAAGCAATTAATGTTCATAGACCTTCAGGCAGCATTACAGAAGAAACAAGAAAAAGTAATGCAAGTAATCAAAGTACCTCCGTTCGTCTCCGTTTGCCTCCGTTCGCACTTCCGCTCGCACCTCCGCTCGCCTCCGCCGCACCTCCAATTGCCTCTATTCGCACCTTCGTTCGCACCACGGCCACCACCCACAACTTCCTCCTCCTCCGCTCGCACCTCCGTTCACACCACGACCACCACCTCCAGCTTCCTCTTCCTCCTCCTCTCCTCCAATGGCTGTGTGTTCTATGAAAATTTACCCTAAAATTTACCCACTTTAATGCCCTAATAATTTTGAAGCTTAAAGAAGAGAAAAGTGAAAGAATTTAATTCTGAAAATTTATTTATTTTTATAAAATTAAAGTGATAATTTTATTTAAATTTAATTAAATTAATTTCAACATATCCCAATATTTTATCTAATTACATTGTTTATTATTAGAAATGAATAAAACCATTATCTAATTTCATAGTTTCTAACTTGCAATTACTTATTACATGTGTTAATAATTTTTATTTGAATAACTTCTTTTAGAAACAAGTGATAAAAGTGCTATTAATAAAAAAATATTAATAATTAACAAATTATTTATAATTTAATTCTGAAAATTTATTTATTTTTATAAAATTAAATTGATAATTTTAAATTACATTGTTTATTATTAGGAATGAATAAAACTATTATCTAATTTCATAGTTTCTAACTTGTAGTTACTTATTACTTGTGTTAATAATTTTTATTTAAATAACTTTTTTTTTGAAACAGTGATAAAAGTGCTATTAATAAAAAAATATTAATAATTAATAAATTATTTACAATTTAATTCTGAAAATTTATTTATTTTTATAAAATTAAAGTGATAATTTTATTTAAATTTAATTATGTGGTGTAATTTTTTTTAAATGATTAATTTTATTAATAATAATATTTTGTTATATAATTTTATTTATAATTTTTATTTGAGCTGATATTTTAAAAATAATATTTAATTAATTTTATTTAAATTTAAGAAAATACAAATATAATTGACACATATTTTTTAAATAGAAAAAGAAACCAGTAACACAACTAATTATTTTTGGGATGACTACTCATGAATATCTAGAGTGTGATCTTGTATAGTTTTTTAAAATAAAAATGAAATATTATTATTATTATTGAAATAAACAATTACATTTAGTGATAAAAAAATATTCGGTGGCTAATTTGGTGGCAGAAAATATACAAAAATATTTAGTGACCGAAATGAAATCGGTGACTAAAAAATAAACAAATTTGGTGGCTGATTCGGTGGCAAAAATAACCAATTATATTTAGCGACTAAAAGCAAATCGGTGGCTAACAAATAAACATATTCGGTGGCTAATTCGGTGACAAAAAATAAGCACAAATATTTAGCGACCAAAACAGAATCGGTGGCTAAAAAATAAGCATATTCGGTGGCTAATTCGGTGCCAGAAATATGCAAAAATATTTAGTGACCGAAATAAAATCGGTGGCTAAAAAATAAAGATATTCGGTCGCTAATTCGGTCGCAGATTTATTTTTCCCAATTTATTCAAAACAGCCACCACTTTAGCGACCACTCGTTTTGTCACTCTCATATTCAGTCGCTGATTCGGTCGCAAAACTAACTAACATCATTAATAATTCAATCGGTCACTATTTCGGTCACAGATTTGACACTACGAGTATTTGGTGGCTATTTCGGTTTCCAACTGCGACCATTTGTTTTCGGTCGCTGAATTCGGTGACTAAATAGTTATTTTCTTGTAGTGTTTAAGAAAAATAATTTTATTATATCACTTTTTAGTAATTATTTATGATATGTGTTCTTAATTTTTTAATATACTTATTGTGATATTTTTTTAGTTTTGTCACTATTATAAACAATATTAGTGACAAGGAAAAAAATAGTCACAAATAATATATTATTAGTCACAAAAAAAAAATAGTCATAAATAATATATTAATAGTGACAAATATTATATTTATCACTAATCTTTTGTCATTAAAACTAAATTTTCTTGTATTCTTTCATATGTACCTACATTATGAGTAAAATCAGAACTTGTTCAATTAGAGTTGTTTAGGAAAATTTTGGAAGATTTTAGTATGTTGACTCATTAATATTCTTAGAATATATAAAATGTATGAATAATCCTCTATTTGGATATAAAATTCTTATTAGTAGAAACCTTATATATATTTTTATAATATATAATGAATAATTATAAAGATGTAAAATATTGAGATACATTTATATATTTATATCTATGTTATGATTAATGCTCTCAATAAAAAAAATCTTATTAAAAGAAATTTATTCTCAATTTTTAATTAAATAAAAAATATTTATATAATAATGAGTGTGTTTCAAAAGTATAATTTCCTCATAAAAGTTCTCTAGTATTTATTCCTTTTAACATTGCCTCAAATTCAATGTAAAAAATTTGTTATTCAAAATTTTATAAAACAACATATCAAAACCATTTTGACATTTGCAACAAAAATAAATGTAACATCCCTAATTTTACTCATATTTAATAAAATAAAAGTAAAACAAGAAAGATCTAATTAAACATATGAATATATACAATTATCTTGTAATTGTATCTCAAAAAGATATCTCTTTTCATAGGGATTTAATATATACATAAAAGTTTAAAAACAACAGATCCAAAATAAAAATCACATCCTTTGGCTGCTCACTGAGGAGTTCTATTACCTGCAATCTCATTTGTTCTCGTGTAATTACATGATCATCATAGATTAAAGAAAACAAACACAAACAAAGAATAGGGTAAGCTAGTTATTTAAAAATTTCTATATAGTTTCAATTTCAAATTAATAAACATAATTCATCAATTCTCATACAATTTCTCAAACCATTAAGTGTCTATTAAAATTTATAATTCATCTTTCATATGTCAAACTTCTACTAACTCACAACACATAGACACTTGGCTCTACTTCTGGAAGACTTGTGCGTTGACTTAAACTAAGAGATTTGCACCTGTCATACTATCTCACTATGAAATCTACACAACTATGCAAATAAATAATCTCAATATCATCTCTCCTAGTATGACAGGGTTAACTCATATAACATGTCAAGTTAGTTATCTTTCAAACGACTTACCCATTCATATGAACATCCTTCGACTCTCACCACTTGAATAACTTCATCTATATGTATTGTATCAAGAGAGTCAACATATCTCCTTCTAGACGAATCCCTAGTCGATGCACATCCTAAACAATATTAACATGATATTTTCTTTCCTAAAATACTATGTCTTGATTAAAATTCATATTCTAAATCTCATAATATCCAAAATCACACAATTACATCATACCAAAGCGTAAAATTTCAAACCACACAAAATTTCATCCAATAATCACATAAATATCTAATTAAAGGATTTTTCAATTAATCACATAAATTTTGTTTAATATATATATATATATATATATTAAATTTCTTATGAGGAGAATTTTATTTTAAATTATTATAAATATTTATTTTGACATTTCATTTCATATTTATTATAGTTTTTTTAGACGTGATAATAATAGGATGTTACAGTTAACAAATAAAGAAATATATGTATAGATTATTTAAATATGAGAAGAGAATTAAACCTATAGACTTATTAGTAAAAGAATAATAAAGACAATCTTGTACTTTGAAAAGAATGAATAAAAGGAAAAAAAAAATCTGTGGGCTGAATTAAATATCTTTTCAGTAAAGCCTTAAAAAAGTATTGTTCTATTGGAATGCGTGATTTATTTGCCGTTGAACTGTTTCTTCAAAAGTATTTATTATTGTAATTAATGCACTATTTATATAAAAGGGTTTAATAATGGCAGAAATTAAGAAGTTTGTACTCATATGCCGCTAATATTAAATGGTTTAAGTAAACGTTTTGTATTCAATATTTCAGTGAAAAAGTTGGACCGACTGTTTCAAACATATGCATCCAAAATCCACCTCTTCATTCTCTCTCCTTACTTTTAAAACCACTTCTAGTTTTCAATATTTAAAAAATATTAACTATTCTTTTATCATTTATATTCTTATGTTTCATTTTATCTTCAATTAGTTTATATTTGCATTACTATAATATAAAACTGAGAATGAAAGTTTTATAAATATTTTATTAAATTTAAGAAAGTATTAGTTTTTACATCCTTTTAAAAAATATTAATTAATATTAAATAAGGCTATATCTATGATAAAACTTCTTTTATTATATCGTTATATCACTTTTAAAATCTTTCCTGAAACTTTTACATCAATATAACATATTCTACAAAACTCGCATTCTAATTAATATTTACCCATATCTTGTTTAATATTTATGATTTTATATTTTATCTCATATATGTACTTTGGTGAAAAGCTCTTATAAAATTTAGATCTTTAAGCTTATAACATTGATAGATTTTCCATTAAATTTAGGATATATTTAGCTTTTAATTTGTTTCTTCATAAACACAATCTTAAATTTCATGGAAAATTGTGTTTTATATTTAATAAATAGTGGTTTTTTAAAAACAAGTTATTAATAATAAAAGTTAAGTTGTAACATTGATAATATTTCTAAAAAATATTTGACTAAAATACTCCATCTGTTTCTTTATAATAGTTATTTAAGATTTATTCACTAAAACATTTAATTTCCTAAGTTAAATGGAATTTAAGTGAGATGTTTATGATACTCTTTTCAGTTTTATTATTTCAGTGTTAATTTATGTATCATTATATTTTATTTCTATGTTATCATAACTAATTTTTCTATCTCCATATTAAATGGAAAAAAATTGTTATCTTCAAATACCAAAAAAATTAAAAATACACAGTTTTTGCATTGAAAGATAACAACGACAAGAAATTTCAAGGAATAATTTATTTTAATGATTTATGTAATTATATTAGATAATTTTATTGCAAGAATTATAATTTTTTTTCAGGTTTCATTTGTAACCCCCTAAAAAAAACAAGGACCCACACTTTTTTTTTTTCTTTTTCTCTCTCCCTCTTCTTTCTCTCTTCAATTTCTCTTTTATATCTTATATATATCTGATCACATTATGATGTAATTGAGGAGTTAGGGTACATTTCTACCTTATCAGATTTTCAAATCGAGTAAGTTCATATTTACTCTAAAGATCTCTTATTATCTGTTTTTCTCTATAATTTAGTTATCAATCTTAGTGAGATCGGTTGAGAAAAATGTTTCTTTGATTAAGCTCATACTAAAATTTGGTAATGTGTGGATAACTTGTTACTCTAGGTTCATATATTTTGGAGCGGTTCCCCTCTTTGAGGTAAAATTTCCATCAAATATAAGGAATTTCAGTTAAGGGAAACTAACTTTAATTTTCAATAGGACCTTAGACTAGAAGATCTGAATGTGGAAGGGACGTGGTCCCAAGTTTCAATTTCTCTTACAGAGATGTTATTTGATAAAAATGTTTGATTTTATGTTGTGTGAACATGCATAAATATTATATTTTGATAGTTTGGAAGTTAAATATTGTTTTTGATGTTGGAAAGGTTCTTGAATGTTATGAATTTTTAAATGTTATGTGATTGAATGATATGTACCATATATGAATGATGAAAATTGTATGAAATTGATGTCATACATTTGGGATAATGTATGAGTTATTGTTTGATGGTACATTAAGTATGAAAAACCTATGTTTAACAAAGATCTTGTAGCTTCACTGATGATCTAAGTCATATAGACTAAGATATCAGTTGATGAGGGGGTTCATACACACCGGATCCCGTTGTAGACACTTGGTATTAGATGTTTGAACTTATTCTGATCCTTGATGTATGAATTAGATGTTAGTCTCTAGTAGGAGCATACTTAATGAGTCTTCCGAAAGACAATGGATTCATGTGTAGTCATTATGATTGAAATGAAAAGTACTATGGATTGAAATGAAATCCAATGATTGTGATTGAGAAATTGATCAATGTAATTTGGTTTGCTCTTTTGTTTGAATTGTGTATATTATAAAATTATATTTTCACTAGCTTACCCTTGCTTTTCTTGTTGTGTTTGAACTACGATGACTGTACACGAACAAATGATCATACAGGTGAAGGAGACATGAGAGTCTCGAAGGCTTTAGAGTTTGTTTTGAGCTATGAATTGTAAATATTTGTATTTCTATAAATACTAATCATGTATTAGGAATGTTTTAAAAAACTCTAAGCTTGTATAGAAATATGTAGAAATTGTATTATAATAATTAGAGGTATTTTTGGAATGTTACATTATTGCATCTCATTACTTTTAAGATGTTTTTATAACTTTTCAATGAAGAGTATTTTATAAGACTTATAATTTATCTAGTTAATATTTTATTTGGTGGTTGGCAAGATATATATTCACAAGATGTAAAAATATTTTTGTTTATTCTTAAAATTTAAGATCTTTAATTGTATAGAAGTCTTTAATTGAAACAAGCTAACATGATTTAAAATTAAAAACAGATTCATAATATTATATGATGTATTAATTTATTATTTTTGCATTGTATGATGTCACTTTCAAAACATTTTCTGTAATTCAATACAAAGCTTTTATAAAAGTGAGAATCTTATAAATTTTTATTTGCTTACTGACAAAATATATGTTTATATTGAAAATTTTTCTGTGAGGTCTTTAGTTTTAAATCTTTCATTAAAACGCGTTAATAAGACATAAAATTTTAAACCCTAAATAATAACAATAAAAGAGCATTTTTATCTAAGATAACTCTTATAAAAAAAATTCAAAGAAAAATATGATTAAAGTGAGATCTTCTCCTATAAGGACCACGAAAAATAGTCTTAGAGTAGAAATGGTACAATTAAAATGATACCCGAATATTTTATTATTAAAATGAAAAGGTTATATAAATAGAAATTTAGTTATTCAGGTTTCATTTTAAAAGAACCATCATCTCTATAAAAGTTCCCTTTTCCTTTTCTCTGCCTTCTCTCTAAGATTCTGACATCCTCGGTTATCAGTTTGACGATCGGAGCCATTAGACTCCTGGCAGCGAGATCTACAAGACTTCCCAATCAGAATCTCTGATAGAGTAAGTTCATTTTTGTTCCCTTTTTCCTTTCCTTTTCCTTCTCTCTAAGATTCTGACCTACTCGGTTATTAGTTTGACAATTGGAGTCTGCCATTGGATTCCTGGTAGTGAACACTACGAGATTGCTCGATCAAAATCTTAGATAGAGTAAGTTCATTATTGGCTCCTTTTCCCTTGAGTTAGTTTTGCTTTTAGTTAATCATGCATGTGATGTTTGTATCTTCAGAAGTAGTCTCTGTTAGCTCATGATCCTAGTGGTATAGTTAGATTTGTGATCAAGACTCTGTGGTGCAGGTTAGACTATTCTTAAGCTTTTGGTGGGAATGGAGTTTTCAGTGAGCATCTGCTCAAGTCCAGGTAAGGGAAGCTAGTTTTATTTTAAAATAGAACCCTAGGTTAGAAGATTTGGATGTGGGGTGATGTGATCACCAATTTCAATTTTTGCTTACTGAATTATCTCTTTTGAAAAGTAAAGTAATATATTGACTGGAATGGTTGATTTTGAATCTTTTATATTGATTTTAAGGTGAATAATTTGTTGAAAGTGTTTATGATTGAGAAGTGAAAGTGTTTGAATGATGATATAAATTAGTTGAACTGTTTTTGAATATTTTGTTGGATCACTTAAATGAGATGTTTGATGAGAAGTGCTTGTTTGATTTTAGATGATGAATGATTTAGAGAGCATATATTTGGAACTTAGTTATGTGTTTACGTGAATTTTGAGATATGTTTGGATTGTTTAGAAAATGTTTAAAATATGATATGATTGAATTGTGCATTGATGTGTTATATGATTTATGGAATGATGTGAAAGTGTGATCTAAGCATAGTATTTTCAAGAAAGAAAATACCGTGTTAAGATTGTTTAGGATGTGCATTGACTAGGGATTCATCTAGAAGGAGATATCCTGACTCTCCTGAGATAACGGAATCATATAGATGAAGTTATTCAGGTGGTGAGAGTCGAAGGAGGTTCATATGAATGGGTAAGTTGTTTGAAAGATAACTAACTTGACTTGTTATATGAATTAACCTTGTTATACTAGGAGAGATGATATTGAGATTATTTATGCGCATAGCTGTGTGGATTTCACAGTGATATAGTATGACAGGTGCAGATCTCTGAGTCTGAGTCAACGCACGAGTCTTTTGGAAGTAGAGTAAAGTGTCTATTTGTTGTGAGTCAGTAGAAATCTGATATGAGTAATGTGGATGATGAACATGATAGACACTTGATGAAATTGCAAAAATGTGTGATGGTTTATGTTGATATAAAGTTTCATATTTGAAGTTTTAAAAATAGCTAGCTTACCCTGTGCTTTGTTTTGGATTTGTTTTCTTTAATCTGTGATGATCGTGTTAATTTACACAGGAGCAGACGAGATTGCAGGTGACAGAGCTCCTTAGTGAGCAGCCAGAGGAACAAATGTTTTATTTTTTTGAACATTTTATTTGTAAACTTTTGTGTATATATTATATCCCTATGAAGAGGGATATCTTTTTGAGATACAAATAAGAGAAAGTAGCATATATTTATATGTTAATTAGATATTGCATGTATAATATATTAACAAATATGGGTAAAAATTAGAGATGTTACATCTCCCATTAAAATAAAACTTAAAAAAATAAAAATTAACAATAGTGTGGTGTGATATAACGAAACTAAAATGTAAATAGATTAAAATTTTATATTATAATTATTAGCATATAAATAACCTTAAAATTTTGGTATATTGAAAGTTAAAGATAAAATAAAAATAGTTTTATTGTTTAGAACAGAATAAAATATTATTATTTTCCATAGTTGAAATATTAATATAGAAAAAAGTGTTGATTATTACTATAATAATGCATTTTACTTTTAATAATTATTTATTTATTTTTGAAACGTCCATGGAAACATTCAAATGCGTTCATTAATGTGTTTTTATTTTTTATAAAGATCACATACAAAGTCATAAATTTAATACTTTAATTTTAAAAGATATTTCAATTGAAGTATATTTACATAACTGGCACAAGATTTAAAATTCCAAAAAGACTCTTTAATCATAAAAATAAAAAAATAATTTTATTTTTAGAAACATAATTTTTTTCACCAACAATCAAATAATATATATATCTTACCCTTTTACTCCTTATATTAAAAAAAATCAATATCATTTCTTAAATTATAAAAATTTAATATCATCTAACTTTTAAATTTTTTTAATATAATCCAAACTTTTTAAAAATAATTTAATATGACCTTAATTTTTATAAAACAATTCAATGTAACAATATATATAATTTAATTTAATGTACACAGAGAGAATAGCTGATACAACTCAATTTTAATAATAATAATCCAAATAAAATGAATTATTTTAAATAAATTTGATATTATATTGAACCTTTTAACTTTTAAAAATCTCTGAGACAGAGACTGAATTTATTTTGACACTTAATATAAAAGCTAAAGAATAATTAAACCTAAATCTTATAAAAAAAAGTCTTATAAATTAAATTATATAACACAATAAAATTGACAATAAATGAATTAAAACCTTATATATTAGTTATTGTCAGATATATAATCTAGCTCATTTAAATCCTGTATAAATAAAAATAAAATTTGAATAAAATACTAGGAGTAATAAATTTTAATAATATTTTGTGAGTACGAATTAAAGATATTTTCTGAAAAGTTAACAGGTGGGCCCCAGTGGAAGCAGGTGGAGACGCGTAGAGGGAAACTGTAACTGGGAGTTCTTATTAGGGTTCGGAACCTATATATTTGTCTCTAATCTATTTTATACAGTTCTTCACTTCACTACAATTTAGCTCATCCCAAAAGACAAACACATTTCAATCTTTTTCTTGCATTCTTCAATGCATGGATTCTCCAAAGAGAAGAAGAGATGGCAGTGTCGGTGACAGTGCCCGTGCTGGTGCTGGTGCTGGTGCTGGTGCTGGGGTTGCTGCTACTTCTGCTTCTCCAACTATGCCCGACGATTTGGTGATGGAAATACTGTCGCGGATTCCGGTGAAGGCTCTGATGCGGTTTAGGTGCGTTTCTAAGTATTGGAATTCCTTTGTTTTCGATCCCAATCTGGTGAAACTGCACCTTCAAAGATCACCAAGAGACAACCCAATCCTATACACGCTATCCGAGTATGGCGAGTATGGCCAGTACGACGAGTACGACGACGCACATTTCCTGCACTGCTCCTCCACACACCGCTTACTCCAGAACCCACAGTCCGTTGTTGGCAACCATGGGGACGCTATACCAGTCTTCGTCGACTACGACATCGTTGGAGTTTGCAACGGATTGGTGTGTCTGAGTAGAATCCATAATAATCTTGACGAAATCTGGGTCCGATTTTGGAACCCCGCCACCAGACTCAGTTCCAACGAATCACCCTCTTGTTACATAGAAGGCGGGTGCGCCAACATGGCGTTTGGCTACGACGCTTCAACTGACACTTATAAGGTGGTGGCGGCAGTGATGAGTGACGCGAAATCTCACAAAATGGAGCTTAGAGTTCACAATCTTGGAGATGATTGTTGGAGGGAGATTCCAACTAGTGATGCCGATTTCCCTACGGAGTTTTGTCAAACCAAGGGAGTGTTTTTGAATGGCACCCTTAACTGGGTGGCAGATCTTGGCACTGGGAATTCCCCATTGTTTGTGGATTTTTCCTTTGACGTAGCGAATGAGACCTACACATGCTTTAAACTGCCGGATGATGTAGGGGAAGGTTTCTCAGAACTTGGAGTTTTTGGGGGTTGCCTCTGTCTCTCTCACATTTACCATAGAGAATCTTTTGCTTTCTGGCAAATGAAGGAGTTTGGAGTTCATGAATCTTGGACTCTGTTGATGAACATCAGTTACGATTATTTTGAGTTTCCCCGGTATCTCATTCCGCGTCCCTTGTGTTTGTCTGAAGACGGGAATATCCTGATCCTGGTATGCCATGCAGAATACCAACTTGTTTGGTGTAATCGGAGAGATTTACTAATACAGCATTTTGAAATTCCCCACAAATGGATTTCTCTGAAGTCAACTGATTATGTTCAAAGCTTGGTGTTGCCTTATCGTACTACCTGACCTCCACCTGCAACTAATCAGATCATGTAAGTTCTTTTTACAACATTTTCATGTTGATGCATGACCATGGTCCCATTCACAGAGAATTTTGTGTGCAATTATTTTTATTTTATGGTTGGTTAATAATTTATTGTTTTCCTTATAGGACTGGGAATTGGTTCCCTCCCCTATTTGGCTTAGTCTTCAAAATGTTTTAAACGCATGAAATATCTTTCAAACTTTGAAATGCTTTGTAAAAACTCTGAAATGCTTTGTAACTTTTGCAATTTTTGTATGTTAAACTTTCCTCTAAGCCGTCTCATAACAACATTCTGATTTTTTCTGTATGACGCATGCTTATAGTTGTGTGGTTCTGGTTTGGTTTTGACTGCATTTTTTTGTCCTTGGTTCATATCTTATTCTTGTTCCTTGAACTTTCATTCGCATCCTACTGTGTTAGTAATTTTATTTTCCATAGAATGATTTATTTTGATTACATTATGTTAGGTTCTTTCATGATACACAACAGCAAACTACTACTTGATTTTACTCACAAGTTGCTCAGATTTGTTATTTAATTAATAAAATTCATTTTTTCTATAAATATTCAGTTAAAAATAATTTATCCAAATCAAGAACAAAATTAAATGGTAGCAGCTTAGTTTGGTTATGTTATTGGATAATGGAGTCTGATTAATGCAGTATTGATTAATATTAATAACACAACACGTATTGGCTGGTATTGTCAACATTTGAAACTAAATTCTTTCCTTGTTTAAAGAGGGGATATGTGCTTCTTTGAGCATGATGGATTTGTGTATTTTCCTTTTGCGGTGTAGTTTTATTTTTCCTGTGTTGCAGGTTTTGTTGTTCTTGGTTAATATCCCATCCAGGTATAAATATTTTCTATATTCACATAAAACAGAATCTTGTTTTCATTTTAATAGAATAATTCTTTGGAGCTATTTGATGTGTGTCAAAACTAAACTTTGAAAAGACATATATATTAGTTGTGAAAATGTTGGACCTTTCCAATCTAGGATCTCACTGTTTAAAGTTTAATTGCTTTGTATTCGAACTTGCCTATCTAAATTTTACCCATCTAATATGTTGGCAGGTAAAACAGGACTCATCTTTATAGATATGCAATCCTAGCTTTATAGATATGCGATCCTAGCTTGGTAGGAAGAAGGAGGACAGAAAGAAGAAGAGGATTATTACAAGAATAATTATAGTTTTTTTAGTATTGTTCTGTAAAGGACGTTTATTATGGCTCTCTTGATGACTCTTTTTAAAGTTCTTTAGTACACAGTAGTAGTAGAAACTTGTTTAATGGTATTTATAAGTGATTAGATGTACTTTTGCTGCACCATCCAGGTATATTATTAGTATTGTTGTTATTTGCCCTATTTTCTCTCTTAATAGTATATTTATGATATTTGGTTTAATGGATTTCTCCTCCTCCTCTTCTCTTTGGTTTTATTTGTCAAAAAATAATCCAACACTTTTGTTCATCTATGTTCATGCCATACCTTTGAGTTCAATTTTTAACTAAAATTTTAAATTTTAGAGTTTTTTAACTATTACATTAGTAAATTATTTTCTATTATTCCTGTTTAATTTTATATTAATCCAAAAATAATTCTTTATCTCAACCTATGTAGCATGAATGAGTTGTCCCAATTGAATGATTATGTTTTAATTTCATATTCTTTGCTTTCACGTCGTGATTGATATGCTACGTACCTAGGTCAGTGTAACTTAATTCTATTTCCATTGAATGTGTTTCTAGGTTTATCATTAACATTTGAGAAAAAAAATACAAGAATACTAAAACTTGTACTTAATATTGAGGTAATTTCCTGATTTATTTACTTGAAAAGATTGTCTGTTCTTGTTGGTAACACATGTCCCTCTTGTGTTTACTCAAAAGTTGTTGATCCTAACTTGTTGTAACCTACCTTTTGGATCCATCTCTGACCACGTCCTAATGCCATTTCAATCCTTTAGGATGCCATTTCAATCCTTTAGGATAACATACTTAATGATTTCTTCTACATTTCTAACATCTCAAATAATATTATGCTCAACTACACTTCTGTATTTAGAATCTGATTTAATATCCTTGTTGTTTAATATAACTCGTACAAGAGTTCACTCTGTACATTTTCAGTATTCACATTAAATGTGGATATTTTATTTTTAACAACTTTGGTTTGTTTAGTAAGTACAATTTGTTTGAAATTCTATTGACAAGGGAAAACAACAAAATGGGAAGAAACGGAAATATTTTGAGAGACATGCAACTATAATCAATTATCTTGGATTATACATGAACTATTACCGTAAGTGTGTATGTTAGGGAGTCCAAATCTTCACAGTCGACAAGGAAGATATCAAGTTCATTAAATCTAGACTTTATTTAGAAGAGGGATAACTCTCATAGGAAAATATTTCTATGATGCTTTATGTTAAAAGGCAACGACTGGTTTAGGGACTGGCTTTGCCAAATGGTTATAAAACTAAAAACACATATTCTTTACTTTCTTATTACACCTATTTTTGTCGTAACTTGAATAACTCAGTTTGGTGGTTAATATATGTGGATGAGTCAAAATGTAGTTCAAGGTCTCAGTCTTAGTACCCCTCCAAAAAGTTCAACCTTTACACTTCAACTTCCCTAAAAACAATGTTATAAACCAAAACCATCTATATATTCTACTAGAGACCCAAATCCAGGACAACAAAACACTCGAACAACACTCAAAACCAAAACTCCACTTAACAAAGTTCTTCCCCCCATCTGCATCTGCACAATTGGTGAATAACCCCTGCCTCAGATTAACCTGCATGAAACCAGCACCTATAGAATTGGCCACATCCATTGCCTCAGAGCACCCATACCCTGATTATAAACCTCTCTAATTCATGATTTTATATATCCATTTGAACCAACTGAGAGCGTCACCCTGTATATGGAAGACAACCATATTGAGGTGAGTCTCAGGAGATATTGTAAAACTAAAAAAACTGATCAGTTTAAAATAGCTAATTTAAGAGAGCCCAACCATAAAAAAACGAGAGTTGGATTTCGGTGGATAGGGCATGGTGGGAACAAGTGGAGGGTGAGAAAATGGTGGCCATATAGCAGATGTGGTGGTAGCGACAGAGTAGGAAGCATTAACTAGGGGTGGGAGGGGGTATGGTATCTAAAGATAGGGGAATAGAGGATTGACCGTGTCTGTGTTGGGGAATATGGTTACAGGTAGGGAAGTTAATAGGGTGTTGAGGGTGTAGGTGAGTGTGTCTTGCTTTGTTTCCAAAGTTGTTTGACGAGTTTCTAAGGTTTGGTGAAGGGTAAGGTGTTCATGGGTGTTTTGTAGTGAGTTTAAAGGTCAGCTAGTTTGTCTAGAATGAATTGGAGGATCTCATTGCAGAGGCTGCAGTGGCGTCCCACACTCTGATGGGAAATTCAACACAATAAAAATAATATCTCAATAAGAGCAATAAGCAGCGGATGATAATTTCTCCAACTAGCAAGAATCTGTGAGGAGCAATAACAAATAATGGCAGCAACAAAAACACACTTCAGGAAGACACAGAAATTTTTAACGTGGTAAACCTTCTCAATGTGAGAAGTAAAAACTACGGGCACAAGCCAGTCAATCAAACTCCACTATGATCAATATTATGGTTACAAGAAAGTCTCAAAACAGCACAAATTGTGCTCAATAACCAGCCAAGTAGAAATACAACAGAAATGAAACGAAGAACAAGAAACCTGAAAAATTCCCAAAACTGCAGCTACCGTACGCGGCCTATATCTCACTGTTCCGGTGACTTTTGAACAATCCGAACGGTCCAATTGAAGCACCACAAGGTATGAACCTGCTGACAAAATTTCAGCCCGGTCCAACGGTGGACGAAACAGCAGCAGCAATCCGAAAAAACTCGTTCTTAAGAGAAACGCTGAAAATGCTGCTGTAATGTGAGATGAATTTCTCTCTTCTCAAACCACTTCTACAAGATCCGAACGGTCAGATTGAATTCACACAAATTATGAACCTGCTTACAAAATTTCAGCCCGATCCAACGGTGAACAAAGTGTCAGCGGCGGCCAGAAGTTACTGGGCGAAACTTTTCTATCTTTTTCTTTTCTCTCTCTGTCTCAGCTGACGGCTATCACTCTGTCTCTCAGGAAAAAACCCTAAAGGTGATTAAAAAATTAGATCAGGCCTCCACATAGGATGTGAGCCCAACCCAACAAATCTCCCCCTCACAACTATGTGGAGATGATTGACAAACCGGCAATCTCACAACAAGTTTCAAACTTGCTTCTCAATAGTGTCTTAGTCATCATATCAGCACAATTATCATCTGTATGAACTTTTGCCAACTCCAGTAACCTAGCTTCCAAGGCATCACGTATCCAATGATACCTCACATCAATATGCTTGGACCTAGAATGAAAAGTTGAATTCTTACCGAGATGAATGGCACTTTGACTATCACAAAATAGCAAGTACTTGTCTTGAACAAAACTAAGCTCTTGCAAGAGTTTCTTCACCCAAAGCAACTCCTTGCATGCTTTTGTAATGGCAATGAACTCTGCCTCAGTAGTGGACAATGTAACACACTTCTGCAATCTAGATTGCCATGCCACAACTCCCCCTGCAAATTTAATCACGTAGCCCGAGGTAGACCTTCTAGTACCTATGTCTCCACCCATATCAGAATCAGTATAGCCCACAAGGGTAGGCTTATCACCTCCAAAACAAAGCTTCAAACAAGTAGTACCACAAAGATACCTTAAAATCCATTTCACAGCATTCCAATGCTCTCTACCTGAATTAGACAAAAATCTACTAACAGTACCAACAGCATGTGCAATATCAGGTCTTGTACACACCATTGCATACATCAAACTACCCACAGCAGATGCATAAGGAACCCGTTGCATATCTGATTTTTCAGTTTCATTAGAAGGACTTTGTTTTGCACTTAATTTAAAATGAGTAGCAAGAGGAGTGTTTATTGCCTTAGCATTTTCCATCTGGAACCTCTGTAGCACTCTTTTAACATAGTGCTCCTGTGACAACCAAAGCTTCTTCTCTTGCCTATCACGCATGATTCTTATACCAAGAATTTGCTTAACAGCTCCCATGTCTTTCATAGCAAATGACTCACTCAATTGCTTCTTCAACCTGTTGATCATAGAAATATCTTTTCCAACAATAAGCATGTCGTCAACATACAACAACAGGATAATGAAATCATTATTAGCAAACCTTTTAACAAAGACACAATGATTAGAAGTAGTCTTCTTGTAGCCATGCTCACACATAACAGACTCAAACTTCTTGTACCATTGACGCGGAGCCTGCTTCAAGCCATATAGACTTTTTCTCAGCCTACACACATGATCTTCCTTGCCTTCAACAAGAAAACCATCAGGTTGCTTCATGTAAATCTCTTCTTCCAAATCACCATGAAGGAAAATAGTTTTAACATCCATTTGCTCTACCTCTAAATCAAGAGTAGCAGCCAAACTCAACACAATTCTAATGGATGACATTTTCACCACAGGAGAAAAAATCTCATTGAAATCAATGCCTTTTCTCTGTCTAAAACCTTTCACCACCAATTTGGCTTTATATCTTGGAGATGTAGAATTGCTTTCTTGCTTTACCCTGTAAACCCACCTGTTTTCTAGAGCCTTTTTGCCTTTTGGCAATTTCACCAAGTCAAAAGTGTGATTATCATACAAAGACTTCATTTCATCTTGCATTGCATCCAACCACTTTTTCTTTTCTTCACTCTCTATGGCCTTAAGATAATACTCAGGTTCTCCTTCATCTGTCAAGGTAACATAGTAATCAGAAAGATACCTGGTAGATGGTTCCCTCTGCCTATTAGACCTCCGAATTTGAACTTGAGGTGGTTCAAAAGCATCACCAAGATCTTCATCTTGTGACATCCCATGTTCCTTGTCAACATCATGAATAGGAACATCAAAATCTTCTCGAAGTTGCTGATCATCGACATCATCATGTTGCTCATCATTCTGAACATTATTCTCAATAGTATCCAAATCACGTAGAGGCATTCGAATTGGATCAACATTAGGCAATCTATTATCTATCTCAGATGTTGTCTTCTCTATCTTGTCAATATCTTCAATGGTTTGATCTTCCATGAACTTCACATCACGGCTTCTAATTGACTTCCTCTCAACAGGATCAAAGAACTTGTAGCCAAATTCATCCTGACCATAACCAATAAAGATGCACTGCCTTGTCTTCGCATCCAACTTGGATCTCTCATCCTTTGGAACATGCACATATGCTTTACAACCAAAGACTCGCAAATGATCATACTTGACATTCTTGCCAAACCAAATCTTGTCTGGCACCTCACCATTCAAAGCAACTGCAGGACTCAAATTAATAACATGCAATGCAGTGTACAATGCCTCACCCCAAAAATGCTTAGGCAACTTTGCTTCAGAAAGCATACACCTAACTCTTTCTATCAATGTCCTGTTCATTCTTTCTGCTAAACCATTTAGCTGAGGAGTTTTAGGAGGAGTCTTTTCATGTTTGATACCGTGTTGCTTACAATAAACATCGAACGGTCCACAATACTCACCACCATTGTCAGTACGAATGCATTTAAGCTTCTTGCTTGACTGTCTCTCAACCAAAACATGAAATTCTTTGAATTTTTCTAGAACTTGGTCCTTTGTTTTCAAAACATAAACCCAAAGCTTCCTGGAACAATTATCAATAAAGGTAACAAAATAAAGTGCACCAGTAAATGACTTTACCTTCAATGGGCCACAAACATCAGAATGCACCAATTCAAGCAACTTTGACTTCTTTGAGGGAGGATGCTTCTTGAAGGATACTCTGGTCTGCTTACCAGCCATGCAATGAGAACATTTCTCCAACTCTGCACTCTTCAATCCCGGAAGCACATCCTTTTTAGCTAAACAATGCAGCCCCTTCTCACTGATATGACTAAGCCTTCGATGCCACAAAGAAGCATCCATATCCATGGCGTTCACACTGTCTTTAGCAACCAATGCTTTTGTCCAATACAGTTTACTAATTCTCTCTCCTTTGACCACAATTAGATTACCTCTGGAGAGTTTCCACTTTCCTGAACCAAAGTGATTTTCATAACCACTATCATCAAGCATCTGCACAGAGATCAAATTAAAGCGGATATCTGGAGCATGTTTGACTCCTCTAAGCAACAACTGCATTCCCATATTGGTTTGCAAGCAAACATCACCAATACCAACTACCTTAGACACACCATCATTACCCATCTTCAACACTCCAAAATCACCAGAAGTGTAAGATGTGAAGAACTCCTTCCTTGGTGTAACATGCAATGTAGCACCACTGTCAATTATCCACATGCTCTCATCTGATACAAGATTAACTGAATCATGGTCACGGAGAATAATAAGATCATCATCACAAGTAGCAGTAGTAACACGATCATCATTGTCATGATGTTTCTCCTTCTGCTTCCCTTTCTTATCTTTGTTCTCCTTTTTCCAAAGAAAACAGTTTCTCTTAATGTGCCCTGTTTTGTGACAATAATGACACTCCACATTTTTGTATCTAGACTTGGACTTACTTCTGCTGTTCTCTCTACTCCCTTTCGATTCCCTTTTCTAACTTCTCCCCCTATTTTCACTGACAAGTATCTCGGAATGAGATGAAGTACCATGAGCCTTCCTTCTCATCTCCTCATTAAGTACACCACTCTTGACATTTTCCAAGGAGACAACACCATCAGGAGATGAGTTTGTAATTGAAACCCGAAATGTTTCCCAAGAATCTGGTAGAGTATTCAGTAGCCATAATCCCAACACTTCATCATCAAATTTGATGCCCATTTGTGACAATTGATCTCAGAGCCCCTGAAATTTATTTAAGTGATCTGAAATAGAAATCTCCTCCTTGTACTTCAAATTTATCAAGCAATTCAACAAATATAATTTATTGTTTCCTGTACTAGAAGCATACGAAGTCTCAATCTTCTTCCACAAGGATTTTGCATCTTCCTCATTAGCAATGTGATTATAAACATTGTCTTCAACAAACTGACGAATAAAACCACAAACCTGTTGATGCTTAAACTTCCATTCCTCACCAGTCTTGTCTTCTGGCTTTTCAGTAGCAAACACAGGAAGATGCAATTTCTTCACAAATAATAGATCCTTCATTTTTCCCTTCCATAAGTGATAGTTAGTGCCGTTCAAACAGATCATCTTATTTGTATTTGCCTCCATCATTCAGGTAGTCAAATAGCCCCAACCAGGAGCTCTGATACCACTTGATGGGAAAAAACGCACGCGGAAGCAACACACATAATCACGAATCAATGCAAGAAAATAAACGACACAGGATTTAACGTGATTCGGTCGCCAACTGCAACCTACATCCACACGGGCAACTATTAGGTTTTCATTCTGTCCTGTTGCACACAATTACAAGTACAATGATCTCTTTAAATAGAGATAAATAGTAATAATAAAGGGGACACAATGATTAAGCCCAATCACTAAAACATAGTGTCTACTCAGCTCAGCCCAATTGATCTTGGCTTCATACCCGACACTCATTTAGGTGTTTGTTAGGTTTGTGAGACATGGATGCAAGTAAATGAAAACACCAATTGATACAAGTCGAAAGGTAATGGATGAGGGTGAGGACATTGGAGGGAGAACCTAACTGATAATTATAAAACTAACCATATATTTTTTGCTTTCTTATTACACATGAGGTTTAATATACAACCAATCCCTAAAACAGTTGTTACCTTATCACAGAAAGCATAACAAGAATATTCTCCTATAACAATTATCCCTTTTCTTTATAAAGTCCAGAAGTTTGATAGGACTTGATATCTTCCTTGTGGGCGGAGAAACTCTAAGCCCTCTGTCAGTGTATGAGAGAGTGAAACTATCTTCAATAAATATGTAAAAACATATTAAACATAAAATATTTCAATTAAGATCCTAATTAGGTTAGGACTTGTAGGGCAAAAGTCCATATCTAAAAATTAGGAAGAAAAAAAAAACTATTCATATATTATCATGTTTTCACATTAAATACTCAAATAAAAGATAACAAAAAAAGAAAAAAAAAGTATGGATTTCAAAATCAACAAATTTCGTAGTAAAAGAATATATGTATATTTTTTATAAATATAAGTATGTAAAGATATCACTAAATATAATGAAAAAATATAGTTTGACAACCTTAAAAATTATATAAAATTCTTGATATAATGAATTTAGAAATAAATATATATAATAAATAACAAATTTAGAATTAAATAATATTAAAATAATAATATTAAGAATTGTAATGTGATGGTATAAAAAAGGTAAGTTCTCCATATGGATTCTCATGTAATCACAAACTTCTCCATCTTTGGTAAAAGTCATGCATACATATCATCTCTTCATTTGACACACATAACACATTTATATCCCAATATAATGTGAAAAAACAATAAACCACAATTAATAAGTGATTATAGAATATATGATCACTTTAGTCATTTTATCAATATTAAATTTAATCTAACTACGAGCTAGAGACTATCATTTAACAAGGATCTTCGAAACTCATTTCATATTTTGATTTTAATATCAAAAGCTTTAAAAAGAGATCATTTCCTCATCATCAATAATAATAGTACTCTAATGAGACTTACGCTTAATATCCTATTTTTATTTAATATATTTAATAAAATATTTTAGATAAACATACCATTATTGTTACATATAAACATTTTAAAGTTAAAATCTATGTAGCACAGACACAAACACGGACACTGATATGATACGGATACGGACACGGAGATACGTAAAATTTCTAAAATGTAGGATACGAGGACACAAATTTATATATTATATAATTATGAATTATATAAATTAATAATAAAGATTTACAATATTTTAGCTTCTTTTTGGAGCAGAAAGATGTTTTTCATGACTAAGTCAAAATGATTTGTTCCTTATTTTTATAATTATACTAAAAATTTATACAATAAATTTGAGTTTTTAGAAAATTAATGTATTTCTCCTTTTTAAAATTGTGTTAGAATCGTGTAGAATAGTCAGAAATTCAACAAATATTTTTTGAATCGGACACTTCACCGATACGTGTCCTACGAGTGTTATACAAGTGTCGTATCCGATATGTGTGTCCGACATGAACACGCTATTTAAAAGGGAGTGTCTGAACTTCATAGGTTAAAATTTAAAGATGCATAAATTAAAATAAAATTTAAAATATACGAAAAATGTTTTACAAATTATTTCACAAGTGAGCTAATTTATTTTATAAAAAAAATTATTTTTTATTTTTGTATTTCTTAAAAATGTTAATGAATAAATTGACATAACTTATTAGTATTAACTAGTTGAATCTTGTTACCAAAATAACAATATTAGGTGGCAATAAATTTTAATTGAATAACATAAAAAAATAGAACTACATAATTTAATAACAGAAAGGGGAAACTGGGATAAGGTAGGTAACGAAATGGTAGTTACGAGCTGTTGGAGTTCATCTTCGTGGCTGCCTATGTCACTGCCGCTGCCATGGAATTTGAAGGCAGCAACAACGGCACTGTCACTGAAATTGAAATGTGAAGCGTTTTCTGAAGGCTCTTGTTGTCTTGTTCACAACGACCAAGAGGATATGCAAGCTCTCTTACAGATCCTTCCATCTGATTTGCATCGTAGTCTCCTCGATCAATCGAATCGCTCTCAACTTCTAGAGGTCACTTTTCAATTTCAACGCTACTTATTTAATCCTTAATTTACTGTTCTTCTTTCTACTCAAACATTCGTCATCTCATTAGGTTGTATTGGATTTGGGTCGTTTGCCAGAAGCGCGTTATTTAGGAAAACACGGAGGCCACTGTTTAAGGAACACGGAGGTAATGCATACTATGCACTGCTCATTCTGTGGTATTATTTATGTCAATGTAATGTGATATCCAGATATGCATTGAGTTGTATAGTGTATTTGTGTAGCTAGGTAACTGTGAAGGAGTTGGAATATGCTGAACAAGCTGTTGGAGAGTTTGGGAAGGACAATAGAGCTGGAATTGAGGGTACTTTGCACAGAATATCTGCAATTAGGAGTAGGAATGGTCACATAGTTGGCTTGACTTGTCGGGTCGGGAGAGCAATCACTGGCCAGATTGACATGGTTTATGACCTGCTTCAATATGGGAAGAGCATTTTGTTTGTTGGAAGGTATAACACAGTATTCCCCCTTTTATCTCTTATTGATATTTTAAGATTGGATACAAGTTTAAGTGCTAAGGGAATCCTTGAAATGAAATTAATTTGATTCCGTATCTTACTTTTGGTAAAATGAATAGATGTAAGAGAAAAAACAAGAAGTTAAAAGGAATTATATTTCTCCTAATGTTAAAATCAACTAATACACTTGAGATTTTCAGTAAGTTGTTAGAAAAGAAAGTTTCTATTCTACGGATGTTCAAGTGAATAAGTTGACTTTAATTTATGAGATAACTTTAATGGATTTTACCTCTTTTGTTTTCTTATCCTATAAGTACTTAGAGAGAGCTTTATCGAAATAGAACATGTGTCATTTGGTCATTTTTTTAAATGTAAAATATTTTATGCATTCTGTGTTTGGCATTGTCAATTGCAATATACGATGTAAGTTGTTGGTTTTGGAAGACTTGAAATTTATGTTAAGATCAATCTAATAAGTGATAGAAGTTACTTACCATGGTCCATTGATTCACCAATCCAATAATTTAGTAGAAGATTTGATGATTTTTTTCCCTTCTTTTTCTTGGATTCTCAGGCCAGGGGTTGGCAAAACTACTGTTATGCGTGAGATTGCTCGTGTACTGTCTGAGGAGCTTCACAAAAGAGTGGTATGCTGATTTTTCAGCATCTCGCAGCATTTTTTCTTCCTTAAAGTACTTTTCTAGACTGGGTCATGATAGAATCTTGCAAAATGGGTAGGTGATTGTTGATACCTAGTGTGAATCCACTTGGCATGAATTCAATTTATGGATCTTTCTAGGATGGAAATGGGGACAATAAGCAAAAACTAAAAATGAACGGAGGAAGGAAATGGAAACAAGAAAGGATGCCACAACCTAGTTTTGGAAAAATTCCTTGATAAGTTATGGGCGGCTCTGTCAAGAACCCAATACAAACAATTCTCTCAAAAGGGAAAACCCAATTTTTCAATAATTCAAGCTTGCTTTGCACATAGTCTAAGTGAGCTGTCAAAAGTTGCAACACTTAGGAAACTATAAGGACTCCACTAGCATACAATTACCAGTTATGGTTAATAGCATGTTACATTAATTTCTAGAATTAAATAAGTACTAAGGAAATGACCCACTAGTAATTATAGTGTACAGGGGCTGTTAAAAGTTGCAAGTTGCCACACCTAGAAAATTAAAAGGATTTCACTGGCTTGAAAAGCATGTAGTTCCTTATTTAATGCTCATCTCTCCTATGTTTTAGCATCTCCGTATTCCTTCTTCCTTATAGTACTTTTTTAGACAGGCTCATGATAGAATAACCTCTTGCATAATTGATAGGTGGTTGTTGATACTAGCAATGAAATTGGAGGTGATGGCAATATCCCACATGCAGCAATTGGTGGTGCACGAAGAATGCAGGTGCGAGAGCCATCAATGCAACACAGAGTGATGATTGAGGCAGTGGAAAATCACATGCCTGAGGTGATTATAGTTGATGAGATTGGCACAGAAGCTGAAGCTCATGCTTGCCGATCAATTGCTGAGCGCGGAATCATTCTTATTGGGACTGCTCATGGGCAGAAGCTTGAGAATATCATTAAGAATCCTACCCTTTCTGATCTGGTTTGTTTTAACTTATATATGCTTGTGCCAATAACATCCGATAATTTGTAGCTTTTGCTCCCTTTTTAAGCAAGTTTTGAACACCCTGGGTTCATTGAGTCATTGGCCTGACATTCCTTCCTATCACGTTTTTGAGTATAAACATAATTTATGTTGGTTTTATGTGGTTGTAAATTCAATTTGTTGCTTTCTTGGAATTCAAGGTTTAGGGTTTAGGGACATGTAAGCCATTGTTATGCGTGAAAAGTGTGCACTGAACTTATGGTGCATTTAATCTAATGTGGCCTAATTTTTACTTAATTTAAGACCATATTTTTGTCTCTTTTTACTTTAGCTTTTGCATAAGTAATGCTTTTCAGAAGAGGCCTGAAACTGAATCCCATTTTAAGTTGCAATGGTATTTTCGTCGAAATTTTAGTTTTCATGTAACCTGAATATCACCCATCTAAGCAATTGTAATATTCAAGATTCATCTCCATTTTCCTTATCAGATTGGCGGAATAGAAACTGTTACTCTGGGAGACGCAGAAGCCAGAGCGAGAAATTGTCCGAAGACAGTTCTTGAGAGGAAAGCACCTCCAACATTTGATTTCTTAATTGAGATGAGAGATAGACACTACTGGCTCACACATAAGGTATGTTAGTTGAGCATTTATTACTGCAATAACAATAATCTTGTTCTTACTGGAAACAAAGGAAGTATGAAATATGAGTATTAAGGAAGTGAGAGAATATAGTGAGTACTCCATGTAGAATCAATCTGTATTCATAGGTTTTTGAAAATATCCAAAAGATAATCAAGATAGGTAAGAGATATAGTTGGTTATTGAGTAATTGGAGTTTAGTCAGTTTTAACCATTTGCTGTTATATATATATATATATATATATCCGAGTTGTTCCAGTAAATGATAAATATTTTGTTATGTATATTTGGTCATAAATGTATCTCCAATTATCTCAGAGTCGGTAGTTACAAACCTTATCTTACTTAGTAAAGTTGTCTATATGCAACTTCATTGGACTTGCTCAAAACTAAATTCTTAGGGATATTATTCACCACGAGATCCTCTTTAATAATTTCAGCAATGTCTTTTTAGGTCTCCCTCTACTCTTTCTCATAGGGCTAAAATTCATGACATCTACTCTCATCACCAGTGCCTTCTATGGCCTTCTTTACACACGTCCAAACTACCTAAACTGATCTTCTATGATTTTCGATATTTGTCACACCAAGATCTCATATACAATCATATTTTATCCCATCCTTTATTGTTTGGCCATGCATTCTTTCAACATATACATTTATGCTATTCCCAGTTTTTTCTTTTATAGAAATTATTTTTGTTATTCATTTTAACTTCTTTTCAGAATAGTGTCAGTGATTTTATCCAGCCCTTTGAATATAAAATTTACATAACACCATAAATGTACTAAAATTCATGAAGAAAACATATTGTTAAAATGGACTGTCATCAATACCAGGCCATTTAGAAAGAGGTGTACATGTCCTTGGTTTGAAGCTCAACGTGAATTTGAATCCCTCTACGTTAAATATGTTTTTTGAATCTCAAATTTAAGCTCAGTTCGCTTTTTGTCCTTTCAATTTAGATTTGATGTTTTTGTTCCCTATAGTTTGTGGAAAAAACTTGTTTTAATGCTCAGATGCCTATTAAACGTTGTCAAAATGGATATTTTGAAAGGAAAACAAATACGTGGTCGGGTATTTAATGATAATAATGCAAAATCAAATTATCTGGTGCTGTTTTTTTATTTATATTCTTTTTGTTAATGACAAATTACTTGAGCAGAGTTATATGGGCCAATTGAAAGGCCAGGTAGGTTAATTTCTGTTAATCATTGAGGGCATTGATAGGCTACAATGTCATTTCGGTTTAATTATATCTTGTTTTCCTTTTGCAGACTGACAAAAGTGTAGATATGTTGCTTCGGGGAAAAAGTCCACAGGTTGAGGTAATTCTTTACTGTTGTACTTGAGTTTATTTGATTGAAATATTTTTCTATTATTATTTGTTTCTGCCTATACTTCATATTACTTTTTTATTTATATTTGTTGCATTTGGACACTATGCCTCTATTACTGTAAAATTTACTGATGAAAATGACTGTTAGCATTTTGGTTGATGCCTGCTAGAGGAAAAAACTTTTAATTTAATATTAAGTTTTTTCACTCTTTTTTGAAACTAGTTCGCAAAAGACATGATTAGGCTTTGAGTCTAGATAAACATAACATAAGTAACCATTGTCATGGAAGTATAGGTTCACACTTCACATCTGGGCTGATTGTTCTTTCCTTGTAACCTATTGTAATATCAATTTTCTTAAAAAAATTTAATAATTCTGGTTGTGTTGAAACCGAAATTATATATAGGTCTTGTTGTATGTTTTTAGAGAATAATTAAAAGGTTCTATAGTTTTTTGTATCCTCAACAATCTTCTTTTGAAGTTGAGTGAGTGTGGGTGTGGTGTTTCGGTTGTGAGTGATTTTAGAGTGGAGAGTGAGTTAGTGTACGCGTTCTCTGTGGTGAAGAGAAGTACTGTGAGGGAAAGAGAGTATCATATCAGTTTCAAATTTAACAATTGGTATCAACTTGTTGGGCGAAGATGGTGACTGCAAAAGAATTGGAAACTAGGATGGATTCTTATGAAAAAGAACCTCTCTGATCATCAAGAACGCGTGCAACAATTTTTGGAGATGGTACAAAAGTCAATTGAAGGTCTCACACCAACATCTGTACCTTTGAGGATGACCAAGAAAACTATGACAAAGGATAGATGTAGGCTGAATCTGTAGACACGGTTGTTTCACCGCTGGAATGGGCATAGATCCTTCATTTGATGGATCAAATTTTCGGGACTGGAAAGCTAAGGCAGAACAATTTTTTGAATTGGAGGGAACCCCTGAAACTCAAAGAAGCCACTTGCTATTATTGTCCATGGATGGCAAAGCTTTTGCTTGGCAAAGGCATTACATGCAGAATATTAATAATAAAGGGAAATCTTGGAAACAGATCCTTAAGGATATAGGGAGTCAATTTGATTCTGGTGCTATTGATGATCCTATCATTGATTTGGCAAGATTGAAGCAAAAAGGGACTTTGTTGGATTATCTTGAAAGGTTTGACACATTATTGCATCAACACAATCTGGTTCTCAACTACAACAAGTGCAGCCTTTGGCAAAACAAAAATTGATTATTTGGACCATCAAATTTCTTCTAAAGGGGTGCAACCAGATCCTGGAGAAGTTCAGGCCATGCAAAATTAGCCCAGACCAGGAACCATTAAAGATCTTCGTGGTTTCTTGGGTCTCTTTGGTTATTATCGTAGATTTATAAAAAATTATGGTAAAATTGTTCAACCTTTGACTCAACTTCTACAAATGGACTCAGAATTCAAATGCGATGCTGGGACGGAAACAACTTTTGATAAACTAAAGGAGACCTTAGTTTTAGCTCTTGTGGCTTTACCAGATTTTGATGCAGTTTTCACAATAGAAATAGATGCCTCAGGATCAGGTATTGGTGTTGTTCTTCTTCAAAAGGGCCACCTAATAGCTTACGCTAGCAATCTAAAATATCAATTACTCTCAGGCTATAAAAAAGTTTTATGCAATATTATTTGCAGTGAAGAAGTGGCAATGTTACTTTTTGGGACAACATTTTATAATTAAGACTGATGAAAAAGTCTTGAAACATTTATTGGAGCAACCTCCAACAACTTTAATGCAGAATTGGGGATTGGACAAACTAGTGGGTTTGGATTTTAGCATTGCGTATAAGAAAGGCAAGAATAATACTGTGGCTGAGGTTTTGTCAAGACAACCACATGTAGGGTGTTTGGTTGTAATTTTTCAAGTTGCTTTTAAGTTACTTATGGAGGCCCAAGACTCATGGAAACATGATCCGAAATTATAGCATACAAACACTACACTTTTGATGGATTCATTCTTCGGAGGAAGGGAAAAAGATGGTTATTGGAGATGATCCGACCATAAGACGAAAACATACCACATCATTTTAAAAACAGTGATGGGATATCATTCCGGAGATTATATTACTTATAAGAGAGTTAGAGAAAAATTTCATTGGAAGGGTTGTAAAAGGAAGTTAAGATATGGGTCAAGGAATGTATTACTTATCAGAAAAAAAGCCCCTATCACAAATGCCTACAGGATTATTACAACAACTCTCTATTCCAAATAGAGATTGGAAATCCATTTCATTGAATTTTATAGTCGGTCTTCCTAAGTCCAATGGAATGACACTAATCTTTGTATTATGTGACAGATTTACCAAATATGCTCTTTTTTAATCCTTTTGGGGCATTTAAAGTGGGGCAAGTTTTCTTTGATACAGTTGTTAAATTACATGGTTGGCCTTGTGAGATAATCTCTAACAGAGATAGCATTTTTAATAGTGCTTTTTGGAATGAGTTGATGAAGCAACATTCGATTAAACTGTCGAAATCCATTGCTTTTCACCCTCAGTCCGTGGCTAGACTGAAGCTGTCAACAAAGTTTTAGAGGGCTACTTACGTTGTGTTGAGGATTTACAAATGGACTTATCTATCATCTTTCTTAAGCTGAATTATGGTACAATACTAATTTCCACCAGAATATCACCATTTGAGGCTTTACACGGTTATCCTCCTTCAATGCCAAAATTGTGACTATACAGGAATATTCTCTAGTGGATTATACCATGAAGACAAGAACATATTGTCAAAATTTTGGAATTAAATTTACAAAAAGCGCGAGAGAATGAAGAGGTATGCAAATTTTAAAGGAGTGGACAAGGAATTTCAAGTGGGAGACTTGGTCTACTTAAAGATACAGCCTTATAAACAGATAACATTAGCCTAAACACCATTTCATAAGTTGGTTGCAAGGTATTGTGGACCTTCTAAAGTTTTGGAGAGAATTGGTAAAGTAGCTTATAAACTGGAGCTACCACCAAGAACAAAAGTTCGTGATGTTTTTCATGTCTCATACTAAAGCAACATCATGGTGAACACAATGCACCTAAGGACCTTCTGGTATATAATGAAAACGGGGGCCTCCGGCCAAAACCATTGGCAGTCTTGGACAGAAGAATGAAGAAAAAGGTTAATAGAGCTATTACGAAAGTTTTAATTCAGTGGCAGCATACAAATCCTGAAGATGCAGTTTGGCAAGAACCAAACTAGTTACAACAGCAATTTCCAGATTTTAATTGGAATGCTACAAGGCCTTGTGGGCAAGTCCTTTTAATAGCGGGATTAATTGTAATAACTATTGTAATAACAATTTTTTTAAACAAAATTTAATAATTCTGCTGTTTAGTTTAATTCTGGTTTTGTGTTGAAACCAGAATTATATATAGGTCTTGTATGTTTTTAGAAAATATTGAAAAGGTTCTCTAGTTTTGTTTATCCTCTACAATCTTCTTTTGAAGTTGTGAGTGTAGTGTTTCGATTATGAGTGATTTCGAAGTGGAGAGTGAGTTAGTGTATTTGTTCTCTGTCGTGAAGAGGTGCACTCTGAGGGAAAGAGACCAACATACTAGCTTCAATTTTAATATTCCTCTTTGGTTTTTTTCGTACTCTTCCTTCCTAACACTAGACTACGATCATATAAGTGTGAGCCACAATGAATGTCCATCCATATTTTCCAAAAGCCCAAATTTGCGATAACTTCAAGAGTTTAGTTTTAAACATGTCTCTCCGAATTAACGGAAGTTCATCACGTTTTTGTAGATAAATATATAGGGATATTTTGGATACTATGAATGCCTTCTTCAACTTCACTATAGGTTACAAATGTAACTTTGGAGTGACATTCTGTATATGAAGATTTTTATCCAGAAGGTAAATTTGATGCATGTTTGTGTTGTCATATGGATGTTAATTCGCTTTTAAAATTGGTTCATAGGATCTGGTGCATATGCACTTAATAAGTTGCTACGTCTGACCAGCATATAAACGATCTTATATCAGGACTGATGGTATCTCTAACTTTTTTGCAGGTAAGAAAAAAAGATGAAAAATGTAAGGCCGTGATAGAAAAATCTAAGGCATACGATAAATGCCTATGATATAATTCATTTAGAAGCGTTTTAGTTTAGGACTTATAAATTGTTTAAAAACCAATTTAGATTTTAAGCTATAAACCAGCAAAGGATTATGTAAATTATGTATTTATTTCATTGAGATATATGTATATATCTTGACTCCCAAGTTACATCCATGTGTTAGCACTTGTGTTCCGTGTTGCGTTAAATCAACGCAATTTAAGAATGACCTTAAGAATTACCACAAACAATTAAATAACAAGACTAAGATGAAGAAGAAAATAACATATCACACAATTTATTTATAAGGTGGTTCAATATTATACAAGTTTCTCTCAAAAATATACCGAAAACTACTCCTTTGCACTCAAAATAAGCATCCATGCTCAACCAACCAACATTACATGCATTTCACACAAGGTTCATATATGTAAAAATAGATATAATAAATTTATATCACATAATGAATTATTCATCAAAATTCATGATACATTGCACACATTTCTCACACTTAGTTAAAACGTAGATGGACTATCAAACAATAAAAACTTTTGGTAGCTTGGGATGTTTTAAACATTTAAACAAGCTTGTTTATTAAGCCAAACAAATCTTCACTTTGGTTTAGAAACAAATTTTCTAAGTAAAAACTCATTTTGAATGTCACTAAACCCACTACTGATTTGTAATCAGATAGATTATATCTAAACAATGAAAGAATTTGTTGTTGAGTAGAACTTTTGTAATCAAATATGAGGTATTATGATACGTCAAGACCTCTATCACCTTTTGTAGGTTGACTTTTAAACTAATTGATGTACCATAAGTTATAAACGTATATCCTGTGAGAGATTTTAACGATTTTTTTACGACTAGTATACCGTATCAGAAGTAATAATTTATTCTTAAGGACGGATATCGAACCTACAATGAACAATTGAATTTTCAAGTAAAATATTCACTAAATAGAAAACAACAAGTAAAAGTTTCTTAGATGTTTATGTATGAGACTGCAAGAATGTAAATAAAGCAAAATAAAGAGTTGGTTGATTGAATTGGGAAAATTGGGATTGGGGTTCATCCTTCTCACTCTTTTGTATTTTGATATTTTGAAAAGCATAATAATATTCTATCATTTGATTGATATTGATGCTCATATAAAATTCATTTATATCGATTCCTCGCATATAAAATTATTAAGATAGTCTCATAAATATCTATTCCTCTCATATTTATAAAAACTCCTTATCGTTACGATTAAATGCTGATAGCAATTAACATTTCAAATCTATTCATAACATTCAAATATGTTAAGCATTATCATTTAGGTCAGAAACTTAGAAGTACTTTTTAGTCAAATCTAAGGATCAAAATCATGATAAACAAGCGTTAAAAATAAAATGACAATACCAATCATCAATCAGGAACAAAATATTATATTTAAATATCACCTTAATACATAAGAGTTTGAACAAATTACTCATAATCTCAAAGGGTAGAATTAGTCACTCATGTTGGCCATTACAAGCATGGAAAGCAAGAAAAGAATATTCAGGATGTTTCTCCTTGACGACGGTCTCCTCTAGGGTTTTCTATCACATTCTATTCTCCCAATGATGTCTAGGATTGTGCCTCATGCCATCTATTTAACCTAGTTAAGCTTGGACTAAGTGACTTCTCGTGTAGACGTGATTGGGCTCGCCTGGCAAGTTGAACGAGAAAAAGCCCAACTTCTCTGGAGTGATCTCACCTAGGCGAGATTGACTCTGGAGTGCTTCTGGCTTACACGAGTTTTTGGGTGAGTTTTGAGCATTCTAATTTTCCCTTTTCATCTTGTCTTTTCTTCTTTAACCATTTCATTTCCATTTTACCCTAGAATCATGGAATTAACACAAATTTGGGAATGAATCCTTTTTATTCATATAATAATCACAAAATATGTAAAAAGATTTAAATTCATAACTTAGGGGTTAAATTATAGTTATTTTATCAATAAATATCCATAAGTGTCTGTCTTTTAATATGAAATATTATTGAAATATGACACTTATCAACTCCCCAACCAAGAATCTTACTTGTCCTCAAGGAAAGTAAATGAATATAAATAAATCATATTTGAATTTAAATATCAAAACAACTTTATTCACTAAACAAAAAATTAAATTAGAAACTTATGCTGCTTCCAACTTCAAATATAGCAAAATATAGATACAATCAACTTCCAGGATCACTAAAACAATAAATGACTATTCATAAAGGAATTTCTTCTTATATGCTCACAGGTAAGTGTTTCTCTCTATTTTCCTTGAATCCTAACAAATCACAGTTGATTTTCATTTCATCTTCATATCACAATCATATTATAAACATGAATCTTAAGGTCTTTTACAGGGTTAAAATGAGGCTGAGCTTCCAAAAAGTATTGGTTTTTCAGATAACAAAATGCACATTTTAAAGAAGAACATACATACAATCCAATTACAACACATATGTGTTATCTAATCAACATTTTCTTGGACTTCACACTTTTCCTCGTTTTCTTTTTCCTTATTCCTGATTTCAACATGATTTTTTTTTTCTTTCAAATAATAGGAATACATTATTCCTATTTCCAAAAATTGAATTATTTAAACTCTAAAACATAAGAACCAACCATTCCCTTTTCTATATATTGCATCTATGACCTCCTTCCTTAAACATGTCCATAGGTAGGAAAATATATCATTCAAGGTTTAGGGTGCAATAATAACAAATTTCTTGGCTCAAAAGAGATATAAAAAGAATAAATTATATTTACATAAAGGTTGGTTATTTGGCCATGGGTTCCTAATTAACACAAATGTCTTAATCGTCTTCATGCTCTTTTATGATGTAACATAAAATAAAAATTAAGCAATCACAACTGTCAATTCATCAGTAAAATTCTCAAAAAATGTTTAAGGTTCACACACTTGGTTTAATTAGTTTCATTCCTTATTGTTTTGTCATTAATTGCTCTAATCAATCATTCTGTTAAATTTTCATGTATCCTAATTTCAACCACATTTGAATATGGATTCAATCATATTTTCTTTTCCAACCTGTGTCTAATTCATTTCACTGTTTAATATTAAAACAAAAAGTATGATTAATACTTTTTTTTTCACAATTCAAATTTAATATTGCATTTCTTATTTATTTAAGAAAAACTAATACTAGAAAACAACTCACGATTAAATTAAACTAAAAATAACTCAACAATAATAATACAAACAAATTAAGCAAAAAATAACAAAATTAAACAACTAAAAAAAAAAGAACTAGAAAGATAAAAAAAAATATTTAAATAACTGAAAATAAAAAAAAAACTAGAAAGATAAAACCATGCTTTTGTTTTGATCTTTATACCATCTCTTCCTAGGAATTCATCCAACTCTGCATTAAAATCCTCATCTACAATTGTAGACGATCCTGCTTCATCTGCTCAATCTGGCCCTCCAGAATAATAGTACCTATCCCTAGGCCAGGCTACATAAGCTCCAAACTGATCTAGAGGCATATAGGGGTTGGCTTGCCTTTAATTACGTAATTATGGACCACTCAACTAGCTTAGGCGAGTTGTATCTCGCCCGAATGAGATTGTATAAATTGAATGTCGCCTAAGCAAGATTTGTCTCGCTTGGGCGAGATTACTCTAGAGAGCATCCCTCTTAAACTGCCTAACTCGCCTAGGCGAGTTACATTATTATGCCTAGGCAAGTTTCCCTGCACAAAAAATCTTGAATTTATACAAAAATGGATTTACGAGCAAAAAATCAAAAATAGAAATTAAAATAACAAATCAAAATAAAACCAAAAATATACTGGGTTGCCTCCCAATAAGCGCTTGTGTAATGTTATATAGCTTGATGTCTGTTTCTCTAAGGTGATGACTGCTTTGTTGCAACAATTTCCTGGTTACTACTTTAGTTATTCTAGAATATGGGCTTTCAAGTTCAATAGTTCCATCCGTCTTGATTTCTTTAATTACCCATAATCTTGACCTTTTTGTTTTCAACCCTTCAGGTTGAAATTTTAATTTAGCACTTCTAAGCATTATTGGTTGCCCTGGTCTAAATCCATCTTTCACTATAGTTACCTCCTATTGGACTTTATCTTCCTCTTTTGTTCTTGATGTAGATGGCTCCTTATTAGGGAGTTGGTTTTCTACTACTTTTGGAACAAACTCTTTCTTCTTGTCCTCTACTTTTGAAATGCAATGGTGTAAAACTTTCTCAAATAAATTTGAGAGGTCCAATTGTTATTTAGTTTCAGGAAAGGTTTCCTTTGTTGTATCTCTTTGTAAGCCATCTTCCCCTATTTTAGAAATTTTCAAACCAAAAATATTAAAAGTTACCTCATCATTTTGAGCTCTCACTTTCAGCTTTCCTTCATCAATATCAATAACAACTCTAGCTATTTTCATAAAGGGTCTGCCAAGTATCAGAGGAATCTTCGTGTCTTCTTCTATGTCCATTACAACAAAATCCACAAGAAATATGAATTCATCCACCTTAACTAGAAAATCTTCAACCACACCACATGGATACTTTGTTACTCTATCAACTAACTATAATGTCATCGTGGTGGGTTTCATCTCCAAATCACCTATTTTCTTCAGCATAGCTAAAGACATTAAATTTATACTTGCCCCTAAATCCAATAAATCCTTGTCCACATATAAAGCACCTATGATTACAGGGATAGTAAAACTTCTTGGATCTTTAGATTTTAGGGGCAAGTTTTTCTGAATGATAGCACTACAACCAACCTCTAGCTTTATATTCTTTTCATCAATGAAGCTCTTCTTTTTTGTTGCCAACTTCTTCATAGATTTTTCACAAGTTGGCCTTTGCTCTATAGCCTCTGCAAAAGAAACATTAGAATACAAATTATAAAAAAAAAATTGTCTCTCTTTATCTTTTTTTGAAGGAGCACGAGGATATGGTAAATCTTTTAAACGATTATCTCTCTTCTTATTTTCACTCTTTTTTTCTCTTTTTATTTTTCCTCCTCAATCCTATTCTTCTCTCTCTATCTATCTATCCGTCTCATCTTTTCTTTCATTTTCAACAACTAATTTATCACCATCCTCTTCTCTTGCTATTTTATCACTTTTAGTGGTAATTATATTGAACTGTTCCTTTGGGTTGGTCTGTGTGTTGGTTGAAAAGTGACCACTTTGTCTCTCTGCCAATTGTTTGGCAATTTGTCCTACCTGCATTTCTAAATTTCTGATTGCCGCCATACTATTCTCTTGATTGGCCATAGTAGCTTTCGTGAATTTTTCCAAGGTATCTTTAAATTTGTTCAATCCTCAAGAACTGAAGGATATAGTGGTTGTTGTTGTTGAAAGGGGCTTTGCTTAAAACTTTGATTTTGATTGCTTCTCTAACCTTGAGGATAATTATTATCATTGGAGAATCCACCTTGCCTTCCTTGATTTCCCATATAATGAGCCTCTTCTTTAGATGAATTATTTTGAAAAGAATAATGACCATTTGGATGATTACCTCCACCAAAATCACACTTCATTGATTGAATTTGACTCTGATAAGAATGCATGGCTTGTAGTTGTTGTGGTAGATTAGATATCTGCTTCGTCAATGCTTCTATCTGTTGTTTTAGAATTTTGTTCTGAGTCAAAAGTGCATTTGAAGTATTATGATCCATCATCCCCTTATTTGCCTCATTATGTCTATCATTTTAGGCTTGATAATCTATTGATGCCAATGCATCAATAATCTTTGTTGCTTTCTCTACATCAATCGCAATCATTGTACCACCTGCTGTAGTGTCTAGAAGCTTCTTGATATCAGATCTGAGACCATTATAAAAGATGCTCAATATGGCAATGTCTTCAAACCCATGATTTGGGAATTTTCTCAACATCATTTTAAATCTCTCACATGTCTCGTAGAAGGCTTCATCTGTTCCTTGTCTGAATATAGAAATATTAGACTTTGCTTTGATGTAGCGAGATAATGAAAAAAATCTTTGTAATTTTTTTTCTCTACATCCTTCCAGCTATCGAGACTCTGATTTGGATGAGATTTGAGTTATTCTTTAGCCTTTCCTGCCAATGAAAAGGGAAACAAATGTATATAAACATTTTCAATATCACTTGATTGAAAGCCCATTTTTCCCACCAATTCATAAAATGTAGACAAATGAGTATATGAATCCTCATGGTCCATTGTTGTAAATTGATGGGTACTAATAAGACTAAGGAAAACAGGTTTCATCTCCAAGACCGTGGTGGTAGAAGGATTGCAATACTCAAAAAATGCCTTGGCCCCTACTGCATGGCATAATCTCCAAGTGTTCTCCTAGAAGGTGGTGTTTGCTCTTCAACCATGTTGCTTTCTTCCTGAAAAATATTAATGGAAAAGGAAGAAGTGGTTGAGGATTCTTCTATAGTGTCTCCTTGTTTTTCTTTTCTCTTTATCTCCCTGTTTCTTCTAACTTCCCTTTCAATCTCTTATTCAAACAATCATTGGTCTTTGGGAACTTGACCTCTTAATATCATATAAAACAACTGACTGAAGGGTTAGCACATAGATTCGCTAGCAATAAAAAATAAATAAACTTCTTAAAAATTAAAATGAAAAATAATAAAAAAATTAAAATAAATCTGAAAATAAAATAAAACAAATCTGTAAATAAAATAAAACAAATCTGCAAATAAAATAAAACAAAATTAAAACAATAAAGAAAAACAAAAACAAAAACAATTAAAATATTCACAATATTTAGGAATTTGTACTAAAAAATTTGTATCCCGAACAAGACGATAAGTGCTGGTTGACATTCTTTAATGTTAGTCTTGAGTTTTCTTCTGACGATCCTGTCATAAATGAAATAAACAAAGTGAATCAAACAATATTAAGTAATTAATACTATGATCCATAAATAAAATAGTTAAGTAACTTCACTTACCAACCACGCTTCATATTCATGGCTTTGAACAAAAAGACGCCATGTCTCTTCATCAATGTTGTTGTACTTTAAACAGGGATTTTGGCCTTCATAATAGCCAAAAACATAATTCGTTGTCAGTTGTGACTTGAACTGACAGAATTTAATGCTGATATTAGATATTATCTTTGATCTTAGCGGTTCCACATTAAGGATCTGAAAATGTGTCTGCAAAATAATATCATGAAATTGAAATTGATCAATTAATATTAAAAAACAATATATGATAACGATAATAATGTAAAGCTTACCAGGACATCCTTTCAAAGCATGTTCTAGTCTATCTCAGACACATCATCCCATGAATTAATCAATATGGAGAGTCTCTCACGAGCAACAACTCCAAGATAGCTGCTGAAAGTCTCAACATTAGGACCAGACACCACTCCAGTGTTGACATCAATATTGACAGGTATCTTCTCACCACTAGCACCTCTCAATGAGAGACGCCTTAGTCTAGTAGGTCCTCTGCTGGCTCGTTCGGAAGGGGGGATAGAAGAAATCGGAGTCTGATCATCAGTCATATCTATGTTAAAAAAATAGGTAACAAACATTAGTTAAATTGCATCAAAAGAAAATCATATAAAACAAATACATAAAAATCTAAATTCATATTATCAAAAATATTTCTAAATTTTTTACCATAGTGGGTTGAATGTTCATATGTAAATTCCTTCACTGTGGTCTTTACGGGTTGCATGTACATCATCAACTACATCGTCATCTTTATTCATTATCATTGATGTGAATGAACGGAGGTCCCCATTTTCAATATCATCAATAGTCTCCCCTTGTTTTTCCAGTGTAAAATGACATACCAATGTTCTGATGTAGTATCTTTGACATTGAAAACCTGAGATGCTTGTTGAACCATTATAAATGGCTTATCTCGATAACCTATCTTTCGAAAGTCCATTAATATGAATCCTTATTTATCAATTTTAACCCCACTCTTATTGTCAACCCATTTACACTTGAAAACTGGAACGAAAAACTTAGTATAGTCAACCTCCCATATCTCTTTTATGATACCACAGTATGCCATTGATCCAACTACAGGTATATCTTTTGAAGTGGAAAACTGCATTGACTCAGCTTCAAGAGTAACACCACAATTTTGAATTGTACTCTTTTCATCTATAGACTTTGTATAAAATATAAAATTGTTCACTTTGTAACCTATACAAGAAATGACATCAAACTTCAATCCAGCAGCCAACTAGGTCAAGGTCTCAGATGTCGTTAAATCCTTTAACACCTTGTCTTTAAACCAAGGCATGAAAGTTTTATTATTTTCCATCAATAGTCATTTCTCTGGTTGTCTTGGGTTATTTGTCTTCACAATGGCTTTATGAGCATCTATGTAAGGTATAATCTCATCTGTGTTATTCAATATATACAAATGTGCTTGCAAGACTTCTGATCGAGAATTTCTTACCACATGTACACCATGTAAACATTTACTTATAAAACGCCTGTGGTGCCATGAGTTGGATGGAAGACCTATTGGATTTGCTTTTGACATGTACTCTAAACAAAATTCAATACTTTCTTAAGCTAAGTACCTTTCAATCATTGAAGCTTCTGGACGATAATGATTTTTGACATACCCTTTCAAAATTTTCATATACCGCTCAATAGGATACACCCATCTTAAGTACACTGGTCCACACAATCTAACCTCTCTTACCAGATGCACAACTAGATGAACCATGATGTCAAAAAAGATGGAGGAAAAAACATCTCCAATTTATACAAGATAACAACAATTTCATCTTGAAGTTCATCTAACTTTACTGGATTAATGACTTCAACAGATGGAAGAGAAAAATGAGCATAAACGGGATATGGTATGTCTAACATTTTTTTGGTAAGATCCCACGAATAACTACTAGCAGCAATTGTTGCATCAAGATGTGAAAATCATGAGACTTTAACCTAATTAACTTCAAATCTTGCATTGACATTAGGCTTTTTACATTTGAGGAATGTCCTTGTGGCACTTTTCACACCCTTTAGACATTGACAAAAACTTATTTTTTTCATCTTTTGACATGGTGTAACAGGCTGGGGGCAAATATGTACACTTACCCATTTGTACCGGTGTCAACTCGCCTTATATGTTCATATCAATCAAATTTAAACGAGCATTTAGATCATCCTTTGTCTTCCCATTAATGTTAAGAAGTGTACCAATTAAACTATCACACACATTCTTCTCAACATGCATTACATCTATACAATTTCTAACTTCTAACCTCGACTAGTACGGAAGATCAAAGAAGATTGATTTTTTCTTCCACATGTTTGTCATATATGACTTCTTTTCGACTTACCAAAGGTGTTATCTATGTTATTTACCTTTTCGTAAACCTCAGCACTAGTTAATGGAGTTGGTGGATTGCCAGTCTCTTGATGTCCATTAAAGGATTTTTTCAACCTCTGGTAAGGATGATGACTTTTAAGAAACCTCTGATGCCGAAGATATATTTTCTTCCTTCCATGTTTCAAAAGCGATGTCTTGTTTGCATATTGGACATGCTTTATGACCCTTAACACTATACCTTGATAAGTTACAATATGCTAGAAAGGCATTGATGGTGCAAAATAACGTGGCATGCATCTTGAAAGTTTCATTAGCAAATTCGTCAAATACTTCAACACCCTGATCCCACATTAACTTCAAATCTTCAATTAGGAGGCTTAGATAAACATCTATGTCATTTCCTGGCTTTCTTGGACCAGATGTCTTCATAGACAACATCATTTTTTGCTTCATAAACAATCCAGGAGGTAAGTTGTAAATAACTAGTAAAGCAGGCCATGAACTGTGATTCGTACTCATATTACCAAACAGATTCATTCGGTCTATAGCTAAACCAAGTTAGTTATTTCTTGAGTCTTTACCAAACTCTGGAAACTCGTCATCAAATTTCTTCCATTGAATAAAATCAGCTAGATGTCGGTACATGCCACCACATTTCCTCTCATCTGCAAGCCATCTAAGATTCTTAGCATCATTTGGGTTTTCAAACAAATGCTTCATCCTTGGAATGATGGGAAGATACCACATAACCTTCATTGGGGTTCATGCTTTTCTATCTCTTCAAAAGTATCATCATCTTTTTGTTTCACCTTATAACGTGATAACCCACACCTCGAATAATTTTTCAACAATTCAAAATCTTTCCTATATAATATACAATCATTTGAACATGCATGTATCTTTTTATACTCCATACCCATTGGACAAAGAATCTTTTTGGCCTCATAATTACGATTAGGTAGAGTATTTCCGCTTTGGAAGCATATCCTTCAACAATTGAAGCAATTTCGTGAAGCTTTTATCAATCCATCCATTTATTGCCTTCAAATTGATCAATCTTAACACCACCGACAACCGTGTGAAGTTAGTTGATCCAGGATACAATGGAGTCTCTGCATCGCTTGACATACTTCCATATCCATGCGCTTCTACAAAAGACTCGACTCCAACATCACGAATCATGTCCTCTAATCAATCATTATCTACTTTATCATGTATTGCATCATCCATGGTGGACCCCACATATTCTTCAGATATGGAAACACTTTGATACAACTCAATTAGTCAAACAGATGACCAAGGACACAAGAGACACTTCACACTTTGATCAGTCATCTCAGCGTACGAGACAAGGCTCAAATATTGGAAGGGCCTCAATAGAAGATGAATTGGGCATAGACCAGAGCATCAAATGTTCTTTCTTCTGGTCTTCTTACAAGACAAATGTTTGTAAATAAATTGAGCTCACTTTAGGGGTGCCAAATAGAAGAATAAGCTAAAGTAGGGTGTGCTTAGTGATTTGATTAGGGTGTGATTAGTAATTTGGGCTTGTGCCAAGCCCACCTTTCATGACATGTGCACCTAGGTTTAGGGTTTCTTTGACCTACCTTCTAGAAGGTTTCTCACAAATGACAACCTTACCCCTCTATCTTGCTCTCCAAGACACTCTCTTCTATAAATGAGTGTCTTGTCTCATGTATTTCACACATTGAAATTGAATAGAAAAGAAACTCTGCTTGAGTGTTTAGTGAATTTTGTTATCCTAAAGTTTTTTGGGTCTTATCTTGAGTGTAGTGCACCTCAAGTAGCAGCTCTTCACCACTTGTCTTGGAACCATCCACCATTCCAAGTGGCGTGACCACTCCATAGTCATCTCCTCCATAGTCTTCTTTCACTCTTACACCTTTTCCATTCTTCATTACACCTTGTCTTTTCCATTTTATGTTCTTTATTTCTCTTTTCTCATTCAGTCATTTCAATCTTATACTTCTTGATTTCGCACCTCATCATGATCTTCACCATATATTTGTGTTTTTCTCTTTATCCTCTGGAAGTGAACCTTCACACTTACTTAACCACTTGGTTAAGTTCGTGTCTAGTGGGAATCTTCTTTGGGTTTCTCACCATATTCTGCTTAAAACAAAAACTCATAAACAAAGTGCAACTCATTAAATGTGCAATCTTAAAATCAACTCACATCACACTTGGTAAATTTAATAATTCACTATACCATGTCCAAGTTGTATAAGATAGAAGAAACCCATCACATAGAAGGTGCTCTCTGATTTTGTTAACATCCAATCTCCTTTTGTTCAAACAATTAACGTACGGACACCTAAACTTTACTTCATCATGACCACTATTATTAGCGTTACGCTTCGCAAATTGTATAAGTTTTTCTACTCCTCTTTCGTACTCATCACTTATGTGAACGGAGTTAATCCAATTTCGATCCATTATGTTTTATAATGGTCATTCAGGTGTTCACTAATGAGTGTGCAATCTCACGTTTGCCGAGTCTTGAACACCCCCAGACTCAATACCAAAACATATCAATTGTCGAGGGTCAAACACCCTTGGACTTAATACTAACATGTATCAATTGTCGAGGGTTGAACACCCTCGGACTCAATACCAAAATGATAATTCTATTCTAACCTAACAACTAAATAATATAAATATAAATTAAAAATAAATACAAATTATAATAAATGCAAATATACAAATTAATAATACTAAAAAAAATATTAAAAGAAATTAAAAACACTATCAACCTTGTGTGTGAAGGCAACGGTGGTGAAGAGCAACGACGACAAACGACAACGGCAAAGAACCAATGGTGGCATAAGAACCAATGAAAACAGCAGTGGAAGGGCAATGAAACAGTAATGACAACCAAGAAAACCTTCACCAATGGAGGAGAGAAACCAATAAGAGAAAGAAAAAAGAGAAAAGAATAAGCAATGGAGGAGAATGGAATGAGTGAATGAGTATGAAAGAACTTACAATGCACGAAGACAATGCAATGAAGATAAAGAAGAAGCATAAAGCACGAAGACAAAGCACAAAGACAAAGGAAAAACGAAAACGTAAGTGACACATTTTGAATTAAGATAATAAAATGACTCGAAAACAGCGATTCTTAGATAAAATTGCTGTTTTAGACCAAAGTCGCTTGGTGTAAAACAACGGCTTCATTCATAACCGCCGTTTTACACTCATTTTAATTTAAAAAATATCACCATGTTTTGATGAACAACGTTTAACAGTAAAAATATTGTGAATTTATTGTCATAAATGGACATTTTGTACTAGTGAGTTAACATCAAATGATACGTACAACTAAAATACATTAGATATTAACTTTCGGACAATCCATAAAATAGAAAGGAGACAATTTTAAAGAACTTGTGTAGTGATGAATATCAATATTCTGGTTATAAACAATTTGTAACATATTCTAATTAGAGTCTACCATGAGAGGTTCAATATTGTTGAGGTTAAATCCTTTAGCTATCTCCTCTTGTGCTATTATTGGTGAAAGGTATCTCACAATATTGAAAACTTGTCCAGAAGAAAACGTATTGAAAAGGAAGATGGGTTTATGTTGGAGCCTTGCGGGTGCATTAATTATCTTTTCGTCTGATCCTAAGGCCATGGACTTCTCTAGATTGATTGATGACTCTAAAAACAATGTATCTCGTAGTGGCAGCAATGGTAGTCTGATCCTTTGTTTTGCAGTAATATACTATCGAATAAAGTTTCTTTTACAGTAAAAAAAATCACTTTACAACTATTTTTTAAAATAAAATATTATATTATAATAAAATAATAATCTTTTTAAATATAAAATGAATGAAAATAGTGTTAAGATATCGTTTTCATATAATAATGTGTGTATTTGTTATGCACTTAAAGTCCTCAGACTTTTTTTTTTTTTTTTTTGTAGCGGGTCTCTTTTTGGTCCAACATTAATGGTGAACTTTCAGCTTATGATCTCATTTTTACTACTCTTACCCACTATAACAATCCCAGGGGATTTTGTATTTCTCTACTTTATGAACTCAAATTCTTTTTCTTTGAAAAAGATATCCTCCATTTTAATTATATTTTGGGTAATGACAAGGCCTAATCCAATATATGTAGTGGGCGGATTTTTCTATAAAGATGACCATAAGATTGAATAATATACCCATAACATTAGCGTGTGGATAATATCCATGGTTTCAAACCACACAATTTTCCCCTACTCCCCACCTTTCTTTGAACATGAGTGCATTAAATTAACAATTCTAAATTAAGTTATTAATTAAAATATAAATTGAATTATTAAATATTGACAATTGGATTTTTACTTCGTGGCAGGATCATATACTAGACAGAAAGCAGTTGAATTTTGGATTGGGATTACCATTTGGATGGCATGAAAAAAATTATGATATTTGCATGGAAAGGATTCAAGACGACGCATTTTCCTTTTTTTTTTATTGCTTCCCAAGTGTGAATTGTGAAGGTCATGAATATGGTTAAATGGGATTAGAGATAACAATATTTTATAGTATATAAATAAATTAAAATTTTATTTTATAAGTTGATTTTGTAAGGTTAAATTAAATTTAAAATTCACTTCTTAATATAGTATCATAGTCATTTAGAATCTATTTTAGAAAGAGTTTGATGGTCTTATCAGACTACCGTTATTAAACTGCTATCCGATCATCCATAATATATAGTTTCATACACGAGTTGTGAGGTCTCGATGTGAGGATGTATTGAAAATCTCACATCCACTGAATAATAACATTTCACAGTATACAAGTGAATACAATTTATAAGTTAATTTTATAAAATTGAGTTAAGTTTAAAGTTTAATTTTTTCATTTTTACTTGTGTTAACTTCTTTTTATGAAAGTTTATACTCAGATATATATCATTATCGCAATTGTATAAATGAAGTAAAGCCAAAATGTATGATTTGTATGTATGGTATAAATGAAGTAAAGCCAAAATGTATGATTTGTATGTATGGGGTTTGAACAAATAGCATGAATATAATGATAAGAACTAAATCCGTGGATTGTCACGGGCTTTGGCTAACAAGAGCTAAAAATTAACACTGATATGAATTGATATTAACATTATTTAAAAGCAACTGGATAAAAGCAAACAACATAGCAGGCCATGGCAATTTATGTTCTTTACTCAGCCGGCAAACTCTTTGTCAGCTCTTATACTCTCTCACGCAACTCACACTTACACATCAATTTTGTTAACCAGATGTTCCTAGTATTTTTTTATGTTATTCTGTTCTTTTTTTGTTTTTGTCTGCTTTCAATGAGTGATTGATTCTATATCAGTGTTCAAGTTCACTTGGCCCTGCTGGACCCCTCCAGAAAATGAGTCCACTCCGCCACTTCCAAATTCCAGAATTAAACTATGGCCGGCCACAACATATGCATGGTTGCCACGTTTCTCCATCCTTTTCTCTTAAAACTATCATCAGTCATTCTCCAATGGCCATAAACTCAAACTAGTTATACACCAATTGCAAAACACCTTGCTTCTAGCTCTACAATTCAGAAGCTTAAGCCATGTTCTACTTCCTCAAAAGATTGTGCCTTCTATGTTTCCTTTTACTATCCTTTGAAGTTTCAATCTGGTCGTGTGCTTCACACACAGACTTGGCTTCTTGCTTGCTTAATCACAATATCAAAAACTTTACCACTCTCCCTTACAAAGAACATGACCAACCCTCTTCCCATGATTACTTCAAAATTCTTAATTTTTCCATCCAAAATCTTCGGTTCGCAGAACCCGTGATTCCTAAGCCAATAGCCATTGTATTGCCAGGGAGTTTGGAGCAGCTGCAGAAAAGTGTAGCATGCAGTAGAGAAAGTTCCATGGAAATCAGAGTAAGATGTGGCGGACACAGCTATGAAGGGACTTCGTATGTGGCTGATGATGGCACTCCTTTTGTGATCATTGACATGATGAATTTGAACCATGTTTGGGTGGACATGGAGACAGAAACAGCCTGGGTTGAAGGTGGTGCAACATTGGGAGAGACTTACTATGCAATCTCTCAAGCAAGCAATGAATATGGATTCTCAGCTGGGTCATGTCCAACTGTTGGAGTCGGGGGACACATTGGTGGTGGTGGTTTTGGGTTCTTGTCTAGAAAATATGGTCTTGCAGCGGACAACGTAGTGGATGCCCTTCTCGTTGATGCCGATCAAAATTTGTTGAACCGTGAAACCATGGGAGAAGATGTGTTTTGGGCTATTAGAGGAGGAGGAGGTGGTCTTTGGGGGATCATTTATGCCTGGAAAATCCAGTTGTTGAAAGTGCCACAGGTTGTAACCAGTTTCACTGTATCAAGAACAGGCACAAAAAGTCATGTTGCCAATCTGGTGCACAAATGGCAATATGTGGCACCCAACTTGGAAGATGACTTCTATTTGTCATGCTTCGTTGGTGCTGGTTTGCCCCAAGCTAAAACCAAAGGGTTATCAGTAACACTTAAAGGTTTCTATCTTGGTCCTAAAACCAGTGCCATATCCATTCTACACCATGCTTTTCCGGAGTTGGGTCTTACAGAAGAAGAATGCATAGAAATGAGTTGGATTCAGTCAATTGTTTTCTTCTCTGGCCTAAGTGATGGAGCGTCGGTCTCTGACTTGAAAAACAGGTATCTGAAAGAAAAAGAATATTTCAAGGCCAAATCAGATTATGTACAAAACCATGTTCCTCTTGTGGGCATAGAAACTGCACTGGACATCCTCGAAAAGGAGCCAAAAGGGTATGTTATTCTGGACCCTTACGGTGGAAAGATGCATAATATAAGCAATGATGCAATTGCTTTTCCCCACAGAAGAGGAAACCTGTTTACAATACAGTACCTGATCTATTGGAGAGAAGCTGAGAAAGAGAAAAGCAGCGATTATGTAGATTGGATAAGAGGGTTCTATGATGGTATGAGTCCCTTTGTTTCATCTGCTCCAAGGGCTGCATATATTAATTACATGGACTTTGACCTTGGAGTGAGGAAGAGGATAAGAAGTTATGGTGATGTGGAAGATGGTGTGGAAAGTGCAAGGGATTGGGGTGAAAAGTACTTCCTCAGTAACTACGACAGACTGGTGAGGGTGAAGACTATGGTTGATCCTAACAACGTTTTCACCCATGAACAGGGCATTCCTCCTATCTCTTTAGCCTCTCCCAGTTTCAAAGCGCAGACCAAAGCAATGATGCCAGATTTGTAAATGGGACTATTATATATATTTGAGTTGTGTAATGTCACTGTCATCCCATCATCAGTGCAGAAAATCCAAAGAGTGAGCTTCAAAATCGATGATAGTCAGTTAAAAGTTGAATAGATTGGTTGAAGACTTGAAATGAAATATCTCCCAATATTCTTTTCTTTTAGCAACGTATCCCTATTATAAATGTTTATTACAATATCCACACAAAAGTAAGACACAAGAAGAAAAGAGAAAAAAAAAAACTAAAAATTTAGAAATTAAAATACAAAATGTAACATATGTCCCATTAACACCATAATCAACATCAAGTCAATTATTGTTATTGACGTTAACTTTTATTAACAATAGATACTAAAACAGATCTAAAATTACTTGTATAAAGATTAAGATATATTATTTTTAAAAATGGAGACTAAATTTTTATTGATATGAGAAATAAACCATAACTATTACCCCATTAAATGGAGGGATTAGGGAGAGAAAAGGATAAAAAAAATTGAGATGAAAAATAAAGTTTAGGACCTACTTGATTCCATGATGAAAAACAAGGGAGGAAATAGTAGGCTGTTTTAGGATGCGAGAATTTTATAAAATTTATAAATATAATAGTTGAGGGAGCACAAAAGAAAAAAAAAAAAAAAATATATATATATATATATATATATATATATATATATATATATATATATATATGTATGTATATATGCCGCTTCTAGAAAATTCAAAAGTAAATTCAAAAGAAAAACTAAATTAAAACAGCCAAAAAGAAGAAAAAAAACACCACACTTGGTGCGTTCTATGCACAAGATGTCGCTCCCCATTTGTACAAAGCGTGGCTAACCAAGCAATGCGTATTCCGCTTAGAAAATAAATTTTTTCGTGTCTCTCATTTCCAACATGTTATTGGAATTATTATTATTTTCATATAAATTATATAAAAAAGTATATTAATATATAATATATATTATAAATAAGATAATAATTTAGTGTAATTGTTGATAAATAGGCATAAGATATAAAGTAGTGAATTATATGCATATCTCTCTAATAGTAGGTATGCATTGAAGAAATATATAAAAAATATCATTTTCATAATATTTAACATAGTATTAGAGCATCATTTCTAATGACTCTAAAAAATTTTATGTCGTCCTTTTTCTTTTCTTCGACAATAATGTTTGTACTAAAACTTCAAAGACGGATACATCAAATCCATACTACATACATCATTCAGATCAACCCAAACATTTACTTGTCCCAAAGAAATTGAATGGCTCAAACTACCCAACGTGGAACAAATCAATGACTCATGCCTTTTGATTAATGGCACAATCAGTGCTCCTTCAAAGACCAAGTAGCCGACAAAATACACTATATGGAATCATTGCAATAGCATGATTCCTTCATGATTAACACATTTTGTTGAAGCGGATTTGGCCAAAGGCATCATACACGCAAAATCAGTATATCAGGTTTAGCAAGATTTGAAAGATCAGTTCTCACAAAAGAACGCACTCGTAATTTTTCAAATACAGAAAGTCATTGCCACAATTACTCAAGGTACGATGTTTGTTTCGTCATATTACATAAGAATCAAGAGTCTTTGGGACGAGTTAAACTCATATCGTTCATCCTCGTCTTATAATCAAATGAAAGCACAAAATAACGAGAAGGAATAAAACTATTTAATGCAATTTCTTATGGATCTTAAATCTTAATGACACTTATGAAGGTGTCTGATCTAATATTTTGATGATGTCTCCCTTGCCTAACATTCGACAAGCATATTCATTAATTATACAAGAATAGACACAACAACAATTGTGGATGATTAATTCGCGTAACCATGACGTTTACACAAATGTAGTAGGTTTTCTCATGAACTTTAATGCTTTAGTAAATTTTGTTTTCACAAAACCATGGATTTTGGATAGTAGGGCAATTGATGATATTGTTTCAAATCCATAATTATTTATTAATTCAACTTAATCACCAATTTCTTTGGTAAACATTCCTACAGGCTCAACAACCCCAATCACATCTAAAGAGACCATCCAATTTAATAAGGATATCAAATTAGAGCATGCTTTATGTGTCCTTTCTTTTCATTTAAATCTTATTTTATCAAGTAAACTCACTAAAGCTCTTAATTGTTCTGTTGTCTTACTTCCAAATAGTTGTATCTTGCAGGATCTGGCTATGGGGAGGATAATTAGCTTGGATGAATAGCAAGGTCGTCTTTATTATATTTAAACCTTCTAAAAATTTGTCCGACTCTTTTCATGTTTCTAGCAACACGAATCTCTGACATATGAGATTTGGTCATCCGTCTTCATCCCGTTTAAAATTGACATCTTTGTTATTTTCTTTCAATAATACGTTTACTCATAGTAACTGCAATATTTGTCTCATTGCTAAACAAGCAAGACCACTTTTTACTTTCAATGCAATAAATACACAACGTCCATTTGATTTGTTACATTGCGATATTTGGGACCCTTATAAATCACATACTTATTCAAATGCATGATTTTTTTAACCATGTCGATGATTTTACTAGATGCACTTGGGATTCTTTAATGCAACACAAATTAGATACTTAACGTCTACTACAATCTTTCATCACATTTGCATATACACAATTCTGCATTCGTGTTAAAGTCGTCCGAACAGATAATGGTACAGAATTTCTTTCCATGTGTCAATTTTTTCTTGATTACGGCATTGAATGCCAACATACATGTGTCTATACCTCCCAACAAAATGGGGTGGTTGAGACACCGTCATATCCTCACAGTTGCACGATCTCTTCTTTATTAGTCTAATTTACCTATTATTTTTTGGGAAGATTTTGTTTTAACCGTAGTTTACTTCATTAACTGCTTACCTTCTCCCATTCTATCAGATAAAACACCCTTTCAACTATTATACAACCAAGTTTCATTTGTTACACATTTACATATTTTTGGAAACTTATGTCATGCAACAATGAATCATCCCAAACACAAATTTGATCCCCACACTCGACGGTGCGTCTTTATTGTATATTCACCTAATCATAAAGGCTACAAATTATATTATCTTAAAGACAACACTATTTTTGTCAGTAGGGACATGGTTTTTCATGAAACCATTTTACCTTTTCATGAAACAACATCACCCTCACACTTTTTTGTTCTACCAAATTTGGTCATTGACTTAGACCATCACAATTCTACATTTCCTACCACCTGAACTCACAATCCGCTTCACCAACTTCGCCCAGTGAGCTCATTACCGAACCCATATCCATTGAGCTCATTCCACCCATTGAGGTTATTCCTAAACCTGTGACCACTGCATCTTCTGCGCCTATTTTATCCCATGATATTTATACATAACCATTTGACATTCTACACGTCTCAAGCATCCTCATGCGGGCATAAAGATTACTTGCTGCCACTCCGCACCAATCAGACTACTCGTAGCCAAGTTTCTCTCCCAAGTACACGATACCTACTTTTTCCCTTTATTTCTCATTCCAACTTATTTTCTGCTCATTGCACTTTTTTAGCTAACATTTCTACACAAAGAGAGCCTTCATTATATGATCAGGCCATTCTTTCTCCCACTAGAAGGAAGCCATGGAAGCCGAGTTATTAGCATTGACAAAAAAACAAAACACCTAGAGCATTGTTTCATTAACAATTAGCCATAAACCCATAGGATGTTGATGGGTTTATAAAATAAAATATAGGTCCAATGGGAGCATCGAACGATATAAGATGCACTTAGTCGCCAAAGGCTACACGCAAGTGGAAGGGATTGACTATATTGCGATTTTTTCTCCTACTGCTAAACTTACTACATTACATTGTCTTTTGACTATTGTAGTTCTTAGAAACTAGTTCACCTACCAACTTGACGTACAAAATACATTTTTGCACGGTGATCTTCATGAAACTTTTTACATGGAGCTTTCTCCCAAATTTCATCGACAGGGATAAATCTGATTTATCGGCTTCATAAGTCCTCATGCGGATTAAAATAAGCATCCCAAAACTAGTTTGCTACTTTCTGTAATTTATTCAAAAGACATGATATATTTAATCAAAAGTAGATTATTCTTTATTTACCAAGACTATTGGATTTTCACAGTTGTCTTGCTCTATGTTGATGATATACTTTTAACAGAAAATGATGATGTCGAAACCAAACATCTCAAGGTATTTTTGCTCCAACATTTTCGAATCAAGGATCTGACACCTTAAAATATTTTATGAGAATTAAATTTTCTCGGTCTAAACATGTCATTTTTATGTCTCAAAGAAAATATATGTTGGATATTTTGGATGAAAAAGGTTTAACTAGGGCAAAATTGGAGAAGTTCCCCATGGGGCAAAATTTAACACTCACTCTTACTGATAGTGATTTATTACATGACCCAACTAAATATCGCAAATTAGTTGGAAGGCTCATTTACCTTACCATCACAAGGTCAAATATTATCTACTCTATTAGAAATTTAACGAAATTTATGCAAGAGCCTCGCAAAACACATTGGGATGCAACATTACGAGTTCTGGAGTACATCAAGGGGACACCTAGGCAAGAATTATTACTTCCATCTTATAATAATCTTAAGATGAAAGCCTATTACAATTCAGATTGGGGAGGATGTCGTATTACTCGAAGATCAGTTAGCGGTTATTGCGTTTTCCTAAGAAATTCATTGGTATCTGATGACTATTTTACGGTAAGTGCACCACATTATCAAAAGTAATAATTTGTCCCTAAGGATAGAGGTTTCTCCTTGACGACTACCTCCTCTAGGGTTTCTAACACCTCCTATTCTCCCAATTGGATTACAATTCACTCAATGGTGTTTTCCTCTCAATCTTGCACGTCTAGGGTTGTGCCTCAAGTCTCCTATTTAACCTAATTTGTGTGGCTAAGTGTCTTCTCACTTGGGCGTTATTGGGCTCCCCTAGGCGAGAAGCATGAAACATTACTGGAGCAATCTAGCTTGGGCGAGGTTGAGTTCGCTTGAGCGAGATTGAGCTCGCTTGAGCGAGATTGAGCTCGCTAGAGCAAGATTGAGCTCGCTTAAGCGGAATTCCCTGGTGGCATCGGGCTTAGGCGAGTTTGGGTAAGCTTTGGTGAGTGCTTGGTGCATTCCAGCTTCCAAAATATAGAAAAATATAGATACGATCAACTTCTACGATTGAATTAAAATAATAAAATGACAATTCATAAAGGAATTTCTTCTCATATACTCACAGGTAAGTCTTTCCCTCTATTTTCACTAAATCATAACAAATCACACTTGCTTTTCATTTCGTCTTCCTATCACAAACATATTAGAAACATGAACTTGATGTCTTTTTCAGGGTTAGAAACATACCTACAATCCAATTATAGCACATATGTGTTATCTAATCACATTTTCTTTTGACTTCACACTTGTCCTCATTTTCTTTCTACCTTTTCATGATTTTAACATTATTTTTCTTTTTTGATTTCCATCAATAGGAATAGATTCTTCCTATTTCCAACTATTTAAACCTTCAACATTTAGAACCAACCATTCCCTATATTGCATCTACGTTCTCCTTCCTTAAACATGCCAAAAAAGGGTAGAAAAATATATCATTTGGGAAGATAATTGGGTGAGTAATAACAATCTTAAATCTATATTCCCTAGGTTGCACACAATATCTTTGGATCAAGGTTGTAAAGTGGGTGAAGTAGGTGTGTGAGAAGAATCAGATTGGAATTAGAGGCTAAGCTGGAGATGAGATATGTTTAAATGGGAACTTGCACAAAAAGAAGAGTTAGTGAGGACTCTGTCTTGTGTAAAACTGAATAAGGAGGTCAAGGACAAAAAGGTCTGGGAGGGTGATGAGTTCTTTGTTAAATCAACTTATAAATAGTAATATCACGTTTAAACATCTATGGATGTCTAAATCGCTCCCTAGTGTGCTAACTACAACGTGGAGGGCTTTGTTAGAAAGACTCCCAACAAAAATGAATTAAATTAGGAGAGGAGTAGCGGTTGGTTCTCCCGTTTGTGTGCCAAGAAATGGCAGAATTGACCCAACATCTACTGATGGAATGTAAGATTGCTTTTGAAATTTAGAACTGTTGCTTCAAGTGGTTTGGAATTTCGTTCATCCAACATAAGGACTTAAAATGCCATTTTAAGAGTTGTCATTTGGAACATATGAGTTCAAAGCAAAACCTTGTGTGGAAAGGTCTTTGGGCAGCCATAGTGTGGAGTATCTGGGACCATAGGAACATACTTATCTTCAAGCAAGGCAAATTTGACAGAGAAGAAATCCTTCATATGGCACAACTGAAATCATGGCTCTGGTTGAAATACATAATGAAGTCTTTTGATTACTCCTTTTCGGAATGGCTTTTGAATCCTAACTAGTGCATCCAAAGCTGCAGGTAAAAGGTAAAGGTTTCTAGACGGGCGATTAGAACTGAGCAGATTGAAGAAGGGGGTGTTTTATTGGAAGGCTGGGAAGGAAGCACCTTTATCATGGTGAACTAGGTTTGGAGCGGATGATTATGCAGCTTGGAAGAATTCCTTTGTTTAGTTAAAACTAGTTTGATTTTTAGTTTTGCAAGGAACAAGATTTTTTTTTTTTTTTTTAGGTATTTGAAAGTTCTTTGTGGCAGCTCGGAGTTCTCCAAAGTAGAAGGATTAATCTCATACAGGTGCAACTGTTTGAAGTAGCAAAAGCATTGATGTGTGTTGGGACATGCACATTTATGGTTTTTCACTGTAGAATCAGTGATTCCCGGTCTGCTACATCTGAGGCAGCAACAAGTGTAGATGAAGACTTAGTTAGATTATATCTATAACGCTAAAAGGATTTCTAAGTACAAATGGAAGTCTTCTTGGAAAGGTAGTGGGAGTATATATGTAAGAAAAGTGGTCTTAATTATATAGTGCAGAAAAATGTATAATTTTGCTACATAAGTTGTTATTATTTAGTTTTATTTATTATTTAGTTTTATATAGTCTGGAAATATGCAGATTGTTGGTCTATTAGAGGGTGCCAAACATGCTTACAAGTTTAGCAGCTCATAAGATGCTGATTAAAGTTTTTTTTTTGACATTTGTATAAGGGTTGAGACACCCTTGAAATTTCCCATTTAATTCATTTAATCTTTTCTGATAAAAAAAAAATTAAGTGATAGATAAATTAGTACTAATAGATATTTTATTACTCTTCTAAATATAATTATAAATATTATATGTTTTGAGTTAGTCAAAATTTGTTTATTTTTTTTAAATATCAAAAGAAAACTAAAATAAAAATACCTCTACAATCAAGGTTAAATTAACAAAAGTTTGTACCTTATATTTTTGTCTCAATTTTTACTTAATAATTTTTTTTACATGAAAAAATGGTAATGAATTAGTTGTCAGTTACCGATTTTATAATAATGTTATGTGTACTTATGACAAGTTGATAATTTTTTTTGTTACATTATGAAAAGATCGTATACTTCATTTTTTTTATAATTTTTTATGCTTTATGTCATATAATACCTTATTTGCATTTTGATCCTACGAGATTTCTTTTTTATTTTGTTCCATTATGAAAATAGTGTATACTGAATTTTATTTTTATTATTTTTTATGCTTTGATTCGTGCAATATTAGTTTTTGCATTTTAACTCCTAAATTAAAAACATTGTTCCATAATAATCTTAAATCAATTTGTAAATATTTCAGGAAATTTAATTTTTTCATATAATAATTAAAGTAAAAAAGTTTGAATTTGAGATGTATATGAAAAGGATGGTATTCATATAACTCTGGGAGAAAATATGAGAATTGGGGAAATTCCCAAACATATTATTTATTAAAAATTATAAAATTATAAATGAAGTTTATTAATTTTAGTATTTATATAATTTTATAAATTTTAATTAAACACAAAAGGTTCGTTTAAATTTTTTAAAAAAATTGTCTTTTTCCAACACAATTTAGAATAATAAAAGTCATTCTTTTAATTTAAAACGGTATTTTAGAGTTACATATATATTCACGAATATTTCTTTTGAAAAAGGGAAATATAAATTCAATAATATATGTAATTAAATAACGAAATTGTTGTGTTATTTTCCTTCTTAATTTTGGAGTGTCTAGAAAGTGCAGAAGATGAAAAATGAGTGAACTAAAATAAAAGAGAAATTTATAGAAATTGTGAGGAATCTAATTTGTAAACCAAGGTATAATAATAGATCAGAAAAGTGTTCCCACAAAGCACGGTAGCTCAATGGCATCATCATTTCTGGGTACTTCGTTTCCCAACCACTTCACACAAACCAAACACTCGGCTGTTCCTCGAAGTAGAGGAGTTCCAACAAGGAGGAGAGTGCACTTAACAACAACAGCAGAGAGCATGACAAGTGTCACAGAGAAACTGGGCATCAAGATTGAGAGAAACCCTCCTGAGTCCAAGCTCACTCAACTGGGTGTTAGGAAATGGCCCAAGTAATACTTCTATTCTTCTATTTCTTTTTCCAATTTTATCTGTTATTTTAGTGGTGATTTGTTGCTCTTTTCGTTTTTCTTATGAGTTTTCGATTAAGATTTTTTGTTTCATTTTTTGATGAATGAATCATGCTATGTGTCAAGGTTTTCATGGCATGTTCATTATATTTGTGCCATTGAAGTTGATTTTGTTAAGTTGTCTGTACTATGAAGGACTGAAGAAATCATAGGAAATATGAGGTTTCTTTTTTCTGAGGTTCTTATATGCCTATTACCTTAATTAACAAATTAGGTAGACCTGAAAGGCTGCAAGAAGCTATCTCTTTAGTTGATATATATACTACTACAAGCTTTCATGTTTTCAGCCAACTATATTTTTTTTGTTCTTTCAAATGCATTTGATCTCTCTCTGATTGGGTGTGACAACATTTGATGTATAACAGATGGGGATGCCCTCCAAGCAAATTCCCATGGACATATGAAGCCAAAGAGACTTGCTATCTTCTGGAAGGAAAAGTGAAGGTTTTTCCTAGTGGGTCAACTGAATCAGTTGAAATTGCTGCTGGTGACTTGGTTGTGTTTCCCAAAGGGATGAGTTGCACTTGGGATGTGTCTGTTGGTGTGGACAAGCACTATAATTTTGAATAAATCCTACAAAGGGTGCCTATCATGAACAAGAAACAGGAATTTCATGATTTGTTCATGTAGTTGGAACTAATGAGGACTTTGGATTGGTATTTAGCTTTGAACATGTTGTTATTTTCTTCTGTTTTTCTCATGCTTTTTCTCCATTTCACTTAGTTTAGTTACACAGTATTAAGAATGGAATGGGCCGTATTCAACTTTCGTTAATATTGATGACCAAACAAGATGAGTTGGATTAGGGTCAAAGGAGTCTCCTTGAATTAAAGTTCTTAGTATCTCAAACAGCTTTCTCCATAGAAGCAATATTTGACATATAATGATTATTTAAAGGATGTTATGCCTCCTTTGAGACCTCCAAAATAGTATTTCCTATATAAACGGGTATGGTATGAAACTGTGGACCCAAATTTAAGGGACAATGGCTACCTCATTACATTGTGTGTGTGGTGGTTTTCACTGTTCCTCTTCAAAAGCATTCATTCTCGGATCAAGCTTCATGACCTCTTTCGTTGATTTCATTTCTCGATAAAAGTGAGGGATTAAGTGCCTGAAAATTCGCTTAAAATTTCAATTGACTTTGTCAGTTTTTTATTCTGAATCAGTTCCTGCAGTACCCTACATTTCTGTTTCCATCCTTGCATTCAAGTCCTCACAACTTAATATACTTTGGTATTTGAACAAAAATAATTTGAACGTTTGATTAATCATTATCAGAAATCCACATGGAACTTTATTAGCTCCCTTAAATTCTTAAAAACTTAATTAATAACTGTCTTGGTTTCATTTACTCGGGACTAATCAAGAGCCTGTAATCTTATTTGTATAGAGATGAGACTGTATTATATTAAATTTTTAACCAACAAATATAGAGTTTATGATCAAAATAAAAAAAATATGAATTTAACTTTAGTAATATATATGATCAATCAATTATACTATCATAGATATAACTTTTATACTAATTATTCCAAAACTTAATATCTTATAATAGGTGATAATCTATCACTAAATGGTATAATTTTTTAAGTATATGTGAATTTTAATTAACTTGTAAGATGTACTTATAATAGTCTATACTTGGATAAATCTAAACAAGTAAAAACAAAACAAAAGTACTCCACTATTAATCCTAAACCTACGTTGAATCATAGATATGCCACCTGCTGTAGCATTGTTAAGGTTTGGCCCTCAAACTGTCTTGTCAAACTAAAACACAAAATATCAACAAGAGAAGCGATAACATACAGAAAGAGGAGGAGATGTCAGGCTCAGCAGATCCAATGGTGATATCATTCGGTGAGATGCTCATCGACTTTGTTCCTGACACATCTGGTGTCTCCTTGGCTGAGTCTAATGCTTTTATCAAAGCCCCTGGAGGTGCTCCTGCCAATGTTGCTTGTGCCATAGCTAAACTTGGTGGAAATGCTGCCTTCATTGGCAAGGTTCTTCATTTCTACAAACATTCATTTCCCATCTAGCATTGAGATTATTCATTATCAAGGTTTTTTAAATTATGGTGGTGTCACAGTTTTATCACCTTTCTTGATATTGCATATAAAGGCAGTCACAGTTGTGACCGCAGACATCTCAAAAACCTCTATGTTGCAGGCGATTTTTCCTAGACCTGGTTTTTTTTTTTTGTGTCCTTTTTACTTAACGAAGGATTGATGATTTCAATGTGACAGGTGGGAGATGATGAGTTTGGAAGGATGCTAGTTGATATTTTGAGGAAAAACAATGTGAACACTGATGGTATTTGCTTTGATACGGAGGCAAGAACTGCTTTGGCTTTTGTGACATTGAGGAAGGATGGAGAGAGGGAGTTCATGTTTTATAGAAATCCCAGTGCAGATATGTTACTGGCGGAGTCAGAATTGAATATGGGTTTGATCAAGCAGGCTAAGGTATTTCATTATGGATCCATTAGCCTGATCTCAGAGCCATGCAGATCAGCTCACTTGGCTGCCATGAAAGTTGCTAGAGAGAGTGGTGCTTTGCTCTCCTATGATCCAAATGTAAGGCTGCCTTTGTGGCCTTCTGAGGAGGCTGCTAGGTCTGGGATCAAGAGCATATGGTTTGAGGCGGACTTCATCAAGGTACAACTTTTCAAAGTTTTCATTACATTTTCTAGAAGCCTAGAACATAGTGAAGGGTGTGTGACAGAATAAAGCTATTTAGATCACGAACTTATTCTATTTTTTCTATTGAGCGATGGGCCATTTGTTTTTGTTAATAAAATAGTAGAACAAGACGATTCCTGATGTCAATTTTTCGCTCAAAGTGTCTTGTCTGTAATATGATCAAATGATTGTACAAATAAACTGCTCACTGTATTTGTAGGTGAGTGATGACGAAGTTCACTTTCTAACACAAGGTGATTCTGAGAAGGAAGATGTTGTCATGTCTCTGTGGCACGACAGATTGAAGATGCTTCTTGTCACTGATGGAGAGAAGGGTTGCAGATATTTCACTAAGGTACAGTCCAATATCCACCCATGTTTTTGAAAGTAATCTTTGCTTGGGAAAATTGATTCAATAAAGCATTTTCTGAAGGAAACTTAGATAACGCATTTGATCATTAGTAGTGGTTGGTTACATACATTTATGCAGTTAAAGATTTTAACTTATGTTTGTCATCCCATATTCAAGAAGGATTTTATTTTACATTTAGGTAGATATAGTGCAATCTAAATTTTACGTCTTTGGATATATTGTTTGACTGTAGAACTTCAAAGGAAGGGTAACTGGATTTTCAGTGAAGGCACTTGACACAACTGGTGCTGGTGATTCTTTTGTCGGTGCAATTCTCACAGCTGTGGCCAGGGACGCTTCCATATTTGATGTATCTCTCTCACTCGCACTGTAGAATCTTATCTTCTCATTGGCTGAAGCCTTTTTGTTTCCAAGACTAGAGTTTGTTATCTTGTCATCGGCTGACATATTTTCGTTTTTTTGGATCAGAATGAACAAAAACTGAGAGAGGCTTTGATGTTTGCGAATGCTTGTGGAGCAATGTGTACAACACAGAAGGGTGCAATTCCTGCACTTCCAACCGCCACAGAGGCTGGGAAATTTATTTCCAACTCTAAAGCCACATAGACTCTCTTCCACATTTCATAGTCCACAGGACCAGCCATTCATTCTTTATATAGCTTTCATATTTGATACCTAATGACTTGAAATTGTTGTTTCTGTTTATGAATAATAAACGATTTGTTTTTCCTTCTTTGCATAATGAGTGTCTATAAGCATATCCTAGAAGCAAAAATTATCCAATGAAAATATAGCATATATTAGCTTAAGAAAAGCACAATAATTAGTCTATATCTGTTATAGAAAAATTAAACGGTTTAACAGCATGCTCCCTCTTCTCCCCAAGGATATGCTTCAACATCTCCAAAGCCAATCTCACAGTCTCATTCTCTCCACAGAGCTTGGCAACTAAAAATCTAACGGCATTCACGGGTGGCTTTCCCTTTCTCCATTGTCACCACATACACTCCAAGTGCCTCTCTAGCTTTCTTCCGTTTACACAATCAGGACAAAATTTCTCCAACTATCTCACCATCGTACAATGTCCTCCATATGACCAAAACGAGACACTTCACTTGTTACTAGAACTTGATTGTTTTTTGGCGAGCGATTAATGAGGGAAGAATCTATAATTTCTATTAATCAAACGGTGGATACTAACGAGGAAAGAGTCCTACACCAACTAGGTATGAGTACAAAATGGAATGGAGGGCAAGCTGCAAAAGAAGAATCACAAAAAGGAAAAAAAGTGGCAAAGGAAGAAAAAGAAGGCATACCTAAGAACAAGAAGATAGACTTTTAGAAATTATCCATATTGCTTCAAGAAAGTAAAAATATATTATTTAAACCGTTTAAGGTACTGAGGATGTCAAGCGTAGCCCTCCTTACCGCCGGGAGGATTCAACTGAACAAAATCTAAATGAGACCACACTTTAATGCACAAAGACTACATCTTTTGTCACCAATTTTAAAAATACAAGGAGTATCTTGATGTATAGAACTTTTCAAAATATGTGATATCGAATATATCTTTTGTAATAATTAAAATTCACAACAATGGTGAGGATGAGATGATACATGATGGCCTTCACATGTTGAGCTCTCCTTGAATGTTGAAGATGGTGCGGAAGCAATGATTGAAATGAGCAAGACCCTCCTAGGAGTGATGGTGATCTTGAAGGTGCATGAAGTGTATGAAAATGAGAGAGGTTTGGCCAGCTCTCTTTGGTGGTGAAGGAGTGAAGATTAAAACCATAAATCAAGAAATTTAGGCAAGGGAGTAAGTATAGCACAAATTTGGCAGCATAACTTTACTCAAATTAATCTTGAAAATATATGAGGTAGGCCTCCTTATTTATAGATTTAGGAGCCTTGGTGAACAAGCTTAAAGGGTAGGGATGGAAATACAAAAAGTGGGAGCTGCCTAAGGTATTGACTTTAGTCAAACCACACCATCATCCTAATATTCTAGAAGATAGGTCAAAAATGCAACATTTGATAATACATCCCTCCTTCTTTTGCTAAAGGCACCTATTTGCTAGCACACCCCTCCTTCTATTGCTAAGGGCACCTTTTTGATAGCACACCCCTAAGTGAGCAAGTTTTGCTTTCTACACTACACTAATCTACTAAGCTACCCCTAATGGGCCTCCAAGTAGCATGTACAAGGTCTTCTCCCTCCCATCCGTGGCTTGACTCATTTGGGCGTGAATGTGCTTGGCCATGGACCTTGTGAGAGGTCCTAGACGATCTAGGCTCCCTCCTAGACGCTCCTCATTAGCTCCCCCTTGTCTTGTACTAGACGCTCTCCATGTGGTTCTAGACGGTCTAGTCTTGGCCCTTGGCTTTCATGGTGGGGTGAGCTTGGCCTCTCTCCATCAATACATCAACAAAATTAACTTAACCTTCATCCATTTAAGACCTAAAGTGACAGACACATTCTGCTTGCAGTGAGTAATTTTGAATTTCAATACTTATTCTCTCAAACTTTTAAGGAAATTATTCGATACAATTTTACTTTTATTTTTTGGTCATTATCAGCTTCTAGCTTCTTTTATTGGTGTCTCTATAAAATACAATTTTAGCAAGAATCATTATTGCAAGAGTTTGATGCAAGAGAGTGGGGTCGTGGAAAAATAAAAACGGTCATAAAAATACTACAATCTCTTTCATTTTATCAACATAACCTATTGTGTTGCTTTGGATACTTTTCTTAAGCTGTTGTGTGAAAAGTTTATAATGAGAGCCGCTCTTTCTTCTTCTCTTTTTCCACTCATTTCTTCAACCAAACCACTCAACCTTATGTTTCTTCTCTTTTTTTACCTCTCCCTCTCTCATCAGTTATACTAAACGAAGCGTAAAAGTCTCCTACGGATAATAACCCAGTTACTTTTCCTTCTATACATATTGAACACTTATAACATCCTAGAAATGAGAATTATCTAAAGTAAATGATATATATATATATATATATATATATATATATACACATATATATTTATGGCCTAACACATGGAAGTTAATCTACATCATCGAATAAATTATCAGCTGAAATGTGTCATACAATATTGTTATAGAAAATATAAAACTCGCAGTCATTCAATTAGAAAACATGTTAAGCTCCTAATGTAAAGTAAATGATGTAAAATCCCCTTCGGATATTCATTTCTGTTAGATTCAATTTGTATGATATGCCCAACTTCAGTCCTACCCTGATCAAATCTTCCCATATACAAAAGACTAAACCTTTCATAATCTGTGACCCTTTTCGCATTTGTATCAAGACGTCAACTTTTCGTGTGATACAACAATAATTCAACTCCCGGCAAAATAACGAGTTTGAGGGGGCAACGAAATCGTATAATGTAATCAGTTTGATGCATTCAGGTACTGATTCTTCGATAATTGATAACAGTGTTCTCTAACATTTTTCGATAATTGATAACAGTGTTCTCTTCTCTAACATTTTTTTCCAGCATGTTTTCCTATTTATTTAGATGAAATTAATGCGAATACAGTAAATTTCATTTCCAAATCAGTGAGACACAGATTTTAACCACTAAGAAAATGTTAGAAAGAGAGCATGAGAAAAAAGACTCAATGGATTTTCATCAAAATAATTTGAAATTTTGGCTGGCGTGCTGCCTAAATTAGCAACCTATATCCTTCGTTTTTCTATATCCTTCCTACTCAATGAACTTAAAACAGAAGCTACAGCGTTATACAAAGGATAATTACAGGAAATTATGAACACAATTTTTACAGATAACAATAACAATAATAATGCATACACCTTTGTGGTAAGTATAATATTACATGCTCATTGCTCTTGATGAAATCTCTGATTCCCCCTCTTGTAAGTCTGGTTCAGCTACGTCATGGTTAACCTACAATACATGAAGAAAATTGGGTCAAAATCACCTACAAACATTATCATAGCTCATAAGTGCTGCAAATAAATGAAAACATCTGTATGAAAAAGATACTCTATAAGCAGGGAGTTCACAAGGCAACTTGGACAGGCAGCAAGCACAGAAAAATAAATTCAGATGCAATATCATACCACTGAACCCTCCATCTTAGCTAGGTACAGATCTAAAGCACCATCTCCACAAAGAATTTTTCCACCACAGCCAGGGGAATTTACCGATCCTACTGACTCCTCATCAACAACAACTGCATCAATCAATTCATTTCCAGCTTTTACATCTGGAATCTGGTGCATGCAAGCATTCAATGTATTAGTTAAAGATCCGAGAGACCAATCTTAGATACTTGAAGACAGCAATATATTCTAAAACATAAGACACTTTCATACCTCAAACATAGCTTCCGTTAAAATGATTTCCAGTAAGGCTCTTAAACCCCTGGCACCTGTATTTTTGCCCATCGCTTTCTTTGCTATCAATCTCAGAGCTTTCTCTGTGAAGTGTAGCTTTACCTGAAGTTTAAGGATAAAGTTTCAGACAGATTTACCTCTAACTGCCCACACTCCCCATTACTCGTTTTCACACTCATAACAAGTATAATAAAAACTCATACAACTCAAATTGTTGAAAGGATAGAAGGGAGTTGCTTGAATGATTCTGAAGCAAGCTGATCAGGTTTGACCTAGCACATAACAACACCAAATTGTATCAAAGACCATAAAAAACTAGATCACTCAAGAGGGTTTCAAGAAGACCTCTAATTTGTTCTCACTGTTAGGAAGTGGGTTTTAAACCAACTCAGTCTCACAAAATCAGATTGTAAGGTAAGGTTTATCTTTACTTGTATACAATAATTTGATTTTATCTCTAATTGATATAGAATTTCCAACACACTCCTTCATGCTGAAGGCTAAAGTTCTTGAGTCTGGGATTAGATATTTGTAAGTGATCCGACAGGACCCAATAGTAGATGACATAATAGATCTAAATCTCACATGGATAAACTCCGATACCAAATTAAGAAGTGAATTTTAAACCTAACTCAACTTCACAAAATCGGCTTGTAAGATAAGGTTTGTCCCCACTTACACAGTGTAACTTGACTTTATCTATTGTTCATGCGAAATCTCTAACACTTACATAAAATGGTAAAAAGTATCACCAGCCAACAACTCAAGAAAGTTACAGTCAACCATAGCCAAAATAGGTGAAGAAAAATGTTAGGAAAAAAATAAGGGAAGCAAGAATATTACTTTAGGTGGCAAGTATCATGGGAAAAAAGGGAGAGAAACCAACTAATAATTATATAGTTTGAAAGATTAGATATATTATGAATTATTACTATTAGATTAGGTCAACCATAAGCAACTAGTCACTTTCCCTTCAATTCAACCAAGTTAAAGTTTGAATAATTTTTCTTCTTTAAATACCCAAATTTAGTTGGTTGGGATGATCCAGATATAGAAATAACTGTTTGAGTTTTGACACCACATACACTCTAACAAAGTAACTCTCACAACAACAAAAATGTATATTTGAGAGAGAGCAGTAAGGGAGAACTTACATTATTCATGTCAAATAACTTCTTGTACTGCTTCGCAAGAGCATTTTTTGGTTCTGTGAGAACCTGTAAAATCAACATTTCAGTAGTTGTAAGGCTAGATTTCCATGCAAAAGAAATCTATTCTAAACTAAAAATAGGCTTGTCAGTTTTAACATTTTAACTTAAAATTAAATATTTCACAAGATAAAAAAGTTAGAATTTTAAACTAACATACACCTATGCAAGCAGCATATTCAGAGAAACATCAGATTTCTCAATGCCAATAACACACTTCTTTTTATTCAACTAAAAGTAAAATATAGATGATAAATTATAAGTCCACTGGAAAGAATCTTTTGTGCCACTTTTGTACACATGAGGAGATCTTAACAAAATGATACCCTTAAGTTACATATCAATTCTAGACTGTTGTATATCCTTATCCTAATTTTGTGTTCCTTTTGCAAACTATAAACTAACATGAACCAAGAGCTTGCACGTGTCAGATGGCCATATAGTCATTCATTATATTACTCATTAAATCCAAAAGAATTCGCCATATTAACTTCTAGCTTTTCTAAGAAAACATAACATAAAAAGAATCCTTATACAGTAGGAGATATTCGTAGAAATTAAATGCCTCTGGAAGGCTTAAAAAGACCATAAGGTTTCTCAGCCTTGTATATATGCGTGCACCTGTGTCAATAATGAGTGAGCAAACAGAATGATCATAATAACACAACAAGCAGAGTTAGACCTTAGTGCACTATACTGCTAGTGAAAGCAGGAAAAGCTATAATAACAACTAAGATTTGAACAATGCTTATAATACCTGCATAAGTTGGTCTTCAGTTAGAGCTGACAAGCTAATTAAGATTGGAAACCGTCCTATAAACTCTGGGATGAGACCATATGCAATAAGATCAGCACTTTCCACCTGAAAATTACTTATGCTACTTTTAGATGCATTTGGAAGGTTGTTACAACAATATTATTCTCTAACTTCTGTATTTTTCTCCATTGCTGTAGAACTATGGAAAGTGCACAACAGAATGGCCAAAGCTATCTAGTTTTACACGAAGGTGAATAAAAAAATTCAGTCAAATAACCATAATCAATTCTCACCGACTCAAGTAAAGATGATGTTACTGCAGCATATGTAACTCCATTAGTTCTCATATTGGCACGGATTGGTGCTCCAAAACCAATTGAAGAATCTTGCCGTCTGCTTGTTTTCAAAAATCAAAGTTAGATGAGAAGTCTACCAAAAACCAAGACATGTGCAGAACATCTGTGAACAAATATTCTTTCCAGACAAAAAAGAAAAAATTACCTCTCAGAAATGGTTTTTTCAAGATCAACAAATGCTCCACCACATATAAAGAGAATGTTCTTCGTGTCAATCTACATATCATAAAACATGAGTGGAAAGTTATGCAAATTAATGACTAAATGATTTTAGGACCATATGCATATTGCACTAGGAGAATAGGTGATCATGGAAGCTAACTAACATTTACAAAATTTTGACAAATACTTGCTAGGGAGAAAAAAGGCTTCCTAGAGAATTAATCCATCTTACATTTTCATCCTCCTAATTATCCTCCAACCACGTATAGCCTCTGTCTGATGTATCTACCATTAGTGCTCTTATGTTGATTAGGTGATGGTAAGGTCTTTAAAAATGATAATTCTAAACATGAATGCAGCCCCCCCAAAATATAAATGCATAATTCTGAAGTGTTCAGGTTCAAAGAAAGCTCCAAGGTAATACCGGGCAAGAAATTTCATAAATCATATCATATCAAAGAACAAACAAGAAACAAATGACAGATGTTACACTTTCCAAGACAAAATACCTGTATGTTATCACCCCGTGGATGCTTCCTTGCTCCTTTCTCGGGGACGTTTACTATCTAGACAATAAGAAAGCATTCCAAGTTCAGGATACTATCTATTAGAACGGCACTAACCAGCCCTCAACTAATATTTTTTTTCAGAAACCTTTAGTAAAACAATTAATATTATCATTTCAACATTGTTGGTCATAAATCTCTACAATAAAACTTTCCTTCATTAATAACAAAAGCCAGCATCCTCCAAAAGAATAGTCCCCATAAACAGTTCTTTGAATCTCAAAACTAAGATCTCAGCAAGCAAAAGAATATACTGTTTTTGGTTGTATGTTGGACAATACCACTAATGCATCGGTGATATGTTAAAAAAACCTTGCATAAATGAAGGAATAAAATATCAAAATGGAATTACTGAGATAACCTAAGCAAGGAAATTACTTATCATTTTGAAAACTTTAGGCACAGAATATAAAAGATACTACCTTCTTATGGTCATCATTTAAGGGTTATTATTAAATTAGAGACAAGTACATAGTACTCAATGAGTTCACTTAGCACTTCATTTACAAAGAAGGAAACCAATTATCAACAACTACATTTTGGAATTATTTTACTTACAGTTCCTTCCAGCATTTTTAATAATGCCTGCTGAACACCCTCACCAGAAACATCTCGGCTAATATTCAAGCTCTCAGCCTGTAATATATAACAGTTAAAAATTTAAAGCTATAGTGGAAGGTCATTTATGAACTTGACCAATTAAATTAGAAAAGAACCTTCTTAGTTATCTTGTCCACTTCATCAATGTAAACAATCCCTTGTTGAGCTGCTTGAACATTGAACTCTGCTGCCTATATGGGAAAAACCAAATTCATAACGAAGAGATGGAAAGTAGAACTAAAAACACAAGATATCTTCTGAAAACCTAAAATTATAAGTACAGTTTAATAAGAAAAGTATTCCAACAATCACATACATTGAAATGAAAGCAAATGTAATACGAACATAGCAGTGTTTATGACCAAAAAAAAGTGTGCTTAATGCATCTGTATAGCAACATACATAGAGCCACAATTGATGAGGAGCTTAAGTCAAACTATCACTAGCTTCCTGAAGTCTACACAAAAATTATCTGCTAGAAACAATGAGAGGCACCAAAAACCTTGGGAACATTGACCCATAAATCAGCCCAGAAAAAAAATATGGGAAGCAAGGTAAAGCTTTTCAACAAATGTGGAAATTTTTTGATATATGCTTGTAAATGCTATGTAAATTTAGGACAGAAGGTGGAGATTTATAAAGAACAAGAAAAACTTGTTCATTTCACTTTGTTCAAAGAATTGATAATTTGCTCAAACAACATCATACTTATACAGAACAATTTACATACCGCAAGTAGTTTATACAGTATTGATTCAACGTCTTCTCCAACATAACCAGCCTGCAAATTAGAAAATTGCCCCTTTCAGATCAGTACCGCCAAAATTTTTGTCCCAAGGACAAAGAAACCACCATGAATTAACCATGGAAACAAATCAGAATTAGATAATATACTAAATAATACTATCTGAATATCCACATTCTAGAAGTAAAACTTGTAGCCCAATTAGCACAACATCTTTTCACTCAATAAATCAATACCTCGAAAATTCACATATCAGGCACAAAAATCTGAACACATTATTATCATTTAACTCAATCCTGCCCAACTATCACTCAGCCAAACTCTAACACGACCTCGACAAAGAATACATACTTGCCTGCGTTAGTGTAGTTGCATCAGCAATGACAAAGGGAACATTCACAAAACGAGCCAGTGTTTTCGCAAGTAATGTCTTCCCTATTTGATCGAAATTAGATTAGCGTAGCAGACATGAAGTAATTTCAGAAACTAGCAAGAAAAGCACAAACAACATAATGCATTAATAATTCTCAGGGAATAAATAAAAATAGTTTGTAATGAACGTAAAAATATCATATACCTGAACCAGTTGGACCCATCAAGAGAACATTACTCTTTTCCACCTCCACATTATCCTCATCATCCAATCCTTCGGAGATTCCCGCATCTTCCCCTGACCTAGTGATAAAACCAACATTCAGTCATCGAAAACAAACAATTTCCGCAACAAAAGAATAAACTAAGAAAGCGAAATAAAAAAGAAACAAACCCGTTGAATATTCTCTTGTAGTGATTATAAACCGCTACAGAGAGCACCTTCTTGGCCCTGTGTTGCCCAATAACAAATTTATCGAGACCCTTGCAGATTTCCTTGGGAGTTGGAAAATCCCTACCCAAATTGGAGCCTCCGAGCCACCCAGTGTTCTCTTGGCGGGGCCCAGAGGAGGCCCGAACAAAATTAACAGTGAAAGGAGTTTGCGAAGGCACGGCAGCGTCCTGAGGCCAATCCTGTGGTGGCTCCCCATTGCTGCTATAGTAGAGTTTGAGAATTGTGGGCCGTAAAAGCCCAGTGCTGGTGCTGTGCCAAGAAGAGAAAAAACTAGGTAAGAAATTGAGATGCAGCTTCTTCTTGTTCCTTGCAGAGAAGATTCGAGACATAGAGAAGCCTCTTCCTTGGGTTGGGATTAAGATTAACGGAGATTGGCTCGGTTACGAAGCTAATAGGATAAGAAACACACCTCCGGTATCTCTTCCTTTATTAATCCCATTATCTACGTGTTTACTATTTTAATTTTAATAATAAAAATAATAATAAAGAAAGAAAACGGCGTATAATATTATATATTTCATCTGTTTTATTTTTCTTTCAATTGTCAGATTAAAAAAATACTTATCTATTTGCTGTTTTTAAAGTTTAAGTTAATGTTATTATTTTAATTATAATATCTATTATTTAAATTTAATTATTTACATATTTATGGTAAAAGTGAAAATAAAAATATATATTTAATTATTATAAATACAATTTTTCCAAACAAATGATATATTCATTTTAAGATTATGATAGAGGATCCATAAAGAAATAAAAGTGAAGCTGATAAAAGAAAAAAGAAAAAAAGAAGGAAATAGAAGTGAAGAGATGATATACAATAAGAAAAGTCCTCATGGATTAATATTAGATTGGACACACTCATGATCATCAGCAAAGATGAAGAAGTAACACATTCCACCACCAAATCTGTTGGTGGAACACTTTTATTCACAAATTAACACACAGACTTGCAAACCATTTTGCTATAATCACAGATGATCTAGTGAAGCAGAGAAGGACTGACATGATCATTCAGCACCAACTGATTCAGAGCTCCTGCTTGGCCCCATCTGTGCTCAGCTTGGCTGGCTGCTGATCCTCCCCTGCAATGCTGACCACCCTGGGACCTTTGATCTTTTCAGGTGACAACTTGTCAAGAGTCAAAGTGAGCACCCCATTCTCCAGCTTAGCCTTCACACTGTCCAAGTCCACATTTTGTGGCAACCTGAACTGCCTCCAGAACTTGCCATAGGACCTCTCCACTCTGTGCCAGTGATCCCCTTTCTTCTCCTCCTCTCTCTTCCTTTCACCACTCACTCTCAGCACCCTATTCTCTTCCACTTCTATCTTTATCTCATCTCTCTTCATCCCCGGCACATCCAGCATCATTACATGCCCCTCTGGGGTCTCCTTCCAGTCCACTCTAGCAGGTGACATGACCATGGATTGTTCATCTTTGTCAACCCCAAATGGAATTTGTTCCAGCACATGAAACGGGTCTGGGAAGCGATCCGACAAGAGCTCAGCCAAAATGCCTCTGGGAGGATCTATGAATGGTAGTAGAGACCCGTTTGCTTTGGCAACAAAGAGCAACAACAGGAACAAAATGAGTTGTTGTAGCCTCATTTCCAGTATTAATAAGGGGAATAGAAGCAGACAATGATGGTTAATAGTAGAGACTTGTTGGACTTTGGTACTGCAATTTTGTGTCTTCAACCATGTGATGACCGACGACACAAGTGCACACGTATATATAGCATGTAGAGAGACAAATGTGGCCAAAAGTTAGGAAGGTTCTTGAAGAATCCATACCATATGGATGGTACAGAGTGAAATGGAAGTGTTTTAGCGTAGAGAAATGAAGAAAGTTCTACCATAATTTGGAATATGTTTGGTGTTTGAAAGGAGAATGCAAGAATTCTCCACTATGTTCCAGAGAATTCATGTGTTATTTTGTTAACGTAACAATACCAGATACTTTCCGTGCACTGTAGCTTTTTTGTGCACCTTTTGCAATATGTTGGGCTTACCAAAATATACCAGATACTTTCATTCCAAACCGTACCCACTACTAATAACGTTTTTAGGATTTTGCTAAGTGCACTATATCGATTTCCATATTGCACTATATCATAGGGGTGAAATGCACTATATCATAGGGGTAAAATGACCAAAATATTCTTGTTAGTTTTTTAAAAAGTGTGAGGATTTTGCTGTTTTGTTATGTGTTGAATAACATTATTTTGACATTCGTGGGGTGTATTTTTTTGGACATTTTGAATGTTATGTGTGATTCCTCAGTCTTGTTGGTGGTATCTCGGTGCATTGGAGGTGTTTTATGGTGGTTCTTTGGTCACGCAGTTCGTGGGGAATAAGAAAAGTAAGCAATATTTTATTTCTTTCAGGTTGTAATTTGTGTAAAATTTCCAAAATTTTCATTTCAGCAGTGTAATTTGATGTGCCCACAATGTTAATTCCTGATTTTGTGTTCCAAAAGTCCATTCTTCATTAGGCATTCTAGAACAACTTTTTGAAATAGTCTTTCTAGAATATGATTCTCGAATTCATTTTCCATAACCATATTCTAGAAAGGTGTTCTGGAATGCCTAATGTGGAATTTTTATTTTTTTTTAAACTAACTTTTGAGTTTACATGTAGAGTAAAATGGTAGAACAAGAGATGAAAGTTCTCAATCGGACTAGGTACGACCAACTGCATCTATTAGAAGAAGACAACGTGGTGGGCCGAGTAATATTGTGAAAGGTGATTTGGGTGAAGAAAATGTCCAATATGAGGATTTGCATGTGAAAGCACGTACAGAACCACATGTGGAAGCTGGAGGCTATCTTAGAGTGCTAGTGGACAAGTCTTTACTTGTTACTTATGAGGACCATGTGAAAAGTTAATTATTGAATGGTGTGGTAAGTTATAATGTTGTTATGTGATTGGAAAATTTTGTTTGTTATTTAGTAAATTTGAATTCTAAAAAGATATTCATTGGATATTGTAGGATCGTGGTGAACTAAAAGTGGTTTCTCATGAGAGAAAGATGATTAAGTTGGGGACACCACATGAACGCACAATTGTTGCAGTAGAGTTGCCTAGCCTAAGTGGTCTGCTTGGTGCTAACTATGACATGACATACAAAGGAGTCTTTTATGCCTTTGTAGAGAGGTGACATGTAGAGAGAAACATCATCCACTACAAAAAACAGTGTACATTGTGGCGGTTTTTTTGTATAAACTGGCGTTTATAACCGCTACAATATACGCGTGTGGCGGTTTTCCAAACCGCCATAGAACTGGCCGCCACAAAGTTTAATGTGGCGGTTTCACGTTACTCGCCGCAACACCCGCCACTTTAACACTACGTTTAAAGTGGCGGTTTTTATATGTAAATAGTGTCAGTTATAACTGACACAATTTAATTCATTGAAGAAGATTCTAATGCCATTATGTAGGGTATATTGTGGCGTTTTTAACCGTCATAATTTTAATGCTAAATAAATAAATTTTAACCACCGCTTTTTTATCCTTTATATATATGTATATATATATATATATATCCTTTTTTATAATCTTTTTTATAATTTTATATATATATATATCCTTTTTTACAATCTTTTTTATAATTTTATATATATATATATATATATATATATCCTTTTTTATAATCTAGTTTGCACAATTAACTAAACATAATATATTTTCATAATAAAAAAATTAAATATACTAATAAAATTAAATAATGTATAAAACTTGTAAGCATCCACTCATTTCATTAAAAATTAAAACACACATAATATTGTTCCAAAAGTTGATACATAATTGAAAATGAAAACACATAATTGTTCAAAAGTTCATACATTCCTAATCAAGTTTATAATTAAAACACACATCCCTAATCAGTTTTGCTTCCAGCACTTGATCCTATTATTTGATTAGGTGATGGAGCATCACTTCCAATATCTTATGCCTGAAATAAATAAATAATTTTAAGTTAATGAAATTGAATGTTTATAATTATAAAATAAAAGACACTAAAAAACATTTAAATATATTAATACCTGATGGATGCATGAACCACTCAATTTGTTTTAATAATGTATCAATTTTGATATTATATACTATTAAATCATAAAATTAAGTAAATATAAAACTGTAATCAATATGTTTTATAATTTATTTCAATACAAAATTATCTAATATATATATTCTTTTTGAAAGAATAACAATTTGAACGGAATCATGATGACTCTCAAAGTTTTGGAGCTAGAGAGATTAGAACAGTGTGAATGAGCACAGGCAGAGGAACTTTAGGCTACATTGCTCACCAAACTTTGGAAGATATGTTTATATTTATGGCATGATGCTACTAGAAAACATTAGCCTTGTTTACTGTCCAGAATGCATTTATAATATTTAAGAAGAAAGTGAGGAAATGAGTTTTCAAATTGATGAAGAAGGGGATGCAAATATTGCAAGGAAACTAGCAATTGTAGGACTTTGGTCCGTCCAATGGCATTCTGTGGACAAAAACATACCTTAAGAAGCCAAGACAGTTGATGCTCCAATGTTAGATGAAATCTTTAATTTTCGTAGCTCAAGTTCTGCATAACATGTATAATCTGAAACCAAGTGCCACTGAAGTTGATGTGACATTAGAATTCACATAATATGCTTTCTCTAATCCTTAAGACACAAAGGAAAAGAACCAGTTTTGGAAAGGGATTGCAGTCCCTAGAATTGCTGGACTTCACAACATCTTGACATGTAGCTTAGACAAAATTGAACATCACAATTAATAGTAACGTTCCATCCAGATTATATCAATAAAGTATAAACTCATCGCCCCACAACAAGGCTATACATATCACGCTAGCAATGCAATAAATTCACCATAAGGTTAAGCTAAAATTCGAGGGGAAGGATACAAATTGCAATAATTGTCACGGTATAACATCATGATGAAATAATCATAAAACAAAACATAAAAATGCATTAGTAGTTTCATCATTCTGTGTATTACTTTTTCAGGTCACATAGGGAATGGAAGTAGGGACTCGGTATACACAGCCACCTGGGATCCATAAGAACCATTATAATAGGATCGATGCTCTTCCAGCTCTCCATTGTCATTATATTTTACCAATCCAGTACTACCATCTGTCCCAAAAATATCACCACCTTTTGTATAGCATATTGGGAAGAAGTACATACTAGAAGGAATGTTTTCAGCAGACACAACAATAGTCTTAGTCCAAGATGACTGCACTCTGTACTCTTTCATCACCCATATTTCCATTGAATGGTTCCACACGACAAAACTTATACTAAGTGAATCTCCGAGCACCCCCAAATCACAAAATTCAAAGTCACAATCTAAAATTTCAACGGAGAAAAATATCTCTGAGAAACTCCTTTCAGTTAAATCAAAGACAACAACAACATTCATTAATAGATCACGGCAAAAAGCCAACCAATGAATAGCACCATTCAAGAGCGACCCTTCTTTGATACTTTCATGCTAATAGAATTATTAGTGTCTATTTACACAAAGAGAGCATGGATTCATTTATTACAAGAATAAGCATATTCACTCACATCAACATCCCCAAAAATCATATAAGCCCCAAAATTATTGTTATTATTAATCGGAGGAGAGTGAAAATACTTCTGGGATGGTTAGGGTTTTAACAGACAAATGAAATCACCCTTACCTCTTCCTTCCAAGGTTTGTGTTCGTCTTCCACGATCTCTGCTTCACCACTGCCATTTCGAAAACAATGGAAACTGGCGCACCATTGAAGACACAAAGAAAGAAAATTAGAGACAAATTAAAATGGAAGGGCAATGAATGAGAGGGAGTGTGAAATAAGAGCAAAATTCCTTACGGATTTCACCAACCAACCACCATAAACTCTCGTTAACGAGTTGCAACTGATAAGTCATTAGAAACCCTCTGAACAGTGGGGTCTCCTTCATCCTTGTTGGGACAGAGCGGTCTCATCCTCACAATAACCTGTGACAAAGGCAAGAAGAGAGAAATTGGACTTAGATAGAAGGCATTGGAAACTAATAAGTCGAAAACCCTAATAGGAGAAACCAACCTTGATGCCGGAATCGGAGGGTGCGGGGAGTGAATCGTCGGTTAGGACATCGGCGGCGGTGGCAAGCTTGCGCTTCAGAGTATTGGAAGAGGGTGGTCTCGGGGGCAAGGGGCTCTTGAACTTAGCAGGGGAAGGGACAGTGAGATTGGGATCGAAGGGAGGGTTTGCACTTTCAATAGGGGCGGGGTTTAATAGAGTAGGAGAGGGGGTTGGAGAATTTTGGAGGATGGAACGAAGAGAATAGGATTTTGGAAAATCAAAATTTTGTGTAAGTGTGGGAAATGAAATTTGATGGGAGGGAAATAAAGTAAATATGATGGAAGGAAGGAAAGGAAATTTGTGGCGTTTCTAAATGACACATTTTTAAGGAGAATTGTGACAGTTGTTAAGATGTCATATTATACAGATAATTGTGGCGGTTTTTAGTAACCGCCATATTAAAACCGCCACAGCTTACAAGTTTTTTTGTAGTGATCTACCTATTAGGGAGTTGACCATGACATTGGATGATGTGTCAAATTGTTGCACCTTTGGATTATCGAGCAATTGTACAGGTATGTGACCTTAGATGTAATTGCAATGACAAATTTGTTGGTTGAGTCACTTCGTGTTGATTGTGGAGCAGCAACTAATGAGACTAGGCATTACTGAAGTGGTCATGTGCACTAAGTAGATTGAGAGAGGTCTATGCAGACGCATGCAATAACAAATAATGGGCAGTTGTTGCTAGAGCGTATTTGCTCCACTTAGTTGGTTGCACTATATTTGAGATAAGAGTGCAACCACGATCAGTGTTTCCTATCCAGGATTTTTTGTGGATTTAAGGCTTACGAAGGGGTTCACACAGGCGACAGCTACATTGACCCTCATCTACGAGCAGTTGGGAGATGCTAGCTATCCAAGTATGAGGCAGGTAATTGGGTATGTGACGTTGTTGCAAGCCTGGATATACAAGCATTTTCCATCCATAGGTGTTAGATGTCTGTAGACTAAGTATGGCGAAGATGAGCCTCGGCATATGCAAATATGATGTTGGTATACTCTCATCACTTGATTTTGTTTGATTGCATTTAGACAGGATGAGATTGCATGAATTCAGATTTACCCTTTACGACAATCATAGGGCAGCTCATCCTTTTGATTGGATATCCTTATTTTTAGGGTACATTCGCTTGGGCTTCATACCAACATCATCTAGCCCCTCCCACATATCAATCTCAGTTGACATTCTTATGTATGAGCCTAGTATATTCATTTATCTATCCAGTCAAAAATATTCATCAAAGAATAAACCCTAAACCAATAAAAACTCTTTATTTGTAATGCTTATTTTACCATGGTTTTGATCCTTAGATTTAACTGAAAAGTACTTCTAAGTTTTTGACTTAAATGATATTGCTTAACATATTTGAATGTTAGGAATAGATTTAAAATGTTAATTGCTATCAACATCTAATTGTAATGATAAAGAGTTTTTTTTATAAATATGCAAGGAATCGATATTTTGGAGACTCTCTTAATATCTTTATATGCGAGAATCGATATAAATGAATTTTATATGGGCATCAATATAAATCAAATGATAGAATATTCACTACAAGAAAAAAAGTTTTAACGGAGGTTAATATAACCCTAGGAACCTCAACAAAATAAACGGAGGTTTTTTTAACCTTCGTTAAATTTCAAAGGTTTATTCTAAAACCTCAGCAAAATAACAAAGGTTTTTTAACCTTCGTTAAATTCCAAAGGTTTGTTCTAAAATCTCAGCAAAATAACAGAGGTTTCTTTTAACCTTCGTTAAATTTCAAAGGTTTATTCTAAAATTTCAGCAAAATAATGGAGGTTTTTTTTAACATTTGCTAAATTTCAAAGATTTATTTTAAAACCTCAGCAAAATAATGGAAGTTTTTTCAATATTCGTCAAATTCCAAAGATTTATTTTAGAACTTCAATAAAACACTCTAGATTTTTCAAACTTCAATAAATAAATAAAATTAAATCCATTTATAAATAAATAATTAAAAACTATATAGTTTTAATATATTTTATAACTAAATTCTCTAAAATTTAAAGTGTAACTTTACACTACAAATAAGTTTCCTAAAGTTTCAAAAAAATATTTTAAAAACTCACCAAAATAACCTTGGATAATAAGAACTTCAACAACTAATCTTGGATAATAAGTAATTCAGAAACTAATCTTGAATAATAAGTATTTTAATACTATTTGCATATTTCTTATGATTGATGGTAGTTAGTTTATATAATTCATAGTTTTTTTTTTTGTTACGAGTTCATACTTCAAAAAACCTGACTTATTTTGTTTTAACTTTTGATGTACATGTATTTTATGTGCAATTTTAGTTTTAATTATAATTGTTAATATTTAATTCTCATAATTTTGAAATATTTTAAATTAAAGCCTTTATTTTAAAATGCATCCAATAATTAATTCACTGTGAAAGTGAGAAGTGATCAAGTTAATTTCTCCTTGTAATCTTTTAACCCCACATGGCTTTGAACCCCACATAACACACAATTTCTCCTCGTAGTCAATAACACACATGGCTTTGAACCCCACATCTAACAGATAATGCAATTATTTAGGAAATATAAAGCAGTGATAAACATCAGTTATTGCCAAGCTAGGTAGTAGTGACTTGTGACCCAGGGCAATAAGGTGATGGAAGAAACAATGATAATGCCTTGTTTAGTGTTTCTTCTCCTTAGATATAATAGACATAAGTGTGGTTGAATTGTGATTAATTTTTAAGATTGTTGTTGGCGGCCATTGAGCCTATGTTGGAGAGCAGTGTGTCTACGGTGGAAGAGAAAAATCAAAAGGATTGTTAGAGATGGTGAAAAATGAAGTTGAAGGTTATTTCAAACGATAAGTCATTTTACAGAAATTTTGAAATCCATGGTACTTTATGGAGGTTTTGAAACTCATGATATTTTATGGAGGTTTTTAAACCCATGGTATTTAATGGAGGTTTTTAAACCCACGGTATTTTACGGAGGTTTTAAAATCCATGGTATTTTATGGAGGTTCTTAAACCCATGGTATTTAACAGGGGTTTTGAAAAACTTTTCTTGAGATTTAAAAAATTTCGGGGAACATGTTCCTAAGGATGATTTAGCGGGGGAAACTGTAATCCTGGGTAAATAACTTAATAGAAGTTTTAACCCTAGATAATGTAAAAATAAACCCTTGTTAAAATCATTTTTTCTTGTAGCGATTACTATATTTTTCAAAATACAAAAGAGTAAGAAGAATGAACCCCAATTCTAATTTTCTCAATTGAATCAATAACTCTTTGCTTTGCTTCTATTTAATTTTCATGCAAACTATTGTCAATATCAAATCAAATCAAATTATTGTACATATTCTTATATTTAGTGAATGTTACAATTAGGATTTCAAATAATTATTTCTTATGGATTTTCCTCCTTAGAGACAAATTATTACTTCTGACTTGGTATAGTTTCCGTAAAAGAGTATCAATTATAAGTTTTTAGATTTTTCTCATTTGTTGAACTTATCCATTTCTAAATAATGTATAATACTAATTCATACTTAAACACTAAGAGTGGTCTCTACTCTCTTTTTTTAGCCTTATATTGTCTTTTATTTAAATAAATAATACATAATGTCCAAGTACGTTTTAAATTAAACAATATTACATGATATAGATAATTTTAAGAAAACAAAATTAAAATAAGAAAGTTAAGTCCTAAAATAGTGTTGATTAATTTTATTATTTATTCATTATTATAGGTCGAGTTTGTAGCGAGTATTTATGCCCTCATATTCATCCAACTCGGATTATTTATACATTGAAAATATCTTATCTTGACAGCTAAATCAAGTATTGATAGCAAGTGCTATTAGGTTGGGACAAGGCAAGATCAATACTAGTTACTATGCTCCTTTTTCTTCGTCCTGACTATTGGCTAATTTCCTTTGTTTAAAAGGTATGTGCATGGACCAACAAAATTTTACTAATTTAGATACACTATTTTTTGTGTGTATAGCTAGTCATTACACCATTTGATTCCTACAAGTGATCCAACTCTCTCACAACAAGGGCATTAATTCTTTTCTATTAGTGGTGCATAGTGAGTTCTTTTCTATCCCTTTTTTGCATCAAGGCATAAATTAGTAGAAAAAAAATCAATTCATTAAGTAGACATTATTGAAATTATTCTTTCAACAAAGTATTTTTCATATACACAATAAGAAAATATACATGACAAAAAATATTTTTCTATAAATATACTAGAAGTCATCGATTATTTATTAAATGTGTTGAACTTTGTGTATATTCCTAATTTTTGTTTGAATAAGATTAGCTTTTGATTTATATTGATTTCTTTATACTTAATTAGTTAGAATATTTATGTCAATGATGCAATTTCACTAATTAATTATCAAATTGGGTAAAAAGTAATTATTATGTATATGTAAGTCATGTTAAAATGACATGAATTTTTCCTTTTGAAATCATTCCAAGCTCGCACAACTTTGTTTAAAAGAAGTGTGGGGATCACACGACTTTAGTTTTGCATGATGAAGTAATTCTAGACCTAGACAATTTTGCTTAGCGTAATAGAAAATTATCTTTTATGTTAATTGAAGTCGTGCCAATGATAGACGACTTTAGTTGTACATGATTAAATCAAAGTCGTGACACCATTAGACAACTCTAGTTAAGCAAGTTTAGGAAGAAGTCATACAAGCTTCACACGACTTCAGTTAGTCGAGTCATGGTAGCTTAGAACAAATTTTCGTCATTATTTTTTGTTTTATTCGCTAGTATGTGAATTGATACATACAATAAAGAAATTCAATTCCATACATTAAAAAAATTAAACACATACTCAATCAAATGGAAAATTCAATACAAACAAATAACACAAAAATAATAACCATAAATCGTTCCAAACAAGGACGACTTTATTGTAAATCAAATACAACTGATGTCATGTGAAGCTTGCATGACTTCCTTGTTAATATCCTTAAGTTGAAGACATTTTATGTTTGCACGACTTCAGTTTAACCATGCAGAACTGATTCGTCTAACCTTAACATGACTTCAATTACCATCAAAATAATTTTTTGCTACACTAAGCAAAATTGTCTAGGTTTAGGACAACTTCACCGTACAAAACTAAAGTCGTGTGATCCCACATGACTTCTTCTTCATTTAAATAAAATTGTGTGAGCTTGAGACAATTTCAGAAGGTGAAGTCATGCCAATATTATATACATAATAACATTTTTTTACCCAACTCGGTAATTAATCAGTCAAATTGCACCACTCACATAATTTTTCGTAATAAGCCCGAGCGTGTGAATGGATGAGCTAAATTTTAGATATAAAGGAATTACAAATCTCAGAGAAGTCCAAGATCAAAACAAAAATGAAGAAACCTACCAAGGCAAACACAATACTATGCATAAGAAAGCGTTAATTCGATGTATTTGAAACGTATATAATCTATCTTAGAAGAAAATTGGTAGTGTAAATAAGAATTAAAAAAAATTATGAACATAACCTATACAGTGACACTTATAGATGATGGACTTGCCAACCATAGCTGAGTACTTAACACTACTCTGAATTTGAAAGACTTGCCAACCAGGGAAGCAACTTTTCATGTACTAAGTCAGGTCTGTCGTCATGGGGACAATGCCCAACCCCTTCAAGTAAGAAGAGTTTAACATTTTCTTGTTGAGAAGGCAATGAAGAAAAGTACTTGCCAACAGGTCCATCAATTGGAGTAAAGGGATCTTCATCTCCCCACAAAAGTAAAACAGGCAAGGATATGTTTGGCATCAATGCCACTGGATTCGGCCCTGGTGGCCCAGTCACAATGGACACAAATGCATCTAAGGCCCCTGGAGCATTGGCCGGTTCCCTAATGATCTTCATTTGCAGAATCAAAATGCAATTCTAAGTAAATGTTGTCAAAAGAAAGGAAGATTAATAACAACACAAGTAAACAACAAAGTCTTACCTCCACCAGTTCTTCATCCACAGACTCCTTATTTCCATACACTGAACTCAAAACGTTTCTTAAATTCTCTCTGCATATCAGCAATACAATTTTAGGTTGCCTCTTTACACATCCAAGGGAATTTATGGCCAAACCTGGAGAGAATACCTTTGTTTAACTCGCTCAAAAATTGCTGAGGCAATTCCCTTTTGCTTTAATAGAAAATCAATCAGCCAAAGCAAAGGTAATAGTAACTTGATCCTCCAGTCATCAACAATTGCTTTGTTGTTCATGCCACCAGCACAGTTCAACAGCACAATGCCTCTCACAAGAGTTTGACTTGAATCTGATTGGAGACTATAATTCATAGATATGGCAAAAAAGAACTTTCTGATGCAAACTCTATGCTTAACTGTTTTGACAGAAATTTAGGTTACATTCCAGCCTCTGGGGGACAAATCAAACATACCTGAGGCAGCAATGAGACAGGCCAGACTTCCAACAGAGTTTCCAATTAGTACTGTTGGCTTTTGAATAACTTCATTCAAGAAATCCAAGATCAACTGTTTAGAGTGAATTCAGGGTACAAGTTAAGCTTGTAATGTTGTATATACTGGAGATTTCACCCAAAAAACGAGAACGTTGGAGATTTGATCTCCAATTAAAACCTCAAGAAATAAATACCTGAGCCCAAGCTTCCATGGTATATTCAAAGCCTGGAGGCTTATCTGAAGCCCCAAAACCAAGAAGATCAATAGCATAGACAGTATAATTCTGGGCTAGTATCTTGATGTTCCTGAAGGAAAAAAAAAACTAAAATACTTACCTTCTAGTTCAATTCAATGACTACACTGCTAAGTAAAATGAGAAAAAAAAGGTGATTGTTGAGGATTTGTTATGAGAGGAAACTGAAAAAAGGTTTTTATGTGGGGAATTTAAATCATATTAGCAAAAACAATTAACAATTGTAACCAAAGTGCTTGATTAAAATCGCACATTAACTGAGTAAGAAAATTCATGTAGTTGGAATTGAATTTGCTTGAGAGCCAACAGCTCAACACCAAAGTACAATCCATGGTCATTTTGTTTTCCCATTAATCTTTTTTAACTGAGATAGTGGACATTCCATCTGGATCCAGCGAACCTTTTTAGGATCTAACGTTTGGAATCTAAACTAAGCAATATCCTAACCCAAAATTTCCCAAAGCAAATTACATGCAAGCTCAATGAACAACTTAATAATTAGCATGGTCTCCCTAAAGTTCCGTCTTTTCTTTGTCAACCATTTTCTGCGTTGCAAATACTTGAAGTTGGTGATTACAAATGAAATTGAAAAAGGGGGTTGTCTGAACAAAAGAAGGGGATTCTGCACAGTTATTGGAAAGAGGTGATTGACAATCCCAATAAAAAGCTTGAAAGCTATTCACTGATGCATTTCCTGATATACTTAGCTTCTAAATTTGCACAAATTTTTATTTGGTAATGATTGCTGTGATAGATATCTAATTTAAAGGGAGGAACGCAACAATTCATTGCCTATCATGCACATATTACTTTATGTTATCCTTTTTTACGTGGCTACCAGCTTACCATACAAATGTTATAAAACAATATCTAAAAAAGAAAAAACGGGTGGACGAGAAAACAGCAACATGAGAAGTGAAAAAAGTTGGACACATGACTAGTTATGGTGGCTTAATTACCTGCGCCAGTGAGGAATGGAGGCACCAAATCCATGAACAAGTAAGAGGGGAGGGTGGTTGGCTTGCAACTGCTGAGGAGAATCAGAAGAAACGAAGTAGTTGATTGAATATTGGTCCTTCCACTGCCATGTAAGACACCTCTGCTTTATCTTTTCCACCTCAGAGAGGGACCCCTCAGCAGCAGAAGTTGCTGCAGAAGTAACAGAAGTGGAGTTCATTATGACACTGGTTCTGTCACTACTACCAACTTTGGCATTACTTGAGTAGATTGGATGGAGGTGGTGATGACAAGGAAGAGGAACCTTCACTTTCCTTGGTTTTGTGGAGAAGAATAATTCTCCACTGTTAAGCCTTTGAAGGTGTGTTTGTAAATGCAGAAAGCCAACAGAATGAACAGCACTTGTCACTTCCATCACTTTGTTGTGTCTGTCTACTCTGTGCTCCTCGCTATATAGTTTCGGTGTCTTTTGTTAAACGGAAATCTGAGGGGGTCAGGCCCAAATGTATAGCGTCTTCAATAAATTATCGGTATTTTTTCTGCACCCAAAAAAATTAAAATGATTTTCGAATTACTCTTTTCAAAATATTTTCATAACGTACTTTTCAGAAGTTAAAAAATATCAGAAATTAAAAAATATGTTCAAATATTTTGGAATAATTTGGTCTTATGAATTTTTTATTTTGAAAATATTTTTTTATGAGCACTTTTATCTTGTAGAATCATCCAAAATTATCAAGAGTAATTTGAGTATTTCGAAAAATGTAGAAATGCAAGAAAAAAATTAAAAATGAAAAAAAACACTTAATATATGCATAAATTTGAATGTAAAATTTATTAGAATAAGTTGAAGATATTTAAATTCAAAAAATATATAATTTATAATAATTATTAAGTAATTAAAAATAATTCCAAAAACTAACTCTAAGATGAAAGAAAAATATACAAAAACTAAAACTAATAAAAAAGAGGATTGGACTTTGTTTTTGAAAACTTTTTCTCTTAGAAAAACAATTTCTTTTTAGAAAAAAAATCAAAATTACACCAATTCTTAAAAAATTTATAATTTCTAGTACTCACACTAAATTATTATTAGTCACTTTTGAGATCTATCTAATTATTCTTTTTTAATTGTTTCTTCAAACAATAACCTTAATTTCTCCAAGCAATAACCTTAAATATTGTTTAAGCAATAAAAGTCTTCTACTTACTCTCCAATTATTTTTTCAATAATAGTTTTCTCAAAGATTTTGTATTCACGAACATTATTTATATAATATTTGTTGGGTATGAAGCCAAATCATATGGGTTGGGCTGAGTAGATACTATGTTTTAGTGAGTGGGCTTAATCATTGTGTCCCCTTTATTATCTCTATTTATCTCTATTTAAATAGATCATTGTACTTGTAATTGGTGTGCAACAGGACAGAATGAAAACCTAATAGTTGCCCGTGTGGATGAAGGTTGCAGTTGGCGACCGAACCACGTTAAATCCTATGTCGTTTATTTTCTTGCATTGATTCGTGATTATGTGTGTTGCTTCCGCGTGTGCATTTTTTCCCATCAATATTCTCTCCAAATTTTTTGTATTAAGAAGTATTCTTCTTGCAGTACTTTCTCAAGGTTTTGTACTTTCACAAATATTTTTTATATCATAGTCTTTTCATATTTTGTACTCACTCGTAAAAAAGTATGAAGATATCGACTTAGATAAACTTTTTACAAAGAAATAAAATCTAGTATTGAGTCTATTTATTAATTCAAGATGCACTCTTACGAAATTACAATTAAGGTATAATTTTTTTTGAATATTTTGTATTTACATAAATTTTGTTTTTCTAAATGGACTTTAGAGTTCCTTTAGTGTTTGTTGTTCAGAAAGATTTTTTTTCTTCTTCTTCTTTCTTTCTCTTGTATTTTAGTCTTTAAATACTGTAATCTTTGAAAGGTATTGAGACTTGCTTTATCTTTGAGTCTTGCTTGAGGAAAGGTTTATCCATCAACTATTTAACACTCAGAGAAATTCCTTATTATACATGTTACTAGTTTTTTTATATAATAAAATAGTATGATTATTTTTCTTCAATTAGTATTGTGTGAAAGATTTGGAGGCAAAGGAATAATGTTACATTCAAAAATGTCATTGTTAATTATGTGAGAATTTTCATTTTGGTCTAACTAAAAGCATTGTTAATTATGTGAGAATTTTCATTTTGATCTAACTAAAAGCATGGTCTTGGATTACTGGAAAAGATAAATTAGATGATTTTACATATCCCAATGGTACTTATATTTGTTTAGTTGTTTGAAACTTATAAGGAAGTAATATTTTTTATTAGTTTCCTGATTTATTATTTGATGCTTAGCTACAAAGGCTAGGTTGGTTGTTGTTTGTTGTGCATTATTGTTATATGCAGGGTAGGAAAGTTTCGTGAAAGTATATGGAGGTTGTCGCAGGTTTGGGAAGACACAAACATTTGTATTTTCTGTATAGAAATATTGCACTTAAACAGATAGTGCACTGAAACTGTAGTTAGGATTACTTGATTTTCAAAGTTCAATGAGCATTGGAGTTAAGCAAGGAACCGACTATGGTGTTTTGATCATATTTGTAAATCTTTTATATCTATTTGCATTCATTATTCTTTTTGTTTTGGTGTGACATCAAGTTGGGTAATCAATATATGATACCTGTAGTGGACCAGAACTCAGAAGGACTATTTGCGGTTTACTCCTTAAAGATAAAAGATATTGTTCCTAGTGATATTTCATTGGTATCCAGGTGGTTATTCTGTGAGGGTTTGTTGCACTCCAAGGAGATAGAATTCCACACAGTTGTGCTGTTAAGATTACACACATCGTAACAGAGTTCTCTTCCATTGAATATTCTCTCACTAGAGATAAGATTCTCGTTTGGGAAGTTGGTTACTAGTGGTAACCTAATGACACTCTATAAAAGGGGCTTAAGGTCCCAAGTGAAGGTATGAAATTCTAAATATACTTTTTGAATACTGAAGCTATTCATTTCTTATTCTTTCATAAAGTCCTTACTGACTTGATCGTCGGAGTGTAATCGGCCGTAAGGGCGCCCTCTGTCTCAACAGGTGAAGCACCAAACAACCAAGAGAAGTGCAGATTTCAGAGAAGACAGACGGAGCCTGAACCAGTCATCAGAGTCAATCGACGACCAAGTCAACTGGCCAGAACATTTGGCGCCTACCGTGGGGCTCGATAAAACCTGATCCCATCCACAATTATGTTTGAGTTTTTTTTACGTAATGAGGAACATGAGGCGAGGTCCACAGGGATCTGAAGGGAGAGAGGCCCCCACTTTGTAGAAAATCGTGGAGGCCATGAGAACCCTCCAAGTAGCAAACGAAGAAGCCAAGGCTAACCAGTCAAGTCCATTCGATGGGTGTTTGGTCGGCTTCGCGTGAAATTAGGTAGAAAGAACGAGGACAACCTTCACTGATGAAAATGCGGCCAAGGCCATCACCATCAGCCTCCACCGTATAGTCATGGTGCTTAGGAATGGAGCATATAGACTAGAGACCCTAGAGGGAGAAGTCATTCCTCGAGCCTGGAAGGTGGCAAACCTCAAATTGCATTTTAGCTAAGATATTCTTGCTTAACGCTTTCCTTTTAAACAATGTGTGATAAATTTGTTCTTGGAAGATGATGCATTTAGCTTTAATGATTCACTTGAATTGGAACATGCACAAGTAAGTCAACCTGGCTCAGTGTCAATACGACCACTCGAGTATGGGCACCCCGTGAGTAAACGATTACCTAGTGGCAGGTAAGACGGGGGGGTGTGCTGGACATGAGTGCTCAAATGCTTGGGACCTCGGCTATTGGGTAGTTCACGAGTTTGGCCTAGATGTTGATCAGCCCAGAAAAGGTAATTAAGATAAAATATATAATTGTTATTATCATATGATTCTAAAGATAAAATATAAAGAGATATTTTATTTGTTGTGATATTATATTTTATCTGTTGTATTATTCTGAAGATAAAAGATAAAAAGAGATATTTTATCTGTTATTCTAAAAGATAGAATATAAAGAGATATTTTACCTATTGTGATATTATTCTGAAGATAAAATATAAAGATATATATTATCTGTTGTGATATTATATTATATCTGTTGTATTATTCTGAAGATAAAATGTAAAGATATATGTTATTTGTTGCGATATTATATTGTTGAGATATTATATTTTATTTGTTGTGATATTATATTTTATCTGTTGTAATATCATATTTTATCTGTTGTGATATTATTCTATAGATAAAATATAAAGAGATATTTTATCTGTTGTGATATGATTTTGAAGATAAAAGATATATTATTGCTTAAATCTTTTATCATATTATGCAAAAAATGGATATATGTAAATCTGTTATCATGTTATTCTGAAGATGACATGAATGATTAGTTATCATTTAAATCAATTGTGATATTATTATCATGATCATAATCATGATCTCTCACACGATATAAATTATTCTTGTTACTGGATATAGAGCGTAGTAATGTAAAAGTACTATCTAGGAAAGTTCTGGCGAGGAAAGACTTGGTACTTAAGTGCGTCCGTTGGTGACCCACCTCTCTTTCCTGGGAACTTACCTGGTGTGCTAGTTCACTATCTACAATCATTGTTTTAGTAAACATTATTATTCATAGTGTGTTTTCAGTTATCCGATTGAGCATAGGGTAAGACGACCTAACTCGGAGCGGACGTAGCTACCCGAGTATAGGCGCCCTATGAGATGAATTGACTTGAAACAGGTGTGGTCATTCACACTAGCACATGTTGAGATGACTTAGCTCGGAGTAGATGTAGCTATTTGAACAGAATGCACAAGCATACCTACTGACCAAACTCGCTAACTCAGGTAAAGGAGGTCGTTAGAGGTCAGTTATTCAAGAGACTCTAAAGTCACCCAAGACCACCGTAACTTGTATGGGAGAGGTCCAACGTGTGAGGGGCTTGGAGGTCGGAAGAAGAGGGCACCAGTCGTTGACTCAAGAGACACTGAAGGTGCCCAAGTTGTATTATTCAATGAAGGGGACGCTCTTTTTCCCTATGGGGTTTTTTAACGAGGTCACCGAATAAAAGAAAAGAATTGAGAAAGATATATTTGTGTTGAACAGTAAAGTGAAGTCCTCCATGGCTTGAAAGCCGAGGTCGAGGCACGTAAGCGAACCTCTCCTACCTTGTTAAAGAAAGGGGGTGAATAGTATGGTTCCAAGAAAAGTCCTCCGCGGCCTAAGCAGCCATGGTTGAGGCACGTAAGGAAACCTCTCCTACCTTGTTAAAGAAAGGGGGTGAATTGTATGGTTCCAAGAAAAGTCTTCCGCAGCCTAAGCAGCCATGGTTGAGGCATGTAAGTGAACCTCTTCTACCTTGTTAAAGAAAATGGGAGAATAGTATGGTTCCAAGATGAGGTCCTCCTTGGCTTATCAGTTGAGGTCGACAGAGATGAGGTCCTCTTTGGCTTATCAATCGAGGTCGACAAGGATGAGTTCCTCTTTGGCTTATCAGTCGAGGTCGATAGAGATGAGGTCCTCCTTGACTTATCAGTCGAGGTCGACAGAGATGAGGTCCTCCTTGACTTATCAGTTGAGGTCGACAGAGATGAGGTTCTCCTTGGCTCAAGGTCAACAAAAATAAGTTTTTCTTTGGCTTACAAACCAAGAGCCATCCCGGGGAATCCTCTTCTGAGACTTACGTGGAGAATCAGAAATACAGGTTAACAAGAACCACACGGTCGAGGTTTCTTAGAGAGGTTACTTGGGAAGCAGATATTGAAGTAAAGAGATACAGATCAGACAGGTACAGGCTTGCAAGATCGTCATCAAGGCATATTACAAGTTAAGAAACAAAATACGCAGAAAAAGGACAACAGCAATGTCAAGAGAGAGCCACAGCGGCCAAGTTATATGCAGAATAGAAGGCATCAGTCATCAACACAAAAGCATCAAGTATGCATTAGAGTAGAATAAACGCATGTCGCGACGGGAAAGTAGGGCATGATGAGATGAGTTGAGCAGAAAATGTAAACAGTCCCAGGCAATTATAAATGCATGGAGGGACATCGCAATAGCAAAAGAAAGCCATAAATGATGAAAAGAACGTACCTTTAACAGATTGTGAGTGAAGTTGATGAAGGGTCGAGAGAGAAGAAAAGAGCGCTTGAAGGAGCAAGGAGTTTTTGAAAAGATGAAATGAGAAGGAATGAAACAGTGAAGAGTGTAGGAGGCAAAGGGTTAATGTATATGGGAAGCGCGAATCGACAAAGCACCCCAACCGTTGAGATTGCCACGTGTACGCTCCAAGGAAAGTATGGTGAAATGTCACCTCAAAGCACTGTGTACGTCCCATCACTCAGTCTCACTACAGTGCCACGTAAGTCGACAGGTCGAGCAGTTAGGCTTTGTGCTAAAACAAGTTTCAGCTCGAGCCTGGGGGGCTTGTGTAGTAGCCAGACCTCGGACGTCGGCACGTGGGTGAGAGGTCGGCACAGGAGAGGTTGGCATGGTAAGGCCCACAGAAGGGTCCATAGAATTACACGTGTCAAGGCACGAAACCAGATTCACGGATATGCCATGCATGCAGAATGTGTTCAAGACGTAAGGCTCTAACACGATAGAATTATCCTTAAAAACGCATGGGAGGCACGTGAGATATTAAGTTATTAGATAAGTTTGGGCTGGCGGCGCTGGGTTAGGCACTGAAACCCTAGCAGCCACACCTTAAATTACGCACTCCAGGAAAGAGATAGGCCCACGAGAGTTGCACTCTAAGAACAAAGCACTGTGTACGTCCCATCACTCAGTCTCACTACAGTGCCACATAGGTCGACAGGTCGAGCAGTTAGGCTTTGTGCTAAAACAAGTTTCAGCTCGAGCTTGGGGGGCTTGTGTAGTGGCCAGACCTCGGACGTCGGCACGTGGGTGAGAGGTCGGCACAGGAGAGGTTGGCATGGTAAGGCCCACAGAAGGGTCCATAGAATTACATGTGTCAAGGCACCAAACCAGATTCACGGATATGCCATGCATGCAGAATGTGTTCAAGACGTAAGGCTCTAACACGATAGAATTACCCTTAAAAACGCATGGGAGGCACGTGAGATATTAAGTTATTAGATAAGTTTGGGCTGGCGGCGCTGGGTTAGGCACTGAAACCCTAGTAGCCACACCTTAAATTACGCACTCCAGGAAAGAGATAGGCCCACGAGAGTTGCACTCTAAGAAAGGAAGGTTGCCACGGGATTATAGGGGAATTGTGGCCTAGAATCCCGAAAAGGTAATCCTAAATTCGCTAGAGGCAGCGCTTGGACAAAGGCATGTATGCGGCAGGTAACCTAAAGCCAGCTATATAATGGGGTAACACCCAAGGTAGGGCCCCTCTGCTTCAACGGAGCCACCAATCCACTGCAAGGTAGAAAGGAGTCACTACCTACTTCAGAGTCAACGACAACTGAGTCAACCGGCGACTCTCAATTCGTAGCTCGCCAACTTTTTGGCTCAAGCTCAGGTATGTGACCTCGCCTTGGAAGGTTTCCAAGTGAGGGAATTTGAATGTAACAGGTTTATGGCAACTCAGGATTAAGAGTCTCTCGCTCAGAAGGATTTCGAGCTAGGACATCTTGAATGGCAGCTCACCAACATTTTGGCTCAAGCTAAGGAAGATGGCTTCTGTCTCAGTCTAATACTGAGCTCGGGACCTCAACCAGGATAAGTCAGGGTCAACCCTGCAGAAGAGTAAGGCACCACAAAGGTGTTCAAAGAAGAATGTGTAAAGGGAAATGTCAAAGTTTGGCATGACCAAACTATGAGAAAAGTGGGAGACCCACTACAACCATGAGGTTATAGAAGTTCTTATGTGAATAGCTCTGTCAAGAGCACTATTTGATTAGTAGTTGCATCAGTTACTTGAAATGCATTACCTTGCTATGTTTGGATTTGTTATTAAGTCATGGTATTTGCATCGTATAAGTGTGAGGTAATCGAATGCATGATGGTTGTGCCTATTAGAAGCATGCATTATCACCATACTGGTCGAGGCATAGCATGAGGGCATAAATAAATTGTTCGTACATATATGTATAGTATTGGAAATTGTTTCGAAGGTTACAGAAGGAAGTGCAAGTAGCAATGCTTTTTAGCCACTGATGTGGACACGTGAATGCTGGCGAGGAGGTTGCCGTAGGCGAGCAACTTAGTCTCTTCGCTGAGCTTGCTGAAACAAGCTCAGCTCAAGACTGGCGGGCTTGTGTAGTGGACCAGAGCCCAGAGGGACTATTTGCAGTTTACTCCTTAAAGATAAAAGATATTGTTCCCAGTGATATTTCATTGGTATCCATGTGGTTATTCTGTGAGGTTTGTTGCACTCCAAGGAGATAGAATTCCACACAGTTGTGCTATTAAGATTACACACATCGTAACAGAGTTCTCTCCCATTGAATATTCTCTCACTAGAGATAAGATTCTCGTATAGGAAGTTGGTTACTAGTGGTAACCTAATGACACTCTATAAAAGGGGCTTAAGGTCCCAAGGGAAGGTACGCAATTCTAAATACACTTTTTGAATACTGAAGCTATTCGTTTCTTATTCTTTCATAAAGCCCTTACTGACTTGATCGTCGGAGTGTGATCGACCGTAAGGGCACCCTCTGTCTCGACAGGTGAAGCACCAAACAACCAAGAGAAGTGCAGATTTTAGAGAAGACAGACGAAGCCTGAACCAGTCATCAGAGTCAACCGGCGACCAAGTCAACTGGCCAGAACACCGATAGATTAATTAGATTGTTGTTTTTGGGGATTGTTGGATATGTAAGTTGTATAAAGTTGACCCTTCTTTTTTGTATATAGATTAGGACATTTTCTAATGTTGTGTTTGGATTGAGGATGAGATTTGTGGGGAGGAGAGGGAGTGGATTTGTGAGGATTAGAGAGGATGTGTGAATTTTGTTAGAATTAGAGGCCTTAAACAAGAGGGGGGATGAATTGTTTTTGAAAGATTTTCGCAAGTATTGAAGGTTGAGTGAAAGATTATGAAGAATCAATCAATTTGAAAACTGTTCAGCCAATTAGAAAACTGTTTTTAATTTGATTTCAGAAAATCAACCAGTTTTTTTTGCGAAAAAAACGGTTGTTTATACTAGCAGTGTAGAAAAACAAAGCTAAAGCAATTTAGAGAGAGTAAGGATAGAGATATCCACACAAGAAGTTTATACTGATTCACTTTTAACTAAGAGTTACATCCAGTCCTCAACTAACCACTGAGAATACACTATGTAATCAAACCTACATTACACAACACACACCAAAGTGAAAACAACACACAGTTTTCAAAACAACCCTCTGAAACTACACAACACCAAATAACACAGAAATACAATACCAAAGTAAGAAGGGAACATAATACACCTAGGTTAAATAAAAGATTACAATCCAGAAATACAAGACAATCCTATTCCACACTTTGAGATTATCTAAAAGCTCTTTGCAATCTTGAAAACTTAATTCAATTGATCTCCCTTTCTTAGTTAATGACCATGAGCGTAAAACAACCTTTTTGTACTCCAATCAGATGGTCAAAGCATTTAATTCAAGAACCAAAAGCAGTTAGGATCATTAAAAAATAGTTTAACCAACTTAACCAATTTCTGTTAAGGTTTTCAAGAAATCAATCAATTGAAATCATGAATCAGTTGAATTGGTTTGACAACAAAGTCAAACAAAGTCAAGCTTTTCAAATCCTTTTCAAAATCCACTAAGCATAAAACAACCGGTTGAATCGACATTTCAACAGGTTGAATTTTCACACTCTTTAGAAAACACATATTTTTCAAAAGGACTAAGATTCAATTAACCTTGGATCATTATAAAGAGTGGATTAACAAATTCAAATACTTATAGACACACACACAACCAGTAGCAAGGTCTTCAAGCATTCCTCTTGGATTTGGAGACATCAAAGCACCTTGTTGAACAAGGTGCTTTGGACTGAGGCATGGTAAAGTGGATTTGTAAGGATGATTTATTGAAATTTGTAAGTGATGTAATAATTGGGAGGGAATTTAGAAATTATTTTAAAGGTATAAAATGTAAATTTACAAATTTACCCTTGTTATTAAAAAATATTTGAATAATGAATTATGATATAATTTTTTTGTGTAGGTTTGATTAATTAAATTTTTCTAATATATAATTACTTGTGTTTTTAATAAAAAATTTAAAAATATAATTGAAAATAATTTTGTGTTAAATTGAAATAAATTTATTAAATATACTAAAATTTATGAAAATAATATTTATTATTATATACATTTATTAATTTATATAGCTATATATATTTTGTTGATATTATAATTTTATTTTATTATTTCTATTATTTATACTTATATATTTTTATTAATAGTATAATTAAACATTTTTGAAATTATTAAATAAATTTATCTAATATTTAATTTTTTATATTGTATATATATAATTATATTAATAATTATAATAGTAATAAAATAGTTAATCTATTAATAGTTTGAATAATTTATATATTTTAAAAGTAATGTACAATTTATACATAGTGATACTATAAAATTCATATATTTTCATAAATATTATGAAATATTAACTCACAGCATGAAAAAAAAATAGTATTTTATTTTTGATGTATTGTTTTTTATTTCAATTTGTATCCAATAAAACAAAGAAAATAAAATAACAACTCGCTTATCATTAATAAACATTGGATGAACATGAAAAAGTCGATGGCTACAATACACAATAGATGAAGTCATTACATTAGAATCCAAATGGAGATACTTGATGTTATGTCATGGAAATTTTTAAAAAAAATTACAAACATAATAATGTCCAATAACACATTAAATTTAACTGACAATCAAAATAAGTTCAACATAAAAAATAGTAATAACACAACAAAAATACAATCAATGTTCTTCATTGCCTTCAAGCTAATGAAGTATATTTTCGATTTGGCTCAAACGTGTGTTGATATCCAACCTATGTTTGACGTACTTTCATGTATATTTTGAATTCCCTCCGAATTTGTGTTAACATTGCCAAATCTTAGGGGATTTTAGGTTGAGGATGACCGCCTGCAACATGTTCTTGTTCATGTTCGTCCTTAGACCTTCCAACTTTCCACACACCATTTACCTCAAAGATATTCATTTTCTTCATAGTTTTTCCTCAAGAAGTTATTCCACCTTAATGTGATTGATGACTCTCCCATCAAGTTCATGCCATACAACATCATGAGGTGTGTGATTAAACAACCATACGGAAGAGGCATACCATTGTCATGGCATTTTATCATGTGTTGCATGATATAATGAGGCCAATTAATTATTACATTACTTTTCAGACACGATAACATGAAAACATCTTCAAGAACCAACTGTGAGAAGTTGCTCCCCAAGGACACAACATGTGCACCCATGTGTAAAGAAGTGGTCTTTCATTCATAGTCAAACTACCTACATTTCTTACGTTTTGACCGTGCACCTCTTCTCTTGTCATGATTAATAGGGTCTGTTGACGATCAAAATGTATGTCCTCAAGGATGGTAGCAGGGTTTAACAACATATCATCATATTTCATATTCGTCACGCTCATCCAATCCCTATGTCTAATTATAATCTTGTATGTGCCGATATGAGTAGCAAGGTAATCATGTGTTGTTAGATGAAAATTTGAATAAAAAACCTTGACAATGTTCTCATGATAGGTAGTCTTATACTAAGAAATTGTTGCAACCCTTGAAAATTCAAATACTCTTGAAACTGAAACCTAGATGTGACCAAAAAATGGGAAATCTATCACTTTTAGCAGTAAGACTGGTCTGCCGTGAATTTTTTTTTTTTCAAATACAACCATGTTTGAAAGGGAGGCTCAAAGATATCTGCAGTTAAATGTGAAGCATGTTTTTTTAGAAAATTCCGTTGTTGTGAACCTCTAAAGTTCTTCTGTATGCCACAAAATTAACATGTTTTTTTCTGCTCCAATTAAGTCTGATTAACTTGCAACACAAGCTGCCGTTAATTCTAAACTCAGACTCTGCATGTGCATGGCATATTTTTGCTATTTATTTATCTGAATCCAACTAATTTAACGAAATTAAACAGTAATAAAAAGAAAAATTGTGGCTGCTCATATTTTATTAATTATCAAGTAGTTTTTTTTATCAACAATGAAAAAATATAATTAAACAAGATACTTAAGGATTAATTAATTATGAAGTATATTCTTAAGACAGGAACTTAACAATCAAATTCGTCTTTCAACGTCAACAACATAGACTACAACATTGACTTGTATGCTTTTCATTGAATGAACTATTGAACAATATAATAATTTACTTTTTGTTGAATTTTATAGTGTTATATTATTCTTAAGATATTATGATAACTACTATTTTAATATAAAAATTTTATAAAATCTTATTTTAATAATATTTTTTAAAATTTGTTAGAAGAAAGGATATTTTAAAATATTTTTTTTTATTCTTATTAACTTGGAATGTTGTTTAAAACTCAACATCTTACATTTTGAAGATGTTATAAATCCCAGTAATACTTATGGTCTTGAATAATGAGCCTGGAATGAAAATATAGTGATTCAGCTCTACATTTGAGAAGAAAGCCAATAACTGGGGACGGTGATGAGACAACTTTAGTTGACGGTGTCAAAGGATTGAGTTTTCACGCAAATCAATAAGAAAAAAAAAGTCAAAGAATTCTGCTGACCATTATTCATCTCTAATACCAATTTCTTATCAGAATTTTTAATGAAGTTTTAAATTTTTCAAAAATTTAAATACTTTAATTAAATATCCATAAAAAAATTAATTTTACTTTATGTTTAAAATTTGTATATTTTGAATTAATATCTTCAATCAATTGAATATCTACAATGCAAGATAACAGATGATATACAATAAAAGGTAACGAGTCGGTCTAATTGATGTCAAAAGTAAAACATTAAATATTAAATTAAAAAATATAAAAAAAAAATTGAACATTAAATAAAATATAAATTTAATTAAAAATACTTAATTTTTTTAAATATTTAAAATTTAAGTATTTTATTTTATTCATTTTTTATATAAAAGCATCTAAATAACGACAATAAAAGGTAAGGATATGTTAATTTAATTAACGTCAAAATTAAATACCAAAACATTAATTAAAAATATTTTTTTTAATACATATTTAAATTTATAAGACTTGAAACTTAATTAAACTTAAATAAATTAAACTACTATATCTGTAATATTTTTATGGTTTTTAATTTTGTTTTGATAATAAAAAAAATATTGTTTATATTATTATTTGATTATTATTTAAATAAATTTAATTTAAAGTTTTTTTAAATTTGAAATTTGTGTTTCCAATTTTAAAAAATTATTTTTATACAAAAAAAAAAAAAAAACCTTTTTAAATTGTATGATTTGCAATATTTTGAGAAGTAGATTCTTCAACAGGAGCATAACACATTATACATGGCAACGCAATGCTGGTGTTGGAAACAAGTCAAAGCAGTTTCATTAAGCAAACATTCTTGCATTAGTTGCTGCAATGGGTTCAATCGATAACCAAGAAGCCATTGAGCTCTTTGAAGGCCAAAATATTTTGTACATGCAGATATTTGGCCACCTTAAACCTTTGTGCCTTAAGTGGGCTCTTCAACTAGGTATTCCAGACATAATACACAACCATGGAAAACCTGTTACTCTTTCTCACTTGCTCTCAACTCTTCAAGTTCCACCATCTAAGACTGCTTTTGTGCACCGATTAATGCGCTTTTTGGCACATAATGAAATCTTTGATATCCACCACAGCCAAGAAGATCACGAAGTAGCATATGCTCTAACCCCAGCATCAAAACTTCTTGTCAATGGCTCTGGCCATTGTTTATCTCCAATGGTTCGGTTGATGATCCACTTCTCATGAGTAAATGCCACCACTTGGGAGAATGGATTTATGGGGAGGACCCCACACTGTATGAGACAGCCTTAGGGACAAGTGTTTGGGAACTTCTTGACAGAGAACCTAAATACTTGAGTCTCTTCAGTGATGGCATGGCAAGTGATTCCCAAATGGTAGACTTGGCTCTCAAAAATTGCACTTCAGCTTTTGAGAGTTTAGATTCCATCGTGGATGTAGGTGGTGGAACCGGAACCACGGCCACAATTATCAGCGAAGCATATCCTAAGATGAAATGTGTTGTGCTTGACCTTCCTCAGGTTATAGCAAACTCCACAGGAACCAATAATTTAAGCTTTGTTGGTGGGGACATGTTCAAATCTATCCCTCAAGCTGATGCAATCCTACTAAAGGTACAAATATATGTATATGCTTTTGCTTGTTTGATTTGGAAAATAATGCTGCAAATTTGCAATTATGATTAAAGACGTGTTTTGTTTTTTCTTTTAGTTTCTTCGCAGTGGGTTCTACATGATTGGGATGACGAAAATTGCGTAAAGATTCTGAAAAACTGTAGAGAAACTATTTCAAGCAAAGGCAACAGAGGGAAGGTGATTGTCAAAGAAACAGTGATAAATGAAAAGCTTGATAACAAAGATGTGACTCAAACAAAGCTGAGTTTGGATATGACAATGTTGGCCATTAATGGAAAAGAGCGAACTGAAGAAGAATGGAAAAAGCTCTTCACTGAAGCAGGATTCAAAGACTACAAATTGTTTCCCATTTTTGGTTTTAGATCCCTTATTGAGGTTTATCCATAGGCAGTGTTACGGTGTATATGACAGTACAATATCAGAAGAAATTGTAATTTCTCCTTTCCTATTTAGCAAAAATAAATTGAATAAACTTGTACTGGATTTAATACTTTTACTTTTTAGGTGGGAAGTAAATGAGTTTACAATGTTAATGATATTCTCATTATTAACTTTTATGAAATAAGTTTATGATATTTTCTATGGAAAATGATGCTTTTAGACAACTTTAAGTTGTATGTAATTTTTGAAGTGATGGATTTATAAATAAATATATATAATAAAAAATAAATTTAAAATTAAATAATATGAAAAAATATTAAAATAATAGTATAGAGAGTTATAATATAATTATATAAAAATGTGAGTTGTAAATGTATGGTTAGAATCCATTTTCCATGAATGTAGATCCATGAAGGACCAAGAAAAAATCATAATTAGGGATAGGTACAAAACTCATACACGCTAGCTATGTTTTTGCCCTGCACGGAAAGCCTTTCCAAAAATGTACGGGATTATTAACGAGTCAAGTCTTGCACAATTCTTTGAGGTTCAGAACAAACCTGTAATGTAAAACTTTGATTATTTTCATTTGAAAATATCTTAGTGATGATATATACATAAGAGAGATGAACCACAAACTAATTAAAATCTAAAACACAACCACGGCCAGCTAGATTAAGCTTATGATATAAACATATATATGCCTGGGTTTCATCAGTACTTTGTCTCAAAGAATAGATTCTTTATTATATTACTCATGATAATAATGAATAATAATAATAAAAAAAAAAAAAACAAGTTAGTACTTACAATCATGTATGGTAAGCTATATAACACAGGTATTTATACACAGGTATTTATACGGACACTGATATGACACGAACACGACGATATGTATAATCTCTAAAATGTAAGACATTGAGATACGAATATATATATATATATATATATATATATATTATATAATTATAAATTATATAAATTGATAATAAAGATTTATGTGTACAAGTATGTTTCAGTTTTTTTTAGTAGAAAAATGTTTTTCACAACTGGTTTAAAATGATTTGTTCCTTATTTTTATAATTATAATAAAAATTTATACAATAAGTTTAAGTTTTTAGAAAATTAATGTATTTCTCCTTTTTAAAATTGTATTAGATCGTGCTAGAATTTTTAGAAATTCAACAAATATTTTTTGAATTTGACACTTCACCGATACGTATCCTACGAGTGTCGTACGAGTGTCGGTGTCCAATACGTGTGTCCAACACGGATATGCCATTCAAGAAGAGTATTCGAGTCTCGTATATGGTGAGAGATGTTTAAGGAGAAGAGCACATATAATATATTGTATGTAAGCTTTTTGTTTTGTTTAATTGATGCATCGAGAGCCTTGAATGAGGAAAGGCATTATGGTTAGAACAAGTCCAAACACATTCCTTGTCAACATTTGTCTTATTATCCTATTAACATATTTGAAATTATATTATCGGCATGAAGATGGTTGGACAAGGAGAGGAGTGAGGTACCCTGTAGACCGATGAGTATTCATACACAAAACAGAATACCACTTGATTACATGAAATGACGATTATTTATAATTAAATAAAGGTATAATTACCTTTTTGGTCCCTACATTTAAGATCAATATTCAATTTACTATAGTGGTGTTTAAAATAATCTACTTGATCCTAAAGTTTTTGAAAGAATACACAATTTGGTCCCTTCCGTTAAATTTTCAATAATGACATTAACTTTTCATGATGTGGCACACAAGGTAGGATAGTAATGTGTAGGTGGAGCCATGTGTTAAGTCCACGTATTATGAACCTTAGGTCTCTCCCCCTCTTTCACCTTCACTCTAACAACCTAGCGTCTTGCGCCGTCGATGCAGCCATTGCCACCTCCGTCGCACGCACATCCTCTCCCCCTATACGCTCTCCGACTCAGCCTTCACCTCCTCCGCCGCACATCTTCTGGCCAACCTCTTTCCTGCGAGATGTGTCATTGTCGCTGTCTCAGGATGCATCATTGCCGCTGTCACAGGATGCGTTTTTGTCGCTATCATAGGATGCACCGCTATCTCTGTCACAGGATGTGCAATTAAATCTTTGGCCACTCACAACTTTATTGTTATCCATATTTTTTAATCTTTCCTTTTGTTGAATCTACAATACCCAAAAATCAAATTCATAATGTTGTGCAATACCCTCAATGTTCCGAGAAGTTTCTACAATACCCTCAATGAGGAAATTCTTAATTCAGATTGCGACCAAGAACAAAGAAGGAAGATTGAAGAAAGAGAGAATGAAAGGGTGAATTTGAGGGAGGGGTTTGAGGGTTAAAAGATGAGGATCAAGATTATTTTTGGATGTGATAGAAGATATGATAAATGATGAAGAAGAAATCATTGTTGTGAAAGTGACCGCCAGAGGAAGATGGTTAGGATTGGGAGAGAGGGGAGAAAAAAGGGTTGAGGGTGATAACAAGGATCTGATGTAGAGACATGTGTGCGTAACAATACCACTCACGGTTGTCACATCATCAAAAGTTAATGTCGTTAGTGAAATTTAACGGAAATGACTAAATTATATATTTTTAAAAAAACCTTGGGACCAAATTGATTTTTTTAAAAACCATTATAGTAAATTGAATATTGACCCTAAATGTAAGGACTAAAAAGATAATTATACCTTAAATAAATAAAAATAATTATACAAATAATTTGGCTAATCAAATAACATTCACTCATTAGGATTAATGGACTACTTTAATCTAGGTCCATGTAAAATTCCATTATGTAAGATTCTATAAATAATTTAACATATTACAAGTTTCAAGAACATTCAATAATATTTATTATTCATTAATAGGCATTGACTAATTTAACTTTGGAAGTATCTTGCGCAAGTACACCATCATCTGGATTTATCCATATCCACTCAAAAGCAAACATATTAGACTAATAACAGGAGAAACATTTAGATTGTCGAAAAAAAAACCCTTTTTATCCTATAGGAACAATTGGTGTCTAATGTGGGGTAGAGTGAAATTGAAAAAGACTATGATATTTACAAGAAACATGACCAACAACAAACGTCAATGATCACTGGATAGTTAAGGAAACCTAATGAATCATATAACTACTGAATTACGGCAAGAACTAATTGCCATGAAGAAACAAGACACTGAGGAAATTTATGCCTTGTGTCATGAAAATGAGTTGATGAAGAACAAGTTAGAAGAGCAATCCCACGCACTCCAAGCATAGGATAACGAAGTCGAGTAAGGAAGGTCCTAGTCAATCATGAATGGTCCTACCCCCATTAACTGAATTCACAAGAGCATTAGAAGAAGAAAGTCATCCCAAAATGATGTCTCAATATAACACCTCAATCCCACTACCTTGACCATTAGTGAATCTTACTGTCACCACTTCGTCGATGGAATCACAAAAACGATGTTCCTTCTGACATTTAAAATCCTTTTAATTGATCGATATGATGGAACAATATACCATATGAGCATATAGATGTTTATGTCATGCAAGTTAGCCTTTCTACCACAGAGGACGTCATCATTTTCCAAGTATACCCCACATCCCTCAAGGGAACAACTCTCAATTGGCTCACACGACTACTGCCATCATTCAATTGATTGTTTCAAAACCTTTGTGGCAAAATTTGGTACCCAATTCCTAACTAGCCAACCACACCACTTAATGTCCATCGCCCTAGTCAATATTCAACAAGAAAAAGGTGAATCTCTAAGAACTTTCATGAAAAGATTTGAGAAGACATCCTTATGCACTAGGAACCTGAACCCTGAAGTAGCCCTACACCATATGGTCATTGCTCTATGATTATGACCCTTTGTGGATAGTTTATGCCAAAAGCTTGTCTCTAACCCGACTCGGATGAATTATGAACATGAGCTGCGAAGTTTATGCAATTAGAATAATTGAAAGATTTCATAAACAAAGCCCAAGTTGAAATCGTGGTGTTAGAGAAAAATCAAATTGATAAGGATAAACCAAGACAACACCCTCTTGTTATGTGACCTCGAGAGGGAAGAGCCCCCAAGTTCCTTCATTACACACCATTGAACACGAAAAGATCTTGTGTTTTGGAAGAAGTCCTCAACATTGAGCTTAAACCTACACCAAGAAAGGTTTATATACCACCCAACACACACACCAACAAACGATTTTGATATTACTACAACTTTGGTCACAACACTGAGGAATGTATTGCATTGGAGGATAAGATTGAGGAGTTGATCCAAGTTGGCCACCGATAGAATTTTATGAGGTGAGAGCAAAGACATGGTGGTGGAACGGATTACCAAGCTAAAACTAAAAGAAAGGAGAGTCATGAATGAGAAGAAATACAGCGTGAGGACCAGTAATCACTTCAACATGATCAACCTCCACGAGAAGACTAAATGCGAGAACTACCCCTTAGTGGAATGATTAACACCATCATAGGTGGTTCTATTGGTGAAGGTTGATTGACTTCAACATGAAAGAAACACCTACAAGTAGTATAGTCAATGAATGCAGTAACAGTGACTCTGAAAAGAAGGATGACCTCCATCACCTTTACTAATGAAGATTTCAAAGATATTACCCCTTACAGAACAACCCCATGGTAATTATCGTTGAGATTGAAAACTTTTGGTCATGAAAACACTAGTAGACCAAGGTAACTTGGTTGACATATAGAACTGAAAAACGTTCAAAAAGTTGAAAATTCCATAATATTTATACATCCCTATGATGATCAAATTATACAATTCTCGAGGGAAAGGGTGGACAAGAAGGAAACGTCAATCTATACACAAAGTTTGGGGAAAGTTGCTTGGAAAGTCAGACAATCAAGATACAGTACAATGTCCTCCTCAGTTAACCATCACGAAATAGTCTCGAGGCTATTGTTTCAAACCCACATTTAGCAATGAAGTTCCCTTAACCATTAGGAGATATAGTTACATTGCATGTTGATCAAAGAACGACACGAGAATTTTATGCCGCAAGCATGAATATAACAATGGCAGTCACAACTAATGACTATCAACTAAGAAAATAGGAGACAATGGTAGCCATGATCGATCTTGACCCCCAAGGTAATGACAATGTTAGAGTGGAACCAAAAGTGGCATTATACCCTACAATTAGGCACTGACGAGCAAAAATGTTTTTTTGTTTTTAATCTTCCTGCATATGGATGACTAACTAATGTATCATACAAATCATGATTATGAGTACCACATATTACTTTAAGTACCCAACCTTGATCCTTTCCATTAGGTTTACCTTGCAATTTAAAGGGACATTGACATTTTCGAGTACCAGTTACAGTAATTAATCTCCAAACCATCATTGTACTTTCTGTAACTACCCCCTCTTTCACAGCCTAACAAGACATAAGTCTTTCTCCCTTGCTTTCCATTTGCTATGTCAGACCTAATAATGATAATAACAAAACCAAGTCCATAACCAACCTTACGGACTCCTTCAACTAAGTCTTCTCGCGAAGGGAACACCTACACAAAGTTATTCTAACAAAATATTACAAAATCACTTCTTCAAATTATAATGCAATAAACATGAATGAAATGAAATTTTATTCACCTCATCTTTTGTAAAATGGGTACCATAGTCCTCTTCAACTAATTCATGTTGATGCACAAAATTTATTAGTTCTTCCATATTACATATCATTTTTATTTCATCGGATCTTTTTGTAATCAATCCAACCTCCATATCCATACTTACACCTTATTTCACAAAACACAAATTTTCATTTTATTCTAACTTTCATAAATTCACACAAGTATGCAAAACAAAAATAACATTCAATTTCCCTTCCAGATTGTGTAATCCATAACTCATTTAATAACAACAAAAATACCTTCCAGATTGGGTAATCCATAAAGCATTTACCAACTTAAAAATAACTTCTAAATTGCGTAATCCGTAAGTCAAATTTTAACAGTAAAATGAATTCTATATTAGGTAATTTGTAAGTCAAATTTTAACAGTAAAATGAATTCTAGATTAGGTAATCTGTAAGGCATATTTTAAGTTATAAAATGACTTCCATGGATTCGGTATACGTACAGATTAACTAATCCATACCACTTTAATTTTTTGTGTTTGTCTTCCACATTATATAATACAAAACTTAGTTCTAGATTCAGAAAAACATTCTGGATTACCTTATGTGAAAAATAATCTTCTATTATGGATTAAGTGACCCACAATGTTATTTTGGATTCAGAACTGAGTTCCGTATTATGCATTCCAGAAAATGATTGTTTCGCATTAACTGTTACAAATTGTGTGATCCGTTGATACTTGTAATCATAGAATATGGAAGTGTAACACCCTAGAAAATAACTTCTAACTATTACAATACAAGTTCTACTATACAAACTTGGAGTATTTCAAAATATTCATATTACAAGATTACGGCTTATAGAAATACAAAAATTTACAATATAAAGTTTAAAACATCCTAAGGCCTTTCAGGACCTCCTACACCTATATGACATCTACTCGTGTACATAATACAGTCATCGCAGTTCACAACACAGCAAGAAAAGCAAGGGTAAGGTAGTGAAAATATAATTTTATAATATGCGCAATTAAATCAAAAGATAAAACCAAATTTCAAAATCAATTTCAGAATTATTCAATCTTCTTCAAATCCCAACATAAAACAATCACATAGATCTCACATAGATCTACACATCTAGGATATTTAGCAAACATAATAACATCTTATGCCTTCCGGAAGACCCGTATTAAGTAAGTTCTATCAGAGACTAACACCTGATCCAAAGATTACCAGCGAATCCAATAGAAAGGATCAGGGTAAGTTCAATACAACCTAAGTCGTGCATCTCATATGTCACGGTGTGCATGAACTCCCCCATCAACTTCTCACCACCTGATATCTTAGTCTATATGACTTAGACCATCAATGAAACTCGGGAGATTTTTGTTACCACATGAGCATCAATCCTTAATACACATCAAACATCAGTCCATACATTATCCTAAATGTATGAATTCAATTCCATACCATTTTCATCATTCATATATGATACATATCATTCGATCACATAATAATTTAAAATTCATTACATTAAAAATCCTTTCCAACATCAAAAATAATATTTAACTTCCAAACTATCAAAATCTAATATTTATACATGTTCACACAACCCTGCAAGAGAAATTGAATATTGGGACCACGTCCCCTCCACATCCAGATCTTCTAGCCTAGGTTGCTATTAAAATTAAAATTTAACTTCCCTTACCTTAATTGCTTACTTTCCAAGCAACTTCTAGAATTTTATCCTCCTAGTCTAAAGAAGCTTCAAAATTTAACGGCCTAATACAAGTTATCTAAATAAAACAGAAATTCAGTATATAGTAGAATAAGTTGAGAGGATTACTCTTCTCAACTGACCCCACCATGATTGATGACTAAATCCTAAGAAAAAACAGAAAACAAAGGATCTTTAGAGCAAAATGAACTTACTCTATTTGAAAATGTGATCGAGTAGAAATGTTCTTTAACTTCTCAGCTACAGTGTGATACGATTAGATTCTAAAATAGATGAGATATGAAGTGAGAAATATTTGAATTAATAATTGGTTAATTAATTTTTGAATAATCTTCTAATATGAATAACTACACACTTGAAAGTAGGTGGACGATTAAACAAGTTAATATATTAAACAAGTTAATATATCAATTTAGTATGACTGATTTAATGAAGTAAGTCTTTTAAGTAGAAGATTTAAGTTAATTTTTTTAATATTTTTGTTTAAACCTGTATATACACTAATATTTTCAATTTATTAGTTTAATTTAAAATAATTACTCAACTTTGATCGAACATTTGTTATTGTATTTAGATAAATATTTTTATTTAACTAGTTTAAATTAAAAAAAAACATATATTAACTTTGATTGAACCCTTCCTCCAATCTCATATTCGAACAAATGTTTTCATTCAACTAATTTAAATTTAAATTTTTTATTTATTTTTGTCAAATATTTGTATCAATAATTTTTTATAGATTTATATTTCATATATTTATCTTCAACAAATTAGTTAATTACAGAGTTTATTATTTAATTCATTCATTCATTTATTTCTAAACCTCATGATCAACATGTGGGTGATTTTATGGAATTGATTAAATAGGAGGATCTAGTTAAAAGTAATATGAAAACGTGAAAAGTAAGTTACTAGAAGAAGTTTTGAAGTCAAGTCAACTTTTATAATCGTTGAAGAATGGACAGTGGAAAAGGAAATGCTTGATAACCAATTAATTTAATTAATATTAGAATCAATTGTAACAAAATCCTATCATCAAATCAATTAAACTTTGTCCTTTTTAACTATTTATCTTTTAATTTATTTACTATATTTTTTTATGCGTTGTTTTTATTTATCTTTTAGTTGCATACAAATTTTCTTATTACACTTCCTTAATTTGTAGTAAATAATTTCATTTTCATGAATATTATAAGTTCTTCAGATTGGACTCAACAAAATATCTTCTTTAAATCAAATAATTATTTTATATATATACATATATATAAAATGAAATTTTACATCAAAGTACGGTTAAAAATAAACTAAATCAATTTTTCATCCCTGCACAACCAACATATTCTTGTTTGTATATGTGTAGATCATCAACTCATTATACACATAAGCATCTCATATATTCATATTAGTTGGTCGAAATTTTAGAGGAAATATTTTTTTAAAGAAAATTAGAAATCATAAAATATACTAAAAGTAATACATTTAAATTAAATTTATGAATAAATAAATTAAAATATACTTATAAGAATAATATTTTTAAATTACACCTTTTTATAAATTAAAATTATATAAATTAAAACATGCACGGATATAAAATTATATATACATATCAATATTCATAATTTTGGTTTAGAAAATCATATATAGTTTATGTCTAAAGCTTAAAATAGGAGTCTAATTTAATTTATTACACATTTAATCTATTAAAAATAAATTGAAGTGGGAAGACATGTATATACTTTATAAATTAATATGTGTAATTTGTCCTTCATAATTTGAGACTATTGTGAAATAGAAATTAATAGGACAAATTTAAAAGAAAAAAATTGACAATTTTGATATGATAAATTTGAATCTCTGGTAAAAAAATCATTTACAATATAACAATTAAAAGAAAACCTTAAAAGATTAACTATATGTTAATCACAAGTAAATGAAAAATGTATATAAAAAAATATCTAAATTGATACTTGTAATCATAGAATAAGGAAGCATTCAATTCAATCTTCATCAACACCTTCAAATGCCCATTCATGAGTTTTGCGAAGCTGAACCTCTTCCTCTGGTGTAAAATCGTTAATTATATTAAAGAAATGTCTAACAAACTCAACACTCTTATTCTGAATAAGGTTGGCAATGGCGCTGGCAGTGAGATGGAGAAGAGTCTTCATGTTAAGATAGTTGGCAACCATACAAATTTCCTTCAACTCTTCATGACTAAGCCTCTTCACCAATTCTTGATCATATTCCCCTGACATCAATTCCATGATTCGACTCAGAATGTGGCTGGAGACTTTGGGAAGGGGAAAGATGATGGAATTGTCAGTATCAGTGGCGTTCATGAATGCTTGAATACTCTCCATCTCTTTTACAGTTGAAATTTCCACTTCCATAGTCACTCCATCTGAAGTTACCAGTTTAACCTTTTTTACAGCCTTCGATTCTTCTTCCTCTGCTTTCCTCAGCATAACAGCTTCCCACTCTTCTCCTCTTTCTCCCATTGTTGCTATGATAAGAGAACAAGAAAATTGCAACTGAAACAGAGAGAAATAAAATTGAGAAGTAGATATGTCACAAACAAAAGTATATATACTGTTAATAAAATCATATATAGATGTGATTTCTTTTATTTCATAAATATATCTTATATCCTACCAGATTATATTCATTTTTATATCTTTTTAATTCATTTTCCTTTTCATAATAAGAATATCAAAATTTAATAAATATGATATGATTATCAATTAAATAAAGTTATCTTTAATTTTATTAATATTACATTACAAAACTCAATCAATTTTATTACATGAGATAATATAATTATAATTAAATAACATTGGAATATATTTCTAATTATTTAATATTAATAATATATGTTATCAAATATTTCTTGTTTTAAATTCTGTTAAAAAAAATTTGTGATCAAACAAATAAAAGTTACATATATGGGTTTTACTTTTAGTACATAAATGTGCAAACTATAGATTTTGTTAAGATTGCTCTGTAAGATTTATTTTAAATGTTTTTTAATTATAAATTTCATTATTAACAAAGAAATATATATATAAATTTATTATATGAGATAATATAATTATAATTAAATAATATTATAAATATTGTTGGTTGAATTATTAATACAAAAACTAGTGTTTTGTGTGAAAAGTCTTAAAAAGAATTTTTAGAATGTTTCATTTTTATCATTGATCTGTAGAGATTTATTCATACAATAATTTATATATTTAGTCAATAGTAAAAATAATACTTGAATTTTTTACCATAAATAAATGAGGTTCAAAGAATACTTGTGTTACTTTTAGTGTTAACTGGATAGTAAAATTTGATCAATTGATCAAGAACTAAATGTGTAGTTTGTGTCTGCATGCAATTCGGTATACAACTCTAAGCATAAGTTTTTTTTTTTTTTTTTTTTCATATTATCACTTTGTACCAAAAAAAAAATGAATATAGTTAAATTTCCTTGATAAATTTCTCTCAGAAGACTCAACTATGATAGTTAATGATTTGTTTTGAGAACCAACTCAAACTAGTACAGTATGGACTAGGTGCTATATATAAAAAATCTTTTTTTGTTGTGAAATGATGAACTTTTAAAAAAGATAAAATAAAATAGAAATTAAAAAACAAAAATTATGAATTTTATAAATAAATAAAATAGTTAATATTCTAATTTATATATTTAATATAAATTAAAATTTTAACCTTTATATATTTTAAATTTTTTTTTAAAAGAAAACCTAGTATGATAAAATAAAATCTGTATTAAGTATTTTTTTTCAAACTATTTTTAAAACAAGAAAATACTTTATATATCTATATATATTAATTAGATATTACATGTAGTATTTAAGTAATATAATTAGGGATGTTATGGTTTATACCACATATATCTTCTACTTCATTTAGGTGTTTAAAACTGAAATGATTCAAAAATTTATAAAAAATTATATAAATAATTAAAAGTTTATTTTTATTTATTTTTTACTCAATAAAATTGGTTTAGTGAAAATAAATTATTTATTATATTTAAATATAATATTTTATATTTAAACGTAGATTATTAACTGATTATACATGAATATATCTTTAAATATTTGTTTACAATTTTATTGGACTTTACTTATATAATATATTTATATATAAGAAAATATAATTACAAACAAAGTTTTATTGTAAATTTAAAATATAAATTTATGTAATTTAAGGGTTGTAAACTGTTTTTCAATTTTATCCTTTATAATAATAATAATAATCTATAACAATATATATAAATGAGATTTTTTTTTTCATTTCATTTTCTAATTTTATCATTTATAATATTAAAATACAATAAATTTAATAATTATTTATATTAAATTAAAATTTTGAATTTTAACATATTTAGAGAAATTTGAATTTGTGAAAAAAAAAACAAAAACTCAATTTCTTACAGTTTTACCATTTAATTAACTAGTTTTTTCTTAAATTAAAATAATTCTTTCTAATAAATATTTTAATTACCATCACTTTGATTTCAGCTTCTCAAGGAAAGAATTTAGAAAAATAACGCAAAAATAATATATTACATATTAATTTAAAAATATAAAATAAACTTATTTTAAAACAAAAATCATAAATTATTAATTAGTGAGTTATATATATATATATATATGGTGAGTTTTGTATACATATATTATGTTATTATAATATAATAATATATTATAATATTATTTTACATGTGTAATATTTATATGTAATAATATAATTATAATATTATTATATTACAACATTACATGTAATAATAATATATTATCATAATATGTTATAATTATATATTGTATGTAATAATATATATTACATATATTATTTATTTATAACAATATATAAATGAGATTTTTTTATGCATATGTTTTGTTTTTGTTCTCTCTCCTCTCTCAAAATCTCAATATTTCTTATATTGTTACAACTTTATTCAACTTTTAAAAAAGTAAAGTACAATATTATAGTTTGATTGGTAAAAAAAGTAATATATGTTTTATATTTTATTCATTTCTTAATTAATTATTTTAGTTCAAATTTTATATTATTTTTTTTAAGCAAACTAAATTAAACTATTTATTTTCTTAACGGAAAAAAATATAGAGATATTAAATATAATATATATCCAAATGTGCAGCTACACTTTTCTACATTTTTCGCAGTTATGGTAAAAAGAAACTACTCTCTCGATCTCGATGTATAGGTTATATATATATATATATATATATATATATATATATATATATATATATATATATATATATATATATATATATATATATATATAGATATATATATATATATATATATATATATATATCTATATATCTATATATATATATATCTATATATCTATCTATATCTATATCTCTATATATCTATCTCTCTATCTATCTCTCTCTCTATCTCTATCTATCTATCTCTCTATATCTCTATATTAGAATATATGTAATTTCTAAATTCTTTTAATTATTTAAATTTATAATAATGTATTTATTCTAATTTATTGTTTTTCATTAACAGGATATAAAAGAGTTTCATATTTGTAACACCCAAAAATACATCTAAGTATTATAATACAAGTTCTACAAGTTTTTATATAAGCTTAGAGTTTTTCAAAACATTCCTAATATCTGATTAAAGCTTATAGAAATATAAATATTTACAATATAAGGTTCAAAACTACATTCTAAAGCCCTCTCGACCCTCCGACACATGTATGATCATCTGCTTGTGTACGTAGTACAATTATCAGAGTTCACAACATAACAAGAAAAGTAAAGGTAAGCTAATGAAAAGAAATTTCATAATATATTTAATTTATGCAAAAATAACCAATCGAACTAATCATTTATAAACATTTCTTTAAATGGTGTCATATAAAATTTCAATATCAATTCCATTATTCATATAGACCACACATGGTTCTGTGTTCAATCACAATCATTGAATTTCATTTCAATTCATAACACTTTGATTTCATTTCAATGACACTGACTACACATGAATTCATCGTCCTCCGGAAGACTCATTAAGTATGTCCCTACCAAAGACTAACATCTAATCAATACATCAAGGATCAGGGTAAATTCAAACATCCAATACCAAGTGTCTACAGTGGGATCCAGTGTGTATGAACTCCCTCATCAGCTTCTCACCACCTGATATCTTAGACTGTATGACTTAGATCATCAGTGAAGCTAGAGGATCTCTGTTAAACAGGCTTTTCATACTTAATGTAACATCAAACAATAACTCATACATTATCCCAAATGTATGACATCAATTTCATACAATTTTCATCATTCATGTATAATACATATCATTCAATCACATAACATTTAAAAATTCATAACATTCAAGAACCTTACCAACATAAAAAACAATATTTAACTTTCAAACTATCAAAATATAATATTTATACATGTTCACACAACATAAAATAAAACAATTTTATCAAATAAAATCCTTGCAAGAGAAATTAAAACTTGGAACCACGTCCTCTTCACATTCAGATCTTCTAGCCTAGGGTACTATTGAAAGTTAAAGTTAGCCTAGGGTAAGAAATTCTTGTTCAAGTAGGGGAACCACTCTAAAATCTAGGGACCTAAAACAAATGTCCCCATTAAGATTGATGACTAAATCCTAACAAAAAAATAGAGAATAAAGGATCTTTAGAGTAAAAATAAACTTACTATATTTGAAAATTTGGTCGAATAGAAATGTAGTCTGACTCACTGGAGGATGTAATCAGATTTTGGAATAGACGATTTATGGAGTGAAAAATGAAGAGAGAAGAGAGAGATGGTAAGAGATGGAGAGAGAAAAAAAATGACCTTTGGGGCAGGGGTTGCGGGGCGGTTACAATATCAACTAATAATTGTTATAATAATCTTCATGCAAAACAAAAATATGTGTATTTATTAGATTCTTATTATTTAATTAATCCTTTATTATAAATTATATATTGTTAATGTGTCATAAATAAATTACATAAATTTTTTTTATGTAGTTTTTTTTAAAACTCAATAAATTATGGATGACGTGTTCTATAAGATTCCTTCCAAATGTAAATTATGTTTTCTACTTAAGTAATATAAATTTAATTGATAATTTTTATAATTTAATAAATGTATTTATTAACAAAAATATTATTTCTTAGAAGAATTTATTATTGCAAAATCATGATATTGCAAATTAGTGTTTTTTTCTTTAATTTGTAATGACATTTAATAAATTTATCATATGTAACTACAATACCGTGTTTCAATCAATATAAATTTTTATAATAAATATAAAATTTATAATAATATTTAAAAAACGTGATACACATAAGTTTATAATCAATTAGAATATTACAATATAAGTTTATGATAATATATTTTAAAAGTACAGATACATAAGTTTATAATAAATTAACATGTTTCAGCATAAATTTATAATAATATTTAAAAAATATAAATATACATAAATTTATGATAAAGTTAAAAAATACAGATACATGAGTATTGTCTCACATTTGTTTTCACTAGTAATAATAATATATAAAGAGAAATTCTTTTTTAGTGAATTTTCTAAATTTATCTTTAAAATATTAAAATATAAAAAAGAGTTAACGATTATTAACTTTAAATTGAAAATTTGAATTTAAAAAAGAAATAAAGAATCAAATTTCTTAAAAAAATAACTAATTTTTTAAATTCAAATAATTCTTCCCAATAAAAGACCACATACACAATAAAACAAAATACCTACAACAAAATTAAAAAATATATTTATTTTTAAAATAATTTTTAATAAAAATATTTTTATAATTTAATTATATATTGTCATTTCAATAGTTCTTATAATAATAGTAATTTTTTTTCAAAAGAAAAAAGTGTAATTATTTATCTTTTAAAAATTATTTATTTATTTAACAAGATAAATAATTCAATAATTATTTTTATTTTTTAAAATAATTAAATAACTTCTATTTTTAAAGATATATATACTAATTTTTAACTTTTAACATATATAATTTATCTTCTTTAAAGAAATAATATATTCAATTGTTTTTATAATTTAATAAATATATTTATTAACAAAAATTTTAATTCTTATAAATTATAGTAAACTCAAATAAATCCATAAACATTAATTTTGGTCTGATCTCTCATTGAAGGGTAAATTTACGCCATATACTAATTTAATAAAATTATAATTATTATATACGTATAATGTTATATCACAAGAAAATGTAATAAATATTTAAAAAAATGTGAACGTACAAACGCGAAACGTCTGTGTTTTTCTAGTAAATAAAAAAGAAAGTTAAAATTATAAATATAATTTTGGTTTATATATATATATATATATATATATATATATATATATATATATATATATATATATATATATATATATATATATATATATACCACATGCATATTTTAGTTAATTTAGGATGTTTAAAATTGAAATGATTCAAAAATTAACGATAAAATTATATAAATCATTAAAAGTTGATTTTTTATTTAGTTTTTACTGAATAAAATTGTTTTAGTGAAAATAAATTGTTTATTTTATTTAAATATAATATTTAATATTTAAATTTAACTAGTAACTAATTATATACATCAATATGTCTTTAAATATATGTTTGCGATTTTATTGACTTTACTTACATTAGCGGATTTTATTGACTTTACTTACATTAGCGGAAACACATTGTTGTGTCTGTGTATTTGCATTTTTCAATTTTATCATAAATTTATGTGTATCCACATTTTTTAAATACTAACGAAAACAGAAATGTTATCGCGCCTGTGCATTCCAATTTTTTAATTGTATCATAAGTTTATGTGTATCTGTATTTTTTAAATATCAGCCTATTGACGGTGAGTTTATAAAAATATTTTTCTCATTCAATCAATTCTCATTCTCCCTACTTGAAAAGCAAAGCGAGTCAATTGTAGTACAACTGAGGGTTGTTGTATCCATACAAAATTAATGATATCACGGGCTTTTTCATATGAGTAGTAATATTAACAAAATCAATAATAATAACACTATTAATATATAGATCAAGAGGTGAAGTGGTAAACAATCATTGAAGTAGAAAGATATCAATATATAGCACAAATATTGGAATTGGAATAACCTTGTGAATTTTCTTTGTTGTTATTATTTATAAATGCAATGTTTTATACAAATATTTGTTCCTATTTTGGCCAAACCAAGTTGATTCCTCATGCAAGGCTATCTAAAGCAGTAAGTCATTGTTATGATCTTACCTCTGCATTAAGATGAAAATATTCACCATAGTCTCACCTTCACACTCAACGATCATTGAGTCCCATGGCTAGCTAAATATGGTTCAAAAACATAAAATCATCTTCCGATCTCATTCATGCCCTATGGACAATTAACGGTCATTCCTCACCGTTAAACATTAAACATACTACCAAACTCAAGGAATTTGAATACAAAAGAGAAACATGCATCTATAAACAATAATAACTCAAGAAATATCACAATGTCGTCCAATTCCAACAAAATAGATTTAGCAATTCATGATAAGATCTTACCGTGCAAAGCATGATGATTGAGAAGCTAAATTACAACTATCAAGCATCCTTTGATGTTGTAGTTGGCTTGGCTTCTGGGCTTTCTTCTCCGGAGACTTGTCTTCACTTCTTCTAAGGTTTTGACCCTATTCACCTGATTGGATTCTAAAGTTGATAAGTACCATAATTTAACAATATTTCATACAAAATGATAAATACCTATGGACTTTAATTAATAAAATAATTATAATTCAACCTCTAATTTAGGAATTTGAACCTTTTTACATATTTTTGGATTATAAGTGAATGTGAATGATTTATTACCAAATTTGTGTTAATTTCAGGATGCTAGGGGGAAATGGAGACAAAAAGGGCTAAAGGAGAATGGACAAGTTAAAGACACATGAAAAGACAAAGTTGGAACATTGAAAACTCGCCTAAACGATTTTTTGTTTTATGTTACATCATAAAAGAGCATGAAAATGATAAAGACATTTGTGTTAATTAGAAAACCAAGGCTAAATAGCCAACATTTATTTAAATTGATTATATCTTTGTGATAGCTTGTTTTGAGCCAAGAATACTTTATTATCATTATTGCACCTTGAACCTTAAATGATTTATTTCTCTACCTATTGACATGTTTAAGGAAGGAGAACATAAATCCAATTTATATATAGAAAAGGGAATGATTGGTTTTAGTTGTTTAAATAATTTAAGTTTAAATAATTTATTGTGTTGGAAATAGGAATAATTCATTTCTATTCTCTTAGTAGGAGAAAAAAAAGAAGAAGAAGAAGAGAAGAAAAGAAAAAAAAAATTCATGTTGAAATCATGAATAAGTAAAAAAAAATGGGGAAAAGTGTTGAAATTAAAGAAAATGATGATTAGATAGCACATATGTATTGTATTTGGATTGTAGGTATGCTCTTTTTTCTTTTAAGTGTGCATTTTGTTATTTGAAAAACCAATATTTTTTGGGAGCCCTACCTCATTATAACCCTATAGAAGACCTTAAGATTCATATTTCTAATGTGATTGTGATATGAAGGTGAAATGAAAAGCAACAGGATTTAGTGGAAATTGAGAGAAACACTTACCTGTGAGAATATGAGAAGAAATTCCTTGATAAATTTTCATTTCATTGTTTCAATTGTTATCTTGAAAGTTGATTATATCTATATCTTGTTCTATTTGAAGTTGGAAGCACCATAAGTTTCTAATTTAATCTGTTGTTTAGTAAATAAAGTTGTTTTGATATTTGAACCTGAATATGATTTATTTATATTCATTTACTTTGCTTGAGGACAAATAAGATTCTAGGTTGGGGGGAGTTGATAAGTATCATAATTCAGTAATATTTCATACAAAAAAAAAAGGCACTTATGGACTTTATATGATAAAATAGTTATAATTCAACTCCTAATTTAGAAATTTAAACCTTTTTACATATTTTTGGATTATAAGATGAATGTGAACAATTTATTCCCAAATTTGTGTTAATTTCAGGATTCTAGGGGAAAATGGAGATAAAAGGGCTAAAGGAGAATGAACAAGTTAAAGACAAAGATGAAAAGACAAAGTTGGAACATTGAAAACTCGCCTAAACTCGCCCAAGTAAGATCACTCAAGAGGAACTCCCCCAAGACTCATTGAAGTGAGTTCACTCTAGTGAAGTTGGGCTTTTTCTCGTAAAAATCGCTTAAGCAAGTAATATCTCGCTTAAGCGAGATGTCACTTAGCCCAAGCCCATTTAGGTTAAATAGAAGGTGTGAGGCATAACCCTATACATCATTTAGGAGGACATGGAGAGATAGAGAATCCTGGAGGAGGCAGTCATCAAGGAGAAACACCGTGGATCTTGTTTTCTTGCTTTCCATGCTTGTATTGGCCAATATGGGTGGCTAACTCTTTCCTTTGGGATTGGAAGTAATTTTTTCAAACTCTTATGTATTGAGGTGATATTTATTTATAATATTCAGTTCTTGATTGATGATTGATATTATCTATTTATTCTCAAATCTTGAAACTATTCATGATTTTGATCCTTAGATTTGACTAGCAAATACTTTTGAGTATCTGACCTAAATGATAATGCTTAACATATTTGAATGAATAGATTTTAAATGTTAATTTCTTTATAAATATGTGAGGAATCGATTATTTAAGAGACTCTTAATAATTTTGTATATGAGGAATCGATATGAAATTTTTTTATATGTGCATCAATGTCAATCAAGATAAAATGTTATATGTTTTTATTCAATTAAACTACAGACGAGTAAGAAGGATTAACCTCATCCCCAATTTTATTAATTAAATTAATTTACTCATTTTTTTTTCATTTAATTTTCATGCAAACTTATGTCAATATCTTTCAAATCAAATTATTGTACATATTCTTATACTTAGTGAATGCTACTATTAAAATTTTAAATAATATTTCCTTGTGGGTTCGATATCCGTCATTTGGGACAAATTATTAGTTATAACTCGGTACACTTGCCGTAAAAAAGTCCTCAGAAGTTTAGACTCTTTGAACCTGAATTTCCTAAACCTCGCTACCTAAACCTCTGAGTACCTTAGTTTTTTCGGACTCTTTCTTACTTCTTACTGTCTCTCAATTTGTCTTTGTGCCCTTTAGATGCCTCTTGATGCCTTTTAATGTTTCCCCAAGGTCCCTATTTATAGATTTTATAAATGGGATTCATAGGGATATAATGGGATTCATAATCCGCTTAGCATAGGTGAATCTGCTCAATGGTTTGACTTTCTTCATCCTTTATACAACCCAACTCGACAAGCAGATGATCAAGGACACCATAGACACTTCACACCTAGGTCAATCTGTTGGGTTGGGCTCACTTCCTATGTGGATGCCCAATCTAATTTTTAATCACCTTTAGGGTTTTTCCTGAACAGAGAGTGTGACAGCCGTCAGCAGAGACAAAGAGAGAAAAAGAGAGAGAAAAGAAAAAGATAGAAAAGTTTCGCCCAGTAACTTTCCGCCGCCGCCGACACTTTGTTCACTGTTGGATCGGGCTGAAATTTTGTCAGTAGGTTCATACTTTGTGTGAATTCAATCTGACTGTTTGGATCTTGCAGAAGTGGTTTGAGCAGAGAGAAATTCATCTCACATTACAGCAGCGTTTTCAACGTTTCTATTGAGAACGAATTTTTTCGGATTGCTGCTGCTGTTTCGTCCACCTTTGGATTGGGCTGAAATTTTGTCAGCAGGTTCATACCTCGTGGTGCTTCAATTGGACCGTTCGGATTGTTCAAAAGTCACCGGAACAGTGAAATATAGGCCGTGTACGATAGCTACAGTTTTGGGAATTTTTCAGGTTTCTTGTTCTTTGTTTCATCTCTATTGTATTTCTATTTGGCTGGTTATTGAGCAAAATTTGTTCTATTTTGAGACTCTCTTGTAACAATAACATTGATCATAGTGGAGTTTGATTGACTGACTTGGACTCGTGGTTTTTACTTCTCACATTGAGAAGGTTTTCCACGTTAAAAATTTCTGTGTCTTCCTGAAGTGTGTTTTTGTTGCTGTCATTATTTGTTATTGCTTCTCACAGATTCTTGCTAGTTGGGGAAATTATTATCCGCTGCTTATTGCTCTTGTTGAGATATTATTTTTATTGTGTTGAATTTCCCATCAGAGTGGTATCAGAGCTCCTTGGTTGGGGCTATTTGACTACTTGAATGATGGAGGCAAATACAAATAAGATGATCTGTTTGAACGGAACTAACTATCACTTATGGAAGGGAAAAATGAAGGATCTGTTATTTGTGAAGAAATTGCATCTTCCTGTGTTTGCTACTGAAAAGCCAGCAGACAAGACTGGTGAGGAATGGAAGTTTGAGCATCACCAGGTTTGTGGTTTTATTCGTCAGTTTGTTGAAGACAATGTTTATAATCACATTACTAATGAGGAACATGAAAAATCCTTGTGGAAGAAGATTGAGACTTTGTATGCTTCTAGTACAGGTAACAATAAATTATATTTGTTGAATTCCTTAATGAATTTAAGGTACAAGGAGGGGATTTCTATTTCAGATCACTTAAATGATTTTCAGGGGCTCCGAGATCAATTGTCACAAATGGGCATCAAATTTGATGATGAAGTGTTAGGATTATGGCTACTGAATACTCTACCAGATTCTTGGGAAACATTTCGGGTTTCAATTACAAACTCATCTCCTGATGGTGTTGTCTCCTTGGAAAATGTCAAGAGTAGTGTACTTAATAAGGAGATGAGAAGGAAGGCTCATGGTACTTCATCTCATTCCGAGGTACTTGTCATTGAAAATAGGGGGAGAAGTCAGAAAAAGGAACCGAAAGGGAGTAGGCAGAACAGCAGAAGTAAGTCCAAGTCTAGATACAAAAATGTGGAGTGTCATTATTATCACAAAACAGGGCACATTCAGAGAAATTGTTTTCTTTGGAAAAAGGAGAACAAAGATAAGAAAGGGAAGTAGAAGGAGAAACATCATGACAATGATGATCGTGTTACTACTGCTATTTGTGATGATGATCTTATTATTCTCCGTGACCATGATTCAGTTAATCTTGTATCTGATGAGAGCATGTGGATAATTGACAGTGGTGCTACATTGCATGTTACACCAAGGAAGGAGTTCTTCACATCTTACACTTCTGGTGACTTTGGAGTGTTGAAGATGGGTAATGATGGTGTGTCTAAGGTAGTTGGTATTGGTGATGTTTGCTTGCAAACCAATATGGGAATGCAGTTGTTGCTTAGAGGAGTCAAACATGCTCCAAATATCCACTTCAATTTGATCTCTATGCAGATGCTTGATGATAGTGGTTATGAAAATCACTTTGGTTCAGGAAAGTGGAAACTCTCCAGAGGTAATCTAATTGTGGCCAAAGGGGAGAGAATTAGTAAACTATATTAAAGCATTAGTTGCTAAAGACAGTGTGAACGCCATGGATATGGATGCTTCTTTGTGGCACCGAAGGCTTAGTCATATCAGTGAGAAGGGGCTGAATTGTTTAGCTAAAAAGGATGTGCTTCTGGGATTGAAAAGTGCAGAGTTGGAGAAATGTTCTCATTGCATGGCTGGTAAGTAGACCAGAGTATCCTTCAAGAAGCATCCTCCCTTAAAGAAGTCAGAGTTGCTTGAATTGGTGCATTTTGATGTTTGTGGCCCATTGAAGGCAAAGTCATTTACTGGTGCACTTTATTTTGTTACCTTTATTGATGATTGTTCCAGGAAGCTTTGGGTTTATGTTTTGAAGACAAAGGACCGAGTTCTAGAAAAATTCAAAGACTTTCATGTTTTGGTTGAGAGACAATTGGGCAAGAAGCTGAAATGCATTTGTACTGACAATGGTGGTGAGTATTATGGACCATTCGATGTTTATTGCAAGCAACACGGTATCAGACATGAAAACACTCCTCCTAAAACTCCTCAGCTGAATGGTTTAGCAGAAAGAATGAACAGGACATTGATCGAAAGAGTTAGGTGTATGCTTTCTGAAGCAAAGTTGCCTAAGCAGTTTTGGGGTGAGGCATTGTACACTCCGATGCATGTTATTAATTTGAGTCCTGCAGTTGCTTTGAATGGTGCGGTGCCAGACAAGATTTGGTTTGGCAAGAATGTCAAGTATGATCATTTTCGAGTCTTCGGTTGTAAAGCATATGTGCATGTTCCAAAGGATGAGAGATCCAAGTTGGATGCGAAGACAAGGCAGTGCATCTTTATTGGTTATGGTCAAGATGAATTTGGCTACAAGTTCTTTGATCCTGTTGAGAGGAAGTCAATTAGAAGTCGTGATGTGAAGTTCATGGAAGATCAAACCATTGAAGATATTGACAAGATAGAGAAGATGACATCTGAGATAGATAATAGATTGTCTAATGTTGATCCAGTTTGAATGCCTCTACGTGATCTGGATACTATTGAGAATAATGTTCAGAATGATGAGCAACATGATGATGTTGATGATCAACAACTTTGATATGATTTTGGTGTTCCTATTGATGACGTTGACGAGGAACATGGGATGTCACAAGATGAAGATCTTGGTGATGCTTTTGAACCACCTCACGTTCAAATTCGGAGGTCTAATAGGCAGAGGGAACCATCTACCAGGTATCCTTCTGATGACTATGTTACCTTGACAGATGAAGGAGAACCCGAGTGTTATCTTAAGGCCATAGAGAGTGAAGAAAAGAAAAAGTGGTTGGATGCAATGCAAGATGAAATGAAGTCTTTGTATGATAATCACACTTTTGACTTGGTGAAATTGCCAAAAGGTAAGAAGGCTCTAGAAAACAGGTGGATTTACAGGGTAAAGCAAGAAAACAATTCTACATCTCCAAGATATAAAGCCAGATTGGTGGTGAAAGGTTTTAGACAGAGAAAAGGCATTGATTTCAATGAGATTTTTTCTCCTGTGGTGAAAATGTCATCCATTAGAATTGTGTTGAGTTTGGCTGCTACTCTTGATTTAGAGGTAGAGCAAATGGATGTTAAAACTGCTTTCCTTCATGGTGATTTGGAGGAAGAGATTTACATGAAGCAACCTAATGGTTTTCTTATTAAAGGCAAGGAAGATCATGTGTGTAGGCTGGGAAAAAGTCTATATGGCTTGAAGTAGGCTCTGCGTCAATGGTACAAGAAGTTTGAGTCTGTTAGTGTGAGCATGGCTACAAGAAGACTACTTCTAATAATTGTATCTTTGTTAAAAGGTTTGCTAATAATGATTTCATTATCCTGTTGTTGTATGTTGACGACATGCTTATTGTTGGAAAAGATATTTCCATGATCAACAGGTTGAAGAAGCAATTGAGTGAGTCATTTGCTATGAAAGACATGGGAGCTGCTAAGAAAATTCTTGGTATAAGAATCATGCGTGATAGGCAAGAGAAGAAGCTTTGGTTGTCACAGGAGCACTATGTTAGAAGAGTGCTACAGAGATTCCAGATGGAAAATGCTAAGGCGGTAAGCACTCCTCTTGCTACTCATCTTAAATTGAGTGCAAAACAAAGTCCTTCTAATGAAACTGAAAAATCAGATATGCAACGGGTTCCTTATGCATCTGTTGTGGGTAGTTTGATGTATGCAATGGTGTGTACAAGACCTGATATTGCACATGTTGTTGGTACTGTTAGTAGATTTTTGTTTAATCTAGGTAGAGAGCATTGGAATGCTGTGAAATGGATTTTAAGGTATCTTTGTGGTACTACTTGTTTGAAGCTTTGTTTTGGAGGTGATAAGCCTACCCTTGTAGGCTATACTGATTCTGATATGGGTGGAGACATAGATACTAGAAGGTCTACCTCAGGCTACGTGATTAAATTTGCAGGGGGAGCTGTGACATGGCAATCTAGATTACAGAAGTGTGTTGCATTGTCCACTACTGAGGCAGCGTTCGTTGCCTTTATAGAAGCATGCAAGGAGTTGCTTTGGGTGAAGAAACTCCTGCAAGAGCTTAGTTTTGTTCAAGACAAGTACTTGCTATTTTGTGATAGTCAAAGTGTCATTCATCTCGGTAAGAATTCAACTTTTCATTCTAGGTCCAAGCATATTGATGTGAGGTATCATTGGATACATGATGCTTTGGAAGCTAGGTTACTGGAGTTGGCAAAAGTTCATACAGATGATAATTGTGCTGATATAATGACTAAGACACCACTAAGAAGCAAGTTTGAAACTTGTTGTGAGATTGCCGGTTTGTCGATCATCTCCACATAGTTGTGAGGGGGAGATTTGTTGGGTTGGGCTCACTTCCTATGTGGAGGCCCAATCTAATTTTTAATCACCTTTAGGATTTTTCCTGAACAGAGAGTGTGATAGCCGTCAGCAGAGACAGAGAGAGAAAAGAAAAAGATAGAAAAGTTTCGCCCAGTAACTTCCAGCCGCCGCCGACACTTTGTTCACCACTAGATCGGGCTAAAATTTTGTCAGCAGGTTCATACTTTGTGTGAATTTAATATGACCGTTAGGATCTTGCAGAAGTGGTTTGAACAGAGAGAAATTCATCTCACATTACAACAGCGTTTTCAGTGTTTCTATTGAGAACGAATTTTTTCGGATTGCTGCATCTGTTTCGTCTACCGTTGGATTGGGCTGAAATTTTGTCAGCAGCTTCATACCTGGTGTTGCTTCAATTGGACTGTTCGGATTGTTCAAAAGTCACTGGAACAGTGAAATATAGGCCGTGTACGGTAGCTGCAGTTTTGGGAATTTTTCAGGTTTCTTGTTCTTTGTTTCATCTCTATTGTATTTCTATTTGGCTAATTATTGAGCACAATTTGTGCTGTTTTGAGACTCTCTTGTAACCATAACATTGATCATAGTGGAGTTTGATTGACTGGCTTGTGTCCGTGGTTTTTACTTCTCACATTGAGAAGGTTTTCCACGTTAAAAATTTCTGTGTCTTCCTGAAGTGTGTTTTTGTTGCTGCCATTATTTGTTATTGCTCCTAACAGATTCTTGCTAGTTGAGAAAATTATTATCCGCTGCTTATTGCTCTTGTTGAGATATTATTTTTATTATGTTGAATTTCCCATCACAATCATCTCAACATACAAGATCAGACCCCACCAAACCTCAGAAGAGTCTCAATAGAAGAAAACCAGACATGGACTGGAGTATCAATTGTTCTTCCTTCTAGTTTTTTTACAAGAAAGCTTATATAAATAAATTGGGCTCACTTTGGGGTTCCAATTAGAAGAATAAGATAGAATATGGTGTACTTAGTATAATATTGGGCTTGTGCCAAACCCACCTAAACCTAGCTTCTAGAAACACCTACCAAAATCGCCCCTCACCTTCATTTAACCTAACTTCTAGAAGAATTAGGCTAGCTTGGGCGGCACCCTTCCTTGACCTAGCTTCTAGAAGGAGTCTAAAAAATGTCACCCCTACCCCTCCTTCTTGTTCTAATGGTAGAAGGCCCAGCATGGGACCAACCACTACATTAATGGCAAGGAAGATTCAAGAAGACTAGGACTTTGCTACTAATGGTAGAGACACCCTTCTATATATGTTCAAAAATGTCATAACCTAGTGTAAATTGTATAAATTTGTTTAGGATTTCATGGGCCATGTATTGGTCCTAGTAGCATAAAATAATTGGACTACTTGGGCCAATTAGCATAGTTTTTTGGGCTTGTATTTGGGCCAATAGTAAAATAGGTTTAGTTAGGGTTAAAAGTGACTAGTTAGAGTAACAATTGGGCTTCTTTGAGCCCAATGTAACCCTAAAACGTCTAGGGAATATTGGAGGACGAAAATTACCTTGGCATGGAGCACATGGACGTCCATATGGCAGCCTAGGAGTGGAGAGGATTTAGCATGGAAGGTGTGAGCTAGACATGGAAAGCATGACTCCGCATGGCACCTTCTCATTGGAGTGTTTTATTTTGAATTTTCAAATTTTGGCTCCAAAATGCTCAACCCTCTCTCCTATAAATTGAGGTGCTTGGCTCATGAATTAGTAAGATCAATATATGAGTGAATTGCTGCCAAGTTTGCAAGTCTTCTCACTCCCTTGTCTAGACCTCTCTAGGATAGACACCTTGATCTTCTTCTTCACCTCTCCACGTGATATGGCTCAACCAATCACTCTCCCTACCTCTCATGCACCTTCAAGGAAATCATAACTCCATTGGAGCCCCCCTTGTTCCACTCCTCCTTCCATTGAGCTTCTGCAAACTCCATAAAAAAATCCAAGGAAACCAATCGGTCATGAAGGCAACACCATTATTTGGTATCATGAGCTTTGGTTCTTCAAGAGATAAGTGCCTTCTCTTCATTTAATTTATGTGTTTTCTTCCTTTTCGTGTTGTTCATATACTATTTTGGTTGTCTTGTGTTTTCAATTCAAGTTACAAATCATTTTATGATGTTTTTTGCAATTTTAATCGGTTCAAACTCTTCCAATTCTTGAACCATCCATTTCAATGTGTTTTAAGTTTCCATTGAGTGAGTTGTGCTGTTTTTATTTTATTTGAGTTGTTCTTGCTGTTTGAATCGGTGCAATCACATTTTATTTAAGTCATTTTGATTTTTGAATCCATTGAAGTATTGTCAAAGTCATGTTCATCCAAAATTGTCATCAATTCTATGTAGTGCTTTTGTTGTTAATTTTGGTTGTTTGATTTGATTTGAGTACAAATTTTAATTCTGAAATTGAGATTTGGTGCATTTTTATTTTTCCAAATTTGAGTTCTCACTTGTTGTTAGTTCCATACAAGTTCAATTTACATTCAATTCCATTGTGTTTTTGAAGTTTCCAATGTTGTTTTTAATTCCAGTTTAGGATTCCTATGTTTTACAATTTCTGTGTTGGTTGAAAATGTTTATTACAATTAATTGTGTTGGTGAAAAATTTTGAAATTCTGGATTTTAGCAGTTTGATGTGTTAAGAAAAAGTGAAAAAAAGGTACATCAAAATTCAAAATAGAAAAAAAAATGAGAAATGAAAAATGAATAGTGTAAAAAAATTTGACTCTGGAAAAATTTGAATCGGTAGTGAATTTGAAACAATTATTGCAATTATTTGGTGCTGTTTTTGTGAAATTTTAGCGCCTATTTTGAGATTGAGCATTGAAGTTTCTGTGGTTAAAATTTAAAATTCAAATTTGAATTAATCTATCCAACATAAATTCGGCAAGCTGAAAAAAACTTTAGACAAAAATTCTGTAGTGCAATTTTGGTTTTATTCATCTATTCTAGTTCCATTCTCTAGGATTCAATTTGTGTGCTACATTTTCTTGTGAACCTTAATTTTTTGCTTGTCAATTTCTTGATCACTCTTTCAAGTCATGCCAATTACTAACTCCATTTGCAGTAGTCTTTATTTTTAAATTGAATTTTGTTGCTTTGAAATTGTTTGACCTCTCTTGGTGGAAGTGATCTAATTTGCTTTGGTGAGTTATGGAGTTGAATTTTTTTGGTGCAAGCCACATCGCTAAAGAGGTAAAAACAAAATACCTTAGGTTGAATATCCTAAAGAGGCAAAGCAAGGGACAACAACAACCTCACAAAAAAATATACAGAAAATACAAAAGGAGTTACAAGTGGTGGAGTTCATAGAATAGGCATTTAATTTTTTGTGAATAAAAAATTGTTGGCTTAGTTTTCTTTGTATTTCTTTTAGTTGTAATTTGCAAGACTTTGATTGATTAGTGGATTAAATTTTTTTTAGTCGGTAAGTGTGTCTTCAAGGTTCAAAGTGCCAAGGAACCTCATCTAGGAAACGCCTAGTTTAAAGCTTTCTAGTTAGCAATTTCTTTCAATTTTTTTATTGCTTTGCATATTTTTTGCTTAAAAGTTTGTTTTCATCTTTGATTGTGCTTTAAGTAAATTGCTTAGAGAAAGATTTGTGAAAGTGTTGTGGGATAGTATCAGGCAAGGAAAGGCTTGTTACTTAAGAGATCCTAGTGGTCCACCTCCCTTTCCTGGGAAATTACCTACTTCAATCCATCTATCTTTTTCTTTGGGAATTACTTTTATCACATAACTCTAAACATGTCTAATCATTCTTTAGGTCATAGTGAAAGTGATGGGAAATCTACAAAATCTCTTTTGAAACAATTGGCTAGAGATTTTCAATCACTATCATTAAGACAATTGCAACATGAGGCTCAAATTATAGAAGAAAAGAAAGAAAGAGATGCTCATCTTGCACTTTTAGAAGAAGAATTGAAAATTTTTAGAGAAGAAGATAAATACATTAGAAAATTAAAAAAAAATCATCACATGCATCTAGTTCTAGGTCGAGTGACTCATATGTTGAGTGGAGTCTTAGAGTAAATGAATATTATCAACCTCCACCTAGAAGAACTAGAAGAGAAAGCCAACCTAAAGAGACTAAGGTAGACCTACCTTATTTTTGTGGGAAGGAAAATGTTGAGACTTAGTGGGAAATGAAAGTAGAACAACTTTCTGCTTGCCATCATGTTAGTGAGGAAAGGAATTGTACCCTTAACCACTTTAAGTTTTCAAGAAAATGCTATGTATTGGTGGACAACCCTAGAAAGAGATAGGCGCCTCCACAAGGACCCTACCATAGAATATTGGAATGACCTTATGGGAGCCTTGAGACGCTGCCATATTCCTTCTTATTACAATAAGGAGTTAATGGACAAGTTCCAAAAACTCCAACAAAAGAGCATGAGTGTAGAAAAATATAGGCAAAATATGGAGCTTTACATGATGAGAGCCTCTATTAGGGATGAAGAAATCACCACCATAGCCACGTTCCTTAGTGGTCTCAATCTTGAGATAAGAGATAGAGTGGAACTCTTGCCTTATATGGACTTGAATGACTTAATCCAACTTTGCATAAACGTTTAGCAACAAATTTTGAGAAAAGGGTCAAGTCACTAGGAGAGTTCTTACTTTAGCTCCTATCCCAAGAAAGAGTATAAAAAGGAAAAGGAGGAAATTTGTTCAAAAGATAAATCTAAAGAAACTCCCAAAAGCCTAGGAAAGGATGTGTCTGCCCCACAAACCTACAGTAGAGACATACAATGTTTTAAATGTCTTGGTAGAGGCCAAATAGCATCTCAATGCCCAAATAGGAGAACCATGATCTTAAGAGGGAGAGATGAATATAGTAGCCAAGATGATGAGTCTAGCAGGGAAGAAGAGAAAGAGAAAAGTAAGGGAGCATATCCATGTGAGGGGGAATTATTGATGATTAAAAGAACCCTCAACAATCAACCTATCATGAAACATGAGACACAGAGAGAGAACATCTTTTATACAAGATGTAAAATTTTAGAAAATAATTGTTCTCTCACTATGGATAATGGATCTTGCTACAAATGCTATAGCACTAGTTTGGTTGAAAAACTTGATCTACAAGTTATACCCCACCTAAAACCTAATAAACTCTGATGGTTGAATGAAGATGGGGACTTAATTGTAGATAAGGGGGTAAAAGTTAGTCTTTTTGTGGGGGAATTACAAAGATGAAATTTTATATGATGCAGTACCCATGGAAGCCTGCTATATCTTATTGGGAAAACCATGATAACTTGACAAGAAAACTACCCATGATGGTCTTATCAACGAGATAACTTTTGCCTACAGGGAAAAGAAGTTTGTACTCTATCCTTTAACACCCTCACAAGTGGTAAAGGGCCAAGCACAAATGAAACAAAAAAGAGAAAATGAAAAGAAAAAAATCGAAAATCAAGTGAAAGTCCTTAGGGACAATGCTGAGGCGTGGGAGAAGAGTGTTCCTTCTCACAAGGTCATTCAGATAGAACAAAAATTTGAAAAAAATGAAGTTAAGAAAATACTTCTATCCGAACAACCTTCAGGCCTCCTTCTTTGTAAAGGAGCACTTACATGCACTGCAACACTTTCTGAAGTTAGTGATCTACCTTCTAAAGTCAAAAATCTTATAAAAGAATTTGGTTATGTATTCCCTAAGGAAGGACCCATTGAACTTCTACCTTTTAGGGGTATAGAACACCAAATAGATTTAGTTCCGAGATACATAACTAATCTTGAATAGACTAAGGAGATAGAATCACAATTTCAAGAATTGTTGAAGAAGGGCTAGGTTTAAAAGAGTCTAAGTCCTTGTATTGTACCTGTTTTGTTGGTGCCCAAGAAAGATGGCAAGTGGAGAATGTGTTATGATTGTATAGTCATCAATAATATCACCATCAAATATAGGCACCCAATTCCTAGACTTGATGATATGCTTGATGAATTGCATTGGTCCACTATATTTTTCAAGATTGATCTCAAAAGCGGATATCACCAAATAAGAATCAAAGAGGGTGGTGAGTGGAAAACTGCTTTTAAGACCAAGTTTGGACTATATGAGTGGTTAGTGATGCCTTTTGGACTCACTAATGCACTTAACACTTTCATAAGGCTTATGAATCATGTCCTTAGGGATTGCATAGGTAAATTTGTAGTAGTTTATTTTGATGATATATTAGTATATAGTTAAAGTCTAGAGTCCCACCTAAGTCACCTTAGGGAGGTTTTATTAGTTCTTAGGAATAATAATTTGTTTGTTAATGTAGATAAATACACTTTTGTGTAGATAGTGTAGTGTTTTTAGGATTTATAGTTAACAAAAATGGGGTTCATGTTGACCCTGAGAAAATCAAAGCCATCTAAGAATGGCCAACACCATAAAATGTAGATGTTAGGAGCTTCTCAAGTTTAGCTTCACCACTCAATGAGTTAGTGAAGAAAGATACTCCATTTTGTTGGACTGAGAAGCATGAGCAAGCCTTTCAAAGGTTAAAAGTTCAACTCACTAATGCACCCATTCTAGCTTTACCAAACTTTTCCAAAACTTTTGAGCTAGAGTGTGATGCATCAAGAGTAGGAATAGGTGTTGTGTTGTTGCAGGGTGAGTACCCAATTGCATACATTAGTGAAAAATTTCATGGTGCAACCCTCAATTATTCCACCTATGACAAATAGCTTTATGCACTTGTGAGGGCCTTGTAGACTTGGGAATGTTAGGAATTATGGCTTTAAACTAGAGGGGGGGTGAATTGTTTAAAGAGGTTTTCACAAACTTTTTGAAGCTGGAATGAGTTTATCTCATAAACCAATTGATCAAGCAATTCAGTTAGTCAAAACAGTAAGCAAAACTGCACTGTCAGAAAAACAATCGGTTGTTTCTTCGAAACAATCGGTTGTTTTTATCAGCAAACAACAAACAAACTGAATTTAAAGAGTAAGGGATAGAGAGATTGTACACAGTTGTTTATACTGGTTCACTCCAACCCAGAGCTACATCCAGTCTTCTCAGAAACCCTGAGGAAATCCACTAAGCAATCAACACTAGATTACTTACACACAACCAAGAAAGTGACCTTGAACACCCTCAAGAAACACACTTTCCTTGGTCAGCACACCACACTAAGAAAGCTGATCTTGATCCCCTCAAGAACACACAGCTCTTCTTAGCAACAGCACAAACGAATGTTCACAGAATTACAAGGATTACACTTGTTACAGAAGCAATCTGAAATCAGTACAAGAGAATCCTATCTCAGCACTTTGATCAACCAAAACTCTAAGCAATCTCCAACTCTTAGAAAAACTTTTTCAACTCACTTAGATTCTTAAAACTCAAATCTGTTTTTCTGTATATATATAAAGAAGATGTTTGTAATCAAATCTTAACAAACTCTTAATAGCTTTAGAAAGATTGGTCAAAGCATTTAATGACTGGAGCGTAAGAATTAAAAGCATTTAAAGCTCAGTCAAAGTCAAAACTATTTTCTGTTATACAAACATAACAAACAATCGATTGTTTCCTCGAATCAATCGGTTGTTTTGTTACTTAACCAATTTTCACACTTCAAAACAGTTTTCAAAACACCTAAGCTTAAACAATTGGTTGTTTCGATAAAACAATCGGTTGTTTTAACTCAGTTTGAAAAACACTTTACTTTGTTTGAAAGTTGAGATGCTTGAGCTTTAGATTCAATCAAAGGTTGAGTTACACAACTCAAACTACCCAGATCCTAACTAAACCAGCACAGCAACAGCAAGCACAGCAAGCACAGCAAAAGCTTCATCATCCTTCAAAGGATTTGGATTCTTCAAAACCTTGAACACCACTTGGTTCAACAATCTCCCCCTATTTGATGAAGACAAATCCCTGGTGCTTGTGTTGTACTGATTAAATCTGAAGCAGTTCTTGCAAAAAAAAATTTGTACCATCCAAAGCTTCTTACAGCAGCTAGTTAGATTATACCTCTTTTAACATAAAATTCAATCGGTTGTTTACACGAAACAATCGATTGTTTCTATCAGCAGCAGCAGAAAAACACTTTTATACTCAGAGATTTAAACATTTTTATGCAAATAAGATACAGATATACAAGTACCAATAAATCTCCCCCTATTTGTCTTCACAAATAGATTTTAACATGTACCAAACACAGATTTTAAGAGAGATTATTTAGATCAAGAATACCTAACTCATTTCTTAAGAAGAAAAACCTCTCTTTTGGCAAAGGCTTTGTGAAGATGTCAGCTAGCTGCAGTTTGGTCTCCACAAACTTTACTTCACAGTTCCCATTTTGCACATGATCTCTGATGAAATGATGTCTTATTTCAATATGTTTGGTCCTTGAGTGCTGGATTTGATTTTTGGTAAGATTGATTGCACTTGTGTTATCACACATCAAAGGAACTTTGCTGATTTGTACACCAAAATCTGCAAGTTGTTGTTTGAGCCATAGGATCTGTGCACAACAGCTACCAGCAGCTATATATTCTGCCTCAGCAGTAGAGAGAGCAACACATGCTTGTTTCTTGCTATGCCATGAGATTAGGCTAGAGACAAGAAGGTGACAAGTGCCACTTGTGCTTTTTCTATCTAGCTTGCAACCTGCGAAATCAGAATCTGAATAACCAATTAAATGTATTGGAGAATGAGAGGGATACCATAATCCTACAGATGATGTTCCTTTGAGATATTTCAGAATTCTCTTTGCAGCTTTGAAGTGTGACTCTTTAGGATTTGCTTGAAATCTTGCACATAGACACACCGCAAACATGATGTTCGGTCTACTTGCTGTTAGATAAAGCAATGATCCAATCAATCCTCTGAATTTTGTTTGATCTATACTCTTTCCAGCAGCATCTGCATCCATGTAGCAGCTTGATGGCATTGGAGTGCTTGCCTCTTTGCAATTTTCCATTTCAAACTTTTTGAGAATCTCCTTGCAATACTTTGATTGACTTAAGAAGATCCCATCCTTTGTTTGTTTAACCTCATTTCTTTCGAATTGATTTAGCTCTTCTTGCATAGCTTCAACCCACTTCTCATCCTTGAGAGCTTCTTCAATTGACTTTGGTTCAATTTGAGAGACAAAAGCTGTGTGTCTGCAGAAGTTTGAGATGGAGCTACGTGTGGAGACACCTTCCTTTATCTGCCCTATGATGTTATCCACTGACAGATCTCTGGGAATTCTCCACTCTTTGGGCAGCTCACTCTGTTGCAGAATTTCAATCGGTTGTTTCTGCGAATCAACCGGTTGTTTTTCTGCACAGATATCCAGCTTCTCCAAACTGATGCTCTGTTCGTCTTCCTCAGCACTGATCTTTGGGTTCTCACTGATTCTGCGATCTACCTCATCAAAGACTACATGAACTGATTCTTCTACAGTCATTAACCTTTTGTTGTAGACTCTATAAGCATGGCTTGTGAGGGAATAACCAATGAAGATGCCAAGGTCAGCTTTCTCATCAAATTTTCCCAAGCTTTCCTTTCCATTGTTGAGAACAAAACAGTTACAGCCAAAGACTTTGAGGTGACTGATGTTAGGCTTTCTTCCATTGAAAAGTTCATATGGAGTTTTCTTCAAAATGGGCCTTATAAGCACCCTATTCATCACATAACAGGAGGTACTCACTGCATCTGCCCAAAAATACTTAGGAAGTGAAGATTCACTAAGCATTGTCCTTGCAAGCTCTTCAAGAGACCTGTTCTTCCTCTCTACAACTCCATTTTGTTGTGGTGTTCTTGGAGCAGAGAAATTGTGTAGAATTCCCAACTTCTCACAGAACTTGACAAACTTCTCATTTTGAAATTCTCCTCCATGGTCACTCCTTATTGAGCCTATGTTACTGCCTTTTGTGTTTTGAAGACTTCTTGCTAGCTTTTTGAATGCAGCAAGGGCATCACTCTTTGACTCCAAGAACAAGGTCCAAGTGTACCTAGAGAAATCATCAACAATAACAAGAGCATAATAATTTCCACCAAGACTCATAGTTCTAGAGGGTCCAAAGAGATCCATGTGAAGGAGTTCAAGAGGTCTCAATGAAGAGACAACATTTTTGGTTTTAAAAGAACTTTTCACTTGTTTCCCTTTTTGGCAAGCTTCACAAATGTGATCCCTCTCAAACTTGAGTTTTGGCAGCCCAATCACAAGATCTTTTGATATAAGCTTGTTCAAATGATTCATGTGAATATGAGCAATTCTTCTATGCCAAAGCCAAGATTCATCTTGCTTGGATAGAAGACATCCAATTGAACATGGTGAAGAGATATCTAGAAGATACACATTATTAACTCTCTTACCTACCAACATTACCTCTTTAGTGTTGGGTAGACAGATTTCACATGTGTTTGCCTTGAACATCACTTGATACCCCTTGTCACACAGTTGGCTAATACTTAGCAGATTATGCTTTAGGCCTTCAACAAAGAGCACATCATGAATCACCAAGATGCTCTCATCTCCTATGGATCCTCTTCCAAGTATTCTTCCTTTGTTGTTATCTCCATAGGTGACATGACCCTCTTGCTTGAAGGATATTCTCAGGAACTTTGATTTGTCCCCTGTCATATGCTTGGAGCATCCACTGTCCAAGTACCAAAGCTGCTTTCTCTCCTCCAAGATTTCCTACAAAGAAAATTCTCAAGTACATAGGTTTGGTCCCCTTATGAATGAGGGTCCATCTGGTGTATACTCATCAACACAAGCCTTATTTTTCTTGGGAATCCACTTCATAAGCCCTTTAGGAACAGCATGTTTTCTGATTTTACAGAATCACACAGAATGACCTCTTTTCATGCAATAGAAGCATGTAACAATCGATTGTTTCGATGGTCCAATCGATTGTTTTTCTGGCCTTTTTGAAAAAGTTTTTGAAAATCTATCTTGCTGGTTTTGTGGATTAAAACCCAATCCTGATTTTCCAAAAACACACTTTTGAGAAGCTAGCACGCTTTCAAAGTTGGATTGGCCTTTAGAAAGCTTATCCACTGTTTTAACAAGATAGTGGACCTTCTTTTCAAGATTTTCGCAATTTTCACAAACTAGAGTGTCACACTTGCAAGAGGAGTTTTTGTAAATGATTTCCAGATTTTCAAAATCCATTTTTGAATTTTCTAAATCCTCCTCCAGTGCTTTTACCCTGTTTTCAAGCCAGCTATTCTTTTCTTTCAATCGATTGTTTAAGAGAGCCAATCGGTTTGCTTCTTCATGTGTTTCTTGAAAGGCTTGAAGCAATTGACCATAATTTTCAGAGTTTGAAGAGTTTGATGAACTTACACTACATGAGTCATCCTCCCTTCTGGCCATTAAGCAAAGATTGAGGCTTTTCTTATTTTGTCTTCTCTTCCTTCTTGCTTGACTCTTTGTCATTGCTTCCTTTGGTTCATGAGCAGCCTTGAGAGTCTCCCACATTTCCTTAGCAGTTTTGCACTTTGATATCCTGAAAAATTCATTAGTATCTAGTGCAGAAGCTATAATGTTTTGAGCAGACCTATCAAGCTGAGCCATCTTATATTCATCATCTGTCCATTTGGACAAAGGTTTTATAGTAAAGGAATTATTCTTTTTGAACTTTGGAATGTAAGGACCATTCTCAATTGAGTCCCAAATTCTTTGATCAATTGATTCAATAAAGATTTTCATTCTTGCTTCCCAAAACTTATAATTCAATCCACAGAATAAAGGTGGTTTGTAGATTGAAGCACCTTCCTCAAAAGATAGTTTTCCAGCCATAAAAAAATTTAGATCAACTTGAATAACTTTCAAGAACCAAGCTCTTGATGCCAATTGTTAGGAATTATGGCTTTAAACTAGAGGGGGGGTGAATTGTTTAAAGAGGTTTTCGCAAACTTTTTGAAGCTGGAATGAGTTTATCTCATAAACCAATTGATCAAGCAATTCAGTTAGTCAAAACAGTAAGCAAAACTGCACTGTCAGAAAAACAATCGGTTGTTTCTTCGAAACAATCGGTTGTTTTTATCAGCAAACAACAAACAAACTGAATTTAAAGAGTAAGGGATAGAGAGATTGTACACAGTTGTTTATACTGGTTCACTCCAACCCAGAGCTACATCCAGTCTTCTCAGAAACCCTGATGAAATCCACTAAGCAATCAACACTAGATTACTTACACACAACCAAGAAAGTGACCTTGAACACCCTCAAGAAACAAACTTTCCTTGGTCAGCACACCACACTAAGAAAGCTGATCTTGATCCCCTCAAGAACACACAGCTCTTCTTAGCAACAGCACAAACGAATGTTCACAGAATTACAAGGATTACACTTGTTACAGAAGCAATCTGAAATCAGTACAAGAGAATCCTATCTCAGCACTTTGATCAACCAAAACTCTAAGCAATCTCCAACTCTTAGAAAAACTTTTTCAACTCACTTAGATTCTTAAAACTCAAATCTGTTTTTCTGTATATATATAAAGAAGATGTTTGTAATCAAATCTTAACAAACTCTTAATAGCTTTAGAAAGATTGGTCAAAGCATTTAATGACTGGAGCGTAAGAATTAAAAGCATTTAAAGCTCAGTCAAAGTCAAAACTGTTTTCTGTTATAAAAACATAACAAACAATCGATTGTTTCCTCGAATCAATCGGTTGTTTTGTTACTTAACCAATTTTCACACTTCAAAACAGTTTTCAAAACACCTAAGCTTAAACAATCGGTTGTTTCGATAAAACAATCGGTTGTTTTAACTCAGTTTGAAAAACACTTTACTTTGTTTGAAAGTTGAGATGCTTGAGCTTTAGATTCAATCAAAGGTTGAGTTACACAACTCAAACTACCCAGATCCTAACTAAACCAGCACAGCAACAGCAAGCACAGCAAGCACAGCAAAAGCTTCATCATCCTTCAAAGGATTTGGATTCTTCAAAACCTTGAACACCACTTGGTTCAACAGGGAACACTATCCAGTATCAAAATAATTTGTCATACATAGTGATCATGAGTCTTTGAAATATTTGAAGGGTCAACATAGGTTGAACAAAAGACATGCAAAGTGGATGGAATTTCTTAAACAATTTTCATATGTTATCAAATACAAGAAGGGTAGTACAAACACTATGACAGATGCTCTATCTAGGAGACATGTCCTCTTTTCTAAACTTGGGGCCCAAATTCTTGGATTTGAAAACATACCTGAACTTTATAAAGAAGATCAAGATTTTGCATCCACTTTTGCTAAGTGCCAACATAGAGCACAAGGAGGTTTTTATGTTTCTGAGGGCACCTATTTAAAGAAGGAAAACTTTGTTGGGTTTATTAGTGTATAAGTTCAAGAGGGGGGTGAATTGGACTTATACAATTTTTCGAAAAGAACATTAATTAAAGAAATCCTGACAAAAAGAATAGATTGATTAGGAGTAAAATAGATTTATTTTTCTGATTTCATAAGCACTTCCAAAAATTAAACAGTTTGGTTTTAGAATCAATGGATTTAATTTCTAACCTTACAAATTTGAACACACGAGATTAAAAGGGACAGACCAATTGAGAAATATTCAGTGCAGAGATAGTTTTTAACAAGCAACCTTCAAGACCTTTTAAAAGCAGTTTCAATGACAAAATAATTTTGAACAAGATTGTTTAATTGATTTTTAAATGCTGGTATTACTCAGTCAACAATTAGAAACTATGTGAATTTTAAGCAAGATATAGCCTTATCAGAATTTTGAGGAAACCATATATGATTTAACTCTACAACTATTAAGAAACAATAGATTCTATTTTCAAACAACAAATTTATTTCAGTATAGATTGTCAAATTCTAGATTTAAAGAGGAGATCAAGGAAGAAGAAAAACACACACAATTTTTATATTGGTTCACTCATCAAGAGCTACATCCAGTCCCACCTTAAACCAAGATGGATTTAACTAAGTAAAAGCAATTTTTACAAACACTTCTTGATTCTTGAACCCTCAAAGAACAAAGAACACAAGTTGAAAAACCCTATTTCAGCAGCACATACTTCAAGAAACCCTATCAAGAAGTGCAATTACAAACACCTTTACAAAAGAAAAGAATAGGAATGAAAACACCTGAATTGCAGATATACAAAAGGTCAAGAACAGAACTCTCTCAGCTGCAACACTTTGACAGAACCTTGAACCTCTAACCAAGAGTCACCAGCACAAGAACACTTGAAGTTTTTGAGAGAAACTTTCAAAAACTAAAAAGAATTTCAAACTATCACTGAAAGCACTTTGAACTGTATTCAAAATGTGATTGCAAGGTCTGTTTTGATATGAAATACACCTCTCCTTTTATAGCTTTCATATCAAAACAGATTTTCAAAAAATAGTTAAGAGCTGTTATAAAAATAATAGATTGAAGTTTAAATGAACATATTGTTTTTTTTGAAAATACACCTGGTGGTTACATAACCACTTTCAGATTAGTTTATAACGATAACTTTGAGTAAAACTGATTTTGGTCTCAAAACAGAATTTTGAAAAGGCTTATCTGTTTTGCACCAATACTCAAAGAATCTATTGTTTTGTAAAACAACAGATTTATTTTTTGTGCAGTAAACTAGTTTTTTAAATAACTCAAAACAATTTTTGAAAATGCTTTGTAAGAAACCCTTGTGCTTAAGCTTATCACTTTGGTTATGGGATATGAGGTAGATCATAGTGCAAAAGGCTTATTTAAAAACCTCTAACCTAATAAGGACCATGAAATACAATACACCATCCTTCAAAAATATTTTCTACATCAAACACTTTCTTTAACTAAGTTGAGTAAAGTCTTCATCTATCTTCAACAAACTTTGTATACCTCAAGGAACACATAGAAACTTCTTGTAAAAGAATCACATGAAGGAGGACTCATGGGCCATTTTGGAGTTGATAAAACTCTTGAGCTTTTAAAAGGAAAATTCTTTTAGCCACACATGAGGAAAGAAGTTCAAAGACATTTTCATAGATGCATCTCATGCTTAAAAGCTAAGTCTAAGGCAATGCCTCATGGACTTTACACTCCTTTACCTTTTGCTAGTGCTCCTTGGGAAGATATAAGCATGAATTTCATATTAGGACTTCCTAGGACATAAAGAGGTTTTGATTCCATCTTTGTGGTAGTGGATAAGTTTAGCAAGACAACTCATTTTACACCCATCCATAAAGTGAATGATGTTAATAACATCTTTAGACTCTTCTTTAGAGAAGTCGTAAGACTTCATGATTTACCTAAGATCATAGTTTCAGATAGGGATCCTAAATTTGTTGGCCATTTATGGAGAACTCTCTGTAAAAGGATAGGAACTAAGTTGAACTTCTTAACTTCTTATCATCCCCAAACGAATGGACAAATAGAAGTTGTGAATAGACCTCTTTCCACTATGCTTAGGTCAGTCATGAAGGAAAACCACAAATCTTGGGATGAGTACCTTTCTCATATTGAGTTTGCATATAATAGAGTAGTCCACAAAACTACTATTATTTCTCCATTTGAGGCTGTATACGTTTTTAGTCCTCACAATCCTTTGAATTTGCTACCTTTGCCTAATCCATAAGAATTTGTGCATAAGGAAGGGGTAACAAAAGCTGAATTTGTAAAGAAATTGGATGAGAGGATTAGAAACCAATTACAAAAGCAAATAGAGGAATATATAAAATATAGCAATAAGGGGAAGAGAGAGATGATTTTTTGAAAAGGGAGACTGGGTTTGGCTTCACCTTAGAAAAGATAGATTCCATAGTCAGAGGAGGTCTAAGCTTAGTCCCTAGGGAGATGGTTCTTTCCAAGTCCTCAATGAAATCAATAATAATGCATATCAATTAGACCTGCCTCAGGAATATGGAGTACATACTACCTTTAATGTGATGGATCTAACACCTTTTGCAGGTAGTGTAGATGAAGAGGCAGAGACATGTGATTTGAGGACAAATCCTCTTCAAGAGGGAGGGCATGATGGTAGAGAGCCTAGCACGGGACCAACCACTAGGTCAATGGCAAGGAAGATTCAAGAAGACTGGGACTTTGCTACTGATGACAGAGACACCCTTCTATATATGTTCAAAAATGCCATAACCTAGTGTAAATTGTATAAAGTTATTTAGGATTTCATGGGCCATGTATTAGGTCTAGTAGCATAAAATAATTGGACCAAATATTTGGGCCAAGTAACATAGGTTTTTAGGCTTGTATTTGAGCCAATAGTAAAATAGGTCTAGTTAGGGTAACAATTGGGCTTCTTTGAGCCTAATGTAACCCTAAAACGTCTAGGAAATATTGGAGGACGAAAATTATCTTAACATGGAGAACATCGGCGTCCACATGGCAGCCTAGGAGTGGAGAGGATTTAGCATGGAAGGTGTGAGCTAAACATGGAAAGCATGACTCCACATGGCACCTTCTCATTGGAGAGTTTTCTTTTGAATTTTCAAATTTTGGCTCCAAAATGTTCAGCTCTCTCTCCTGTAAATTAAGGTGTTTGGCTCATGAATTAATAAGATCAATATATGAGTGAATTGCTGTCAAGTTTGCAAGCATTCTCACTCCCTTGTCTAGACCTCTCTAGGATAGACACCTTGATTTTCTTCTTCACCTCTCCAGGTGATATGGCCCAACCAATCAGTCTTCCTACCTCTCATGCACCTTCAAGGAAATCATAGCTCCATTAAAGCCCTCCTTGTTCCACTCCTTCCATTGAGCTTCCGCAAACTCCATAAAAAAATCCAAGGGAACCAATCGGTCATGAAGGCAACACTATCATATTCTCCAAGGCACTCTCTCCTATAAATACTATAAATAGAGTGCTTTACCTCATGTATTCACACCTTGAATTTGAATATAAAAAATAAACTCTACTTAAGTGTTTAGTGAGCTTTGTTCAAAAGTTCTTGGGTTTTATCTTGTGAGAGCATGCTCCAAGTGGCGACTCTTCACCACTCATTCTTCCAAGTGACATGACCACCACCATTCCTCCCAAAGCTTCTCTTATCCTTCTCTTTTGCTTTCTTCCATTTCTCCATTTTCGTTACTCTTTTGTTTTGTGTTCTTTATCTCCATTCTATATTCGATCTTTATATTGTGTTCTTGCTATCCTACTTTGTTTTCCAATTCCGCAATCATCATCATCTTTACATTATATTGTGTTTTCTCTTTTGCTCTCTAGAACAAAACCTTCACACTTACTTAACCACTTAGTTAAGTTCGTGTCTAGTGACAATCTTCTTTGAGCTTATCACCATATTCTGCTAACTCAAAATTCATAAACAAAAGTGCAACCTCTAAAATGAATAATTCTAGAATCAACTCACATCAATCCTTAAGCAATCTTTTTGGCTTCAATATTCAATTCTTGGGCTACTTAAGATTCCAGAGTCAGGGATTTGTCAGAGATTCGTTCCAAATCCTCTCTAGCCTTGAGGTTTCTTAAGCATGAAGTAAGGTTGGCTTGGCTTAGGCTTCAAGCAAAATCTCCTTCCTCTCAAACTTGGTTCGTGTTAGCTTGAGCCCCTTTTGAATGAAATTAGGTTTTCTTTATGGTTAAGTAAGCTAATTTGCTCACCCCTTTTGTTTTTTGCTTAGCCTTTTGATCTTTGGAATCTTATGATTGTAATGGCCCCATTCCGCTCAATGGATTGGCTCTTTTACTCCATCCTTGTTTGCTTGGTTTTCTACAAGAAATCTTCAAGTTTCTTCTTTTCCTCTTTGCTTTAATGTGCAACTAGAATTGAAAGGCTTCTTGGCATGTTTTTCACTAATTTTTATACATATTCTACACAAATTACATGCCTATTGAACTATGGATTTTACTACAATTTAGCACTTATCACCTATATATACATTTTTGGCTTCTTTATCACACTCTCCACACTGTGCCTTCTGGCGAATGCCATAGCTATCACCTCCCACCAAATTCTTCACCAATTCTTCTTCCTCTAGCATCAAAACCTTCTCTACTTTGCCGCCTCCTCCTCCTCTCTTCTCCGTCACGCCGACGAAAATAATCAGACTGATGGCGGTGACTTCCTTGAGAAGGGGCCGATGAGGAGGGTAATAGGGGTCCTTAGGCTTCCTAGTGTCGTCGTTTTGGAGACTTTCTAGTGTCGTCATTGGTTTCAAGGTCCGGATTGCCGTTGCGGAGGCTTCCTAGCATCATCATTGGTTTCAAGCTCGTTGAGGTCGACACGGATGTCGCCACCGATGAGGGAGTGGGAGCAAAGGGGTTGATGAGGAGGATAACGGGGGTGTTGAAGAAAGCATCAAATCATAAGAGATGGAGGATACAAAAAATCAATTTCAAAATACTAACATTTAAAGGAAAAAATTCATCTATTATCAACAATAATACATGTGAATAAAGGAACCTAGGTATGAATTTTTGATGAGTGATGATGGTGGGTGCTGCAGATTTGAGAGAAGAACTCGTTGGAGATTCCTCAATTGGGCAATGAAATGAATCGAATTGAGTCTCTTCGGTGTTTTCTTAGTGAGTTTGTTTTGAATTGGTGTTATTGTTTATGTTTCACTTTATTATTTTACTTTTTAGAGTCTTCAACTTGCGTCACTATGGATCATAAGAATGCTACGATGTTTTTCCCTCCTTTTTTCTTTGTGCCTAAAACAAAAGAAAACCCACGAAAAAGAAGTTTCCAAAACAAAACGGGTTAGTCACTAGGCTATCAATCATAAAAACCACAATATCAAACCAGAGGCTCATAACTGAATCACATTACAATACTATCACTGCAACAAATAAAATTAACTCTAAAAAACATTCGGGAGGAAAAGAAAGGAACTAGGGAACAAAAGGCAGAGGTTGAAGAATTTCCCTCTGGTCTTCCTCGGAGAAAGTAAAGTTGTCGCAAATAAAGCTTAAAAAACCAATGAAAAATGAAGTAAACTCAAACTAAGAATATCTGACAATCTATTTCAATTCAAAATCGTTCCACATATAGCAATTGTTCAACAATAATTATAGAATGTCCATAATAAAAAAAACGAAATATTGATATAAGGGTAAAATTAGAAAAAATTGTGTATAAAAAAACGATTATGAAAACTTATTATATATTATTATAAATTATAGATAATATATTTATATATATATATATATAAGAAAATATGATTACAAAACAAATTTTTATTTTAAATTAAAATATAAAACTATGTAATTTATATATAAATAAGAAAGAAAGTTAAAATTATAAATATAATTTTAGCTATAAGAAAATCCGTAACATATTTTCTACTTAACAAATTTTTATAACAAATATTTAATAATTTTATAAAAATAAAAACAGGATAAATGAATCCAGGCAAAACTATTAAATATTAATTTAATTTAGTTCAAATTTTATGCTAAATTAAAAGCAAGCCAAATGGAACTAGGCTTAGTTACGGTTCCAGTAGTTATATAATAAAAAACCAAATCAAATCACAAAACTCTATTGAGATATGATTAATATGAGTAATAACACACATAATTCTTAAAAATTTATTGATTAAATTAAAATAACAGTTAATTAATCTATACTTTTAAAGATACTTCTTATTATGTATGAGAGAATAATAAAGATATATTGATATCATTATATTAATAAATACTGTTTACTTGTCTACATTCATTAATAACAAATATAATAAACATATTCAAAGACATTAATAACGAAACTTTAAATTATGTATATTGAAATTTTTATTCATAAACATAAATGTACCCCACACTCTTATTATTATTATTATTATTTTTCTCGAAGTAATATTCCACTTATTTTTTATATTAAAATTTTTAAATTATTATTTATTTTCAAATTATCAAACATAATCCTTTCTAGTGGAAGTTTTAAATTTCCAAATCTCAACTTTTATTGTGTTTAACCATCCACATTTTAATATTATTTTGTTTCTTTACAATTACACACACATACATTTCAATGTTTTTCTTTCTTATTTCTTAATTTCGTAATTAGAAACTGCCATGCAAGCAGTATGAATAAAATAAAAAATTGCAGTATATAAAATGTAAATAAATAATTAGGAAAATATTAATTTAACCATGCACCACATTTTAATCAAAAGGCATAAAAATTATAAAGACAAGAGTTGCAATTCTTTCATACACCAATAAGAAAAATAAAAAAGATAAGTTAGCAAAATAAAGAAGAATATATATAAAAAGTTATTTTAAATTCATTAAAAGAAAGACATGTATTTTATGAGTTTTTTTCAATGCAGTGCATTTAGTCATTTTTGAAACAAGTTTTGTTGGGATAAACCTTCTAAAAATAAGAATTCGCTATTTTTGTTTAATTTTTAAGAAAAAAAAAAAACTTGGTCTAATATGCATGAGTATTGATGGCGGTAAACTCGCTTAACGGCTAAGATTTCTGACCCATGAAATTCTCTCTCCTCTAGTTTTTCCAAAACTGACTCAGTTTTCTCGCGAATGCCCAGAAGGAATATTTCTTTTTTTTTTTCTTTTTCCTTTTTCCTTTTCCAAAACTGTAAGAATAATTTAATGTGTTGGGTGTATAAATACAAAAATACTGATCCCAGATTAATCCAACGACGACCATCAAATCTCACCATCCAAACAGAAAACAAACTACGAAACCCTAATCTGAAACGATCATTTCCTGTCTCTCTCTCTCTTTCTCTCTCTATCAACCGCCAAACTCCGGCGTCGTATTTCTCTCCTCCCTACCCGATCCAGAACCTTCCAGCCTTCTAACTCAAACTCTCGCCTCACGCGCCTCCTACGCTGGACCACGCGCCTGTTTCCGCCTCCATGATGGTTGTGAGCGGAGGGAAGGGCCTCAAACGCGCCGCGAAGAAGAGAGTCACCGCCGATTTCTACGACTTCCTCACGTTCCCTTCGCCGTCCCTCGCCGAGGCAGAGAACTTCGCCGGCGGGCCCTTCCGATCCAACGTTCGCTCCTTCCTGACGAAGCACGCGCTGCTTCCGCCGCCGTACGCGCTGTTCCCCCACCTGTTGACGTGGCAGATACTCTTCCGCGTCGGCGAGCTCACCGAAGGCCCTGACTCGCCTGTTGTGTGCCTGGACGTTGTGCAAGAAGACGTCGCCAGATCCAGATCCGTTTACTGCGATCAGTGCCGAGTTTTTGGTGAGTTGACTCGTCAGTAGTTCAGCCGGTTCTCTCTTGCATGAATCGTTTTTGGTTTCATCGCTTTTTTCCAGGTTTCTCTTCGGTTCCCGGTTCCCGGTTCCCGATCTTCAACTTGTGAAAACATAAAAATGAAACGATTCACCGAAATTATCGTGTTCATTTCGCGAGATGACTTTATTACTATGATATAATGATGATTATTTTATTATTATTTATTGCTATCATTACTGCTACTTCAATATCCCCACATAATCATAAATTCGATGAAGTTTACAAGTATGATTAAGTGAGTATACAAAAGAATAATATCCAGTTATTATTTTATAAGGAAAATGACCGATATATAACTGGAAGGGGACTATCTATCGTATCGTCGGTTTGGTTTCGATAAAATCCAGGGAGATATATTGGAGGATCAGAATTCAGAAGAAAAAAAGGGTTAGGTGGTAGGTGGTAGGTGGGGCCATAAGAACTGACAGGTGGAAGGGTTTGAGATGCCACGCGTTAGTCTTCTTTTGTCGGAACTCTCCTTCCTGTCTTTGTTGCGTGACAGCTCATACTATTATAATATTTAATTTAATATATTTAGTCATTATTGTCGTGGTCCAACTTTGCTTATTTAGTACTGACGTGCTTCTCAAGTCGTGTGCCACGTATTCTAGTCTGGATATGCTGTTTTTTCCCATGAAAATAATAATTTTCATTGATGATATTTGTGATCTTTCCTAGTTTAGTGGTTTTTATTGATATTATTTATTAATACTGATTATTATTGTTTATGAGGAAATTCGCGTGGATTGTCAATTTTTTTTTTCTTTAAATTGAAAGTTATGGATTTATTATTTAGGTTGGAGCGGCCATCCAGTGTGCGGAAAGCGTTACCATTTTATAATCAAAGCCGATGGAAGCTCTATTGGTGGGTACCACAAGCCGTGTATGTGCTGTGGAGACATCTTGCATTTGTCAGAATCTAAGTAAGTAACTTATGCTACCTAAGCACTGTTTTTTGTTTTTCTTTTAATCTGTTCATGGAACCTTTTTTATCTTAGGGGTTTTTTTGGCTTTTCAAATGCTGTCTTGGGTAATCGATACCCGAAATAAATTTGAACATTTTTATGCCGTTCTTATTTCTGTCAATATTGTGTTAGCCATTTACTTCTAATTTGCGTACTGTTTCTTTGATTGTAGATACAAATTTGGGAAACAAAGTTTCGAAAATTAGCCGTTCTCTAAATGAAAACAGTGTTGATACCGAGTTATTTTTCTAAATTAATGTGGTTGATTGCTGAACCGAAATGCCTGTTTGTCAGAGCTTGAAATTTGTTGGGGCTCTGTGTCATTGAGCGTCCTTTAGTTAATTTCAGTTTTCAACACGTGAAGTAAATCTGTTAGTATGAAATTTCAACTTTGCTGAAGGAGAGGGTAGTTTCCTTTCGTTTGAAGCTCAGAGCTTGTTTGGATTGCCTTTAGTATGAAATTTCATAGTGTGCCGATGGAGAGGGTAGTTTCTTTTCGTTTGAGGCTCAGAGCATGTTTGGATTGCCTTATTATTATTTGAAAGAGCTTATCATCAAAATCATGTTAACTGTTAAGTGAACCTTATTTTGGATGACTGCAATGGTGCTGTCCTTGATCTTACATTTTGGTAATGCTTTCTATCTTCAGATGCAAGTCTTGCAACCACGTGACTACCACTGATGATGTTGAAGACTGGGTGTACCACCAATTAGAGAACACGACTCATCTTTTACACGGCGTAGTCCATGGCAATGGATATGGGCACCTTCTTCGGGTTAATGGCAGAGAAGGGGGCTCTAGATTTCTTTCTGGTTGTCATATTATGGATTTCTGGGATCGCCTATGCAAGACTCTTGGAGTCAGGTTAGGATTTTTTAGTGTAATTACTAATTCCAATTTCTTTTTCTAACATATACTTCCATTGTCTTGGAACTAATTCTCTCTGTCATTTCTATTTTATACTTGTGTTAATGACACTCTGGTCACCTAATTAGCATATGTCTTGGAGATAATTTTTTATAATTTCTATTTAATACTCTGGTCGCTCGTGACAGTCTTGTCACCTAGTTAGCAGTTAGATGGGGAAGAATGATACAGAAGCATTTCTTAAAAAATAAATCATTTTTCAAATTAAACTTCGTGTCACATAAGAATGTACCCTGTTTTAGAGGTGAGAGACATCTACAGTACTCAACTTTTTTGGGTATCTTGAATAACTTACCCTTTTCAAGTGGGAGTAGTTGCTTTGGCTATTTGTGGTTTATGTGGACATAGCTATGGTTTGAACTCTTATGTTTTCTTCACTTTTGTTGTGGGCAGAAAAGTGAGCGTGATGGATGTTTCAAAGAAATATGGGCTAGAGTATCGCTTGCTGCATGCCATTATGAAGGGACACCCATGGTATGGCGACTGGGGTTATAAATTTGGCTCTGGTAGCTATTGTCTCACGCATGAAGCATACAAGTCTGCTGTTGAAAACCTATCCAATCTACCCTTGTCCACCTTTTCCCAGGGACAGATGCCGATACCCCATTCCCGTGTTCAGGACATGATAAAATATATCCAGTCTTTGTCAGAGCATGAACTTGTAAATATAAGAGACCTCTTTTGTTTTATAATAGGTTTGATTGGTGACGCTCGCAAGAGTGTATCAAATGTGGATGACACAACCTGCAAGAAGCGTCGTTTTAATGCTTCTGGACTGTCAATTTCTTGGGAGAAGACTGACATTGAACGTGTGGAGCAAGCTATGATCAGAGTGCTGCGTGCAGTGTCCGAGTCTAAGTGGGTGAACTGGCGTGCTCTTAGGGGTGCGGCCTGCAAGGTAGGCTCTCCAGAACTGCTTGATTATTGCCTGGGAGAACTGGGAGGAAAAATGGTCTATGGTGGAATGGTTGTTAATAGCCGATGCAATACTCAAACTGGAGTTTATGAGTTCAGGTTAGACTTCAATCTAATTCATATGGAATGTTTAACTCCTTTGAGGAAGGTCTTATATACTGACTCGGACGTGAGTCATGGTATAGATGCATCGATGCTCCAGTTTTAGGATTTTGTAAACTCGGGCTACTTCATTGCATGAGGCTGAATTTGATACTTGTTCGTGCCAATATCATCATGCATGAAGGTTGACCAAAAAAATTATTTTAAGTATATTTGATCGTTCCCGTGCTTTTTTTCTTGGGGTTTTTTCATCTGGTTTATTGCTCAAGTGTTTGCATATGAAGTCCACTAAAATTAAGGTTGGGCCTTCAAATATTGATGTTCTTTTCAAAGCATTAATGCTATATATTTGTAATATTTGAAAGATTCTCTTTTGGTTTAATGTGAATCGGTTCTAATATTATGGTATTTTATTTGCTTTATAGACTCGAGGCTGCCACTGGTGCTTGCTATGGAATTCTAGCGAACAATAATAACTCCTCAGCCTCGAAGTATCCATCTGAAGAAAACCTCCTACAATGCTTGAGATATTTATACGACTCTTTGCTTCATCCTCAGATGATGGTAAACTATGTTGAAGCAGGGACAAGGACTCTTGCTATGAGCTCAGTTCAGAAGCTTTTTGACTGCAAGCAGTTTGTAAAAGATTATAGTCCTGAGTTGTTGCCTTTGTCAGATTTGCACAAGTTACGCATCTCATGTCAGGTTGAACTCGTAGATGAATCTGAAGATCCAGAAGTCATTGCCCCACCGGAATTAATAGTGCTGCCCATGAATGCCACAGTGGCCGAGCTTAAAAGTCAAGCAGCGAATGCTTTTCAAGACGTATATCTAATGTTCAGAAGATTTCAAGTTGATGAGCTAGAAGGCTATAGCGGTGTTGAAGATTCCACCCAGGTCAAGCTCTTGTTAGGATCGAAAGATGTAGTTTGTGTACGAGGAAGATGCATTGGGAAGAATGGGTTAAGTAAGTTCCGGATGGAACGAGGACTTGAGAGGTGGACTGTCGATTGCAGCTGTGGGGCGAAGGATGACGATGGGGAGAGAATGTTGGCTTGCGATATATGTGGAGTGTGGCGGCATACTAGGTGTTCTGACATCCATGATACTGATCCTGTTCCAGCACGTTTTGTTTGCCTGAAATGCCAAACCTCTGAATCAAAACTCAAATCTGGGGGGCACTGCAAAGATGAGACTGTCACTAACGTTAGCACTTCAACTAGTTGTTTCGGAAAAGCCTTCCCAGTGCCATCAGATGTCAGTTAGTTAGGTAGTTAATTAGATTTGTATGAAAAGCTCCTTTTTTTTGCCTAGGCCTGAAAGAACCTGTACATAACACACAGATAGGCCTTAGAGATAGGTTCAGGGACACGGCATGTCTTGTTCATATTTCAGGTTCTTCCTTAGCTTGTTTATTTTGTGTATATACTGACTGACTGACGAATGATGTGGAGGGCGTAAAATCAAAATATTTGACTTTCTTTTCTTTGCTTCTAACTCAGCTTCATGGTGTTTTCTTTATAATGGTGTAATTTGTAAGAAGGTTGGATAAATGGGTTTTTATAAAGTATCCATGTTTTTTAAGTTTTGATAACTTATGTGTATTTTCTCCTTGGTATACTGCTATCAAGGATTTTAATGAATGTATTTAAACTATTAAATGGTGTAACAGACACATTTTCTTTCTATGAATATCCATTGAATGACATGGGATTTAAAGGCCTACTTAACCGTTCTTTTAAATACAAAATAGTGAAATAATATTATTTTAAGGCAATTACTCATTCCATCATATCAAATTTGAAATATTTGAACTTGATTTCAGTATAAAGAGAGGAAAATGCCAGGCCGTTAAATAAAATGGGAGACGGATAAAAATGGGATACAGATAAAAATACGAATATGTTTTCAATTTTTTTTAAAATGAGATTTTGTTTTTTTAATTTTAATTTTACTTTTTATTTTGACATGTTTTTCGTAATTTATTATTTATTATTTATAATTTTAAAATTTTATTTTTGGAATGAAGGTATTTTCATAAATTTAAAAGTGTGTAGGGTACAAGCTTCAAAATGATTTGGTGTAGGAATAATTTGGCTTATTTTAAAATATAACTTTTGTTTGAAATATTACATGTTTTGTTAGAGTATTATTTTTGGTTTAATAAGCAGGGGTATAAAAAAGGCTAGCTTGATAAATCTGGTTTGTTTTGTTCCGGTTTATTATTAGTCTTTTTAGTGTGTTAAAGTCATATAAGTGTCTCAAATATATAAGTGTCTCAAAGTTTCTCTTAAAGTTATATGGAATAAAATTAGTAATTTGTGTTATCATAGGGTGAGTTGAGAGTTTGGTCTATTACTTTCTTTTTTTAATTTTTTGTTTTGAATATATTTACTTTGTTGTAATTATTGATATAATTTTTTTAACAATAAAATTAAATCAAATTTTAATATTTTAATCAAAAAAATTTAATGTCTAACAAAATAAAATAAATATCAATATTACTTCAATAAATCAAATAATGTATAAAGAAATTAATGTAAATAAAGTTCTATATAAAACATTGATTACCACTAATTTTAATTCTAAAATCATAATATTTTTCTTTAAAAGTGTCAAAATTAAACAAGGGCAAGTTGATGAACTAACCCATCTTACATGTGGTCTACCGGGTTAGTGAATTAGACGAACTAAACTAATACGAGTTGACATGTTTAATAAGTTGATCCATCCCGTTTAAATGATAACATATTGATGGATTAGGCTGCCGAATCCATACTTCTTTGTCATCCCTATTAATAAGATGTAATATGAATCAAAATAAAGAATTGATTCGGCCATTAAACTCTGATTTAGAAATTTAATTAACTTGAATTAAACACATGAAGCCAATATTTTCATCAATCACTACACATTTATTTATATATATTAATCTATTTTATAATCAATTATATAAAATATATTATTTATGTCTTTTAATAATAGAACTATTATCAATATTTCAACAAATTCTTTTTTTTTTCAATTTTTTAAATATAGTTATACATATTTGCATAGTAGGACCTAATTTCACTTATATAAAAAAATTTAAAAATATTTGTTTGTGTTTCATTTTTCATAAAAAAAAAAAATTATTCAAATAGGGTTGTTAACACCCTAGGTTGTGATGATGGAAAAAAGAAAGAAAGGAAGAAAAAATAAATTGGAAAAGAAAAAAAAAAGAAATAAGTAAAAAAGGATGAATGTCTCAACCATCTATTTGGAAAACAAATAAAATGATTCAATATATGTATAAGTATTTATTAAAGGATACAGATACCAGAGTTATAGAAGGATCCTAATATTAATTAGGTATTTTTTCTAATTATCAGTTCTCTTTATAGAGGAGAATAATTGGGTGTCTTTTCTAATTATCAGCCCTCATAAGATCTTAGTTCACTTTACCATGTTAGTTCATCAGATAATCCTTCTTTTCTTATTGTCCCTATTATTCTTGAGGGACCAAATTATCATCATTGGTCTCGTTCGTTTCAAATGAGCCTAATTTCAAAGAACAAAATAGGTTTCATTGATGGAACTATAGAAGCTCCCAACAGTACCAACTCATTGTTTCCAATATGGCAGAGAGCCAATATGTTGGTTGTTTCGTGGATTCTCAAGGCTGTTTCTCAATCCATCGCGCAGAGCATCATCTGTATGGACAATGCCTTTGACATATGGAATGATTTAAAGGAAAGGTTCTCACAAGGAGACATGATTCATATTTCTAATATCTAGGAGATGATTTCTTCTTTTAAACAAGGTGAGTTGATTGTTACAAACTATTTCACTCAGTTAAAAATTCTTTGGGATGAACTTGATCTTTTCCGCCCACTATCCGCTTGTTCATGTGCCTCTAAATGCAATACTCCTGTGAATGTTTCTAAATATAAAACACAAGATCAGATTATCAAATTTCTAAGAGGGCTAAATGATAATTATTCGATTGTGAGAACTCAAATTCTATTAATGAATCCTTTGCCATCCTTGAATAAAGTTTGTTCTCTAGTTACACAACAAGAGAGACAAATATTTGGTGATCAATCCAAGGCAATGATTTCTACTAGCAAAAGAGGTTATAAAAATAATGCTACAACCTATGACAGAGGTGCTGGATACAGAAGAGGAAGCAATGGAAGAGGATATACTTCCAAAATTTGCAGTCATTGTGGAAAGACAGGGCATACCATTGATACATGCTATAAAAAGCATGGTTTTCCACCTCATTTCAAGTTTAAAAATCAGAATCATGATCAGAGTCATACTAATGCAGTTTTTCAGAATACAAATTTCAATAATAATGAGCAAAATCATGAAGGTTCAAAGTCAGAAGTGGAGTCTCAACAAATTGGTTTTACTCCTGAGCAGTATCAAACATTGTTAGCTCTTTTACAACAGACCAAATTCAGTGGCAATGCTTCTAATCAAGTCTCTATTATTCCCTCCAATCAAACAGGTAATAATTTTTTTTCTTCTTTTAGTTCTTGGATTATTGATAGTAGTGCTACTGATCACATTTATTCATCCTTAACTTATTTCACTTCATATCATCAAATTGATCATATTTATGTCAAATTACCAAATGGAAATCAAGTCATTGCCAATTATCCTGGAAGTGTTTTTCTCAATCAAAATCATGTCATAGACAATGTTTTGTACATTCCTTGCTTTAATTTTAATCTTCTTTCAGTAGCAAAATTAATTGATAAACTATCTTGTGTTCTTACCTTTGACTCTAATGGCTGTCACATTCAGGACAAAATATCTATGAAGATGATTGGAATCGCTAAGATGCAAGATAGACTTTATATACTCAGGATCCCTTCATAACAGAAACTTCAAATCACACCCATCAAATCTACACACACCATCAATACTGTTAAAGTTAGTGCTAATGATCTAGAAACCCTTTGACATTTTCGATTAGGTCATATTTCAAATAAATGTATTGATGTTATCAAGAATAAATTTTCTTTTGTTAAATGTAACAAATCTTTTGTTTGTGATGTTTGTCATTTTGCAAAGCAAAAAAGACTTTCATTTCCTATTAGTACATCTAAATCAAAAAATTGTTTTGACTTGATTCATGTAGATATTTGGGGACCATACCCAATACCATCAATTCATGGTCATAAATATTTCTTGACCATAGTTGATGACTATTCGAGGTACACATAGATTTTTCTTTTGAAACAAAAATTTGAAGTTGTTAAGGTTTTGGAAAATTTTATTATTTTTGTTCAAACACAATTTGAGACAACAATAAAAATAATAAGAAGTGATAATGGAACTGAATTTTTCATGACTAATTTTTTTATTAGTAAAGGAATAATATATCAAACATCATGTGTCAATACTCCACAACAAAATAGCATAGTTGAAAGGAAACATGGTCATTTATTAGATGTAGCAAGAGCTCTTATGATACAATCTCATTTACCCAAAATTTATTGGTCATATTCTGTGATACATGTTGCGCATATTATAAACATGCTTCCCACACCTGTTTTAAACTATTCTTCTCTTCATGAAATGTTTTTCAAAACCGATGCAGATTTTAATGGATTAAAGGTGTTTGGTTCTTTATGTTATGCTAGCACTTGTCAACAAATAGAAGAAAATTTGATCCAAGAGCATCAAAATGTGTTTTTGTTGGTTTTCCAAGGGGGACAAAATGATATATTTTGTTAAATATTCAATCAAGAGAAATTTTTGTGTCTAGGGATGTTGTCTTTTATGAACATGTTTTTCCATACCAAAGGGTTCAAGACACTAGCAATGAAACTAACAATCCTGATATTAATGATCAAATTTTGTTTGTTGAAGATCAACTTGTCTTAAGTTAGCCATCACAAGTCAATCTTGCACCTTGTGATAATACACCTTGTGATAATGTTGAAAATAGCAGTGATAATAATTGTGAGTCACAAATTGAGGTTTCAGAAGAAGATTGTTCCCATATAGACCAAAACCTCAATGAAAATCATGACATAGAACAAAATTCTGAATCAGATCCATCTGTCCGAATAAGCACAAGAATAAAAAAACTACCTGAGTATTTAAAGGATTATCATTGTAATCTTAATATTTCCAGTACATCTTCAAGAGTTAAATATCCTTTGAATTCTGTTTTGTCTTATAGCAATTTCTCACCTTCTTACAAATCTTTTGTTATGTCCCTTTCTTCACATGTTGAGCCAAACACTTATTCTGAAGCTGTGAAACATGACTGTTGGAGAAAAGCTATACAATGTGAGATATCTGTTTTAGAGTCAAATCAAACTTGGGAGACTGCTCTTCTGCCTAAGAACAAAGTTGCCATAGGATGCAAATGGGTATTCAAAATAAAATATAAGGCTGATGGGACAATTGAAAGGTATAAGGCAAGGTTAGTGGCAAAGGGATATACACAAACAGAAGGCATTGACTACCTTGATACTTTCTCTCCAATAGCAAAGATGACCACCATAAGGTTGCTTCTTTCTTTAGCTTCTATTTATAATTGGGAATTGAAACCATTAGACATAAACAATGCCTTTTTACATGGTGATTTGAAATATGTATACATGGTTGCTCCTCTTGGATTGACTTCTATTCCACCAGGAAAAGTTTGTAAACTAAAAAAGGCTTTATATGGTCTTAAGCAAACCAGCAGAGAATGGTTTGCCAAACTATCATCATTTTTGCTTTCTATGGGATATACTCAATCTATGAATGATCATTCCTTGTTCATTAATTCTTCTGAAGGATCTTTTACAACGTTATTGGTATATGAGAATGATATAATATTGGCAAGAAATGATAATGAAGAGATTGCTCGAATCAAACAAGCCTTGAATCAGACATTCAAGATTAAAGATCTTGGGAATTTAAGATATTTTCTTGGTCTAGAAGTAGCAAGAAGTAAGACAGGAATAATGGTAAATCAAAGGAAATATACATTGAAATTATTAACAGATGCAGGTCTTTTAGCCTGCAAACCTGCACCCACTCCTATTGATAATCATGAGAAATTCTCTTCTACTAGAAGTGTTCCTTTCACAGATATTCAAGCCTACAGAAAATTGATTGGAAGACTTATGTATCTCACTAATACCCGACCTGACATAACATTTTCTGTGCAACAACTTTCTCAATTTCTTGCTAAGCCTACAATTGCTCACTATAATGCAGCGATTAGAATTCTCAGATATATCAAAGGGGCTCTAAGTCTTGGTCTATTTTTCTCTTCCACTACTTTTGTTCATCTCAAAGCCTTTTGTGATAGTGATTGGGGCACCTGTACTAATTCAAGACAATCAGTGACTGATTTTAGTGTGTATCTTGGGAATTCTCTCATATCTTGGAAATCAAAGAAGTAAGGAACAATATCAAAGAGTTCTTGTGAAGCTGAATACAGGGCAATGGCCACTGTTACATGTGAAATTCAATGGCTAACTTATCTTCTTCAAGATTTCAAAGTTCCTTTTGAGCAACCATCTCTTTTATACTGTGACAATGACTTAGCAAGATACATTGCAGCAAATCCAGTGTTTCACGATTCACGTGGTCCGGGAAAAATTAAAGAAGGGCTCATCCATTTGCTTCCCATTTCCACCACAGAGCAATTGGCTGATATTTATACCAAAGCTTTAAGTCCTCAATCTTGAATATTTGTTCCAAGCTGGGTCTAATCAATATTTGCTCTCCAGCTTGTGGCGGGGTATTAAAGGATACAGATACCAGAGTTATAGAAGGATCCTAATATTAATTGGGTGTCTTTTCTAATTATCAGTTGTTTCTCTTTATAGAAATGAATAATCTTTATTTTGTCTTTGTGTATTATGATTCTAGTATTTAATTATTGATTTTTTCCCTCTTTAGTTAAACCTATAATGAGTGTACTACTTGTATATATTCAGACCATTTGTTTTTATTTGAATAACAACAAAGAAAAGATATTCATTCTCATATCCTTTGCCTTCAATTTACTCTTTTGTTCATCTTTATTCTTTTTTGTTCATCTCTGTTCTATTTTGTAATAGTATTCCACTTCAATGTTATTCTAATTTAGTAAAATTGTTAAGATTAACCTGATATGATAGGTCACTTCAAAGGTCGGGTGAGAAAAAAAAATTGATTCAAAGATAGGTTATTATTAAATAATGTATATTATTATTATTATTATTATTATTATTATTATTATTATTATTATTATTATTATTATTATTATTATTATTATAAGTCAGTTTTCATTTAAACATGGTAGAATACAATATACACCCCCACTTAAATAATTACAAGCACACACAAAAATGGATATCTGCTTGTTATACATTCCCAGAAACACTTTTAATATCACCCAATACTTTCAACCCATAACTCAATGCCCCTACTACTAAACAATTTTAAACTCTGCACATACTAAAATAACCCACATATCATTTTGCTTTAAACTAATCTTCATGAACACCAAATGTTCACATCCTTCTTTTCATGCATCATATTTTAGTATATATATATATATATATATATATATATATATATATATATATATATATATATATATATATATATATATATATATTACTATTAATTTTTTTATCAACAAGAAAGAATAAATAAATAGAACCACTTCAGGAATGATTTAATCCTTATACAAATCATGAAAATAAAATAAATCTCACTTAACAACCCACCTCAAAAAGGATAGAAGAGTGAACACCTAACAAAAGAAACCAAAACATTAACAGAAATTGTGTCTCAACTTAAACCAAATACTAATAATCCAAACAAATTTTAAAGTTATTAACACATATACTGTTAATTATTTAAAGTTAATGTTACTGGTGAATTTTAGTGATTTTTTTGCAAGATAAACACTAAAACCATTATTAACATACCGGTTTAATACTTAGTCTAAAAGACACTTAAATCGGTAAATTTTTAAAATTGTTGTTTCTTAATACACTTGTACATATAGATAGTATACAAGAAGAAAAGGGTATGGAACTATCGTTCGAAAAAACAAAAATAAAGTAAAAAAAAATCTATCACAAAATGTATATATTTTGTGCAAATAATAAAATACAATTGAAATTTGGAGCAGGTAATGTACATAAGAATATTAAATGTTTGTAAAGTAGGCAGCAGCACTACCATAAGCGACGTGTCTACAGCACTCGCAAAATGAATAAAGGGTGTAAAAAATTTCTGCACGCACTCATCACATTTTGCACTTTCTTCTCTCTTAAATCTAATGGCAACCAGCTAGCTGCATCAACTTTCTTAACGACCCCAATTTAGTAAGGTTTAGTTTTTGTCTTACATTAAATATTAAGTAATCATATTATGGATAACTAATCAGATCACAATATATGAGGTTAAGAACATAAAGTATTAAGTTTGGAAAAGTTTTGAAAGTTCCACGTATATGGTTATATGTAATGTCAAAATGCATTGCTTGAATGTATTAAATTAGTAGTATTTTATGTTTTCTGTCTAGAGTTTAGGCATATTACTCTCACTTAGTCTTTATTATTAGGTTAGGTAATATAACAGCAACATAACATAAGAATTCATAACTAGAATAAAAATGAATAAAAGATAAAAAAAAAAAAAAGCAATAATCTAATTTATACATTTCTTTCTTTAAGTCTTTAGGAGCAAATAATAACCTTTCTTAGAAGTAGAAAAAACAACCACTAGAAAAACCTTAAAGCATAGAAAAGAAAAGAAAATGATTATGGTGTCTTACTAACAAAATACTATACTTCTTTTATAACAAGGAAAACAAGTATCAACGTTCTTAGAGTAATATTAAGAAAATGTTGTACTTATTTTATAATAACAGGAAAGTGAGTACATAAATTTAGTGAATATCAAATGAGTTGAACCATAGAAAGAAAATAAAAAAATTGTGTAACGAAAGAAGATTTTTTCAAATGAAATAAAAATAAGTAGCAAAGAAAAAAAGCCAAAGATAAATTTTTTAGGTTATATAATAGACTAAGACTTTATCCAATGAAACACTCAAAATTTATAAATAGATATTCTAGCTTAAAAAAACAACAAATACCAATATTAAAAATAAGTGAAAATGATATGTTGTACAAACAATTTAATTTGATGAAATTGAGATATATATTTCTTGAAATACAATGCATCTTTTTAACAAAATCACACAAAAAAAAAATGTGTGTAATCAATATTGTGAATAGAGGAAAAGTAACTTGAGTATCTAGTGAACTTGGTGGATATTATTAAGGGAGAAAGAATTCATTGATCTATAGAGAAAAGAGTGTTATATATAATAGTAAACTAAAAAACTTTGACAATAAAGGAAACAAAATAATTGATTATGATATCTATACCATCTAGTTATATTTTATTATAATTAAAATCAAATGAGTCTAACCGGTTGAGAGAATAAAAATTGTGTAGCAAAAGAAAAAAGTTTTTCAAATAAAATAAAATAAAAGATTAAAGAGAATAGTAAAAATAATGTTTTAAACTTACACAACAAACTAAGTTGTTTTGTAATTTAAAATAGAAATGAATATAAGAACAAAAACACAATAAATATGTACCTACTCATCATCATTTCTATATCTGATTTAATAGGATAGTATCCTTACTTGTACATATCTATCATGCACAAATTTCTCTCTTAAATGTTTTCTTTGAATTGGTAGATGAAGTTGAGAGAGTAGAAAAGAAGGAAAAAATAGTGGAAGATGAGATTGTTTGGATTAAGGAAAAGAGAGTGAAAAGTGAAAAAAAAAAATTGTGAGTGATTTGATAGATATAATAAATTTAAAAAATTATAATATATATAATAATTAAATTATCCTTATTATAATAAATTATTTCTAATTAAATAAAAAAATTATAATTTTATTATTAGTTATAAATTTCAATTTTTTTATTATTACTATTTTTAATTTTATTTAATTTTATCATTATTTTTATTATTTATATGATTTTTTTTATAATTATATTATTATTATTTTATAAATTATCAATATTTTTATTTATTTCTTTATTAATATTTTATAAATTTATTAATATTTATTTTATTTTATTAATAATAGTAATTATTTTATTATATTTATTATTTTATTATGTTATGTTCTATAATTAATTATGTTTATTATATTCTGATACAAATATAAATATTAATATATTAATAAATTAATAATAAGACTTAATTATATAAAAATATATAGTATAATAATTATATCTACGTTTATGATCAGTTATATTTGAATTACAAAGATACCACTTAAGGACAAATTTTCTAGGCTATATGATGTCTCATAGGCTAAGAATAAAACAATTGCTAATATAAGTAAAACAATTGTTGATATAGGTAAACTGTGAGTGGAAATTAGGGTGGAGACAAAATAAATTTGAATGGGAAAAAGAACAGGAACTACAACCTATGAAATTATAAGGGGATAGTCTTTAAATTTAGAAGATGATATATGGGGTGTGAAAGGGAGGAGAACAAGAGGGGTATAATGTAAAGTCAACATATGGTTGTCTAAACCAATCTACTAGGGTGGAGACAAAACAAATTTGAATGGGAAAAAGATAAGGAACTACAACCTATGAAATTATAAGGGGGATAGTCTTTAAATTTAGAAGATGATATATGGGGTGTGAAAGGGAGGAGAACAAGAAGGGTATAATGTAAAGTCAACATATGGTTGTCTAAACCAATCTACAGCAGACAACTACAACTGTTACCCTATTATGTGGAACACAAACTTTTCTCCAATAGCTACACATGACGCATGGAGACTGCTGAAAGGTAGAGTACTAACAAAGATTAATTTGGTACGTGGGGGGTAGGGTTACCTCGACAATTTAGAGAGAATCGAATTTTCGATTGATTCGGGTACTTGGAATCCTATGGATGAAGACATAGTGTCTAAGGATCCCATTAAATTTCATTAAGTAGAAGAATCTTATAAAGATCGTATTGATTCTTATAAATAAAAACAAGATTAATTGAGGTTGTTCAAACAAGGATAGGTCAACTAAATGGTATTCCTGTAGCAATTGCTATTATGAATTTTAAGTTTATGGGAGATAGCATGAGATCCGTAGTAGGTGAAAAAATCACTCATCCTTTGCGAATTCTGCATCAAGCAGAGAAAATTGTCTCATACATGCTCTTAGCTTGTAAGGTGTCTTATTCTTTTTGGTGAATGTGTGAAAAATGGGTTGGAAACCAATTAGTTCATCATAATAACCTAGTGGAATATTTTCTAAATTTTAATCTAATTGTAATTGAATTATAAACATAATAAAATTTGGAAGAACGTCTGAGTTTATTGTGTGCATGATTTGGAACCACAAAAACATGATACCATTTAAGTAAGGAAAAGTATATGGTCTAGAAGTTTTTTGTTTGGCATAACTGAATGCCTGAGTTTGGTTATCAAATAGAATACCTAGAGTTAAGTTTTCATATTCGATTGAGTACTATGTCCAAAGGAATATCTAAAAACTGATTAGGTGGGAGACATAGATATATGAGAGCTTGATTACATTATTAATTTAGGATTTAGGGTCTAAAGTTAAAGCTTATTATATCTGTGTAATGCTAACACCTCTAAAAATATATTGGGATTGCTTACTCATTTGTGCAGGAGAAAGAGGTAAGTTATATTTGGTTTGGTTGACAGGATGTTAGTTGAGTGAGTTAGGCAACAACAAGATGGATAATAATCTGTTGTGTCACGAAATTGGTGGTTGAAAACTTAGCCAAAGCAACATGAATCCTCACAATTGTCTCAATTCAAGTAGTAAAGATTCAGGTGCAAACATTTATTCAAGAGGCTACATAAGAAGGGAGGACTAATAACACAACCTAGATTGTGGGGATACATAAACCTGAAGTGAGTATGGGATGTTATGTAATAGAGTATAAATGAGAGGACAATGAATGTGCAAAATGTTTTTGTATCACACACCACACAGAAAGTTATTTTTGATTTAGTTAGTCTCTCTAATGTATTACAAGAACATTCTATGAGTCTATGTCATTGGTTCATAGTGTCTAATAGATAGTTGAATGTTACTTAGTACAAATAACTAAAACTTGTAAAACTGCAAATGGATTGAAACATGTCTGAAATGTTTTTTTTTAATTTATCTCATTTTTTTACTGATAAAATTATATAACAAATATTTCCAATTATATAAAGAAAGAGCGTCACAGAATCTGCCTAGTTTTTATTTTAATTTTTATTTTTTAAACGAACCCTAAAATCGAGGGAAAGCACTGTAAACTATTTATTTGACATACCTAGTTTGGAAAAACTTTCCCCATATATACAAATTAAGGAAATGGAAATGGGCTTTCTATATATTACTATAAATTTAAATTTATGCTGATATTGATAATTGCATGTGATAGTCTCTTATCAGTGTAAACTTGTAACTTTCCAAAAGTAATTACACTATTTTAATTAATCTATGATTGAAATGGTACCAAAACTTTAATTATCATTATTTTGTGTCTTCCCTCAATTTCTTTTCCACCATTCCAAGATAAAGTTGACTTGCAATACTCTATTCATACATATTCTCAGTGCACCTAAAAATCCAGATATAGCACATCTCAATTGTGGTTAGGACTCTTTTCTACTCATTTTTAATCCAATGCTGATTTTTTTAGTTTCAAAGTTTTTCAAAGGTTTTCGTCATTTTACAGAATGAGGTTAATGGTTGCACCACACGAGTGCGTGCGTGGATCTTGATCTGGCTCATGCACATTCGACACTCACCAATGTGAAATTCCTAGCGTGTCAACCTAATACATGTAATCAACATTCACATACAATAAAGTTTTATTAAATCCACAACGTTTACATTGACTTTAAGCTGATTAGGTAGGATTTGAGAAATTAAAAACTTGGTGCAGGTTTAAATAATAAAGTGCATACCACTATCTTTTAACTTTTTCTATTTTGTTTTAGATTATCCTTTTTCAAGTTTTGGCCAACATTTTTTTTCAATCATTTTCATTATATAAGTATAACATGTGTATACACACACAATACACTAGTGCCGTACCCCACTATGCAGTTGCCAACTATTCCCCACTATATAAGGTTCTTAATTTTTGGGTCTTGCATATAGCAAATCAACCTCACTCCTCTCCCTACAAACACAGTATATATAAGTGTGTGTGTGTTTTGTGAAGATGTTGTACAAATCATGTGTGAGGCCTTCAAAGGTGGTCATGGCAAACTTTGTTACAGTGTTGTTGCTAATTGAGGTGCTTGCATATGGCTTCAGATTCGGAGCAGATGGCTTGAACATGAACTACTACTTGATGAGTTGTCCTTTCATTGAACCTGTTGTTAAGAACACTGTCAACAGAGCTTTGATGGAAGATCCCACTTTAGCAGCTGGTCTTATTAGAATGCACTTTCATGACTGCTTCATTCAGGTTCCTTCTCTCTACTCACACATGGATGTAATACTATTCCATCTTCTTTTTGGCACACAAACTTTCTCTTTTTCTGTGTTTTTCTCCTTACCCCTCCCCAAAAAAAACTGAGGTGTAAGACCATCATTACTCTAGCAATATACAGTTTGAATAATATAGCCTCCAATGTTTGTCTTCTACAATCCTACTCTAGGAATAGTATTTAATTGTCGCAAGCTTTAATGTAAGTAATTAAATATCAGTTTAGTTAACTATAAGTTCTAAATAATTCAAACTAGTATGAAATTTCTGAAGATACAGTGCAAATATAATCAATCTATTTTTACGCTGTATTTTTATTTCTTATAAAATGGCCAAAACGTGAAAGTGGTTACTCAACTATTTCTTGTCGCTAAAATGTTCACCACTATGGAAGATGTCGTGTGGTGCATGTGTCTCAAGAAAGGACAAATTGACTTTGCATCCACATAATATAGTAATCCACAGTAATAACGCATCAAAATTGTTTGTTTTTGGGCACTATAGGGATGTGATGGCTCAGTTTTGATTGACTCCACTAAGGATAATACAGCAGAAAAGGATTCTCCAGGAAATTTGAGCCTGAGAGGCTTCGAAGTCATAGATGCTATCAAAGAACAGCTTGAAATTCAATGCCCTGGTGTGGTTTCATGTGCTGATATTCTGGCCATGGCTGCTAGAGATGCAGTTTTCTTTGTAAGATATTCAAGTCAAATAATACATTACTCATTAATGATTTCTTTTCAAATATAGTTATTTATGTTGTTGGTGTAGTAGATATTGACATGATTATGAAATGAGATGACAGGCAGGAGGACCAGTATATGACATACCTAAAGGAAGAAAGGATGGAAGAAGATCCAAAATTGAGGATACTATCAATTTGCCATTCCCTACTTTCAATGCCTCTGAGCTCATTAGGTCGTTTGGTCAACGTGGTTTTTCTGCACAAGAGATGGTGGCTCTCTCTGGTAGGCACTCGCCTAAACATACTACTCTCTCTTCTTAATTATCTTGAATCATGTTAAAGATAATTCAAACAAAAAAACATCATGTCCCATTAACTTTCACTTTCACCAATGAAAGAAAATGTTACTTCGAAAACGACCGATTTATAACAGTTATGACCAGAAACAAGGTTATTTATCTTTCTTTTTGAAACATCAAACATGCATGGTTATTGAGAACCTTGTTTATCTAGTACACGTGTAGATGCATGAAAATTACAGAAACCCATGTAACAAGCACTTCACTAGTTCACTAGAAAGTAGAAAAGTGTGATTAAGATGTTGGGTACTTGGATTGTATGCATACGCAGGGGCTCATACACTGGGAGTGGCAAGTTGTGGTTCTTTCAAGAACCGGTTGAGCCAAGTGGATCCAACTTTGGATACAGAATTTGCCAAGACACTTGGGAGAACATGCAGTTCTGGTGACAACGCAAAGCAACCATTCGATGCCACGAGTAACGATTTTGACAACGTTTACTTCAACGCTTTGCTGAGGAGAAACGGGGTTCTTACATCAGACCAAACACTATACACTAGCCCCAGAACCAGGAACTTTGTGAACGCTTATGCATTCAACCAAGCCATGTTCTTTTTTGATTTCCAACAAGCAATGGTGAAGATGGGTCTGCTTGATGTGAAAGACAATTACAATGGTGAAGTACGACAAAATTGTCGGAAAATTAACTGAATAATCAATTGTGGGTTTGTGATTGTTTTAGCTTTAAGCCAAACCTCAATCCTTGCCACTACTTAAAACTACATGATATGCATATTATATCATATTATATGCTCAACTAGCTAGCTCTATTTGGTATCCTTGGGTGTATTGTATTCATATTTATAGATGTAATCCGTAATCATCAATATATTTCGTATATATATCTCGCATGGAATAGCTACTCAATATGGCTTTCGACATTCATACATTTTCAATATTTTCTTGAAAAACTAGCAAATTAGGCGTTCTTTTTCTAGATATCAAGACCAATTTACTAAGTATAACGTTGTACTTTCTAGATTCAATTGTATGATTCTAAGGATAAAGAAAGGAAAAAAAAAATGTAAAATAAGGCATACTTTACAATATGAAAAATGCTTGACTTAGATGACTTGGGTATATTAATTACCCCTAATTAAGATGTATGGATCTTTTGGCATTGGGCTTGAAATTAACACATTTTGGACTTCAAGAATTTCTGGGCTTTGACTTGCATTGGGGTTTTGTTCCTAAGTTGGAATGATTTGAAGGCAATTACTTATTGTACGTTATCAAATTTGAACCTACATCCGATTTATATATAAAAATAATAAAAATAACCGAAAAGGAGGTGCAGATTAAAAATATTTTTGGAACACATTTTCATATTTGAATTTCTGGAACACTTGTTTGAATTTTGAAAATCTTTTTCCAAAATGTATTTTCAGAATTTTTTCTGGATTTTTTATCCATAACATATTTTTTGCATTCCAAATTTGTTTTTCCATAACAAGGTTTTGATTTTCAAATTCTATTCTGAAATTTTATTTTCAGAACACAATAATTTACTCCAGATTTGTTTTTCTAGAAAGTATTTTTTTGAATTCTGAATTTTCAGATCTGAAATGAAGGGTAATTTTGAAAATTTTTTAAAATAGATTGGGTTATAGTTGGTAAGGAAGAATTTGCCTGATTTGAACTACAAGGCTTATGTACTTTAACCATATGATTATAACTAGTCATTTGTAACGTAGAGAATAATCATCATTTTCTAATTTTAATCCTAGTGTTGGCCACAAAATTCTCTCAAAATATAACAGGTTGTATTCAGATAAATAAATGAAAATAATACAACTTTTCAACCCATGCCACAAAGAAAAGGGAGAAGTAGTTGGAGAAGAAACACGTACATGTGTTGAAAGAAAGAGTAGGAAGAAGAGTGCTATAGAAAGAAGACCGAGTAGCAGTCTCTTATATCCCATAAAGTTTAACCACAAAAACGGGTAGAATAAAAAGACAGTCAAAAGTCATGACAAATTAAAATTAGTTACATGCGAGAAAACCAAGTCAACCCTTCTTCTTTCTTATACCGACGAAGGGGTTAGTGGGGGCAGTAAGACAAGCATGCTATTGATGATACTTTATTTTTATTTTTTTTGCAAAGCTACTATTCAAAATGTATTCTTATTAAAGTTATTTTGAGTTGTTTTGAATTAGCCTTTAGTCTAAAAGTGAACTATTTGAAAAGTAGGAAAACGAAAAAATAATACCATCAATTAATTAATTATTAGAAAATTAAATAATAAATACAAATAAGAAAGTTAAATAATATATATAAAAATAAAAAAAATCACAACCTATTGTCTTAAGAGTGGATTTGACCCATGTCTCATTTTATAGTGAAATCTTCCAAATACAAGTATTGAAAGGAGTATAACAATGTGAATAACATAATCTCCTTAACATTTTTTAATTTCCCATTGACTTTCTCTATCACCTTTATCATTGGTGTGAGAAGTTTAATATGATTGCCTTGATGCGAATCTTGTTCAATTCTAAACTATGTTTTAATAATCAGCAGCTAATTTTTCAGATATAGAGATAACTGAAGTAGCCATTTTCTATTACTAATCACTAAAACTTTAACCCTAACTGTATATAAATACATTTTGTTAACATTACTAATGAATGTCTTTGTTATTAATTGTTGAGCTTTTTTCCTACACCGCACAAGGATCAAGGAAACATCAATTAATGCCTATGTATGATTATCATAATTAGAATCTAATTGTATTTTAAACCCCTTTTTATACTTGATATCCTAAGCTTTAAGCTTAACTGAGTTTCATAATGGGGCTCAAATTACGAAAGTTAATTTCTTTCTGCGCATGCGCCCCACTTCAAAATATTTTTATGAATCCCACTCACCAATTCTTTTCATCACGTCTTCAACTATTAGTCAAGGAAGTGTCACAAAAATCTCAAGTATTATAAGACCTTAGGCACGCGTAGTTTCATAAATAAAAAATCTATCTTCAAAAATTGTTCAGTCTATTAAAAAAGTTACACCATATCAAGGATCAGTAATCACCATTACTCACTCAGTTCCACTGCATTATCAAAATACAAATGTTGGTCCAAGAACGCAAGGATATGCTTTTTGTCTATGCAAACATTTGTTTTCTTCTAAATATGTATTCATAACACGTGAGCAAGTCAAATGAAATTAAAGACAAAATAATTGCTATGTTATATTCTCAGTTAAGCATCAGTTACACGTGAAAATGAAGCAACTTAGATCCTTTTAAAAAATTCAATTTCTACACAAAGAAGTGAGGTGTGGCTAGCAGAGAAGGATGGAATCTTTTCCGTTAGATCTGCATACGTAAGTTCTTCAAACAACCACCCCCTCTGTGAAAAGTGTACCAAATGGAAATCTCTGATGTGTCTATTCTGTAATCAGGTCGAGGAAATGATCCATCATCTCTTTGTGGAATGCAACATAGCTTATCAGGTGTGGTCGATGGTATCTAGTTGGGTGGGGATACGTGAAGCATATCATAACGACCTCAAAAATCACTTGTTACAGTTCTACCTTTTTCAGTTCAATTTGAAAAGGAACAGAGTGTGGAAGGGTGTTTCGGTAGCAGTTTTATGGAGTATATGGAGTCATAGGAATGGAGTAGTGCTTAAAGAAGGGAAGGTTGACGCACAAGAAATCTTTAATATAGTACAATTGCAAGCGTGTTTGTGGATGAAGAGGAAAATATCTACTTTTAACTTTTCTTATTCTGATTGGGCTTTATATCCCCTGAATTGCCTGCATTCTTTAAGCTAGCTGTCAATTATGTATGATAGAAGAGGTGGCAAAGGTTGATTATATAGGTTCAAAGTAAATAAATGCTGCACAAGTATATAGTTTTAATGCTTGCAGGAATCAACATTAGAGAAAGAAGACAGCTACGAGGAAGATGCAGAGAAGCGAAGAGGACGCAGAACCGGAAGAAGAAGGCACAAAGGATGTAGTTATGGTGCCTTGGTACTGGAAAAGAGAGAAAAGAAATTAGAATTAGGAGCAATCTGTGTTGGAAAATTCAGAGGACAATGGAGCAGCCAAAGGCAAGATAGGTAAGGTGAAACCTTGATGATTCTGCAATTCTGCAATTCTGCAATTCTGCAAAGCAGATTCTGCAGTAATAATGCACAGATTTTACTATGTTAATGTAAAGAACTGATACACAGGGGGAAGGTCTTTGTTGACTGTGATGCAGGCAAAGGAAGAAGAAAGTTGAGAATTTGGAATCGGCAATGTTGATTGTGTAGTAATTATGCAGAGATTTGTTTCACTGTGGCAGCAGAAGATCAATGTGGTAAAGAGAATGCCACTGTTTTGCTAGACAAGGATTGCTGGAAAATACCAAATGGGCAGCGGAGGAAGTCAAATTTTGTCCAATATTTGTATGTTTATGCAGCTTATTTATAAAGAATCTAAATCCATAAAGGAAGGAGGAGGTTGTTCTGTAACTGGGTCTTTCACCACCAACGGTGTTTTTTTTGGAGTATTGTGTATTAAAATCTTGATAGTGCTAATTTAAAATTATGCAGATCTGCTGCAAATTCTGGGTATGTAAGGGTAGTGGGGCTTCAATAAGAAAACTTAGGAATTTTTTAGCTTTAAGTATTGTTGGGACATTCCTGTTTTCTTTTATTTTATTAATTTTTGATGATAAAAAAACACGAAGTAGTGAATTTATTATTCAAATCCTGTGCATCTCATACATATTAGAAAACTAAAAAAGTATTCAATTCAAATAGGTTATTATTTCCATTTCACTGCGACAGATATTTGTCAAACTTTTGCAATCAATATTTCCAATCAAGCTTATGAAGCCAAACAAATCATATTTATCCATTTAGTTAACTATGTGTGATTAATAATCCCATGGTACTATAAATTAATTGTGAATCAAAATATAAACTTAAAGAAAATTATACATACACTTATATTTATTTATTATTTATATAACAAAGTTAACCATATACGATAGGTAGAAAATGACAGTGGTCTGAATCTGTAATCTTAATGCAACTATACGTAGCAGACAAGAGGTAGATGAAGGGAAATATCTTAGTGCACCTCATGAATTCATCCATCAAATTTTCTTGTGAATATATTATCACCATTGTTGCATATATAACATCGTTTGCAAGATCCTGTTAAAGTTAAGCTGCATGGCATCCAGCTGAACGGCAAATGATTTTTTTTTCAATTGATATCAATGAAGAAACATAAGATTTTAAACAACTATATCTGTAGATTGGTGTTTGAAACACTCTAGACCATCTTGCTCTCAAAATTAAACAAAGAAAGACCAACGACACATGACCCTAAAATTAATATTCAAATAGGAAGGGTGTTTAGAAAAACAATGGGAAAAAAAATCTTAAGACAAATAGCAATAACAAGGCAAAGCAAAGATATTGCCTCATGCTAAGCTAGCTAGTGGAGGGATTTCTCTTGACAAAAGTGTTCTTGTTATTGTGAATCCAAACTTTGAGGACTCTTCTTTTGATTCCAATCTCTTGGCAAAACTTTTGCACCACAGATTCATCTAGCTTCTGTATCCTCCACCCTGCCCTTTCTGCAAAAAGCAACATCTTCTCCTTTTGTTCTTGGGTGAACTTGGTTCTAAACCTCTTCTTCACCTTTTCAGTTGGATCTCCCACCTCCTTAGTCATCCCATCTTCACAGTCCTTCTCATCAGACACATCAGAAGGACTAATTGAACCACTTTTGTTGGGAGATAAATGAGCCCAAATGGGCCCTATCTGAGTAGTATCCGGAATAATCATCAGAGGAGTGGAATAGGAATCAGAAGACTCTATCTCTTTTCTGTGGAAGTTTCTGTGGCAATTGCAAGCCGAGCATTTGAGACCCTCAAGGGTGCCTTCTTCTCCATCAGCAATGAACTCGCCACACCCATCAGTTGCATTGCCACCAATTGCAGCTGCATGGTTCTTCAGACATTCCGTGTATCTTATTATCTTTTTATCTGCCCTTTTATCAGCATGTAAATTGCTTGACTCCATCTGTTGAAGCTTCTGCAAGTGTTGATAAAAGAATGAACAAAGGAAAATTTTATTAGATGAGGAAAACTGATGAGAGTTGTAACAGGTTACTGCCAGTATTTATAAGGAAGTTGGAGTTGATGGAAAAAGGTATACGAGGTGTGTTGATTGTGAATTTTGCAAGTGAAGCAACAAATATATGACTTTGAGGGTGTGAGAGTGTGATGGAAATAGAAATATGGAATGTTTAGTGTGTTTGATATACTATTTTAGACTAGAGAGTGTGCAGAGAGAGTTGAAAAGTTGGGTGCATGCCATTGTTGCTTTGCTTTGCTTTGCTTTGCATACACTGTTAGAAATCAAGCTTACGCTATTAGAATGTTGTCCTTTAAAAGATTAAATTAGTGAAAGGATAGGCAAACAAAGATAAGAAAAGAAGAAAAGTTAAACAGGAAGCCGAAAGAGATTAATATTTGTGGAGAACTGTCCACTTAGAAGAAAAGACTGTCCATTGCTTTGCAAACTGCAATAAGTGCATTACTCAAAAGAGGGTATGAGGGGATTTGGACTGTGGTTGGTTGTCCCCACTCCCCATTTGCATACCCATGTTCTATATAAGTTACTATAAAAAGGTAGATATCATTTTCAATTGCAACCAATTAGGAAAGCTTAATAGAAAAGTCTTGATTTGTCAATATGCAAGTTTTTCTATGTTGGTCATGTTTTTGTAAAAGAAAAAAAATGTTACTTTAACAATGTTATTCTCAAATCACCGGATTATAATTTGTTTAAAAAAATTCATCTTTCACATGTTTCCACATTTTAGTAAAATATTATTTTTTATTCTACTTTTAGCAGTTAATAAGAAGCAATTTAGTGTTATGTTCTACCAGAAATTATTGTAAAAGAAACAAAACTTAATAAATGCTATTTTTAAAATTGTATACCTTTGATCGGATGTCATTTATACTTAACAAATAAGCTTACATATTTGTGTGGTGATGATGTGTCTCATTATTCATTTCTCAGCTCTCCAAAAATACATAGCTTATGGACACATCAATTCCATATATATGCCTCAATCTTGTCAATAACTCTATCTTTATTTGTATCACAGTCATGTCAGTATTTTGTTGTTAAGTTAATATATCCTTAATTAAGTATTAGATTACAAATTAATAAATAGACTAAAATCACGTAATTTTAAAAATTAAAAGAGTAAAATTACAAAATTAAAGTACAGGAACGATATAAGGAGTTCTTACAAAAATACAATACAAAACAACTCGTTCATATTGTTATAAGTCATCTACCATATTATTGCTAATGATTAAGCCCTAAGCACAAGTGAAAATTAAATCCTCTCCATACAGCCACTAGATCCAACACCTCTAATAATCATAGCCAATGTTTGTCATAAATCCATCACTAACTTGTTGAGATAATTTGAGTTAATTGTATACGAGCCGTTATATCACTGGATGTAAATTTTGACCTTCCAAAACTATGATGAAGAATAACCAAAATGAGAAATAGTGATAGAAAAAGAATTTATAAAGTGTAAACTCTCCTTTACTCAAAATAAGTATAGTAAAATGGATTGGATTTCACATATTAACTCTATTTGCTCTCAAATAGTTATTTATCAAAGTTCTATATTAAATAACATGAAGGGAAAAAAATAGGTAACTACAGTAAAAGTGAAAAGTTAATTTAAATATTGTCATCACAATTTAATAAGTTTTTTGGCTGGACAGAAGACTTGAGTAATTATGTATTGGAAGAAAATTTATAATTTTTTTTTAAATTATAAGATCGTGAATCATAAAGGTATGACTTAATTTATTAGTAAGTATCCTTATATTTAAAAAGAGATTATTTTTTATTGGATATTTCCAAGAAACTCATATAATTCATTAATTTGTTTTGCTTAACTAATCAAATTTCACTACAAGAAAAATTCACTTTAGCTGTCAACAAAAAGTTGTGACTACAAAAAAGAAGCGTCAGTGAAGTCCACTAAGTTGGACAAAAAATAAATGTCAAATATTATTTCGATAATGGAGATGTAACTCACATTAAAAATTATTAAAATAATAATAATAAGTTAGTGTCTAGAATGGGTATACAAAATGGATGCAATAAAAAAATTAAGTGGCACAATGATATTGTATCTAGATTGAGGACACAAAGTGGATGCAATTAAAAAAATTAAATGGCAGAATAATATTTTATTATATTTAGTGTGGGTCTGGGCGACACTAAGGTGACATGGATGTTTATGTCACCTTAGCCCACACTAGGTTATTTAATGAGGAAAAAAGGTAAGACATTAAACATTTTTGTAACACACTTTCAATTTTTCATTTCTGTCTCACAATTTCAAACACACATTCACGCAAGTTCATTCTCGTAATCCCGAAATTCTTCTCCTAAAAACCCTCTCATCTTCTTCGTGGCCATTTCAACTCTGCTCTCCTTGACTTCGTTTTTTGTGGTGAGTGAAGGATAACTTGGAAAGTGAAGAACCCTAATCGGTGGGAAACCCTAATCAGTGAGAAACCCTAATCGATTCCAATCTTTGAAACCAAGAGCTAGTGAGGAGGTTCTAGGTAGAAGGCGAAAGAGGTTGTGGCTACGATGGTGTGAACATTTATCAAATTTAAAAGGTGAGCTCATTTTGTTCAATTTTGGTTCCATTTGTAAGATTCTAAATGTAATATCATTTATCAGAATGTTTGAATTGTAGTGAGTGTTGCAATATGGTAATTATAGTCTTATATTTCTTTTGTAACGTTATTGTGTTTTTGGTAGTTTTTTTTATAAATTGTGATCAACCTTCAAAATATGGTCAAACTCCATAAGGTGTTAACAGGATAGTGGTCAAACTCATTATTCTCAGGAAATAAGGTAATATTTCATTCTCTTTATTCTCCTATATTATTATAAAAAAATTTGCCCAAAGTTAATTTCTTCCTTTCTCGCGTGCTCGTTGCATAGCTCTATATTTCTAATTTTCCAAATCACACTAGAAATCACATTCTCCTTTTTTCTTTCTTTGTTATTGCCTCATTCTACTTAAAATATAGAAAATGTGTAATTGTGTAAGCAAAAACAAACCTTATCCATGAGTTATTGAGGGTTGATTAACTTGGGGATCAAATTAAGGCCTATCTGACTCAATCCTTGTTTTATCTCAATCTATATAATATGCCAATAATAAGGTCAAATAAAAGGAATTGTCTCTGGATCTTGGTTTTTCATAAAATAAACAATCGGTATTTTGCTAAGAAAAATAAAAGGAATTATCCCTAGATCTTGGTTTTTCACACAATAAATAATGGGTACTTTTGTTGAGAAAAATTAAACGAATTGTCCCTTCTTTTACACGATCTAGATATTTTACTACAAGATCTTAGTATTTCAGGTTCAATTATACAAATTTAAAGTAATTTCCTTTGAGAGGTCATGAGCCTCTGTAAAAGCAACCACAAAAGTGGAAGGCGGTATTTTTGTAATTTAATTTGTAAATGTTAGTAGTTAAAAAAGAAAGGAAATGAATGAGAGTTGCAATGGAGAAGAAAAGGAAGATGTTAAATTGATGTGTCTAAGGTGAAATTGTTTTCCTTGAAATGATTGTCCAAAGGTCCAATCCTTGGGAGCAACACTATAAGATGTAACAGTTATTTCATCGTAGTGACCTCAAAAGAAATAGTTTGATTATGTAGAGAGTATTAACATGTCAGTTCTGACCCTAGTTCCTACCCATAGATATCCAACTACGTTTTGAACCCTTAACCTTCAAACCCACAATGTCCCCCATTCCACCCACATTACTAATCAGTGTAAAAATGAAGATTTCATAACCACTTATGTTTCAGTTTGATCAAATGATTTATTTTTTTGGATATCAAATTCTTTTAACAATTAAGAGTTGATATGGTGTAATATATAACCATGCTATTAACATGCATAGCTAGTCTTTCATTGGATGAGAGTAAGTAGATTAACATGCATGAATAGGAGTTCCACTAGCATAAACAAGACCTGGCTTATCAATTACTGTTGTGTTGGAATATTATTGTTTTGAAAATTTATAATAATTTACATTCTTTCCCTGCGCCACATGATGAAATCGGAAGACCACCACCAAAAGTCATGAAATGATAATTTCATAATAGAATCAATAAAACCGGTTGTATATTAATTCGAAAAAAATATTTATAATTGGTGATGTGGTGGTGCCAACATATGCTTAAATTTTGAAACTCTATAGTCTATTATATAATTGATTGTCTCACACTACATATCAAAGTTTCTTGGCATCATAGCTATGATGACTTCCCTTTTGAATTAACCATGTTATGCATGGTTTCATCAAGTTTTGCAACAAGGTTTGATGGTTGTTGGTAATGGTCATGTAGTACGTAGTAGGCTTTATGGGGTTTTACTACAAACAAAGTTCATCTTGAATACACATGAAACCTTGCACCAAATAATAATCATACATACACATCCTTACAAAGTCAGGCAAAAATAATATAACAGTACAAAATATTAGACATTAATAAAACACTTCCCTACCCAAAAAACGTTTAACAAAGGAAAACGAATAAATTTAAAATTTGTTACCAATCCTTGGTATGCATGTTGGTATAACACCATTAGCCAATGAGTTTCCAAGCCCACTAAATAATGTATAGATAGATAGTTTTACTTCTCACAAATTATGTCATGACTATGTTAAGGGTGACTTTGTCACATTTGAGCCTTTTAAACATATCACATGCAAATTCATCAAATACATCTTTCAATATACTATTATTTTGCTACTTTAAATACTATCTTGGGATCGAACCATTCTTCACTAATATGACAAAAACATTGATGACTGAGTAATTAATGTAATTTTAAAGAATCATGTTGGTAACTTTTCCATTTATTTCAGGAACATAAATTTGGTTGATCGGTTGAACTCGATGACTTATTCATGGCCGTACACACTAAGAAAGATGGGCTTTGGGTAGATAGTCGTGTCTAACAAACTTACATAAGTTATTGCTCTAATTTTGTGTATATGATTTATATTTCTAACTTAATATTGTCCCCACTTATAATTTCCACAATGCACTAGGAAACCTATCATGACCGATTGAAAGCCCTCCAATCAGACAGCTCTGAAGGATCAACTTCCAACCTCCAACAGATCAATTCAGCAACAAAACTTCAATGCTAGAAGGATGTTGTTGGAGACAAAAGTAGAGGTCTATGTTATGGCACTGTAGACTTGGCGCCCAACATTCGGCCTGGAGTGTCTTCCCTGACTCAACCTTCATTATTTGCTCCTTTCAGCGGTTAGTTACCTCATAATGAACAACTTCATCAATAAGTGTTGCAAGCAAATGAAAGAGTTGCTCAAAAAAAAATCAAAGAGCAGATGAAGCAAATCAAAAGTATACAATGTTGGAGGATAAAATAAAGTTCATGGAGCAAAAATTAGCCATGATGATGGAGCAGCAACAAGGTGACACCTCAACAGGCACAAGTCAGATTCACTCTCACTATGCTCGGGACTTTGGTGATCAACCCCTACCTTTAGTTCACTATTTTGTAAGTAAAATTAACTAACGTGCATGTATTCAATTTAATTGACTAATTCAAAATTTAATGTTTTAAGTTCAGTATGTTTTTTATGTAGGTATTATTCCATTCATTAATTTCATACTAATACTTATTTTATTTATTCTCATATTTTCACAGGTTTTTCTAGTTTACATTCCACTATCATCTTTGCAGCAACCCTCTTTACCAAAATTCCAGTATTTCGTTCTTAGGTCATCTTATATTTATGTCCACTTACATTACAATCCCTATTACTTTTAGTCAATTAAAACCATAAACAACAACTTCTATTCTAGTTTGATATGACATTTTCCTTTACAATTGGTATCATTTCAATTAACTTTTCATTTCAATTTTTTCTGGAAATCAATTATGCAAGTACATTGAAATTTAATTGTTATTTACTTTGATTTGGAACTTGAAACCAATTGCAAGTGTTATAATTGAACTTCCATATTTATTGCAAGTTCAAATTTGGATTATCTATTAAAAAGCATTGCAGGTGTTATACTCAAAATTCCAATTTGATTGCAAATTGATATTTGGATTGGCTGTTCAAAATAAAATCAAGTGTTATAATTGAAATTCCATTTTGATTGAAAATTGAAATTTGGTTGGCTGTTGAAAAAAATTGCATATGTAGTAATTGAAATTCCATTTTGATTACAAATTGACATTTGGATTGGCTGTTGAAATTTTATAGTTATTATAATTGAAATCACATATTTTAATCAATTAGTATTTATTAAAGTTCAATTTGGATTCAAATTTTATTAGTCTAAAATGATGTGAGTGGGTATATGTAATACTAGATAGGTTTAAATCTAAATTTAAATAATTTCCAATACAAAAAAACAAAATGGGGTATCTTGTGATATGATAGGCTCCATAACACTCATAAATATGAAAACAAGGCTGAAATTTGAAGAAATAAATGAAAGATTACTTTGCTTTTAAAGGATGCTTTTAAAGGATGCCAACTTGTCTGCATTTTTTCTACTTGATTAATCGATATTTGTCTTTAGTCTTCTAATACTTACATATGTTGATGATGACATGTTGAGATACCACATTGTCTTTTACCTCAAAAAAACTAAAGAGAAGAAACCTTGGAAGCATATAACTTCACATCACTAATTACCCAAGCATATATTCATAATTAAGATGCATAGAAACCTTGGAAGCACCTTGGAACAATTAAGGTAAATACAAAATACATAACTTTTTGTTAATAACTTATTATGCTTCAAGGTAATTTTTATTTAAATTTTAATTTGAAAATTTTATATCATCATGAATGATAATTTAATATTAACTCAAATATTTTAATGTGATTTTAATTAGTAAAGAACATTTAAATTAGTAATATTAAAATGTTTCAAACATTTTAGTAGTATTCAAGCAAACAAATATTAAATTAAGAACTCCCAACCCACCTATTAAAATTGTGATTAATATGAAACATAATTGTAACCGCGTGTATTCAATTGGTTAATATCTTTGGTTCAATCTGCTCTTTATTGTGCATCCAAAATCTCAAAAAAATAACATTTTTTAACCTCCAAAAAATAACATTTTTGTTTAATTTTATTTCATTTCATTTCACTAAACTGCATTTTTGTTTCGTAATTTACTCACATATATTTCTCATGTAGTGTCTCCAACGACTACACTAAGTAGTTTACTCACATTTACTATAGTGTCCCCAACGACGATACTAAGTGCAGTTTACTCACATTTATTTCTCACATAGTGTCTCCAACAACGACACTAAGTTTAATTATTTAATTTTATATCCATTTTAGTGTCCCTCAAATCTATGTTATAGTTAAATAATATATTTTTCTTTATGTAGGCTTAGCCGACACTACTTTGCAAATTTGTGTCCCACACAAGTTCCATGTAACATCTCTCTTTTACTCTTTGTATTGCTCTTGTGGGAACTCTTACCATCACTATTTCTTGTAGTGTTCATGGCAAGATGAATAGTTAGGACGAATCACTATATTAACTAAGATTTATAGTTATTTTATTATGTTTTTTATAAGTTATCATAAAATGGTGAAAATATGTTTTAATCGTGATCTTGGTTGAAGGTAGGGATAACTAAATATGAAACAATTAATTTTAAATGATAATATACACTACAAGAAAACCATCAAATAGAAATCAATTTTAGAGTTTAGGGTTTGGGGTTTAGGGTTTGCTATAGTGATTAAATTAGAGACCATTTTAAAAACTAAAAAAAATATTAGTTTCTAAATTAGTTTCTATTATTGTTAAATAGTTTCTAAATTGGTATCTAATTAGCTACCAAGGTTTTAGCTACCAATTATTTAGATTCTAAATTTGGTAGCTAAAACCTTGGTAGCTAATTAGATAACAATTTAGAAACAATTTAACAATAATATAAACTAATTTAGAAATCAAAAATTTTTTTAGTCTCAAAAATAGTTTTTAATTTAGTCACTATAGCAACTAATTATTTTTTGTCTCTAAAATTAGTTTTTAATCAATGATTTTCTTGTAGTGATATATTAGTAGTTATGTTTAATAATCAGTATCTAATTGATCGGAGAAGTCAATGAAGATTATATAATGTTATCTTGCATTAGTTGAGAATATATATCAAGAAAATATTATCTTTCACCTTCTTGAATTCATTATAGCATTTTTATATTTTACTGAATAATATATATGTAGTGACAATAATAACATAATGCTAATTTTTTTTATCATTAATTCTATTTTTTTTATTTCATAGACGTAAGGTTTAAATTTATTACTATGCATATCTTATTATAATGTACATAATTATATTGCTACAATATAATATACACGAATTTTTTTCAATATATAATAATTATTCAGGAAATTTTTTTAAATAATAAAGTAATAAAGTATTGTGTGCCCGTTTATGGTGTTTCCGATCATTTTAAGGTTTAACAAACATAATCGATCAATTGCATTTCTAATAAAAAATAGTTTATAAGATTTACTAAAATCAGAATTTTCAACAATATAAACAAACTTTTTTTTTTGTTTTAAAAAGATTATAATATTTCTATGAAATGAATTATTTTGTCATGTATATTACTATAAGTGCTCTCTACCTGCACTGTTACATGCCTGCATGCTTCAGGCAAACATGTAAACTTGGTTAAACGATTAAGTTTAACAATTAAGATAGTCTTTTTATGAGTATTTATAAAAGAAAAAATTAAAATAAAGTTATTTATCACATAATCTAAAAATAACTTTTACATTCTGCAAAAAAAAAGTTAGCTTATACAAAAAGTTAAAATTATCTATTAAAAAAGGTTAAAATCATTAAGTTTATTTAGATAAACGAGTTTTAATTTACACATCAGTTATTGTGATATTGTAATTTTTTTGGTGACTCGAAGCTTTTATCACTACTTAATTTGTTTTTGTCCAAAGTAAACAAGTGAGAAAAGAGACAAATATAAAAGTATAATAATATATTGTGAAACTCGTTAAAAATCATATAAGAATTAAGATCAAATTTTAATATTGGAGCTGAAAATACTAATAGTTATTAAATTGTATAACACTAGTGAACTTGTAAAAGTGTATCAAAAACTTAAAATGAGTTATACCATTAAAGATGGTCCTAGATTTCATATTTCAATGTTCACCTTGGATTACTTAATTGCTTTCTAAGGTTTAATAACGTTAAATAAAGACCATTTGTTTAAGTTTATAAGCTTTCTAAGAAAATAATTTTTTAGCATTTCTTAAATTTATAACACACATTTGAATTTTATATAATCTAGATGCAACAGAGCAGCAATTTAAAATCATGAATGAAATGGAAGTCTAGAAAACCACAAATTTTGGTCTTTTTAAAATAATAATATTATGAAATGTTCCCAAAGGATTCATTTAGCTCTGTAGCAGTTCCCCTGATTAATTATTCTATTTAAACTCAAACTCTTCAGTTATCTCAAATACAAGGGCTTACTCGATCATTAATACCAAATAACTGTACTAAAGGAAAACATAATATAAGAGAGAATGCAAGGAATATGAAAGATAATGGTATAAATTACGGAAACACAAATGGTACATTGAAGAACTGATGAAAAAGAAAAATGATGCATCACTTTTATTGCTGACCAAAATCCAATGTGCAAAATGAGAGGCTTTTATGCTACTTTTGCATAGGCCAATGACTGGGTGCACCAAAATATAAGTTATAGCATCTCATGGAAGAACAAAATAAAGTGAACGCCAAAAAAATCAACTCGTTTTCTTTGTTGTCCTTTTCAATTTCTTCCTTGGTGAACTATGCTTATTGACTTTATATGCCTGTGAAGCATAATTTCTGAGCTTCTGAAGAATCTTCCTTTCATTGATGCGCAGCACCAAAGAATGATACAGCTTTCTCTCTCTAGTTAAACTACACCTTTCCAATGCTTCAATATCATCTTCAACTGAATTCAAACCATAGAGACTCTCCCTCATGTCAGCAATTGACAACAGGGCATCACAAACCCTTTTAGGCAGCAAGGATTCCTTGCTCATATTAAATGCTTCATTAGGAAACATATTACCATTAAGATGGGTGGTTTCACCATTTGATTCAGGACAATTCCCAGCAACTGATACCGATAGGTCTAACTTTTGGTAAGCATCATCTAGCAATAACATGATGTGTAATAAAATGAGGAGTTCAATTTGTGGTTTTCCATCAAATGAGATCTCAAAATATTCAGAGTCTTGGCTGCCACATGCAGAATAGCCTAACCTTTTCCAAAGGGAAACTCTTGCTCTACTGTGTCGGTCCGAAAAAGCTGAAGAACACCATTGAAGTATCAGCTCCATGTCTATGTTTACAATATCATAGGAATTATCTTGCTCGGTAAATCCATATCTGTGAAGCAAAGCAGCATTACCCAATAGCCCATAAGTATTAAATACCTGTTGTTAGGCAAGAGAAACTCTTGAGTATTAGAGTAACTTCAAGGGAAGAATAAGAGGTTGCATCAAGAGTAGCATAGTGACATTGAACGTTTCAATTTGAAGTGTAAAACATATTTCCAAAACTATGATTGATAGATAATAATGTAATATTACTATGAGGTCGTTCTATGACAACAAGCGACTGATCACTTATTCATGGAATAAAAATCATATAACTGAAAGGAAAATTCTCACCTCAGTTCCACTGTCGACTTCTTTTATCATAATCATCTCCAACATAGAAGTATCATCCTCGCTAACAGAAGAACTATCCAAATCACTACCAATGCAGTTACTAACATTTGCACCAATTGATGCAGTCATATCCATAGAGTGATTTTGATCCAATGCTACTTCTTCCTTAACAATGCTCTTATCATTATCACTACCATCAACATCACTTCCGGATTCATAATTAGAGGACATAGCAGTGAAATGGACATCCTCTGCACCTGTTTTATGATTGAATCTGGAGCAGAAGACAGTATAGACATTATTAGAATGGGAAAATCCTTGGATCTAGACAGGAAAGCACGGACTCTTCAAAATTACAGTTGTGTCATGTCGGTTGTGAACATTTCGAAGTTACATTTTTATATTGTTTTACTTTTATTTATAAACTTCTATAGCAGTGCCAATGGGAATATCATAATAATTGGATGATAACAACAACATTAACAAAAAAACTTGTTTGTATACAATGATTCGTTTACAAATAAAACAATTCCATATTTTGATTTAAATATTTACTCTGTTATATTGTATATAGTCCTGCCATGTTCAGCTAATTTCTTGTTTCATAACATGTGTTGTATTTGTGTTTTCTAGCTCAAAGAAACAAATTGTGCATATTACACATACTCTCAGTCTCTTTGGAAATTTTGTTATAACTATTTATTTAAATTAAAAAATAAAGCATCACAAGATTTTTATTCACTATAGCAGTTCTTGAAACAGTATACAAAGACAAGAAGGCATTATTTTCTAGACAGAATAAATTTATCAGCATTTACTGAACTTGAAAAGCTTTAAAGCTAGACCTAAAAATTCTTGCTCTTAAACCAGTTACAAATTTGAGTTGCAGCGAAGTTGAAATGTAATAAATGGAAAATAAAGGTGTACACTGAGATTAGAAAAGAAAACCATGTTAATAACAATAGGCTTTACTTACAGATCTGCCAAGGGAACCATGCCAAAACCATGGTAATCATCAATCTCAAATGATCGTGAAGATATAAGACTTTTCGCTGCAAAGTATTGTTCTATGTCAAAGAATTTTGGGTTTAGTTTTAAAGGTGCTAAATCCAATAGGGGAAGAATATTCTCTTTCCAGTCCTCGTAAATCAGAGCCTTGTCTTCTTGCACTGTCTGCCTAATATTGTAAGAGATCAGATAATCTTAATGAAAGGTAAAGCACATAGTGTTATACATGAAGATTATGTAATGCATAAATAAATAAATAAAAACAAGGCATTCATAGGGAGCTCAATTAAGTTAACTATACATGAAAGACAATCTAACAACAAAACGTCAACCAAGAAACAAAAGCATCCCTCTTCATCTTCACACAGTAGAATTAGCAATAAAAAATTAGTAGCATGTATAGCATGGCTCTATATGGTCAATGTTAATTCATCCTTCATGATGATTAAGCCCACCAATACAAGGTATACCTGGTGAAGCTCAGTACCACACAAAAGCTCGTTTACTTCATCGAGGGTCCAAACAATTGGCACGCACTCTTGGTTAGGCAAGAGTTGAAGGTATCCATACCAAGGTGAGTCCTCACCCAAGCTTCTCTCATACATGATCGCAAATGCTAGCCCCAAATGACCATCCAAACCAACATCTTCAATGATCTCACGTGCCCCACTAGTCTTGGTGGTGAGGCAAGCTTCTTTTGGCATTTCGGCCACAACATCACCTTCCTTCAACTGGCAAAAAGCTCTCACCGCTATTCCCTCTTCGGGTGTGTCCACAAACTCCAATGCATCGCTCCACTGGAAACCCTTGGACTGCATCCACCGCTTGAATGCTCTCAAACGCCTGTGCAGACAGATAGAAAAAAAATGAGTTGTTCATGGACAGAAACACGTTGTGTAAATCTTTGTTCAGTAACAATGACCGAAAGTTTATAACTTTATTGGATGAGAGTGTCAAAGCTCGGTTCTTTGGCATACCCATTGGAGAGTTTCGTTCGGCTTTCAATGAAAATGAGAGACGAATGAGAAATTAGGCGTACCTGGAAGCCATTAGAATAGAGATGTTCGTTGAGGAAGACGTGGCAAGGGTTTTAGAGTTAGAAGCTGCCACCACCAGTGGCAGTGCTGCAGTGTAGTTTCTGACTTTCTGGGTTTGGGCTTTTGGTGCTGGATAATTCAAAGGGAGTTTCTTCCTGCACCCCTATATTTTTCTTTCTGCACCCCTATATTCTTTGAAATATCGGAATTATTCTTTCACAATTTTTGATGATTTTGGAATATGGGTTTTGTAAGAAAAAATGTTTTTGGAATAGGGGTTCCATAAGTAAAGGGTGTTTCTAGAATAAGAAATCCATAAGACAAAAAATCATTCCAAAATATCTTTTCCAAAACACATTATTTTGATTTTCCAGATTAGTAAATCTAGAATTAATAAAATGTATTACAGAAAATATGTTCTGGAATTATTCCAGAAATAACAATCCAAAAGTCATTTTTAAAATGGGTAAAACAGTTTTCTTAAAAAATGATGGGATGAAGAAAGATATTTATTAGGGTGCAGGAAGAAACAGCCTAATTCAAAAGTGCTAATGGGCCAAAAGGGCTACTTTCCTTTTCACCTTTGGCAATTACTTCGTGCATCATATCATTACACTCAATTTCAATTTGAAACGATGAAAATATCCTTAAACAAAATGGGAGTACATATAAAAATGAATTTTGAATTTTTTTGAAATATGTTTTTGAATTTCTTTTTTATATTTTAGAATGAGATTTTAATTTTTGAATTTTATTATGAATTTTTATTTTCAAAATATAATAATCTCTTCTAAATCTATTTTTTCATAATGTATTATTTTTAATTCCAAATTTTTATTTCGAGAATTAGAGAGATTTTCAGAAATTTAAATCTATGTAGGGTGCATGTTATTGAGTGGAGGAAGAATTTCCCTTCACCTTTTCTAAAACTAAGTTAATTTTTTACACATTTATATCTTTAAAAAAAAAATTGTAGTACTAAATGATTTTATATTTTTTATTCTATGCATTTTTATTTTTCCGCGTGTGCAATTAGAATCTAATGTACAATAAAGATATAAATACTTTTAATTTTTCTTTCAGAAATACAAAACTGAAGTTCTGATAAGGAGATGATCTAAACTCTTCTTATTTTAAGTCAAATTTAATATTTGAAACTAAGAAAGATTAAAATAATTTTTTTACTGGGAAGGAAGGTTTGGTATGATTTTAATTATATTAATTCTTCCATAAATTATAATAATATTTAAAATTTAAGTAATCCATTTTTAATAGGTAAAATGCGTATTATTTAATACATTTTACACATAATTATTTTCAAATAAGATTTAAGCAATAAGAACGGGCTGTACTGTGAAGGAGAATTAGATAATTTCATACACAATAATCGGTTATTAAAAAAGTAAACAATTTTTAATCGTACGTGTTAATATATAGTGCAAATTATAATTAAATCTAAATAATATATATATATATATATATACGTTTTAATGTCAATCAAATTAAGAAATTGGAATATTGAGAAAACTTGAAATATATTTTTAAATGAGAAAGGTAAAGTATAGAGCATAAAGTTTAATAAAAGTGTTTAAAATTATAATATGTTATACATATATATATATATATAATTTATTACAGTTTATAATTAATAGGCTTAAGGAAAAAGAGAAACGGACATTCTATGCTGTTCAAAAAATAAAAACAAGTTAAAAAAAAAAAAGTAAATAAAGTATAAGATGAAAGATAAACTTCTACTTATTCAAGTTCATTTTAATTTTGACAAAGAATAATTATATTGATTGATTGAGATGTGAATAAATATCTAACTTGTTTTTAAATTGGGTATAACTTATTAAGATAGACACTTTTTAAATTGAATATATATATATATATATATATATATATGTTTTTATTGTAATTAGTTTTATAAAATTTGCTTATACTATAATTTTTGTTTGATATTAATTATTTTGATGCTTTTAATTTTTTTAAAATATTTTATTAATATTTGAGTTTATAGGCATGTCATAGTGGGTGTGAACTCTTTTATATAATTTGAATGAATAAAGACTATCCCTTTCATATCAATCATTGTATAAGATTTTTCATACTATAAGATTTTTCATACTGAGTAGGAAGATAAAAAAACAATTTCTGAAAATTTTTGGAAATTCTTTTAAAAATTTGTCAAGAATATATATCAATTATAATAATTTGTTAAATTTAATGTTCGGGAAGGTGATCTCCCTTAGGCCAATATACAAGTATTGGTAAACATTTTTCGATATCCAACCAAAAGATATGATTCATAATTGTTATTCAAGTACCTTTTGACATCACAAATCTCTCCATGTACCCAATCAGGGTTAGGACAATACACAACTTCTTAGTCTCGAGTCAAGTAGGCGAAGAGGTTTATACATATCATTCAGATGTCGTTTACTCATTTGTTTTTACATTTTTCTCTCTTTTAACATCCCATAACCTCCTTACTTCGTGTAACATCTCATAACTTCTCATTTCAAAATACGAAACATTTTGCATACATTCTAGAACCCTCTAAGCTTGTGTCCTCCTCTCAATGACTTTGTCTTTTGTATCACACTCTCCTAGGTACGTCTAAAACTTTTTCCCTCCTTTCTTAATTATTTATTTGAGTGAGGACTTTACAAAAAGACCTTTTGCATTATGTTATTCTATGAACCCTGTTTTCCCTTAAGTTTCATGGGTTATTGGTAATAAGCTATTAGTGTTTCAAAAAACTGTTTTTGTGGGTTTGATCATGTAAAGGTTGTGTCTTTAGTGTCGTTTCTAGTTATCATGGATTATAATACCGTGTAACCTTAGGCTAGAATGGATCTTTTAGGGAAACTTTCGGGTATACTTGTGCAAAAGAAGCTTAGGGCACTACGAGAGTCACAACTTTGAGTGAAACAGATGAGAGACATGTGAGGGTACAAGTATGTGAGCTAGATGAGTCGGTGTGTAAGGATGAGAGTGACGACACTGAGGGCCCTTTCTGTTTCATCTACAATACATTGTTCATTAAATTAGGGTTACGTTTGTCTTTGGATTTGTTTGAGAAGGAGGTGTTGACCATCCTGAACTTGGCCTCAACCCAACTACATCCAAACAGTTGGGCCTTTATCCAGGCCTTTAGCATTCCTCGACAATGGTGCCAAAAATTTGATGACTTTTTAACGGCAAGTGCATCGTGTTGTCAGAAGTAATAATTTGCCCCTAATGACGAATATCGAACCCACAAGGAATATTTGAATAATCAAGTAAAAGATTTACTAAATAGAAAATAGAATAATAAAGTTTCTTAAAATTTGTTATGATTGCAATGATTAATAAGAAAACAAATCAAAGAGTTTGTTGTTTCAATTGAGAAAAATAGGGATTGGGGTTCATCTTTTTCACTCTTGTATTTTGATTAGCATGACAATATTGTGTCCTTTGATTGATATTGATGTCCGTATAAAAATAATTTATATTGATTTCTTGTATATAAAATTATTAAAATGTTTCCTAAATATCGATTCCTCGCATATTTATAAAAACTTCTTATCAATAAGATCAGACGTTGATAGCAATTAACATTTCAAATTTATTCCTAGCATTCAAATATGTTAAACATTATCATTTGGGTCAGAAACTTAGAAGTACTTTCCAAAAAATTCTATGTTTCGAGATCATCATGAACAAGCATTACCAACAAAATGATAATACCAATCATCAATCAAGAAGAAAATATTATGTTTAGATATCAGCTCAATACATAAGAATTTGAGCTAATTACTCCCAATTCCAAATGATAGAATTAGCCACACATGATGGTTGTTACAAGTAGGGAGAGTAAGAAAAGAAAATTCCAGATGTTTCTCCTTGATGACCGCCTCCTCTAGGGTTTCTAAGACCTTTTATTCTCCCAACTATATTACAATTCATTCGATGGTGTTTTTCGTTCAATCTTGCGTGTTTAGGGTTGTGTCTCAAGTCTCTTATTTAACCTAATTGGCTTGGACTAAGTGACTTCTCGCTTGGATCTTATTGGGTTTGCCTGAGCGAGTTGCACGAAAAAAGGCCCAACTCACTAGAGTAATCTCACTTGGGCGAGATTGAGTTGGCTTGAGCAAGATCCTTTGGGGGCGTTTGGCTTAGGTGAGTTTGGGCAAGCTTTGGTGAGTGCTGGTGCGTTCCAACTTTTCCTTTTTAGCTTTGCATATTCTCCTTTCGCCCAATCATCTCAATTCTTTCCTAGAATCCTGAAATTAACACAAATTTGGGAATAAATTGTTCTTATTCAAATTAAATATAAAAAAAACATGTAAAAAAGTATAAATTCATAAATTAAGAGTTATTTTATATTTATTTTATTAATTAATACTCATAAGTGTTTGTATTTTAATATACAATATTAATGAAATCTGGCATTTATCATAATACCAAAATTAAAGTAAATCTCACAATAACAAAACAGAGAGGCAACACCTTCTAACTTAACATATACATGATAAGAAACAACCATTTGTTCAAGCATCTCATATCTGATCTCTTCCACGACCACGACCTGCAAAACCATTAAATAAAAATTATACTCAGTGGTTAGAGTGGATAGGCAAGTTAGCTTAATAAATGGTTGGGTTGGCATCATAAGTAGTGGTGCTAATAACAATCCTTACCATATAACAGTACAAGTCATTTTCGCTGGTGCATGTTTGCCTTTGAATTATATTCCTACTTTCTATGCATGACATACTTTGTTTGTTCATTAAGAGACATTGAAATCTCCACAAAATTAAGATAATTCATACATCATTTTAAGAGAATAATATATATAATAATAACTTTTGTGTAACATTAAAAATTATATGTTATATTTGCATCGTTTCAATAGAATTGTAGAAAAAATTATAACATATCAATTATAATTTGTGAATAACTAAATATAAAATATAAAAAGAAATCTATTTGATAAAGGGATTTAGTTTTTATAGCTCATGACCTTTTGGATCTAGGGTTAATTCTTCGGATATATATTGATTTACAATTAGGTCTCAAGCTAAGTGATATATGCATCGATTAGAGAATCTTAAAGTTACTCTGAAATTTAATATTTGAACTCATCCATTGATCTCTATACTTTTATTACAAATCATAGGTTTTTTTTTTCTAACTAGAAACTAGAAATCATAACATCCAAACTATTTAGTAAATATTTTGCTCATAAAAATATAACTATATTTTCTTGTTGTGAATTTATTGCATTTTTTCTTTATTTTACTTTAGTTATATTACAAAATCAGAGCAACACCAGATAATAACAACTAAAAATATAAAAAAAAATATTAAAATTGAAATTCAGAGATAATAAAAAAATTAAAAAATATATATATCAACTAAGCCAAGAGGCTGAAAATATAATTATTATATGAAACAAAATATATTGTAACGTGCTTCAGCAGTAGCTTTGTAGCGTGGCATTATTTAGTGAAAGAGCGAAAGCCCCCTATAGGAGAAAATTAAGGTTTTGGCATGCAAGGAATGGAGGGAGGGAGGGAGAGAAAAGAACATGAGAAGGTGGATGCATTTTAGGGCAAAGGAAGTTATGATCAGAACCGTGGGATTCCTAATATTAACTTTTCCCTCAACCACACTCCCTTGGCAGAGATGCTCCCTCCTTGAGCCGTCGAACGCTGTCTTAATAATTTTCCCCAATATTTGGACACCAGTGATTTGGTACCTCCAGAATGCAGTCTTGTTTGAGGGACTCCAACTCTAATGACGAAAGCTGAAGACCCATTGCTGACTCAAGGAGTTCCGACGAACATTCTTTGGGCTCTTCTGCTTCCTCCTTCCCTTTCCTCTTCCTCTTCCTTTTCTTCCCATTATCAAACTCAACTTTTCTCTTTCTCTTCTCTGACACCATTCCAATCTTCCTCCTCTTTCTTTGTCTCTGCCCTTTATAGGCAATTTCTCCCTGTGCTTCATGTTTACTTACGGGATGCAGAAATCTGTAAGTGGTTGTGGTTGTTATATACTTTAGATATAGACATCCATAAGATCATTTTTATGCTTTATTTAAGTTTCTGGATGGTCATATCCGGAAATGAGTTATGAATTTCGGATTTTCATGTCCGAAATGGTTTGTTGTAAATGGTGCTGAGGATTGGGATCTGGAACTCATTTATGTTTGCTTACGGATCTTGACATCTGGAGGGTCATTTATGCTGTCCAGATAAGCTTCTGGATGACCAAATTCAGAAATGACATATTAGTTCCGAATTTGCATATCCAGAACTTTGTGATTTAACTTATGGATATAAATATCTAGAAAGCAAAATCTTTTAAATCATTAAGGGTAAAACAAATATTTCATGTTAGTGTGTTGGGTGGAGATTTGAATTGATGAGAGAATCAACCCACTTTATATTCACATCATACTATTATTCAATTTTCCTTTTCACACACTCCTTTTTATCTTTCCACAGCCCCTAATTTTCCTTATGGGTCCAATAAACACTATTACTAATTAAAGGACTCTCAATACAATTAAATCCAAGACAGAAATAAATTATCATATACCACCAATTCCTCTCTTTTATCTTCATTTCTAAAATAAATTATACCAAACATTATTTTTCTTACAACATTAATAATTAGAAACAATGATATGTCTATATTATTCCTTATACATTTAAGTTATTTCTATTTTCAATATATATTTAAATTATATATTTAAATAGAGAAAATCATCCATAACAAAGCATCGTACCCTTACTCCATTCCCTACTCGAGTTTCACAATTACATGCTTCCCAGTCAAACTATTCAAGAAAGATTTGGGATAAACTGATATAGTCTGCAAAACACAGTCAAATTATTCAAGAAAAGCTTGTGATTAACTAGTATAGTCTGCAAAACACGAGTTAAAAAAAGAAACTTAAAAAAAATAGAAAATAAGACACAATCAATCACACACTTTGATCTTCTATACTCAAACAACATTCGCTAGTACCAAATCGATTTTCATTAAAACTTATTCATTCCGATTAAACAACAAGTAAACGCTTTAAGTAATGGAGATCTAGTGCGTGAGAAATGGGAAAAATAAAAAACAATTTTGAGAAACCAAATTTGTTAAAATAAAAACAAATACCATATAGAAGCTTCGATTGAGATGATGAAGGTTCAATTGAGAGATAAAGATGTGAATATTTGGAGATGATTTGAAAATTTGAAGCTACTCGTTCTTCTCCTACTCAACATGATGGATAAGGGTCATATCGATCAAACTTTGCTTTAATCCATCAACCTTGGTGGACATATCTTTCATCTTGTTTGGCAAGTCCTTCTCCTTCTTCTTGGACATCAAACATTGTTGCCATTAAGAGTCACCATCGATTTTCGCTTGTGCCAACTTGTCCTTCAATTCCTTGTTCTTACTTACTACAAAAGTGTTAGCTTCCAAAACAACTTGGAGGGAAGTAGTTGACTCATTTAATTGAGCTTTTAGTTTTTCCATATTAGGAAAACCCTTGTTTTTCTTGAAGTTAGACCCATGCCCTTACTGAGAACAAGGATTCGAGAACATAACTCCATGAACACATTATGGAGATCATGTGGCGTTGCTGAAACGTAAGTCTCTTGCTCCAAGGGGTTTAAGTTGATTGAAACTTATCGGCCAATCTCATGTCATGACCTAAGAAATTGTAATTCATCGAGCTTAAATATACACTAAAAGTTCAAACAAGTGACACCAAGATTAAAGCTTAATCACGTAATTAACACACATAACATGGTAAAACAACTTATAATCGTGATTAAGAGAAAATTAGGACCTATTCTAATTATCCGTACAAGTAGGAGCTCAACACAATTGACATCCTAAAATAAGAGGTAATTAATCATTCTTTATTACTATATACTTTCCAATTAGATTGAGAAGTGATTTGAAGATCAAATATAGTTCCAAATACTTCTACCAAGATCAAAACCAAAAACCAGAAATCAAAAAGTGAGATAAAAAGTTGAAGATCAAGATCCAAATCAAAATTGAAATGAGGTTATAAGTACAAAATACAACACAAGAGTTCTATGTATAGCTCCAAGAACAAGTGACATGTTAGCAAAGGGCAGATTGGTCACACAATTAACATAAGTATAGACATGCGCTGCGGCATGTGTTTCGGAACTTTTGGGTGGATTGCACACAATACGAGACACCGCGATTACAGAATGAAGAAAGAGAGATACATCGCAATTAAATTACACACAATTTACATGCTTTTCAAAGGACTGCGAACGTTTCACGCAGCCTGCTCAAACCAGACAGGCACAACGTAGCAGAACACAAAGAAAGAGGGTCACATCACTCTCATCCCCAACCCTCCTAAGATCAAGCAAACCAACCACAATTTCTAGGGTTTATTTTCCAAATTTCGCAATTCTTTCTTCGATCAACCTTTTCTTGTTTCTTTCTTTCTGTTCCGTGTAACGAGACCACTACGAGTAGGGCTGTTTCGTCATTCCATCTGCATTCGTTACTTAGCTTATAACGTTCATTTGCCTTTCACATTCATCTCGTTCGGGGAAACACTGCTTCTCGTTATTCCAGGTTCGGTATTTCTTTGCCTATGCTTTACTTGTATTCAATTATTTTCGAGATCTGTTACTGCTATATTTTTAGTTGTTATTCTACACTTTTTTCTTTTGCTTACTTCGTACGCTTATTATACCGTTGTTTCTAATCGTACTTGAACTGCATGTATGTACCTGCGATGCCTAAGAAGTAATTCGATATTTTCAAATTGAATTTTTATTTGCTTTACACGCTGTTAATTTGATTTGGTGCTGAATATATCGGGATGATGCATCAATTACTGTCTCCCTCGTCACTTTGGCTTTGTGTTAGGTTTGAATGTTGCCATTATGTGTTTCAATGTTGGTGATGCGTTTGTTGTACGATCATTGATTGCTTGTGAAAATTGGTGTGGCCTTGTGTGGTTTCCTAAACTTTTTTTTGGTGCCGTACAGTTACCGAGTTTCGTACAACGAACGGGCTGCTGAGGCAGGGATTGTCTTAGCTGCCAGATTCTTTCGTTTAAGTTTTATGACTGTGTTGGCTTTTCATTATGAGTGGCGTACCTAAGAGATCTCATGAAGAATCTGTTTATCCATCTTCGAAGCACCCGCATGAAGATTCTGGTACATATTCGAAGTTGGTTTCATCATCAGTTTCAAATGAATACCACATGCCTTATGATATAAATCAGGATTCACGGGTGGCAAAAGCACCCCGAACTGAATTTCGTGATGCAGATAGGCGATCTCCTCTTCATCCTGTGTATCGGATATCGTCATCTTTAAGTGATTCTCATGCAGATCATCCTATTGGTCCGGAGAACAGGACAGAGTCAAGGGATGCCAAGGATATTAGAGATATCCGGTTTGAGAATCGTGATACAAAGACAGAAAAAAAGGAATTGTATGGTGAAGCAAGAAGGGATCCTCCAAGTGCTAAGAGTGAAAAGGATGTGCGTGTAGAAGGTAAAGGGGATGACAACAAAGATATTAGGCATGATCGAGATAGTCATAGTGATCTGAAAGGTGACATCAAGACAGAGAAAGATGGTTATAATGTGGTTAGCAGTCACTTGAATTGGAAAGATTCAAAAGAGTACCATCGAGGAAAAAGATATTCTGATGCTCCTAGTGGGAGTTTGGACACATGGCAAATTTTACGGGGAAATACACAAGGTTCAGTTGAGGTTGGGAAGGACAGTTCAACAACAGAAGAAAGGGATTATGTCGAAGCTCATGAAGCTGTTGCAGAGAACAAAGTTGATCCAAAAGGTGATGATAGAACTAAAGAGAAAGACAGAAAGAGGAAGGATGTGAAGCATCGGGACTGGGGAGATAGGGAAAAAGAAAGAAGTGATCGTAGAAACAGTACACAAGTTAGCAGTAGTATTGGTGACTGCAAAGAACCTGCCAAGGAAGATAGAGATGTAGAAAGGTTAGAGAGGGAGAAAAAAGATCTTCCAAAAGAGAAAGAAAATTTAAAAGAGAGGGAAAAAGATCAAATGAAGAGGGAATTGTGGAATGGAATGGAGAAAGAGCTTGCAAATAATGAGAAGGAACCTGTTGATGGATTGGCCAAACTTCCTGAACATGGAATTCTGTTACCAGAGCAGAAGAAACAAAAAGACGTTGATAGCTGGAAAAATGTAGACAGAGAAGCTAGAGAGAAGAGAAAAGAAAGGGAGGCTGATTTAGAAGGAGACAAGTCTGATAGGCGTAGTAGGTGCCTTGACAAGGAATCAAATGATGGGTGTGCTGATGGAGAAGGGGTGATGGAGAAGGAGAGAGAGGTCTATAATAATAGTAGTCAGCAGCACCGTAAGAGAATACAACGATCTAGAGGGAGCCCTCAGGTGCCTAACCGGGAGCCTCGTTTCAGATCTTGTGCCCAAGACAATGATGGGTACTTTCTTCCTCTACCTTTCTTGGTTTTTTAATTGCTTGAAAATTTGAGGATCCAGCATGTTGTATCTTTTCATTATCTTATGAAGTTTCTGTTTGTTTTAATTTAAATTTAAACCATTTGTTTCAGCTATAAAAGTTGAAGATTCATAATTTTCTATTTGTTAGAAATTTCTTTGTCTAAATTGATTGAATCCTATTTCTATGGTGTTTTTAGTTAAGGTCCTTCATAATATATTTTCATTTTAGTGATTATATCTAGCTATATTTTTTGCAGGTCTCAAGGTATGGTGTCATTTTGTTTCATGGCTTGATTTAATGTAAGACTACTGAATTTGTACCTTCATGAAATAATGCAGGTTTTAGCAGATTGCTATTATTAACCCTTTGCTTTATATTTTATGATTTATTCTCTTCCTTCCATATTTATGAATTTCGTTTACTCTTATTTCTTAATTTGTTGTTTGATGTGATGTTGTTATCAGTTACTAGTCTATTGTTGGTACATGATACTACATGTTGATGGAATGGGGAAAGTTAGAGCTTGATGTTTCTGCTACTTTCCTTTGCATGTCCACTATATATAATTTCTGGTATTTCAGGTAAAATAGAAGTTTCTTCTGTTGTTTACAAAGTTGGTGAAAGCATGCAAGAGCTGATAAAATTGTGGAAGGAATATGAATCATCTCAATCTCAAATAGAAAAAAATGGTGAAAGCTCTAATAATGGTCCCACTCTGGAAATTCGGATACCATCTGAGCATGTCACGGCTACAAACCGCCAAGTAAGTGTTTTTTGTTGTTCATTTTATAAAATTGAATAATTTGTCTTCATTTTTTTGTAAGGGGAGGGGGGTAGAGACTGTTGGTGGTGGCTTTCTTTTTTGTTACACCGAGTATTATTGTTCCTGCTTATTTGCTGCAAAATTAATTTTAAATCTTTGTTTTTTTTGTTTTCTCTTGATTTATTTTTTTCATATCTGATGTCTGCATTCTTGTAATGTCAAAGACAAGTCAGAAAGGTTTGAGGACTATGATCTATAGTGGCTGACAATCATGCTCCTTAAATATTTTATGATCTTATTATTCTCCAAATTTTTGTTTGCATGTTCCTCATATTTTCTTTTGTTTCCCCTTGGCTTTATCTTATGCTTGTTGATGCAATAAATATAATGTTTACAGTCCATTTTAATTTTTTTTAAAGTTCTTTACTTCTTGTAGATTCCTTCTTTCCATTAAGATAAATTTGTTGAAATACTAAAAATACTGGTTTTAACTTTTCTTCATTCAACCCTTTTGCTACTACCATATGAATTCCTGTAACTGTGACTTGGACTATAGTTAGCCATTTTCCTCAATTATCATGCTCATTCTGGAAACTATTGGATGCCCTTTATACAGAGCTGGCTTGTAGAAAAGTTGTAAATGATAATCTCTGCTCTTTCATATGGTTTCACTTCAATATTTAAAGGTCCTATTCTCTATTTTGGAACACTCAAACTTTTGAGATTTATGTTAGTTGAGTTTCTGAAAGGATGTCGCCCTTTGTTCCAGAAGAAAGTAAAGATTACATAGAAACTATTTTCTAGTGTCTATATACTTTGTGACAGAAACAATATAAATGAGTGGTTTACTATTGCGATGGCCAAGGTGTTGACCAGATATGAATTGCTGTTTGCTATGGTATTGGGCATCATTATTATATTGTATATCTGTAAAGTAATTGCTTATTAAGTGGTTCAATTTATTTGATAAAGTTGTGACTTATCTCCCCCTTTTAAATTGGATGATATATGTTCTACTGTTTGAAAATTGTTAAGCCAAAGATATTGTAATACTTCAGCATAACTGTGATAAATCCCCCCTATCTATGTTACTATTTGGGCCATTACTTTGGTGTTTAGAAGCCTTAAATTTAAATTTAGTTTTAAAATTGGGATTCTGAATCGTCCAAGTACTCTAAGGTTGAAAGATACTATTAATTGTGTTTTTTTGCAAATTTAGCTGTCAATTTTCTTAAATAACATTGTTTCTAATTCTTTCATGATCTAATCTAGCCTCTGTTAACCTTTAGAGTTGAAAATTTTTAAAATGTTGTTTGTCTATTCATCCAGGATGCTCTGAGACACCAATATCCATATTCTGCCAATTATCTGGTACCTCTTGATTTATTCAAATCTTCTGCTTCTTCCATAGTAACACCTGTCTGTATGTGAGACTGTGATTGATTTTTGGTCAAGTGACGATGCCCTAACTTGTAGATGTCCTTGAAAGATTGAGTTAAAACCCTTGTTTTTGCTTGCTAGAGTATTTTTACAACCAAACAACTGTGTGCCTGAACTTTTCTATTGATCTTGAATTGTTTTCAATATGTAAGCCTTCCTATACTTCTATCCTATAGCATGTTTTTATTACACTGAGCAGTTGAAAGATTGATGGTGATTAGGATACCTGATTTTTCAACCATACCACTTTAAGCCTTTGATGAACCTTCCTTTTGGAGAAAGAAACTAGTGATTCATTATTGAAAACTGGATTAGTGTGGCTGGTTTGGCCCCAAAAAACAGGACTTCTTCTGAGGTCCAGTCTGACCGTCCGTGAATGACTAGTGAGCCAAGCCTAGTTGAAATTCCTATATGGAGTTTGTCCATGGGGCTGAAACTGAGCAAACAACTTTCATTTTTTTTTTAAAGCTTTTATTATTGACATCGGAGACTGGGTGACTTCTGGTAGCATCATTGAAAACTAATATATGCATTATAGTTTGGGATGAAGATTATATTTTGAAAATCATGCTTGTAGAGTGAATGAATTAATTTTTTTTATTTAACAATATCTTTAGAATGTTTCTCTATTAAAAATGGACTAGGCTTAGCTTGATTCCAAAAGCTAGCTTAAGGGGTCAGGTTTGCCTAACCCTTATAAAATAATATTTTGGTCATATTAGTAATCAATGTTGGACATCTTAACAACGCCCACCTGTACCAAGTACCAACATATAGAGTGTGTATGTTTGCGAGGCAGGACACCTATAGGTGGCCTAACTCATTTATGACTGGATAGGCTCTAATACTATATGAGAAATGGGCTAGGCTTAATCCCCAAAGCTGATTGGGGGAAGGATTTCTGTGCCGAATAAGAAGTATTTTGGCCATAATTTCAAATTGATGATGGAAAATAACTTCTTAACAGTCTATTTGTTTCAAAATATATCTTGTATCTGAAAAATGTCGTTTTATCTGTTTGTTTTAGAAAACCAAGACAGCATTGAATACCTTTTCTTGAAATTGATCCTTGTCTTTTTATATGAGGGCAAAAGCCTTTGCCCAATGGTAAGGTTGCTGTCCTTGATCTTGTGGGTTCAGACCCTGACAAAAACCTCTCTGCTTGTGGGAATAAGGCTACATCCATCTACCCTTTCTTAACCTCACAAGGTTGGAACCTCGTGCATTGGGTTTCCCTTAAGTTTTGTCTTTTCATATCTCCACTGTGGTATGAGAGAACATTGGGGAACATCAATGGAGTTGGAAGCATTGATTGAGATGTTTGATAGTTTTTTAATCCTTGTGGATATTTTTGAAATAGAGACATATATAATTAGCCATTTTGATAAAATAAAAAAATATAGATGACTGATTTGTACTTTTAGACATGGAAGAAAAGCCCATGCCTAGAGCATTAAACTAAAGACCGTGGAAGTGGGGTGCTTTTTTTCTTTCTACTTGTATTCCCTTTTTCTTTTCCATCTGCTTTTTGTGGATCTGGGAACATTTTGTTTGATGTTAATGTTTTGATGAATTGAGTTTTTCTTTTGCTTCTTTGCTTTTTGTTCTGTATAATATAAAATCTAAATGAGGATACTATTTATTTTCAATAGATGCTATCCATGTCTTGAGAATTACATTATTATATTCAGGTCAGAGGTGGCCAGCTTTGGGGGACTGATGTGTACACATACGATTCAGATCTTGTTGCTGGTATGTGTTTTTAGAAAGCAGATCCATTAGCATTTTCTTATAACTGATAGGCCACTTGTCTGACAACAGTATGTATATCGCAATTTTTTTGCACCTGCACAGTTCTCATGCATACAGGTTACTGTCGCCCAACAGCGTCTCCACCTCCTATGGCCATACAAGAATTGCGTGTGACTGTTCGTGTGCTACCTCCTCAAGATTGTATGTCCTTACAGCTTGTCTTTACTTTTTCTCAGAACCATTGTGTTCTGTCAAAATGCCTTTTCAGAAAAGATATTTAGATCTAGGTTCTAGGTTGCTTCTTGACAAGTTTTGCTCACGTTTTAAAATCTCCTGGTTGAACTTTAATTTGTTATTAAACTGTTTAAAAAGGTTTATGATTGAGTTATTCTTTTCAAATAATTAAACATGGATCTACATTCTAGAACAATCAAGCTGGATTGTCTCCTATGTCCCCTCATATTTTGCTCAGATGTACCCTTTAGAACTGTTTATTGTCAGACTCAAATGTGTAATGGCTCTGGGAAGTTTTTGGGTTAGAACTTGATTCTTGTGAACTGAAATCTACTTTTATCTCACAGTCTTGCCCACTAAGTAAGCACCCCTTCTTGAAACTTATTTAATTACTCGTGCACAATTATTTTGTTGGAATTTTATATAATCGTTTATCTTCTTGTAGCTGGCAATATAGCCAAGTGTCAGTTTTATGATTTCCTTTCTGTTTTTGTGGCTATAGATAATGTTTTCTTTTTGAATAATCTAATGATGGTAATTATGTATGCAATATCAGGTTATATTTCTACACTGAGAAACAATGTACGTTCCCGAGCTTGGGGTGCAGCGATTGGCTGTAGTTATAGAGTCGAGCGGTGTTGCATCGTGAAGGTAGTACCAGAATCCCTGCAAAGTCTCCTTTTGTCCTTTGCAATTTTAAGTTCATGCAGTTATGAGTCGTAGTGGTTTTATATGTTCTAAATGTTGTCATGTAATCTACTTCATTATTTTCCATAGCAAATATAATGTCCGTTTATTAAATTTGATCTCTTCTGTTTCTAGCGAATCAGAGTTTTGTTTGAATGCTTTAGTTCTGGTTTTATAACACGTTAAACTTCCTAATGAGGACATTGTTTTGGTGGAAGAAGTTCTTGAGCTTAAAATAGGTCTGTACACCTACGATTAACATCTGCATCATTGTGCAAACATTTACATGGAAATATCTAAATATTTTTTATTGGTTGAACCTGGTACCTATTAATATTATAACTCTATTTAACTGCTCATTTTTGTTTCTCTTTAGAAAGGAGGTGGAACTATTGATCTTGAACCTTGCCTTACACATACATCAGCTATTGAACCCACCCTTGCTCCAGTGACTATTGAGAGGACGATGACTACCAGGGCTGCAGCTTCGGTTTGTCCATCATCTTATAATAAAATACTCACCACAATTTAATCAAGAATTATAATTTTAGATTATGATCCATGCCTACTTTATGTTGGCTAATTTGATTTTAATTTTTTTTGTTTGATTAATATTTTGTTTCTGCTGTGGTCATATATGAACTTTCTGACTCATGCATTTTTTTAACATTTGTGTTTTATTAAATTCTTTTTCTACCCCACATCCCCTCTTTTGAGTTAAGGGGTTGGTGTTTTAATTACTGTTGTATCTGTGGGCTGTTCAAATTAAATTGATTAAATTCTATTTTCTGGCTTTAGTAATTGTGCATTGCTCTGCTTTCTAAAATTGATATTTTTTTCCTCCACGGAGGTGGGTAATAGGCGAGATCAGATAGTGCAAACACAAACTGCCTTTTGTTTTTGTAGTGGATCCGTTTTCTTTTGCATCTTCCAGGAGTTAGCTTTCAATGGGTTGCTATATATAGAAAGGAAGCTATTACCATGGTGTCTATTATTTTTCAGAATGCATTGCGGCAACAAAGATTTGTTCGAGAAGTCACAATACAGTACAATCTCTGCAATGAACCTTGGTACGTGTTAAGGATTTTGGAAAATGATCCTAAGTCCATAAGTAGTGAAATAAAATTTTAATTTCAAGTTTCAAATGTCAAGGGATTAGCACAGTACTCAAGTTATAAAATGTTTATTTATTAGTTTCTGAAAAATTTAATATTTTGTTTTAAATAAAATTTTAATTAATACTAAAAGATAAAAATGTAGAAGTAAAGATAAAAAGATAAGTGATAAGAAAGATAAAGAAATCAAACTCTGAACTGAGAATGTTCTTGAATAATTGACTGGAAAATTGAGAGAATGTGATGTGATAAACTATAATATGAAGATGCTATGGTTGAATTTCACAAAACTACACCTAATGTAAATTACTTAAAAAAACATGGTAAATCTCAATCATATTATCAACTCATTAAATTATTCAAATATTATTTCTTTAAGTGAACATAAATTGATTGATTATAATTTGCAAGAGATTATAATCAATCAATCAACATAATAAAACAAGAGTTTTTAAAGATGCACTATTAAAATCAATTTATTCTTAGCATTAATTTTAGTTAGGTGTTCTTCCCAATATCCTAGATTTGAAAGCATTTTTCAATGTCAATTAAATCCCATTTAAACACCAAGTATAGAGGAAAACAATATAATTGAAATAAACCTTGATGAATTCAAAATCAAATGTTTACATGAGTTTTGATCACGTTACATCTAATTCTAACAATTAAGGATCTTTTTTGCCCACCAGAAGTTATGTAACTCCTCTCCTTAGATCTTCATTTATAAGAATTCTATTGGACCCAAATAAAAGCTATTGAGTTTTCTTTTTTGCAACTTTTTTTTTTTTTATATTGTCTTTTGAATCTTATCTCTTGACCTATTTTATCTCACACTTTCAACCAACCATCAAAATTGTTTCATTTATTAACTATGTTATATTAAATATAAGAACTTTAAAGTAAAAATATTTTTTGACAATAAAAGTCCAAAAGCGTAGAATATATGTTCAAGAATCATTGTGAAAAACACAATTATCAAGTTTTTGTTGGCAAAGTGTTTAATATAATTTTCTGATGTGTTTGTATAGAAAATAGAAACCAATTACTTTTTTGTAAAATTTGAAAATATCTTAGCCTTAGGCAATGCATTGTGGATTATCTTGCAATATTTCTTTTACTAAATTAGAACCTGACATCCAACACTTATTTTTCAGCTTAGGTGATTACTATATAAACCTGCTATATATACTCGTGATTATAATTTATAATTCTGTTAATGTCAGGGTCAAATATAGTATAAGCATTGTTGCTGACAAGGGTTTAAAAAGGCCACTCTACACATCTGCTCGTTTGAAGAAGGGAGAAGTAATGTATTTGGAGACACATTTGTCCAGGTATTTTTTATATGATCCGTACTGCCTTTTAAATTGTGAAATTTTGAAGAATCCACGATGATGATCTTGAAAAGTATTATTCCGTTTTGAAGGTCTTCTAGAAAAGTCTGAGTTCTTGAAGAAATTCCTATTGGTGTTCTTCTAATACGATTCATTTATTTGTAGATACGAACTTTGTTTTACTGGAGAGAAGATGGTCAAGGCTACACCAGCAACTCAGTTGCATGACCCTAAGTCTCAAAATCACCATGCACATTCTGCAAATGGTGAAAAGAATGATTGTGAGAATGTCTTGATTGACGCATTCCGTTGGTCTCGTTGTAAGAAGCCTCTGCCACAGAAAGTGATGCGTACAATTGGCATCCCTCTGCCTCTTGAACATGTTGAGGTATTTTTGAATCACTTTTCATATATTTCAACTGGCATGTTGAATAATGTCTTCAGAATTTTTCCCCTTCTCTCCTTTGTGAGTTCCATTGATTTTATACATTATTGTTCGTTGTTAAACCCTAGAAGGAGATAGGGTTTCCTCAAAGGAGAGACAGAGAAATCACATGGAAGTTCTTGTGGGACCAAAGATAGAGTCAGTAGCCTCCAGCCATTGGGGTTTGACTTTGGGGTGTTAAGGACTCCAGTCATTAGTTTTCAAAGTCAGCGTGCAAGCTGCATACCTGCTCTCTTGTTTCAATTTTTTTATAAACAGAAAACCTTTTTATGTTGGCCTATTGTTAACTTGATACGTTTTGAAATGTTCTAAGCACTCTATATAGTCCAGTTCACATGGTGATCTCCACTAGTCTTTTCTCTCTTGGTCCTTGTTTGGCTTTCTTCAATTTCTTATGGAAAATCACCCTAATTACAATTGGCATGCTACTCCAAAGTACATTCAGAATGTATATTTAAACTTTTCAATTGTATCATAATTGAAATGCTGGACTTGCTGTCCAGGTACTGGAGGAAAGTTTGGACTGGGAAGATGTACAATGGTCGCAGACTGGTGTCTGGATTGCTGGAAAGGAATATGCCTTGGCACGGGTGCATTTCTTGTCAATGAATTAATTTGTCACAGTTTCGGGAGGTGGGGGATAGGTGATTTTGTAAACCCCTTTTTATGTTTTTAGGCCCGATAGTGGGATGATATATATACGTATTTCGAAAGACATTGTGCCATCTAACTCAAGATGTAGTTTGAGGCATGACGATTGTTCTTCAATAAACAAATATTTACGCTGTAATTTTTCTCCAAATTCATTCCTACTTGCTTCAACTGTTGCTCGTGCTGTCTGTCTTAAAAAGTTCAAGGCTTTAATTGTCACTCGATAAATCCGGCTTATACATTGTATTCTGTTATGGTTTTATTTTTAAAGAAAAACCATTGGTCTGAGTTGACTAACGGGTTGGAGTATTTTTTATAAACATTTTTAGAAAAGAAAAACCGAAAAAATGTACACAATTTATTAATTAGTTAAAATTAGTTTGTATAGAATATTGTGTTTTTTTACCAGTGAAAATGATTTTGTTTGTAAGTTAGTTTGTATAAAATTTTTGTATTCATTAAAATTTTATTTTTAAGTTGTATAATTATTATTTTTTTTAAAAAAAAATTGGAATTTTTTTCCAAACAAATATTTTTACTTTATGGAGAAATTATATAATATCTTTTCAAGTACAATATTTGTCTGTATAACAATCTTTTTTCCTTTTTCCAAAATTTCGTTTCATTTATGCAGAGTTTTGTAGAAGAATATTGCTTGGGTAATTGCTTCGGGTATTCCTATGTTTCTTACCTGCACCCTTGTTTAGAAGAGTATTGTAAAAGAGTTCTCTTTAGTATTGTTAGAGCATTCTTTCGGTATAAGATTTTTCATTATAACCAGGAAATATCATTCAGAGCAGTATTCCAAAGTGGATCATCCATAAAATTATAAACAATTAATTTAATTTTAGAATACTTATTCAGTATAAAAATATATTTTGAGTATAGTTGTTTTGGAATCGAAAATTTGGAATAGATTCCTGGATGAATCAACCCAGAATAATATCTCAGGTTAAGCAAATAAAATAATTTTAAAATAATTTTTAGCTTTCCGGAATAGTTATCATATTATGTGTTATATTTCAGAATGGAAAATCCAAAATGTTGAAGTGCTTAAGATGTATATTATGGATTAGGTGTTTTAAAAGTGGTAAAAGTTCATTTTCGATCTCGTGGTCCGGAATGTTGAATTATTGTTCCAGAAATGATATTCCATGAATATTTATGCTGGTGTTTTGTGTTCTAGATGTATTGTAATGTAATTTAAGAGAATTTACTTGATTTTATTCACATATTTGTTATGGTTGGGATAAGGACAGGTGATTGTCAGCAGAGGAACAAGAGAGACCAATTGCCTCTATACAAGGGATAAAGCATGGTGCCCATAGTTACATCGATGACAACGTCGAATACAATGTGTTATAGTTGGAATCACAATTACCCTATTTGGATTGTTTTCTGTACGGACCTAGAAAATTTTATTGGAATGAAAGTGATATATTTTAAGTGAATTCTAAGTATGTTTTTATTTAAAATATAAAGGAAGGAAAGTATAGCTTAGAAGTCTAAGAGATCGCCGTTGTTGAAGACGGAGACGATCTCCGACTTCTCTGGTACATGATCGCCAATCGCATATGGTGTACATGATCGCCGAAAGTGCACTTAGTATGTGGTCAAGATGCTGGATCAACCATAGTGGGTTCCAAAAACCACGCGTATCAAGGCGTGGGTTGAGCCTTAGATACGCTGTGCATGCGAAGCTCTATGCTTAAGCATAAGAAATCGTCCTTAGTGTTGCATGCATGGGCGCACGAGGAGTAGTGCTGATCTATTCTTGCAAATGTGAAGCTACCGACGTCACCAAGCCGTGTGGAGGTGATACCTTGGACGTAACATAGTGGGATGAAGAACCTTCAGCAAGGTGTGGCGACGTGTCATCAGTCATCGCCGGGATGAGAGGCACATCAGTCATCGCCGGTATGAGAGGCATCGGTGGATGGTGGATGGTCATCGCGCGACCAGGCATCGGTGGATCTTGTTTCACACAGATAAGGTAGGACCCAGGCTCCCAGCATGAGCGTCTTGCATGCACGACACGTAGTCAGGGAGAGTGCTTCAGAACAGTGGCTCCAGAGAGTTGGTATGGAAAGTGACCCAGAGTTGGTGTACGCAGAGACCCACGTGGCATTACTGTTAGAGGAAATGTACACACACGCTTCCCTGCAGAGTGGGTGGTGGCAGCGGCATTCCTGGGAAGGGTGGCTTAAGTCCAAACTTCAGCCTGGATAGGCAAGGTTGGAACGTTGCTTAAGTAGAGAGAAGTTGAGTGAGTTGGCTTTAGCTCCCTGTTTCTTCCCTCTCCTTCTCCATACGTTCAGACGTCCTAATGCACCAGTTGGCTATCGGCGACTACCATAGAGCACCTGGGAGGTTCTCTGCAAGTTCTCCAAACCGGACGCTAAAACAGTGTAAGTCGTTTCGCTCTATTCTTCGAGTCGATCTTGCACTTGAGAGGGTTGCCTCTGCATAGGCGTTGCATGCAGCTCTCTTGGCTTCAGGAATCGTCTCTGTTAACGTAGAAATGAGTGGTATAGCTAGTTTTGTGACTAAGGCTCCATGGTGCAGGTTAAGGCATCCTTGAATCTCGTTGGGTTGGAGCTCTTAGTGAAGTTTACGCTAGTCCAGGTAAGGGAAGCTAGCTTTATTTTCAAGAAAACCTTAAGCTAGAAGATTTTGATGTTGGGGCGACGTGGTCGCCGGTTTCAAATGTTATCGCATAATCCCCTATTTTTGGACGTGATCGCCGATTTTAATGTTGATTTCGAACTCCCCTGTTTTAGTGTCGTTGAAACTGTTTGAGATTGAAATGTGAAATGCATGTGATATTCGAAAATCTGAACCTTGGAATGATTGTTGCTGTGATTGGAATCGTTCATTTAAGTGTTATATGATGTGTTGAATGTTGTGAATGTGGGATCAAGGCATAGTATTTTTAGGAAAGAAAATACCGTGTAAGATTGTGTAGAATGTGCATTGATCGGTGATTTCTATAATGAGATATCCTGACTCTCCTGATATAATGGAATCATATAGATGAAGTTATTCAGGCGTTGAGAGTCGATGGAGGTTCATATGTATGGGTAAGTGGTTTGAAAGATAACTACTTGACCTGTTGTATGGATTAACCCTGTCATACTAGGAGAGTGATGAGATTGAGATTGAGATTATGTTTATGCGCATAGCTGTGGGAACTTTACAGCAATGTAGTATGACAGGTGCAGATCTTTGAGTCTAATCAATGCACGAGTCTTCCGGAAGTAGTGTCAAGTGTCTATGTGTGATGAGTCAGTGGAAGTCTGACGTGAGAAATGAGAAATATTGAAATTTGATATACACTTGAGGAGATTGTAAAATGTGTGATTTCTTGAGGGATTTTATGTGGGTGTTTTAAATCTGTTTTTTTTTTTTGTTTAAAATATCTAGCTTACCTAGTGTCTTTGTTCTGTGGCGGTTTTCTTAAACCTGTGATGATCGTGTATAATTTACACGGGAGCAGATGATGTTGCAGGAAGTAGAGCTCCTCAGTGAGTGGCCGTCAGAAAGAGATCGCCTGTTTTTCTTTTTATGTTGTACTTAGGATTTATTTTGAAACACTTGATGGAGATGTATTAAAGCCCCTATAGGAGGGATGTTTCTCTTTGAAGATACAATGTATGGGATGATGTATTTTCATTATATATACATATGTTAATTTTATAAATTAATGTTTTACGCTTATTCTAGTATATCAATATGAAAAGGAATTGAGGGGCGTTACACTTAATGGTATCAGAGCAGTTCGTCCTTAGGATGACCTGCGAGCAGTGGATCCATTGTGTTTCTCCTACTCACAAATTTTATTGGGGTTTTAAATAAAAGCTATAGTGAAAGGTTTTGAAGGTTTTCTTATTGAAATTTTGTGTGTGCTGTAGTGAATATATGCTCTAACTGAAAATTTTAGTATTTAGAATGAAAGGATCTTGATAAAGTAGTGAGGGTGCACACTCATAACTAGATCAAGATGATTCTCAATCTTAATTCTAAAAGTTTGATGTTTAGCATATATTGAATTCTGGTGTGATTTGTTGCGTTTTATTTAGTGTTTTTGTAATTGATTGAAATTGGTTGTTTGGGATTGATGGTTCATACCATTAGCTGTTTTGGTGATATGCTTGGGTAGGTATCATGATCGGCTGATAAACTCAAATTCTAGATGGATTTGAGATGCTGACCTTTGTAAGACCTAGTGTGGTCTCCTAAATGAATTGATTCGTTATCAAGTTCATTTTATAGGAGTATGATTAGAGAATAATAGTTTCCTAATCTTACGCAGAAAATGGCTCCTAGACCGCCTACCCCTCCCCAACCTTCTGCAGAAATGAGCCAGATCGCCAGGGCCATTGAGATGATGGCGAGTGCTATCCAGCAGCAGAATGCGGCGATGGCTCAGAATCATCAAGCTGCAATGTAGCATTGGGAGACCGCCAGATCGGCTGCAACAGCTTCCCACATCGGTCAGCCTCAGGAGCAGATGGGACTGACCGAGTTCCTCAGGCACAACCCACCTAAGTTCAGTGGGAATGCTACTCCTGACCAAGCAGATCAATGGGTCAGGGGGTTAGAGAAAATCTTCAAGGCGACCTCCTGCCCTGAAGATAAGAAGTTGGTGTTTGCCACATACCTGCTATCTGGAGAAGCCGAGTTCTGGTGGATGGAAACTCAACAAATGATGAAAGCCCGAGAAGAAGTATCAGACTGGGAGAGCTTCAGGGTGAAGTTTATGGAGAAATACTTCCCAGATAGTGCAAGGTTTGCCAAGGAAGCTGAATTCCTCAAGTTGGAGCAGGGGGATATGTCAGTGAATGCTTATGCTGCTCGGTTTGAGTACCTCGCCCGGTTTTATACCCAAGCTACCTCTGAGGCTTGGAGGTGTAGGAAATTTGAAGAAGGACTGAAGCATGGGCTGAAGAGGACCATAGCCCCTATGTGCATCAGGGAGTTTCACGCCTTGGTGGAGAAGGCGAAGATGGTGGAGACTCTAGAGAAGGGTGAGTCTCGGGTGATCAGGTCACACCCAGGGGGTTCTTCCAGTGGGAAGGCCAAGGTGCAACAGCAGTAGAATAAGCCTTATGCGAGACCTCCACAGCATAGGGCAGGAGCAGCGTCACCCCAGTTTCAGCAGCAGCAACCATGGAAACCCAAATGTTTCCATTGTGGTGGACCACACACGCCCAATGTGTGCCCCAAGAAGGCTTCGGAGAGAAGGTGTTTTGCATGCCAAAAGACGGGACACGTTGCTAGAGATTGTCCTACCCAGAATAGGATGACTCAACCCAGTGGTTCCCAACAGTTGAGGAACGAAGGCAGCAGACCTCAGGCAACAGGGAGAGTGTTTGCCATGACAGGAGCTGAGGCGTCCCAGTCAGGTAACTTGGTGCAAGATGCTTGTTTTATAGCTGGTAGAAGTGTAAAAGTCTTGTATGATTCTGGAGCGACACACTCCTTTGTGTCAAGTCAGAGTGTGGCCGAGCTGGACCTTCTAGTGAAGGAGCTACCTTTTGAACTGTTGGTCTCTACACCTGCATCATGACAGGTTATGACCTCCACAGTTTGCCCAGAATGTCCAGTGATAGTAGAGGGACGCAGGTTCAAAGTAAATTTGATCTGTCTACCTCTGCAGGATCTGGATGTTATCCTAGGAATGGATTGGCTATCTGCCAATCACATTCTCATAGACTGCGGTAGGCAGAAAGTGGTGTTTCCCGATCTCCAAGAGCCAGATGTGATATCTGCTCAGCAAGTACGGTCGGAGTTGAAAGAAGGGGCGACGTGCTTTGTGATCCTAGCTCAAGGGGGAGTGAAGAATGAAGAGTATATGGGCAGTATACGTGGTGAAGGATTTCACAGATGTGTTTCCAGAAGAAATACCTGGACTACCGCCTAAGAGAGAAGTGGAATTCTCTATTGATTTGGTACCTGGAGCTGGACCAGTGTCAATGGCGCCATACAAAATGGCTCCAGCCGAGTTGGTAGAACTAAAGAAGCAAGTGGAAGAGTTGTTGGAGAAACAATTCATCAGGCCTAGTGTATCTCCATGGGGGGCTCCAGTGCTTCTAGTTAAGAAAAAGGATGGAGGGTCTCGGTTGTGTGTGGATTACAGGCAGTTGAATAAGCTGACCATCAAGAACAAGTACCCTCTGCCTAGAATTGACGATTTGATGGATCAACTGCATGGAGCCTCAGTGTTCTCAAAGATTGATCTGAGAACGGGATACCACCAAATTTTGGTAAAGGCTGAGGATGTTCAGAAGACGGCATTTAGGTCTCGCTATGGACACTATGAGTACGTGGTGATGCCGTTTGGAGTGACAAATGCTTCAGCTCTGTTCATGGACTACATGAATAGAATTTTTTGTCCTTTCTTGGATAAGTTTGTTGTAGTCTTTATAGACGACATACTTATTTATTCAAGGACCGAGGAAGAACATGAGGAACATCTGAGGACAGTGTTGGAGATTCTGAGGGAGAAGCAACTTTATGCCAAGTTCTCTAAGTGTGAGTTCTGGCTGAAGGAAGTCAACTTCTTAGGACACGTGATATCTGCTCGGGGGATCTCAGTGGATCCAGCCAAGGTAGAGGCAGTGCTGCAGTGGGAACGTCTTAAGACAGTCACTGAGATAAGGAGCTTTGTGGGTTTAGCTGGCTACTATCGGAGGTTTATTGAGGATTTTTCCAAGGTAGTGGCTCCTTTGACTCAGTTGACACGCAAAGATCAACCTTTTGCTTGGACCGACCGATGTGAGCAGAGTTTCATGGAACTAAAGGAAAGGTTGACTAGTGCTCCAGTGTTGGTGATCCCAGATGTGGGGAAACCTTTTGATGTCTACTGTGATGCTTCACATCAGGGCTTGGGATGCGTTTTGATGCAAGAGAAAAGAGTAGTTGCATATGCTTCAAGGCAACTCAAAGTTCATGAGAGAAACTATCCTACTCATGACTTGGAGTTGGCGGCTGTGGTGTTTGCCTTGAAGGTTTGGAGGCATTATCTATATGGAGCTCGGTTTCATGTGTTTAGTGATCATAAGAGCCTGAAATATCTGTTCGATCAGAAGGAATTAAATGAGACAAAGGAGATGGATGGAGTTTCTAAAAGACTATGATTTCCAACTCATGTATCATTCAGGGAAGGCCAATGTAGTGGCAGATGCTTTGAGTAGGAAATCAATGCAAGTATCATACATGATGATTGAATAACAAAAACTGATCGAGCAATTCAGAGACTTAAACTTGGGAGTAGAATTCCATGTTAATCACATTAGTTGTAGTAAGCTGGCTATAACTAATGACTTCCTTGGAGTGATAAAGGATAAGCAGTTGGGGGACCCTAGTCTGAAGCGTACTGTGGAGTCACTAGGGACCGATCAGGCTAAAGACTTTGTGATGGGAGATGATGGGATCTTGAGATTTAATGGCAGAATTTGCATACCTGCAAATGAAGAGTTGAAGAAGATGATCCTAGAGGAAGGTCACAGGAGTCGCCTTAGCCTACATCTAGGCATGAACAAGATGTACCATGACTTGAAGGAGTCATTTTGGTGGTCGGGCATGAAGAGAGACATCGCCCAGTATGTTACTACCTGCTTGACGTGTCAGAAGGCAAAGGTAGAGCATCAAAGATCTAGCGGTTTGTTACAGCAACTGGATATTCCTGAGTGGAAATGGGATAGCATTGCTATGGATTTTGTTACCCATTTACCCAGATCGGTAAGAGGTCATGATGCAATCTGGGTCATAGTAGATCGGCTTACAAAGAGTGCCCACTTCCTTCCAGTTAATTTGAGAATATCCATGGCCAAGTTGGCTCAGTTATACATCAGAGAAATTGTGAGGCTGCATGGAGTGCCTTCCAGCATTGTTTCAGATAGAGATCCCAGGTTCACCTCACGGTTTTGGCAGACTTTACAAGACTCTTTGGGAACTAAGTTGAGGATGAGCTCTGCATATCATATTCAAACAGATGGACAGTTTGAGAGAACAATTCAGTCCTTGGAAGATCTGTTGAGGACCTGTGTTTTGGACCAATTGGGAAGCTGGGATGAGATGTTGCCACTGGTGGAGTTTACCTATAATAACAGTTATCATGCCAGCATTGGGATGGCACCGTATGAAGCTTTGTATGGAAGGAAATGCAGAACTCCATTGTGTTGGTACCAGGAGAGCGAAGCTGTCTTGGTCGGGCCAGAGTTGATTCAGCAGACGACCGAGAAGGTGAAACAGATAAAAGACAGAACGAAAGCTTCTCAGAGTCGGCAGAAATCTTATGCAGATCAGAGGAGAAAACCCTTGGAGTTTGCAGTAGGAGATCATGTGTTCATGAGAGTGACACCGACCAAGGGTGTAGGACGAGCTATCAGATCAAAGAAGCTATCTCCTAAGTTCGTCGGGCTATATCAGATCTTGAGGAGGATCGGTCCAGTGGCTTACGAGATTGCTCTACCTCCTCAGTTAGCGAATCTGCATAATGTCTTTCATGTATCACAGCCGAGGAAGTACATGGCAGACCCTAGTCACGTGCTGGAAGTGGACGATGTGCAGATCAAGAACGACTTGTCTTTTGAAGCGAAACCAGTTAGGATTGACGATCGCCAGAGTAAGCAGCTCAGAGGCAAGACCATCAACATGGTGAAGGTGGTGTGGGATGACCGGTCAGGGGATTCAACTTGGGAGTTAGAAGAAACCATGAGAGAAGCCTATCCATACCTCTTTTCCTTGTAATTCAATTTTCGAGGAAGAAAATTTTTCTTGTTGGGGAGAATGTAAGGACCTAAAAAATTTTATTGGAATGAAAGTGATATATTTTAAGTGAATTCTAAGTATGTTTTTATTTAAAATATAAAGGAAGGAAAGTGTAGCTTAGAAGTCTACGAGATCGCCGTTATTGAAGATGGAGACGATCTCCGACTTCTCTGGTACATGATCGCTAATCGCCTATGGTGTACATGATCGCCGAAAGTGCACTTAGTATGTGGTCAAGATGCTGGATCAACCATAGTGGGTTCCAAAAACCACGCGTATCAAGGTGTGGGTTGAGCCTTAGATACGCTGTGCATGCGAAGCTCTATGCTTGAGCATAAGAAATCGTCCTTAGTGTTGCTTGCATGGGCGCACGAGGAGTAGTGCTAATCTATTCTTGCAAATGTGAAGCTACTGACGTCACCAAGCCGTGTGGAGGTGATACCTTGGACGTAACATAGTGGGATGAAGAACCTTCAGCAAGGCGTGACGACGTGTCATCAGTCATCGCCGGGATGAGAGGCACATCAGTCATCGCCGGTATGAGAGGCATCGGTGGATGGTCATTGCGCGACCAGGCATCGGTGGATGGTGGAGGGTCATCGCGCGACCAGGCATCGGTGGATGGTGGATGGTCATCGCGCGACTAGGCATCGGTGGATCTTGTTTCACACAGATAAGGTAGGACCCAGGCTCCTTGCATGAGCATCTTGCATGCACGGCACGTAGTTAGGGAGAGTGCTTCAGAACAGTGGCTCCAGAGAGTTGGTATGGAAAGTGACCCTGAGTTGGTGTACGCGGAGACCCACGTGGCATTACTATTAGAGGAAATGTACACGCACGCTTCCCTGCAGAGTGGGTGGTGGCAGCGGCATTCCTGGGAAGGGTGGCTTAAGTTCAAACTTCACCCTGGATAGGCAAGGTTGGAACGCTGCTTGAGTAGAGAGAAATTGAGTGAGTTGGCTTTAGCTCCCTGTTTCTTCCCTCTCCTTCTCCATACGTTCAGACGTCCTAACGCACCAGTTGGCTATCGGTGACTACCATAGAGCACCTGGGAGGTTCTCTGCAAGTTCTCCAAACCGGACGCTAAAATAGAGTAAGTCGTTTCGCTCTGTTCTTCGAGTCGATCCTGCACTTGAGAGGGTTGCCTCTGCATAGGCGTTGCATGCAGCTCTCTTGGCTTCAGGAATCGTCTCTGTTAACGTAGAAATGAGTGGTACAGCTAGTTTTGTGACTAAGGCTCCATGGTGCAGGTTAAGGCATCCTTGAATCTCGTTGGGTTGGAGCTCTTAGTGAAGTTTACGCTAGTCCAGGTAAGGGAAGCTAGCTTTATTTTCAAGAAAACCTTAAGCTAGAAGATTTTGATGTTGGGGCGACGTGGTCGCCGGTTTCAAATGTTATCCCATAATTCCCTGTTTTTGGACGTGATCGCCGGTTTTAATGTTGATTTCGAACTCTCCTGTTTTAGTGTCGTTGAAACTGTTTGAGATTGAAATGTGAAATGCATGTGATATTCGAAAATCTGAACCTTGGAATGATTGTTGCTGTGATTGGAATCGTTCATTTAAGTGTTATATGATGTGTTGAATGTTGTGAATGTGGGATCAAGGCATAGTATTTTCAGGAAAGAAAATACCGTGTAAGATTGTGTAGAATGTGCATTGATCGGTGATTTCTATAATGAGATATCCTGACTCTCCTGATATAATGGAATCATATAGATGAAGTTATTCAGGCGTTGAGAGTCGATGGAGGTTCATATGTATGGGTAAGTGATTTGAAAGATAACTACTTGACCTGTTGTATGGATTAACCCTGTCATACTAGGAGAGTGATGAGATTGAGATTGAGATTATGTTTATGCGCATAGCTGTGGGAACTTTACAGCAATGTAGTATGACAGGTGCAGATCTCTGAGTCTAATCAATGCACGAGTCTTCCGGAAGTAGTGTCAAGTGTCTATGTGTGATGAGTCAGTGGAAGTCTGACGTGAGAAATGAGAAATATTGAAATTTGATAGACACTTGAGGAGATTGTAAAATGTGTGATTTCTTGAGGGATTTTATGTGGGTGTTTTAAATCTGTTTTTTTTGGTTTAAATTATCTAGCTTACCCTGTGTCTTTGTTCTGTGGCGGTTTTCTTAAACCTGTGATGATCGTGTATAATTTGCAGGAAGTAGAGCTCCTCAGTGAGTGGCCGCCAGAAAGAGATCGCCTGTTTTTCTTTTTATGCTGTACTTAGGATTTATTTTGAAACACTTGATGGAGATGTATTAAAGCCCCTATAAGAGGGATGTTTCTCTTTGAAGATACAATGTATGGGATGATGTATTTTCATTATATATACATATGTTAATTTTATAAATTAATGTTTTACGCTTATTCTAGTATATCAATATGAAAAGGAATTGAGGGGCGTTACGTTTTCAAAGGGGTATAAGGATACTTTTGTTCTAACTGGTTATGATGATCATGTGATATTAATTTGTGTGATGATTTGAGAGGGAATTTGAAGTAATACAGTCTAATGCAAACCTCTGCATATTTTTACTTTTTTTTTTATATATTTTTAATGGTTTCTGAAAATTCGGTATTTGTCAAATTGTGGGAAGTTTAATTTGGTGTTCGATGAAATTGGTGCTCCATGGGTGTAAACTGAGTAAGATATGGGGTCACACCATTAGATATAAGTAGGAGATGAATTATTAGTATTGTTAGTTCTTCTTTGTTGTAGTCATGAGACTATCGATAAGAGATTATTATCTACATTTATAGAATAATGATACAATAAGATTTGTGAATTTCTTTTATCTATTGATTATATTACTATCTCATGGGTCAACATTTTTACGTATGTCAATCGTTGACAAAATTTACACATACATTAACTTAGTCGTGACGATTAACTTAGTCGTGACGAGGTTAAAAGATATTTAGGTAGGGTTATTGATGTGAGTTGATTTTTGATTACACATTTTAAAGGTTACACTTTTGTATGAATTTTGGATTAATAATTTAAGGTTAAATAAGTATGAAGGTTCACTTCAGAAGGACATAACGCACAAAGCAAGGAATAATTAAAAGAGAAGAAGATGATATAGATGGAATGGACAAAATGGATGGTGCAACTTAAGAAAATAAAAAGAGGAAAGGGATGCAGAGAGCTTATGGAGTAGAAGGGAATTCATGCCACTTGGAGCAGAATGACTCCAAGATAAGTAATGCAAGAACCCCCACTTGAGATGTTACCTACCCAAGATAAGACCTAGATAACTAGAGCTGCCACTTGAGATATTACCCACCCAAGATAAGACCCAGATAACCCAAAGTCTTCAGACTCACAAATTCACTCAAGCAGAGTTTCTTTACTTAAAATTTCAATTTGTCAATACATGAGACAAGACACCCTATTTATAGGGACGGGTGCCTTGGTGGGCAAGATTGGGGAGGGATAGAACAGGAAGAGGAGGGGGGCGACCTAGGGGGTTGACCATGGTCAAAATGCCTCCTTAGGCCTAGCTTCTAGAAGTTAGGTTAAAAACCCTAATTCTAAGTGCCTTGTCTTGAAAAAGTGGGTTTGACACAAATCCATTTCGCTAAGTACACTCCCCTTTATGCTATGTGAACCTACTATAGCCTATCTTCTATTTGAACACCCAAAGTCAGCCCAAATTATTTACATAATTTCTTTTATTGAAAGACAAAGAGGAAGAACTTCTAATATTCTGGTTTATATTTGATTCTTCTTCTACTAATGCTTTCTCGAGGTTTGGTAGGACTTGGCTCTGTATACTGAGATGACTGATCTTTTTTTGAAATGTTTGATGTGTCCTTAGTCATCTGCTGGTTGCTGTGGTTTGTATCAATTATTAAGGGTTGATAAGGGCTTTCATTGACATGTGTGCCAATGAGACTATGTGATGTGAGTTAATTTTTAGAGGATTCCATTTTATGGTGACACTTTACTTAGAGTTGGGATTTTAACAATTAGAGGTGAAACCTAAGGAAGATTCCCACTGGACACGAACTTAACCAAGTGGTTAAGTAAGTGTGAAGGTTCACTTCATAGATGCCAAGATAAAAATCAGTATATGGTGATGGATGGAATGCAAAGCGGAAAAGAGAAGCTATGGGGCAACATCAATGGTGGACATGGCCGAACCAAATGATGACCAACAAGCATACAATTAAGAGCAAAAACAATCGAGACAAAAAATTAAGCTAAAGACAATAAGGAAGATGGAAATGGAAATGGAAAGGAGATGAAAGAAGGAACTTATGGAGTGGTGGTGAGAATGGTTCACGCCACTTGGGGTGTGGTAGCCACCAAGATGAGTGAAGGGCCGTCACTTTAGAGTCTCACACTCCTCAAGATAAGACAAAGTTAAAAGGAAACAAGCCTCACTCAAAGCTTACACAATTTGTGCAAAGTTTCTTTACTTAAAATTCAACATGAAAAATACACTAGGTAGGCCTCCTATTTATAGGTGAAGGAGCCTTGGAAAACAAGCAAGAGGGGTAGGATGGGAAAGAGAAATATGGTGCGGCTAGGGTGTTTGACCTTGGTCAATGCCGCACCATAAGCCTAGTTTTTTAGAAGCTAGGTCAAGGGGTGTGAGGGGATTGAACCCATACACAACCTCAAAAGGGATGTGGAAAGTAGTAGAATTAACTACCTTATTATAGGCAAACTCAATATGAGGTATCAAGTTTTCCCACACCCTTGGGTTCCCTGAAATAAGGCATCTCAACATTTGACCCAAAGTCCTATTAACCACTTCTGTTTGACCATCAGTTTGGGGATGACAAGTAGTAAAAAACAAGAGTTTAGTTCCAAGTTTTCCCCACAAAGTCCTTCTGAAGTGACTTAAGAACTTAGAATCCCTGTCGGATACAATACTTTTAGGGAGTCCATGCAATCTAACTAGTTCTTTGAAGAAGAGGTTTGCAATATAACTCGCATCGTCTACTTTGTGGCATGGAATAAAGTGATTCATTTTAGAAAATTGGTCCACTACCACAAAGATGGAGTCCATACCCTTCGATATCTTGGGAAAACCTAGAATGAAATTTATAGAGATATCTACCCAAGGCATGTCCGGGATGGGAAGAGGGGTATATAAGCCATGGGGTTGGACTTTAGACTTGGCTTTCCTACATGCTATATACTTGTCACAAAAGTTATGTACAGATTTGCACATGTTGGGCCAAAAGAATGCTCGTGTAATGTGTCTAAAGTCTTAGCTACCCCAAAATGTCCCATAAGACCATCCTCATGTGCCTCTCTACCAAGAGATTGCCTCAAAGACCCTTGGGGAACACAAAGTCTCTTTCCTTTAAAGAGAAAATCATCATGTATGAAATAATCTTTGTGTGCTCCCTTTGACCACTCTTGATAGATATGAGAGAAATCAAGGTCATCTTTATAGATTTCTTTTATGTGATCAAAGCCCAAAAAGGTAGTATCCAAAAGATTTAGCAAGGTATGCCTTCTTGAAAGAGCATTTGTAACCACATTTGTTTTACCTTGCTTATGTTTGATCATATAAGGAAATTGTTCAATGAACTCCACCCACTTGGCATGTCTCTGGTTGAGCTTGCTTTGGCCTTTCAAATATTTAAGGGATTCATGATCACTATGTATCACAAATTCCTTTGGAAAAAGATAGTATTGCTATTTTGCAAGGCTCTTACAAGGGCATAAAGTTCCTCATCATAGGTGGAGTAATTGAGATGACTCCCCTTGAGTTTCTCACTGAAATAAGATATGGGGTGGCCATCTTGAAGGAGGACAACCCCAATGCCTATGTTTGAGGCATCACATTCAATTTCGAATGTCTTAGTAAAGTTGGGTAGTGCCAAAATGGGTGCCTCAGTCAATTTATCCTTTAAAGTATCAAAAGCTTTTTCTTGTTCCAAGCTCCATTTAAACACCACATCCTTCTTTACTATGGCATTGAAAGGTGCGACAATGGTACTAAAGCCTTTCACGAACCTTCTATAAAAACTAGCAAGTCCATGAAAACTCCATACCTCACTGACATTAGTGGGTGTGGGCCAATGTCTAATTGCGGCAACCTTTTCTTCATCACATGCACCCCTTGTGAACTTACCACAAACCCTAGGAAGTCTATGTGGTCTATTGCAAACACACATTTCTCAAGATTAGCATACAATTTTTCCTTCCAAAGGGTTTCCATCACTTGCCTAACATGCTTCTTATGGTCCTCTAAAGACAAGCTGTAGATGAGAATATCATCAAAATAGACCACTACAAACTTGCCAATGAAAGGTCTTAAGACATAGTGCATAAGTCGCATGAAAGTGCTTGGAGCATTGGTTAAGCCAAAGGGCATGACTAACCACTCATATAAACAAAATTTAGTCTTAAAGGCAGTTTTCCATTCATCTCCCGGTTTAATCTAGATTTGGTTATAACCACTCTTAAGATCAATTTTGGTAAATTTCTGAGACCCATGTAACTCATCCAACAAGTCATATAACCTAGGAATGGGATGTCTATACTTGATGGTTATGCTGTTTATAACCCAGCAATCCGTACACATCCTCAAACTCCCATCCTTTTTAGGAACAAGAATTACAGGCATAGCACAAGAACTCGTGCTATCTTGCACCCACCCCTTAGCTATTAAATCCTCCACTTGTTGTTGAATTTCTTTGGCCTTAGTTGGATTGGTCTTATAGGCTAGCCTATTTAGTAAAGAAGCTCCTGGTAGAAAATCTATTTAGTGCTCAATTCCTCTTAGAGGAGGTAGTCCTTTAGGGGGATCTTGAAACACATCTTCAAACTCTTTTACCAAATTTTCCAAGCACATAGGACTATTTACGCCGACTCACTCCTAAGGTTTTTCTTTGGAAAAGTTATGAAAATAGACTTTTGTGAAAGCATTACCTTTTTAACCTCTTTAGCAGAAATGAGAAGACTTATCTTCGAACTCTTTTTTTTTCTTTCTCTCTCTATTCTTTCATTCTCACTTGGTCCTCATGGACTTCTTTTGGTGAGAGAGATTTGAGTGTGATCTTATGCCCATGGAAGGTGAAAGAGATTTTGTTGGCAAGGCCATCATGTAGGGTTTTCCTATCATATTGCCATGACCTACCTAAAAGAGTGTGTGTAGCTTCCATAGGTACAACATCACACAAGACCTCATCCTTATATTTACCAATAGAAAAGGCTATGAGGACTTGTTGGTTTACTATTATCTCCCCCTTTTCACTTAACCATTGAAGTTTATAGGGCTTTGCATGAGAGATGGTAGGTAACCCAAGGTGTTCTACCACTCTTGTGCTTGCTACATTAGCACAACTCCCCCCATCCACAATTAAGGAACACAACTTATCCTTAATGAGGCACCTAGTGTGGAAAATGTTTTCCCTTTGACTTTCATCAAAAGGTTTAAAACTTGGCCTAGCATGCGCCTCACTACTAATAAGTCTCCTTCACAGGGGATTTCACTTTCTTCCTCTCTTGGGGATCTAGAAGAGGTAGGGGACCTAGACCTTTGTGAGCTATGGTCACTCATGATAACCCCCCCTTTAACCATCATAGTTCTCTTAGAAGGACAATTTGATGCAATATGCCCAAAACCTAAACATTTAAAACACTTTTGTTTTAAGGTTTTGGTAGGTGTAGAAGTGGAGGGTTTAGAATTCCTAGGATTCTAAGTGGAATCTTTCACAAAACTTGAGGGAAATTTTTTTAAAGAAGACTTGTTTTTGTTTTTCCAAGATGATTGGTAATAGCCATCATTATGAGAGTTTTTGAAATGAGTTTTCTTTGAAATTTGAGATTCAACCTTGATGGTAAGGTGAACCAATCTTTCTAAAGATGAATACTCATAAAGTTCTACCACATCTTGGATTTCCCTTCTCAAACCACTTAAAAATCTAGCCATTTTAGACTCCTCACTTTCATGCATGTCAATTTTAGTTAAAGTCATTTCAAGCTCTTTAAAATACTCATCAACACTTTTTGGTCGTTGTTGAAGCCGTTGGAGCTTCAACAAGAGTTCCTTTTTATAATGAGGAAGAACAAACCTAGCGCACATAAATAATTTCAAATCATCCCAAGAGACCACGATTGGTCTCTTGTTAAGTCCAATGTCCATTACAGTTTAATGTCACCAATGCATGGCATAGTCTAAGAATCCTAAGGAGGCTAATTTGACCTTTTGGTTTTCTTGAACCTCATGTACATTAAAAACATGTTCAACCTCAGCCTCCCATCCTAGGTAAATGTTGGGGTCACTTTCCCCACTAAAACTAGGAATTTTTACATAAGGGAAAGAAATTCTTGGAGGATTGTGTTGGTGGCGCCTCTCATCATATTGATGCATTCTTCATTTTTCCTCTTCTTCTTCTTGGCTACCGTAATGATGGTAGCTTCTAGAAGCTCGCCTTGACTCCCACCTTCTTCCTCTTGGTTGTTTGTCATGAGCCATTTTAAGCCTTTGTAGCCTCTCCTCAATTGTCTCATTTCTTCGTCTTTTTGGGCAAGTGATCTCTTTGCCTCCCCAATTCACCCATAAGGAAAGCCTTTTGGGGAGATTGAGACTTAGATGATTTCCCTGAAGAAAGATGAGCCATAATTCACAAGTGAACAAACAATTAGTGAAAAATAAAAGTTAGAATACTCTCTCTCAAGCTTGCGTCACTTTTGTGTAAAAAAAAAAAAAAGGAAAGAGGAAAACACACAAAGCACTCAAAAAGAAAAAGTCCTCTCAACAAAGGTCTTTCTTGATGTTGAAAACTCTCAAATGAAAAAGGACAAAGCCCTAATCACTTGATCTCAGAAGAACCACAACAAAACTTAAGAACTTTAAAAGACAAACAAGAAAAGCTCAAAACAAAGAAAGCTAAACCAAATTGGAAGAAGAGATTATGACAAGACTTTAAAAGGAAGAAAAGCAAGAAAAGCACACAAAAAGACTCTAGGACACTTACTAAACTTTTAATAATGAAACTTTCTTTAGAAATTGTTAAAGCAAAAGGATAAAAATTCCACAATATTGAAATCAATTTGCCAATCAAGATGAACCCCAAAATTTGAAATGTTGCTCTTTGAAAAAAAAAAAGTTTGGAAAAACCCAAGTTTTGCGCAACTTCCTCTTTCTCTTCTCTCTTTTTTTTTTTTTTTTATACTTGTTCTTGGCTTATGGAAATGAAATGTCCATAGTTTTGATCATGCATATTTTCATAGAATTTCAATTCTCACAAAAAGTTTGGGATTCAATTTAATTGATCATTTGAAATCTTTTGTTTGGAACTTAAATCTACTTCTACTAAAACAAAGCTCTAATTACTTATAATTTTCATAATTAAAAGCAAAGTAAGTAGAGGCAAAAGATAAGGACTCCTAGAACACTAAAGAACATATGACTCAAGGCAAAAGAGGCAAGAACCAAAAGAAGACACAATTATCATCCAAAAGCGAAAACAAAGCTAATGACAAGATAAATGCCGAATTGAAAAGCAAGAAAGTAAAGGGCTAAAATTATATGTGTTTGAATGTAAAGACAAGAAATTAAAGATGCAAGAAAGTAAAGTGCCAAATCAACTCTAAACAAGATAAGCTCAAAAACCAAAGTTCTGATAATCACATGATGTGAGTTGATTTTTAGAGGATTCCATTTTATGGTGATACTTTACTTAGAGTTGGGATTTTAACAATTAGAGGTGAAACCTAAGGAGGATTCTCACTGGACACGAACTTAACCAAGTGGTTAAGTAAGTGTGAAGGTTCACTTCATAGAGGCCAAGATAAAAATCAGTATATGGTGATGGATGGAATGCAAAGCGGAAAAGAGAAGCTATGGGGCAACATCAATGGTGGACGAGGCCGAACCAAATGATGACCAACAAGCATACAATTAAGAGCAAAAACAATCGAGACAAGAAATTAAGCTAAAGACAATAAGGAAGATGGAAATGGAAATGGAAAGGAGATGAAAGAAGGAACTTATGGAGTGGTGGTGAGAATGGTTCACGCCACTTGGGGTGTGGTAGCCACCAAGATGAGTGAAAGGCCGCCACTTGAGAGTGTCACACTCCTTAGGATAAGACCAAGTTTAAAGGAAACAAGCCTCACTTAAAGCTCACACAATTTGTGCAGAGTTTCTTTACTTAAAATTCAACATGAAAAATACACTAGGTAGGCCTCCAATTTATAGGTGAAGGAGCCTTGGAAAACAAGCAAGTGGGGTAGGATGGGAAAGAGAAATATGGTGCAGCTAGGGTGTTTGACCTTGGTCAATGCCGCACCATAAGCCTAGTTTTCTAGAAGCTAGGTCAAACAAGCTAAAAATGCTAGCACACCCCCATTTTATGCTAAATGACACCTATTTCATTGAAATTAAAAATAATGAAACCAACTGATTTCAACGCCCAAGGCCTGTGCTCTGCTCCTCGTGATCCTTTGGGGCAATCTAGGTGTTGAGGCAGTAGTTGGAGAATCCTAACCGGGCCCTATGTCTTGAGGCATGATCCTTGTTTTCCTCCTCAGAGGTTGGGCCTGGTCAGTAAGCGCACTCTCTCCTAGGTCCTCATCACTATGGAAGGGGAGGAAACATTTTAAGGAGATGATGAGGCTTGGAAGGAATATGGCAAAGAAAAAAGAAAGAAGAAATAAAAGGAGCATACTAAAGAAGGATGACAAGAGGAAAACTAAAGAAACTTAAAGAAGAGATTTTGAAACAAAATATTCTTTGTCAAATTAGAAAATATTTGTTTTTATATGTAGGAAATATTCTAGAAGGATTTAGAAGACTTTAGTTTGCTCAATAAATAAAGAGGAAAGATGCATAAACTAACTTGACTGCTTAGTAGTTAAGCTAATGTATAAACCCAACTACCTCATTAATGAAGGAGTTCTAACTCTCTTCTTGTATCTCATGACCATGGGTGGGTTCTTCCCCCTTAGTTGTGTTTGGTTTTCCTTTTACCCATCTTAAGAAGCTTTTTGAACCTTTATTCTCACCTTGTTAATAAAGGTTTTCTCTCATCAAGAAAACACTCTAAAATTAGAATAAATAAGATTTTTTTTATGAGATTTTGGTATCTTAATAGATTGATATTCTTTGCTTGGTTCTTATTTTGGGAAATTTCTTCAAGTTGAATCAACATTGCACATCGTTGCCTTATGTAATGATGAGATCATGGTTCAAAGGACACCAACACAAGATGGAGTGTTCACAAGAAGCATGGCTAAGTTAAAGAAAATGGAGAGAAAAGTACAAGCCATCCAACAAGTTTTTAGAGGAGTTCTTACAAGAAGCAAGGCTAAGAAATTGGAGGAAGAACTTCATCCTGAGACATAGTTTCGTTAGAATTTTCATCATTACACTTCTTTTAATGAAAACAAAAATATTTATTGTCCTTATTTTTGGATTTGTTATAATTTTCTTTTTCTTTTTCTTTTTCTCTTTCCTTTTCTTTTGAATCCAAAATTTATTTTTCAATGGACAAAGCTATAGTATTATTTAAACTTTCATCATCATGCTCCTTTAAAAGCAAGTTTTTTTTTTTATATACTCAGAAATGCAGTGTCCATCATCATGATCACGAGAGTTTGAAAAATACTCTATTTTTATTTTCTTCGATTTTTTTTTTCTTCTTTTGAAATCCTAGATGATGGCTTGAAGGGGCAACCCTCCCTCTTTTGTTCCTACTGGGTAATCCAATTTGGGATAATCATCCACATTATGGTGGTTAGGGAAGACCTTTTCACTTAAAGAATATGTTTCTTATAAGGTTTTTGTTTTTATGATACCCATCCTCATGTTTGCTCCTAGATCTATCTTGATTTTTCAAAAATTGAGCAAACATATTTTTAAGATAAGATATTTCCTTCCTAATGTCTCATAACTCTCTCTTAAGCTCTCTACCCCTTTATTCCATAGGATTGATAGTCTCATGACATTTATGCATATGATTACTCATTGTTGAAATTAAAGTTTAAAAAGGTTTCACAAATATTTTTGTACTTCAAAAAGAGTAATAAAAAAAAAATTTCACAAAGATTTTTAGTAGAATTTTATCAAAGGTTTAAATGTAAGATTGTCTCCAATTTCACTCCTTTGAAGAGAGGTGAGTCATTAGGAATACTTAAATACCAAGTATTTCCTAACTAGAGTTTTCCTCTGTTAATCCTTACATATGTTTCTTCAAAGAACTTCCAAAACAATTTTGAATCATCGTAGAGTGTATGTGCAATGCAAATGGAAACCTATAAACCAAAGGAAGTTCTTCTATTTAATGTTAAGAAACGAAGACTCTCCTAATGCCACGGGGACTTACAAACCAATAAGCAAGTAAAAATATCAAAAGCAAAGTAATGCAAGTGAAAATAAAACTAGACGACCCTATATGGAAGTGCAATTGACACTTAGAGCAATTGACACATTTCCTATGTAAGAACAAATTACTATTACAAAGTTTATTGAGATTTATTTAGATGCATTTTCCAAAAATGTAGAAGACTTAAAATCAATGCAATATTTTTATAGTGAACAATTAATGCATTTATATTTATAGTCTTCAAACAGTAAGCATTACTGAAACAAAATAATTCTCATTAACGAGTCCAACACAAAGGATACATTGTGAATTAGTATATGAAGGAAGTTTACTTCTTAGTGAAAAATGATTATACATAGAGTATATGAAATGAAATTATATCTACATATAATAAATATCTCAGATCAAGTATATGTTGACTTTATGGGAGTCTAAGTTCAAGAAGGGGGGGTGAATTGTACTAAGGCTAATTTTTGCAAAGATCAAAATATTCAATCCTGACAAAAAAACAACCGGTTGTTTTATGAAATAACTGGTTGAAATTTTCTTAACAGAATACTACCATAAGAAAATCAACAGATTGTTAATAGAAACAACAGATTAATATTTTCACTTACGCAAATCCAGAACCAGTTTCAAGATATTCACTTAAAAGAAATTTTATCAGATTATTCTTGAATAGCAGCAGTTTTTTTATATCAATTTAAGTCAACCATATTTAACAGATTAAACCTCAAAAGAGTATATTGAAATTTTGATTCAAGTCTCAGTCAAGAAAAGTTAACAAATTATCTTTTCAGTTAACAAATTAAATTTTTTATAACAGAACCAACAAATGAAAAATCAATTGATTAATCTGGAAAACAACAAGTTGTATTTTACACTAGTAAGCACAGTTTTATTCAGAAAAGAGAATGTGCAGGGAAAGAAAACTTAAAGAACACAAAGATTTATACTAGTTCACTCAAAATGAGCTACATCCAGTCCCACCTCACACTAAGATGGATTTCACTAAATTAAGAGTATCTTTTTACACAAAGACAACCATGAACAACTCTTGAACACTACAAGAACTGAAACACACCCTGCAAAACACTATTGTAGCAGTGCACCACTTCCAAGAAACATTATTTTAGAAGTAAAATCACAAAGATTACAACACAGTAAAGAAAATGGAATGAAAACACCTTTCTACAGACTTAGAAGACTCTAAAGGGACCTCCAAGTAGCAGAACACTTTGAAGAATCCTTAAACTCAAGCAAGTGATGAAAGTGAAAGCACCAAGAACTCTCAAAGACTCAAAATCCCTCCAAAAACAATTCACCCAAAAATTCTCCCAAGCTTTGAAAACAAGTATGTATTTGTGTAATGAAGAGATATTCAAATCAGAAAACAAGCCTTCCTTTTATAGACTTTAAACAAAACCAGAATTCAAAACAGTTTTAAAAAATGTTAAGAAAACAACAAGTTGAAAAAGGAAATAACAGGTTGATTTTCCAAAAAACACTTGGTCAGATTTAAAACAAATTTTGAGTAGTTGAAACTGAAAATGGAAACAAAACTAAATCAAAACAGTTTTAAAGATAAACTCCATAAGAGAAATTTTTTAACATATTGTCTCATCAAATAATCAATTGAAAAACTATACTTTTCAGGTAGAAGAATTATAATCAACTGAAAGCAGTTTCAATCAATTGAAAAAGCTGCGGTACTTCAGGAAACGAGATTTTAACCAGTTAAAGGCACTTTTAATTGATTGAAAAACCTTTTAGTTAAGTAAAACCAGTTTAACTCTTTTGAAAAACTTTTGTGCTTGGACCCTTCATCATATGCTTGAGATAGAGATAAATCAAGACATGAACACTAGACAAAACTACCTAGACTCTCATGAGGCAACAAGTCTTCTTTTCAAGGTTTATGGCTTCATCAAACATCTTTAGTTGAGTAGCTTGAGATATCAACAATATAGTTATCCACTTATCAACAATTGACTAGAAATATATTACATGTTACAACAAATTTATAAGTAAAATGTGCATGAAAAAAATTATATTCATAGACTTACTAATGATAAGCAGTCAATAAGAGATGATTTTCTTAGCTTATCTAACTATTTGTACATAATCTCTTAACAATGACACATTTATCAATTATTGTTGAATATCTTTAAGTAAGTTCATTGTGAATGACCATGACTCTTCGTTTATATTCAATAATGTAGTCACAATATAATATTCATGATATTCATCAACAATGTCAAGTATATAATGATGGAAGTTGACATGAAATTTATATAATATTAAAACCTCTTTCATGTCAATGTTATGTTGGAATTATCCCTTACTTGACTTTCAAATAGATATTTCTTACTCTAATTCACTTTATGTTAGAGATTTGAAGATTATGATTTTTATTGAGTATATAATTAAAAAGTAGATTATAATTTATATATGAACAATGAATTAAATTAACATGTCTAATTGTATTATACATTTGTAATATCTAACTTTTTCTAGAAACCTACATCCTTTTAAATATAATTTAATCACTCATTTCTAATAAAAAATTACTAAAGTTTTTTTATTGAACTCAACTACATATGTTACAAATGGTTTATGCATTTGTCAAATTTGGTGGGAAGAAACCTATGGATGAACTAGAAAATGTCATTTTAAATGACGTAGAAGATTTGAAGTCATCAAGAATTTTTCAACACTTTAATCATTTGGATGTTGAAATATTAGCATCTAATTGAAGAAAAAAGCTACGATTATATTGATTTCAATCTATTTAAGTAAAAAAAAGAAATACAAAAAAATATTTTATGATTACAAAGATAAGGAAAAAATTAGAAAGACGGTTGTGTAAAAGAAATATTATTAAAATACACTAATTATACAATGAGATTTGACATATATTTAGAAAATCTTTTCCACAGACACTTAAGGTAGAGAGAAAAAAACAATTTCTTTACATGATAAATCAACTTATGGATGAACTAGTTTGCAAAAATTATTTCTTATTGATTTTTTTTTAAATTTGATTTTTAATTCTTAAACTAATTTTAACTTGAAATTCTTTTCTTATAGAACTGTTTATGTCCGAACACACTCTTCAACAGCGACGTATATATTTTGTTGTATGTAAAATTTTAATGTTAAAAACATAACCTTTCCTGTACGAAGAGCAGTGATAGAAACAACATGAATCAAAAGATGGTCCTTCCACTGTATGAAAAGCAATATACACGAAAAACAACCATCATTCTAGTGCTATAATAATATTATTATATTATTTATTCTGACATGAAAGATTACCTCCCATTTGTGAGTGAAAATCAGTTGCTTTTTACAACCCATAGATAAGAAATGGTTTCAATACTCTTGTTCTTCAATAGTACAAAATTCTCATTTTGAATTGCTATATGTTATTGAAGTTAGTACAGAAACGCTGTTAAACATGCCCTGAATAAAATTACACGAAAAAACATACGCAGCCGTGTCCATTTCCTTCTAAACCTTCGAATGGCAGACTGAATGACAGCAGGCCTAATGATCAGCTGAGTTGCATTTCTCATATAATAATAGAGCCTGTGATTGAATCGCTCCAAGGAATTTATTAATAAACGAATTGACTCTTCCATTCATATTGCAGCAAGCCTGGTATTGAAACTATAATATTTGGTTGCCTTTATTAACAAGGTAACACTTTCTTGACAGAAAAGAAAATTCAATCCAATTGTTTAAGTCCAAACAAACATATAAACATATAGGTATTCAGGGAAAATTCCGAACTTGGTCAGTAATCATACGTGTGATGCAGAACATTGCCAAACAAGATAAGTGCATAAACTGCAGCTCAAATGTGCAAGCTACCAGCTACAGTAATAGAAGCCAGCAGCAGCTGGTAGAAGAATGAGTTCCATCTGTCTGGTGTGTACCTACAAAGATAAAGAGTACGAATGTTGCAAAAATTGTATGTCATTCCCATGTATCTGCTTCATACTTTTAGAAAGCATTTCAAATTTCCCATTATGTATAACACATCAATCCCAACAATAAACTTCAAAATATGGGATTGGGGAATTAGCATTCAAAATTTCAAGCTATATACATCCGCCTCTTCAACCTGCTTCACTGTACAAAATAATCCAATCATTTTCACAAACAGTTTCAACTATGGGGGGCACTCAACTTGCACTGCAACCATGGCAACCTCTTCTCACCCTTGAGAGAGATGAAAATCTCACGGGCACTCGTGTTGTTCTCAAACAGATCCAAAGCAAGAAAGTAGAGCTGTTCATCAACCCCTTGCAACTCATCCAACACCTTAATGCACTTGCTTATGGAGAACCTGTCCTCATTCTTCAAAATTGCATTGGCCCTCATCTTTGAAGCAGCAGCAATCTCCAGCATGGCATCCACAATGGCATCGCCGTTAGCCTTGCGGCTTCGCTTCCGGCCACCGGAACCAGACGGCACAACAACCTGGTGACGCTTGAGTCCATCCAACATATGCACGTCTTCTCCAGAGCCAGAAGAGCCATCCTCATCCACATAAGCCATTTCCACTGTAATAAGTAAAATAATCACAACACCAATCAAAATTACGGTCATGCCTATCCTAGCTAAGTCCCATCGCACAGTACAATTCACCAACAATGGGAGAAACCACCGAAAATTCAAAACTACAGAAAACAAGGAACCCTAAAGCTAATTCTCACTAAGCACACAAAGTTCAACAGACCCAGAGTGAAAAGAGAGCATTTTTAATTTAGGGGTAGGTTTGCAATGCGATTAAGGAAAAGGAACGAAACATGGTACCGTGTCGAAGTGCGGATTCCGCAAGTTAGAGTAGAGAAGCTTTGGGGGAATCGCGATCTTCTTAGAGACTTGGTCACTGAAAACGCATTATCAAAGTTCGTACAATGCGTGAAATCACTGCAACTTCGAAAACCCTAATAGGAAGAGGACACCAAAGGAAGAAGACAGTGCTTTATTCCGTGTTTATATTAAATAGTTATACTAAAACTATCTTTTTGTTTTGCTTTTATTTAATAGGAAAAGATTTCTTTAACATCCAAAAATAAAACACATATACTCATTATAATAATATAATAATATTTTTAATTAAAAAATAAATTAAATATAATTAAAATATTGATTTATTGGAATATGAAGTTTATGTTTTGTACTGGTATGCGTGGTGTTAAGATATTAGTATTCTATTTAATAATGTTTTTTTGTTATTAAGAAAAAGTTGAATTAATTAACCTATTTTTATTGTGTCTATTCTATAATGACAACAATTTTAGTACAGATATAATATTTTAAATCTAAAAGATATTAAAATAAAATTTAAAAAATTATTTTTCATTAGGAGGCTGTTTATCTCTCTGCAACAAACTCTCCACCAAGCATTACCATGAGATTATATGTTGACCTTAGTGATAACAATCTTTGCAAGAACATTCAGATTGATCAAAACATGTTGCAAGAATTATAGTTTCAGTCAAAATACAAATTCTTTTTACTAACTACACTAAAAAATCCTCAAATTTCATCAAATTTGATATATTATTAAAATATTTTATTTTGTAAAAGTAAATTTTGTTTGTTAGAATATCATGCTAATAATTAGAAGGTATAATTATCTTATTGATCCTTACATTTAGGGTTAATATTCAATTTAGTATAATGATTTTAAAAAAAATCAATTTGGTTTATGTGTTTTTTAAAAAATATCCAACTTGGTCATTTTCGTTAACTTTTTTCCAAAGTCTGGTGTGGTAGAGAGAACACAGATATATTGGATTGGGTGTTGTGTGAGGTGGCAAGTTGAGGGTTTTGCAGAGATTAATAAAGTTTAACATTGGGGTTTAGGGTTTCTTCCATTTAAGAGATGCTTCAAAGGGAGACCCCTCATCTACACTTTCGTCAACTGCAATGGTCAATGGAAGTCCCCTCGTCTGCACCTCCGTTAATGTTGGGAAGAACACCACCATGGACAATGATCACACCAGAAAGCAATTTCCCCAATTCCTCATCGTTCCTCACAGCCATACTCTTCTGACAGAAAATTTGAGTCCGACCCTAACAGACCTTGTGACCAGCTTCTTTTTTGGCCCACTGTCCTTTCTTCCTCCGACACTCTTCTTAATCTTTCCACCGACTTCCATGTTAAAACCCTAGAAATTAGCTACACTTGAAAAATAAGAGAGGAAGTGAGGAAGGAGAAGGTTAAGGGATGTTAAACATCAATGGGTGTGATAAAGGTGGTGGCGACATATGGGTACAGAGATTTGCAAGTTGTAACAAGGAATTTCTCTAAGAAATTGGGAAGAGGAGGGTTTGGTTATGTTTTTAGAGGAATGTTGGATGATTCCAATGTAGTAGCAGTGAAGAAGTTGGAAAATTTTAGCTAAAGAGTGAAATAATTCAATGTGTCTCTGCCACATCAACAACAATTGACATCGTTGGGAAAAGTTAACGAAAATGATCAATTTTGGTACTTTTTAAAAAATACACAGACCAAATTGATTTTCTTAAAAAGTACTGTACTAAATTGAATATTAACCTTAAATATAAGGACTAATAAAATAATTATGTCTAATTAATACGAGAGTTAAATAATTTCTTAATTACTTTTAAAATTGATTTGTGTTGAGATGGATATTTCAACATTCTTTAATGTTTTAATACTTATTACTTATTAACTATAATAATATGTTTTTAATAGGCATTGTGTTACTTTTGAATTAATATTATTTACAGTTAATTTTGATAGTGTCATAAAATGATATACTTAAATATATATATTAATAAAATATTAAATTTCATCGTTGTTAATTTAAGAATAATAAAATAAATCATTATCGAGATTTGAATAATATATTTAATAAATATTAAATATAAAAGTTATTGAAATTGTTTTGGAAATAATGAAATGCACAAATATTTAAAGTATTACAAATTTATTTAATCCATAAGGTCAAACCTTCAAAGTTTTAAAAAAAGAATTTGAATTCTAGAATGATTCAGCATCTGGCCTATTAGCTCAGCTGGTTAGAGCGTCGTGCTAATAACGCGAAGGTCGCAGGTTCGAGACCTGCATGGGCCACTTTTTTGCTTTTTGTATTATCTCATTTGCCTCAACACAACCTAGTGGCTAACTAGCTAGCTCTGTTTGTCAATATAAAGCAATTATATAATTGCTTTTGTCATAAATTTTAAGGAATCTGTTCTGCACTTAGTTGTGTTGATAGCAGTGACTGAACCAGATTCCAGCGCATGCTTAAAAGTTGGTTTCACTCTGAAAGTTGGAGTGTGGTCACAATAGATGATGCTCCACTCTTCACCATCCAAGCTATATTGCATACCAATGTCTTCCTCAGCCTCAGGGGATATATGCTTCCCAAGTGAAAACTTTCTCAAAAGAACCATCTTTCTATCTTCTCTATCTTCTCTCATTCCTTCTCCCTTTCTCAAAGGGAAGGAATAATTAACTTTCTTTCTCTCTCCAACCAAACACACAACCACAAATTAACCTCCTTCAGTTTTAATAATTTATTTATATTTAGATGGATATTGTTCTTTTAGTGTGACTTTGACGATCACCACCACACTTTCTCTCACTCTTTCTTCTTTTTTCTTGTACCTGATTTTCTTTATAAAAGTTTCTGCCCACTTTAAGTGAGTGATGGATATTTGGATATAATAAATATTATTATAATAATATATTTTCTTTTCTTGTTATATCTATTTATAAGATTTTGTTGATCTTATTATTGTTGAACCGCAGTTATATATGCATAGAAATTAACATTGATATTATCTAAATTTTTCGTAGAATTAATCTAACTTTAATTTATATTAGTTTTAACTCGTTTTTTTTGTAAGGGATGTTCGGTACCGGGTATTGATACCATCTATCGGTATGTAAGTATATATATATATATATATATGACATTTGGGTAGTGCTCTTTAGCAGAAATTGAGCTACAATCTTATGAAGTTCGTTGAATCTGTCAAGTCTAGGAACATATTTTGGCGTCTCCTTTTTTTCTGGTGTTGTAGAAAAGAATAGTTGCTTAGTGGAAATTTCTGTCCCTCTTTTACCAAAATAAAAATTAACCAATCACCTGAAACCTACAGTGAAAGAGAAGAATAAATGGTTGTCACTTCAATATACAAAAGGGAGTTTCTGTCCCTGCTTTTATGTGTTTCCCCTCTACTTTTTATGGTTTACTTTTGGAAAGTGCAAAACACTAGAAGGATTTGGATGCAATGAACTAAACAAGGAACACCCAGTTAACTTAACCCCACGTTTAATAAAATTTAAAAGTGAGAAAAGTTTCTTTAACAACATCTACAGGAAAAAAAAATTCTAACAAACACTTATAATAATATTGTGAATTAAAAAATAAATAAATAAAATATTAATTTATTGAAATCTGAGATGTGTGTTTTTACTGTTAAAAGTGTCATCAACACCCAATTTAAAGCCATACAGGCATTAAGTTTATGAATTCTTTTAGTATATATAATCTGTTCCTATTCATTTCTTTTTAAAGTAACTTGTTTTCATAATAACTTACACCTCTAGCACACATTTGAATCTCAAAAGTTTATTAAATAGTGATATTTAATTTTAGAGAGATAAAAAAATAAAAAAACCAAAATTTCATAATGAAAGATAACTACTTATTTTACTAGTTGAAGTCAAACTTAAGTTGTTTAGTTTTAGTTAATATGATATGTTATAACCTATCAAAGTTGTACTAAGTAGTTGATACATAATTATTCTCATAGCGTAAAATGAAAACATAAACTTTTAACCGTATTTTGAGAAGATACATTAGAAAGATTCAACAAACCTGAACCAAAATTCCTAAGAAATTAACATTATTTTTAATTTAAATAAGTTTTTTTTTTATACATTATCCAACTTTATTTCTAGTTAGTATTAAATGTATACTAAAATTGAATTCCTAATTACTAATTATTTTGAATATAAAAAAATTAAAATTTATAAATTATAAAAATTGATATTAATTAGATTGTACATATATATATTAGATAAAAAAAATCTATACATAAGTAACTGTCTGCAGCAAAGTGGTATGATTCAAAAAGTGAGTTTTCCTAGCCTTCTAATTGGATCTAGAGAGTGTGTGTAGGCTGGGAAAGAATCCCCAACAAAGTCATCCTAACATCAATCAAACTTTTGTACAAACTCTTCACTCTTCCCTCAATAATTTCAACCCTATTCTCCAGTTCCCTGCAGCTTATCTTTAGTCTCTCAACAGCATACTTCATCTCCTTTTCCTTTTTACCCTTCATTTGCTCCTTCAATTCTCTAGCTGCAGCCTCTGTCTGCATCAACAAAGATGACCAACATCTCCTTCTCTGCACCTTCTTCTTCTCAGCACTCCCTTCTGCTTGCTTTGCCAACTCCTGCAACATCCTCAACCAAGAACTCGTAGCCTCAGACATCTTCATCAGGGGCAGTCCACGTTTTGGATCAAACGATAGACCAACCTCAAGAAACCTGCAGGACATCAAGGCCATGGCTTTAGACCCACACATAACCTCACTCAGTTCGGTTTCATGACACAGCTTTTGCTGCAACATCTTCTTCAAACAAGAGTCGCGGTGGTTCTCCATTGCTTTGCACCTCTTTTCCATGCTTTGGCAGGACTCCAAAACTTCCAAAGCACGAGTTGTAGGCTTTCCAGCACCACCCTTATCAGCCAAATGCAAAACCACCCTCAATGAGTCCACGTACTTATCGATGTGTTCCATTTTGTCCATAAAATAATTGCATGCATCAAGAATCTCAACGTTGTCTTCTAGGTACTTATCAACAGCACCACGATCGACACAGTCTTTGTAACAAATGTTCACAAGAGAATCCGAGGCTATTTTCTGTGTGGTGATAGCAGCATCAAGCAACTGGGCCAGCCCAAATTCGTCTTGTGACCGGAGTGTGTCGAGCTCCGCCGCAAGTTCCCGGTCAAACCGGGTTTTTTGCGGCAAAGGTGCCACCTTAGCCGGTGCTTTTGGCTGAAGGTGGCGCATGGGGAGTCTCCTTAGGATGGTTGGTGTTCTCATAATTGGTGTGAGCAAGGAAGCACAATACTTGGTATGAAATGTTTTAATTGGAGAGGTGCATGCAGACATAAGTTGAGTAATTGATAAGGTGGTGCAATATATTTATAGAGAGAGGAAAAAGGACATGTGAGAATATGAGATTGAATAAAAGAAATGCTATAGAATGCATGATACTGATAAGGTGGCTTCTAGCTGCAACTGATATGAAGAAAAGAGGGTGCATGGATGCCGTTGAAAGGTGTGTGGAGGGGTCCACTCCAATTCTCTTTTAATTTGCGGTGAACTAAATAATTGGATGACAACGGTGGCTGTTTGTTTTGTCTTGTTTTGTTGAAAGTGAGCTAGCTGTATTGAGTGTGCGTGGTGAATGAGGAGACTACCACGTATTCTCGACTAGTCACTCTCATGGACCCAATTGGCTTCACCAATGTGCCTTTGCTTCCAATTATTGGGACACACTCTTGCATAACAATAACAATATACACACAAACCTACGGTGCAACAAATTATTACTATCATATCGGATTATCAGATTGTTTTCTATATATTTAATTAGGTTCTATTCCTTTTTTCATAAAGTAAACCATTATTAGCAATTTTGTTATATAAAATCTTCCTACAAAGTCCATTACAATCATTTCTTATCTTGGTCTTCGTTCTCACAGTCTTTCGAATTTGTTTTCAAGATTCTAGATTGGAAACTTCGACACTCAACTTACTTTAAAGTTACTTTAGATTAGATTCGAGATGAGTTTATAAGTTATGGATTAGATTTTCCATACCAAGCGACTTTGGAGTGTTCTCCAATTTATAGTACAATTTATAGCAGTTGTCTTGAGCTTGTAGTGCTACGGATCAATAAGTTAGGCTCAACGGAACTTAATAGCTTAGTTGTATCTTAATCTTGATTTGTAGATGCTTTGTTATGTATTAATTGTTTAATAACATGATTTAGATCTTCTGTGTTTGTCGGGTGTAAAACATCTCAAAGTTCTGGTATGTCAATATAGGTTCAGTCTCTAGGTTACTCGACATCCTGGTAGTACACTTATCTTCTAAGCTTTAGTGAAACGAAAAATCTATCTTAGGATTTTGAAAAAAAAAATAACTTTTTTGCCTTGTCCGACACATAACCCACTAGATGCAATATTATTAGATGATCAACATGTCGAGTGTTCGTCATCTCTTCCATTAGGTATATATGCCCTCGAGGCCCAAGGATATTTAACCTACGAAGGGTGTAGAACATGATGGAGAGTTGGATGTTACGTGTGTCAAAATGTGTAGAGTCGCGCAATCTGGGTCGTTGATGGTCTAATGATCAAAGGATTGAGATTGTATGTGACAGTTTGTATTCGCCCCTCTTCGTGGCTATAAATAGTGAACATCGTGGGTTCCACATTCCATCCTATCCTATGATAAATTTGTTGGGTATGAAGCCAAGATCAATTGGGTTGGGCTGAGTAGACACTATGTTTTAATAATTGGGCTTAATCATTGTGCCCCCTTTATTATCTCTATTTATCTCTATTTAAAGAGATCATTGTACTTGTAATTGGTGTGCAACAGGACAAAATGAAAACCTAATAGTTGCCCGTGTGGATGTAGGTTGCAGTTGGCGACCGAACCACGTTAAATTCTGTCGTCGTTTATTTTCTTGCATTGATTCGTGATTATGTGTGTTGCTTCCGCGTGCGTGTTTTTCCCATCAAGTGGTATCAGAGCTTGGTTCGTTTACACACTAGAGATCCGATCAGCAGAAATTAATTGACGAGACGTGAAAATTGCGGCTAGGGTTTCGCAGGACTGCAGCAGCGTCCCAAAGTTAGGATTTCGCAGGGGCTGCAGTGGCATCCCAAAGCTAGGGTTTTGCAGGGGCTGCAGCGGTGTCCCAAAGCTAGGGTTTTGCAAGGGCTGCAGTGGCGTCCCAAAGCTAGGGTTTTGCAGGGGCTGCAGTGGCGTCCCAAAGCTAGGGTTTTGCAGAGGCTGTAGCGGTGTCCCAAAGCTAGGGTTTTGTAGGGACAGTAGCGGCATCCCAAAGCTAGGGTTTCGCGGTGGCGGCGACGGGTCGCGTTTTCACGGTGAATAGGTGCAGGTGCTTGCGGTGAGCGAGACGGCACGAAGGTGCAGTGCGATGGCAGTGATGGAAGATGCAGGGTGGCGCGTGCATTTTTCTGCTAATACAGTAGTGACGGTGCGGTGCTAGGCGCGGGGTGTGGCTGTTTTTCGCTACGGCACGGAGTATGACAATTCAGTTACTGAGCACATCAATAAAATGAATTCGATCTTAGCCAGACTTATGTCAGTGGGCATTAAGTTCGATGATGAAGTTCAAGCTTTACTACTGCTATCGTCTTTGCCTGACAGTTGGTCCGGAACGGTTACAGCGATTACCAGTTCAGCAGGGCCTGATGGATTCACTTTTGAGAAGATTTGTGATCTCGTTCTTGGCGAAGATGTCAGAAGAAGGAGTTCCGGGGAATCTTTCGGTGACTCGCTAAATGTCATCAGAGGTAGAAAAAATAGCAGAGGTAGTGGGAGCAAGAACAGAAGGAGTCAGTCAAAGACTCGAGATTGCTCGAAGGTAACATGTTGGAACTGCAAGGAGTTGGAGCATTTCAGGAATCAATGCCCAAACGAAAAGCAAGTCAACATTGCAGAATACTTCGCGGACGAGGACCTCTTAGTCTTTTGCGCGGATAGCAGTGTGGATTCCTGGGTCATGGATTCTGGTTCTTCATTTCATGCTACCCACAGCAGTGAAGCATTGCAGAATCTGATTATTGGAGACTTTGGAAAGGTAAGACTAGCAGACGATAGAACTCTTGATGTTACGGGCATGGGTGACATAGTGTTGAAGACGCCAGTCGGTTTTTGGACTTTGAAGGATGTCAGAGTTGTTCCAAGCTTGACAAAAAGTTTGATTTCTGTTAGGCAGTTGGACGAACAGGGACATGATGTGAAGTTCGGAAATGGGCAGTGGAAGGTTGTCAAGGAAAATCTTGTCATGGCTCGCGGAAGAAAGAGAGGTTCATTGTATATGGTCGAATTACCGTCTGAGGGAGGGACCGTCCCAATTCAGAAGATAAACAAAGTCTGGTTCACAGAATCTCGTGGGCAGAAAAGGGTTGTCTTTGCAAGGAAGAAATCCAGAGCCACAGGTCAGATTCAGGATGAACGAGCATGGAGAGGTTCAAGTAGACCAGTCAAAGGTACTTATAGCAGTGGGAGCACGGGTCGTGTTTCAGCTAAGGTCCCTAGAAGACAGTGGGTTAGGAGAACCAGTATTCCAGTTGTTGAAACATCTCTAGAAAATTTCTTGCTGAGTATGGAGAGTGTTTGTTCTCAGGATATTCCAGCATCTGGCAGTTCGTGTAAGTGGGAGTCGGTAGGAACAAAGGACGGGTCAGTGGCAGTTTCAGCCATGACGAACGTATTGAAACTCAAGGGAGTTTCTGTGAAGCCTTCAAGATGATCAAGAAGGCTGGTGGCAACTAGTGGTGGAATATTGAGTTCCGGTGATAGATTACAGAAGTACATATACACAGTTGAAGCGCAGGTGAACATTGTTCCGTGACTTCAAGTTGGAGATTGTTGGGTATGAAGCCAGGATCAATTGGGTTGGGCTGAGTAGACACTATGTTTTAGTGATTGGGCTTAATCATTGTGTCCCCTTTATTATCTCTATTTATCTCTATTTAAAGAGATCATTGTACTTGTAATTGGTGTGCAACAGGACAAAATGAAAACCTAATAGTTGCCCGTGTGGATGTAGGTTGCAGTTGGCGACCGAACCACGTTAAATCTTGTCGTCGTTTATTTTCTTGCATTGATTCGTGATTATGTGTGTTGCTTCCGCGTGCGTGTTTTTTCCATCAAAATTTGTCTGAGAGTCCGAGAGTGTGTTGGTTGAAAGGTCTTCTTTGAGAGGTAACAATGTCTTCCCTTTCCACTAGTGGTTTATTTTCATCAAGTTGGAAAGTATTGGTACGAAGGGGTCTGGATATGTAGATATTAGTTCAAGCTCTAGTGACATTGATAACACTAGTAGATATTCTCTGGTGAGTCGTAGGTCCGCGTGAAAGGGTGAGGTTGAGTCTAGGTCGTCACCTCCTGTGTCCCCAAGTGTGGCCAAGGATTTAGATAGACAAGATCATAACTATGAGTGCGTGGATGACCGAGTTAGGGAGTTCTTCTCGAAATATCGACATTTGTCAATGCTACAATTTTTTTCCAAGAGAGTAGTTATATTAACGAATGGTGTTCAGGATGAGTCCTTACGTAAGTGTAAGGACTCAGACATCGTCTGTCTCGCTCGAGGGGACACAACCCACAATTTTTTTTCTTTTTTTATTCTTGTTTAATAACAAACATTCATGTCCGCTTCCCAATAGTTTACGGTGGAAGTCTTGTGCATCTTAAATGTGGCACCCACTCAGTTGCATTCGAATGGTTAGGCCTCAATGCAGGTCTTTCGGCTGATTTGTGAGGCCTACACTGGGGTCGTTCCTTTATTTTTATGGTACGAGGCTGGGAGATCGAGTAGGGTGGTAGTCACCGGTCGGTCAACTGAGAATTGACCTCTTCATGCCGTTCACTACATCCTACAAGAACTTTAAGGGAAGTTTCTTTAAGGTTGTGATTGATGAGGAGGGTTGTCATATTTTTATGATGCCAAGACTTCCCGGTTTCCATTTTATTGGACCAAGAACTTGACATGCTTTCACATGTGGCCGATGTTAATGATGACCGATGATGATTTAGAGGTGCTATCGGTTTTGGATGTGCTACCGCACAAGATCCCTACTCAACATCTTCTTCTATACTTGTCCCCTTACAAATTTATTGATGTTGATGGTATGTCTCTGTTTATCTCGATTTTTTATTTGAGAGTTGATGTGTGTTGACTTGTTTTTCGACTGGTTTTTTAGGCCTTGAGTTTGAGGCCTACACCGAAGTTGTTCCTTCATTTTTATGGTACGAGGTCAAGAGATCAAGTAAGGTGGTTGTCACTAGTCAGTCAATTGAGAACTGACCTCTTCACCCCGTTCACTACATCCTACAAAAACTTTAAGGGGAGTTTCTTTAAGGTCATGATTGATGAGGATGGTTGCCATATTTTTATGATGTCAAGACTCCTCGATTACCATTTTATTGAACCAAAAACCCGACATGCTTTCACATGTGGCCGAGGTTAATGATGAATGATGATGATTTGGAGGTGTTGTCAATTTTGGATGTGCTACCGCACAAGATCCCTACTCGATATCTTCTTCTAGCATACTTGCCCCCTCACAAATTTATTGTTGGTGATGGTATGTCTCTGTCTGTCTTGATTTTTTACTTTAGAGTTCATGTTTGTTAACTTGTTTTTGGTGCAGGGATAATGGTCGGTTTTAGTCCTGACGACAACAAGAACTATTTCAAGTTGCTAAGGATGCGACGACAAGCGAAGGTTTTTGGGAGGGAGAAGGGCAAAGACGTCACAAAGGTTGTGGTGTCTGTTACAATAGTGCCACCTTTGGAAAAACCCTCCCATCAACCTAAAGAACAAGCAACAGGAGGAGCATGCAAAGGATCGCGACAAGCTTTCAAGGCGATAATCAGATTGTTCATTTTCTAGAAGATCGCCTTAGTGCCAGAGGGGTCTGAGGAGACCTAACTCATCTGGCCGACACTTCCTTGATCATGATCTTCATGTGGTCGAAGGGTTTATCATAATTTTGAACCTCCATAATCAAGAGACCTATCTTTCGGTATGGCCCAGCGAGTTGCAGGATGCTTTCATGGAACTGTGTTCTCGGACGCTAGTCCTTAGCAAACGTATGACTTCTGACTTGTTGCAGAAGGACAATAATTTGGCTGAGGTAGAGAATATGTGTTCTCAATTTGAATGAGTCGGTAACCTCTCTTCATTCTGCCTTAGATGCCAATATTGCCATCTCTATTCAAAATAAAGAGTTGGAGGCGCAACTGACGCAAGCCAGAATTGAGTTGGCGTGAGCAATGCGCTTGTAGGCCATGCATAATGGGAAGGAGTTGGTCATGAGGTCGGAGGAGGAAGTTCCTGGTCTTAAAGATAGTTTGACCAGATGACCTTTACCTATTACAAGACTAAGGAGAAGGCTGAGAAACTAGAAAAGGACTTGGATATTACCCAAGATAATGTTCTTGATCAGCATGAGCTTGACTTCTAAAAGGCCTTGCAACAAGTGACTTTCTTTTATAAGATTCCCTTGGATGATAGGATGATAGGATTCTTGTTGTTGGCAAAGATTTTCACCAAGGACAGCTTATTCCAGTTGAGGACATCCCGGAGCTTCAAGCAGAGGCCGGATCATTTCCTTTAGGTACATCTGGTGTCGAGACGGCAAATTAGGGATGTTTTCATTCGAAATTTTGTTAAAGGTACACGTATTTGCCTTCGACATAGCTTTGTAAACATGTTTCTTTATTTTTGAACCTTTATCTGTAGGGTTGGGCGTCTCGTCTATTCGTATTTTGATTAATGAATGTTTTACCCAACCTCTCGGTCAAGCACTATTGGCTTATAAATGTCGGTCTTTCGATCTTTATGAACTCAGTTGATCTGAAAGCATTGGACTTATCTGAGAGGGTGATATGCTTAGTGTGATCTCGATCAAAATTCACTTTGGTGAATGCCATGCCAAGTTGAGAGCGTGGTGCATCCTTTGTATGGTCGATAGGGATTCAATTTGGTGAATTCTACCTTAGCCGAAATCATAATGTTTTTCCGATGAGGTTCCGACAGGAATTCACTTGAGTGAATTTTACCTTAGTTGAGACTGCAACATTTACTTCGGCGAGATCTCAACAGAGATTCACTTTGGTGAATTCTACCTTAGCTGTGATCGCTACATTTTCTTCGATGAGGTCTTGACAGGGATTCACTTTGGTGAGTTCTATCTTAACCGAGACCGCAACATTTTCTTCGACGAGATCTCAGCAGGGATTCACTTTGGTGAATTCTACCTTAATCGATACCACAAAGTTTTCTTCGACGAGATCTCGAGAAAGATTAAATTTGGTGAGTTCTATCTTAAGTGAGACATTTTTTTTCGGTTGAGTTGTTTTTGAGAAATGGATGCTTTCATTGATGAATGTGTCTCGCTAAAACCTCCCCCAACTCAAAACACTTGTTTACAGTTTAACTAAGATAAAATTTTAAGTGGTTGACATATGATGTTCCTGATGGGTCTTCACCATCGAGATGCTGGATTCGGTAAGCTCTATTCTCTTTAGTTTTAAATTACCCTTTCCAGTTTGATGCAAACCTGCCATCAGCCAAGTCTTTACATGCGTCTACTCTCATCCTTCATACCAAATCTCCCTCATGGAATGCCTTGCCTTGATTTTGGAGTTTGCCCTCCGTTTACAAGCTTCTTCCCTCTCAACTAGTCACTCTCATGGACCCAATTGGCTTCACCAATGTGCCTTTGCTTCCAATTATTGGGACACACACTCTTGCTTAACAATAACAATATACACACAAACCTACGGTGCCACAAATTATTACTATCATATCGGATTACCATATTGTTTTCTACATATGTAATTAGGTTCGATTCCTTTTTTCATACTAAGCCATTATTACCAATTTTGTTATATAAAAGTTACTATATAAATCATGACCTATAAACCATTTAATAGTTTTACCCAAATACTTACTATTTTTTTTATATCATCTATTATATTTATATATTTACTTTTCTTCTAACTCTTTTCTTTCCAAAAAATGTGAATAATGGGGATTTTTTTATAATCGTTAAAAATAGTATTATGAGTAGGGCCAAGGCCATAATAGCCTGGTTACTACACAACATAAATAGTTTATATAAGTTGAATGTGTGAGGTATTTTAGGGGGGAGTACATATAACCGTTGTTATGAGAGATATTATAAAATGTATTTGAATATTTACAAGTTTTTAAACACGAGCGTTTATAATATTTTAAAAACATTTCTTTAAATAATTTATTAAAATTAAAAGTGAGTTAAATTTATTTCTTATATCATATGCCCTCTACACAAGCTTTATATTAATGCAAACTATAAGTTTTACTCAGATATCTAGTTTAACGTCAATTATCTCGAAATAATTAAAAGCTTGGATCTACAATGATTTGCTGAGTTTTTTTTTTTTTTTATCGATAAATAATTGAGTTCTATAGGAAAAATCATTGAGTCGCATATATATAATATTGTTTCAGAATGGTAGGCACATAGCAATGAAGGATCCAATAATTTGCAGGATTTTGCTTAAGACATAATGGAACTCAAGTCTAACAAATAGTTTCTATATGATCATGAATATAAAACTGCATGCTGTAAAAATGTAAGCATAAATTGGTTGTTAAAAATGTTTTTTATTTTTAACATTTTAATTTAGAAAGTCACTTTTTCTTTTTATTTATTCATATCTTCAATCATTTCTACAACAAGCAATAAAATAATAAATGTTTTATCATGCAAAAATTTAGACATAATTAAGAAAATTAACAAATAAAAATAAGATATATATTTCTGTAATTAAATAATCCCTAAAACGTTGGAGTGTCACAAAGTTGGGCTGCTCATTCAGACATAGTCAGCAGTTGCCATGCACCACGAATCTAACATTTGCTTACATTGTCCCTTTGTTCGCCACGTTTTAGATTGATTTATATTTTATATATAATATTTATCTCGATAGAATATTTAATAAAAAGTTGTTGGAAATGTCCTAAAAATTACACTAAAAATTTTATGTGTAAAAGGTTACCTCTTATTCTAGTTATTTGTAAAAGTTCAAAGACTGATCCTTAACTATATAGAGACACCCTACTTCCTTATACACACTCAAAAGAAAAACGAAATCTAATATTAGTAGTATTTTTCTACTCTTAACAAATTTTCATTTGCTTTTATGTTGATTAACATGTTTTACGGGATTATCAGTTTAAAAGTAATAATTGGATTTAAGGAGAAAATAAGATTGTTCAACAACACAAAAACATTAAAGTAAACTATGTTGAGATCAGTATAAAAGAACAGTATTTAGAAATAATATTTTATTTAAATATGACATATTTAACAAATAAAAAGTTAGTTATATATCAATAAATAGACGAGTTAAGCAAGAATTATTTAAGTTCGCTCAATGATCTCAAATTTAAATTTTGTATATCTAATTATATTAAATATTTGGAAAAAAATTGATTACTTATAATAATTTAATCCAGATTTAATAAGATTATTGCTTCGTCTAAGAAATATTTTTCATTCCATAAAATATATATAAACCGCCAAATTACATATGCTCTATTTTGACAACATGAAGAACAATAAGTTTATTTATAATAAAATCTCATGTGTTCTAAACAAAAAATAAAATAAAATGCGATATAAATAAATATACTTTTATTTTTACATAAAAATACACATTTTTTTTTCGGGTAGAAGTGAGCAAAATAAGAAATCTCCTTCTTTCATGTATATTATTTTTAACCAAACAATGGAAGCAATAAAATTTTAGGGTTTTCTCTTATCCTCCTTAAATCATATATACCCTCTTTCTTCGAAGCACAGTAAAATGTCATACATTACAAACAAAACTAACTTCGCTCACTTGACGTACATTTTAACATAAAAGTGATTTAATTTCAGCACAATCACACTTGATAGTTTATAAAAACCAGTAATGTACAAATAAAGAAAAAATATTGTTTTCATTTACATCATTTTACAATTGTTATTCATAATAAAATATTATAGTTTAAAATAATATAAATAAATATAACTAAAATGGCATAATTTATAAGATTGTAATTTAAATGTAAGAAAAAAAAAGTGTGAAAGTATCAAATATCATGACTCCAAATAAAGGTCGGTGCTTTCTTTTTTCCAAAATCAAGAAAACTGAAAATTATGGAAAGATGTTGAAGGAATCCTTCTGCATATAATATGTGTAAAAGTAAGTAGAAGTGAGGTCACGTAAACATCACACAAACATATATATATATATATATATATATATATATATATATATATATATATATATATATATATATATATATATATATATATATATATATATATATATATATATATATATATATAACCCTAAACCAATTATCATGCACATATAATTGGTTCCAACCAAGTACAACAGTTTGTACAACAGGCTATACAAGGGAGTAGTGCATGCATGTGAATTTTAATAATAGATTCTCAACATTTGTGGATCTGAATGAAGATCCGCAAATCCATCTGCATCATATATACTACTTTTGGCAAATCTTCTCAATACCAATCTTGTGTAACCCTTTTGTTTCAGCTTCGTGCCTTGGATAACAATGCACTGTGGCACCTGCAGCTGCAAGATTTCTGATTAGTCTATACATTTTTTTCTCTTTGCTACTTAATCATTCCTTTTCATATAAAAAGTTAAGTGAGGATAAGCTATCTCATTATGAGTGAAGAATAATGTATCATATGATCTCAAGTTTTAACAAGGAGAACGATCCATAAACCTAAACCTTGCAAACCTGGTGATTAATCTTTTGCAGAATGAACTTAACTTCATAAAGTAACCATCTTCTTTGATTTGGAGGAGGATACAGGGTTTTTTTTATTAAACACTTCACATGCTACTTTTTGAAAATTTCTTAGTCATAATAAGAGACACATTCCCTTTTATTTTGTATCTTCATGGAATCCAACTTTAACCCCTGTATGGAAAATTTCCATCTTTGCCACAATAATTATATGAATGAATAATAATTGAGGAGGGAATAGAAATTTGCAATAATTAAGAATTAGAACTTAGAAATTTGTAATCAAACAAATTATGCTAACCATAATTGTAATTGATTCGATGGACCTGTCGTACAGCAATACTTACAAAAATATTTATGCATTGGTACTAAATGCATGTATGTGAAAACTTTTAATTTGGCTCATTAATGGCAATTAATAATGCACCATAACAAATTAAATGGGAAGTGTTCAATATGACAACAACATTAAAGAATGCTACTGGCGTGGAGAATAATCAAGTGAGAATATCACTATAAGAACATTATTATATAGAAATTAAGATAAAAAAATTAGTTATTATATTAACTAAATTAGATATTATTTTATAGACTAAAAAATCATTACTATAGAAATAACTTTTAACAATAGTCAAAAATGATATTCGAAGACAGTTTTATAATTTTCATTGATCTATATGTTGTTAAAAATAAGTCATTTTTTATGATGAGTATCAAACTTGTTGGTATAAGTTTAACATCTACAACAAGTGAACCAAAATCGTTGTTTTTAAAAAACATTAAAATTGTCATTAAAAGTGTTTTGGAAGGGTTTTTAAGACGGTTCAAGCTACAACCGTCATTAAGAGAGTTTTAACAACGTTTTTGTTCAATCGTCATCATTTTTTATGTTTTTCTTAAAAAAAAAATGAAGTATTGTTGTTCTGGCTAGTTGACTAGTCGTCGGTTGACTCTGATGATTGGTTCAGGCTCCACCTGTCTCCTCTGAAAACTACACATTCCTTGGTTGTTGGATGCTTTACCTGTAGAGACAAAGGGCGCCCTCACAGCCGGTCACGCTCCAACGCTCAAGTCAGTAAGGACTTTGTGAACAAATAGGAAAAAAGTAGTTTCAGTATCTAAAAGTGTATTCGAAATTGCATACCTTAACATGGGACCTCAAGTCCCTTTTATAGTGTACCACGTACCTGTTGCACTTGAGATAAACAAATATTAACTGAAAATAAGCCCATTATCTTATATCTATAACAGAAAATCACCTGTCATAGGCACCAGTGATCCTCATACGCAAACTGTATTCTATTATACGTGCCCATCCCTAACCTTTTAGGGTTAACAACAATTATCAACAAGTATTGTATGTGCAACAGACATGTACGCATAATAGGAAAATCTTACGTGATATTAACAAACATATTTATATGCAGTTGTAACAAACATATGAGCAATATATATATATATATATATATATATATATATATATATATCTTTATCTCTAAGCATCTTTATCTTTAAGCGCATGCCACTGATTATTAGTACATAGCAGCTTTGTTACGTGCTTCGAGCCCATTAAACAGATTGGGTCAGCCTCGCAACCTAGGGTCCCGCCCACAATCATTCGTCCATATGTCCACGCTAATACACACTCATTCATACGCTATGCATATAGCTTTACCTGGGTTGCCTTAGCGTTACTGGGCTTGGGCCTTACAGTTAACACTTTACTCATCATAGACCTAGATACGCTGTGTACGCCCCTAAGTCCATTACATTTTGTCACTGTAGTAAGTAATCTTATTCGTGGAGGATTATACCATATACATGCATGAGAGTTTAATATATACGCATACCTGAAGCCCAGTCACATGGTAAGTGAGGCCCATGTGCCGAGCTGACCTGCCTGAGAGAAAATGTCGAGGTCCGACCAGCAAGTTCTGAGCGCTACGAGTTCTAATTTAGTACAATTGTTATTCTCACATTCTACATATGCACAAAATTTTTAGACAATGCTAGCATATGAGTTGTAACGAAATATAAATATAAAAAGCTTAATAAAATATCATAATTTAAATAACAAATATTATATTAAGAAATTCAACCTTCAACTTATTGTCATTTTAATCACTCATCTAATCTAAGGTGTTATATATGGTTACAAAATATTTTGATCATGTTGTTGTAACATATTCCTGTGCTTCTGAATCTAACGATTATGGGTCATTGAAAATAGTATCTTTTGAAAATTGTTTCGATTAGTCCATAATTAATAAACAGTAAATTTCATTTTTTTGTGTATTGATGTTTTACTCGCTCACAACTTCTATTAATTTCAATTTGCACAATGGTTTACATTCACTGCATCATATAGTAATCACACTCATAACTTCTAGATTGCTTTTTACACTACAAGTCAAAATAAATGTTATTAGATGGATCAATGACACACATTGAAGTGAGAGAACAAATTTACTTTAAATACCTTAAGGTGCATCTAAGTGAGCTTTTTTTATCTTGCACTTGGTCTACCACTCAATATGTTATATCAAGAATAAACAGTTAAATAACAAGATTTCATGTTAGAACACATAACGTTATGCAATGTAGAAGTAATAATAGATATTAAATAAAATTGTCTAACCAATCTACAATTTGTTTAAAATAGTTAGGAGGTTTCTTATGCAAGGAGCAAAACCATGCAGTGGTATGATCTTGAACATATATGATCAGCAGTTGCCAATGATGTCTACATAAAAATTAGTTAGTCTCTCTTATTTTAATAATTTATTAACTTATTTAATGAAAATGGACTTACTCGTGGATATACGAAGTAATATAAATTTTTTTTCCTTCCTTCTTTAAAGTAATGGTGATGTATGTTTGTGTTTTTGATTTTTTGTTACCCAATGGATGAATGAGTTGAGGATCTAAAAACTCATGTGTATCTTTGTTTCCCCTCATTCAAGCATAATCCATAATTACCAAATTGAGAAAAATACAATATAAATGGCATAGAATCTATTAAAAAAATTGTTAAAAGTACTCCAGGACTCAGTCTCAATGCGTTCAACAACAAATTCATTATCAAATTAATTAAATACAACAACAACTAAACAATTATTAAAACACTAACCTCAAATTTAAAGCATCAAAGTTTGATTGCAAGAAGCCTACGAGTAGGAAACGCTTTCAGGGCAGGATGACGACAGTGTGAGGAGAGCGGAAACGTTGTAGAGACTAGGGGAGAGGAGTAGGAAGCACGGTGGGAGGGGAGGCACATATGGGACAACGCGGGAAGTCTGGGACGACATGCGAGGTTGGGGGCTGCGTAGGCACGATCGATCCAGCAAGGATGGTGCACGGAGGAAGCGGGGAAGAGGTGCGAGGAAAAGGGGTTTCACACGGAACGAAGAAGTTATCTTGAAGATTTTTTTAACAAGATTTTTTCACAATGGTTGTTTAGTAGTCCTTGTTTTCTACAACATAGTACTTTTCAAGACAATTGCTCAGCAATCGTCGCCATTTCCATTATTTTTACCGAAAATTCATTTACCATTATCGTGGTTTCTCAAAATATTACTTTTAACGACAGTTATGTCATCAATCATCATTAAAAATGTTCATTTAATTATGAAAATGTCACCATATTTTCTTTCGCGATGGTTTTGTATGAATTGTCGTTATTTATTGTTGTCGTTGGGATATTTTGTACTAGTGAATTATTAGTATTTAAAGTAATTTTTACTATTAATAAAAATTTATAAACTAATTTCTAAATTGATATCTAATTAGTTACCAAGGTTTTTGTTACCAATTAATTCTCAAGTTGGTAGTCAAAACATTAGTAGCTAATTAGATATCAATTTAGAAACTAGTTTATAAATTTTTATTAATAATAGAAACTACCTTAGATAGCAATAATTTTTTAGTCTATAAAATAATATCTAATTTAGTCAATATAATAATTAATTATTTTTTGTCTCTAAAACTAGTTTCTATTTAATAATTTTCTTGTAGTATATTAAAATCTCAATTGAAGATGAAAGAGTCACTAGTGAATGAGAGTGCTTGTGATCTAAAAATATCTTAAAACTATGTTATCAAATAGATGCGTGATTTTGTGTTAATAAACACTTACGTCATAATTATAATGTTGTTAGACAATTATCTTTGGTAACTATTTCATTCAAACTAGTTAATTGTTATGTTATATACAACCAACATGATCCAATGAGATGGTAAATAACTGAGTTTGTTAAAAATATTGATAGATGTTAAAAATTATCTATTTTATATACTAATATATAAAACATTGTTAGGAAAGATAAATCTACTCAAATTATCCTTACATCTCAAAATTAGTCTCATAATTTCATTTTGCACAAGTTTTATAATTTCTTAAATCATAGGAATATCTTGTTTTCTTTAAAAAAATCAATGCTTAAATTAGTCGTGTTGAGGTGATAATTATAATAGGTCTCTTATTAAATTTTTCATACAAATAAATTATTGAATAATTTTTTCACATTAATCCATTCTTTAGAAAAATTATTATAATTGTTAAATAGATAAATAGATGGATGATTTGATATAAGAAAAGAAGTAATTTCATTCTGACTTAGGTGAGTGAGAATACATGGTATCTAATTTAGTTGAATCAAAGAATTTTTTATATTAAATAATCAATATTTTTAGTAAATATCAAATTTAATCCATGTAAGATAAGTGATAGGCCTTAGTTGATAGGTTTCTTAATAAATTTTAATATAAGTGATCCTTTTAATATTAAATTTGTTGATATATTATATTTTTTTGTAATATGATATTTCATTAAATGTTTCATGTAATCCTATGTCAATAAAGTTTTGTTAATGGAGTTTTCACATTTGTATGAAGAAATAATTGATGCATTTTAGTAGGATGCATATAGTATTTTCTTATTGTATGATCTAATCTCTATAAAACATTGTTTTCTTTATTAAGGATTTTAATGTCCTTATTTGATTTGAAATAAATACTCATTCTTCTTTTCAAACCTTTGTGTTATAAGAAAATTTATCAATACAATTAATGAATGTGTTTATGTTATGAAATTGTATTTACAGGTTAAACATTTAAAATTTCATATTCTCTATTTGTAATTTATGTTTTCATTCTTTTGTTCTCACTTTCATGATTTTGTTGTAATTGTGTAGTTTTTTATGCAGTTCATTAGGAAATGTCTTACTTTCCCCCTTTCTGTTTAATTAATGGTCCAAAAAGTGTTTTTTACTGATGTTTTATTTTTGTTATCAAAGGTTGTTTGAGAAGTTTGATGTGTTAAAGGATGAAAAATGGTGTGAATGATTGAGTTAAGGTGCGTAAAAATCATTACTGCAAAGGATGTTTTTAACGATGATTCTCAAAAATATTTGACGATAATTTCCAACCTATCGTTGAAAATATAAGTTTTTAACAATGATTTTATACAAAATCATCGTTGTATGTGAATTTATAATCACAACTATTAACGAGAATTGTTGTAGGTTCACATATGAAGATAATTGTACTATTTGTGTTAATTAAGAAACATGTGTATATGACATTTATTTCACAACCCGTCAGAATCAACAATATGATATGAAAAAATAAATCAATAATATAACTCTCAATGGAAAATAATAAATAAAATTTAATATATAAAAAAGTATTTCAAATATCAAGAGATTTAAAATAAAAATAAGAATACTTGAGTGAAATAGTAAAATTAAAAATGGAAGTGTAGAAACTATTTAAACTATTGTCAATACATGTAGGCTAATGTGTTGTAGAAATTGATAAAATAGGTTGTCCACATTGATCATAATTTTTATATTAAGTCACAAATGGAAAACTAAGGTTCACTTGATTGATGGAATATAAACTACTTTACACATTCCATTTTAAATAAATAAACTAAATTTACACATTCAACAAGTCAATGTACAAACAATTATATTACACTCAATATTTATTTCACCTAAGTAAACTTTTACGAGTTTGCAAAATTTAAAAAATATTTTGAGATTCCTAATTTCAAGCTTATGTATTTTTTTTTCTGAAATTTTGAAAAGCCCAACATTCATGGCACTATCTCGCTCAAGCGAGATTAAGCTCGCTTGAGCGAGATTTACTGGTGGTGAGTGTTGATGCATTCAAACTTTCTCTTTTTAGCTTTATATATTTTTCTTTTGCCCAATTATCTTCATTTTTCCCTAGACACCTGAAATTAAAACAAATTTGGGAATAAATTGTTCTTATTTAAATTAAAATCATAAAATATGTAAAAAGGTATAATTTCATAAATTAGGGGTTATTTTATACTTATTTTAGCAATTAATACCCATAAGTGACTATATTTTAATATGAAATATTACTGAAATTTGGTACTTATCACATCACATTTCTTCCATTATTTGTTTGAGAAAAATTTTAAATAAAACCAACTTAAGGACACAAAAATATTAATATCTCTCTTCAATTTACAAATGGATTAGGTATTTGGAAATTGGACTTAATATTCTATATTATCAAGATGGATTTCACCCTTTAAAGCCTTTTTTATTTTAATATGTGCACCCAAACTTAATGTCTCGAGAAACTCTTATTAGGTCATTTTTTTCCTACAACTCCTTGATTCCAAACTACACTGCATGGGGTGGTAGAATGACCATTTTGCCTTATTCAAAATACATTTTGAATTGTATAATCTAGAATGCATTTCTGAATCCAGAAGTGCATTTTGGATTACATAATTCGAAATGTGTTTTCAATCTAGAAATGCATTCCAAAATGCACAACCAGAATTGCATTCCAAATTTTGCATTTCAACAAAAATACATTTTAAATTATGCAATCCATAATGAAATTTCGTATCCCACCATCCAAAATGAACCATGTCCCTTTTCACTTATTGTCTATGATTTTCGTCACTGCTATCATGGATGCCTTCAACTGCATAAGGCTTTTTCACACCACATATATCATCATGCATTATCTTCAAAGTTTCCTTCTTCTATACAGTATCTACTATACCATTCTAAAAAGAAGAACAATACAGTATCTACTATACCATTTTAAAAAGAATAATTGTTCACGTTGCTTAGTGAAAAATGGTAGTATAAAATAAATTTTGGTGTAAACAATATTTAAAAAAAGGAGGTTATTATCTCTAGTAAGAGAACTTAATGTAAAATCTATATCACACTACAAATAAAACAATGTGGAATTAAAACCTTGAATCATATACTTAGAGCTTGTCAAATAGCTTTCGGATTTATATTTTTTATTATTGTAAGAGAAAATTAGAATCATAGGATTAAATAAAGTAGTTCCAAACTTTCTATTACAAATATATATATTTTTGTTACAACTAATATTTGGGTATTTCTGTTTGAGTTGTACGAGGTGAAATTCACATATACAATTCTCTGAGGGGGTTCCTTTGGGTTACCTATCTCAATAAAGTTTATGATTAGTTTGAAGAACGTCTTGAAATTAAGGTGATTGTTGATGATATAATCAGTAAATATGTTTTGCCTCATGTGAACATATTTTATTGTTTATGAGGAATTACCCAAGGCATGAATAAGTTAAGTTATAATAATTTGTAAATAAAATCACCGTAAATGAGAAGTAAAATTACCTTGACTGCAAGAAGTCCAAACACGAAAGCACTTCCTTTCTTGACCTCGTATCCCTTCTAGCCAAAGAAGGCACTTGAAGATGTTTAAGTCGGAATGATGCCTCCTTCAATAATCACATTCACCACTTCTTCTACAAGCAAAGACAAGCATCGAATGAAGCGTGTGAGAAAAAACGGACAAAGCAAAAAAGAACCCAATTCCATGATAAAAGAACAAAAAAAGAAGAAGCAAGAGGACAAACAAATTTACCATTTTTTACAAGATTAACGAAGTCTAGTGTGAGGTACAATGTTGAAAGGAAGACGAAGTGCACTTATGCAAGCTTATGTGCCTGAATTGTATGTTCGAGAATACAAATTTGTATTCCAAATTGTATTTCAAATTGTACATTCCAAATATTTGTATTCTAGATTGTACATTTTGGAACTTAAGAAAATGTGTTTAGCATTCTGAATTATGTAATTCGAGTAATCTTCCGATTGCACAATATGGAACTGAAACTCAAAATGAAAAAAATAAAAGAATAAATTTGAAATATTTAAATTTATAGGGTGCAAGTTAAAATAATGGAAGTCAATAAAAAGTGTGTGTGTGTGTCACTCATGCCAAAAATCCACTAACTAACATACATAGACACTTAACTCCATTTTCAGAAGAGTCGTGCATTGACTTAGACTCAGAGATTTCCACTTTTCATACTACCTCACTATGAAAGTCACACAACCATGCACATAATAATCTCAATACCAAATCATCTCATATAACAGTGTTAATTCAAATGACAGGTCAAACCCTTTATCTTTCAAACCGCAGACCCAATCATATGAAACTCATTTGACTCTCACCACCTGATAATCTTCATTTATTCCAATATACTAGTAAAGTCAAGATACCTCCATCTAAATGAATCTCTAATCAATGCACATCCTAATGACCTCAACATCGTATTTTCTTTGCTGAAAATATTGTCTTGTTCACAATTTTACATTATTCATATTTCATATCACACATAAGCACATCATTCAATCACACAAGAGTTTATATTTTTAAACAATCCAAAGATATAAAAGAAAATTACATAAACACATAAATTAATTGTTTCAACTACTTATATAAATAAAAAATTACATAAGATTTAATTAAAATAGTAAATTACTATCAAGTAGCATTCCAAAAGCATATTTCAAAGTTTAAGTTGTCGAACAAGGAGTGTTTCTAAATTTGTCTTGAAGACCTACTGTTATGTGTGTCTAGTTAGGTAGATTTTGTCTTGTAAATTTGCAACTCATAATGATCCAAGTAAACCTCATTTGAAATCCCCTTTGAATGTTTTGTTTTCCAAATTTGTGTTTATTTGAATCAGTTAATTCATATATTAATCAGTTGAAATTACTTTTGTTTAAATCTGATGATTATAGAGCAAGTATTTTAACAGATTGATTTATCGTATCAACTAGTTGAAAACACTTAAAGGCTTTTAAAATATTTAAAAATGATTTGTTTTCTTTTTGCCTTTTCTATTAAGTGAAATCAACCAGTTATTTTGATAAATGAACTGGTTTTTTATATGGTGATTTCATTTGTTAAAGAAAACAGTCAGTTAGTTTCAAAGATCAATTAAATGATTTAACAAAAAATTATTATGTTTATCAAACTGGTTTTAATTTATTTAAACTGATTTCATTAAATGATCAAACTGTGTTAACAATCTTTCTTAACTTATATAAAGATGTTTTTTTGATCATTTAACACAACACTTTTGAGAGAGAGAAACAAATTTTTTTAAAATCATTCTTGAAGATTACATTTGAATCTTGAATCATTGTTGTGATGTGAAATAGGTTATGGGTTATCATTATGTTGTTCTTCATTTGTATCAAACCCAGGTGTATTAGAACTTCATTCTTCTTTACTATTTTGTGTTGTAAACAGATTAAGATAGGATTTCTAAATTTTGTGTGTGGTTAAGAGTGTGTGTGTCTTGAAGGGTTCAAGATCAACACTCTTAGTTGTTCTTGTAATCTTGTTTGATTGTTTTAGTGATTTCTCAGTGGTGTGTTGAGGACTAGATGTAGCTCTTGGTTAAGAGTGAACTAGTATAATTCTTTTGTGTACTCTTTCTCTCTCTTACTTTGATATTTATCATATAATCTATATTTACTGTTTTGTGCGTAAATCAATCAATTGAATTCTTGAAACAACTAGTTTATTTTTTTGTTATATACCTGTTATGCTTCTTATAATCAATTGAACAAGTTAATCAATTAGTTGTTTTAATTGAGTTTTCAATCTAATACCAGTATTTGCGAAAATCTTACGAAAACAATTCATCCCCCTCTTGTTTCAAGCCACCTATTCTAACATAAGTTTTAGCTTAAGTGAAAATGGCCTTGTTTGAGCAAAAATTTCGTCGTTTGAACAAAAATGAGGTTGAGACCAAGCTAAGTTCCAATGTTATTTTCGCTTAAGCCAAAATCTCCTCACTTGAGCGAAAATAGACTTGAGATCAAGCCAAATTTTTACTCCATTTTCGCTTGGGCGAGAATCCGTTCGCTTGAGCGAAAATGGACATGAGAGTAAGGTAATTTTTTCCTATCATATTCTCGCTTAAGCAAAAATCTTTCACTTGAGCGAAAATATCATAATAAAACTTTATAAAATTGACTACTTTTCAAGCTTTTCATCAAAAAATCAATATTCCAATTTGTATTTTATTAAACATATAAGATCAAAGTTATATTACCTTGCTCAGAATTGGACAAATACTCTCACTGAATTCCTATGTCAACATATCAAAATTCAATTCAAACAACCACACTCATCAATGTTTACACTTCAAATTATTCATAGTACAATTCAAATATATTCAAAAACTTCTTCAACATCACAATAAACTTGCACATTTCCAAATTTTCAAAGTCTCTTATATATATATATATATATATATATATATATATATATATATATATATATATATATATATATATATATATATATATATATATATATATATACTCTCACAATCAATCTCAATCAAACCATTCTAATTCACTCAAGAACAAACCCAACAAAAAAATGTGAAGTTTGTGACCAGATCACTTTCACATTCAGATCTTCTAACTTAGGTTTTTTATTGAAAAGTAAAATTAGTTTCCCTTATCTGAGTAAAAGTAAGCATGCTCATTAAGAACTTCAACTCCTAAAGAAAAAATAGGATAGTCTAACATGCACCACAAAGTCATAATCAATGGTCCAAACATATTATTTGGAATCTAAACTAACAGACTAATCTTGAAATATTGTATATTTATTTTTAAAATAGGAGTTACAATTTAAAATATTAGATATTTATTTTTAAAATAGGATTTTATTTTTATTTCATACTTTTATACCAATTCTTAGTATTTGTCAAATATTTAATGATTTCGATAATTTATTACTCAATTTTTTTATGTAATCAAACTTGACTAAAAGTAATTTAGACAATTATTTTAGTTAATCTATCTATCCAAATAAAAATAATAATTTCTACCACAGTTAACTTTAAAATTGACAAACATTAATTAATTATTCAATAATTCATTTTTTCCGCGTAGTATCCAATCCTTATTTTTCACACTACACATTCGAAGACCAGGTAAAATATGTTATCAGGAACCAATTGATTTTATCACATGTTTTTCAAGCAACCTTTTTTACAATATTTATTTGTATTTGAGTATATTTAAATATTTTTTAATTAATGAATTTTTATTTTTGTCACTAACTAGTTTCCATCTCTTAAAAAAATTATTTTTTGTTATACTATTATATTACACGATATTCATTACCTACTGTGTGTTTAGTGAGCAGTTAAACTATCATCTAAACAATATCTGCTGTGTGTATGATAACATGGTAATATATGATATTTAAAAAAATAGTTAAAATAAATATTATTTATTTTGAAATGAAAGAAATAGTAATTTCATATTTTGAAAAAAAAAATAACATCCATGTTTTTTTGTAGAGAACAAAAATAATAATTTGAAATTTTAAAGAATTAAAAAATATAGAAAAACTTAAATATTTTAGTTCATAAACTAAAAATGTATTTAAAGCATATTTGTATCATGAAATTGGTTCCTTTCCCTTCGGCGGCACCCTACAGTGTGTTGTAGTTTAGCGGTGACCTCTTCTCTTCCGCATTGAACTTCTGTGCAGGTAACCGATATACCCTTTTCATGTTTCAGGAATTTTGTAGTGCAAATTTATTATCTTTTGTTGATATAGTGTTGCTGAATGAAGTTGAGGAGTTGAACCTTATGTATGTGCAGGAAGTTTGATGCTTAGTCATAGATTAGAATCAGATAGTGTTTGTTATAGTTATATGTGGCTCATTAACCTATCATACAATACAAGTTGGTTTGTAGGATTTTATGTTGCTTGCATAATCAAAGGGGCATTTTGCAGCTTAGTACGACAGAGTACTCATAATTGCCTTCTTTACATTTGAAACTGAAACCCTTCACTGTCAGGATTCTCATCAACTTTGACATTTCAGTGCTTATTGTTAGTTGTCATTGTTACAATTTGTTCTCATATGAATCAGGGTTCCTTTCTTTTCTTTTCATAATTAGATATCTAATGCTGCAGATATTAAGCTGATTACTTGGGTCAAAGTTTGATTTCTGGCATCTCTCTGTCATGGCAACTAGTAAGTGCTGCTATATTTAGCTTTTCCCTGTTCAGAAATACTTCTTAGTCTGCATTTAAGGAATTTGGTATGTGATATTCTTTTGGGACGAACTTCTTTTTTCTCCTTTGAATAAGATACTCTGTTATTACGTGCTTCCTGCAGGACTTCAGTTTGAGAATAATTGTGAAGTTGGAGTCTTCTCAAAACTTACCAATGCCTATTGTTTAGTTGCTATTGGAGGTTCTGAAAACTTCTACAGGTTATCATTCTTTTTGTACTAGTGAAAATACGGCTCCTTGGTTTCAATTGCATCGAAATTGCCAAAACATTGTTCTGTATGAATAAATTAATGCTTTGTTTGATAGTGCATTTGAGACTGAGTTAGCAGATGTTATCCCTGTGATCAAGACCTCCATTGGTGGCACTCGTATTGTTGGTCGTCTTTGTGTTGGTAAGTTTTTTCCCTTAGTTTCTTAAATCTTAGTGCTTATAACTCCTTTCCTTGGATTACAAACCAGTTTGGGTTAACTTTTCAATAAACACTTTAGGAAAAGAAAAAAGAGGTAAAATGAATCAAACTTCTCCCGTAAGTTAAAAATAATATGTGCACTTCAGTTCTGTGAAATTAGATGAGAAAGCTTCTAAAAAAGTTGAGGTGGATAAATTGTTTTTAACTTCAAGAAAAAATTTGATTCATTTAGCTTCTTATGTTCTCCTACTATAAGTATTTCTTGAGAAGTTGGATCTCTATAATTGACTTTTAGTGATGGATCTGAACTCTCTCTTTATCTATTACATTTAGGCGTATCACCTAATTAGCTTACCTTCTTATTGGTTTCCAGGAAACAAGAATGGCCTTCTCTTGCCCCATACCACCACAGACCAAGGTGATTCCTTTTATTTGCCTTTTGTTTGTATTCATAGTAGCGCTGTCTGAAACATATTATTGATCACAAAGTACACCGTTTATTTCAAATTGCGTTGTCAAACTAATCTAACCTAAATTTTCTGTCATCACAAAAGTTTAAACATTTGTGTACAAGATGTATATGCCTTTTTAGTTGGAGAAGGAAAAGGCAATTTAGTACAAGCTTCTGTCTGTGAGTTCTTAGCAGTTCATCTGCGGTCTACCGTACTATGTACCTGGATGTTTTGTAATGGGAACAAGAAGGAAAACAAATTAATGTTGTAGTCTTTGATTTTGGTATGTTGTGGCCTCATGGATGCTTGGTTTTCAAAGTTCATTTGTTAAAATGACCAAACTTTCAATTTTTGTAGAAGAAGTGTTATATATGCCATCCTATTTCTCCTTTTCCTCCTGTCCTCTACAGTATGAAAACAAATTTTTAAGTGGTGGAAAATTAGAAGGAATTCATTCATGATTCGTGCAAAGGAACTCTTAGAATGTTTCTCGGAAGTTGAATAATGATGTTTAGTGCTGTTAGCACTGATCAGATTATTAGAAAATGATTGTGTGACGATATCTTTTTTGTTGCTTCCGTATAAAAATACTAGTTTAGTCACCGAATTTGAGCAGGGTACCCTACTTTGATTCTGAAAACTTTTGCTTGGCTGCCTGCAAGCATTTGGGAATTGAGATCTTTTTGGACTCCCTAGGTTTATTACTTCCAACCTTATTTTTTCATTCATCTGCTGGGGTTTAATCAGTTTATGTGTATCTTCTAGTGCGAAAATGATCTTTGTATTATTTTCCTCCCTTATGGCATATCCATTGTTTCATCTGTATTTGCGACATAGAACTCATCATTAATTGTGATGTTGTATTGACTTATGGACTTATGCTACTTGATCTTTTTACTGTTGCTATTGATGAAGAGCTTCAACATTTGAGAAACAGTCTACCTGATCAAGTTGTTGTTCAGCGTATAGAAGAAAGATTATCTGCATTGGGAAATTGTATAGCATGTAATGACCATGTGGCTCTCACCCATACTGATCTTGACAAGGTATTGTCTTGTTATAGATTAGTAGCCTTTTCTTTTATATGCTGAACTTTTGTACTAATTTGATTTGGAGACAGTCATATGACCATATCTGCATGTCCAGCAAGAAATGGCCAGACTACATGTCATTCTAAATTTATCACTTAAATTTTTTAATTTGATTTTTGCTAATGTAACAAAGTGTATAGCAAGAAAAAGTAAGTGTCAAATTTCATCTTAAAACCAATTAGTATTAAGCAAAGTTGTGTAACAGATTTATAACTCGTACCTTAAGAATTATAGCAGAGGATGTGGGACTTCCCAATACTCTCTCTGCACAAATGCCTGCCACAATGGGCAAACCTATCAGAATAAACAATTTACCAAGATGAGGTGTAATTTGTGATACCATGTTACATTTCATTTTAAAATTAATTTACACTAAGGTAAGTTGCTCAATGGATATATTAGCCAACAGTAAGGATGTATGCACCCTTAAGAATTGAAGGTGTCATGTAAACTTAAGCCACTTTAAATCAATTCTGGACGCACCCTTGCATTCTAACTTCACAAAATTCCTCACTTTACCAGAGCTAAATCCTAATATTTTAGGTTGTAACCACAACTCATAAAAACTGTAAATAATTTTTAAAAAACGTAGACAATTTTCTTTGAAAAGTTTACGCATGTGGTAAGACTAGGTAATTTGACCACCCTGATCCATGTGATCTGAAAAGTCATTTATATATGAACGAGGATTTAGGTTCAGGGTTGTGTATTCTCTACATTATCCAAGTGCTTTTAGCCTCTATCAGAAGTTGAAGATAATGTAGGTAGGGTAGGGTAACTAATACTTTTGACTTAAATTATAATGAAAGGTGTGAGACCTTTGTGTAAATGCCCTTTTTCTTGCCCTGCTCTATTATTATTCACTGTGAAATTTATGTTCAGGAAACTGAGGAGATGGTTGCAGATGTTCTTGGAGTAGAAGTTTTCAGGCAGACTATTGCGGGTAATATTCTTGTCGGCAGTTACTGTACATTCTCCAACAAGGGTGGTTTGGTAAGTACAAGGCATGTCCTCTTGAATATACTGGTTTAAAAACATGTGTACTATATTGTGACCGAACACTTTGTGCAGGTCCACCCTCATACTTCCATTGAAGACTTGGATGAACTTTCTACCCTTCTTCAGGTTCCTTTGGTTGCTGGGACTGTCAATCGTGGTAGTGAAGTGATAGCTGCTGGTATGACAGTAAATGATTGGACAGCATTTTGTGGTTCAGACACCACAGCAACGGAGCTCTCTGTGATTGAGAGTGTTTTCAAGCTTAGAGAAGCTCAACCTAGTGCCATTGTCGATGAGATGAGGAAATCACTAGTTGATACTTACGTCTAAATTTTTGTCGCTCGTTGATACTTGTGCCAACATCTTTCAGTTCTGTCTCAGTTTTTTTCCTGGTAAACAGTTTGATTTCTAAAATATGAACACATTTCAATCTGAATTTTGGTTTCCATTAATTCTATGTCTTATTTTAATTCAATTTTGTGGTTGTGGTCCATAAATCAAATGCAATATATGGCTGCTTTTACGTTACATGGTATCCCTTGGCTTCGTAAATAATTTCTATTCAGTAAAGTGATTGATATCATATTTTGATTTGAACAAATTTTTAGAATTTTTCTCTCATTCTCTTTTTTTTACCTAATGACTTTTTTAATTGTATAACTCTCAAACTGTGTCAATATCTTCAAACTTTTTTTTACTTGTTTATCTTTAACAGTGTATTATTTTGCAAATAACTGTTAATTTTTATTTTTTTATAGTCTAGAAAAATATACAAGGAGGTAGAGTTGTCAAAATGAATTTAGTTGGATGAACTGATCTAAGAAACTTGTAAATCAAAAACTTTTGACTTAAGTTGAATAAGACTACGTTTGTTCTAATTGGTTTAGTAAAAAAATGTGACTTAAAAAAGATTCTTTTCGACCTGAATGGTTTAGCTTGAAATTTAAATGAATTTAGGTCAGATCAACCTATGATCTTATGTAATAAAAATGTTTTAAAAAATATTTATTAAAATATATACATATATTATAATCTATATATCAAATTATTATATTTAACATTAAAATTAATTTCATTAATGAATTAATTTTTAAAATTATATTTTATTTTAAATTTTTATTGTTATCTTTTAGGTGAGGCAAAATGATTTGATAGAATCGGATGGAGTGAAAAAGATTTAGCCTCTTCATAATACAGACGAGATTAATATAAATTTATTAGATAATTTATCTGGTTCTGTCTTTTATAATTAATGTCAGTTTGGGAATGATAATTTTTTAGAAAATAAAAACTTATTTTCAAAAAATTTGGGGTTTGCATAAAATCTCAAAGTGACAGATGAACGGTCAAACTGTTGCATGATTACCAAGACCCAAAACAAGAGGAAAGATTATTAGATTTGAATAGTCACCAAGAACCCAGCACATCTTCAAATCTTTGTGTGTGATGTTGTGTGTTCTCAATCAGGAAGAATTTGCTCACTGTCAGCATCTGCCTCGGTCTCAACCTTAGGCTTTGAAGAAGCCTGGCCGGCTCCAGGGGCCTGCCTCTTAATACCACTCACTACATCATCAATCCGCAGAAGCATGCAAGCAGCTTCAACAGCAGTCTTAAATGTTTGTGCTTTCACATTGTATGCATCCCAGATCTAAAATCACATTACAACAAAACATCTTCAGAATTCACCCAACAATCCATGGTTATCAAGTGATCAAAGAAACAAAATAGAGAGAATATAAATTTTCTTGTCTTCTGGTAATAACTGAATCGTGTTCAATTCTAAAATAATGACTAACTTTGGTGGGCAAAATGGTAATTGGTGGATTTGGCAATCTTTTGCATGATTTACATATAAAAAATAAATAAAAACACCTTGCATTCTTTCATGTCAGTGATGTCCCCAGTATTTCCATTTATTCCAATCCATGCATTTTCTCCATTTGCATGCTATATTTCAAAAACACCAATGTCAAACATAATCAGAGAAAGAATCATCTACAGCTGTAACAGCAAAAATTCTTACTTTTCCTTGTAGTGCAGTCATGGTGCGGATGACATTTACTCCACAATTTTGTGCCAAAGTACGGGGGATCGCCTCAAAAGCAATGGCAGCAGCTTCATAAGGCCACTGTTAGTCGACAAAAACATCAAAATGAGAATAACCTTAGGCAACTGCCATGAGACAAAAAATAGTATTAGTAGACAGTGAACAGACAATTACTATCACACTCACCTTCTCTATACCTTGAACAGATGAACTCTTCTGCTTCAACGTGGCTGATACAGTCAATTCTGTAGCACCACCTCCAGGAACAAGTTTTGGATTTTTTATTATGTTCCTTGCTACGGACATGGCATCCTGCATGGGAAAAACTTTAGAAAGCAATGATCAAACCCCCAAGCTCTAAGTAGAAATCAATAGTTTGTTTACCTGGAGGTTTCTTTCAACTTCATTTAGGAGATCCTTGCTAGCACCCCTCAGTAGTACAGTGCAAGCCTTGGGGTCTTTGCATTCAACAATAAATGCAAAAAATTCATCTCCAATTTTCTTAACTTCAAATAATCCGGCACCAGTACCAACATCAGACTCCTGTAATTCATCTGGTCTGTTCACAATAACAGCACCACATGCTTTTGCAATTCTATTATTATCAGTTTTTCTCAACCTTCTGATTGCACTAACCCCATGCTTACTCAGAAAATGGCATGCCAAATCACTAAGGCCCTTCTCTGTTATCACCAAATCAGGTTTAAACTTCAATATCTGCATGCAGAGCTCCTCAATGTATTCTTCTTCCATCCTCAACAAGAGACTCCAGTCTTCTTCTTTGAGCAGTTCAGTATTTGTTTGATTTTCACCCTTTTTATACTCAAGGGAACAATCAAGAAGAATGACACGTGGATTAATAATCTTTCTTTTCATTTTGCCAGGGGCAACCACATCTTTGTTTATCATAACTCCTTTAAGAACTCTTGAATCCTCCAGCTGCCCACCAGGGACCTTCTCAATCTTTACATAATTCTTAATATCTACATCTCTAAAACCTAGGCCAAGATCAATATTTACTGTGGTAGTAGCATCAATAGCTAAATCCTGAAAGTTAAACAAAGTGGAATGTGTAAAATATAAACGGGTAAAAAGGTATTAACCTGTTTCAAAAAAAATAAATAATCATTTACACTTAGTCAAAAATTATAATCCTATTCACTAAAAGAAAATGATAAAACGAAAAGGAGAAGGGGTGTAGAAATAATGCAAATATTTTGATACTCCTTTTTATATTATATTTGTATTATAAAGTAATTTAGGTGTAACTCAATCTTATAAGATCGTCTTATGTAATGAAATTTGCATCTATTTAATATAATTTGGTCATATCTTTATAAACGTAGGATTTGCTACACACTTTCTCTTATACGTGGAACTAAATATTTATGTTATGAGTGATCACAATGAATGGTACAATAAACTCAACAAATCTTGATAAGATATGCTTTGATATCATATTACAAAGTGGTTAGCCTATGCTATATCCATTCAAATGGCCACTCACCGTGATATCCACATCCAATAGTGCTAATTGTGAGGGGGTATATTGGAAAAACCCAAGTTTTAGAACAACTAGATATAGTGTCAAACTACAATATAAAAGTGGAGACCGTCCTCATTTACAAACTAATTTTGTAGGGGTAGAGTTAAGTCTAAACCACTTTCCACTATGGTATCCAAAATCTATCTTAAATTCACTAAAAGGTCACTCATTATGTTATGCACATACCAAGCCACTATGTTGGAAAAACCCAAGTCCCACATCAACAAAAGACAATGTCAAAATACATGTATAATAGTTTTGTAATATTGAGTTAGACCAAAAACATTTGGTAAGAATTTGCATGAAACTATACAGATTTTATACAAGAAAATACACTAGACTACTAGAGCTAAATGCATAGACAAGGCACCTCAATAATTCAATATGTCCGCCATATAAAATATGTAGATAACTCAACCTTGTCTACTTGCCAAAATCTTAACATGAACAAATTGTATTCATAAAATTACCAAATGAATGCAAGTTTGTGTAAAAAAATTCATTTCATATTTAAGAAAATATGTGATTGACAACTTGCAAAATTGATACATTTTCCTTTCAAGTAACAGGAAAAGGATTATGCCTATTTATTTTGGGTAAGGTGTTGCATAATCAGGAGAATTATTTCATAATTAAGTGCAGATTCCATTTTCTATTTATTAGGATAGATTTGTTAGTGATTTTATTTGTACAGTGTTAATCACCCATTATTTCTGACTTTCATTACCTATTATTTCTTTCCTTAATTAGGTTGTAAAACAGTCTATAAATAGAGACTGTAATCACATTTGTAAATATGATTAGAAATACAATTCATTTATTTCTTTCAACTTGGTATCAGAGTCATTTTCGAGCCTATCCTAACGAGAATTTGTTGGGCTTATCAAGCCACCTGCTATTGGACCACCCATAATATGTTGTCCCACGCACGAGTTGTCACTCTCGGCGTGAGGGAGGTGTGTTTGAAATTCCACATCGACTAGAGATAAGGACATTTCATTATATATAAGTGGGTGCAAACCTCACCTTATAAGCCGGTTTTATGAGGTTGAGTTAGGCTTTAAATCCACTTCTTAATATGATATCAGAGCTCCTGATCTGGGAGACTCTGCTTCTGCAATCTTTTTAGCAGCTTCATTGCTGTAATTATTTTTCTGCGCAGCCTTAATTGCTGCAATTATTTTTTTCGGGCAGCCTTAATTGCTGCAACTATTTTTTCCATTGACCACCACCTTGCACCATTGACCGTCACTGCCATCGCCACCGACCACCGTACGACGCCGACCACCTCCGTCCGCCACCGTCGGAAAATTTTTCCGGCAAACTTTTTTTTGTGAAAAAGACCAAATTTTGCAATTTTGCAAAGCTCATTTGTTTTTTGAGCTCTCATGGACTCCCTTAGTAAGACATCTAGCTATTGTTCCTTAACTATGAGTGGTAAGAGTTCTAGTTTCTTATCCTTTAATGCTTCTAATACTGACAATATCTGGATTATAGAATCTGGGGCAACTGTTCATATGACACCTTATTCTTCTTATTTTTCATCCTACACTGCTTTATCTAGTGACCAATATATTACTATTGCTAATGGTTCCAATACCCCTATTACTGGTCGTGGTAACATCAACCTTAAACCTTCCTTTCCTTTAAAAAATGTGTTTCATGTTCCCAAACTATCCAATAACCTCTTGTTTATTAAAAAGGTTACCCAAGATTTAAATTGTGTTGTGGTATTTTTTCCTTCCCATTGTGTTTTTCAGGATCTTGCCACGGGGAAGACTATTGGAATTGCTAAAGAACAGGGTGGGTTATATTATTTACAGCATGAAGAAAATAAAAAATATGCTAGACTACAAGCACACACTTCTAATCTTCAGCAAGGCCCAGAATCTTGGTCATCCTCTCAGATATGGCTTCAACACAAACATCTTGGTCATCCTCCATTTAGTACCCTAAAATCCTTATTTCCTGTTTTATTTACAAAAGTGTCTGCTGAGTCTTTTCATTGTGACGTTTGCTAGTTTGCTAAACACCATCGGACAACTTTTCTTCCCAATGGTAATAAAATTTCTAAACCTTTTGATCTTATTCATTCAGATGTATGGGGACCTTCACCTATTCCTAATATCTCAGGTGCAAAATGGTTTGTTTCATTTATCGATGATTGTACTCGGGTTACTTGGATATTCCTCATGAAAGATAAGTCTGAAGTTTTTCAGTTGTTTGTAAATTTTTATAGAATGGTTCAAACCAGTGTTATCGATATCGGATAACGACTCATATCGGCGACCCCCAAAACCCTTTATGGAGTTATAACGGAAACCATAACGGGTTATGGCGGAAGCATGGCGGTCGAAAGAAATATAACATATATATATATATATAAATAACTTCAAAAAAATGCAAAAATAATGAAAGAGATAGTCATAACTAAAGATTACAAAACATCACAAACATCACAAAACAAAGTTCAAAACATAAACAACAACAAAATACAAAAAAAATTGTCTTATGTTTCTAACTATCAGTGGTGGTCGGCGGCGGCAGCGATCGGCGGCGGCAGCAGTAATCAGTAGTGGCAGACAGTGGTGGCAGAAAGAAATAATAAGGTAAAGTGCTGTGGTGAGGTAAAACTGCTGAGAAGATTATATATGTTTTACTTGGGCCCAAAATAGGCCCAAATGTTAAGTTACCGTTAGGGCTATCTGTCCCACACCACTCTATTTAAATTTTAGGGTTTTTATTTAAATTTAAAGAATTTTATTTACATTTTAGGATATTTTTATTATGTTAAACTTGAAATGGGCCTTGGCCCAAATTTTTCTTTCCTAAAAACTAGGGTTAGGTCTTCCTTCTTCCTCAGCCGCGGCAGCTTCTTCTTCCTCAGCCGCCGCACACAGCCTCTTCTTCATCCGCCGCCGCACACAACTTCTTCATGCTCCGCCGCCGCTGCTGCCAACATTTTTTCCGATATTTTGGATATTTCCGATATCCGTTACGACTTCGCTATGGCAATAACGGCCGCCATGGACCGCCATGGGAAATCCACTTCGCCACCGCCTTGATGTGGCGATGGTCTGGAAAACTGCCACCGAAATCCGCCATGGCCGATAAGTGATAACACTAGTTCAAACACAATTTGAAAGTTCAATTAAAAGATTGCGTTCTGATAATAGAAGAGAGTATGTGAACCAAAACCTTTCCAAGTTCCTTAAGAAATGGAGTTGTTCATGAATTAACTTGTGTGGACACTTCGCGACAAAATGGGGTTGCAGAAAGGAAAAATCGTCATCTCCTTGAGGTTATTAGAGCTTTACTTTTCCAAATGTCTGTTCCTAAATCTTATTGGGGGGAAGTAGTCTTGACTGCCACTTATTTGATTAATAGATTACCCTCTCGAATTCTAGAGGGTGTTACTCCTATTCAGCTTATGACCACATTCTATCATTCTATTCCCATGTTGACTAGTCTTCAGAATCTTGTCTTTGGTTGTCCTGCTTTTGTTCATGTTCATGGTCCTTATCGGGGTAAGTTAGATCCTCGCGCCATCAAATGTGTCTTCATCGGTTACGTCCCAAACAAAAAGGGGTACAAATATTATCACCCTCAAAGTCGTAAAGTCTATGTTTCCAAGGATTTCACCTTTCATGAAACAGAGTCTTTCTTTCCTAGTTCTCAGCTTCAGGGGGAAAGTATTCAAGAAGCTGAGGTTCTTGAGTTGCCACCTTTTCCTTTATTGTAGGATTTCATTCTTAGGGAAGATGACAAAGACCCTGCACCAACATCATTACCAGAGAAGAATAATGAGGACAAATATTTTGGAAAACAATATTAGCGAAGGCAACAAGAACCCGCCCTGGTCGAATAGCAACTTCAATTGTCTGAATCGGAGGTAAGAACTCATACCTGTGAGACTCTTGAGGACACCTTAAATACTACTTTTGAACCTAACCTAAATGATTTACCTATTGCCTTGAGAAAAGAAAAAAGATCTTGTGCCAAACATCCTATATCCCAATTTGTGTCTACAGAAAAACTTTCTATGCAACACCGGAGTTTTCTTTCAGCTATTGATTCTATCAGAATCCCTACATCAGTACAAGAAGCCTGATAAGATGAGAATTGGATTCGAGCCATGAACGAAGAAATGAATGCATTAGAAAAGAATGAGACTTGGGAGATTGTAGAGAAACCAAAAGATAAGAAGGCAGTGGGTTGTAAGTGGATATACACCGTTAAGTATAAGTCTGATGGCACATTGGATCTGTATAAAGCAAGGTTGGTTGCAAAAGGGTATACTCAAACCTATGGGATCGATTATGAGGAGACTTTTGCTCCAGTGGCAAAAATGAATACAGTCAGGATTATTCTCTCTCTGGCAGCACACTTTGGTTGGGGGATGCATCAATTTGATGTTAAAAATGCCTTCTTGCATGGAAGCTTGGAGGAAGAAGTATACATGAAAATTCCACCTGGTTATGGTGCTATTAATGAAGGGAATAAGGTGTGCAGACTTAAGAAGGCCCTACATGGTCTTAAACAGTCACCACGTGCTTGGTTTGGAAGGTTTACTCAAGCTATGGTATCTTTAGGGTACCGACAAAGCCAAGGTGACCATACTCTGTTTATAAAACATTCTGAGAATGGTAAACTCACTTTACTTTTGGTCTATGTAGATGATATGATTATTACAGGTGATGATGAGATTGAAAAACAAACTTTACTTTTACTCTAGACAGGACATATTTATTTCTCAAAGAAAATACATCCTTGATCTCCTCAGAGAGACTGGTAAGTTGGGTTGCAAGACCACTGAAGTGTCAGTAGAGCAAAATCATAGGATTGGGAATGATGAGGAAAATCTAAAGGTGGAGAAGACACAATATCAAAGACTTGTGGGAAAACTCATTTATATATCACATACTAGGCCAGACATAGCTTATGCAATTAGTGTGGTTAGCCAATTCATACATGATCCAAGAGAAAGACACTTGCAAGCAGTAAATAGAATTATTCAGTACTTAAAAGCCTCTCCAGGGAAAGGATTGCTATTCAAAAAAGGGGAAAACTTATCCATGAAAATATATACTGATGCTGACTATGCAGGATCAATTGTTGATAGAAGATCCACCACAAACTATTGCATGTTCTTGGGTGGAAATCTGGTGACATGGAGGAGCAAGAAACAAAATGTAGTTGCAAGATCAAGTGCAGAAGCAGAATTCAGAGCCATGGCTCAAGGGGTTTGTGAACTATTATGGATGAAGATCATACTCGATGATCTCAAAATAAAATATGAAGCTCCTATGGGTTTGGTGTGTGATAATAAGTCTGTCATCAGTGCACACAATCCAGTTCAACATGACCGAACAAAGCATGTAGAGATAGATCGACATTTCATCAAGGAGAAGTTGGATAATGGTCTTATAGCCACCAAGTACATCCCTTCAAGACTCCAATTGGCAGATATGTTTACTAAGGGACTTCCCACAAAACAGTTCGAAGATCTTACTTGCAAGTTGGGAATGATAGATATACATTCACCAACTTGAGGGGGAGTGTTGCATAATCAGGAAAATTATTCCATAATTAAGTGTAGATTCCATTTTCTATTTATTAGGACAGATTTGTTAGTGATTTGATTTGTATAGTGTTAATCATCCATTATTTCTGGCTTTCATTACCTATTATTTCTTTCCTTAATTAAGTTGTAAAACAGTCTATAAATAGAGACTGTAATCACATTTGTAAATATGATCAGAAATACAATTCATTTATTTCTTTCAACTTAAGGTTGTGTATATCCATCTTTCCCATGCACTAAATTTTCACAAGTTGGAATAAAGATAAAATAACAGGAAGACAAATTTGAAATTTAAATCTAAAAATCTTGCCCACGGAGTACAAGATACTCACAGCAATTAAATCCCCAAATTGACTAGTGAATTTGGTACCGATGCAGCTTTTGACTATCCCCAGCATAGTACCTCCTGCAGTTTTATCAAAAAAGAAACTAAATATCAGTAATTATGCATATTTATTTAGTGGATAATGGACATTTGCCATGCACGGGATAGATGTTTATACAGTATGAGTAAAATAAATAAATAAAAGTAAAATTGAAAACAATCAAAATAATTTTTCAATACAATATAAGGCAACGTCAAATCAAAGATATAATAGATTAAGTATGCCTTAACTATTTCAAATTCTAAAAGGATTCCTTGTGAACAACTTTTGAAATCACATTGCATACTTGTCTTTTCTCGTATGTTATTTGCATCTTCAAACCGGCACGTGAAGTAACTCGTGAAAAAACAACATATAATACTTTTATAATAGTCTTTCTTAATTTGTTTACCCGATTAGTTTCAAATTTAAAAGAAAAAACCAAATTAGTACAGAGTAATCTCAATTTAAAAGCAAAATAAAAAACAAAAATAAAACAAATCATCTATATGGAGAAAGCATTAGTTTCAATCTTGTAAGCAGATTTTTTTTTTCAGATTTAACAGGTTGTTCTACCTGAATTCTCATATGTAAAACAAATCACTATGAATTGTTTCCAGTCTTAATTTATACAAATAGGAAAAGAATTCAATGTCAATTTAGAATTCCAATGTTCTTAAAAAGGCAAGTAAAATTAAATTGATATTTTCATTGTCTAGTTATAATAAATGATATATATTAACTTTTCAATGTGATAGTTTCCATTTTTCTGTACAGTAGAATGTTTGTTGTTATCATGAAAACTAATTACCCTATAATGCTAATATTAATTACCTTAAAAATTTATTGTTGTTAAATTTTATGTTTACTAATTTATTTATTTAATGTATATTTACATAAGTAACCTTAATTTTGGCAGAAAATTGTTTACTCTGGACTTCCTTCCTCTTACATATTAAGACATTATGATGAATCTTCTATACAATATTGATGTCTCTCTAGATGAAAATGAAATAACCCAAAAAAGTTAAAAGCAAATCTATCAAACATGAAGTCCAGAAGCTCAATCTAGTAATTCCCCTCTGGTAGGTAAAAGGGTTGTACCGATGTTTATATGCCTTTAAGCCACAACAACTAAGCCATTCCGTCAAGCGAGTATCATCCTAATATAATAAAGGCACCAACTAACCAAATGAAATAAAAACAATATCACTACCACTCTTATTGCCAGAGGATTTTGGTAAACCCGATTTCATTACACTATTGGCAAGGTCCTTAAAATTATCAAGTCCCAACTTTGAACAACCACCTATTAAGACACTCATTCTAAAAACGAAACTAGTGTATATTATTGAAAAGGCTCAACTCAATGTAAATTTCTGCAAATCATTATGAATAAGAAAGGATGTTACCCTCTTTCACTCCTAAAAAAGGGGAAAAGGTACTAACAAAACTTACGATCCTTGGCATCAATGGGCATTGCAATTTTATCAAGGACAGCCACGGCATCCTCCAAAGCTTTATTATATGCTGCAGAAAACATTATTATATAAGTCATTATATACAATATGATATCCTTTTAGGAAAGAACCACTGGTTAATACTTATCGAATGATTACCTCGACAAATAACTGTAGGATGATAACTCTTATCAATGAGTGCTTCAGCAACATGAAGCATCTCACCAGCTGCAAGTGGGAAGACAACATATAGCCCAGTAAATCAAATAAAGATCTGCCCCTTCATTAAGCACATAACAAAATCTATAATTCATCAACCTGAACCGTAACTCTTTACTAAACTGTGAAAAATACAGCAAAACAAATTTCTGGAACATTCGCCCTTAAGTTTCAATTTCATAATCAATTATCAATCATTAAGAGATTTCCAACATAGGATGGCAAAAAGTATACAAGTGCTCCAAACATACCAAGAATGATGACAGATGTTGTTCCATCACCAACTTCTTCATCTTGGGTGCGACTCAATTCAATCATAGACTGCATCCATTCAAATAAGAGAACAGCATTAGAAATAACACACCAAAATAGCAACTAAACCTTAAAAGGTCAACACAAAGATAGCAAACTAGATTTTCACAAAAGAAATGGTCAAGACTTATTTAT